>JAVIAB010000139.1:0-1330000 GCA_032433765.1 Megaustenia siamemsis | reverse complement strand
TTTGTTCTGTAGAGCAATCGCGGACCTGTTCTTCAGTAAGGCACTCGCAGATTTGTTCTGTAGAGCAATCGTGGACCTGTTCTTCAGTAAGGCACTCGCAGATTTGTTCAGTAGAGCAATCGCGGGCCTGTTCTTCAGGAAGGCACTCGCAGATTTGTTCTGTAGAGCAATCGCGGGCCTGTTCTTCAGGAAGGCACTCGCAGATTTGTTCTGTAGAGCAATCGCGGACCTGTTCTTCTGGTGAAATATTTATGGACTACTCTTCTGATGAAATATTCCCGGTTCTACAATTCTGGTGAAGTATTCATGAATCTATAAATAGTGGTAGAAATATATAGAGCAGAAATACATAGAGAAGAAATATATAGAGCAGAAATACATAGAGAAGAAATATATAGAGCAGAAATACATAGAGAAGAAATATATAGAGCAGAAATACATAGAGAAGAAATATATAGAGAAGAAATATATAGAGAAGAAATATATAGAGCAGAAATACATAGAGAAGAAATATATAGAGCAGAAATACATAGAGAAGAAATATATAGAGCAGAAATACATAGAGAAGAAATATATAGAGAGAAAGCATTCACATATCGCATTCAAGTATGTAGAACACAGCTGTTTGCGGCTGATACTTTAGATGCTTTCCTCATCTTTATTTTTCCATAAAGATCAATGACAAATAATTCTGTTATTATTCATTACAAGTAGTTGTGTCTTAAGATTACAATCATATTTGTAGTTACACATTGAATATTTCATGGCCAGAACACTCTTAGATTTGACAATAGTTGATCTTTTGTTTGCAAACATGAACTACCAAAATATCGTTCGCACATAAATATTTAGTTTAGCTAACGAATGTTATATGTTGTATGTGATGTCACAAATTGAAACCACTCTCATTGAATGTTAATTTTAAGAATGAGAGGAATATACTAGGCTCATCACATTTTCAACCTTAAATGCTGCATAAATCTCCAAGGTTATAACAAAAACATATGCTACCTTGAGATGCAAACAAACAGCCGTGACAACGATACAGACATAACTCGAGCTAGTGTTGACTCTGATTGTATACGGAAATACGCGTTTACAAAAACTCTATACCCCATATATATATGTTGTAAAAATCGTATACACAATAACAATATAGTTACACAGGTAATTTATTTTTGCAGGCGGGATAGTCTGAAACATGATACGGTAACCTTGAGGACTACAACGGTCATTGGACCTTCAAATGCACTCACTGCCTGTTTTCTTATTTAACAAATATAATATAAGCACAACTCGATATATATCCACAATATCCATTGTAATGTTATTATATCAGAGCTCCAGAGGTTTGGTGCATTACTGTTGTCTCGTTGTACGTAATAGAGTTCTGGGAAATCGTTAAGACATATATGCGTACCTGTTTATATACGAGTGTGTGCATATTATTTTATATATCTATATGTATTCAGTATATTATATTACATATATTAGTTTGTGTAATTATTATATTTATCTATATGTATTCAGTATATTATATTACATGTATTAGTGTGTGTGTATTATTATATATATCTATATGTATTCAGTATATTATATTATATGTATTAGTGTATATAAATTCCATTTGTGATGCCATCGACGTATTCATGGTATCACCTGAAAGGTCAAGGTGACAAACAAATTTCGTTGCATGATATCTATTGTGTTAGAGTTGTATAAGACATGCCAAGCTTTGAAGCTAGCAAAACACCGTGTATAATTAGCTATCATTATATTTGTGATTATTAAAGGCACAAGATAATATTAGAGTTCATACTTCAACTATTGATGAGTTAGGTAGGCGTGAGGATAGCATTATTAAAGAAGAAAGAGTACCTTCATTGGTAACCTGTTACCCAGTTCCAAGAAGATGTCTGATGGAAGAGTAATTAAATGAAAGCATAATACAACAGCGGTAGAGTGTAGAATGTACTGAAACAGTAAACAGGAGGTCCTCACTCTCACAGGCCCGAAAAGCTATCTATCTATCTATCTATCTATCTATCTATCTATCTATCTATCTATCTATCTATCTATCTATCTATCTATCTATCTATCTATCTATCTATCTATTCGAGCCCTGACCTGCCCATAGGGTATAGACCCAGAAACTCTTTCTCTTTTTCTAAATTTTCTTTCTAGCAGTCTTAATCGTTGTAAAGATCTTTTATTATATTTCGCCATTTGTCTCTGTTCTGTGCAAGCTTCTCAATCACATTGAGGGTGCCGATTCCTGCTG
Source organism: Megaustenia siamemsis (assembly GCA_032433765.1). Taxonomy (NCBI): domain Eukaryota; kingdom Metazoa; phylum Mollusca; class Gastropoda; order Stylommatophora; family Ariophantidae; genus Megaustenia; species Megaustenia siamemsis. The sequence goes on along the minus strand of JAVIAB010000139.1, from coordinate 1,327,719 downwards.
CCTTTGCCTCTCTGATCAATGTTCTTAGTGTTTCTCTGAGTCGGCCTCTTTTCCTTGTACCTGTTGTTTCCCACTTGAGGGCTTACTTTACTATTATTATTTTGCGGTTATTACCCCAAGATCTAAACGCTGCTTAATTAAACAACATAAGTTATGCTGCATTGGCCACGCACACCGTATGAAAGATGACCGTATACCAAAAGATATACTTTGTAGACAATTAACACATGTTAATTAACAGATTAACAAAACTAATGGGCGCCTAAAACTCCAATCAGACCGCAATCTTTGGAAACACTCTAAAGCTCCAACTCGAGCAAGAAGCAGACATATTCATAGAAAAAGAGAATACACGGAGAAAGTAAAGAAGAAATAACATATCTACGGGCGCTGCAAAATCCATTGTCAGCTATGACTGAGGCTACTTTAGTCAACTATGACAGCTGGAAGCAACTACTTCAACTATATAGTGTATCAATATATATATATAGAACATCCCATAATACATGATTCCGACATGGATCCACAACGTCACGCACCGTGCCTACCTGAGCAGATGTGCGGGGTTCAAAACAAACGGGACGGGAGGAAGGGCGTTCGCTTACTCGTTTTTGAAATCTTCCAAAGTCAGTCACCGGAAGTTCATAGTTTTTGATGTGGATAGAGAAACAATTGCAGTGCTGCGGTAAAGCTGGTGAGCACGGAACGAGGAAAACACACCGCATAAGTATTTAGATAGATATTTTTTGTTTATACAGAAAACTACTGATTTCCTTAGGCCTACGGGCTGAGAGGGAATTCTCGGGAAATCTCCAACTAGGTTGACGTCTGAATCTTTGCGAGCGTGGGCGGTTGTGGGTAGAGTGACGTCAACCGGTCTGTAGCGTCTATAGCTGAAAACCTCACGCTAATTCTAGAGTTTTCCGGTTTCATTTTCTGCCCGTGGGCTTTAGGAAATTGTTGACTGTGGGGTTTCTATTTATATACAATTTTTAGTTACTTTCTCTAATGTAATATTTTAGTTTCTTGTGTTCGTATTCTGTGTGTTCTGTTTTTGTTGCTTTTTTCCTAGGGGAAAACGATGGGTTGGGGGTGGAAGGTGAATGGGCAGATGCTCATGACAGCAACAGAGCTGAAAGCTGTCAGTGACTCATAGTTGATTGTCTCGCGCTTGGATCGGTTACCAAGAATTATCCAGACCTACTCCACCTCTTTGTGGTGCACCTAGATACAGATTAATTAGTCTAGTCTGGCCAAGTGTGTAGAATCTGAGACGGATGGCAACATGATAATCACGAATGCGTGAAATCGGATGTGCTTTGCTGAAAAGCATAAATATCACCGTTATTACCGTAAACCACGATACAACGCATACACGTTCACTTAACGTCCTTTTAAGGGTGGATGACATAGTCATCAGGTGAAGAGAAATGAAATATATAAATATAAAAATAGAAAAAATGATATGGTTAAAGCTTCATGTAACAAGTGGACACCACAAATCAGAACGACGTTTCGGCGCAAAGGCCTTCAACAGGGACAAACATACAACACATTTACTAAATATGTTATTTTTTGAAAAAAAAATAATTTAAAAATCGAACTAGAAAGAGAAATGAAAAATAAAGGAGATTAAAATGTTAATAACAAGTTCCCTGTAAGATCTAAGAAGAATCATTCTCCTGAAAGAACTGGAGCTTTGCATTTTGATGCATTTATGTGCCATGAACCTACCTCATGAGGTGAAGGTCAGCCAATTTCTAAGAACGTTTGTGAGGCTAAAACTTTGTAGTTTTTGTTTGTTTTCTTCTCTCTAATATAGATGTTTAATACATTGTGTTCACATCGCTTCATTATCTGTTGCTTTGAATCTATTGGATACCGTGGGGCTTAGCTGCCTAGCTAGTCACTACAGCTAACATTGCACAAGATAATATTATGTAAAAAAAAAAAAAAAAGGTAAAGTGCCCCGTGCATGCCAAGTGGCATATAAGGAATATGGTGTTAGTGAGCATCATTTTTACAAACCTCCAGAACATGCTTTTGGGGTAACGTGGTCGGTATTACGCATGTACCGATTTACCTTCCCAGAAAAAAAATTCGGTACCCATTTAAGATTTCGTGAACCCGGAAGCTGCCGATCAGGATCGAACCCGACCATATGTCCTTTGTTGTCCACCAGTTCACGAACCATTGAGCTATCGTGGCACCCATAATGTTATGTAGTATACAGTAAAAATGTCACTTTGTTCTTTGTATAGCATACACAAAACACTCTATTTTTAGTATTAAGGTTGTTTTTTTCTATTAAAAAAATACTTTCAGTAATACTTTGTATAGCCATATTTCAATATTTAAAAAATGTATATTCTTTGATGTGATTGTTATTAAATTGATTTTCTCGCTCATGTAATCTGACCAGTGCTGCTCTGATTGAACTTAATGTATTGCCGACAACTTAATGCCATTACACTGTCAAGTATATTTTTACTTCTACGTTTGTATTTCTGTGTTTACGTTTTAAAGGCACTTGCCAGGTGTAACCAGTGGCAAATTGTTTATTTTAAATTTGGGGCATTTGTCTTGCAATCTCTCACTCAACATACTGGACCTCAGTGAGGTAAGCGACAAATAATTACAGTGCTGCTGTAAAGCTGCGGCAAGGAGCAAGTGAAGAGATCTAATGTATACTCCTACAAGATATGGCTGTACAGCTTTACAAGGAAAACAACAAAATACGGACGTTTCGGCCTACACGTGACTTTCTTCGGGAAACGAGAACATAATCGAACAACAATTATCATCATCATCATTATCATCATCATCGTCATCATCATCATCGTCATTGAGTGCCGTCTCCGCATAGAAGGTTGGCTACCATGGAGCGCCATTCCACTCTGTCTCTTGCTTTGATGGTGCAGATTGTCATAGGTTGACTTGTCCATCTTTTGATGTTACTCGTCCACGTTAGTTTTAGTCTGCCTCTGCCTCTTTTACCTTGTATTTTCCCTTACAATATTACTTTTATTAGGCTGTTGTGTCATTTAACATGCCCCAAAAAATCCCATTTGTCTTGTTCTAATTCTGTTTAGTAGTTCTCTTTTAACTTTTAGTTGTTTTAAAACGTCATCGTTGTTTTCTTTTCTTTCTATCCAATTCTACCTATTCTTCTATAGATCCGCATTTCAAAAGCTTCAATTTTATGTTCTGTTTTCTGGTCTAATGTCCATGTTTCTGCACCGTATAGGAATATTGAGAAGATGTAACATTTTGCTATTCTTAGTTTTAGCCCTGGTGTTATTTGTTTTGATGACAACAAATAAGTAATCAACAAATCTAAGGATATTTCAACAGCATTATTAACTTACAAGTAAATTAGTTTTGTGATTTAATTAATGCAATTAGTTAGGATAAACAATGGATCAGGAGGACGTCATTAATGCCCTTCGAGATAAGGGAAGTCAACTATGAGTTAGCATCGCTCCTTCCGATGAAAGAAATGGTAGTAAAGATGGGTACATACGGAAACGAAAGGCTTAGTTAGCGCTTAAGAGGACTTGTCAACCAACACAGGGACAGAGTCATCAGTCGCTGGACGGGACTTATCAACCAACACAGGGACAGAGTCATCAGTCGCTGGACGGGACTTGTCAACCAACACAGGGACGGAGTCATCAGTAACTTGGTCAATGCGGGACATGCTGAGGAGGGGATCGGAGCACCTATGGAAATGTTCGTAGTGAAGTGATGATAACCCATAAGTAACTCATTAACTCAACGACAATAACCTACAAATAACTCATTAACTCAAACATAATAGCCCACAAATAACCCATTGACTTAACGATGATAACCCACAAGTAACTCATTGACTTAACGAAGATAACCACAAATAACCTATTGACGTAACAATGATAACCCACAAATAACCCATTGACGTAACAATGATAACCCACAAATAACTCATTAACGCAATTATTACGGGTGTTGGTTCTTAAACGATCTATTATTTATTGAGTTATTATTGTTTATCTTATTTAACTAATTCTTTAACAAAAAAATAGCTACTGGTTGATACTATAGCAATTTCGCTAGCGGGTTCTTTAATTATTTAATTAACTACTTGGCCTTATAGTAGTTACATAGTCGTTGAGTGAAAGACTAATTGATCAATTGGTCAATTAATTATTTAACCATATGTATTTGCTTATTAATTTATAAGGTAATTTACTTACTTAAATTGGTATTTTGTTAGTTAACTAGTAAGATAGGTATTTAGGTAGTTTTTAGTGATTTATTTATTCAACGAGGTTTACTTAATTACGGTGACTGTTAGATTTACAGTGGCATAAATCGTTGTGAGGAAGAATGACCCCCGATGCCCTCTCAGTAATCTCAAGCAAGAAGCAGACAGATTCATAGAATAAAAGAATACACGGAGAAAGAAAGAAAGGAAGAAAGAAAGGGAAAAGAAAGAAAGAAAGAAAGAAAGAAAGAAAGAAAAGAAAGAAAGAAAGAAAGCAAGAAAGAAAAGTGAGAACATTTCTTAAGGGCGCTGCAAAATCTATAATCGACTATTATAGACTGACGTAAGTCTACAAGGCAGCAGGCGAAGTTGCTTTAAGATTCCATTTTGCGCTATTGCCTTTATATTCCAATATACATGGGCATTTTTGTAGCACCACGCCAGGTCGCCATACGTTTCAAGGTGAAAATACTTCAGGGGCAGATTGAAAAAAAAAATTAGTTACGCTGTTTATGAATTGAACCCTTGACACATACGATCAGTAGACTCGCACATAACCGCTTCGCTACCCCGCTGTGTTTTAATTTCGTAGCATTTGTGTGTTAGAGGGTGATAGCAGTGGGTTGCAGTTCCTTCCTTTTGTTAAGTTCTTTAACTGCAAGCAAGACGCTCTCACTTAGACGAATCGATTAGAAAACTACAGGTCTGGATTTGACCAAACTTTCTGTATCACCAACTTTCTGTATCACCAACTTTCTGTATCACCAACATTCTGTATCACCAACTTTCTGTATCACCAACATTCTGTATCACCAACTTTCTGTATCACCAACATTCTGTATCACCAACTTTCTGTATCACCAGCATTCTGTATCACCAACTTTCTGTATCACCAACTTTCTGTATCACCAACTTTCTGTATCACCAACATTCTGTATCACCAAATTTCTGTATCACCAACATTCTGTATCACCAGCTTTCTGTATCACCAACTTTCTGTATCACCAACTTTCTGTATCACCAACTTTCTGTATCACCAACTTTCTGTATCACCAACTTTCTGTATCACCAACTTTCTGTATCACCAACATTCTGTATCACCAACATTCTGTATCACCAACTTTCTGTATCACCAACTTTCTGTATCATCAACTTTCTGTATCACCAACTTTCTGTATCACCAACATTCTGCCCTAGCTAAAAGATAATAACAGCATTCTCGTATGACTACCCAGCATCCATAGCGGCGGTTCAAATCAACATTCTACCATTTGCTGAAATGTCACAATTGTGACCTTCTTTGTGTGTTTTATGCTTTTAAACTGTAAATCGATGATAGCATGATGTTGCACATGCTATTATTACTACAAAAAAGCATTACGTATATAGATATCACTACGATTAAAAAATAAATATGTCGATTTTACTACAATAAACGCATTAAATATGTAGATCTTTCTACAATAAAAGCATTAAATATGTTCATGTTACTATAATAAAAGCATTAAATATGTAGATATTACTACAGTTAAAACATTAAATACGTAGATTTTACTACTTATTAAAACATTAAATATGCAGATATTACTGTAATCTTTTTATGTCCTAATCTATTTTGTACAATAGTTAACACATTTCTGCTAGGAGAACTATAGGACTGGAGAATAATGGTCACATGTCTAGTGCAGTGACCGCGAGGTGTTCGGGTCCGAATTTTTATTTCACCTCCGAGAATAGAGAAAACACGTTTGGTCCCACCGTGAATGGAACCCGCGTTCTTCTGGTGTGGAGCACAAGTTATTGATTCGCTCACCGACTCTCCTACCTAGTAATGTAGTACCAGTATGAGAAGTGTGCACGTTATTATATTAAATAAAAGAGGTTTATCGGGAAGAAATGCATGAGTAAATGGAAGACTGAGATCCTTGGCTGCCAGAAAAGTATCTACTACCATGTCAACTGAAGAAACCATGTGTAGACTCCGAACAGGCCACAAAGATTGAAGTACCAACCGTCTCCACACACTTTGATCAATCAATGTGGCTGTGGTACAAACAAAATTACTGCTGAACATCATCTACAACCAAAATACCCGTGAATAAAGAGATACAGCGAAAACGATGGCGCTAGATAGGACACACACTGCGGAAGAAGCAACTGAGAGCATTACACGACAGGTCCTTTTTTGGAATACCCAGGGAAAAAGACAAAGAGGAAGACCAAGGAATTCTTGGAGAAGACAGATAGAAGCAGAGGTGAAGATGATGGGGAAGACATGGAACGATCTTAAAAGAATGGCAAGAAACTGAACGGCTTGGAAAGTGTTCGTTGAAGACAAATGCTCCACAGGGAGCTGAAAGGTAGAAGAAGAAGAAGATAATCTACAAGCACGCTTATCTTGTGGTGCGCAAGACAGGTCCCTGTGACCATCACCGGTCGATAAAGGGACCAGCTGTATGGAGATGTCACCAGCCTTGAGCTGAGGAAAGCTTTCTTCCAGCCTATTCATGTTGATGTCGAGCGGTGTCAGCAGTATAATAAGCTTTCAAGCTTGGAGCTTGCTGTTGCGTTAATATCATGGACTATGCTGAGATTACCTCAAAAGTAAACACCAAAATGTCCAACTACTGAAGTAGAATGCAGTGTGTAGATATTATTACATTTCTTCTTTTCCTCTTGTACCTGTTCGGGTGTCGAGGGAGATACAAAGTTGTGGTTCTCTCCCTTTTGGCGGCTTCACTCATTGTCAGTTGACACTGTTGGAATGTTTCTTTATATTATATGTCAATTTTACTAGAGTTTGCCTCCTGCCCTTCTGCCCTTTCAATACACGCGTTGTTTGGTAAGGAATCATACGATATTCTTACTAGATGTGCAAACAAATTTATTTGTTGTTTCTGTATGTAGCTTAGGATTGGCTCAATGTTTACTCTTTCTCTTATAATGTAATTTCTGATTTTGTTTTTTTCTGGTTAATAACCAAGCTCTTTCCTCAGACATCGCAACTCTGTGGTGACAAGTTTTCTTTAATGCTTAATCGTAAGTGACCATATTTGACTTTTGTAGCACAATGTTGGATTGAATATACTTTGTATAAGATATTTCTTGGTAGATATTAATTCAAAAATAAAATTTTCAACAATATCAATTGGAAATATGTAAATACTGCTGCAACGAGATCCATTATTATTTTAATTATTTAACCAATAGAAAATAAGTATATGTTACTGTAACAATAGGATGAATTATGTATATTACTCCAATAATGGCACAAAACATGTCTATTCTACCATAATAATGTCATTTTAAAGATAAAATTTTCTCACTACTGCAAAAACAGTAGAACAATGTAGATTTTACTGCAATAAGGGAAAAATAAGTAGATAAAGCTGTAAAAAGAAGGGAAAAAATGAAGATATTGTTGCACATGGAAAAAATAAAACCTATATTCTTACTACAATAATAGCCGGAAAGCTGTCGATTTTACTGTAACAAGAGGTCAGTATAGGAAGATTTTACTGTAACAAGAGGTCAGTATAGGACGATTTCACTGCAACAAGAGGTCAGTATAGGAAGATTTTACTGTAACAAGAGGTCAGTATAGGAAGATTATACTATAACAAGAGGTCAGTATAGGAAGATTTTACTGTAACAAGAGGTCAGTATAGGAAGATTTTACTGTAACAAGAGGGCAGTATAGGAAGATTTTACTGAAACAAGATGTCAGTATAAGAAGATTTTACTGTAACAAGAGGTTAGTATACGAAAATGTAACTGTAAAAAGAGGTTAGTATAGGAAGATTTTACTGTAACAAGAGGTCAGTATAGGGAGATTTTTCTGTAACAAGAGGGCAGTATAGGAAGATTTTACTGTAACAAGAGGTTAGTATACGAAAATTTTACTGTAACCAGAGGTCAGTATAGGAAGATTTTACTGTAACAAGAGGTTAGTATAGGAAGATTTTACTGTAACAAGAGGTCAGTATAGGGAGATTTTACTGTAACAAGAGGTCAGTATAGGAAGATTTTACTGAAACAAGAGGTTAGTATAGGAAGATTTTACGGTAACAAGATGTCAGTATAGGAAGATTTTACTGTAACAAGAGGTCAGTATAGGAAGATTTTACTGAAACAAGAGGTTAGTATAGGAAGATTTTACTGTAACAAGAGGTCAGTATAGGAAGATTTTACTGTAACAAGAGGTCAGTATAGGAAAATTTTACTGTAACAAAAGGGCAGTATAGGAAGATTTTACTGTAACAAGAGGTTAGTATACGAAAATTTTACTGTAACAAGAGGTCAGCATAGGAAGATTTTACTGTAACAAGAGGGCAGTATAGGAAGATTTTACTGTAACAAGATGTCAGTATAGGTAGATTTTACTGTAACAAGAGATCAATATACGAAGATGTTACTGTAACAACAGATCAATGTACGAAGATGTTACTTTAACAACAGATCAATGTACGAAGATGTTACTGTAACAACAGGTCAATATATGAAAATGTTATTGTAATAATAGAATATATGTAAATTTTACATATAAAAAGACAGGTAGTTTGTAGATGCTACTGCTGTAATAGCAAGAAATGTGTAGATTTTAGTGTATTAATAACATGACATGTGTGTTTTACATAATAACAGCAATTAATTCACATTTTAAAAAGTACCTGTTCGCTTTTTGTCTCTATATAATTGCTATTATACAAACGAGTAGTTAGCGTAAAGTACAGAGACTAGAAATGCTGTATTATCTGCGATGGAATCATTCAATCAATGCAGGAATTATCAAGGGAGTGAATCCCTTTTTAATGTCAGGTGCAAGTTCTTGCATTGGATTTCATCTTGAAAGTAATTAAAAGATATCAATACTTTGATTTGTTAGTGAAATGACAGCGTGTTTTGTGATGATCTAAATGTGGAAAAAGCATAGAAGCAAACATATGAGCAGTATATAATAGCAGAATGTATTAGCGATTTAGCAGATAGTCGTATTTTATACCATTCTCTAATTTCGTTGTTTGGTCATTTAGATTATTTGTTTGATTTGTTTTCACTGAAACTATTTAGTGGTTTGTGTACATTTGTTGAGTGTTATGTTGCTATGTGGAACCCACAGTTGGGGATAGATAGACACGTTTGCATTAATTTATGAGAACTTTTTTTTCTTCTCAGTTCCTTGCGGAGAAAATGTCCACAACAAAAGCTTTCCTTGCCGTTCTGTTTCTTGCCATTCTTTTCACATCGCTCCATATCTTCCCCATCCTCTGCATCTCTGTTTCAACCTGTCTTCTCTAAGTATATTTTGATCTTTCTCTTTATCCCCTCCCCTGGGGATTCCAAAAACGGGTTTGTTGTGTAAAACTTTCAGTTGGCTGTTATATAACTTAATTGTGATATTTTACGGAGATTAGCTTGTTACCTCTTCATGGACACAAAGTTGTGGTCCCATAGTTGGAAATATGTGAAGAATAGACCTGACATTTTATTGAGCTTTGAAGAGAAGACACTTTAATAAGACTTTATCAGTGAATGAGATAATGCCTTTTGATCCGTAACATCTAAAGCGTACATTATAAGAATAGAAGGGAGAAGAGCAAGAGGTATACTTAGGACAAGATGGACAGATACCATCAAAGAAACGCTACAGCAACATCAATTGGCAGTGATTGAAGCCGTTAAAATGGCGAGAACAAGAACTATGTATCTCCCACGACACCCGAATGACTAAACGAAAGAAAGAAACGTAGGAAAGAAGTAAAACATGAGACTTGTGATATCTTTGAGCCAATTATTTCCTTTATAATTTTAATAAACGTTCATTATATTAGATGATATCATGTGCCATATAGGGAAGGGGAGCTGCGATAGCTCAATGGTTAATGACCTGGACTATAAGAGGTCGGGTTCGATCCTAATCGACGGTTCATCTAGCCTTAAATAGGTAGCGCATTTCTTCTGGGACGGCCTGGCGTGATAGCGACCACACCAGCCAAACATGTGCAGTGGTTATTGACAAATATCGTCATCAACACCATATTCTCCATACGCTTTGCTAGCATGGTACCTTTACTTATTTTACTTGAAGATAGAACTATATATTTTCGTGGGCGTGTGTTAAATATACAAACAAACTTTCGTTTTCTTTGTTGTGACTGGTAGCTGTTTTATTAACAAATATAGGAGTGCATCTTCTTTTCTCTTTTCACTGATACCTAAAAGGTGTCTTGGTTTATATCATTTGTCGTTCTTGAGCCGCTCGAACTGTCTGAATTAGTGACTTTCCTTTGTTGTTACATGTCTCTGTCACTGCATCTATCCATCCTCTTTTGGGTCTTCCTCATGGTCTTTTTCCATGCATTCTCGAGAAGAACGCCCTTGATGGTGATTGGTGAGGATTCATTCTGACCAGGTGGCCAAACCATTTAAGTTGTTGTTCTATATATTCTTGGCAGGGTTTTGTTCCTACTATTTTTCTTATGGTTTTATTTGGTATTCTATCTCTTCTTGTGTTCTTTTTTACTTTTCTCAAGCATTGCATCTCACATGTATTGGTCTTTCTTAAATGTGATTTAGAAAGGGTCCATGTTTGACTTTAGCACAAAGTTGGTATAAAAATGCTATTTATCATTTGTTGTTTAGCTGCCATAGAAATGTTTGGATGTCTTAACAATGGTGAAAGCTGGTATGTGACAGCATTTGCTTTTTGTATTCTCATGTCAATTTCTCTGTCTAGTTTTCCATCTTCTGTGAACATTGTGCCTAAATACTTGAATTCCTCTACTTGTTTTATTTCTTTATCTTTGATCTTGATGTTTAATTGGTGTCTTAATTTGCTTATTCTTATAGCCTCTGTTTTTGCTGTCTTAATTTTCATACTGTAGTTTGTGCAGCTTTTATCTAGAGATGTTCAATGCTATTGTAGCAGGTTTTCATCTTCATATATTAGGCATTGGTCATCTGCGAAGAGTAGCTCGTTGATGTTGGAGTTTTCTACCTCTATGTTATTATTTGATTTGTCCTTATTATTGGTTGTTTCCTGATTTATTTTGTCCATATATATGATGAAGAGGAGTGGTGAGATGATGCATCCTTGTCTTACACCTGTTGTAACCTGAAACCATTCTGACAGACCTTCCGATGTTCTAACGGCACTTTGACTGTTTTTATATAATGCCATTATATTATCTAGTAGTTGTCCTGCCACCCCGTAGGTTTCTAAAGTTTGCCAAAGTTTGTTCCTGTCCACACGATCAAACGATTTTTCCTGATCTATAGACACTATATTTAGGTTTATGTCATGTTCTATTGTTTTTTCACATAATTGTCTCAATAGCTTCATAATAGGAGTGTATACTTTCTATAAACAATATAGCAATGTATACATGCTATAACAAATATAGGAATGTATACTTGCTATAACAAATATAGGAATGTATACTTGCTGTATCAAATATAGGAATGTATACTTGCTGTATCAAATATAGGAATGTATACTTGCTGTATCAAATATAGGAATGTATACATGCTATAACAAATATAGGAATGTATACTTGCTATAACAAATATAGGAATGTATACTTGCTGTATCAAATATAGGAATGTATACATGCTATAACAAATATAGGAATGTATACATGCTATAACAAATATAGGAATGTATACATGCTATAACAAATATAGGAATGTATACATGCTATAACAAATATAGGAATGTATACTTGCTGTATCAAATATAGGAATGTATACATGCTATAACAAATATAGGAATGTATACTTGCTGTATCAAATATAGGAATGTATACTTGCTGTATCAAATATAGGAATGTATACTTGCTGTATCAAATATAGGAATGTATACTTGCTATAACAAATATAGGAATGTATACTTGCTGTATCAAATATAGGAATGTATACATGCTATAACAAATATAGGAATGTATACTTGCTGTATCAAATATAGGAATGTATACATGCTATAACAAATATAGGAATGTATACATGCTATAACAAATATAGGAATGTATACTTGCTGTATCAAATATAGGAATGTATACATGCTATAACAAATATAGGAATGTATACATGCTATAACAAATATAGGAATGTATACATGCTATAACAAATATAGGAATGTATACATGCTATAACAAATATAGGAATGTATACATGCTATAACAAATATAGGAATGTATACATGCTATAACAAATATAGGAATGTATACTTGCTATAACAAATATAGGAATGTATACATGCTATAACAAATATAGGAATGTATACATGCTATAACAAATATAGGAATGTATACTTGCTGTATCAAATATAGAAGTACTTTCGGTTCCCAGATGGTGGACACGTTCATTCACGTTCTCTCGACCGCTGCAGGATTTGCATTTGGGGACTGATTAATTTCAGCTACCCAATGCAGATTTTTGCGTTAAAGTCAAACTGATGCTCCACTTAACGGATTTGGGCCGGTGTCGCTCAGTCTTACACATGGCAGTATTCCTCTTTGGTAGGTCACGTGTTGTGACTGCGACTTACCCTCGTCTTGGAGTTGATATGCCGCTTACGTCAACACAGTGAGTGCTGATCAATGGCCGTTGTCGGAAAATGTTTCATACCAATTGTTTACAAGTTACAACTCATTAATATGGACTGCTCTACCAAGTCAACCAAAGGTTTAAATTTAGAGATTGTGCACCATTGCGGTGTTTCGTGTGTTGTTGGCTACAGTCACTACATTAATCGGTCGTGTGTGTGCGCATCAGATGTTGTGCGTGGTACATCATCATGTTCATCAACATCATCATCATCAAGTACTGTGCCTGCTGGCGTAGGTGATCATGTCTCTCCACAACTTTCGTTCTCTACAATTATTTATCATTTCTATTGTTGACCTTCTGCCAAACCATTCTCTTAAGCTGTCTGGTATATTTTCTCTTTGCTTCCCTCTATCTCTTCGTCCCTCAATTTCCCCAGTCACAATATATTCCAGTTGTTCTCTTCTCATTACATGGCAAAAAAATGATGATTGTTTCTTCCTAATAGTTCTTTTTTTTTGCTTTGGCAGCTTTCCGAACGTTTTAATTACTCTTCTTATCTGTCCATGGTATTCTCAACATTCTTCTGTAAAACTACTTTCTACAGAGTCCAGTGATTTCCTTGTCTGTTGTCCTACTGTCCATGATTCACATCCATATGTTAAGACTGGCTCTACATAACATTTAAGAACTCTTTTTCTTGTTTCCAATGTCAAAAATGGATTACATAGTATCTTCCTCCTTTTTTTAAAAAAGCTGCTTTTGTCTGAACCATTCTGCATCTCACCTCTTTTGTGCATCTTCCGTCTGAGGTTAACAAAGTTCCCAAATGTTTAAATTCATTTACCTGTTTTATAATTGCTCCACTTGTCTTTATTTTGCACTGTGGTGATGTCTTTTTCTTTGTTGTTACCATTACCTCTGTCTTTTTGCTATTAGGGCTGAGTCCTTTATTTTTGCTTTCTTTCACTATAATGTCCAACATTTCTTGTAACTTATTTTCACTCTTAGCGATTAAGACTATATCATCAGCATATATTAGATTATTTAAATTATGACCTCGGACTGTTATTCCAGGCATGTCCCTTATGGATCTTAAAATAATCTCACTATACGTATTAAACAAATTTGGTGACATCACACAACCTTGCCTAACACCATGTTTTATTTGTTGAAACATTCCCAATTGAATTGCAGTACTTATGGCCGCTGTTTGTTGCCAGTACATGTTATATATTATTTTTGGATCTTTGCTGTCTACATTTATGCTTTGTAAAATTTTGATTATTTCTTGGTGCTTTACTTTGTCAAATGCTTTGGTATAATCTATGAAACATAGGTATAGATCTGTTTTCACCGCGATGGCTCTTTCTACTAAAGATCTTATGATGTATATGGCAGTGCTTGCTCCTTTGCCTCTAACAAAACCACACTGTTCATCGCTAATTTCTGGACTGATTTTGTTTCGCACTCTTCACATGATGATTCTTAGTAATATCTTAGTCATGTGACTCAAAAGGCTTATTGTACGATAATCATCGCATTCAATCGCACCCGATTTCTTTGGTAGGGCTATGAATATTGATTTGAGCATGTCGTCTGGTATATATCCGCTGTTGTAGATATCATTGAATATTTTGTTATTATTTCTATTATAAAATCACCCATGAATTCAATCTCTTCTTTAGTTATATTATCTTGTCCAGGAGCTTTTCCTGCTTTCATATTGCGCAATGCGTCTTCCACTTCTTCTTTGAGTATTTGTGGTCCTTCTACTTAATCCTATCTATTTACTTATTTTCGTTCATCATTATACAGATCTTTAATATATCGTGATGGCTGATCGTACATCCCTAAACCGGCCGTACGCTTATAGACTTGTAATGAAGGTCGAAATGACGGAGTTTTGTTCATGACTTTGCCGCCCTTGTGTGACTCCCGGAGTTACATGTTGGTCAGGAGGAATGTTGTCTAGATTAAGAGGGCTACTGTGAGATCGAGGGTAGACTTGTGAACTGGTTTATCATTTCACAAAATCACATCGCATGGGAGATCTCAGCGCTTACGGACTGTTGTTCGATGTATGATGTGGATAATCCGACGACTGTGTTTCATATATTCGGATTTAGAGACAACACCGATGTCCTAACATCATCAAGCGCTATACATTTTTTTTTTTTAAATATGACGATCGACATTTTGTGGAGGACAGGTGTGTAGGGCATGTGTGTAGAACTTGTGTGTAAGGCATGTATGTAGAGCATGTGTGTATGGTATGTGTGTAGGGCATGTGTGAAAAGAGGCGGTTTGGATTATTTAATTAATAATAGGAAACAATAAAAGGCGAGAGAGGTAGAGGTCGACAAAAGGAAAATATATTGGGTGGCTTGAGCGCGTGGCGCGGGTAAAAGTCAACGGTGGAACTATTGTACAAAGAACAATATCGACGGTTGTAGAGTGGAGGTAGATGATATGCAAACGAACGAACTTTGGTATGGACCAAGTATGATTGCCTGGAATCAGAGTTAAATGTGTTAAAATCGAAGGAAAGCACTGGCCTCCCCTTAAAAGTAAACTAAAGTACCCCGTCACACCAAGTGGCGTATAGGGAATATGGTGTTTGTGACCATAAATTTTACAGACTTTCAGCAGATTATTTTTGGGGTACAGTGGTCGGTATTACGCCCGTGCCGCTTTACTTTCCCAGGAAAAAATCCGGTACTTATTTAACGCTGGGTGAATCGGTAGCCGTCGGTTGAGTTGGGATTCAACCCTACCTCTTGTCCTTTGTAGTCCAGTTCACTAACCACTGAGCTATCGCAGGGCCCGACCTCTTCTTAGGCTGATCATATTTCCGTGAGACTAAAACGAGAAATTGAGGTGGCAAAAGCGGGACGGACTGACGTTATGTAATATTCTATATTCATGAAAACACAAATGAAGAAATATACTGAGCTTACCATTACTTGTCAGACACAGGAATAATTCAAAAATATAAGTAGAGGGTGGACTGAATTTAGCGAGTGACTTCAGGGAGGAGGTATGTTTACAACACGCAGAAAAAAATATTAACAACAAAAAGAACAAAGAACAATAGCTGGTCCAAAGCAGGATCGAACCCGTACTCCTCGGCACAGCGCTTTGCTCCGAGAAGCAAACGCTAGAGCACACGCCCAACCAAGCTACCTAAACAAAATAGTTTTAAAATCATTGGCGATTTAGAAAAAAAAGAGCCAGCAATAGCTATATTTTAATTTTTAAAAAAAAGTTCCCACTGATAGCTACTTATTTAGGTAGCTAAGTTGGCCGTGTCCTCTATCGTTTGGTTCTCAGGCCAAGGCGCTGTGCCGAGGAGTACGAATTCGATCCTGCTTCAGACCATGTATTGTTTTTTTCATATTGTTGATTACAAAGAAACAATTTCCGAGTGCTGTCAACATATATCTTCCTCTGAAACTATCCGCTGACCTATCGCCTCGGAAGTTCCCCTTTATAATAATATGTATTTTTTATGATTGATTTCCTGGACTGAATTTACTTCCATCATATCTACCTATTTCTCATATGATATCTACCTATTTCTCATATGATATCTACCTATTTCTCATATGATATCGACCTATTTCTCATATGATATCTACCTATTTCTCATATGATGCAAACCCTCGCGGTATGTGTGGCTCTTCCACTACCTTCTCATAAAACAACAAGAAATCAATAAAACAACTTACAGCTTAGAAATTTTACATTAAAATATAAGAAAAGTCAATGACGTTTATTAAGACGGGACAAGGTTGACTTTTTTTCTTTTAATTGAAAAAAACCCCAAAAAACTGGAAAGTTCAGAAGTATTAAAAAAAAACAGGACTGTCCTTTCAAAACGGTACGTATCGTCACTTCCAAACGCCATAGCCATCTATAGATTTACAACGGCCCGGGGGTAGAAAGTAAAATTGGAAAACCCTCCAAATAGCGTGACGTTATCATCTATAATAGGTATTGATAGCTGACGTCACCCTACCCTCAACCGCCTCTACTCGCAAAGCTTAAAACGTCACGTTATTTGGAGGCTTTCCGAGAATTTCCTCTCAGCTAGCAGGCCTTTGTAAATCTGTAGATACCTACACCAAACAACTGTGGTTTAATGTTTCTTTTCTCTTTGATGTTAGAGACAGCTTTCACTTATCCATATATGAAACTATTATATAGCTGTTGTGATAAACATGTTATTTTAATTTTTTTTCAATGGCCCTGTTTCCATATGTTTTCGTTATCACAATCTGGCAGTGATAGTTTTCCTTTGATTTTTTTATCATTGACGTTTATGTCAAACATTTGCCAACCCCAATTCACGTAAGGAAAGGAGAAGATTGCAAATACAGAACAAATATTATAAAACCCTCACCGTCTCTACACGGCTGCTGGATCGTTCTTATTCCCCCTCACATGTTCGCTAAATTCATCTTCGTATACAGTGTTGTACCATCTTCATATACAATGTTATACCATCTTCATATACAGTGTTGTACCATCTTCATATACAATGTTATACCATCTTCATATACAGTGTTGTACCATCTTCATATACATTGTTATACCATCTTCATATCCAAGTTGACTACAATCGACATCCATTTTACTATGTCGCCTTTCATGATAGTACAATATGCAAATGATTCTCTAGTCCACATTTGATGTTTTCAGTGCAGTTATGTCTATAACTATCTATAAGATGACGTTCGGTTGTATCATAATATGCCACTTTATATTTTATAAAAGTATGTGAATAAAAAAAAAGTATGACATTTTGTAATATGTAGTTACAAATAAAGGCAGGGGTTATTAACATATTTTGAACAAGAAAGAATGAAAAAGGACCGCCACGCCACCTGGTGACGTAAAGGAGTAACAGGAAACTCTTTATACAGAGCTTTGCAGCACGAGGCAAATCTATCAGAAGTAAATCCCCGTTGAGCAAGTGTTTTGACCCTAGCTTCTTGACACACACTAGGGGAGGCAGAGGCTTCCTGCTGCATTGAACTCAAAGGTTTACGATATATCCGCCATCAAATAACTAAACTTATTTTGTGCAACACTTCTGATTCTACTGCCTACACCCGGTCGTGCACGACTGTCT
Source organism: Megaustenia siamemsis (assembly GCA_032433765.1). Lineage (NCBI taxonomy): Eukaryota > Metazoa > Mollusca > Gastropoda > Stylommatophora > Ariophantidae > Megaustenia > Megaustenia siamemsis. The sequence goes on along the minus strand of JAVIAB010000139.1, from coordinate 1,309,792 downwards.
TAGCTTTAACCCAGCACACTGATGTCCTCTTAGCTTTAACCCAGCACACTGATGTCCTCTTAGCTTTAACCCACTGATGTCCTCTTAGCTTTAACCCACTGATGTCCTCTTAGCTTTAACCCACTGATGTCCTCTTAGCATTAACCCAGCACACTGATGTCCTCTTAGCTTTAACCCACTGATGTCCTCTTAGCTTTAACCCAGCACACAGATGTCCTCTTAGCTTTAACCCAGCACACTGATGTCCTCTTAGCTTTAACCCAGCACACTGATGTCCTCTTAGCTTTAACCCACTGATGTCCTCTTAGCTTTAACCCACTGATGTCTTCTTAGCTTTAACCCACTGATGTCCTCTTAGCTTTAACCCACTGATGTCCTCTTCATGGTGGCAGCGATCTAATATGGCCAGTGTTTATGTCCATATTTTTTGAAGACTTAATTTGTTGGGGTAATGTGGTCAGTAATACGCCAGTCTAGACTTTCTTTCACTGAAATATCCATACCCCAATGTTACCCTTGGTGGACCAAGAAGACCTGGATCAGGATCGATTCCGACCTCTCTTGTCTTTAGTGGTGTAATTGTTTAACTTTAGTGGTGTAGTTGTTTAACTTTAGTGGTGTAGTTGTTTAACTTTAGTGGTGTAATTGTTTAACTTTAGTGGTGTAGTTGTTTAACTTTAGTGGTGTAGTTGTTTAACTTTAGTGGTGTAGTTGTTTAACTTTAGTGGTGTAGTTGTTTAACTTTAGTGGTGTAGTTGTTTAACTTTAGTGGTGTAATTGTTTAACTTTAGTGGTGTAATTGTTTAACAAGTGAGCAAGGGACGATCGCGAACCAAAAAAAATGGACTATTAGAAACGCTAGGAAATGTAACTACAGCAAAGGCCAACAGAAAAACAAAAGATCGCAAATTATATTTCCACTGTCGCTGAAAGGCAAACGAGGAAGAGAAGAAAATAAAAAGAAGAAGATGTTAAAGAAAATCCAGTGAGCTATGGCTGACAGGAAATTCTCGGAAAACACCCAACGAGGGTGACGTTTTCAGCTTTGCGAGACGGGGCAGTTGTGGTTAAAGTGAAGTCACCTGTTTATAGCTCTTATGGCTGATATTCGTCACGCTAGTTGGTTGGTTTTCCGGTGTTATTTTATAACCGCAAGCCTTTGTAAATGTATATATGACTATGAACAAGGCACAGTAATTTACTGAAGCGTCAATCTGGAATAGAAATACAGGGTAAGCGAGGCAGAGGCAGTCAAATACTAAAATTGATGGACAACATCAAAATATTGAGTGGAAATACATGGTAAGCGAGGCAGAGGCAGTCAAATACTAAACCTGATGGACAACATCAAAATATTGAGTGGAAATACATGGTAAGCGAAGCAGAGGCAGTCAAATACTAAAATTGATGGGTAACATCAAGATATTTAGTGGAAATAAATGGTAAGCGAAGCAGAGGCAGTCAAATACTAAAATTGATGGGTAACATCAAAATATTGAGTGGAAATACATGGTAAGTGAGGCAGAGGCAGTCAAATACTAAAATTGATGGACAACATCAAAATATTGAGTGGAAATACATGGTAAGCGAGGCAGAGGCAGTCAAATACTAAAATTGATGGGTAACATCAAGATATTTAGTGGAAATAAATGGTAAGCGAAGCAGAGGCAGTCAAATACTAAAATTGATGGGTAACATCAATATATTGAGTGGAAAACCCATTACAACGTCTACCGTCTAGACGAGAGACACAGCGACATGGTGATCAACAATAGCCAACCTTCGATGCTTCATTTTCTCAAGAAGATGATGAAATGTTTACAGAAGTAGCTGGTCTATAGATAACGCCATCGGGTCAAAATCTTGCTGGTTCGAATACCACAACAGACGGTGGGAATTTCTGAATCTGATTTCTTCATGGCTTTACCCTCCCCCAATCCCTGGATGCTGAGATCCGATATCTAGTCCTCTGGGATAATGACAGGTGGTCCCGCGTGTACACTCTGCGCATGTTAAAAAACTATAGATTATTTTGAAATCGAAACGAGTAGACCAAGTATGACCCTTGTTCGGGGAAAAATTTGATATGAAAAACGCTATCCAAAAGGATTTAAATTCTCAAGGATAAAAAAAGAAACGCAAAATCTCAGATGTCAGAGTGTATCTGCCTACATGGCGGGGGACATGCGAGCACACAGCTACTGGTTTGAAAAAAAAATGATATTCACTTCTTGAGAGATGTAGAGCTGGTGAACGCAAACAAACAAGAAAGTGATGAATGTAATTCTGGGTCCGGAGATATCATGGCTAGTGGTGTGGGATATTCAAATATAAATATACTATTTCTCCAAATAAGACACGAAGGTAAATAAGTGACTTTTCTATTAAGAGCAAGCTAAATAGACACTTGTAATTGGTTATTGAAAACCTACCATGCTCCATTAATCTCTGTTTCTCTTGTTTATATATGTATGAGGGGGAGGCGCTACACACACGTACACACACACATCTACACACACACGCACACACGCACACACACACACACACTGGAACTTCGTATATCCAACATTCCGAGTTCAAACGCTAATCTTCTTGAGAATGGTGATTCGGATTTCGAACGATGCTTCTACGCTCAAAGTGCGCGTTTTCAGGTGCAGTTAAGAAAATGCCACCTGTAAATAGAGTCGATTATTTTGTTGTGCACCTAAGTGATCTCTTCCGTTACTCTGGTGTGCTTTAATTGATTTTTTTTTGTGTGTGTCCGTTTTATATTTAATGTGTTTTATATTATTTGTAACCATGAATTATTAACTGTGACAAATGAAATTTGTGGAGCATGTTAAAAGACACAACAGCCTACTAAAAGTAATATTGGAAGGGAAAATACAAGGTAAAAGAGGCAGAGGCAGACCAAGACTAACATGGACGAGTAACATCAAAAAATGGACAAGTCAATCTATGACAGCCTGCACCATCAAAGCAAGAAACAGAGTAGAATGGCGATCCATGGTAGCCAAACTTCGTTGCGGAGAAGACACGATGATGATGAATTATTTTTATTTACACTATTATCCACACTATTTATGAATGCTACAGTTAATAATTCATCATCATCATCATCATCGAGTGTCTTCTCCGCAGCAAAGGTTGGCTACAATGGATCGCCATTCTACTCTGTGTCTTGCTTTGATGGTGCAGGCTGTCATAGATTGACTTGTCCATCTTTTGATGTTACTCGTCCATGTTAGTCTTGGTCTGCCTCTGCCACTTTTACCTTGTATTTTCCCTTCCAATATTACTTTTAGTAGGCTGTTGTGTCTTTTAACATGCCCCAAAAATTTCATTTGTCTTGTCTTAATTGTATTTAGTAGTTCTCTTTTTATTTTCAGTTGTTTTAAAACTTCATCGTTTGTTATATTTTCTTTCCATCCAATTCTACCTATTCTTCTATAAACCCACATTTCAAAGACTTCCATTTTCTGCTCTGTTTTCTTGTCTAATGTCCATGTTTCTGCACCATACAGGAATATTGAGAATATGTAACATTTTGCTATTCTTAGTTTCAGCCCTGTTGATATTTGTTTTGTTGTTAGTATATTTTTTATGGCATTAAAATTACTTTTTGCCATACCTATTCTTTTGTTTATTTCAATTTTACATTTTCCATCATTGGTTATAGTATGTCCCAGGTAGTTGTAGCTCTGGACTGTCTCCAGATGTATTCCCTCAACTGTGATATTTAATTGTAGGTCTTGAGAATTTTCTTTGTTTATAATCATAGTTTTAGTCTTTTTGATATTAATATCTAGTCCATATTTTTTTCTTGTTATGTTTATCACATTAAGCAATTGTTGTAGATCTTTAAGACACTCAATACAACATGAAAATCAACATAAACAAGGCAGAAGTCATGCACATTGCAAAAGAAAAACAGAACATCCACATAACGCTAAGCGCAAATTAAAACAGGTGAATCCAATATAAATATCTAGGACGTCTAGTGGTAGGCGACAATTCGCGAGCAGCCGAAGTAGACTCAAGATGCATGAACGTTTGTCAATCATCGGACAGCTATCATCACTGCTGCGCAACAAGGAGAATAACACTAGAGACGAGACTAACATTCTACAACTCGATCTTTTCCTAAAGTTGTGCTATCAATGCTAAACCTGGACTCTAGAACAATAAGAAAAATAATAACAACCGAAATGAAATGTGTTAGACGAATGGCAGGAAACAGCCTGAGAGATAAGATCAGAAATTAAAATCTGAGACAAACGTTATTCCCACAATAAAATGCACAATGAAACAGCAGATGAAATGTCTGGACACGTGATAAAACATAATGATCAAAATATAACGAGCATTAATAAATGTTGCTAGAACACCAAAGTCAAGGGTCGAACATTAAAAAAAAAACCGATGGATGATAGAATATTAGAATCGCTAGGAAACATAACAGCAGCATAGATCAAGAGAAAAGCAAATGGCCGCAAATTGTATCTCCCCTGGACGCTGAAAGGCAAATGAGAAAAGAAAGGAGAAAGAAAGAAAGAAGAGTGAAAAACTGATTCGGGCTTCGCTTCGAGGTCAAGGTAACACTGCATCTGTACGTGTGTGTGTGCGCGCGCGCGCGTTTGTGTGTACACTAGTACTGGCATGTTGAACAAAAGAGATGAACATGAAAGTGATACATAGATAGCTAGACAGACAGACTGACAGACAGGAAGGCAGATAGACAGACAGATAGATAGATAGATAGATAGATAGATAGATAGATAGATAGATAGATAGATAGATAGATAGATAGATAGATAGATAGATAGATAGATAGATAGATAGATAGATAGATAGATAGATAGATAGATAGATAGATAGATAGATAGATAGATAGATAGATGGGTAGGTGGGTAGGTGAGTGGGTAGGTGGATTCAGTTGGGCAGATAAGCAGATAAATAGATAGATAGACAGACAGACAGACAATTAGATAGTCAGACAGACAATTAGACAGACAGACAGATAGATAGTCATTGCCTGCACTACAGCAATAGTAAAATTATAATGTCTGCCTGGTAATTTTAAAAGCCAGAAACCTTGATCTGGTGCTACACTTTAAAGGCGAACACTTGTAGCTGCAGACATTGTACATTTATCGTTTCGGCGCCTTTTTGTGAAGACATTCGTCATAAGGAACTCTGTTTAAATAAATAAACAATGAGAGATTTATATTGGAGTCTGTACAGCAGCGAGTGATGTTCTGGCTGATATCCATCCATTTCTCGTGATCTGGCAATATACTTCAAAGATATGCAGCGAGACAGATAACGAGGGCAGATAATAAAACGAGGGAATAATTTAGAAAACGCCGATAACATTTTAAACATAAAATGTCAGTTAATCAAGCAATACTTTTTGGCTATCTTTGGTTGACATTGTTAGGGATAAACGTTTCCACTAATCCCGTCTCATGGTGTCAGTTTTTTTCTTCTTCCTGAGAGTGTGCTTTACGTCAAATCTGTCAGTTTTCCATTCCATCGTGCATTTATTAGGTCTTTTAAATTAAAAAAAAATCCTTTTTAAAAAAACTTTTAATCCAATCTTGCGATGTCTATAGGTGAAGAATGTTCCAGCAAGATTACTTTAGTTTCAATTTCACGATCACCGTTAACAATATCCTCATCCTCATCGTCACTATGATTATCATCGCCCTTTTCGTTATCATCATCATTATCAGCATTATCAACGTCAAAATCGACATCGTCGTCGTCATCATCATCCTCATAACCCTCATCACCATCACCACCACCACATCATCATCATCGGCCTCATCATCTTCATCGTCACCACCACCACATCATCATCATCCTCCTCATCATCCTCCTCATCATCTTCATCATCACCACCACCACCACATTATCATCATCGTCCTCATCATCTTCATCATCACCACCACATCATCATCATCTTCATCAACACCACCACCACCACATCATCATCATCATCCTCCTCTTCATCTTCATCAACACCACCAACACCACATCATCATCATCGTCCTCATAATCTTCATCATCACCACCACCACATCATCAGCATCCTCATCATTATCTTCATCATCGCCACCACCACCACATCATCATCCTCCTCCTTATCATCTTCACCATCATCACCATCCTCATCGCCCTCATCATTGTTACCATCCACCTCCTCATCATTATCGTTCTCATCATCATTCTGATCTGTATCATCCTTCCTGATATAATTTATCATCCACAATGTGTTATAATTTCTGATGAAGACTTTTCCCATCCATTTCTCCGAAAATCTGAAGTCTTTTCTGTGTTTCCTTCTATCCTTTCTTCCCTTATGTACCACTATCAACTAAAGTTATTCCCTTTTCTCCACTTTACACCGTAAAAAATGGGATGGTATCCGAAATAACGACTACTATCTCGAGACTTAGTCTAGCAATACACTAGCAATAGGAGGTTTAATCACTTAGGTTAGACAAGCTGAGTTCGACACAATGAAAACATCTAGCTAATTTACTTTAGCAATCTATCTATCTATCTATCTATCATCTATCTATCTATCTATCTATCTATCTATCTATCTATCTATCTATCTATCTATCTATCTATCTATCTATCTATCTATCTATCTATCTATCTATCTATCTATCTATCTATCTATCTATCTATCTATCTATCTATCTATCTATCTATCTATCTATCTATCTATCTATCTATCTATCTATCTATCTATCTATCTATCTATCTATCTATCTATCTATCTATCTGTCTGTCTGTCTGTCTGTCTGTCTGTCTGTCTGTCTATCTATCTATCTATCTATCTATCTATCTATCTATCTGTATGTATGTCTGTCTGTCTGCCTGCCTGCCTGCCTGTCTGTCTGTCTGTATGTCTGTCTATCTATCGATCTCGCTGTTTGTCAGCCTACGTGCTTGTCTACCTACCTACCTGTCTGGATGCCTATCATCAGTCACTATCCGTATTTCTACCCCCACCCACTTTTCACTCCCTGTAAACCTCTCTCTCAGTCCCGTTCTTTCCTACCCACCTACTAGACTATCTCTCAGTCCCCACCCATCCAACCCATCCACCTACTAGACTATCTATCAGTCCATACCCATCCAACCCATCCATCTACTAGACTATCTCTCAGTCCCCACCCATCCAACCCATCCACCTACTAGACTATCTCTCAGTCCCCACCCATCCAACCCATCCACCTATTAGACTATCGCTCAGTCCTTACCCATCCAACCCATCCACCTACTAGACTATCTCTCAGTCCCAACACATCGAACCGACCCACCTATTAGACTATCTCTCAGTCCATACCCATCCAACCCATCCTCCTACTAGACTATCTCTCAGTCCCAACACATCGAACCGACCCACCTATTAGACTATCTCTCAGTCCATACCCATCCAACCCATCCACCTACTAGACTATCTCTCAGTCCCCACCCATCCAACCCATCCACCTACTAGACTATCTCTCAGTCCCCACCCATCCAACCGACCCACCTATTAGACTATCTCTCAGTCCCTACCCATCCAACCCACTCACGTTCTAGACTATCTCTCAGTCCGCACCCATTCAACCCACTCACATACTAGACTATCCCTCAGTCCCTTCCCATCCAACCCACCCACCTACTAGACTATCTCTCAGTCCCTACCCATCCAACCCACTTACCTACTAGACTATCTCTCAGTCCCTACCCATCCAACCCACCCACCTACTAGGCTATCTCTCAGTCCCTACCCATCCAACCCACCCACCTACTAGACTATCTCCCATTCCCTACCCATCCAACCCACCCACCTACTAGGCTATCTCTCAGTCCCTACCCATCCAACCCACCCATCTACTAGACTATCTCTCAGTCCCTATCCATCCAACCCACCCACCTACTAGACTATCTCTCAGTCCCTACCCATCCAACCCACTCACTTACTAGACTATCTCTCAGTCCCTACCCATCCAACCCACCCACCTACTAGACTATCTCTCAGTCCCTACCCATCCAACCCACCCACCTACTAGGCTATCTCTCAGTCCCTACCCATCCAACCCACCCACCTACTAGACTATCTCTCAGTCCGCACCCATTCAACCCACTCACATACTAGACTATCCCTCAGTCCCTTCCCATCCAACCCACCCACCTACTAGACTATCTCTCAGTCCCTACCCATCCAACCTACCCACCTACTAGGCTATCTCTCAGTCCCTATCCATCCAACCTCCCCACCTACTAGGCTATCTCTCAGTCCCTATCCATCCAACCTACCCACCTACTACACTATCTCTCAATCCCTACCCACCCAACCCACCTACTAGGCTATCTCTCAGTCCCTATCCATCCAACCCACCTACTAGGCTATCTCTCAGACCCTATCCATCCAACCCACCCACCTACTAGACTATCTCTCAGTCTCTACCCATCCAACCCACCCACCTACTAGGCTATCTCTCAGTCCCTATCCATCCAACCCACCACCTACTAGGCTATCTCTCAGTCCCTATCCATCCAACCTACCCACCTGTCTTTTGATCCTCATGCCAGTTTCTTGATTGTATTGATTAATACATTATTATATGCTATATATTATATATGTACTTTATATCTATGAGCATTTGTTGGTAAATGCATACACTCATATGTGTACCTCCACATAACTATCATTAATGCATATCTAGCTATATCAGGCTAGGTTATCATATTCAAATCAGTCATCTACCACAATTTGTTTACTATGAATATTCACGACAAGACACCTGCTAGAGTCATTATTAAAACAACTGTTGTGAATTTAAAAAGAAGAGAAAACGCAAAGTAATGAATATAGAAGATTTTTTTAATATAGAAAATAAATGTTTAAAAAAGTATCACCGTCAATATATTTATGACCAAATAAACATACACGGATATCAAACAGCAAAACTAGTAGAGTAAAAAAAAATAGTAAAGTGCCCACGTCACGTTAAGTGGCGTATAGGGAATATGGTGTTTGTGACCATAGATTTTACAGACCTTCGGCACATGATTTTTGGGATAATGTGGTCGGTAATATGCCCGTGCCGCTTTACTTTCCCAGAAAAAAATTCAGCACTCATTAAAGGCTGGGTGAACCCGGAAGCCGTCGGTTGGAATCGAACCCTACCTCTTGTCCTTTGTAGCCAAATTCACTAACCACTGAGCTATCGCGGCTCCCAAAACTAGTAGAGAGTCGAGGACAATTGACGTTTCAACAACAGGTTTCATCAGGTACAAAAGAAAAAAAATATTCTAGGAAAGAACTACTCTCAAGTAACAAATAATATAAACATGTCAGTCGAACGGCAAACCGTTGAACACTGATCTCAAAATGGCAGTATAGGAATACAGAACAGATGTACGTGTCTAATTATTTTAAGTGATGAAAAGTAGCAAACAATATTGACATTTCATGAGGATGGTAGAATGGAAGGGTCCTGAAGGTTATGAAGAAGAAGAGAGAGAAAGGAAAAAGAGAGAAAACAGAAGTGGCAATGGGAAGGAAGAACAAGAGAGTTGACAAAAGATATCTCAGAGAGGAATAAAGACAGAAAAGGAGAAAGTGGAAGGGGAGGCCAGTGATTAAAAGAAAGAGTCGAGATGTGAGAGTAAGCTGGTAGCTAATAATGATGGCACGGATATAATATATTTATATCACATCTTGATCGTCCTTATCGTCGCTGTCATCATCATTTAATTTCATGTACCTGTTAGAACCTGGTTCCCATGTCAGCTGCTATAGAGTTATCTTCGCCCATCACGAGGAGTCTCGTGTCGGTTACACTCATACCCAGTTTGTGATATCTTGCACCCGTCTCCTCCTCTATCTTGTCTTCTGGTGACTTGTCCTTCATAATGATCTCTCCAACACTGTCACGGCACTTGATATAAACAACATCGTTTATTTTCATTAATACTAATATCCATTAATCATAGTGATACGATGCACTGTGGATAGAGAATTGTGGAAGGACGTGATCGCCTATGTCAACCGGTATTGCACATTATGATGTAAATGTTAATGTTCATTAGCAACAAGTTCTCAAAATGTTTAGTTTGTTCGCGTAGTGGCATGTATGTTCTTTTCACTGTCCACTGTATTTGGAAATCTCTCTCTTGTAATAGTTGCATTTAAGGACTGTAATAGATTTATTATCATATATATATATATATATATATATATATATATATATATATATAATAGCAAGCGCTCTATTGCTATTTGTCGCTATGAGAAAAGTACAAGCTATTCAAAAACTCATTTGTGTTGCAGTATCACTTCCTCACCATATGTTGCGCAATAAAAATATGCTCATATTTGTATATTGCCTACATTTGTTTTTATTTATCCTTGAAGTGTTTTATTACAATTGTTATTAAAGACGAGCTACCTCTAAATGACACTCATGCCATACGGACGTCTGTCAAATAGATGCTATTTTATGCCCAGCTTTACCTCATAATGACATGTTAGCTGTTACTGTACAATTAAAAAAAACACATATATGCGCCACATATATGTATGAAGTATATGTCCCATACATTCCCGTAATTCTTACATTTGGTATTTGGTAGTGTTGGTCATAATTTGTAGCACCACAACAAATTGCAAGTTTTCTAGCTAAATAGATTGGTGAGTTATTGGTAGTATAGATGTCTCACTAGCTCAGTAACAACATAAAGGTTTTACTTCTATGAAGGATATTGCAAACACATTTGAGGCGAACTTACTAAGTTAAGAAATGTGGCGTCGTAGCATATGTGGAGCTGACTGGCATTTGATGACTCTGGGCAAAGAAGACATCGCCAAGTTTATTCCTCATCAATTATGAGGCGAGAAGGACAATGGGTAGGTCAATAATGTATATAAATTGAGACGCAAATTTCAAGGTGGAAACGGGGTCTGTTCGATCCGGAGAGCTTAGTAAGAAAAGCAGATGTATCTACAATCAACACTTTAGAGGAGCAGTCAATCTGCATCCCCTTCGAGAAATTCTGGTGCGGGTGGTGGAGCAGGTATGGGAATGCCACGATGCAGTTAAATTTTTTTCAGGAATAGAATGAAATAGACTACCTGCAACTTAACTCTTTATCTCTTCTTAATAGATTCGAGTGCATAATAGACTTCGCAGGATCGAACCCGTACTAAGTTGGCAGTGTTCTCTAGCTTTTGGCTTCTCTTTGCGCTGTGCCACAAAGTACGGGTTCGATCCTGCTTCAGACCATATAATGTTCTTTGATTGTTTTTTTTTCTCTGTTGTAGATTATGTGTCATTTTTTCTGAGTGCTGTCGACATACCTCTTCCTCTGAAATTATGCACAAATTAAACACCACGAAGAACACGTAGCACAATACCCACAAGGCAGTCAAATTAAAACTACTGAGGGCGTGTATCTTTCCAATAGCAACATAGAGTTGTGAATTATGGACAATCTCGCGAATAAGAAAACTGATTGGTTCATTCGAAACAAAAACTTCAAAGAAAAAAATCCTTATTACGTCTTGGTATAATGGGAAAGAGCAATTAATGTCTTGGTATAATGGGAAAGAGCAATTAATGTCTTGGTATAATGGGAAAGAGCAATCAATGTCTTGGTATAATGGGAAAGAGCAATCAATGTCTTGGTATAATGGGAAAGAGCAATTAATGTCCTGGTATAATGGGAAAGAGCAATTAATGTCTTGGTATAATGGGAAAGAGCAATTAATGTCTTGGTATAATGGGAAGGAGCAATTAATGTCTTGGTATAATGGGAAAGAGCAATTAATGTCTTGGTATAATGGGAAAGAGCAATTAATGTCTTGGTATAATGGGAAGGAGCAATTAATGTCTTGGTATAATGGGAAGGAGCAATTAATGTCTTGGTATAATGGGAAGGAGAATTAATGTCTTGGTATAATGGGAAGTAGCAATCAATGTCTTGGTATAATGGGAAGTAGCAATCAATGTCTTGGTATAATGGGAAGTAGCAATCAATGTCTTGGTATAATGGGAAAGTGCAATCAATGTCTTGGTATAATGGGAAGTAGCAATCAATGTCTTGGTATAATGGGAAGTAGCAATCAATGTCTTGGTATAAAGGGAAGTAGCAACCAATGTCTTGGTATAATGGGAAGTAGCAATCAATGTCTTGGTATAATGGGAAAGAGCAATCAACGTCTTGGTATAATGGGAAGGAGCAATCAATGTCTTGGTATAATGAGAAGTAGCAATCAATGTCTTGGTATAATGGGAAAGTGCAATCAATGTCTTGGTATAATGGGAAGTAGCAATCAATGTCTTGGTATAATGGGAAGTAGCAATCAATGTCTTGGTATAATGGGAAAGTGCAATCAATGTCTTGGTATAATGGGAAGTAGCAATCAATGTCTTGGTATAATGGGAAGTAGCAATCAATGTCTTGGTATAATGGGAAAGTGCAATCAATGTCTTGGTATAACGGGAAGTAGCAATCAATGTCTTGGTATAATGGGAAGTAGCAATCAATGTCTTGGTATAATGGGAAGTAGCAATCAATGTCTTGGTATAATGGGAAGTAGCAATCAATGTCTTGGTATAATGGGAAAGAGCAATCAACGTCTTGGTATAATGGGAAGGAGCAATCAATGTCTTGGTATAATGGGAAATAGCAATCAATGTCTTGGTATAATGGGAAGTAGCAATCAATGTCTTGGTATAATGGGAAAGATCAATCAATGTCTTGGTATAATGGGAAAGAGCAATTAATGTCGTGGTATAATGGGAAAGAGCAATCAATGTCTTGGTATAATGGGAAGTAGCAATCAATGTTTTGGTATAATGGGAAAGAGCAATCAATGTCTTGGTATAATGGGAAAGATCAATCAATGTCTTGGTATAATTGGAAAGATCAATCAATATCTTGGTATAATGGGAAGTAGCAATCAATGTCTTGGTATAATGGGAATGAGCAATCAATGTCTTGGTATAATGGGAAGGAGCAATCAATGTCTTGGTATAATGGGAAGGAGCAATCAATGTCTTGGTTTAATGGGAAGGAGCAATCAATGTCTTGGTTTAATGGGAAGGAGCAATCAATGTCTTGGTTTAATGGGAAGGAGCAATCAATGTCTTGGTTTAATGGGAAGGAGCAATCAATGTCTTGGTATAATGGGAAGGAGCAATCAATGTCTTGGTATAATGGGAAAGAGCAATCAATGTCTTGGTATAATGGGAAAGGGCAATCAATGTCTTGGTATAATGGGAAAGAGCAATCAATGTCTTGATTAATGGGAAGGTGCAATCAATGTCTTGGTTTAATGGGAAGGAGCAATCAATGTCTTGATTAATGGGAAGGAGCAATCAATGTCTTGGTTTAATGGGAAAGAGCAATCAATGTCTTGATTAATGGGAAGGTGCAATCAATGTCTTGATTAATGGGAAGGTGCAATCAATGTCTTGATTAATGGGAAGGTGCAATCAATGTCTCGGTTTAATGGGAAGGAGCAATCAATGTCTTGATTAATGGGAAGGTGCAATCAATGTCTTGGTTTAATGGGAAAGAGCAATCAATGTCTTGATTAATGGGAAAGAGCAATCAATGTCTTGGTTTAATGGGAAGGTGCAATCAATGTCTTGATTAATGGGAAGGTGTAATCAATGTCTTGGTATAATGGGAAAGAGCAATCAATGTCTTGATTAATGGGAAGGTGCAATCAATGTCTTGATTAATGGGAAGGTGCAATCAATGTCTTGGTTTAATGGGAAGGAGCAATCAATGTCTTGGTTTAATGGGAAGGAGCAATCAATGTCTTGGTTTAATGGGAAGGAACAATCAATGTTTTGGTTTAATGGGAAGGAGCAATCAATGTCTTGGTTTAATGGGAAGGAGCAATCAATGTCTTGGTTTAATGGGAAGTAGCAATCAATGTCTTGGTATAATGGGAAAGAGCAATCAACGTCTTGGTATAATGGGAAGGAGCAATCAATGTCTTGGTATAATGGGAAGTAGCAATCAATGTCTTGGTATAATGGGAAGTAGCAATCAATGTCTTGGTATAATGGGAAAGATCAATCAATGTCTTGGTATAATGGGAAAGAGCAATTAATGTCTTGGTATAATGGGAAAGAGCAATCAATGTCTTGGTATAATGGGAAGTAGCAATCAATGTTTTGGTATAATGGGAAAGAGCAATCAATGTCTTGGTATAATGGGAAAGATCAATCAATGTCTTGGTATAATTGGAAAGATCAATCAATATCTTGGTATAATGGGAAGTAGCAATCAATGTCTTGGTATAATGGGAATGAGCAATCAATGTCTTGGTATAATGGGAAGGAGCAATCAATGTCTTGGTATAATGGGAAGGAGCAATCAATGTCTTGGTTTAATGGGAAGGAGCAATCAATGTCTTGGTTTAATGGGAAGGAGCAATCAATGTCTTGGTTTAATGGGAAGGAGCAATCAATGTCTTGGTTTAATGGGAAGGAGCAATCAATGTCTTGGTATAATGGGAAGGAGCAATCAATGTCTTGGTATAATGGGAAAGAGCAATCAATGTCTTGGTATAATGGGAAAGGGCAATCAATGTCTTGGTATAATGGGAAAGAGCAATCAATGTCTTGATTAATGAAAAGGTGCAATCAATGTCTTGAATTAATGGGAAAGAGCAATCAATGACTTGATTAATGGGAAGGTGCAATCAATGTCTTGGTTTAATGGGAAGGAGCAATCAATGTCTTAATTAATGGGAAGGAGCAATCAATGTCTTGGTTTAATGGGAAAGAGCAATCAATGTCTTGATTAATGGGAAGGTGCAATCAATGTCTTGATTAATGGGAAGGTGCAATCAATGTCTTGATTAATGGGAAGGTGCAATCAATGTCTCGGTTTAATGGGAAGGAGCAATCAATGTCTTGATTAATGGGAAGGTGCAATCAATGTCTTGGTTTAATGGGAAAGAGCAATCAATGTCTTGATTAATGGGAAAGAGCAATCAATGTCTTGGTTTAATGGGAAGGTGCAATCAATGTCTTGATTAATGGGAAGGTGTAATCAATGTCTTGGTTTAATGGGAAAGAGCAATCAATGTCTTGATTAATGGGAAGGTGCAATCAATGTCTTGATTAATGGGAAGGTGCAATCAATGTCTTGGTTTAATGGGAAGGAGCAATCAATGTCTTGGTTTAATGGGAAGGAGCAATCAATGTCTTGGTTTAATGGGAAGGAACAATCAATGTTTTGGTTTAATGGGAAGGAGCAATCAATGTCTTGGTTTAATGGGAAGGAGCAATCAATGTCTTGGTTTAATGGGAAGGAGCAATCAATGTCTTGGTTTAATGGGAAGGAGCAATCAATGTCTTGGTTTAATGAGAAGGAGCAATCAATGTCTTGGTTTAATGGGAAGGTGCAATCAATGTATTGGTTTAATGGGAAAGAGCAATTAATGTCTTGGTATAATGGGAAAGAGCAATCAACGTCTTGGTATAATAAGAAGGAGCAATCAACGTCTTAGTATAATGGGAAAGAGCAATCAATGTCTTGGTGTAATGGGAAAGTGCAATCAATGTCTTGGTATAATGGGAAGTAGCAATCAATGTCTTGGTATAATGAGAAGTAGCAATCAATGTCTTGGTATAATGGGAAGTAGCAATCAATGTCTTGGTATAATGGGAAAGAGCAATCAACGTCTTGGTATAATGGGAAGGAGCAATCAATGTCTTGGTATAATGGGAAGTAGCAATCAATGTCTTGATATAATGGGAAAGAGCAATCAATGTCTTGGTATAATGGGAAAGAGCAATCAATGTCTTAGTATAATAGAAAAGATCAATCAATGTCTAGGTATAATGGGAAAGAGCAATCAATGTCTTGGTATAATAGGAAAGATCAATCAATGTCTTGGTATAATGGGAAAGAGCAATCAATGTCTTGGTATAATAGGAAAGATCAATCAATGTCTTGGTATAATGGGAAAGAGCAATCTATGTCTTTGTATAATAGGAAAGATCAATCAATGTCTTGGTATAATGGGAAGGAGCAATTAATGTCCTGGTATAATGGGAAAGAGCAATTAATGTCTTGGTATAATGGGAAAGAGCAATTAATGTCTTGGTATAATGGGAAAGAGCAATTAATGTCTTGGTATAATGGGAAAGAGCAATCAATGTCTTGGTATAATGGGAAAGAGCAATCAATGTCTTGGTATAATGGGAAAGAGCAATTAATGTCCTGGTATAATGGGAAAGAGCAATTATTGTCTTGGTATAATGGGAAGGAGCAATTAATGTCTTGGTATAATGGGAAGGAGCAATTAATGTCTTGGTATAATGGGAAAGAGCAATTAATGTCTTGGTATAATGGGAAAGAGCAATCAATGTCTTGGTATAATGGGAAGGAGCAATTAATGTCTTGGTATAATGGGAAGGAGCAATTAATGTCTTGGTATAATGGGAAGGAGAATTAATGTCTTGGTATAATGGGAAGTAGCAATCAATGTCTTGGTATAATGGGAAGTAGCAATCAATGTCTTGGTATAATGGGAAGTAGCAATCAATGTCTTGGTATAATGTGAAAGTGCAATCAATGTCTTGGTATAATGGGAAGTAGCAATCAATGTCTTGGTATAATGGGAAGTAGCAATCAATGTCTTGGTATGAAGGGAAGTAGCAATCAATGTCTTGGTATAATGGGAAATAGCAATCAATGTCTTGGTATAATGGGAAAGAGCAATCAACGTCTTGGTATAATGGGAAGGAGCAATCAATGTCTTGGTATAATGAGAAGTAGCAATCAATGTCTTGGTATAATGGGAAAGTGCAATCAATGTCTTGGTATAATGGGAAGTAGCAATCAATGTCTTGGTATAATGGGAAGTAGCAATCAATGTCTTGGTATAATGGGAAAGTGCAATCAATGTCTTGGTATAATGGGAATTAGCAATCAATGTCTTGGTATAATGGGAAGTAGCAATCAATGTCTTGGTATAATGGGAAAGTGCAATCAATGTCTTGGTATAATGGGAAGTAGCAATCAATGTCTTGGTATAATGGGAAGTAGCAATCAATGTCTTGGTATAATGGGAAGTAGCAATCAATGTCTTGGTATAATGGGAAGTAGCAATCAATGTCTTGGTATAATGGGAAAGAGCAATCAACGTCTTGGTATAATGGGAAGGAGCAATCAATGTCTTGGTATAATGGGAAGTAGCAATCAATGTCTTGGTATAATGGGAAGTAGCAATAAATGTCTTGGTATAATGGGAAAGATCAATCAATGTCTTGGTATAATGGGAAAGAGCAATCAATGTCTTGGTATAATGGGAAAGAGCAATCAATGTCTTGGTATAATGGGAAGTAGCAATCAATGTTTTGGTATAATGGGAAAGAGCAATCAATGTCTTGGTATAATGGGAAAGATCAATCAATGTCTTGGTATAATGGGAAAGATCAATCAATATCTTGGTATAATGGGAAGTAGCAATCAATGTCTTGGTATAATGGGAATGAGCAATCAATGTCTTGGTATAATGGGAAGGAGCAATCAATGTCTTGGTATAATGGGAAGGAGCAATCAATGTCTTGGTTTAATGGGAAGGAGCAATCAATGTCTTGGTTTAATGGGAAGGAGCAATCAATGTCTTGGTTTAATGGGAAGGAGCAATCAATGTCTTGGTATAATGGGAAGGAGCAATCAATGTCTTGGTATAATGGGAAAGAGCAATCAATGTCTTGGTATAATGGGAAAGGGCAATCAATGTCTTGGTATAATGGGAAAGAGCAATCAATGTCTTGATTAATGAAAAGGTGCAATCAATGTCTTGATTTAATGGGAAAGAGCAATCAATGACTTGATTAATGGGAAGGTGCAATCAATGTCTTGGTTTAATGGGAAGGAGCAATCAATGTCTTGATTAATGGGAAGGAGCAATCAATGTCTTGGTTTAATGGGAAAGAGCAATCAATGTCTTGATTAATGGGAAGGTGCAATCAATGTCTTGATTAATGGGAAGGTGCAATCAATGTCTTGATTAATGGGAAGGTGCAATCAATGTCTTGGTTTAATGGGAAGGAGCAATCAATGTCTTGATTAATGGGAAGGTGCAATCAATGTCTTGGTTTAATGGGAAAGAGCAATCAATGTCTTGATTAATGGGAAAGAGCAATCAATGTCTTGGTTTAATGGGAAGGTGCAATCAATGTCTTGATTAATGGGAAGGTGTAATCAATGTCTTGGTTTAATGGGAAAGAGCAATCAATGTCTTGATTAATGGGAAGGTGCAATCAATGTCTTGATTAATGGGAAGGTGCAATCAATGTCTTGGTTTAATGGGAAGGAGCAATCAATGTCTTGGTTTAATGGGAAGGAGCAATCAATGTCTTGGTTTAATGGAAAGGAACAATCAATGTTTTGGTTTAATGGGAAGGAGCAATCAATGTCTTGGTTTAATGGGAAGGAGCAATCAATGTCTTGGTTTAATGGGAAGGAGCAATCAATGTCTTGGTTTAATGGGAAGGAGCAATCAATGTCTTGGTTTAATGAGAAGGAGCAATCAATGTCTTGGTGTAATGGGAAAGAGCAATCAATGTCTTGGTATAATGGGAAAGAGCAATCAACGTCTTGGTATAATGGGAAAGAGCAATCAACGTCTTGGTATAATGGGAAAGAGCAATCAATGACTTGGTATATTGGGAAAGAGCAATCAACGTCTTGGTATAATGGGAAAGAGCAATCAACGTCTTGGTATAATGGGAAAGAGCAATCAACGTCTTGGTATAATGGGAAAGAGCAATCAATGTCTTGGTATATTGGGAAAGAGCAATCAACGTCTTGGTATAATGGGAAAGAGCAATCAACGTCTTATTATAATGGGAAAGAGCAATCAACGTCTTGGTATAATGGGAAAGAGCAATCAACGTCCTGATATAATGGGAAAGAGCAATCAATGTCTTGGTTTAATGGGAAGGAGCAATCAATGTCTTGGTTTAATGGGAAGGAGCAATCAATGTCTTGGTTTAATGAGAAGGAGCAATCAATGTCTTGGTTTAATGGGAAGGTGCAATCAATGTATTGGTTTAATGGGAAAGAGCAATTAATGTCTTGGTATAATGGGAAAGAGCAATCAACGTCTTGGTATAATAAGAAGGAGCAATCAACGTCTTAGTATAATGGGAAAGAGCAATCAATGTCTTGGTGTAATGGGAAAGTGCAATCAATGTCTTGGTATAATGGGAAGTAGCAATCAATGTCTTGGTATAATGAGAAGTAGCAATCAATGTCTTGGTATAATGGGAAGTAGCAATCAATGTCTTGGTATAATGGGAAAGAGCAATCAACGTCTTGGTATAATGGGAAGGAGCAATCAATGTCTTGGTATAATGGGAAGTAGCAATCAATGTCTTGATATAATGGGAAAGAGCAATCAATGTCTTGGTATAATGGGAAAGAGCAATCAATGTCTTAGTATAATAGAAAAGATCAATCAATGTCTAGGTATAATGGGAAAGAGCAATCAATGTCTTGGTATAATAGGAAAGATCAATCAATGTCTTGGTATAATGGGAAAGAGCAATCAATGTCTTGGTATAATAGGAAAGATCAATCAATGTCTTGGTATAATGGGAAAGAGCAATCTATGTCTTTGTATAATAGGAAAGATCAATCAATGTCTTGGTATAATGGGAAGGAGCAATTAATGTCCTGGTATAATGGGAAAGAGCAATTAATGTCTTGGTATAATGGGAAAGAGCAATTAATGTCTTGGTATAATGGGAAAGAGCAATTAATGTCTTGGTATAATGGGAAAGAGCAATCAATGTCTTGGTATAATGGGAAAGAGCAATCAATGTCTTGGTATAATGGGAAAGAGCAATTAATGTCCTGGTATAATGGGAAAGAGCAATTATTGTCTTGGTATAATGGGAAAGAGCAATTAATGTCTTGGTATAATGGGAAGGAGCAATTAATGTCTTGGTATAATGGGAAAGAGCAATTAATGTCTTGGTATAATGGGAAAGAGCAATCAATGTCTTGGTATAATGGGAAGGAGCAATTAATGTCTTGGTATAATGGGAAGGAGCAATTAATGTCTTGGTATAATGGGAAAGAGCAATCAATGTCTTGGTATAATGGGAAAGATCAATCAATGTCTTGGTATAATGGGAAAGATCAATCAATATCTTGGTATAATGGGAAGTAGCAATCAATGTCTTGGTATAATGGGAATGAGCAATCAATGTCTTGGTATAATGGGAAGGAGCAATCAATGTCTTGGTATAATGGGAAGGAGCAATCAATGTCTTGGTTTAATGGGAAGGAGCAATCAATGTCTTGGTTTAATGGGAAGGAGCAATCAATGTCTTGGTTTAATGGGAAGGAGCAATCAATGTCTTGGTATAATGGGAAGGAGCAATCAATGTCTTGGTATAATGGGAAAGAGCAATCAATGTCTTGGTATAATGGGAAAGGGCAATCAATGTCTTGGTATAATGGGAAAGAGCAATCAATGTCTTGATTAATGAAAAGGTGCAATCAATGTCTTGATTTAATGGGAAAGAGCAATCAATGACTTGATTAATGGGAAGGTGCAATCAATGTCTTGGTTTAATGGGAAGGAGCAATCAATGTCTTGATTAATGGGAAGGAGCAATCAATGTCTTGGTTTAATGGGAAAGAGCAATCAATGTCTTGATTAATGGGAAGGTGCAATCAATGTCTTGATTAATGGGAAGGTGCAATCAATGTCTTGATTAATGGGAAGGTGCAATCAATGTCTTGGTTTAATGGGAAGGAGCAATCAATGTCTTGATTAATGGGAAGGTGCAATCAATGTCTTGGTTTAATGGGAAAGAGCAATCAATGTCTTGATTAATGGGAAAGAGCAATCAATGTCTTGGTTTAATGGGAAGGTGCAATCAATGTCTTGATTAATGGGAAGGTGTAATCAATGTCTTGGTTTAATGGGAAAGAGCAATCAATGTCTTGATTAATGGGAAGGTGCAATCAATGTCTTGATTAATGGGAAGGTGCAATCAATGTCTTGGTTTAATGGGAAGGAGCAATCAATGTCTTGGTTTAATGGGAAGGAGCAATCAATGTCTTGGTTTAATGGAAAGGAACAATCAATGTTTTGGTTTAATGGGAAGGAGCAATCAATGTCTTGGTTTAATGGGAAGGAGCAATCAATGTCTTGGTTTAATGGGAAGGAGCAATCAATGTCTTGGTTTAATGGGAAGGAGCAATCAATGTCTTGGTTTAATGAGAAGGAGCAATCAATGTCTTGGTATAATGGGAAAGAGCAATCAATGTCTTGGTATAATGGGAAAGAGCAATCAACGTCTTGGTATAATGGGAAAGAGCAATCAACGTCTTGGTATAATGGGAAAGAGCAATCAATGACTTGGTATATTGGGAAAGAGCAATCAACGTCTTGGTATAATGGGAAAGAGCAATCAACGTCTTGGTATAATGGGAAAGAGCAATCAACGTCTTGGTATAATGGGAAAGAGCAATCAATGTCTTGGTATATTGGGAAAGAGCAATCAACGTCTTGGTATAATGGGAAAGAGCAATCAACGTCTTATTATAATGGGAAAGAGCAATCAACGTCTTGGTATAATGGGAAAGAGCAATCAACGTCCTGATATAATGGGAAAGAGCAATCAATGTCTTGGTTTAATGGGAAGGAGCAATCAATGTCTTGGTTTAATGGGAAGGAGCAATCAATGTCTTGGTTTAATGAGAAGGAGCAATCAATGTCTTGGTTTAATGGGAAGGTGCAATCAATGTATTGGTTTAATGGGAAAGAGCAATTAATGTCTTGGTATAATGGGAAAGAGCAATCAACGTCTTGGTATAATAAGAAGGAGCAATCAACGTCTTAGTATAATGGGAAAGAGCAATCAATGTCTTGGTTTAATGGGAAGGTGCAATCAATGTCTTGGTTTAATGGGAAGGTGCAATCAATGTCTTGGTTTAATGGGAAGGTGCAATCAATATCTTGGTTTAATGGGAAGGTGCAATCAATGTCTTAGTTTAATGGGAAAGTGCAATCAATGTCTTGGTTAATGGGAAGGTGCAATCAATGTCTTGATTAATGGGAAGGTGCAATCAATGTCTTGGTATAATGGGAAAGTGCAATCAATGTCTTGGTTTAATGGGAAGGTGCAATCAATGTCTTGGTATAATGGGAAGGTGCAATCAATGTCTTGGTATAATGGGAAAGTGCAATCAATGTCTTGGTATAATGGGAAAGTGCAATCAATGTCTTGGTTTAATGGGAAGGTGCAATCAATGTCTTGGTATAATGGGAAAGTGCAATCAATGTCTTGGTATAATGGGAAAGTGCAATCAATGTCTTGGTATATTGGGAAAGTGCAATCAATGTCTTGGTATATTGGGAAAGAGCAATCAACGTCTTGGTATAATGGAAAGGAGCAATCAATGTCTTGGTTTAATGGGAAGGAGCAATCAATGTCTTGGTTTAATGGGAAGGAGCAATCAATGTCTTGGTTTAATGAGAAGGAGCAATCAATGTCTTGGTTTAATGGGAGGGTGCAATCAATGTATTGGTTTAATGGGAAGGTGCAATCAATGTCTTGGTATAATGGGAAGGAGCAATCAATGTCTTGGTTTAATGGGAAGGAGCAATCAATGTCTTGGTTTAATGGGAAGGTGCAATCAACGTCTTGGTTTAATGGGAAAGAGCAATCAATGTCTTGGTTTAATGGGAAGGTGCAATCAATGTCTTGGTATAATGGGAAGGAGCAATCAATGTCTTGGTTTAATGGGAAGGAGCAATCAATGTCTTGGTATAATGGGAAGGTGCAATCAATGTCTTGGTTTAATGGGAAGGTGCAATCAATGTCTTGGTTTAATGGGAAGGTGCAATCAGCGTCTTGGTTTAATGGGAAAGAGCAATCAATGTCTTGGTTTAATGGGAAGGTGCAATCAATGTCTTGGTATAATGGGAAGGTGCAATCAACGTCTTGGTATAATGGGAAGGTGCAATCAATGTCTTGGTTTAATGGGAAGGTGCAATCAATGTCTTGGTTTAATGGGAAGGTGCAATCAATGTCTTAGTTTAATGGGAAGGCGCAATCAATGTCTTGGTTTAATGGGAAGGTGCAATCAATGTCTTGGTTTAATGGGAAGGTGCAATCAATGTCTTGGTATAATGGGAAAGTGCAATCAATGTCTTGGTTTAATGGGAAGGTGCAATCAATGTCTTGATATAATGGGAAGGTGCAATCAATGTCTTGGTATAATGGGAAAGTGCAATCAATGTCTTGGTATAATGGGAAGGAGCAATCAATGTCTTGGTATAATGGGAAGGAGCAATCAATGTCTTGGTATAAGGGGAAGGAGCAATCAATGTCTTGGTATAATGGGAAGGAGCAATCAATGTCTTGGTATAATGGGAAGGAGCAATCAATGTCTTGGTTTAATGGGAAGGAGCAATCAATGTCTTGGTATAATGGGAAGGAGCAATCAATGTCTTGGTTTAATGGGAAGGAGCAATCAATGTCTTGGTATAATGGGAAGGAGCAATCAATGTCTTGATTAATGGGAAGGTGCAATCAATGTCTTGGTTTAATGGGAAGGAGCAATCAATGTCTTCATTAATGGGAAGGAGCAATCAATGTCTTGGTTTAATGGGAAAGAGCAATCAATTTCTTGATTAATGGGAAGGTGCAATCAATGTCTTGATTAATGGGAAGGTGCAATCAATGTATTGGTATAATGGGAAGGTGCAATCAATGTCTTGGTTTAATGGGAAGGAGCAATCAATGTCTTGATTAATGGGAAGGTGCAATCAATGTCTTGGTTTAATGGGAAAGAGCAATCAATGTCTTGATTAATGGGAAGGTGCAATCAATGTCTTGGTTTAATGGGAAGGTGCAATCAATGTCTTGATTAATGGGAAGGTGTAATCAATGTCTTGGTTTAATGGGAAGGAGCAATCAATCTCTTGGTTTAATGGGAAGGAGCAATCAATGTCTTGGTTTAATGGGAAGGAGCAATCAATGTCTTGGTTTAATGGAAAGGAGCAATCAATGTCTTGGTTTAATGGGAAGGAGCAATCAATGTCTTGGTTTAATGGGAAGGAGCAATCAATGTCTTGGTTTAATGGGAAGGAGCAATCAATGTCTTGGTTTAATGGGAAGGAGCAATCAATGTCTTGGTTTAATGGGAAGGTGCAATCAATGTCTTGGTTTAATGGGAAGGTGCAATCAATGTATTGGTATAATGGGAAGGAGCAATCAATGTCTTGGTTTAATGGGAAGGAGCAATCAATGTCTTGGTTTAATGGGAAGGTGCAATCAACGTCTTGGTTTAATGGGAAAGAGCAATCAATGTCTTGGTTTAATGGGAAGGTGCAATCAATGTCTTGGTATAATGGGAAGGAGCAATCAATGTCTTGGTTTAATGGGAAGGAGCAATCATTGTCTTGGTATAATTGGAAGGAGCAATCAATGTCTTGGTATAATGGGAAGGTGCAATCAACGTCTTGGTTTAATGGGAAGGTGCAATCAATGTCTTGGTTTAATGGGAAGGTGCAATCAATATCTTGGTTTAATGGGAAGGTGCAATCAATGTCTTAGTTTAATGGGAAAGTGCAATCAATGTCTTGGTTAATGGGAAGGTGCAATCAATGTCTTGGTATAATGGGAAGGTGCAATCAATGTCTTGGTATAATGGGAAAGTGCAATCAATGTCTTGGTTTAATGGGAAGGTGCAATCAATGTCTTGGTATAATGCGAAGGTGCAATCAATGTCTTGGTATAATGGGAAAGTGCAATCAATGTCTTGGTATAATGGGAAAGTGCAATCAATGTCTTGGTTTAATGGGAAGGTGCAATCAATGTCTTGGTATAATGGGAAAGTGCAATCAATGTCTTGGTATAATGGGAAAGTGCAATCAATGTCTTGGTATAATGGGAAAGTGCAATCAATGTCTTGGTATATTGGTAAAGAGCAATCAACGTCTTGGTATAATGGGAAAGTGCATCAATGTCTTGGTATAATGGGAAAGTGCAATCAATGTCTTGGTATAATGGTAAAGTGCAATCAATGTCTTGGTATATTGGGAAAGAGCAATCAACGTCTTGGTATAATGGAAAAGTGCAATCAATGTCTTGATATAATGGGAAAGTGCAATCAAGGTCTTGGTATAAAGGGAAAGAGCAATCAATGTCTTGGTATAATGGGAAAGAGCAATCAAAGTCTTGGTATAATGGGAAAGAGCAATCAACGTCTTGGTATAATGGGAAAGAGCAATCAACGTCTTAGTATAATGGGAAAGAGCAATCAACGTCTTAGTATAATGGGAAAGAGCAATCAACGTCTTGGTATAATGGGAAAGAGCAATCAATGTCTTGGTATATTGGGAAAGAGCAATCAATGTCTTGGTATAATGGGAAAGAGCAATCAATGTCTTGGTATAATGGGAAAGAGCAATCAACGTCTTGGTATAATGGGAAAGAGCAATCAACGTCTTGGTATAATGGGAAAGAGCAATCAACGTCTTGGTATAATGGGAAAGAGCAATCAATGTCTTGGTATATTGGGAAAGAGCAATCAACGTCTTGGTATAATGGGAAAGAGCAATCAATGTCTTTGTATAATGGGAAAGAGCAATCAACGTCTTGGTATAATGGAAAAGAGCAATCAACGTCTTGGTATAATGGGAAAGAGCAATCAATGTCTTGGTATATTGGGAAAGAGCAATCAACGTCTTGGTATAATGGGAAAGAGCAATCAATATCTTGGTATATTGGGAAAGAGCAATAAACGTCTTGGTATAATGGGAAAGAGCAATCAATGTCTTGGTATAATGGGAAAGAGCAATCAACGTCTTGGTATAATGGGAAAGAGCAATCAACGTCTTGGTATAATGGGAAAGAGCAATCAACGTCTTGGTATAATGGAAAAGAGCAATCAACGTCTTGGTATAATGGGAAAGAGCAATCAATGTCTTAGTACATTGGGAAAGAGCAATCAACGTCTTGGTATAATGGGAAAGAGCAATCAATGTCTTGGTATATTGGGAAAGAGCAATCAACGTCTTGGTATAATGGGAAAGAGCAATCAATGTCTTGGTATAATGGGAAAGAGCAATCAACGTCTTGGCCTAATGGGAAGGAGCAATCAATGTCTTGGTATAATGGGAAAGAGCAATCAATGTCTTGGTATATTGGGAAAGTGCAATCAATGTCTTGGTATATTGGGAAAGAGCAATCAATGTCTTGGTATAATGGGAAAGAGCAATCAACGTCTTGGTATAATGGGAAGGAGCAATCAACGTCTTAGTATAATGGGAAAGAGCAATCAATGTCTTGGTATAATGGGAAAGAGCAATCAACGTCTTAGTACAATGGGAAAGAGCAATCAACGTCTTGGTGTAATGGGAAACAGCAATCAACGTCTTGGTGTAATGGGAATGAGCAATCAACGTCTTGGTATAATGGGAAAGAGCAATCAATGTCTTGGTATAATGGGACAGAGCAATCAACGTCTTGGTGTAATGGGAAAGAGCAATCAACGTCTTGGTATAATGGGAAAGAGCAATCAATGTCTTGGTATATTGGGAAAGAGCAATCAACGTCTTGGTATAATGGGAAAGAGCAATCAATGTCTTGGTATATTGGGAAAGAGCAATCAACGTCTTGGTATAATGGGAAAGAGCAATCAATGTCTTGGTATAATGGGAAAGAGCAATCAACGTCTTGGCCTAATGGGAAGGAGCAATCAATGTCTTGGTATAATGGGAAAGAGCAATCAATGTCTTGGTATATTGGGAAAGAGCAATCAATGTCTTGGTATATTGGGAAAGAGGAAGCAATGTCTTGGTATAATGGGAAAGAGCAATCAACGTCTTGGTATAATGGGAAGGAGCATTCAACGTCTTATTATAATGGGAAAGAGCAATCAATGTCTTGGTATAATGGGAAAGAGCAATCAACGTCTTAGTATAATGGGAAAGAGCAATCAATGTCTTGGTATAATGGGAAAGAGCAATAAACGTCTTGGTATAATGGGAAGGAGCAATCAACGTCTTGGTGTAATGGGAAAGAGCAATCACCGTCTTGGTGTAATGGGAAAGAGCAATCAATGTCTTGGTATAATGGGAAAGAGCAATCAACGTCTTGATATAATGGGAAAGAGCAATAAACGTCTTGGTATAATGGGAAGGAGCAATCAATGTCTTAGTATAATGGGAAAGAGCAATCAAAGTCTTGGTATAATGGGAAAGAGCAATCAAAGTCTTGGTATAATGGAAAAGAGCAATCAATGTCTTGGTATAATGGGAAAGAGCAATTAATGTCTTGGTATAATGGGAAGGAGCAATCAATGTCTTGGTATAATGGGAAGGAGCAATCAATGTCTTAGTATAATGGGAAAGAGCAATCAAAGTTTTAGTATAATGGGAAAGAGCAATCAAAGTCTTAGTATAATGGGAAAGAGCAATCAATGTCTTGGTATAATGGGAAAGAGCAATTAATGTCTTGGTATAATGGGAAAGAGCAATCAATGTCTTGGTATAATGGGAAAGAGCAATCAATGCCTTGGTATAATGGGAAAGAGCAATCAATGTCTTGGTATAATGGGAAAGAGCAATCAATGTCTTGGTATAATGAGAAAGAGCAATTAATGTCTTGGTATAATGGGAAAGAGCAATCAATGTCTTGGTATAATGGAAAAGAGCAATCAATGTCTTGGTATAATGGGAAAGAGCAATCAATGTCTTGGTTTAATGGGAAAGAGCAATTAATGTCTTGGTATAATGGGAAAGAGCAATCAATGTCTTGGTATAATGGGAAAGAGCAATCAATGTCTTGGTATAATGGGAAAGAGCAATCAACGTCTTGGTATAATGGGAAAGAGCAATCAATGTCTTAGTATAATGGGAAAGAGCAATCAACACATATCAAAAGACCTCATCATCATCATCGATTGCCTCCTCCGCAACGGAGATTGGCTACCAAGGATCGAAATTCTACTCTGTTTCTTGATTTGTTGGTGCAGGCTGTCATAGATTGACTTGTCCATCTTTTGATGTTACTCGTCCTGTTAGTCTTGGCCTGCCTCGCCTCTTTTACCTTGTATTTTCCTTTCCAATACCATTTTTAGTAGGCTGTTGTGTCTTTTAACATGCCCCAAAAATTTCATTTGTCTTGTCTTAATTGTATTTAGTAGTTCTCTTTTTATTTTCAGTTGTTTTAAAACTTCATCGTTTGTTTTCTTTTCTTGCCATCCAATTCTACCTATTCTTCCATAAATCCACATTTCAAAAGACCTAAACATTCTATAAAGGTGACCAATAAACAACATCTTACATTGGAAATTAAAACACAATGGTTGCATGAAAAGACAATCGCATGGAAAGAACAATAATTGGAAGAATAGTTTCCAGAAGACGTGAGTGGCGTAGATGAAGGGAAATGTTGTTTCAAGATTTCTATGAGACCTTGAACCTCACAACAGAGGACGTGAGCGGCGTAGATGAAGGGAAATGTTGTTTCAAGACTTGTATGAGACCTTGAACCTCACAACAGAGGACGTGAGCGGCGTAGATGAAGGGAAATGTTGTTTCAAGGCATCTATGAGACCGTGAACATCACAACAGAGGACGTGAGCGGCGTAGATCAAGGGAAATGTTGTTTCAAGACTTCTATGAGACCGTGAACCTCACAACAGAAGACGTGAGCGGCATAGATGAAGGAAAATGTTTCAAGACTTGTATGAGACCGTGAACCTCACAACAGAAGATACGAGAAAACAGACTACAGACAGGTACTCTTTTAGGCGTGCTGTGATGTGTGCAACCTTCTGAAACGTTCCTTTCTCCAATGTTCCTTAACAGGACATACACATATATGCTTACATGTACATACATATATTCATACATATACGACACAAATAGCAATTGAGTTATTTGCAGGTCATCATCATTGCACTCCAAACATGTCCATAGGTGCTCAGATCCCATCCTCAGCAAGTCTTGTCCAGCGACTGACGACATCAGTTCTATGTTGATTTATTAGTCTTCTTACACGCTCATTAAGTTTCTCGTTTTAACTCCCATCTTAACTCCCATCTTAACTCCCATCTTAACTCCCATCTCTCTCATAGGAAGGAATGACGTAAACTCATGGTTGTCTCCCACATCTCGTAGAGCATTGATGATGTCCGCGCGATCCATTGGTTCGTTTGGACCGTCACCAATGATAGCGTGCACAGCCAGCCAACCTGTCTCCACGCTTTCATTTTCTCGTACTCCCGCATGTCCAGGGACATAGATAAAGGTGACATTACGTATTTTTGACTTCTGCAATGACTCTACCCATTGCATACGTAATGAGCCAGTCTCCACTTTTTTTTATAATGCTCATCGAATCACTTAGTAAGCAGGCGTGGGTGTAGTCTTGTGACTCTAACCATTTGAATGCCTTAGTCACGGCTATCACCTCTTTCGTCATGCTACTCGTGGTCATAACGCACCACTGTCTTCCTTGACTATTCTGCCTGCTGAGGGTGCTGTAAATGCCCATGCTGTTGAAGCGATTACATGTTTCGGTAGGTAAAGCTATTGATGAAGTTGCGTGTTTCGGTCTGCAAAGCTGTTGATGAAGTTGCATGTTTCGGTCTGCAAAACTGTTGATGAATTACATGTTTCAGTAGGTAAAGCAATTAATGAAGTTGCATGTTTCGGTCGATAAAGATATTGGTTATGTGCAGTTATTTAAATTGATGATTGACCTACATATTTAATTATTTTAAGCTACTAATTTCACAGTCTGTCCTCCTTCACGCAATGAGCACGAATGGAGAATGCCTCGAAGAGTGGTCTATGCGATGTGAGAACTTTCTTAGAACTGTAGGAACGTGAGTTAGAAAGTTTATCTACCGAAGACTATCATCATTATCTTGCTCGGACCACAGGAAGCGAATTGAATGACTTCCCTTGCAGACAAAAGAGCTATTCCAACAGATCTGCGTGAATCATATAAGGTACTCAATAAGCGTTGTTCATTCGTTGAATTATGCAATGTGTGCGGCATTTTATAACTCAATTTCGCTACTAGGGCAAAGTCCGAAGAGCAAGGCAAAAATTTGTCTTCATTTCAAGGTCGGCTCAATGTACTGGCAACTCGGGAAGATGCCCGGGGCGCGTCACGTGTTTAGGGGCGCCATCAAGGATATTATAAAATTATAGTTTTTTATTGTGAAAATTCTAACAATTATGATTTTAAAAGACGCCTAAGTTCAGTTTGCTAAAGGCGCTAGCAATCGGTGGGTCGTCGCTGCTTCATGTCATCATCAACAAGTACCAAGCCTGCTGGCGTAGGTGATCATGTCTCTCCACAACTTTCAATCTCGACAGTTATTTATCATTTCCGTTGTTGACCTTCTGCAAGGCCATTCTCTTAAGCTGTCTGGTATCGTTTCTCTTTGTTTCCCTCTATTGCTTTGTTCCTCAATTTTCCCCAGTTGATACAATATATATTCCAACAGTTCCCTTCTCATCACATGACAAAAACATAATGACTGTTTCTTCCTAATATTGGATATTAGCTCTCTCTTTGCTTTGGTCTCTTCCAGAACGTTTTCATTACTCTTCTTAGCCGTCCATATGTAACAGTAAGCTAATGAAAGCATGGGAGCGAGTAATTTAGTCGTTCCCCATTCTTTCATAGACAATAGCAGTAACATATGGTAGCGACCATATGGTAGTGTTAGGACATAAATTGCAGCCAGAATAAAAAGTTAAGGTAGAAGTTCACATAGGGGGTAGTGGATACACAGAAAGTGGGAAGAAGGAAGGTTCAGAATTATCCTGGACATAATAGTTTAGGTCCAAGGAAATTTCCACTTCAACCAAGTTTGTGAGTGAGAGTAGACGCAGATTTCCACAACAGCAGGTTGGGGAAATAACAATATAGCATGCGTAGACCCCATGACTGTGGCCGTGGGATAAATAAGTTGTCATCCAACTACCAGGAGAGGTCATTGTCATGAGGTAAAAATTATTTAAATATGGCATAGTGATTCACGAAAACAACGTGTTTTCATCAAACCATGAGATAGTTCAAGTTTCGGTCACAGAATGACGAGCAGTGACCAACTCAAGTGATCAGAAGAGTGCAAATTGTCACTTTGCGAAAGTTTGATTGGCTGCTGATTTTAGGCGAAGAGTGTGAGGTTGGAGTATTTAAACTTCAACACTATAGTTTTGAGTCCGTCAGGAATAGAACTTCAACAGTCAGGACATAACAGTTAGGAGGCAATCAGGAGTCAGGGATAGAACAGTTAGAGATTAGACAAAGAGAGAGACTTAGACAGTTAGGAAATTAGACAGTTAGGAAATTAGACACACAGAAAAGTTAAGATTAGAAAGTTGAGCCAGTTAGTTAGGAATTTAAGAATCTTCAAGTTGTAGTTTCAAGTCAGTTGAGAAGTTATTAAGCAAGGTGACAGAGAGTAGTGAGTATAGCAATGAGAATATGAACTTTAGTGTTGTGAAAGTACTTAAGAGTATTTCAAGTTGTTTCACATTCCTCATGAACGTAAGTTGAATAATGTTGTATGAAAGATATGCACTTGGGACTGATCATAGTCATCGGCGAATTGCCTCAGAGAAGTCCCGAATTAATGAACATTAATTTAAGATAAATGCATCCACCACTAGTCGATCATTGTGCCTAGAGATATCAATAAACTTGATTATCATTATGTATCCAGAGATAGAGTCTGTCATGATTAAATCAGTGTAACGTGATGTGCTATCAAGAGAGTACAAATATAATATAAAGAATAAATAAAATCACAGCTCTATAACACATAGTATTCTCAATATTCTTCTGTAAAAACAAACTTCTACAGCCACTAGTTATTTTTTGTTGTCTCTTGTCCTCTTGTCCATAGGACACTTGACTTTGATCCATCTTGACAAGTTTCAATTTCAGTAAATTTCTCTTATTAAGTTCTTTATCATTATGATCCGAAAAAGGTGGTTAATGATGTTATTATGTTGTTGTTATTGGCATTATGTTTTGTCGTTAACATGAATTCCTTCCCGACGTTAAATGTTAAAGCTTCTTCAAGATAAAGTTTTATTATAAGAAAAGTAAAGTAAAGAGCCCCCGTCACGCCAAGTGGCGTATAGGGAATATGGTGTTAGTGACCATCAATGTTACAGACCTTCAGCACATGAAGTTGTTTTTTTTTTACTGAAGTCAACACATTTTTTCCCTCTGATATCATTTACTGTTTGTCTTAACATTGAGGCCTACGCGCAGCTTATCTTACTACTTGATTTGGGACACGTAATGGAAGATAAGTAGGGTTATAATAATAATAATAATCAGGGTTCTGTGAAGCCATTGGAGCAGGTGGTGGATGGTGTTGTGGGAGCAGCCGATAAGTAGTGCAGGTTATGGTCCCCTCACCGCGATGGCAGGCAGGATCTCATGTATAGAGACAATGGCTGCGATCTCCGACTAGTACAGTCACTGCCAAGAAGGAAAGGAATGGCAAACTACCTTCTTAAATTGCCTCGACTAATAATGGCAAATCACAACTTAAAACGATGCACTGTAGATAGAAGATTATGGAAGGACATGATCGCCTACGCCAACCGGTATGGCACATGATGATGATGAATTAAAGATAGTGGCGTTGTATATGACAGAGTAGGGGGAAGAGTGTTGGGTAAGTTTATGCAAGAGTTAGCGAATGTTTGTAATTGGTGTAACGTGAGAAAATGTGTTCTTTCTTTCTTTCATTCTT
Organism: Megaustenia siamemsis; assembly: GCA_032433765.1. NCBI lineage: Eukaryota > Metazoa > Mollusca > Gastropoda > Stylommatophora > Ariophantidae > Megaustenia > Megaustenia siamemsis. The sequence goes on along the minus strand of JAVIAB010000139.1, from coordinate 1,276,972 downwards.
TCTTTCTTTCTTTCATTATTTCTTTCTTTCTTTCTGTCTTTCACATGTCATTTTTTTCCTGTACTTCTCCCAACCTTTTCCTTCCTTCCTTCCTTCCTTCCTTCCTTCCTTCCTTCCTTCCTTCCTTCCTTCCTTCCTTCCTTCCTTCCTTCCTTCCTTCCTTCCTTCCTTCCTTCCTTCCTTCCTTCCTTCCTTCCTTCCTTCCTTCCTTCCTTCCTTCCTTCCTTCCTTCCTTCCTTCCTTCCTTCCTTCCTTCCTTACTTCCTTCCTTCCTTCTTTCCTTCCTTCCTTCCTTCCTTCCTTCCTTCCTTCCTTCCTTCCTTCCTTCCTTCCTTCCTTCCTTCCTTCCTTCCTTCCTTCCTTCCTTCCTTCCTTCCTTCCTTCCTTCCTTCCTTCCTTCCTTCCTTCCTTCCTTCCTTCCTTCCTTCCTTACTTTCTTCCTTCCTTCTTTCCTTCCTTTTAGCTCAGTAATTTTCGAACATCACATACAATACTCTCTACATCTTATTAACTTTAATTAACTTACTGCATTTTACTGAATCATAATGAACTGTGATTATTTACAGTTAAAAATTATAATCCACAACACATTTGACAACAAGACTTACATTTTCCTGCACAAAATCTCTTTTTTAGAGTTGTATTTTTTTCTCGTTACTTTTCATATGTCTAACAACTGATGTTCCTGTCGTCAAGCAGTAAGAAATTAATGCCAATTAGTATCGGATATAGTGTGGCCTAAAAAACATAGTAAAGTAAAGAGTCTCGTCACGCCAAGCAGCATATAGGGAATATAGTGTTAGTGACCATCATTTTTATAGAGCTTCAGCACATGAATTTTGAGGTCATGTGGTCAGTATTACGTCCATACCGCTTTACTTTCCTAGAAAAAAATTCCGGTACCCATTTAAGGCTCCGGAAGACGTCGATCAGGATCGAACCCGACCTCTTGTTCTTTGTTGTCAAGTCCACTAACCAGCGAGCTACCGCTGCTCTTTATAGTGTGGTCTACTCAGAGAATTAATTACCTTAATTTAACCATTGATTTACTACAACCGATTGTAGACATAAAATGGATTCTTTGTTCTATAGAACAGGGAATTCTATATGGAGCTGGCTGAAGTATATTTTTATATTTAATTATCTAACAATAGATAAAACAAATAAAAGTATCCCCAAAGAGCTCTAAGATCATCATAGCCGTCAACGAAGCTCCATACCTGTTGGTGAAGGTGATCATTGCTAGTTACAATCATTTTCCCCATTTCTTCCCCTTGCATTTGAGGAGAAAACATTTGACGTAGTATTTGATTAATTCATATTTTCTTTAGTGGTCTATCTTTTTTTTTTTTTTTTTTTTTTTTTGAAAAATGTCTTATTAATTAGTTCTTTTTTATAGAATGGATATAATATGTGTGGGAATTTTAAATAATTAGTAGTTCTACACTTATTGACTGCCGATATATTGTTTGAATTTTTCAATAGTTTTCAAGATGGCTCACGAGATATTGTTAGAATTTTTCATTAGTTTCCTAGATGGCTACGAGATATTGTTAGAATTTTTCATTAGTTTTCTAGATGGCTCACGAGATATTGTTAGAATTTTTCATTAGTTTTCTAGATGGCTCACGAGATATTGTTAGAATTTTTCATTAGTTTCCTAGATGGCTCACGAGATATTGTTAGAATTTTTCATTAGTTTTCTAGATGGCTCACGAGATATTGTTAGAATTTTTCATTAGTTTCCTAGATGGCTCACGAGATATTGTTAGAATTTTTCATTAGTTTTCTAAATGGCTCACGAGATATTGTTAGAATTTTTTCATTAGCTTCCTAGATGGCTCACGAGATATTGTTAGAATTGTTTCATTAGTTTCCTAGATGGCTCACGAGATATTGTTAGAATTTCATTAGTTTTCTTGACTGCTCACGAGATATTGTTAGAATTTTCCATTAGTTTCCTAGATGGCTCACGAGATATTGTTAGAATTTTTCATTAGTTTTTTTAGATGGCTCACGAGATATTGTTAGAATTTTTTCATTAGCTTTCTAGATGGCTCACGAGATATTGTTAGAATTTTTCGTTAGTTTTTTAGATGGCTCACGAGATATTGTGGGAAAATTATCTTTGATTAGTTCTTAGATAATATATTACGTATGCTCTCGGAAGAATTTTTCATTAATTTGTTCTTATCTAAAAGACTGTGAACGTAAAAAAAAAAAAGTAAAGTACCCCGTCACGCCAGGTGGCGTATAGGGAAATATGGTGTTAGTGACAGTAGTGTATTATGGCATAAATGATGGATGAATGTGCGTCGAAACGCACAATATTTCTTATATAAATAGTCTATGCGCGCTTCGACGCACATTTTTTGCTGCCATATTTCCTTATATGAGATTCTACCTTTTTTCCTTATATGAGAGTCTACCCGCCCATTTTTGTTCCGGCCGTGGTGACCTCTCGTTGACCTCTCGGGTGACCTCTCGTGGTGGCGGTGGTGTTGTGAAGTGGTGACCTCCCGCGGTGGTATCATAACTTTCACATTCTTTCTTTGTACTTTCAATGGTGCCGTAACTTTGTACATTATACTCTCAGGCAATAAAAAAAAGTGACTTTCAAAACAGTTTTATTTAAGTTTTAAAAACTTCCTTTAGAATTAAAGGTAACAGCTTAGGCCGTTACACATGCTACACGAAGCTACGTTAATGAACTTAGTAACTACACGCCAAACGCGAAACACCGCGTTAATAACGTTAAGCGAGATCAAAGAGCCCGGTTCCCGTTAGATGGGTCGCGAGATCAAAGAGCCCGGTGAGTACTTACTTCCCGTTAGACGGGCCGCCAGATCAAAGAATCCGCCACCCACATGGACATCAAAGGATTATCTAGTGTTTACTCTTGACCACACTAATAAATTTATCGGCTAGCCGGTAAGACGTGACGCCGAAGAGACTGGCCAGGAGTGCTTTTTAATGACTTTTTAACATCTGAGCGGCTGGAGTGTCATTTAACAGGGGAATTTTACGATACCGATGTTTTAATGTGAGACGCTTGGGGAAATGAACAGTGACAAGTTTATTTATTTATTGTTTTATTCGTATTTATCTCACAATAGATAACACAGGGGTAGACAATAATGCATTCTTTAACTATTGTACATTATAGACAAGTATAATACATAAGAAACAAAGTAGTTTATTTACAAGTGTTAAACATGATAGTGTTAAATGGATAAAGGGGAGGTGGTCACGTTGTCAGAATGGACCTGTCGCTTGATGGGGTGAGGTAGTAAGTTGGAAGTTGTAGTAGTAGGTTAGAAGTTGGAGTAGTATTAGGTTAGAAGTTGGAGTAGTAGGAGGTTAGAAGTTGGCGTGTATTAGAAGTAGTAGGTTAGCAGTTGGCGTGTATTAGAGGTAGTTGGTTGTGGACGTTGTAGTTGTAGAGGAAGTTGGTTGTGGAGGTAGTTGGTTGTGGAAGTTGTAGTTGTAGTTGGTTGTGGACGTTGTAATTGTAGAGGTAGTTGGTTGTGAAAGTTGTAGTTGTAGAGGTAGTTGGTTGTGGAATTTGTAGTTGTAGAGGTAGTTGGTTGTGGAGTTTATAATTGTAGAGGTAGTTGATTGTGGAAATTGTAGTTTTAGAGGTAGTTGGTTGTGGACGTTGTAATTGTAGAGGTAGTTGGTTGTGGAAATTGTAGTTTTAGAGGTAGTTGGTTGTGGACGTTGTAGTTTTAGAGGTAGTTGGTTGTGGACGTTGTAGTTTTAGAGGTAGTTGGTTGTGAACGTTGTAGTTTTAGAGGTAGTTGGTTGTGGAAGTTGTAGTTGTAGAGGAAGTTGGTTATGGAGGTAGTTGGTAGGAGAAGTTGTAGTAGTGAAAGTTGAGGAAGTTGTAGTTGTAGACGTAGTTGGTGTAGAAGTTGTAGTAGTGAAAGTTGTAGTAGAGCACGGGACGACGTTCAAATTAACAGACGACGACTTTTATTCGACTGACTCAACAAGCAAAGACCAAAACGTTACTCCCAAACCCACGAAAGCTTAGACTTTGGAGTTCTATATCTTTAGCACTTCAACGAATAACAGACAACAGTAATGGTGAACCTTACAGATAAGAAAACTTAGTTCCAAACCCCAAAATTTCGTCTCATAACTAAAAAGTTTAACTCAAAACATTAAAAATCTAGGTCCAAAGTCAAAATAGTTAGACACGGTAGGGCAAAAGGGCATATTCTTTCCAACCAATACTTCCTATTCTTCTACACATCTGCATCTCGAAGCCTTCGAATTTATATTCAATGTCTGGCTACTGACTATATTTTGCGCCGATTGCTCAGAGTCGATTCTATATTCAACCACTAAACTCTCTTTCTATTGGCTGCATGTTTCTCTCTCTCTCTCTCCCTCCATCGCTGTCTCTTTCGCTCTTGCTCGTTCTCTCTCTCTCTCTCTCTCTCTCTCTCTGCCATGTCGTTGCATCAGACATGTATGTCATATCGTTATATATCAGACACGCATGTTGTCGACTGTGTCGAGATGGATGAATGTAGATTGTCTTGTGTGTCGGGATGGCTGTATGTAGGTTGTCTAGTGTGTCGGGATGGATGAATGTAGGTTATCGACTGTGTCGAGATGGATGAATGTAGGTAGTCGACTGTGCCATGATGCTTGTATGTAGGTTGTCTAGTGTCGCATGATGGTTATATGTATGTTGTCTAGTGTGTCATGGTGATTGTATGTAGATTGTCTGGTGTGTCGGGATGGCTGAATGTAGGTTGTGTCTAGTGTGTCGTGATGAGTGTATGTAGATTGTATAGTGTGCCATGATGGTTGTATGTAATTGTCGAGTGTGCTCCAACAAATCACCGCGCCATTTAAACTTCTTTGAACACAATGGACACAGATGTTCACCAGAAGAAACCTCATTATGAGAAACCACCTGGAGAAAATCCAATAACCCTTTCGTCAACCATATTTAACATACCTAGTTTAACTTCATCAAACATCAAGCTCAACAATACTTAGCATACCTACTTTAAACCGATCGATAAAATTGAATAACCTTTTATCGATAAGCCTTAACATACTTTAAGAGCAAATAGAAAAATATTCCAACTTACAGTGTAAAATATAATGTCATTCCGATAGACTGAACACTAGTATGAACTTCCTTGAAGCAACCAAACTTATAACACGAAAGCCCTGAAGGGTCTAGTTTAAATATATCCTGGTAACAAATGAATACATTATCCAATCAGCGAGTGACTATGGCAACATCGACTGATATCTGGATTAACCAATCAGAGAAGAGCATTAACATTGGAGGCGGAGCAAAGTTATGACTGACATCTGTATTATAACCATTCAGAAAAGAGCATTAGCATGGGAGGCGGAGCAAAGAAATGGCTGATATCTGTATTATAACCAGTCAGAAAAGAGCATTACTATGAACGGCAGAGTGATTAACCAATCATAGAAGAGCGTAACTTTGAAAACGGTTCCAGCTCCATCTTAAGGTAAATGAATTGGTCGGGTTCTCATCGAGGATCGTGGGCGTTTCTGGTCCATAGAATGTGTTTGGATAAACTTATGAAGGAGTTTATGTTCCTGGGGGTTGATATTATTCATAAATATGATAAGACGTGTAAGAAACATTCCAAGTTTTATAAAGCGATGGCTAACCTAGTATATACATGATCGGAGAGAAATGAGCTGTTATTTACTGGAACAATTCACAGAGTCGGTGGTCATGCTATTTACGCCACGTTTGTAACCATCGTTATCGAGATACTTTCAGACCGAATTCTCAATTTCGGTCGCCTTGTCGTTCTATATACCCTCGCCTATCGATTAGTTAAGAATCATATCAAAGACATGATCGACACTGATTCCGACATTTGTGTTTTAGAAACGGATTTTGGTATTTAGACCGGTGTTATCATAGGAAGAGAATTTGGAGAGTGGTTACTAAAAGAAGGTGGTTTGGAAAATTTTCTAGACCTCTCTAACGAAGAAGCTACAACACTTTGGACTCTACTTCGCAACAGCCTTTGGTCTTTAAGAGCTTTACCTAGAAATGTTTATCTGTGAGCTTATATATTTTCCCTAATAAAAGTTTGGTAACCCCACAGCATTTGTTACTGCCTTACAATATTGTTTACCAGGTCACGACACTCCTCGCACTGATGCTGAGGGTTGTCCTGTAGTAGGCCTGCGATTGTAATAAGAATGGTTTGCTCCAGCTTTGAAATCTGAAATTTTCACAAAAAGAGATGGTGTTACTCAGTTCCCCTATAATGGGGATATTGAGTTACTAAAAATAGATTTTGATCTCTGATGCAATACCTGATTAGTTACTAGAAATAGATTGTGACCTATGATCCAATAACAGAATACTCATTGTACTGGTGACCAATTGAGACTGTATGTAATCATTCACCCAATACTCTCACATCAATATGGAAAAGTGAATTCCCAGTCATTGAAAAGTATGTTGACACGATAGGTGTGTCAATAACAAGGAACAAAAATCATTAAAGACATCCTAATTAAGTTGTGAAATTTTGGTGGCTGAGAGATAAATCTGAAGATAAGCACATCAAACTATAAGAACAAGGAAACAATCGTATATTACACACTCTTAGAGCCAGTGTTAAGTTAACACGTATTTATCTGTAGTTAAAATAGAAGGTTATAAATTGAGTAGAGGTAAACTTATACCTTATGGTTCATCTAGTTTTTCGATTTCAAAGCTGGAGCAAACCATTCTTATTACAATCGCAGGCCTACTACAGGACAACCCTCAGCATCAGTGCGAGGGGTGTCGTGACCTGGTAAACAATATTGTAAGGCAGTAACAAATGCTGTGGGGTTACCAAACTTTTATTAGGGAAAATATATAAGCTCACAGATAAACATTTCTAGGTAAAGCTCTTAAAGACCAAAGGCTGTTGCGAAGTAGAGTCCAAAGTGTTGTAGCTTCTTCGTTAGAGAGGTCTAGAAAATTTTCCAAACCACCTTCTTTTAGTAACAACTCTCCAAATTCTCTTCCTATGATAACACCGGTCTAAATACCAAAATCCGTTTCAAAAACACAAATGTCGGAATCAGAGTCGAACATGTCTTTGATATGATTCTTAACTAATCGATAGGCGAGGGTATATAGAACGACAAGGCGACCGAAATTGAGAATTCGGTCTGAAAGTATCTCGATAACGATGGTTACAAACGTGGCGTAAATAGCATGACCACCGACTCTGTGAATTGTTCCAGTAAATAACAGCTCATTTCTCTCCGATCATGTATATACTAGGTTAGCCATCGCTTTATAAAACTTGGAATGTTTCTTACACGTCTTATCATATTTATGAATAATATCAACCCCCAGGAACATAAACTCCTTCATAAGTTTATCCAAACACATTCTATGGACCAGAAATGCCCACGACCCTCGATGAGAACCCGACCAATTCATTTACCTTAAGATGGAGCTGGAACCGTTTTCAAAGTTACGCTCTTCTATGATTGGTTAATCACTCTGCCGTTCATAGTAATGCTCTTTTCTGACTGGTTATAATACAGATATCAGCCATTTCTTTGCTCCGCCTCCCATGCTAATGCTCTTTTCTGAATGGTTATAATACAGATGTCAGTCATAACTTTGCTCCGCCTCCAATGTTAATGCTCTTCTCTGATTGGTTAATCCAGATATCAGTCGATGTTGCCATAGTCACTCGCTGATTGGATAATGTATTCATTTGTTACCAGGATATATTTAAACTAGACCCTTCAGGGCTTTCGTGTTATAAGTTTGGTTTCTTCAAGGAAGTTCATACTAGTGTTCAGTCTATCGGAATGACATTATATTTTACACTGTAAGTTGGAATATTTTTCTATTTGCTCTTAAAGTATGTTAAGGCTTATCGATAAAAGGTTATTCAATTTTATCGATCGGTTTAAAGTAGGTATGCTAAGTATTGTTGAGCTTGATGTTTGATGAAGTTAAACTAGGTATGTTAAATATGGTTGACGAAAGGGTTATTGGATTTTCTCCAGGTGGTTTCTCATAATGAGGTTTCTTCTGGTGAACATCTGTGTCCATTGTGTTCAAAGAAGTTTAAATGGCGCGGTGATTTGTTGGAGCACACTCGACAATTACATACAACCATCATGGCACACTAGACAATCTACATACACTCATCACGACACACTAGACACAACCTACATTCAGCCATCCCGACACACCAGACAATATACATACAATCACTATGACACACTAGACAACATACATATAACCATCATGCGACACTAGACAACCTACATACAAGCATCATGGCACAGTCGACAACCTACATTCATCCATCTCGACACAGTCGACAACATGCGTGTCTGATATATAACGATATGACATACATGTCTGATGCAACGACATGGCAGAGAGAGAGAGAGAGAGAGAGAGAGAGAGAGAGAACGAGCAAGAACGAAAGAGACAGCGATGGAGGGAGAGAGAGAGAGAGAGAGAGAGAGAGAAAGAAACATGCAGCCAATAGAAAGAGAGTTCAGTGGTTGAATATAGAATCGACTCTGAGCAATCGGCGCAAAATATAGTCAGTAGCCAAACATTGAATATAAATTCGAAGGCTTCGAGATGCAGATGTGTAGAAGAATAGGAAGTATTGGTTGGAAAGAATATGCCCTTTTGCCCTACCGTGTCTAACTATTTTGATTTTGGACCTAGATTTTTAATGTTTTGAGTTAAACTTTTTAGTTATGAGACGAAATTTTGGGGTTTGGAACTAAGTTTTCTTATCTGTAAGGTTCACCATTACTGTTGTCTGCTATTCGTTGAAGTGCTAAAGATATAGAACTCCAAAGTCTAAGCTTTCGTCAGTTTGGGAGTAACGTTTTGGTCTTTGCTTGTTGAGTCAGTCGAATAAAAGTCGTCGTCTGTTAATTTGAACGTCGTCCCCTGCTCTACTACAACTTTCACTACTACAACTTCTACACCAACTACGTCTACAACTACAACTTCCACAACTTTCACTACTACAACTTCTACTACCAACTACCTCCACAACCAACTTCCTCTACAACTACAACTTCCACAACCAAATACCTCTAAAACTACAACGTCCACAACCAACTACCTCTAAAACTACAATTTCCACAACCAACTACATCTACAATTACAACGTCCACAACCAACTACCTCTACAACTACAACTTCCACAACCAACTACCTCTACAATTACAACGTCCACAACCAACTACAACTACAACTTCCACAACCAACTACCTCCACAACCAACTTCCTCTACATCTACAACGTCCAAAACCAACTACCTCTAATACACGCCAACTGCTAACCTACTACTTCTAATACACGCCAACTTCTAACCTACTACTACTCCAACTTCTAACCTACTACTACAACTTCCAACTTACTACCTCACCCCATCAAGCGACAGGTCCATTCTGACAACGTGACCACCTCCCCTTTATCCATTTAACACTATCATGTATAACACTTGTAAATAAACTACTTTGTTTCTTATGTATTATACTTGTCTATAATGTACAATAGTTAAAGAATGCATTATTGTCTACCCCTGTGTTATCTATTGTGAGATATATACGAATAAAACAATAAATAAATAAACTTGTCACTGTTCATTTCCCCAAGCGTCTCACATTAAAACATCGGTATCGTAAAATTCCCCTGTTAAATGACACTCCAGCCGCTCAGATGTTAAAAAGTCATTAAAAAGCACTCCTGGCCAGTCTCTTCGGCGTCACGTCTTACCGGCTAGCCGATAAATTTATTAGTGTGGTCAAGAGTAAACACTAGATAATCCTTTGATGTCCATGTGGGTGGCGGATTCTTTGATCTGGCGGCCCGTCTAACGGGAAGTAAGTACTCACCGGGCTCTTTGATCTCGCGACCCATCTAACGGGAACCGGGCTCTTTGATCTCGCTTAACGTTATTAACGCGGTGTTTCGCGTTTGGCGTGTAGTTACTAAGTTCATTAACGTAGCTTCGTGTAGCATGTGTAACGGCCTAAGCTGTTACCTTTAATTCTAAAGGAAGTTTTTAAAACTTAAATAAAACTGTTTTGAAAGTCACTGTTTTTTATTGCCTGAGAGTATAATGTACAAAGTTACGGCACCATTGAAAGTACAAAGAAAGAATGTGAAAGTTATGATACCACCGCGGGAGGTCACCACTTCACAACACCACCGCCACCACGAAAGGTCATCCGAGAGGTCAACGAGAGGTCACCACGGCCGGAACAAAAATGGGCGGGTAGACTCTCATATAAGGAAAAAAGGTAGACTCTCATATAAGGAAAAATGGCACCAAAAAATGTGCGTCGATGCGCGTATAGACTATTTATATAAGAAATATTGTGCGTTTCGACTCACATTCATCCATCATTAATGCCATAATACACTACTAGTGACCCTATATTTTACAGACCTTCAGCAAATGATTTTTGGGGTAATGTGGTCGGTATTACGCCCGTGCTGCTTTACTAACGTACTTTTCATTAATTATTTTTTTATCTAATAGACTGCCTAGAACCTTAAAGGATTTTTTTAAAATTAATTAGTTTTTCTCTAAAAAACTGCTTAGACATTTGACGATATTTTTCTTTAATTAGTTCTTCACTTATAGAAAGCGAAGATATTTGGGTACATTCCTCATAAACCACCTTTATTTTCTCTCTAAATCATTGGGTATCTCATTAATAAGTTTACATTTTATTAATAGCAATATTTTTTTTAAAAACATTTCTCGACATATTCTTGTATACCCCATCCCACAATACAATTACTGGATTTAAAACTTCATCTCCCCCCTCACATACAGTTGCAATGTTTAATATTTCACCTCCCCCCTCACATACAGTTGCAATGTTTAATATTTCACCTACCCCCTCACATACAGTTGCAATGTTTAATATTTCACCTCCCCCTCACATACAGTTGCAAAGTTTAATATTTCACCTCACCCCTCACATAAAGTTGTTATGTTTAATACTTCACCTCACCACTCACATAAAGTTGTTATGTTTAATACTTCACCTCACCCCTCACATAAAGTTGCTATGTTTAATACTTCACCTCACCCCTCACATAAAGTTGCTATGTTTAATACTTCACATCCCCCCTCATATACAGTTGTTATGTTTAATACATCACCTCCCATCCATATAAAGTTGCTATGTTAATACTTCACCTAGCACTCCATATACAGTTGTTATGTTTAATACTTCACCTCCCACTCCATATACAGTTATGTTTAATACTTCACCTCCCCCCTCACATACATTGTTATGTTTAATACTTCACATCCCCCCCATATACAGTTGCTATGTTTAATACTTCACCTTTCCCCCATCTACAGTTGCTATGTTTAATACTTCACCTGCAACTCCATATATAGTCGTTATGTTTAATACTTCACCTCCCGTTCTATATGCAGCTGCTATGTTTAATACTTCACCTTTCCCCCATCTACAGTTGCTATGTTTAATACTTCACCTGCAACTCCATATATAGTCGTTATGTTTAATACTTCACCTCCCGTTCTATATGCAGCTGCTATGTTTAATACTTCACCTCCCCCCTCACATACAGTTGCTATCTTTAATACTTTACCCCCACTCCATATACAGTTGCTATGTTTAATACTTCACCTCGCACTTCCTATACAGTTGTTATGTTTAACACTTCACCTCCCCCCCTCACATACAGTTGCTATCTTTAATACTTTACCCCCACTCCATATACAGTTGCTATGTTTAATACTTCACCTCACACTTCCTATACAGATGTTATGTTTAACACTTCACCTCCCACTACATATACAGTTGTTATGTTTAATAATTCACCTCCCCTCTCACATACAGTTGCTATGTTTAATACTTCACATCCCCACTCATATACAGTTGTTATGTTTAATACTTCAACAACCCCCTCACATACAGTTGCTATGTTTAATACTTCACATTCTCCCCATATACAGTTGCTATGTTTAATACTTCACCTCCTACTCCAGATACAGTTGGTATGTTTAATACTTCATCTCCCCCCTCACATACAGTTGCTATGTTTAATATTTCATCTCCCACTCCATATACAGTTGCTATCTTTAATACTTCACCCCCACTCCATATACAGTTGTTATGTTTAATACTTCACCTCCCAATCCATATACAGTTGTTATGTTTAATGCTTCACCTCCACACTCACATACAGTTGCTATGTTTAATACTTCACTTCCCAATCCAAATACAGTTGTTATGTTTAATACTTCACATCCCCCCTCATATACAGTTGCTATGTTTAATACTTCACACCCCCCCCCCCTCATATACAGTTATGTTTAATACTTCACCTTCCCTCCATATACAGTTGATATGTTTAATACTTCACCTCCTACTCCACATACAGTTGCTATGTTTAATACTTTACCTCCCACTCCACATACAGTTGCTATGTTTAATACCCCCCCATATACAGTTGGTATGTTTAATACTTCCCCTCCCCCTTTCACATACAGTTGGTATGTTTAATACTTCATCTTCCCCCTCACATACAGTTGCTATGTTTAATACTTCATTTTCCTATCCATATACAGTTGCTATGTTTAATACTTCACCTCCCACCTCACCTACAGTTGCTATGTTTAATACTTCATCTCCCACTCCATATACAGTTGTTATGTTTAATGCTTCACCTCCCAATCCATATACAGTTGTTATGTTTAATACTTCATCTCCCCCTTAACATACAGTTGTTATGTTTAATACTTCACCTCCCAATCCATATACAGTTGTTATGTTTAATACTTCATCTCCCCCTTAACATACAGTTGTTATGTTTAATACTTCATATTGCCCTATGACAATATATATTACAGTGCATAGTTTAACGGTTTTGACTACATACGTTGCTATAGAGCACCCTGTTTTTTGCACGGTCGAAGCTATAGCCTTTTACTATTAATTCTCGTCAGACAGGACTTCCGTTTCAAAATGGTGGAACGTTTCACGTTCTCTCGATCGCCGCAGAAAACGCATCTGGAGTCTGATTAATTTCGGCTCTCCGATGCAATTTTCTGTGTTGAAATCAAAATGATGTTGTACTTAGCAAATCTGCACCGACGAAGTGGACAAATCTGTGCCGCCGAGTACACACAGCAATGTTTCTTTTTGACAAGTTAAGTATTCTGAAAGCGACACTTCACCGTCTAGTGTTGAGATGCGGTTTTCGTCACATTGAGTGCCGTTCAATGGCCAACGTTGCAATTGTTTGACGCAAGTTATTTACATGTTGAAACACATTAATGTGGACTGCTCCGTCAAGTCGACCGAAGATTTTCCTCTTTGGGGAATTTTACCGTGTTTCGTTCGTTGTACGCTAAACTTAAGGTCTGTTGTTTGATGTGTGACGGGGATAATTCTTCGACTAACTGTGTGTTTATATGTTCGGTTGGATTAAAAAACGATGTCCTAACATCATCAAGCGCTATACATTTTACAAATATGAAGATCATTATTTATGGAGGACGTGAACTTCCGGTATATGGTGGAAGGGCGGCAAGAGCCATTGAAGGCTATGTCTGAAAAGTGTTCCTTGTTGCAGTTTCCTCATATCCAAGTCCGGCTTGTTGCAGGAGCTACTGTGTTAAGTGCTCTGCGCGCACCGTGAGCTGTGTGTCTCATCCGTTTTGATCATGTTTCGATATTCCAATTGTTTCTCGAAGAATGATGCTATCGTAAGACAGGGAACAGTTGGCTGTGTTCACTTTCTGCGCGTTTCGCCTTATGTCTTTTGGCGTGTGCTGAGACTGCTACGATGGGGACTACAGTTACCTTTCTTTGTTTGGGAGATGAGTTAGTAATTCGGATGATTCCGCGGCACGGGCGATTGAGCAATTATTGATTTGGATTCGTTTGTAGTGATACCGAGGCCTTTCATAACCAATCTCGTCTGACATTGAACTCAGTATTCAAGACAGGAAATTCTGCTTTATATTCCTCACATTAATAATAAATAGCATTTTCATACCAACTTTGTCCTCTGTAAGCCAAACATGGACCCTTTCTAAATCCCATTTAAGAAAGATCAATACATGTGAGATGCGATGCTTGGGAAAAGTAACAAACAACACAAGAAGAGATATAATACCAAATGAAACCATAAGAAAAATGGTAGGAACAAAACCCTGCCAAGAATATATAGAACAACAACAATTTAAATGGTTTGGCCACCTGGTCAGAATGAACCCTTACCAATCACCAGCAAGGGCGTTCTTCTCGAGAATGCATGGGAAAAGTCCAAGAGAAAGACCCAGAAGAAGATGGATAGATGCAGTGACAGAGACATGTAACAACAAAGGAAAATCACTAATTCAGACAATTCGAGCCGCTCAAGAACGACACATGATATAAACCACGACACCTTTTAGGTATCAGTGAAAAGAGAAAAGAAGAAAGATTCCTTACATTCGCACAATTAGAGAGAACAAATCTGTCAGCAATATTCACTAATATGGAACCATTTAGTTGTATACCAATTACACACATATACACTATTGCACACATACATACTACACAAACTCCTGCACAAACACAGCCATACAAAGACAAAACGTTTCTCTTCAACGCTGTGCCACGTAATCTTGAGCCATGCGCAAATAACCTTGATATTCTATGACGTCATACGTGACGCAGAACGGCTAATTCTTCTACAGATAGCTTCTCAAGACTGGTCCTGCAGCGCTTCTCAAAATATTCCTCATGAGGTCTTTACGCAATTTTTAGCAATATTTTAATCCTATTATTATTATTATTTCAAACAGTGTATAGCTTCTTTTACTTTGGCACAAATAAAAGTGATATATTTTCATGTATTTTCGCTGTACTTAATGTAAGTCACACGTCGGAATATAAGATGGCGTTCAGTGGGGATTAGTTAGCGAGGGATTTAGAAAGTGATTCCGGTTTGAGTGAGTAACAATATGTTAAAAATTGGAAGTTATGGAACGTTCTTTTTCTGAACTTGTTAATATTTGATGTGAGGAACACGGCGGTTTGTGCAGGCTGAGGGTAAGAGGTCTGCTCGTGATTTGTCTGTGGTCAATATTGGGGGGAAGTTACGAGTGTCTGTTGCAAATGTGAGTTTAGTAACCGACGTTGGCGAGGGGTGTGCTACGAAAGAAGTGGCGTGTGATTACGTCATATTGTTATTGCGAACCACAGAAATTGAAAGGGGCGATAGTCAATTGTAGCCAGGAAGAATGATAAAGGAAATATGTAGTAACATGTAATATGCTGATAACACTGTAAACAAGGAAATACACAAAGCCCGATAATTTCAGTTGATTTGTATTTTAGACGGATACCTAAGATAATTTAATGTCATGAAAAAATATACTAACATCAAAACGAATAACACCAGGGCTAAAACTAAGAGTGGCACAATGATATACCTTTTCAACATTTCATGTATGGTGCAGAGACATGAACACTACACACGAAAACAGAACAGAAAATGGAAGTCTTTGAAATGTGAATTTATAAAAGAATAGGAAGATTTGGATGGAAAGAAAAGAAAACAAACAATGCTGTCTTAAAATAAGTAAAAGTGAAAAACACAATTCAAACAAAACAAATGAGATTTTTTGGTTCATTTTAAAAGACACAGCAGATTACTAAAAGTATTCTTGGAATGTCTAAGATATCTAGGACAAAATCAACGATAAATTACCCAAAGACCCAGTTAAAGAGAAGAAGATTAATTATAAACTAGATTAGGAATAAAGAGTCCGAATGTGTAGGATGTAGACATATGTTTAAAGAGCTGGCCTTGAGTACTAACAACCGGAAAAATAGAAGATCAGAGAGGCTGGTGTAGACAGGGGGAAAAGATGGTGATGATTTGATAGCGGGCATGGGGAAGGGAAAATAGTGGAACAATTGTTGAGAGCCCAAGATGGAGGGTCGTGGGGCGACATGATACCCCATACCTGGACAGCGAAAGAATGCCAGTAACATTAATTATCTTTGCTGATCATCCGTGTCTTTTTCTGCGGACTCTGACACACAGGTTAATCTCTTCCGTTTTTTTTAAACCATTTTTTTATATATTTTATTATTATTTATATTATATTTATTATTTTATTATTATTCTATTTATTTATTTATTTTTTTGTTTATATTATATGAATTATTTTATATTTAAAAAAAAAATTTTTTTATTATTTTCATTTTTTATGTTTTCATGTATTTAATGAGTTTTTTTTTCTACGTTCCTTCAAGCATATATTT
The DNA here is from genome assembly GCA_032433765.1 of Megaustenia siamemsis. NCBI lineage: Eukaryota > Metazoa > Mollusca > Gastropoda > Stylommatophora > Ariophantidae > Megaustenia > Megaustenia siamemsis. The sequence continues at coordinate 1,260,643 of JAVIAB010000139.1, read as the reverse complement.
TTGACCGAAACGGCGGATCATTTTGTGCTTTTTTTTTATGACGTTAAAGCTGTAACCATGTTTCCGTGATTGTTCTCTTTCTACTGTATCTTATTCTCACTGTCGGTTTTCCTATGATATTAATATTTTACATTTAGGCAGCTGTACCATGTGCTAGTTGATATATTGATGTTTCCCTGCATCAGTAGTATAGCAGGAAGGATTTGGGTCGAATTGTGGCGCTAAATTAACAAAGATATATAGGCGGCGCGCGGCGCGCATAACACGTGCGGCGCAGGGGGAGTTAACCGTGACCTCTGGTCCCGGTGACCCGGAAGTGACCTGTTTATGTCGGGTGTATGCTGACTTTGGAGTTCTTTATGTACTTGATCGTTAGTGCTAGGTTAGTAGATTATATAACATCAATGAAAAACGATCAATATAAAACAGAAATCAAAATATATATTTTATTCTTTTATTATCTCAATAGGTGTATAACATACAGTGGGTATTGTATAACATTACAAACATATTTAGTACACTGAGTAAATATATAGTACAAGGATAACATTTATTTATAGCTATGTAGTTGGGCGTCTGCTTAACTTTGTGTCATAAATGAATCATAAGGGGTGAAACTTGTTAGAGATTGCGGGTCAGTCCATGCTGGTAGTGTAAAGAATTAGATATCTAGAGGCATAGTCGAGACGTTATCATCAGCTACCTTTCTTTTTATATAGAAATAGGATAGAGCATTTCTTGTTTGACTGTAGGAAAATATGGAATTATTTAAGACTTTGAAACCTACATTTTTCCCACCCTTGGCCTTTTGCGTGGCGAGAACCTCTAAAAACATATCTTTATCTAATTTGTTGTGTTGCTTGCTTAACCCCTTACAACTGATTTTATCGTAATCCCCACTACAATGGTACGTCTTACTACATAAGCTAACAAGAGCTGTCCCTTCGTACTCTAGTTTAAAAAGACCTGGCGTTCGTTTTGTGTACGCTTTAACACCCTTACAGCTTATACAATCTGTCTTGCTAGTATGTTCATCGCAAAACTCGGCGGGAAACCAGTCTTTATATACACTATTAAACTCATTCCGCAGACCTGACTTAACTATATCCGCCAACTTAGGTGCACTTAAAGCCAAGTATAAACTATCAGTATCTGTTTCACATAACTGAAAGTTGGACCTATCTACAAACTTATCTAAGAACTCGAAATAAAAATCTAACATACGAAGTTTTGCATATTGATACACGAAGAAACCGATTTGTAGGGGTAAGTCCCAAACCGTTTTCTTTTTCTCCATCTCAATTTCAAAAAGATCCTCCCCTATTTCAGTCATCTTTTTAAAGCGGGAACTATTTATCATTTTCGATATCTCATCCCCCTGAACATACGAGACAGCGCTATGATTGGCCTTATTGGTTAGAGTCTTCCCATAGGCTGAGTTTCCTAAGAGTTTCATCGTATCACTTACTATAGATTGATTTTCGTCTAGATCACCAGCCCTCCTAGCGTCAGAAACCATTTCTCCAAACTTTTTAAAACAACTAGACGGTTGATATTCTATCACTTGATAAATTTTTGTTACCTTTAGCCCATGATCTAAATACCATTTTAACAGTGGTGTTGCCAACAAAATTTTTCCCCGACATAACTACCGATTAGAGTGCGACGAGGGGTTGACAACAAGTTATGTTTGAGGGCATATTCACCCATAAACGACCCAATATCGTCACGCGTGACGTCAATATTTTTGAAAATTGGAGTCATCTCACTGAAATGTTCCTTCAGGTGGTCGGGAACGTGTAGATCACATTCCACTAAACCAAAACACGTCCCATCTGAAACAGAAGTCAGAATCTGTTTATCACTGAGAGGGATCCCTTCTTTAGAGTAAGAGGGTCTAGCTCGAGGGATGGCTTTAGAAAGGAAAGCCCTAATGGTTGGGTCAGACTTTTTCAGAGCCTGCCACTCACATTCCCACATAACTTCTACTGGGACTTTTACCTCCTCGGTTAGGTAGGTGTGTATCTCACATGTTTTTTCAAACAGCTCGAACAAGGGTTTATTATTAACAGGGTTTCTATCTTTATCTTTGGTGAGGGGACAGTCTTTGTGACCATGGTACAGACAACCATGAAAATTGTAGACTCTTCTATTGGATTTATCCCACCCATCCACGGAGATGTTTCTATCACCTAACCGAAACTCCCTCCCGTTAAACTGAGTTTTCAACTCCACCCCTTTTTGATGTGCGACCCACGTTAGCCACTCTCTACTTTGTTGGACATAATAGTTATTTTTTTCGACCCTAAACCCGGTCTCCATTCTTCTAATAATTGGATAATCTATTGGCATCGGGTTCATCAGAGCCCAAAGATACAACGCGTTGGCATCGTAACCTTGGATGGCTTTGACCAGCTTTCCTCCTCTGATAAACGTTTTGCCTACTTCATGATACCTATGAAAGATTATAGAGGGACCTCCAACGATATTATCTCTAATCATTGTGTGTAGACTCGCCTGTTTGCTCGAACATAAACTAAACATTACACCCCTATCAACGGTCTTAAAAAGATGCTTTAAACAAACACCCGGAACCGAAAGGGCGTCTTTAAAACAGTCCACACCCCGCTCCCCATAAAAACGAACCTGCTGCTCTAATGCTTCTAAGAATGGGACTACATCTTTGTTATTATACCACACCAAAAAGTCCCTAAGGGTGATCATGTTATTATCCTTCCAGACCTTTTTACACAGAGCGTACTCCTCCTTGGAAATATTGGAATTTTTTAACGACGAATAAAACGCTTCGTGTGGGGGTAGTTCTGTCTCCTCCAACTTTTGGGGGTCATCTATATATTCATAACAAAAGTAACCCTTTGTCTCACTAATCTTATAAGCTGCCAGATATTTACTAAAGCTAAACCCGGGGGCTAGATAGTTTACTATATCTAAGAATTTTAGATTCTGTGTTGCAATACACATGAAGTTATTGTTTCTTTTAACTATAAACTTGAACGGTTTTTCTACTTTGTAGTCTACTTCCATTTTATCTTCCTCTACTTCGTTAACATCGGCTTCTTCTTCTTCCTCTTCCATACTATCGCCTTCTTCGTCCACTTGTGGAGTGGCATCCATGAAGTGCTTTATTAAGTAAGGTTTAATGACGTTGACGTCATATTTCCCCGAGTTAAACCCTAGCACTGGAAGCTCTTTTAAATATTCATCAAACCTAACTATTATCTTGTCTTTATTTAGATCATGGAGTTGAGTAAAAATACTTTCAAACCGAGCTCGCAACAACGAGTATGCTTTAGCAGCTATATCAGTGAGATAATCAAGCATCTGACTAACTAAAATTTGTGGGTCACCCTTGGTTATGAAGCATTTTGGGGCCTCCCATCCGGGGACATTTGACGCTATAGAGCAGGAGAGGGGTACGTGTTTAGCTACAAAGGTAGTCGAGTGCGTCTCTCGGGGAACATTCCTACTATCAAAATAACATTCATAATCGAAGGTTGCCCTGAATGGGTAAATAAAAGACGCCGGAGTACTTATCCCCTCAGCACTGATCGCGTCCCATACACTTTCAGGTGAAGAGTAAACCCCACCCTTATATGTCTCTACAGCCATATCCCCATTGCAAGTTTTTTCGTGCTTATCCATACGCCAAAACTCTTTCCACAATTTCCCACATTTTCCACAAGAAAAGCTTTTACTAGCCCTAGAAAGAGCATTTATATAAAAGAAGTGGCTTTTGTAAAGTAAAAGACGGAGAGTTTCGTTATAACTACTCCCACTTCTCAGGACAATACGCAAGGCTTGTTCAGAATCAAACTCAAAAATATCTATGTTTATTGAAAAACAATTTTCTAAGAGAGACATTTCAGCAAGAGTTACACCGGGAAAGTTACTTAACATTAGAGACGGGTTAAACTGTTTGAAAAGTAGTCTCGAAGCCTTCCTAACATCTTTAACAGAAGCACCTCTATGGATAGCTAGACAACGGAAGAAGCAGAGATTATCATCGTAAACTTTAGATTTGGAGTCGTTTTGAAGGGTATTAATGCCGTGGTTCGATGCAATGTAGGGTGGGATATCTATCAGACACCCTATAGGATAATCTTGGAGTTTATAAATATAAACACTCGTACTGACTAAGGCTTCCAAGGTGTATTTGGTTGTCTCCCTATTTTTGTCTGCATACCCTAATATATCACTTTCATTTAATCTATCAACAAATGTTTCAAAGTCATTTTTGTTGTTAACTAACAAGGGTTTGTCTAAACCGGTCGCGTTATTTGAGCTGGCGTGAAAGTAACGCAGCCCCTGTGTCTCCCTATGTCTTAAAACTAGATGATGACTATAATTCACCTTGAAACGTTTTTCTGGCCTTGGAAGATTGGGTTTACAAGAGTCTTCCAATCTATAGGATTATCAGGCTGATGAAATATAGTGTACGTCTCAATGTATTTGTTCCTACGTTCATGTGTTCTAATTGCTAACCAGTTGTTCTTATATATCTTCTTAATATCTTCGTGTAACTTATTTAAAGAGTCTATTTCATTAATAAGTCTTGGTCTCTTTGAGGGCTCTTGAGTCGAACTCTTTACTGCCCGCTTGCGTGAGGTTGTCGATACTTGTGGACGTGCTGGTGATGCTGGAACTACGGACACAAGAGATGCAGAATGCTCTGTCTTAATATGTCTGGCAAGGCTGTCTACTCTTGTATATACTCGTTCACAAACTTCACATTTGTATTCCTGACACCCATGTACACTAGCAACGTGTCGTTTTATGTCCCGGCTCCGGGTGAAAGTTTTGGAGCAGAGATGACAAGTGTTAGACGTCTGTAGAAAAGAAATTGAAACATTACAACTAAAGAATAAAGAACAGTAAACATTACAAGAGAAGAAAATAATAGAAGTAAACAATGAGAACTATCGAAATTAATATTAAAGAACTAAGATCACACTTACTTTTTATGTGTCTGAAGGCACGAAACACATCCATCGTCAAGAACTGTAAGCGAAAGTCTGATTACAAGCTTCACAGATATATACACTTGAAACACCGGAAGTGTTACTAAAAATAGCACTGACCTCTGAGGCAATACCGGATGTGTTACTAAAAATAGTTTTTGACCGCTGACGCAATGCCCGTGGAGTTTCTAAAAATAGATTTTGACGTATGATGGCAATTTTATGAGGTTACCTCCTGACCATTTTTGGTGACTACGCCCCTGAATTCGACGAAAAGCGTAAATTTTCACGCTAGGCATACCCCAAACTTTATTTTAGACATCCCCACACCAAAAATTAACTTAAAAATCACTTCTGAACTTTTGAAATTGTTACCCCCCTTACAATTTTTTGTGGAAAACGCCCATAGAATTGATAAAAATCGTAAATTTAACACGTAGGCTTACCTAGAACTTTATTTTATACATCCCCACACCAAAAATTTACTTAAAAAACACTTTTGAAATTGTAACCCCCCTTACCATTTTTCAGGGTTACGCCCCTGAAATCGATAAAAATCGTAAATTTAGCACGTAGGCTTACCTAAAACTTTATTTTAGACATCCCCACACCAAAAATTTACTTAAAAATCACTTTTGAAATTGTTACCCCCCTTAAAATTTTTGAGGGTTACGCCCCTGAAAGCGATAAAAAATTGAAATATAACCTCAAGCATACCTCCCACATAATTTTTGACACCCCTACATATCAAATTCCATTAAAAAAAACAACAAAAAGCTTGTAGTACAGGTGGCTGTGAGCCCACTACAAAAGTGCACGTACATGCACCGAAACTGCACCAAAACCGCACGAGAAGTAGTATGTTCGGGTGTGTTCACAGCCACCTGTACTACTAGTTTTTTGTTTTTTTTTAATGGAATTTGATATGTAGGGGTGTCAAAAATTATGTGGGAGGTATGCCTTGAGGTTATATTTCAATTTTTTATCGCTTTCAGGGGCGTAACCCTCAAAAATTTTTTAAGGGGGGTAACAATTTCAAAAGTGATTTTTAAGTAAATTTTTGGTGTGGGGATGTCTAAAATAAAGTTTTAGGTAAGCCTACGTGCTAAATTTATGATTTTTATCGATTTCAGGGGCGTAACCCTCAAAAATGGTATGGGGGGTTACAATTTCAAAAGTGTTTTTTAAGTAAATTTTTGGTGTGGGGATGTCTAAAATAAAGTTTTAGGTAAGCCTACGTGTTAAATTTACGATTTTTATCAATTCTATGGGCGTTTTCCACAAAAAATTGTAAGGGGGGTAACAATTTCAAAAGTTCAGAAGTGATTTTTAAGTTAATTTTTGGTGTGGGGATGTCTAAAATAAATTTTGGGGTATGCCTAGCGTGAAAATTTACGCTTTTCGTCGAATTCAGGGGCGTAGTCACCAAAAATGGTCAGGAGGTAACCTCATAAAATTGCCATCATACGTCAAAATCTATTTTTAGAAACTCCACGGGCATTGCGTCAGCGGTCAAAAACTATTTTTAGTAACACATCCGGTATTGCCTCAGAGGCCAGTGCTTTTTTTAGTAACACTTCCGGTGTTTCAAGTGTATATATCTGTGAAGCTTGTAATCAGACTTTCGCTTACAGTTCTTGACGATGGATGTGTTTCGTGCCTTCAGACACATAAAAAGTAAGTGTGATCTTAGTTCTTTAATATTAATTTCGATAGTTCTCATTGTTTACTTCTATTATTTTCTTCTCTTGTAATGTTTACTGTTCTTTATTCTTTAGTTGTAATGTTTCAATTTCTTTTCTACAGATGTCTAACACTTGTCATCTCTGCTCCAAAACTTTCACCCGGAGCCGGGACATAAAACGACACGTTGCTAGTGTACATGGGTGTCAGGAATACAAATGTGAAGTTTGTGAACGAGTATATACAAGAGTAGACAGCCTTGCCAGACATATTAAGACAGAGCATTCTGCATCTCTTGTGTCCGTAGTTCCAGCATCACCAGCATGTCCACAAGTATCGACAACCTCACGCAAGCGGGCAGTAAAGAGTTCGACTCAAGAGCCCTCAAAGAGACCAAGACTTATTAATGAAATAGACTCTTTAAATAAGTTACACGAAGATATTAAGAAGATATATAAGAACAACTGGTTAGCAATTAGAACACATGAACGTAGGAACAAATACATTGAGACGTACACTATATTTCATCAGCCTGATAATCCTATAGATTGGAAGACTCTTGTAAACCCAATCTTCCAAGGCCAGAAAAAACGTTTCAAGGTGAATTATAGTCATCATCTAGTTTTAAGACATAGGGAGACACAGGGGCTGCGTTACTTTCACGCCAGCTCAAATAACGCGACCGGTTTAGACAAACCCTTGTTAGTTAACAACAAAAATGACTTTGAAACATTTGTTGATAGATTAAATGAAAGTGATATATTAGGGTATGCAGACAAAAATAGGGAGACAACCAAATACACCTTGGAAGCCTTAGTCAGTACGAGTGTTTATATTTATAAACTCCAAGATTATCCTATAGGGTGTCTGATAGATATCCCACCCTACATTGCATCGAACCACGGCATTAATACCCTTCAAAACGACTCCAAATCTAAAGTTTACGATGATAATCTCTGCTTCTTCCGTTGTCTAGCTATCCATAGAGGTGCTTCTGTTAAAGATGTTAGGAAGGCTTCGAGACTACTTTTCAAACAGTTTAACCCGTCTCTAATGTTAAGTAACTTTCCCGGTGTAACTCTTGCTGAAATGTCTCTCTTAGAAAATTGTTTTTCAATAAACATAGATATTTTTGAGTTTGATTCTGAACAAGCCTTGCGTATTGTCCTGAGAAGTGGGAGTAGTTATAACGAAACTCTCCGTCTTTTACTTTACAAAAGCCACTTCTTTTATATAAATGCTCTTTCTAGGGCTAGTAAAAGCTTTTCTTGTGGAAAATGTGGGAAATTGTGGAAAGAGTTTTGGCGTATGGATAAGCACGAAAAAACTTGCAATGGGGATATGGCTGTAGAGACATATAAGGGTGGGGTTTACTCTTCACCTGAAAGTGTATGGGACGCGATCAGTGCTGAGGGGATAAGTACTCCGGCGTCTTTTATTTACCCATTCAGGGCAACCTTCGATTATGAATGTTATTTTGATAGTAGGAATGTTCCCCGAGAGACGCACTCGACTACCTTTGTAGCTAAACACGTACCCCTCTCCTGCTCTATAGCGTCAAATGTCCCCGGATGGGAGGCCCCAAAATGCTTCATAACCAAGGGTGACCCACAAATTTTAGTTAGTCAGATGCTTGATTATCTCACTGATATAGCTGCTAAAGCATACTCGTTGTTGCGAGCTCGGTTTGAAAGTATTTTTACTCAACTCCATGATCTAAATAAAGACAAGATAATAGTTAGGTTTGATGAATATTTAAAAGAGCTTCCCGTGCTAGGGTTTAACTCGGGGAAATATGACGTCAACGTCATTAAACCTTACTTAATAAAGCACTTCATGGATGCCACTCCACAAGTGGACGAAGAAGGCGATAGTATGGAAGAGGAAGAAGAAGAAGCCGATGTTAACGAAGTAGAGGAAGATAAAATGGAAGTAGACTACAAAGTAGAAAAACCGTTCAAGTTTATAGTTAAAAGAAACAATAACTTCATGTGTATTGCAACACAGAATCTAAAATTCTTAGATATAGTAAACTATCTAGCCCCCGGGTTTAGCTTTAGTAAATATCTGGCAGCTTATAAGATTAGTGAGACAAAGGGTTACTTTTGTTATGAATATATAGATGACCCCCAAAAGTTGGAGGAGACAGAACTACCCCCACACGAAGCGTTTTATTCGTCGTTAAAAAATTCCAATATTTCCAAGGAGGAGTACGCTCTGTGTAAAAAGGTCTGGAAGGATAATAACATGACCACCCTTAGGGACTTTTTGGTGTGGTATAATAACAAAGATGTAGTCCCATTCTTAGAAGCATTAGAGCAGCAGGTTCGTTTTTATGGGGAGCGGGGTGTGGACTGTTTTAAAGACGCCCTTTCGGTTCCGGGTGTTTGTTTAAAGTATCTTTTTAAGACCGTTGATAGGGGTGTAATGTTTAGTTTATGTTCGAGCAAACAGGCGAGTCTACACACAATGATTAGAGATAATATCGTTGGAGGTCCCTCTATAATCTTTCATAGGTATCATGAAGTAGGCAAAACGTTTATCAGAAGAGGAAAGCTGGTCAAAGCCATCCAAGGTTACGATGCCAACGCGTTGTATCTTTGGGCTCTGATGAACCCGATGCCAATAGATTATCGAATTATTAGAAGAATGGAGGCCGGGTTTAGGGTCGAAAAAAATAACTATTATGTCCAACAAAGTAGAGAGTGGCTAACGTGGGTCGCACATCAAAAAGGGGTGGAGTTGAAAACTCAGTTTAACGGGAGGGAGTTTCGGTTAGGTGATAGAAACATCCCCGTGGATGGGTGGGATAAATCCAATAGAAGAGTCTACAATTTTCATGGTTGTCTGTACCATGGTCACAAAGACTGTCCCCTCACCAAAGATAAAGATAGAAACCCTGTTAATAATAAACCCTTGTTCGAGCTGTTTGAAAAAACATGTGAGATACACACCTACCTAACCGAGGAGGTAAAAGTCCCAGTAGAAGTTATGTGGGAATGTGAGTGGCAGGCTCTGAAAAAGTCTGACCCAACCATTAGGGCTTTCCTTTCTAAAGCCATCCCTCGAGCTAGACCCTCTTACTCTAAAGAAGGGATCCCTCTCAGTGATAAACAGATTCTGACTTCTGTTTCAGATGGGACGTGTTTTGGTTTAGTGGAATGTGATCTACACGTTCCCGACCACCTGAAGGAACATTTCAGTGAGATGACTCCAATTTTCAAAAATATTGACGTCACGCGTGACGATATTGGGTCGTTTATGGGTGAATATGCCCTCAAACATAACTTGTTGTCAACCCCTCGTCGCACTCTAATCGGTAGTTATGTCGGGGAAAAATTTTGTTGGCAACACCACTGTTGAAATGGTATTTAGATCATGGGCTAAAGGTAACAAAAATTTATCAAGTGATAGAATATCAACCGTCTAGTTGTTTTAAAATGTTTGGAGAAATGGTTTCTGACGCTAGGAGGGCTGGTGATCTAGACGAAAATCAATCTATAGTAAGTGATACGATGAAGCTCTTAGGAAACTCAGCCTATGGGAAGACTCTAACCAATAAGGCCAATCATAGCGCTGTCTCGTATGTTCAGGGGGATGAGATATCGAAAATGATAAATAGTTCCCGCTTTAAAAAGATGACTGAAATAGGGGAGGATCTTTTTGAAATTGAGATGGAGAAAAAGAAAACGGTTTGGGACTTACCCCTACAAATCGGTTTCTTCGTGTATCAATATGCAAAACTTCGTATGTTAGATTTTTATTTCGAGTTCTTAGATAAGTTTGTAGATAGGTCCAACTTTCAGTTATGTGAAACAGATACTGATAGTTTATACTTGGCTTTAAGTGCACCTAAGTTGGCGGATATAGTTAAGTCAGGTCTGCGGAATGAGTTTAATAGTGTATATAAAGACTGGTTTCCCGCCGAGTTTTGCGATGAACATACTAGCAAGACAGATTGTATAAGCTGTAAGGGTGTTAAAGCGTACACAAAACGAACGCCAGGTCTTTTTAAACTAGAGTACGAAGGGACAGCTCTTGTTAGCTTATGTAGTAAGACGTACCATTGTAGTGGGGATTACGATAAAATCAGTTGTAAGGGGTTAAGCAAGCAACACAACAAATTAGATAAAGATATGTTTTTAGAGGTTCTCGCCACGCAAAAGGCCAAGGGTGGGAAAAATGTAGGTTTCAAAGTCTTAAATAATTCCATATTTTCCTACAGTCAAACAAGAAATGCTCTATCCTATTTCTATATAAAAAGAAAGGTAGCTGATGATAACGTCTCGACTATGCCTCTAGATATCTAATTCTTTACACTACCAGCATGGACTGACCCGCAATCTCTAACAAGTTTCACCCCTTATGATTCATTTATGACACAAAGTTAAGCAGACGCCCAACTACATAGCTATAAATAAATGTTATCCTTGTACTATATATTTACTCAGTGTACTAAATATGTTTGTAATGTTATACAATACCCACTGTATGTTATACACCTATTGAGATAATAAAAGAATAAAATATATATTTTGATTTCTGTTTTATATTGATCGTTTTTCATTGATGTTATATAATCTACTAACCTAGCACTAACGATCAAGTACATAAAGAACTCCAAAGTCAGCATACACCCGACATAAACAGGTCACTTCCGGGGTCACCGGGACCAGAGGTCACGGTTAACTCCCCCTGCGCCGCACGTTTTAAGCGCCGCGCGCCGCCCTATATATCTTTGTTAATTTAGCGCCACAATTCGACCCAAATCCTTCCTGCTATACTACTTGCATCCCAGCGTAATACGTAGTAAAGTAAGTAAAGAGTCCCGTCACGCCAAGTGACGTATAGGGAATATGATGTTACTGACTATAACTTTTATAAAACTTCAGCACATGATTTTTGGGGCGATGTGGTCAGTATTACGCCAGTGCCGCTTTAATTTCCCATATAAATACGGTACCCATTTCAATAGCTGTGTGAAACCGGACCGTCGATCAGGAACGAACCCCATGCCGTCCAGTTCACTAAACACTGATCTATCACGGCTCCATGTGTAATACATAGACAGTTTTTAAATAAGTCGCTGTTGTTTATATTTCAATATGTTCAGAAAATAAGTCGCTGTCGTAAGTATTTTAATATATTGAGTAAATAAGTCGCTGTTGTTTATATTTCAATTTATTGAGAAAATAAGTCGCTGTTGTAAATTTTTCATATTAGTTAACATTGGAAAGAATACTTAACAACTCCATGCTGTGATGGACTCAAATACTGTGTCAAATATTTCTAAAAATGTTCTTTAACAATGCAGAATTGAAGATAAGTCAATTAACTTTACAAATGAAATTAGATATCATAGTTAACGAGGCAAAGTTTTGCCGATATACAATATAGTTGTACAAATTGACAACTGTTATCTATAACCAATTTATATGCGAACTATATTGGACTAGAGGAAGCCGCAATTGCTCAGTGGTTAGTGAACTGGACTACAAAGAACCAGAGGTAGGGTTCGATCCCAACCGACGGTTTCCGGGATTACCCAGCCTTAAATGGTTACCGGATTTTTTTCTGACAAAGTAAAGCGGCACGGACGTAATGCAGACCATATTACCCCACAAATCATATGCTGAAGAAGGTATGTAAAATTTATGGTCACTAACACCGTATTCCCTATACGCCACTTGGCGGGACGGGGCACTTTACTTTACTATAATGGAACAGGCACAAATAGGCAAACAAAGGGATGACTATCGATAACTGATGCCTTGAAAATATGATCGTGGCATTCCGAACAATCCTAGTTTCATTAGATCATGACAACAAGTGAGTTTGACCGTCCCCCACCGACAACTCATGAAGTCTACATCTAATGGAAATTGTATTACAGCTCTGGCATCAAATAAAATGAGCAAAGAGAGAGCACTCACAGTAGCCAAGGAACGAACAAACAACACTAAACCTGATTATACACGGTCAATATGGTGGATAGGCGGCAGGAACCATTAAAGGCTATGTCTGAAAAGTATTCCTTATTGTAGTTTCTTCATATTCCAAGTCCGGCTTGTTGTAGGAGCTACTGAGTTTAGTGCTCTGTGCACACCGTGAGCTGTGTATTTCAACTGTTTTGATCGTGTTTCAATATTCCAATTGTTTACGATGAATGATGATATTGTATGATGGAGAACAGATTGTTGTGCTCACTTTCTGTGCGGTTGGGCCTTATGTCTTTTGGCGTGTGCTGAGACTGCTATGATGGGGACTACATCTACCTTTCTTTGTTAGGAAGATGAAATAATAATTCGGTTGATTCCTCTGGCACGGGCGGTTGAGCAATTATGGATTTTAATTCGTGTACAGTGATACCGGGGCCTTCCATAACCATAACCATACACGCTCCATCAGTGATAGAGGTTTAGAAACCAAAATTGGACTTAGGTCACCTCCCTTTACATTAATGACCAGCAACTACACCTACTCAGGAGTGAAACTTCTGGCAGCATCGTTTGCAAACTGACGTGTAACCGGTACCGGTCTACGGCCAGTGCCCTTTCAATTGGCACCTTTCAGCAAGGAACCTATTGACATTATAGAATGCTCACAGATATCCAGTTTTCACAGACAGTGTAAGAAGGTACCTAATCGGTAAGAAGGTACCTAATCGGTAAGAAGGTACCTAATGTAAGTGGACAGTCTAATCGTAATCAAATGCCAAAAGGGACCGTTCTAAAAAATCTAACATCCTTTGACAAGACTAACCGACAATTTTCTAAAATATGGAATTTAATGGATAATTTCTAACACGGTACGCCTACTACAAAAGTAAAGCTATAAAGATACATCAAGATGCATAGAAATGCGAAGCTGATGTAAAGCTGTAGATAATAATGAAAATTTAAAAAAATAAGATGTGTAACGGTAACAGCTTTACGTAGGTGAGAAACAAAACAAAAGGGGAACGACGTTTCGGCCAAAGGCCTTCAGCAGGAACAACAAACAACAACACAAAAATATTGTGTTCTTTGGTTTGTTGTTCCTACCATGTTTGTTTGTTGTTTCTTTGCTTTTGTTTAATATTTGTTGTTCCAGTTGAAGACCTTTTGACCAGAACGTCGTTCTAATTTTGCTTTCTTTCTCACCGATGTAAACCTGTTACCATACATCGTTTCCCTTTTTTCTTTTAACATTTTCATTGCGCCCACTAAAACTGGCTCTATTTGACATTAATCTTGATTCACTGTTACATTTATCTTCGTTTTGTAGCAATTGAAATTACAATCGTCTCTTTTTCCATTTTCACCGAAAGAACATTGGCTTAATAGAATAACACTCCCTTTGAGGCATGTCTCTGTGCAAGCGCTTCACGATAACTACATGTTATTTATGTAACAATTTAACAACACATTCTATTACACAAAATTGTTCAATAACTAGTTGGGGGTAAAAAAAACTACAATAGTTAACACTCGAATTTGCCGACTGACCGTTTTAATGTGCTTGCATTCAACCGCGTGTAATTCGATGACTCCCCTAACGTGTAAAGACGCGTGCACTGAGAGTTTATTTTATGATGTATCTAATATTGTGGCTATTTCATGTGTCTCCGTCGCTCTCGTTTTCTTCATCATCAAATTCTTGTATTATCTCCGCGCATCGAAAGTTTGTTACTCTGACGAGCCATTTTAATTGCGTCTTGCGACGTGATAGTAAACTTTACGTTGTCTTCTATCATTTCATGAATTGTACTCCATAGACAATTAATGTTTGGAGAACTTAGCGAAGGAGAGACACCAAAGAGCAGACTAGTACTGTGATATAATGATGTGTGCATCGCTTACTTGGGGGCATTCTCTATCAGAGAATGAACCTGGGAAAATATATACGTCAGATTGTTGCACATTGGGGACATTGTAGCGTCGGTTTGTAGCACATCGGAGAAAATTGCAGCGTCGGATTGTAGCACACAGGGTACATTGTAGCGTCAGATTGTTGCACATAGGGAACATTGTAGCGTCAGATTGTTGCACATAGGGAACATTGTAGCGTCAGATTGTAAGACATAGGGAACATTGTAGCGTCTGATTGTAAGACATAGGGAACATTGTAGCGTCAGATTGTAGCACACAGGGTACATTGTAGCGTCTGATTGTTGCACATAGGGAACATTGTAGCGTCAGATTGTTGCACATAGGGAACATTGTAGCGTCAGATTGTTGCACATAGGGAACATTGCAGCGTCAGATTGTTGCACATAGGGAACATTGCAGCGTCAGATTGTTGCACATAGGGAACATTGCAGCGTCAGATTGTTGCTCATAGGGAACATTGTAGCGTCAGATTGTAGCACATAGGGAACATTGTGGCGTCAGATTGTAGCACATAGGGAACATTGTAGCGTCAGATTGTAAGACATAGGGAACATTGTAGCGTCAGATTGTAAGACATAGGGAACATTGTAGCGTCAGATTGTAGCACACAGGGTACATTGTAGCGTCAGATTGTTGCACATAGGGAACATTGTAGCGTCAGATTGTAGCACATAGGGAACATTGTAGCGTCAGATTGTAGCACATAGGGAACATTGTAGCGTCAGATTGTAAGACATAGGGAACACGCAAATAATAATAAAAAAACGAGACAGCAACATTCGTGGAAAATATTATGTTAAAATCAGAAGAGAAAAACGTGCATGAGAAAGGAGATGAGGCCAGGCACCAGGAGTACATCTTGTTCATTCTGCTGTTCTATATATCTATCCAATAATTGGCCAGGCACCAGAAATACATCTTGTTCATTCTGTTGTTCTATATATCTATCCAATAATTGGCCAGGCACCAGAAATACATATTGTTCATTCTGCTGTTCTGTATATCTATCCAATACTTGACCAGGCACCAGAAATACATCTTGTTCATTCTGTTGTTCTATATATCTATCCAATAATTGGCCAGGCACCAGAAATACATATTGTTCATTCTGCTGTTCTATATATGTATCCAATGCTTGGCCAGGCACCAGAAATACATCTTGTTCATTCTGCTGTTCTATATATGTATCCAATGCTTGCAGATTCAGTCATCGAAGAAGCTGCTCGGTGAAAAAAGCACACAGCGTAAGACACTAATATGCTAAACAAATCATGAATGATTGCTACCAACCGTCAAGACGCCAAAAGCCACATATACGAGTAGGCTTTTTACGTCGCTTGATGCTTTTAGTCCACCTTCAACCTTATCCACCTCGTCTGCTCCGCATTTATCGGTCCGCGATTGCTTCGCTACGTTTTTTTTTTAAATTATCTCTTTGTGTATCCAACAAATTTAATTTCTCGTCAAATTATTTTCTTTGCTCATTTTCAACTGTATCACAACGTGTAGCTACACGCACACACGTCTAATTAAGTTGCACAAATCAAGCCCTGTATTCTCTGCCCAAGCCCTGTATTCTCTGCTATGTTTAATACTTCACCTCCCACCTCACCTACAGTTGCTATGTTTAATACTTCATCTCCCACTCCATATACAGTTGTTATGTTTAATGCTTCACCTCCCAATCCATATACAGTTGTTATGTTTAATACTTCATCTCCCCCTTAACATACAGTTGTTATGTTTAATACTTCACCTCCCAATCCATATACAGTTGTTATGTTTAATACTTCATCTCCCCTTAACATACAGTTGTTATGTTTAATACTTCATATTGCCCTATGACAATATATATTACAGTGCATAGTTTAACGGTTTTGACTACATACGTTGCTATAGAGCACCCTGTTTTTTGCACGGTCGAAGCTATAGCCTTTTACTATTAATTCTCGTCAGACAGGACTTCCGTTTCAAAATGGTGGAACGTTTCACGTTCTCTCGATCGCCGCAGAAAACGCATCTGGAGTCTGATTAATTTCGGCTCTCCGATGCAATTTTCTGTGTTGAAATCAAAATGATGTTGTACTTAGCAAATCTGCACCGACGAAGTGGACAAATCTGTGCCGCCGAGTACACACAGCAATGTTTCTTTTTGACAAGTTAAGTATTCTGAAAGCGACACTTCACCGTCTAGTGTTGAGATGCGGTTTTCGTCACATTGAGTGCCGTTCAATGGCCAACGTTGCAATTGTTTGACGCAAGTTATTTACATGTTGAAACACATTAATGTGGACTGCTCCGTCAAGTCGACCGAAGATTTTCCTCTTTGGGGAATTTTACCGTGTTTCGTTCGTTGTACGCTAAACTTAAGGTCTGTTGTTTGATGTGTGACGGGGATAATTCTTCGACTAACTGTGTGTTTATATGTTCGGTTGGATTAAAAAACGATGTCCTAACATCATCAAGCGCTATACATTTTACAAATATGAAGATCATTATTTATGGAGGACGTGAACTTCCGGTATATGGTGGAAGGGCGGCAAGAGCCATTGAAGGCTATGTCTGAAAAGTGTTCCTTGTTGCAGTTTCCTCATATCCAAGTCCGGCTTGTTGCAGGAGCTACTGTGTTAAGTGCTCTGCGCGCACCGTGAGCTGTGTGTCTCATCCGTTTTGATCATGTTTCGATATTCCAATTGTTTCTCGAAGAATGATGCTATCGTAAGACAGGGAACAGTTGGCTGTGTTCACTTTCTGCGCGTTTCGCCTTATGTCTTTTGGCGTGTGCTGAGACTGCTACGATGGGGACTACAGTTACCTTTCTTTGTTTGGGAGATGAGTTAGTAATTCGGATGATTCCGCGGCACGGGCGATTGAGCAATTATTGATTTGGATTCGTTTGTAGTGATACCGAGGCCTTTCATAACCAATCTCGTCTGACATTGAACTCAGTATTCAAGACAGGAAATTCTGCTTTATATTCCTCACATTAATAATAAATAGCATTTTCATACCAACTTTGTCCTCTGTAAGCCAAACATGGACCCTTTCTAAATCCCATTTAAGAAAGATCAATACATGTGAGATGCGATGCTTGGGAAAAGTAACAAACAACACAAGAAGAGATATAATACCAAATGAAACCATAAGAAAAATGGTAGGAACAAAACCCTGCCAAGAATATATAGAACAACAACAATTTAAATGGTTTGGCCACCTGGTCAGAATGAACCCTTACCAATCACCAGCAAGGGCGTTCTTCTCGAGAATGCATGGGAAAAGTCCAAGAGAAAGACCCAGAAGAAGATGGATAGATGCAGTGACAGAGACATGTAACAACAAAGGAAAATCACTAATTCAGACAATTCGAGCCGCTCAAGAACGACACATGATATAAACCACGACACCTTTTAGGTATCAGTGAAAAGAGAAAAGAAGAAAGATTCCTTACATTCGCACAATTAGAGAGAACAAATCTGTCAGCAATATTCACTAATATGGAACCATTTAGTTGTATACCAATTACACACATATACACTATTGCACACATACATACTACACAAACTCCTGCACAAACACAGCCATACAAAGACAAAACGTTTCTCTTCAACGCTGTGCCACGTAATCTTGAGCCATGCGCAAATAACCTTGATATTCTATGACGTCATACGTGACGCAGAACGGCTAATTCTTCTACAGATAGCTTCTCAAGACTGGTCCTGCAGCGCTTCTCAAAATATTCCTCATGAGGTCTTTACGCAATTTTTAGCAATATTTTAATCCTATTATTATTATTATTTCAAACAGTGTATAGCTTCTTTTACTTTGGCACAAATAAAAGTGATATATTTTCATGTATTTTCGCTGTACTTAATGTAAGTCACACGTCGGAATATAAGATGGCGTTCAGTGGGGATTAGTTAGCGAGGGATTTAGAAAGTGATTCCGGTTTGAGTGAGTAACAATATGTTAAAAATTGGAAGTTATGGAACGTTCTTTTTCTGAACTTGTTAATATTTGATGTGAGGAACACGGCGGTTTGTGCAGGCTGAGGGTAAGAGGTCTGCTCGTGATTTGTCTGTGGTCAATATTGGGGGGAAGTTACGAGTGTCTGTTGCAAATGTGAGTTTAGTAACCGACGTTGGCGAGGGGTGTGCTACGAAAGAAGTGGCGTGTGATTACGTCATATTGTTATTGCGAACCACAGAAATTGAAAGGGGCGATAGTCAATTGTAGCCAGGAAGAATGATAAAGGAAATATGTAGTAACATGTAATATGCTGATAACACTGTAAACAAGGAAATACACAAAGCCCGATAATTTCAGTTGATTTGTATTTTAGACGGATACCTAAGATAATTTAATGTCATGAAAAAATATACTAACATCAAAACGAATAACACCAGGGCTAAAACTAAGAGTGGCACAATGATATACCTTTTCAACATTTCATGTATGGTGCAGAGACATGAACACTACACACGAAAACAGAACAGAAAATGGAAGTCTTTGAAATGTGAATTTATAAAAGAATAGGAAGATTTGGATGGAAAGAAAAGAAAACAAACAATGCTGTCTTAAAATAAGTAAAAGTGAAAAACACAATTCAAACAAAACAAATGAGATTTTTTGGTTCATTTTAAAAGACACAGCAGATTACTAAAAGTATTCTTGGAATGTCTAAGATATCTAGGACAAAATCAACGATAAATTACCCAAAGACCCAGTTAAAGAGAAGAAGATTAATTATAAACTAGATTAGGAATAAAGAGTCCGAATGTGTAGGATGTAGACATATGTTTAAAGAGCTGGCCTTGAGTACTAACAACCGGAAAAATAGAAGATCAGAGAGGCTGGTGTAGACAGGGGGAAAAGATGGTGATGATTTGATAGCGGGCATGGGGAAGGGAAAATAGTGGAACAATTGTTGAGAGCCCAAGATGGAGGGTCGTGGGGCGACATGATACCCCATACCTGGACAGCGAAAGAATGCCAGTAACATTAATTATCTTTGCTGATCATCCGTGTCTTTTTCTGCGGACTCTGACACACAGGTTAATCTCTTCCGTTTTTTTTAAACCATTTTTTTATATATTTTATTATTATTTATATTATATTTATTATTTTATTATTATTCTATTTATTTATTTATTTTTTTGTTTATATTATATGAATTATTTTATATTTAAAAAAAAAATTTTTTTATTATTTTCATTTTTTATGTTTTCATGTATTTAATGAGTTTTTTTTTCTACGTTCCTTCAAGCATATATTTTTGACCGAAACGGCGGATCATTTTGTGCTTTTTTTTTATGACGTTAAAGCTGTAACCATGTTTCCGTGATTGTTCTCTTTCTACTGTATCTTATTCTCACTGTCGGTTTTCCTATGATATTAATATTTTACATTTAGGCAGCTGTACCATGTGCTAGTTGATATATTGATGTTTCCCTGCATCAGTAGTATAGCAGGAAGGATTTGGGTCGAATTGTGGCGCTAAATTAACAAAGATATATAGGCGGCGCGCGGCGCGCATAACACGTGCGGCGCAGGGGGAGTTAACCGTGACCTCTGGTCCCGGTGACCCCGGAAGTGACCTGTTTATGTCGGGTGTATGCTGACTTTGGAGTTCTTTATGTACTTGATCGTTAGTGCTAGGTTAGTAGATTATATAACATCAATGAAAAACGATCAATATAAAACAGAAATCAAAATATATATTTTATTCTTTTATTATCTCAATAGGTGTATAACATACAGTGGGTATTGTATAACATTACAAACATATTTAGTACACTGAGTAAATATATAGTACAAGGATAACATTTATTTATAGCTATGTAGTTGGGCGTCTGCTTAACTTTGTGTCATAAATGAATCATAAGGGGTGAAACTTGTTAGAGATTGCGGGTCAGTCCATGCTGGTAGTGTAAAGAATTAGATATCTAGAGGCATAGTCGAGACGTTATCATCAGCTACCTTTCTTTTTATATAGAAATAGGATAGAGCATTTCTTGTTTGACTGTAGGAAAATATGGAATTATTTAAGACTTTGAAACCTACATTTTTCCCACCCTTGGCCTTTTGCGTGGCGAGAACCTCTAAAAACATATCTTTATCTAATTTGTTGTGTTGCTTGCTTAACCCCTTACAACTGATTTTATCGTAATCCCCACTACAATGGTACGTCTTACTACATAAGCTAACAAGAGCTGTCCCTTCGTACTCTAGTTTAAAAAGACCTGGCGTTCGTTTTGTGTACGCTTTAACACCCTTACAGCTTATACAATCTGTCTTGCTAGTATGTTCATCGCAAAACTCGGCGGGAAACCAGTCTTTATATACACTATTAAACTCATTCCGCAGACCTGACTTAACTATATCCGCCAACTTAGGTGCACTTAAAGCCAAGTATAAACTATCAGTATCTGTTTCACATAACTGAAAGTTGGACCTATCTACAAACTTATCTAAGAACTCGAAATAAAAATCTAACATACGAAGTTTTGCATATTGATACACGAAGAAACCGATTTGTAGGGGTAAGTCCCAAACCGTTTTCTTTTTCTCCATCTCAATTTCAAAAAGATCCTCCCCTATTTCAGTCATCTTTTTAAAGCGGGAACTATTTATCATTTTCGATATCTCATCCCCCTGAACATACGAGACAGCGCTATGATTGGCCTTATTGGTTAGAGTCTTCCCATAGGCTGAGTTTCCTAAGAGTTTCATCGTATCACTTACTATAGATTGATTTTCGTCTAGATCACCAGCCCTCCTAGCGTCAGAAACCATTTCTCCAAACTTTTTAAAACAACTAGACGGTTGATATTCTATCACTTGATAAATTTTTGTTACCTTTAGCCCATGATCTAAATACCATTTTAACAGTGGTGTTGCCAACAAAATTTTTCCCCGACATAACTACCGATTAGAGTGCGACGAGGGGTTGACAACAAGTTATGTTTGAGGGCATATTCACCCATAAACGACCCAATATCGTCACGCGTGACGTCAATATTTTGAAAATTGGAGTCATCTCACTGAAATGTTCCTTCAGGTGGTCGGGAACGTGTAGATCACATTCCACTAAACCAAAACACGTCCCATCTGAAACAGAAGTCAGAATCTGTTTATCACTGAGAGGGATCCCTTCTTTAGAG
This sequence comes from Megaustenia siamemsis, assembly GCA_032433765.1. Taxonomy (NCBI): domain Eukaryota; kingdom Metazoa; phylum Mollusca; class Gastropoda; order Stylommatophora; family Ariophantidae; genus Megaustenia; species Megaustenia siamemsis. The sequence continues at coordinate 1,238,950 of JAVIAB010000139.1, read as the reverse complement.
TAAGAGGGTCTAGCTCGAGGGATGGCTTTAGAAAGGAAAGCCCTAATGGTTGGGTCAGACTTTTTCAGAGCCTGCCACTCACATTCCCACATAACTTCTACTGGGACTTTTACCTCCTCGGTTAGGTAGGTGTGTATCTCACATGTTTTTTCAAACAGCTCGAACAAGGGTTTATTATTAACAGGGTTTCTATCTTTATCTTTGGTGAGGGGACAGTCTTTGTGACCATGGTACAGACAACCATGAAAATTGTAGACTCTTCTATTGGATTTATCCCACCCATCCACGGAGATGTTTCTATCACCTAACCGAAACTCCCTCCCGTTAAACTGAGTTTTCAACTCCACCCCTTTTTGATGTGCGACCCACGTTAGCCACTCTCTACTTTGTTGGACATAATAGTTATTTTTTTCGACCCTAAACCCGGTCTCCATTCTTCTAATAATTGGATAATCTATTGGCATCGGGTTCATCAGAGCCCAAAGATACAACGCGTTGGCATCGTAACCTTGGATGGCTTTGACCAGCTTTCCTCCTCTGATAAACGTTTTGCCTACTTCATGATACCTATGAAAGATTATAGAGGGACCTCCAACGATATTATCTCTAATCATTGTGTGTAGACTCGCCTGTTTGCTCGAACATAAACTAAACATTACACCCCTATCAACGGTCTTAAAAAGATGCTTTAAACAAACACCCGGAACCGAAAGGGCGTCTTTAAAACAGTCCACACCCCGCTCCCCATAAAAACGAACCTGCTGCTCTAATGCTTCTAAGAATGGGACTACATCTTTGTTATTATACCACACCAAAAAGTCCCTAAGGGTGATCATGTTATTATCCTTCCAGACCTTTTTACACAGAGCGTACTCCTCCTTGGAAATATTGGAATTTTTTAACGACGAATAAAACGCTTCGTGTGGGGGTAGTTCTGTCTCCTCCAACTTTTGGGGGTCATCTATATATTCATAACAAAAGTAACCCTTTGTCTCACTAATCTTATAAGCTGCCAGATATTTACTAAAGCTAAACCCGGGGGCTAGATAGTTTACTATATCTAAGAATTTTAGATTCTGTGTTGCAATACACATGAAGTTATTGTTTCTTTTAACTATAAACTTGAACGGTTTTTCTACTTTGTAGTCTACTTCCATTTTATCTTCCTCTACTTCGTTAACATCGGCTTCTTCTTCTTCCTCTTCCATACTATCGCCTTCTTCGTCCACTTGTGGAGTGGCATCCATGAAGTGCTTTATTAAGTAAGGTTTAATGACGTTGACGTCATATTTCCCCGAGTTAAACCCTAGCACTGGAAGCTCTTTTAAATATTCATCAAACCTAACTATTATCTTGTCTTTATTTAGATCATGGAGTTGAGTAAAAATACTTTCAAACCGAGCTCGCAACAACGAGTATGCTTTAGCAGCTATATCAGTGAGATAATCAAGCATCTGACTAACTAAAATTTGTGGGTCACCCTTGGTTATGAAGCATTTTGGGGCCTCCCATCCGGGGACATTTGACGCTATAGAGCAGGAGAGGGGTACGTGTTTAGCTACAAAGGTAGTCGAGTGCGTCTCTCGGGGAACATTCCTACTATCAAAATAACATTCATAATCGAAGGTTGCCCTGAATGGGTAAATAAAAGACGCCGGAGTACTTATCCCCTCAGCACTGATCGCGTCCCATACACTTTCAGGTGAAGAGTAAACCCCACCCTTATATGTCTCTACAGCCATATCCCCATTGCAAGTTTTTTCGTGCTTATCCATACGCCAAAACTCTTTCCACAATTTCCCACATTTTCCACAAGAAAAGCTTTTACTAGCCCTAGAAAGAGCATTTATATAAAAGAAGTGGCTTTTGTAAAGTAAAAGACGGAGAGTTTCGTTATAACTACTCCCACTTCTCAGGACAATACGCAAGGCTTGTTCAGAATCAAACTCAAAAATATCTATGTTTATTGAAAAACAATTTTCTAAGAGAGACATTTCAGCAAGAGTTACACCGGGAAAGTTACTTAACATTAGAGACGGGTTAAACTGTTTGAAAAGTAGTCTCGAAGCCTTCCTAACATCTTTAACAGAAGCACCTCTATGGATAGCTAGACAACGGAAGAAGCAGAGATTATCATCGTAAACTTTAGATTTGGAGTCGTTTTGAAGGGTATTAATGCCGTGGTTCGATGCAATGTAGGGTGGGATATCTATCAGACACCCTATAGGATAATCTTGGAGTTTATAAATATAAACACTCGTACTGACTAAGGCTTCCAAGGTGTATTTGGTTGTCTCCCTATTTTTGTCTGCATACCCTAATATATCACTTTCATTTAATCTATCAACAAATGTTTCAAAGTCATTTTTGTTGTTAACTAACAAGGGTTTGTCTAAACCGGTCGCGTTATTTGAGCTGGCGTGAAAGTAACGCAGCCCCTGTGTCTCCCTATGTCTTAAAACTAGATGATGACTATAATTCACCTTGAAACGTTTTTTCTGGCCTTGGAAGATTGGGTTTACAAGAGTCTTCCAATCTATAGGATTATCAGGCTGATGAAATATAGTGTACGTCTCAATGTATTTGTTCCTACGTTCATGTGTTCTAATTGCTAACCAGTTGTTCTTATATATCTTCTTAATATCTTCGTGTAACTTATTTAAAGAGTCTATTTCATTAATAAGTCTTGGTCTCTTTGAGGGCTCTTGAGTCGAACTCTTTACTGCCCGCTTGCGTGAGGTTGTCGATACTTGTGGACGTGCTGGTGATGCTGGAACTACGGACACAAGAGATGCAGAATGCTCTGTCTTAATATGTCTGGCAAGGCTGTCTACTCTTGTATATACTCGTTCACAAACTTCACATTTGTATTCCTGACACCCATGTACACTAGCAACGTGTCGTTTTATGTCCCGGCTCCGGGTGAAAGTTTTGGAGCAGAGATGACAAGTGTTAGACGTCTGTAGAAAAGAAATTGAAACATTACAACTAAAGAATAAAGAACAGTAAACATTACAAGAGAAGAAAATAATAGAAGTAAACAATGAGAACTATCGAAATTAATATTAAAGAACTAAGATCACACTTACTTTTTATGTGTCTGAAGGCACGAAACACATCCATCGTCAAGAACTGTAAGCGAAAGTCTGATTACAAGCTTCACAGATATATACACTTGAAACACCGGAAGTGTTACTAAAAATAGCACTGACCTCTGAGGCAATACCGGATGTGTTACTAAAAATAGTTTTTGACCGCTGACGCAATGCCCGTGGAGTTTCTAAAAATAGATTTTGACGTATGATGGCAATTTTATGAGGTTACCTCCTGACCATTTTTGGTGACTACGCCCCTGAATTCGACGAAAAGCGTAAATTTTCACGCTAGGCATACCCCAAACTTTATTTTAGACATCCCCACACCAAAAATTAACTTAAAAATCACTTCTGAACTTTTGAAATTGTTACCCCCCTTACAATTTTTTGTGGAAAACGCCCATAGAATTGATAAAAATCGTAAATTTAACACGTAGGCTTACCTAGAACTTTATTTTATACATCCCCACACCAAAAATTTACTTAAAAAACACTTTTGAAATTGTAACCCCCCTTACCATTTTTCAGGGTTACGCCCCTGAAATCGATAAAAATCGTAAATTTAGCACGTAGGCTTACCTAAAACTTTATTTTAGACATCCCCACACCAAAAATTTACTTAAAAATCACTTTTGAAATTGTTACCCCCCTTAAAATTTTGAGGGTTACGCCCCTGAAAGCGATAAAAAATTGAAATATAACCTCAAGCATACCTCCCACATAATTTTTGACACCCCTACATATCAAATTCCATTAAAAAAAACAACAAAAAGCTTGTAGTACAGGTGGCTGTGAGCCCACTACAAAAGTGCACGTACATGCACCGAAACTGCACCAAAACCGCACGAGAAGTAGTATGTTCGGGTGTGTTCACAGCCACCTGTACTACTAGTTTTTTGTTTTTTTTTAATGGAATTTGATATGTAGGGGTGTCAAAAATTATGTGGGAGGTATGCCTTGAGGTTATATTTCAATTTTTTATCGCTTTCAGGGGCGTAACCCTCAAAAATTTTTTAAGGGGGGTAACAATTTCAAAGTGATTTTTAAGTAAATTTTTGGTGTGGGGATGTCTAAAATAAAGTTTTAGGTAAGCCTACGTGCTAAATTTATGATTTTTATCGATTTCAGGGGCGTAACCCTCAAAAATGGTATGGGGGGTTACAATTTCAAAAGTGTTTTTTAAGTAAATTTTTGGTGTGGGGATGTCTAAAATAAAGTTTTAGGTAAGCCTACGTGTTAAATTTACGATTTTTATCAATTCTATGGGCGTTTTCCACAAAAAATTGTAAGGGGGGTAACAATTTCAAAAGTTCAGAAGTGATTTTTAAGTTAATTTTTGGTGTGGGGATGTCTAAAATAAATTTTGGGGTATGCCTAGCGTGAAAATTTACGCTTTTCGTCGAATTCAGGGGCGTAGTCACCAAAAATGGTCAGGAGGTAACCTCATAAAATTGCCATCATACGTCAAAATCTATTTTTAGAAACTCCACGGGCATTGCGTCAGCGGTCAAAAACTATTTTTAGTAACACATCCGGTATTGCCTCAGAGGCCAGTGCTTTTTTTAGTAACACTTCCGGTGTTTCAAGTGTATATATCTGTGAAGCTTGTAATCAGACTTTCGCTTACAGTTCTTGACGATGGATGTGTTTCGTGCCTTCAGACACATAAAAAGTAAGTGTGATCTTAGTTCTTTAATATTAATTTCGATAGTTCTCATTGTTTACTTCTATTATTTTCTTCTCTTGTAATGTTTACTGTTCTTTATTCTTTAGTTGTAATGTTTCAATTTCTTTTCTACAGATGTCTAACACTTGTCATCTCTGCTCCAAAACTTTCACCCGGAGCCGGGACATAAAACGACACGTTGCTAGTGTACATGGGTGTCAGGAATACAAATGTGAAGTTTGTGAACGAGTATATACAAGAGTAGACAGCCTTGCCAGACATATTAAGACAGAGCATTCTGCATCTCTTGTGTCCGTAGTTCCAGCATCACCAGCATGTCCACAAGTATCGACAACCTCACGCAAGCGGGCAGTAAAGAGTTCGACTCAAGAGCCCTCAAAGAGACCAAGACTTATTAATGAAATAGACTCTTTAAATAAGTTACACGAAGATATTAAGAAGATATATAAGAACAACTGGTTAGCAATTAGAACACATGAACGTAGGAACAAATACATTGAGACGTACACTATATTTCATCAGCCTGATAATCCTATAGATTGGAAGACTCTTGTAAACCCAATCTTCCAAGGCCAGAAAAAACGTTTCAAGGTGAATTATAGTCATCATCTAGTTTTAAGACATAGGGAGACACAGGGGCTGCGTTACTTTCACGCCAGCTCAAATAACGCGACCGGTTTAGACAAACCCTTGTTAGTTAACAACAAAAATGACTTTGAAACATTTGTTGATAGATTAAATGAAAGTGATATATTAGGGTATGCAGACAAAAATAGGGAGACAACCAAATACACCTTGGAAGCCTTAGTCAGTACGAGTGTTTATATTTATAAACTCCAAGATTATCCTATAGGGTGTCTGATAGATATCCCACCCTACATTGCATCGAACCACGGCATTAATACCCTTCAAAACGACTCCAAATCTAAAGTTTACGATGATAATCTCTGCTTCTTCCGTTGTCTAGCTATCCATAGAGGTGCTTCTGTTAAAGATGTTAGGAAGGCTTCGAGACTACTTTTCAAACAGTTTAACCCGTCTCTAATGTTAAGTAACTTTCCCGGTGTAACTCTTGCTGAAATGTCTCTCTTAGAAAATTGTTTTTCAATAAACATAGATATTTTTGAGTTTGATTCTGAACAAGCCTTGCGTATTGTCCTGAGAAGTGGGAGTAGTTATAACGAAACTCTCCGTCTTTTACTTTACAAAAGCCACTTCTTTTATATAAATGCTCTTTCTAGGGCTAGTAAAAGCTTTTCTTGTGGAAAATGTGGGAAATTGTGGAAAGAGTTTTGGCGTATGGATAAGCACGAAAAAACTTGCAATGGGGATATGGCTGTAGAGACATATAAGGGTGGGGTTTACTCTTCACCTGAAAGTGTATGGGACGCGATCAGTGCTGAGGGGATAAGTACTCCGGCGTCTTTTATTTACCCATTCAGGGCAACCTTCGATTATGAATGTTATTTTGATAGTAGGAATGTTCCCCGAGAGACGCACTCGACTACCTTTGTAGCTAAACACGTACCCCTCTCCTGCTCTATAGCGTCAAATGTCCCCGGATGGGAGGCCCCAAAATGCTTCATAACCAAGGGTGACCCACAAATTTTAGTTAGTCAGATGCTTGATTATCTCACTGATATAGCTGCTAAAGCATACTCGTTGTTGCGAGCTCGGTTTGAAAGTATTTTTACTCAACTCCATGATCTAAATAAAGACAAGATAATAGTTAGGTTTGATGAATATTTAAAAGAGCTTCCCGTGCTAGGGTTTAACTCGGGGAAATATGACGTCAACGTCATTAAACCTTACTTAATAAAGCACTTCATGGATGCCACTCCACAAGTGGACGAAGAAGGCGATAGTATGGAAGAGGAAGAAGAAGAAGCCGATGTTAACGAAGTAGAGGAAGATAAAATGGAAGTAGACTACAAAGTAGAAAAACCGTTCAAGTTTATAGTTAAAAGAAACAATAACTTCATGTGTATTGCAACACAGAATCTAAAATTCTTAGATATAGTAAACTATCTAGCCCCCGGGTTTAGCTTTAGTAAATATCTGGCAGCTTATAAGATTAGTGAGACAAAGGGTTACTTTTGTTATGAATATATAGATGACCCCCAAAAGTTGGAGGAGACAGAACTACCCCCACACGAAGCGTTTTATTCGTCGTTAAAAAATTCCAATATTTCCAAGGAGGAGTACGCTCTGTGTAAAAAGGTCTGGAAGGATAATAACATGACCACCCTTAGGGACTTTTTGGTGTGGTATAATAACAAAGATGTAGTCCCATTCTTAGAAGCATTAGAGCAGCAGGTTCGTTTTTATGGGGAGCGGGGTGTGGACTGTTTTAAAGACGCCCTTTCGGTTCCGGGTGTTTGTTTAAAGTATCTTTTTAAGACCGTTGATAGGGGTGTAATGTTTAGTTTATGTTCGAGCAAACAGGCGAGTCTACACACAATGATTAGAGATAATATCGTTGGAGGTCCCTCTATAATCTTTCATAGGTATCATGAAGTAGGCAAAACGTTTATCAGAAGAGGAAAGCTGGTCAAAGCCATCCAAGGTTACGATGCCAACGCGTTGTATCTTTGGGCTCTGATGAACCCGATGCCAATAGATTATCGAATTATTAGAAGAATGGAGGCCGGGTTTAGGGTCGAAAAAAATAACTATTATGTCCAACAAAGTAGAGAGTGGCTAACGTGGGTCGCACATCAAAAAGGGGTGGAGTTGAAAACTCAGTTTAACGGGAGGGAGTTTCGGTTAGGTGATAGAAACATCCCCGTGGATGGGTGGGATAAATCCAATAGAAGAGTCTACAATTTTCATGGTTGTCTGTACCATGGTCACAAAGACTGTCCCCTCACCAAAGATAAAGATAGAAACCCTGTTAATAATAAACCCTTGTTCGAGCTGTTTGAAAAAACATGTGAGATACACACCTACCTAACCGAGGAGGTAAAAGTCCCAGTAGAAGTTATGTGGGAATGTGAGTGGCAGGCTCTGAAAAAGTCTGACCCAACCATTAGGGCTTTCCTTTCTAAAGCCATCCCTCGAGCTAGACCCTCTTACTCTAAAGAAGGGATCCCTCTCAGTGATAAACAGATTCTGACTTCTGTTTCAGATGGGACGTGTTTTGGTTTAGTGGAATGTGATCTACACGTTCCCGACCACCTGAAGGAACATTTCAGTGAGATGACTCCAATTTTCAAAAATATTGACGTCACGCGTGACGATATTGGGTCGTTTATGGGTGAATATGCCCTCAAACATAACTTGTTGTCAACCCCTCGTCGCACTCTAATCGGTAGTTATGTCGGGGAAAAATTTTGTTGGCAACACCACTGTTGAAATGGTATTTAGATCATGGGCTAAAGGTAACAAAAATTTATCAAGTGATAGAATATCAACCGTCTAGTTGTTTTAAAATGTTTGGAGAAATGGTTTCTGACGCTAGGAGGGCTGGTGATCTAGACGAAAATCAATCTATAGTAAGTGATACGATGAAGCTCTTAGGAAACTCAGCCTATGGGAAGACTCTAACCAATAAGGCCAATCATAGCGCTGTCTCGTATGTTCAGGGGGATGAGATATCGAAAATGATAAATAGTTCCCGCTTTAAAAAGATGACTGAAATAGGGGAGGATCTTTTTGAAATTGAGATGGAGAAAAAGAAAACGGTTTGGGACTTACCCCTACAAATCGGTTTCTTCGTGTATCAATATGCAAAACTTCGTATGTTAGATTTTTATTTCGAGTTCTTAGATAAGTTTGTAGATAGGTCCAACTTTCAGTTATGTGAAACAGATACTGATAGTTTATACTTGGCTTTAAGTGCACCTAAGTTGGCGGATATAGTTAAGTCAGGTCTGCGGAATGAGTTTAATAGTGTATATAAAGACTGGTTTCCCGCCGAGTTTTGCGATGAACATACTAGCAAGACAGATTGTATAAGCTGTAAGGGTGTTAAAGCGTACACAAAACGAACGCCAGGTCTTTTTAAACTAGAGTACGAAGGGACAGCTCTTGTTAGCTTATGTAGTAAGACGTACCATTGTAGTGGGGATTACGATAAAATCAGTTGTAAGGGGTTAAGCAAGCAACACAACAAATTAGATAAAGATATGTTTTTAGAGGTTCTCGCCACGCAAAAGGCCAAGGGTGGGAAAAATGTAGGTTTCAAAGTCTTAAATAATTCCATATTTTCCTACAGTCAAACAAGAAATGCTCTATCCTATTTCTATATAAAAAGAAAGGTAGCTGATGATAACGTCTCGACTATGCCTCTAGATATCTAATTCTTTACACTACCAGCATGGACTGACCCGCAATCTCTAACAAGTTTCACCCCTTATGATTCATTTATGACACAAAGTTAAGCAGACGCCCAACTACATAGCTATAAATAAATGTTATCCTTGTACTATATATTTACTCAGTGTACTAAATATGTTTGTAATGTTATACAATACCCACTGTATGTTATACACCTATTGAGATAATAAAAGAATAAAATATATATTTTGATTTCTGTTTTATATTGATCGTTTTTCATTGATGTTATATAATCTACTAACCTAGCACTAACGATCAAGTACATAAAGAACTCCAAAGTCAGCATACACCCGACATAAACAGGTCACTTCCGGGGTCACCGGGACCAGAGGTCACGGTTAACTCCCCCTGCGCCGCACGTTTTAAGCGCCGCGCGCCGCCCTATATATCTTTGTTAATTTAGCGCCACAATTCGACCCAAATCCTTCCTGCTATACTACTTGCATCCCAGCGTAATACGTAGTAAAGTAAGTAAAGAGTCCCGTCACGCCAAGTGACGTATAGGGAATATGATGTTACTGACTATAACTTTTATAAAACTTCAGCACATGATTTTTGGGGCGATGTGGTCAGTATTACGCCAGTGCCGCTTTAATTTCCCATATAAATACGGTACCCATTTCAATAGCTGTGTGAAACCGGACCGTCGATCAGGAACGAACCCCATGCCGTCCAGTTCACTAAACACTGATCTATCACGGCTCCATGTGTAATACATAGACAGTTTTTAAATAAGTCGCTGTTGTTTATATTTCAATATGTTCAGAAAATAAGTCGCTGTCGTAAGTATTTTAATATATTGAGTAAATAAGTCGCTGTTGTTTATATTTCAATTTATTGAGAAAATAAGTCGCTGTTGTAAATTTTTCATATTAGTTAACATTGGAAAGAATACTTAACAACTCCATGCTGTGATGGACTCAAATACTGTGTCAAATATTTCTAAAAATGTTCTTTAACAATGCAGAATTGAAGATAAGTCAATTAACTTTACAAATGAAATTAGATATCATAGTTAACGAGGCAAAGTTTTGCCGATATACAATATAGTTGTACAAATTGACAACTGTTATCTATAACCAATTTATATGCGAACTATATTGGACTAGAGGAAGCCGCAATTGCTCAGTGGTTAGTGAACTGGACTACAAAGAACCAGAGGTAGGGTTCGATCCCAACCGACGGTTTCCGGGATTACCCAGCCTTAAATGGTTACCGGATTTTTTTCTGACAAAGTAAAGCGGCACGGACGTAATGCAGACCATATTACCCCACAAATCATATGCTGAAGAAGGTATGTAAAATTTATGGTCACTAACACCGTATTCCCTATACGCCACTTGGCGGGACGGGGCACTTTACTTTACTATAATGGAACAGGCACAAATAGGCAAACAAAGGGATGACTATCGATAACTGATGCCTTGAAAATATGATCGTGGCATTCCGAACAATCCTAGTTTCATTAGATCATGACAACAAGTGAGTTTGACCGTCCCCCACCGACAACTCATGAAGTCTACATCTAATGGAAATTGTATTACAGCTCTGGCATCAAATAAAATGAGCAAAGAGAGAGCACTCACAGTAGCCAAGGAACGAACAAACAACACTAAACCTGATTATACACGGTCAATATGGTGGATAGGCGGCAGGAACCATTAAAGGCTATGTCTGAAAAGTATTCCTTATTGTAGTTTCTTCATATTCCAAGTCCGGCTTGTTGTAGGAGCTACTGAGTTTAGTGCTCTGTGCACACCGTGAGCTGTGTATTTCAACTGTTTTGATCGTGTTTCAATATTCCAATTGTTTACGATGAATGATGATATTGTATGATGGAGAACAGATTGTTGTGCTCACTTTCTGTGCGGTTGGGCCTTATGTCTTTTGGCGTGTGCTGAGACTGCTATGATGGGGACTACATCTACCTTTCTTTGTTAGGAAGATGAAATAATAATTCGGTTGATTCCTCTGGCACGGGCGGTTGAGCAATTATGGATTTTAATTCGTGTACAGTGATACCGGGGCCTTCCATAACCATAACCATACACGCTCCATCAGTGATAGAGGTTTAGAAACCAAAATTGGACTTAGGTCACCTCCCTTTACATTAATGACCAGCAACTACACCTACTCAGGAGTGAAACTTCTGGCAGCATCGTTTGCAAACTGACGTGTAACCGGTACCGGTCTACGGCCAGTGCCCTTTCAATTGGCACCTTTCAGCAAGGAACCTATTGACATTATAGAATGCTCACAGATATCCAGTTTTCACAGACAGTGTAAGAAGGTACCTAATCGGTAAGAAGGTACCTAATCGGTAAGAAGGTACCTAATGTAAGTGGACAGTCTAATCGTAATCAAATGCCAAAAGGGACCGTTCTAAAAAATCTAACATCCTTTGACAAGACTAACCGACAATTTTCTAAAATATGGAATTTAATGGATAATTTCTAACACGGTACGCCTACTACAAAAGTAAAGCTATAAAGATACATCAAGATGCATAGAAATGCGAAGCTGATGTAAAGCTGTAGATAATAATGAAAATTTAAAAAAATAAGATGTGTAACGGTAACAGCTTTACGTAGGTGAGAAACAAAACAAAAGGGGAACGACGTTTCGGCCAAAGGCCTTCAGCAGGAACAACAAACAACAACACAAAAATATTGTGTTCTTTGGTTTGTTGTTCCTACCATGTTTGTTTGTTGTTTCTTTGCTTTTGTTTAATATTTGTTGTTCCAGTTGAAGACCTTTTGACCAGAACGTCGTTCTAATTTTGCTTTCTTTCTCACCGATGTAAACCTGTTACCATACATCGTTTCCCTTTTTTCTTTTAACATTTTCATTGCGCCCACTAAAACTGGCTCTATTTGACATTAATCTTGATTCACTGTTACATTTATCTTCGTTTTGTAGCAATTGAAATTACAATCGTCTCTTTTTCCATTTTCACCGAAAGAACATTGGCTTAATAGAATAACACTCCCTTTGAGGCATGTCTCTGTGCAAGCGCTTCACGATAACTACATGTTATTTATGTAACAATTTAACAACACATTCTATTACACAAAATTGTTCAATAACTAGTTGGGGGTAAAAAAAACTACAATAGTTAACACTCGAATTTGCCGACTGACCGTTTTAATGTGCTTGCATTCAACCGCGTGTAATTCGATGACTCCCCTAACGTGTAAAGACGCGTGCACTGAGAGTTTATTTTATGATGTATCTAATATTGTGGCTATTTCATGTGTCTCCGTCGCTCTCGTTTTCTTCATCATCAAATTCTTGTATTATCTCCGCGCATCGAAAGTTTGTTACTCTGACGAGCCATTTTAATTGCGTCTTGCGACGTGATAGTAAACTTTACGTTGTCTTCTATCATTTCATGAATTGTACTCCATAGACAATTAATGTTTGGAGAACTTAGCGAAGGAGAGACACCAAAGAGCAGACTAGTACTGTGATATAATGATGTGTGCATCGCTTACTTGGGGGCATTCTCTATCAGAGAATGAACCTGGGAAAATATATACGTCAGATTGTTGCACATTGGGGACATTGTAGCGTCGGTTTGTAGCACATCGGAGAAAATTGCAGCGTCGGATTGTAGCACACAGGGTACATTGTAGCGTCAGATTGTTGCACATAGGGAACATTGTAGCGTCAGATTGTTGCACATAGGGAACATTGTAGCGTCAGATTGTAAGACATAGGGAACATTGTAGCGTCTGATTGTAAGACATAGGGAACATTGTAGCGTCAGATTGTAGCACACAGGGTACATTGTAGCGTCTGATTGTTGCACATAGGGAACATTGTAGCGTCAGATTGTTGCACATAGGGAACATTGTAGCGTCAGATTGTTGCACATAGGGAACATTGCAGCGTCAGATTGTTGCACATAGGGAACATTGCAGCGTCAGATTGTTGCACATAGGGAACATTGCAGCGTCAGATTGTTGCTCATAGGGAACATTGTAGCGTCAGATTGTAGCACATAGGGAACATTGTGGCGTCAGATTGTAGCACATAGGGAACATTGTAGCGTCAGATTGTAAGACATAGGGAACATTGTAGCGTCAGATTGTAAGACATAGGGAACATTGTAGCGTCAGATTGTAGCACACAGGGTACATTGTAGCGTCAGATTGTTGCACATAGGGAACATTGTAGCGTCAGATTGTAGCACATAGGGAACATTGTAGCGTCAGATTGTAGCACATAGGGAACATTGTAGCGTCAGATTGTAAGACATAGGGAACACGCAAATAATAATAAAAAAACGAGACAGCAACATTCGTGGAAAATATTATGTTAAAATCAGAAGAGAAAAACGTGCATGAGAAAGGAGATGAGGCCAGGCACCAGGAGTACATCTTGTTCATTCTGCTGTTCTATATATCTATCCAATAATTGGCCAGGCACCAGAAATACATCTTGTTCATTCTGTTGTTCTATATATCTATCCAATAATTGGCCAGGCACCAGAAATACATATTGTTCATTCTGCTGTTCTGTATATCTATCCAATACTTGACCAGGCACCAGAAATACATCTTGTTCATTCTGTTGTTCTATATATCTATCCAATAATTGGCCAGGCACCAGAAATACATATTGTTCATTCTGCTGTTCTATATATGTATCCAATGCTTGGCCAGGCACCAGAAATACATCTTGTTCATTCTGCTGTTCTATATATGTATCCAATGCTTGCAGATTCAGTCATCGAAGAAGCTGCTCGGTGAAAAAAGCACACAGCGTAAGACACTAATATGCTAAACAAATCATGAATGATTGCTACCAACCGTCAAGACGCCAAAAGCCACATATACGAGTAGGCTTTTTACGTCGCTTGATGCTTTTAGTCCACCTTCAACCTTATCCACCTCGTCTGCTCCGCATTTATCGGTCCGCGATTGCTTCGCTACGTTTTTTTTTTAAATTATCTCTTTGTGTATCCAACAAATTTAATTTCTCGTCAAATTATTTTCTTTGCTCATTTTCAACTGTATCACAACGTGTAGCTACACGCACACACGTCTAATTAAGTTGCACAAATCAAGCCCTGTATTCTCTGCCCAAGCCCTGTATTCTCTGCCCAAGCCCTGTATTCTCTGCCCAATTCATATTTTCTCATTCCACTATACATTCACATTCAAGGACTTAATTCTCCTTTCTGTTTCCCTATTTATTGTCCATGTTTCTGTCATTCAGCAGATTGAACATTTGATTATTTCCCATTGTAGTCCTGAAAGTTTCGTTGTTGTTTGTTAGAGAATTGGAGTGATGGGAGCGTAATATGAGAGGAATCAAGAAGAGCAACAGTCGGAGCAAACATTCCTGAAAGAGACGATGAAAGAGCGAAAATGGCAAAATTGAAAGATAGACAGACAGATAAATAGAAAGGTGAAGATAGTTGTACGATGTTCGATATCATTACAGCTATTAAGATTGTGGACTCGTACTTTGATGTTCGATATCATTACAGCTATTAAGATTGTGGACTTGTACTTGACACTTTCTGACATGACAGGCCCGGTAACTCTGGTTTTACCAACTAGAAGTTTATTACCAGTTACTTACCTTAAAACAATAAGTCTCTTCTCAAATTATCTATTTCTTCATCTCTCGATAACATTCTCGTCTCCTTTTCTCTTCCCCTAACCCACTCGTTCTTATCTCTTATCTTCTTTCTCATCCTCTATCTTCTTCCTGTCTTCTCTCTCTCTCACTCTTCCTCTTATCTTCTTTCTGTTACTCTTATCTTCTCTCTCTTTTCCTCTTATTTACTCTCTCTCTTCCAATTATTTGCGCTATCTTCCCCTTCCTCTTAGCTTCTCTCTCTTCCTGTTATCTGCGTTCTCTCTATCTTCCTCTTATCTTCTCTCTCTTCATCGCATCCTCTCTCTCTTCCTCTTATCTTCTCTCTCTATTAATCGTATCTTTACTCTCTCTCTCTCTCTTACTCTTATTTTATATCTCTTCCTCTTATATCCTATATCTCTTCCTATTGTGTGCGCTCTCTCTCTCACTTCCTCTTTTCTACTCCCTCTCTCTCTTCATCTTATTCTCTCTCCCTTCATTTTATCTCCTTTCTCTATTAATCGTATCTTTACTCTCTCTCTCTTATCTTCTCTCTCTCTCTTCATCTTACTCCGGAAGTAGAGCATTTTTTCTTCCGACCATGAAGGTTCAGCTTCTAAAAGAGGGAACCAGAACATTCCATTTTCTGGAAAGTAAAGTCGGCCTGGCACGATACTGCCCACATCAGCCCGAAATGTGCGTGGCCGTGGACAAATATGATTACTAACTGCATATTCCCTGGCAAGGTATCAAGGCTGTACTTGTCTCTCAATCAAATATGTCTGCAACATATTGTTTTCTTACCCTTCCTCATCTTCCAGTTTGTATTCCTCTGTCACTTATCCTTTCACTATATCATTTCCTATCCTCTCTCGCTTTAACTTTCAATAACAAGTCCTATTTCGCCTGTCCCACATCTCTTCCCGCAGCTTCCTATCGATCTTCCATCTCTCGCGTCTTATCATTTCTTCCCTTGTTTTTCCCTTACGTTTTTTTCCATTCGTTTCCGTCAACCATTACTTTCTCTCCTTTGCTAATGTCTCAGCCATCACAACTAATCTCCATAATACTCTCTCTCTCTCTCTCTCTCTCTCTCTCTCTAATCTCTGTATGCAATGCTTAGCATTCGATACTACTCCCCCACCCCCACCCCTTTTTCCTCTCTTTTAAACACTTCTTATTTCCTTCCTCATTTGCCTTTCAGCGTCTATGGGAAATATAGTTTGAGGTATTTTGATCTTCTGTTAGTATCTGCTGCTATGTTTTCTATTGCTTCTAATATTCTATCAATCCATCTTTTTCGAGGTCGACCCCTGAGTTTTGTGTTCTCGTAAAGTTTATTAAAGTCTCGTTGTGTTGTGATCTTTCTCTCTTATGTTGCCAAAGCATATTTTTCTGTCTTAATATATTAGATTATTTACATTTCCCACCATGAAACATATTCCAATACCTTTCCATCGTGAGCTTCCTCACTTCGACAAACAGCAGAGCTGGAACGGTAGCTGATCGTGCTGCATGGATGTCGTAGAACTGTGGGATCAAAACTGTGTAACATTTTTGTAGCCATTTTTTTCAGCGACAAGTAAATTAGCGTGTCGCTACATAGTCAGCGTTATGCTACACCAGTATGGCTCTGGAAGGTTCAACTATTTATATTCTTGTTGTTAACAGTGAACGATTGATGGACTTACAGGTAGATCGTGGTTTATAAGATACAGACAATAACACTGTCTGTATGTGCTTCGGCTACCATGTCGAGGGACGGTTTCGGCAGTAATGTGTGGCTGTGCACTAGTGGCTAATAGATAGAACCATAGGACGGTCGTCTCGAGCGATCAGACAAATTAGTATTTTACGAGAGTGAGTTTGCTGAAGGATTATTACTGCGGCTGTGGCAGTGAGACGAGACACCCAAATTGCGATATCAGCAAACACACAGCATGGGGGGGGGAGACTTCAAGGTAGTCAGCATCTCCAGTACACCTGTTGTGTCATTGACAGGTTCTCCACGGCAGGCATGTCGACAGGCGTGGACAGACACCTTCAAACTTTCAGGGCAGTAATCACGTGGTCAATTCAGGAACATCAAGTCGACCGCACAGGACATGAGAACATTCATTGCAACCACATGGGCGAAATAGAACAAGTTCTTGTTGTCGTAGAAGTAAGCATCAGGAGCCGTTCAGGCGCCGTCTTCTATCGTTCTGTTCTAAAGTCTGATCTGGGCGACAGCCCTAAAGGACGATCAGGTCTATGTTCTACTTGTAAACTGTATGCCTAGCTAGAGACCGCCCTAAAGGACGATCATGTCTATGTTCTACTTGTAAACTGTATGCCTAGCTAGAGATCGACCTAAAGGACGATCAGTTCTATGTTCTACTTGTAAACTGTATGCCTAGCTAGAGATCGACCTAAAGGACGATCAGTTCTATGTTCTACTTGTAAACTGTATGCCTAGCTAGAGATCGACCTAAAGGACGATCAGTTCTATGTTCTACTTGTAAACTGTATGCCTAGCTAGAGATCGACCTAAAGGACGATCAGTTCTATGTTCTACTTGTAAACTGTATGCCTAGCTAGAGATCGACCTAAAGGACGATCAGGTCTATGTTCTACTTGTAAACTGTATGCCTAGCTAGAGATCGACCTAAAGGACGATCAGTTCTATGTTCTACTTGTAAACTGTATGCCTAGCTAGAGATCGACCTAAAGGACGATCAGGTCCATGTTCTACTTGTAAACTGTATGCCTAGCTAGAGATCGACCTAAAGGACGATCAGTTCCATGTTCTACTTGTAAACTGTATGCCTAGCTAGAGATCGACCTAAAGGACGATCAGTTCTATGTTCTACTTGTAAACTGTATGCCTAGCTAGAGATCGACCTAAAGGACGATCAGTTCTATGTTCTACTTGTAAACTGTATGCCTAGCTAGAGATCGACCTAAAGGACGATCAGTTCTATGTTCTACTTGTAAACTGTAAGCCTAGCTAGAGATCGACCTAAAGGACGATCAGTTCTATGTTCTACTTGTAAACTGTATGCCTAGCTAGAGATCGACCTAAAGGACGATCAGGTCTATGTTCTACTTGTAAACTGTATGCCTAGCTAGAGATCGACCTAAAGGACGATCAGTTCTATGTTCTACTTGTAAACTGTATGCCTAGCTAGAGATCGACCTAAAGGACGATCAGTTCTATGTTCTACTTGTAAACTGTATGCCTAGCTAGAGATCGACCTAACGGACGATCAGGTCTATGTTCTACTTGTAAACTGTATGCCTAGCTAGAGATCGACCTAAAGGACGATCATGTCTATGTTCTACTTGTAAACTGTATGCCTAGCTAGAGATCGACCTAAAGGACGATCAGTTCTATGTTCTACTTGTAAACTGTATGCCTAGCTAGAGATCGACCTAAAGGACGATCCGGTCTATGTTCTACTTGTAAACTGTATGCCTAGCTAGAGATCGACCTAAAGGACGATCAGTTCTATGTTCTACTTGTAAACTGTGTGCCTAGCTAGAGATCGACCTAAAGGACGATCAGGTCTATGTTCTACTTGTAAACTGTATGCCTAGCTAGAGATCGACCTAAAGGACGATCAGTTTTATGTTCTACTTGTAAACTGTATGCCTAGCTAGAGATCGACCTAAAGGACGATCATGTCTATGTTCTACTTGTAAACTGTATGCCTAGCTAGAGATCGACCTAAAGGACGATCAGTTCTATGTTCTACTTGTAAACTGTATGCCTAGCTAGAGATCGACCTAAAGGACGATCAGGTCTATGTTCTACTTGTAAACTGTATGCCTAGCTAGAGATCGACCTAAAGGACGATCAGTTCTATGTTCTACTTGTAAACTGTATGCCTAGCTAGAGATCGACCTAAAGGACGATCAGTTCTATGTTCTACTTGTAAACTGTATGCCTAGCTAGAGATCGACCTAAAGGACGATCAGTTCTATGTTCTACTTGTAAACTGTATGCCTAGCTAGAGATCGACCTAAAGGACGATCATGTCTATGTTCTACTTGTAAACTGTATGCCTAGCTAGAGATCGACCTAAAGGACGATCAGTTCTATGTTCTACTTGTAAACTATATGCCTAGCTAGAGATCGACCTAAAGGACGATCAGTTCTATGTTCTACTTGTAAACTGTATGCCTAGCTAGAGATCGACCTAAAGGACGATCAGTTCTATGTTCTACTTGTAAACTGTATGCCTAGCTAGAGATCGACCTAAAGGACGATCAGTTCTATGTTCTACTTGTAAACTGTATGCCTAGCTAGAGATCGACCTAAAGGACGATCATGTCTATGTTCTACTTGTAAACTGTATGCCTAGCTAGAGATCGACCTAAAGGACGATCAGTTCTATGTTCTACTTGTAAACTATATGCCTAGCTAGAGATCGACCTAAAGGACGATCAGTTCTATGTTCTACTTGTAAACTGTATGCCTAGCTAGAGATCGACCTAAAGGACGATCAGTTCTATGTTCTACTTGTAAACTGTATGCCTAGCTAGAGATCGACCTAAAGGACGATCATGTCTATGTTCTACTTGTAAACTGTATGCCTAGCTAGAGATCGACCTAAAGGACGATCAGTTCTATGTTCTACTTGTAAACTGTATGCCTAGCTAGAGATCGACCTAAAGGACGATCAGGTCTATGTTCTACTTGTAAACTGTATGCCTAGCTAGAGATCGACCTAAAGGACGATCAGGTCTATGTTCTACTTGTAAACTGTATGCCTAGCTAGAGATCGACCTAAAGGACGATCAGGTCTATGTTCTACTTGTAAACTGTATGCCTAGCTAGAGATCGACCTAAAGGACGATCAGTTCTATGTTCTACTTGTAAACTGTATGCCTAGCTAGAGATCGACCTAAAGGACGATCAGTTCTATGTTCTACTTGTAAACTGTATGCCTAGGTAGAGATCGACCTAATGGACGATCAGGTCTATGTTCTACTTGTAAACTGTATGCCTAGCTAGAGACCGCCCTAAAGGACGATCATGTCTATGTTCTACTTGTAAACTGTATGCCTAGCTAGAGATCGACCTAAAGGACGATCAGGTCTATGTTCTACTTGTAAACTGTATGCCTAGCTAGAGATCGACCTAAAGGACGATCAGTTCTATGTTCTACTTGTAAACTGTATGCCTAGCTAGAGACCGCCCTAAAGGACGATCAGGTCTATGTTCTACTTGTAAACTGTATGCCTAGCTAGAGACCGCCCTAAAGGACGATCATGTCTATGTTCTACTTGTAAACTGTATGCCTAGCTAGAGATCGACCTAAAGGACGATCAGGTCTATGTTCTACTTGTAAACTGTATGCCTAGCTAGAGATCGACCTAAAGGACGATCAGTTCTATGTTCTACTTGTAAACTGTATGCCTAGCTAGAGATCGACCTAAAGGACGATCAGGTTTATGTTCTACTTGTAAACTGTATGCCTAGCTAGAGATCGACCTAAAGGACGATCAGGTCTATGTTCTACTTGTAAACTGTATGCCTAGCTAGAGATCGACCTAAAGGACGATCAGTTCTATGTTCTACTTGTAAACTGTATGCCTAGCTAGAGATCGACCTAAAGGACGATCAGGTCTATGTTCTACTTGTAAACTGTATGCCTAGCTAGAGACCGCCCTAAAGGACGATCAGGTCTATGTTCTACTTGTAAACTGTATGCCTATCTAGAGATCGACCTACTCATCTCTCGACGTACAAGTGTCGTCTAGCAAGGCTCGACTGCTCCCTTGACTGAGCTCCTCGTCATAGAGGGCTGTCTAATCGACGCACGTCCTTCACAAATTACCTTCCGGTCCGGTACTTTTTTCCTCATATCTTTCCAATGGTACCCGCTCAGGTGAATCTTACTCTGATTGGTCAGTTAGAGCTATCTTCTGTAAATCACCGCGGACTACCTTTCAGACCCCAAAACCCCGAATTATCGCTTGTCTACCTGACAAGCCTTCGTTGTCTGGGAGGGCGCAAACAATTGCCACGCTTAATGACTTCGAAATGGTAACGTGCGTCTTTGTTCTCGTCTGAGCACGCCAGGTCGAAACTATAACGTGAGCCGGCATTTAATGCCTAATCTAACTAACCTCTGCAAAACTCGTTTAATTGAGGAGCACCCACACTCCCCCATTCCACCTTTTCCATATATATATTTTTATGGGTAGGGTACCACCCTAGACGACACAGACATACGACTAATATGTAATTTGTACTGGAAGCAAACAGCAATAATAAAATATAACAAGGAGAACTCTACACCCATGGATATAAAAAGATGAGTAAGACAGGGATGCATCCTATCACCAAGCTTGTTCAGTCTATACACTGAGCAAATCTTTAAAAACATCATAGAGATGCCAGGCCTAAACATTAATGGAAAGATAATCAATAACCTAAGATATGCTAATGATACCGTACTACTAGCAGAAAATCCTAAAGACCTACAACAATTGCTTAATGTGATAAACATAACAAGCAAAAAATATGGACTAGATATGAATATCAAAAAGACTAAAACTATGATCATAAACGAAGAAAATTATCAAGACCTACAAATAAATATCAAAGTTGAAGGAATACATCTGGAGACAGACCAGAGCTACAACTACCTGGGACATACTATAACCAATGATGGAAAATGTAAAATTGAAATAAACAAAAGAATAGGTATGGCAAAAAGTAATTTCAATGCCATGAAAAATATACTAACAACAAAACAAATAACAACAGCGCTGAAACTAAGAATAGCAAAATGTTACATCTTCTCAATAATCCTGTATGGTGCAAAAACATGGACATTAGACCAGAAAACAGAACAGAAAATTGAAACCTCTGAAATATGGATTTATAGAAGAATAAGTAAAATTGGATGGAAAGAAAAGAAAACAAACGATGAAGTTTTAAAACAACTACAAATGAAAAGAGAACTACTAAACGCAATCGGAACAAGACAAATGGAATTTTTGGGGCATGTTAAAAGACACAACAGCCTACTAAAAGTAATATTGGAAGGGAAAATACAAGGTAAAAGAGACAGAGGTAGACCAAGACTAACATGGACGAGTAACATCAAAAGATGGACAAGTCAACTTATGACAATCTACACCAGGGGTGGCCAAATGGCGGCCTGCGGGCCGGATCCGGCCCGCCAGCCTAGTTTTCTTGGCCCGCGAAGCTCCACGGACTTACGTCATTTTTTACCCCTAATAGCGGATTTCTCCTGGTTTTAATCCGTGTCGGAGTTAACTCTTCTATCGTTCAAGAATACACAATTTGAAAATCTCTGTCAATTTCTCGCAACAGCTAGATTGGCAACATAATTTCAAATAACACACACACACACACACAAACACACACACACACACACACACACACACACACACACACACACACACACACACACTGCACAACTAATGGTGCCGACAATATTCAAAGTCTTTGCTTCGAGTTGGTACCGCAAAGTTGCTTTATTGTCAGTGCGGTGATAGCGTCAGATCTTTGGCTCAACATTTGTCGTCTGGACTTGTGGTGGCTCTTTCATTTCGCGGTAAGGGGTTAATGAGGTTGGGAGGGACAGGGGTGAGGGGACTTCGTAGCTCTAATTCTGTCTTTGAAGTTACATTCAAAATGTTTCACTGTTCGCCTTCATTCCCTTTCATCCCATCGTCTTGTCTTGTCCATAAAATGACTGCAACGTGTTTATTTGGTCACAATCTTTTGATTTCATTGTCAAACACAAGTCTGTGTATAACTGTCAAATCTGGACTTATTTTCGATAGTGGACCAACATTCTGTGACTTTTAACTTTGATGTGAGATTTTGTATTAAATCATGTTAAAACATAGAAAAGTTGATTGTGAAAATCGCATATTTAAACCTTAATTCTCGTTCAAGTGTTAGCCGTTTTGAAGGAATATAATTTAAAACGGCACTATGCCACACATCATCAAAACATGTATGAGAAACATAGCATTGAAGCTAGGAAGCTTTTGGTTGAACAGCTGAAGACAAAGTTGAATCAACAGCAAAGTATGTATACAAAGGGCAATAAAATTAAAGAGTCATCGATCATTGCATCATATACAGTTACCTATGAGCTTGCAAAATCTAAAAAACCCTTTACTGACGGAAATTTTGTGAAGAAATGTGCGATTCAAATGGCAAAGGCATTCGGTCAAGAAAAAATAGCCAAAGAATTTGAATCTGTGCCTCTTTCAAAACAAACTGTAGCCAGAAGAACAGAAGACATCAGTCTGCAACTGTCTCAAAGTTTAAAATCTTGTATTGAAAACTGCTCATATTTTTCGCTCGCGATTGATGAAAGTACTGACATCACTGACACTTGCCAGCTTCTTATTTTTGTTAAAGTTATCCAGGAGGATTTTACTGTTATTGAAGATTTGTTGAAAGTTTGCTCTTTGCATGACACTTGTAGAGGGACAGACATATTTTCTGCAGTTCATAGTGCCGTAGATGAAGTAGGTGGTTTTGGAAAGTTGTCTGCAGTGTGTACTGATGGTTGCAAAGCTTTTATTGGTTCAAATACTGGTTTTGTTGGACTTCTAAAGCAAAACAAAATTAACGTACCTACATTGCATTGCATAATTCATCAAAAGGCCCTTTGTGCAAAGTCCATAAATCTAAAAGACACCATGGCTACTGTTGTGAAAATAACAAATTTGATAAGAGGAGGACACCAGTCTTTAAATCACAGGAAGTTTTTATCATTTTTAGAGGAAGTAGATTCTAGCTACGGTGATCTCCTGCTTTATACAGAAGTAAGATGGCTTAGTCGAGGGAAATGTTTAATAATATTTTTTGAACTGAAGAATGACATTTATGACTTCCTGCGAGAGAACTTACCATGCTCCATTGATCTTCAACATGCACTCAAAGACATTAATTTCCTTCATAATCTGGCATATCTCACAGACATCACACAACATTTGAACATATTGAATTTGCAGCTACAAGGGGAAAAGCAAACCATTTTTCAATTGATGGGATATGTTGATGGTTTTAAAAAGAAGCTGAATCTATTTAGACTTTCTTTGCAAAAAAATGATCTGTTCCATTTTTCAAGTTGTAAGCAGTTGTTGTCAGAGATAGAAAGTGCAAACTTCAGTAAGTACGCAGCTGACATTGAACATTTGATTTGTGAATTTGATCGACGATTTCAAGATTTTGAAATGTTTCCGTCCGCAAACGGAACTTTTTAATAACCCAATTAAGTGCACAGTGGAGTGCCAGCCATCAGATCTTCAACTAGAGTTGTGTGACCTTCAGTGTGACCCCTTCCTCAGTACTGTAAAGGCATTAGGAGCTGACTTCTGGAAATTGCTACCAAATGAACGTTACCCGTGTCTGAGAAAATGGGCACTAAAGATGTGCTCTATATTCGGCAGCACATATCTCTGCGAGACAACATTCTCTTCCATGAAGTTAATTAAATCTAAGACCAGGAACAGAATGACCGATTCGACATTGTCCCATACTCTCCGAATCGCCACGTCAAAAATGGAAGTGGACTTCAAATCTCTGGTGGAAAGCTGTGACAAATCACAATCGTCGCACTGAGACATTAAAGGTAATTTTAAAATGAATAATTAATGGATTTGTTACAAATCAAATATGTAGTCAAAGTGCAAGCATTATTTATATATTACTATATCGCATAGGTCCCTACTGTCATTTTTGACGATATTCTTAAGTGTGGCCCGCGGGTCTTGGCCTTGGCTTTAATCCGGCCCTCGGGCAACCTCAAGTTGGCCACCACTGATCTACACCATCAAAGCAAGAGACAGAGTGGAATGGCGCTCCATGGTAGCCAACCTTCGATGCGGAGACGGTACTCAATGATGATGATGTAGTGTAGAAGAATAATGTTGAGAATACAGGGTGATCACAAGAACACTCCATGAATTACCTTCGACATTTAACAAACTGGTTGATTCAGGATTTGCTGCTAAGGGTAGTGACTAACCTTCTTTAGCAACATGGGCAACAGATGGACAGGCCGCGCTGAGTACAATGACCAGGTGTTCAGGAAGTTGCCCCGACAGTCCCGGACTATCTTGTTTGTGAATTTTTCACAGTTCTGCTGTAAACTACAACACAGCGTATCTAAGCTCACTTAACGTCCTTCTAAGGACGGACGACGATGACGAAGGCATCAATTCCTGAGGAGTCATCGCGTGAACGACAGAAGGAGGAGAGTATAGTTTAAAGACAACTTGGATCAAAGTTGGAGTCTCTACAATTGTCTAAACAGTTGTCTGTTACAGGTAAGTGTTTGCAACTGCCAGGACAGGCACTTACCCTATGTATCAAGTGCCAGAGGTTAGTACATTCATGACACAACAGTTAAATGAATTGTGTCTGTAACTAACAACACCCGGGCATACAATTCATGTGGTTATAAGATGGATCATGTAAGTGCTGTGTAGTCAAAAGTGATTCACAAGTACACACATGTTAGCGATATATCACCATAACTATTATAATACATGTCAAGCGTATATCTTAATGTTTCACAACTCCTGAAATGTTCATTGTAATAATTACAACCTTTTTGTTTTGGCCTGTTTTGCTTATGGCCTGTTCGGTGCATCATATTATTTTGGGTTTACGTACCAAAGGCTCTATTCCAAAACTTTTGACACTTGTTCTGGTGGTAGTCATGTTACCACAGTTATAACAATCTGTTATTATTCTGGTAGTCATGTTACCACAGTTATAACAATCTGTTATTATTCTGGTAGTCATGTTACCACAGTTATAACAATCTGTTATTATTCTGTTAGTCATGTTACCACAGTTATAACAATCTGTTATTATTTTGGTAGTCATGTTGTTATCGTTATAAAATTCTGACTTTATTCTGGCACATAAACTTTCAATCCATAGAAATTGGTCAACATTTGTGAGATGATGAGATCTTATCAAGTAAACTATTAAGTTTAGTATTGTTAGGGTATTTTATCTGCTGTCTGAAAAATATCAATCTTTGTCATAATCGAATTATTTATATTTTGTGAATTGCAATCAAGCTTTGCTAGAAAAAAAAATCAAATTCAAAATGTGTGATAGTGTACCACAGATAATGGTCTTATTTACAATATTTCATTTTAAAATCATAGATTTTGAAAGGAAATTTAAAAAGAAGAAAGATAACACATAAATTCTACTTTAGTTGTGATGGCAGAGTTCTGGGCACAGGATCGTGATTGTCAATTTAAGAAACCAACTGGAAATTTGATCGATTTGCTATTATTGATCTATGAATGTTACGGCCTTTTTTTTTCAAAAGAAGGAAATTAGAAATCCTGCTAGCAGAGACAATTTTGCGTAGTTATAAGATATAGATGTTGCTGATAATTGTATAATGATGCTGAATTAAGAAACGATAGTTATAGAAAACCACTACTGAAAACGGTCTCAGGTGGGTGTTATTTTGCTTAAAATAAATCTAAAGTGGAAGAATGAACACATGTGGACCTGTGGACTAGGTAGACCTTTCATGGGTAGAGAAATGTATTGCGCGATGAGCTGTGACAGGAATGATGATGCAGAAATATATGAAACAGTTGACGAGCTCAGAGGCAGTAGGGGCTTTGATGGTGAACGAATACATAAGTTGAAATTGTAATGTTGATGCGCGATCAGTTTAAATTGTAATGTTGATGTGTGATACGTTTAAATTGTAATGTTGATGTGTGATCAGTTTAAATTGTGATGTTGATGTGTTATCAGTTTAAATTGTAATGTTGATGTGTGATACGTTTAAATTGTGATGTTAATGTGTTATCAGTTTAAATTGTAATGTTGATGTGTGATCAGTTTAAACTGTAATGTTGATTTTAAAATGTAATGTTGAAATGTGATAAGTTTAGACTGTATGTTGGTGTTTAATAAGTTTAAACCTGTAATGTTGATGTGCGATAACCTTATACTGTGACGATCTATGATAAAAGGTGAGGTCTAGTGGAAAATTGATGGGCAAAATGCAGGTTGGAGAAATCTATGGAATAGGGTGAGATTCCTAAGGAATTTGCTGTGGTGTAATTTTGTATAGGAATTTTAATACACATTTATATGCTATGTGAATTTGGATGCAGCGTGAGTTTTGATAACAAATTGGTCGCAGTTTTCTTTATATGAACTTTGAGATAGCGTGAGTTTTGATAGGAAATTAGTCGCAGTTTTCTTTACTTGAACTTTGACATAGCGTGAGTTTTGATAGCAAATTAGTTGCACTTTTCTTTATATGAACTTTGACAAAGCGTGAGTTTTGATAGGAAATTATTCGCAGTTTTCTTTATATGAACTTTGAGGTAGCGTGAGTTTTGATAGCAAATTAGTCGCAGTTTTCTTTATATGAACATAATTGTTGTAGGAAATTTGGTGCGGCGCATTTGCTATAGTTCGTTCAGAAATTCGTGCCTAAAGAGTTTATTAATTATCTCGGAAACTTTGTTATGAATTTCTGTAATTTCTTTCGTGAAATATTACTTTTTCACCGACCTTCAGTCTGAAAAAATAAGGTTTCATGAAAAAGAATTACAGAAATTCATCAAACAGTTTCCGAGATAATTGGTCAACTCTGTGGGCACGAATTTGTGAACGAAGTATAGCAGGAATCTCGGTGAAATGTTTGTTTTGAACGTGCAAAATTAGATTTGATGAAAAATGTATTCTGTGTAAGATTTTAATGAGAACTTTAATTCTTTGGGATTTTTATCAAATAAGTTCTTGCATTATGATTTTAACAGGAATTTTGATCATAGTAAGATAAATATAGATATGTTATGATCTATGCTGTATAGATAATTTATAATGGGAACTTTGTTGCAGTATTAGAACAAACAGGAACTTTGATAATAACAATAATAATAAGATATATATGTTATAATATATGCATATATTTTCCACCTAATGAGGAGAGAACAGCTGGAATATATTGTAACAACTGGGACAATTGAATGACGAAGAGATAAAGGGAAGCAAAGAGAAAAGATACCAGACAGCTTAAGTGAATGGCTTGACAAAAGGTCAACAACAGAAATAATAAATAACTGTCGAGATTGAAAGTTATGGAGAGACATGAACAACTACACCAGCAGGCCCGGTACTTGATGATGATATACTGTATATATAATTGATAACGGGAACTTTGTTGTAGTATTATAATCAACATGAACTTTCGTACATTAATACATTTGACGGGAACTTTCTTGCAGTATGAGTTTTAATCTGAACTTGAGTGTAGTGTTACTTCCGCTTCCGTTTTGATGCATTATAACTTTGAAGATTTGGACTATAATCATAAATATAGTTTACACAAAACCTACACGTTAACATCAATGCAAATTGGAATCATCTAAAGGGAGTTCAGGATTATAACTGCCATACACGTGCATTAACGACTATCGAAAAATACAAAACATAATTTATAAGATAATTATCAATATGAAGTATACACACATATGAAAACAAATAAAATCAGAACTAAAACTAAGTATAATAAAACGTTATATTACATAATATTATCGTTTGTTCTGAACATTATATAATAAATGGGAGCCGCTCTAGCTCAGTGGTTAGTGAACTGGACTACAAAGGACAAGAGGTTGGGTTCGATCCCAACCGACGCCTTCGGTTCACCCAGCCTTTAATGGGTACCGGATTCTTTTCTGGGAAAGTAAAACGGCACGGGCGTAATTCCGACCATATTACCCCAAAAATCATGTGCTGAAGGTCTGTAAAATTTATGGTCACTAACACCATATTCCCTATACGGCACTTGGCATGAAGGGAGCTCATTTATATATATATATATGATTTATTCAGTCGTAAAAAAATGGGGTTAGGGGGTGGGGTTGAGATATACAAGTGCACTGTGATAATCCACTGCATTTGGTGGCAAGGTAGCCAGGTCTCTTAGTCATTACTTGTTCCTCAACTCTACAGGACAGGTACCCATACCTTTATCAGCTCCGTTGACTAGAGAGCAACATGCTCTACTGAACCCTCGTTCACAAGTCAACTCGTATCGCCAAACGAGCGCTCTATGATTACACTACTGAACTACCGCGCACGATATTTTTTTAAAAATCTGAATCAAATATGAAAGCCTCTGAAATGTGAACTTAATAGAATAATGGGGAAAAAATGCGTGGATAGAGTAGAAACAACTGATAATGAAGAAAGACCTAACAAAATTCGAAAACGATAAATGGAATTTGCAGGACACGAAAAGAGACACAAAAGCTTACTGAAATAATCTTAAGGCGAAACTAGAAAACGAACGTCGCAGAGGCAGTCATGGATCAAAGTGGCCAACATCAGGAGGTGGTCACGAGAACACGTGATACCGTGGACCGTCAAACAAAGCAAGAGACAGTGGCAGACAAAGGCTAAAGTGGCCTGCCAACATCAGGAGGTGTCACGAGAACATGTGATACCGTGGACCGTCAAACAAAGCAAGAGACAGTGGCAGGCAAAGGCTAAAGTGGCCTGCCAACATCAGGAGGTGTCACGAGAACATGTGATACCGTGGACCGTCAAACAAAGCAAAAGACAGTGGCAGACAAAGGCTAAAGCGGCCACCATCAGGAAGTGGTCACGAGAACATGTGATACCGTGGACCGTCAAACAAAGCAAAAGACAGTGGCAGACAAAGGCTAAAGTGGCCTGCCAACATCAGGAGGTGGTCACGAGAACATGTGATACCGTGGACCGTCAAACAAAACAAGAGACAGTGGCAGACAAAGACTAAAGTGAAGTGACAACATCAGGAGGTGGTCAAGAGAACCAGCATGCACAAAACAAAAGGCAGGGTGAAATTTGAAATGGCGTTCTATGGTAGCCATCATTAGGTGGCGAGAAAGCAAGAAAATGAGAACGAACAATTCAAGACAAGTGGATATTACTTGGGAATTAAAGAGACACTATCAATTACTGCAAAGTATGTTACAAGAGAAATTACAAGGTAAACGAGGCAGAGGACAAAGACTAAAGTAGAAAGATAACATAAACAAGTGTAACGGAAGGTTATAGTTATTGAAGGCACCGGTATCACTGCAAACGAATTTATAATAATTACTCAACCACCCGTGCCAGAGGAATCATTCGAATTTGGACTTTCGGTTTCAAGATGGCGCGGTCATTATTTGCGTCAACGTTAACTGTTACGTTTTTTGCCGGATGGATGGTTAATTCTATCTTTCCAATGCATATAGGTTTATAGATAGGAAGTTCCACTGTTGGGATCTTCGTCGATGAAGCGGATTACGTGCATGTGATCTGAAATCCTCTACAGTGTGCGCAATAGTGTGTTCTGTGTTGATTGCAGTATACGTCATCATTGGAATATCGGTCAATATGGCGGATAGGCGGCAGGTACCTTTAAAGGCTGTGTCTGAAAAGTGTTCCTTGTTGCAGTTTCCTCATGTTCCAAGTTCGGCTTGCTGCCGGAACTACTGAGTTTAGTGCTCTGTGCACACCGTGAGCTGTGCGCTAGAGCAGCGTATACGATCATGGCAAGTGACAAAGTCAATAACGACCTGTGATAGCCTACCTTTGATGCAGGCATGGTACACGATGATGATGAACAATGACAACATATTGCACATTATTCCTGGTAGAAGAAGACAAGATTAGGTGCTATATTTTATTAGAGGATGGGTTTGAGAATAGAGGGTGACATAAACATTCGAATGTAAACACCACCTGTTAACTGCATTGAAGTCTCCTCCCCCGTTGGCCCAATAAATTTGATAAATAAATAAATAAATGCCGCAAAATAATAAATAAATAAAGGTTCAAGAGATAACAAAAATAGCAAGATAATTAATATATAAGGTTCGTCGTTGTCGTCGTGAACTATTACCGGTTTGTTTGCACTGTGTATTTCGCATATCGCTCTCCGCAGTACCACTACGAAAGTGCTGTTTGGGATTGCTTCACAAGATTTCAAATACATTTTATACTTTTTTTTCAAACATGAGTGTGTGTGTGAGAGAGAGAGAGACAGTGCGCGTGTGTGAGAGTGTATGTGTGTGAGAGAGAGTGTATGAGAGGGAGAGAATGTGCGTGTGAGAGAGTGTGTGTGGGAGAGTGTGAGTTGGAGAGTGTGTGTGAGAGAGTATGTGTGTGAGAGAATGTGTGTTAGAGAGAGTGTATGAGAGGGTATGTGTGAGAGTGAGAGTATGTGTGCGAGAGTGAGAGTGTGTGTGTTCTACATTTATGATTGTACAGCACTAAACAAAGCAGCCAGTTTTATTTTTAATCGATCACACACTAGTCATCTTTGCACCAGAATCAAACTGAGCAGACAAGCAAGTGATTGCAATGTACAACACCGGCCACCTCACCTCGAGAACCCGGAACTAAGCCATACCTGGACCAATTTCTACCATCAGTGAAAACCTTCGCCTTCCATCCTTTTAAAATACAAGAACAATAACTCCTCTTACTATCTACAAACAATAACATTTCTTACTTCCCTTCATGGTATTTCAACAGTATCTTGTAATTCTTAAATTATACGGATAATTTTAATTTCATTTTTATAACACTAACTTTGAGCTCAATTAACAACCGCTATAATTATATATGTTACTTTTGTATTAAGTAATTAATTGATGTTTCTGATCGATAAATGTAACAAACAAAAAAAGCTTGCTTGTTTTATTAACTTCGCTAAATTTTTTAATTTGTTTTTCGCATTTGAATACATTTGCGAGTTATTGCAAAATCAATGGATACTATGAGAGACATTAAAACAGAAAAGAATAAACAGGAGTAGTTAAAAATTAAACGGTGAATTTCCAAGATTAGATATCACGTAAAAATGCGCAGAAACAGATGCTTAATCAAAACTCTGAAAAATAAATCAACACAGAACTAACAGAAAAGTTAACATTACAATATGCTTAATTCTTGGTGATTGTTTTCTCACGTTTGCTTGCTCGTGTGTGTGTGTGTGTGTGTGTATGTTATAGGAATCACAGACTCTTTATTGAATTACACTATTTATTATTTGTTCATGATGTTCATGCTGTTCATGATGTTCATGATGTTCATGATGTTCAAGATGTTCATGATGTTCATAAGGTTCATGATGTTCATGATGTTCATGATGTTCATAAGGTTCATGATGTTCATGATGTTCATAAGGTTCATGATGTTCATGATGTTCATAAGGCTCATGATGTTCATGATGTTCATGATGTTCATGATGTTCATAAGGTTCATGATGTTCATGATGTTCATAAGGTTCATGATGTTCATGATGTTCATAAGGTTCATGATGTTCATGATGTTCATGATGTTCATAAGGTTCATAATGCATTACAGCACGTGTCATTAGTTCTCACACATTTGTCTACTTACCAACTTGTAAGAACATATTGAAGCACATTTCTTGGATTCTCAACACTTTTCAACTAAAGTTCGTATGTTCATTGCTATCCTTACTACTCTCTATCAACTTACTTAATAACTTCTCAACTGACTTAAAACTACAACTTGAAGGTTCATAACTTCCCAACTAACTGGCTCAACTTTCTAATCTTAACTTATTAGATCTGACTTCTATCTCTATAAACTTCTAGCTTTTCCTATTTCTGACTCTCGTTCTAATTGTTCTAATTGTCCTAATAATTATTGTCTAATCTGTTCCCATTCTAATTGTTCTAAACCTACTGTGTTGAAGCTTAAATACTCCAACCTCACACTTTGTATGACATATCTGCAGCCAATCAAACCGTCGCAAAGTGACAATTTGCAACCCCTCCGATCACTCGTGGAGTCATCAACTCTCATCCTTTTCACCAAAATTTGCCATATGACTCAGAATTGTCAAAACACATTGTTTATTACTCTGTGAGCAACCTCTACTTGATCGCTCCCTCCCTCCGTGACTTCTGTATAACCTCTGGTCAGTCTTGAACTCTCCTGAGTTTAACATAATCATTACTTCATGACTTTGAGCTGTCCTGATAGTTGGATGACAACTTATTTATCAGACGGCCAAAGTCATGGTGTTAATGCATGCTATTGTCATGCGCCTATTCTCACTTCCACAAACTTGGTTCAAGTGGAAATTTTCCATGGACCTAAACTCTCAGTATAATTCTACCTTACCTTCCTTTGTCCACTATCCCCTTGTGAACTTCTACCTTAACTCGGTGGGTGTCTGTTATGTCAGACTATTATTCCTCGGTGGGTGTCCGTTATGTCCGACTATTATTCCTCGGTGGGTGTCCGTTATGTCCGACTATTATTCCTCGGTGGGTGTCCGTTATGTCAGACTATTATTCCTCGGTGGGTGTCCGTTATGTCCGACTATTATTCCTCGGTGGGTGTCCGTTATGTCCGACTATTATTCCTCGGTGGGTGTCCGTTATGTCAGACTATTATTCCTCGGTGGGTGTCCGTTATGTCCGACTATTATTCCTCGGTGGGTGTCCCTATCCCTACTATAAACTCCGCGCCATCTCTATTTGCACACTTTGTTACTCTGGTTGGGAATTTTCCAAACCTTAAATTTTATGCCCCAACTACTGATGGCCGCTACCAAATGTTACTGCTATTGTCTATGAAAGAATGGGTAACGACTAAATTACCCGCTCTCATGCTTTCATTAGCTTACTCTGTTACATGTGATTGTTTCTGTGAAAGTGTGTGCGTGTGTGCGTGCGTGTGTGTGTGTGTGTGTGCGTGTGTGTGTGTGTGTGTGTGTGTGTGTGTGTGTGTGTGTGTACGGGTTTCGTCCATTCAGTGTTGTATTTCTTCATCTTCTTCCTGCACTTAAAACATGTTTTTTTTTCTACTCTGTTCTATTACGCTATTCATTTCTATTCTATTCGTAGAGTCAGTGTCGAACATCCCCATATCCATTCCACAGTCCACCCCAGCGTTACTAAAAGCGTGTCTAAGTGCCCCTGTAATATTGTGATAGTAGACACACCTTCTCCCACTAAAAGTACCGCAACCACTAAGTGCCCCCCCCCCCCTGTAATATTGTGATAGTAGACACACGTTCTCCACTAAAAGTACCGCAACCACTAAGTGCCCCCCTCTCCCTGTAATATTGTGATAGTAGACACACTTTCTCCCACTAAAAGTACCGCAACCACTAAGTGCCCCTGTAATATTGTGATAGTAGACACACCTTCTCCCACTAAAAGTACCGCAACCACTAAGTGCCCCTGTAATATTGTGATAGTAGACACACCTTCTCCCACTAAAAGTACCGCAACCACTAAGTGCCCACCCCTTTTATATTGTGATAGTAGACACACGTTCTCCCACTAAAAGTACCGCAACCACTAAGTGCCCCTGTAATATTGTGATAGTAGACACACCTTCTCCCACTAAAAGTACCGCAACCACTAAGTGCCCCTGTAATATTGTGATAGTAGACACACCTTCTCCTACTAAAAGTACCGCAACCACTAAGTGCCCCTGTAATATTGTGATAGTAGACACACGTTCTCCCACTAAAAGTACCGCAACCACTAAATGCACCTGTACTATTGTGATAGTATGGCCACACGTTCTCCCACTAATGTAACGGATCGAGCTGATCCATGTTTCCACACTAAACTCAGAGCTCTCTCAATGTACACAAATGTGTCCCCCAAGCCTTCTTCCTCTTACCTAATTAAGGGATACAGAACAAGTGAGGATACCTTCCTTATTTAGAGTTAGGCCGCAAACAATGCTAGCTAGAAGCCCGGATCTTATCATACACGAGTGCTGTAGTATTTGGGAACTCGCTAGGGCTTCTAAATAGCTTAATATTGACGTGAGACTCTATAGCATAATTTTAAATTATTCATCCTTCTTTCCTTTCTCATTTGCCTTTCAGCGTGGAGAGAATATAGAGCTTACCCCCTCTTCCGCCTCTGCTGCTGCTTCGTTTCCTAGTGTTTATAATATTCCATCGTTCCATCTTTTTCGTTATTTGCCCTTGAGTCTAGTGTTACGTAACGGTTAAAGTCTCGGTTGGTTGTGTTTTGATCTTTCTGCTTTATTACGTGGTAAAACCACTTATCTGTCGTTTTGGTAATAGGTCAATGGGCGATAGGACTGTCCTTCGCCTGAACAAGCGACTTGATAGTCTATAGCTAATCTTCTAAGGCGGAACATGCGATCCCATATATTTTTCGCTTGAGATAGTGATAGTTGTTTGTGATAGATAGAAAGAGTAGTTGTAGTTGTTTGTGATTGATAGAAAGGGTAGTTGTAGTTGTTTGTGATTGATAAAAAGAGTAGTGATAGTTGTTTGTGATTGATACAAAGAGTAGTGGTAGTTGTTTGTCATTGATACAAAGAGTAGTTGTAGTTGTTTGTGATTGATACAAAGAGTAGTGCTATATGTTTGTGATTGATAGAAAGAGTAGTTGTAGTTGTTTGTGATTGATAGAAAGAGTAGTTGTAGTTGTTTGTGATTGATAGAAAGAGTAGTTGTAGTTGTTTGTGATTGATAGAAAGAGTAGTTGTAGTTGTTTGTGATTGATAGAAAGAGTAGTGGTAGTTGTTTGTGATTGATAGAAAGAGTAGTTGTAGTTGTTTGTGATTGATAAAAAGAGTAGTGGTAGTTGTTTGTGATTGATAAAAATAGTAGTGGTAGTTGTTTGTGATTGATACAAAGAGTAGTGGTAGTTGTTTGTGATTGATACAAAGAATAGTGGTAGTTGTTTGTTATTGACAAATAGAGTAGTGGTAGTTGTTTGTGATTGATAGAAAGAATAGTTGTAGTTGTTTGTGATTGATAAAAAGAGTAGTGATAATTGTTTGTGATTGATAAAAAGAGTAGTGGTAGTTGTTTGTGATTGATAAAAATAGTAGTTGTAGTTGTTTGTGATTGATACAAAGAGTAGTTGTAGCTGTTTGTGATTGATACAAAGAGTAGTGGTAGTTGTTTGTGATTGATAAAAAGAGTAGTGGTAGTTGTTTGTGATTGATACAGAGAGTAGTGGTAGTTCTTTGTGATTGATACAAAGAGTAGTGGTAGTTGTTTGTGATTGATAAAAAGAGTAGTGATAGTTGTTTGTGATTGATAAAAAGAGTAGTTTTAGTTGTTTGTGATTGATAAAAAGAGTAATGGTAGTTGTTTGTGATTGATAAAAAGAGTAGTGGTAGTTGTTTGTGATTGATAAAAAGAGTAGTGGTAGTTGTTTGTGATTGATAAAAAGAGTAGTTTTAGTTTTTTGTGATTGATAAAAGAGTAGTGGTAGTTGTTTGTGATTGATAAAAAGAGTAGTGGTAGTTGTTTGTGATTGATAAAAAGAGTAGTGGTAGTTGTTTGTGATTGATAAAAAGAGTAGTGGTAGTTGTTTGTGATTGATAAAAAGAGTAGTGGTAGTTGTTTGTGATTGATAAAAAGAGTAGTGGTAGTTGTTTGTGATTGATAAAAAGAGTAGTGGTAGTTGTTTGTGATTGATAAAAAGAGTAGTGGTAGTTGTTTGTGATTGATAAAAAGAGTAGTGGTAGTTGTTTGTGATTGATAAAAAGAGTAGTGGTAGTTGTTTGTGATTGATACAAAGAGTAGTGGTAGTTGTTTGTGATTGATAAAAAGAGTAGTTGTAGTTGTTTGTGATTGATAAAAAGAGTAGTGGTAGTTGTTTGTGATTGATACAAAGAGTAGTGGTAGTTGTTTGTGATTGATAAAAAGAGTAGTGGTAGTTGTTTGTGATTGATAAAAAGAGTAGTTGTAGTTGTTTGTGATTGATAAAAAGAGTAGTGGTAGTTGTTTGTGATTGATACAAAGAGTAGTGGTAGTTGTTTGTGATTGATACAAAGAGTAGTGGTAGTTGTTTGTGATTGATACAAAGAGTAGTGGTAGTTGTTCTTTGGGTGATTAATCTTATTATTAGCAATGATGAAGGTTTCTTTTTGTTGCATGTGATTGTTCACTGCTTCTGTTGCATGTGATTGTTCACTGCTTCTGTTGCATGTGATTGTTCACTGCTTCTGTTGTATGTGATTGTTCACTCCTTCTGTTGCATGTGATTGTTCACTGCTTCTGTTGCATGTGATTGTTCACTGCTTCTGTTGCATGTGATTGTTCACTCCTTCTGTTGCATGTGATTGTTCACTGCTTCTGTTGCATGTGATTGTTCACTGCTTATGTTGCATGTGATTGTTCACTGCTTCTGTTGCATGTGATTGTTCACTGCTTCTGTTGCATGTGATTGTTCACTGCTTCTGTTGCATGTGATTGTTCACTGCTTCTGTTGCATGTGATTGTTCACTGCTTCTGTTGCATGTGATTGTTCACTGCTTCTGTTGCATGTGATTGTTCACTGCTTCTGTTGCATGTGATTGTTCACTGCTTCTGTTGCATGTGATTGTTCACTGCTTCTGTTGCATGTGATTGTTCACTGCTTCTGTTGAATGTGATTGTTCACTGCTTCTGTTGCATGTGATTGTTCACTGCTTCTGTTGCATGTGATTGTTCACTGCTTCTGTTGCATGTGATTGTTCACTGCTTCTGTTGCATGTGATTGTTCACTCCTTCTGTTGTATGTGATTGTTCACTGCTTCTGTTGCATGTGATTGTTCACTCCTTCTGTTGTATGTGATTGTTCACTGCTTCTGTTGTATGTGATTGTTCACTCCTTCTGTTGTATGTGATTGTTCACTGCTTCTGTTGTATGTGATTGTTCACTGCTTCTGTTGTATGTGATTGTTCACTGCTTCTGTTGTATGTGATTGTTCACTCCTTCTGTTGCATGTGATTGTTCACTCCTTCTGTTGCATGTGATTGTTCACTCCTTCTGTTGCATGTGATTGTTCATTGCTTCTGTTGTATGTGATTGTTCACTCCTTCTGTTGCATATGATTGTTCACTCCTTCTGTGCAGGTGTGGCTACCTCTTTTGTTAGTCTATCAGCTCCCTCATTTTGAGGTACGTCGCACAGTCGTGGCATCTATAAGCCACAAAATGATAGTGGCCATTCATCACAAAATGATAATAGCCATACGCCACAAAATGATAATAGCCATACGCCACAAAATGATAGTAGCCATTCATCACAAAATGATAATAGCCATACGCCACAAAATGATAATAGCCATACGCCACAAAATGATAGTAGCCATACATCACAAAATGATAGTGGCCATTCATCACAAAATAATAATAGCCATACGCCACAAAATTATAGTGGCCATACGCCACAAAATGATAGTAGCCATACATCACAAAATGATAGTAGCCATACATCACAAAATGATAGTAGCCATACATCACAAAATGATAGTGGCCATTCATCACAAAATAATAATAGCCATACGCCACAAAATTATAGTGGCCATACGCCACATAATGATAGTAGCCATACATCACAAAATGATAGTAGCCATACATCACAAAATGATAGTGGCCATACGCCATAAAATTATGGTAGTCACAACCTACAAAGTGATGGCAGCCACACGCCATATAGAGATGATAGTCACAACCCACAAGATGATAGAAGCCACATGTTCCAAAGTGATAGCAGCCACTCGCCATATACAGATGGTAGCCAAAATGACACAACGTTACGGTACCACAGCAATATTATTTTTATTTCAATTTTCGCTTTATCCTACGCTTAAAAAAAACTGGTAGGTTTTAATTTGGTTATGTGTTGCAGTGCAGGCTTGTTGAGCGGTAAAGAATGCAACCCACGCACATAGAAGGTAAAGAATGCAACCCACACATATAGAAGGTAAAGAATGCAACCCACACATATAGAAGGTAAAGAATGCAACCCACACACATAGAAGGTAAAGAATGCAACCCACACATATAGAAGGTAAAGAATACAAGCCACACACATAGAAGGTAAAGAATGCAACCCACACATATAGAAGGTAAAGAATGCAACCCACACATATAGAAGGTAAAGAATACAAGCCACACATATAGAAGGTAAAGAATGCAACCCACACATATAGAAGGTAAAGAATACAAGCCACACACATAGAAGGTAAAGAATGCAACCCACACACATAGAAGGTAAAGAATGCAACCCACACACATAGAAGGTAAAGAATGCAACCCACACATATAGAAGGTAAAGAATACAAGCCACACACATAGAAGGTAAAGAATGCAACCCACACATAAAGAAGGTAAAGAATGCAACCCACACACATAGAAGGTAAAGAATGCAACCCACACATATAGAAGGTAAAGAATACAAGCCATACACATAGAAGGTAAAGAATGCAACCCACACATATAGAAGGTAAAGAATACAAGCCACACACATAGAAGGTAAAGAATGCAACCCACACATATAGAAGGTAAAGAGTGCAAGCCACACACATAGAAGGTAAAGAATGCAACCCACACACATAGAAGGTAAAGAATGCAACCCACACACATAGAAGGTAAAGAATGCAACCCACACATATAGAAGGTAAAGAATACAAGCCACACACATAGAAGGTAAAGAATGCAGCCCACACACATAGAAGGTAAAGAATGCAACCCACACATATAGAAGGTAAAGAATACAAGCCACACACATAGAAGGTAAAGAATGCAACCCACACACATAGAAGGTAAAGAATGCAACCCACACATATAGAAGGTAAAGAATACAAGCCACACACATAGAAGGTAAAGAATGCAACCCACACACATAGAAGGTAAAGAATGCAACCCACGCACATAGAAGGTAAAGAATGCAACCCACACATATAGAAGGTAAAGAATACAAGCCACACACATAGAAGGTAAAGAATGCAACCCACACACATAGAAGGTAAAGAATGCAACCCACGCACATAGAAGGTAAAGAATGCAACCCACACACATAGAAAG
Source organism: Megaustenia siamemsis (assembly GCA_032433765.1). Classification (NCBI taxonomy): domain Eukaryota; kingdom Metazoa; phylum Mollusca; class Gastropoda; order Stylommatophora; family Ariophantidae; genus Megaustenia; species Megaustenia siamemsis. The sequence continues at coordinate 1,199,375 of JAVIAB010000139.1, read as the reverse complement.
TAAAGAATACAAGCCACACACATAGAAGGTAAAGAATACAAGCCACACACATAGAAGGTAAAGAATACAAGCCACACACATAGAAGGTAAAGAATACAAGCCACACACATAGAAGGTAAAGAATACAAGCCACACACATAGAAGGTAAAGAATACAAGCCACACACATAGAAGGTAAAGAATACAAGCCACACACATAGAAGGTAAAGAATACAAGCCACACACATAGAAGGTAAAGAATACAAGTCACACACATAGAAGGTAAAGAATACAAGTCACACACATAGAAGGTAAAGAATACAAGTCACACACATAGAAGGTAAAGAATACAAGTCACACACATAGAAGGTAAAGAATACAAGTCACACACATAGAAGGTAAAGAATACAACCCACACATATAGAAGGTAAAGAATACAAGTCACACACATAGAAGATAAAGAATACAAGTCACATACATAGAAGGTAAAGAATACAAGTCACACACATGGAAGATAAAGAATACAAGTCACACACATAGAAGGTAAAGAATACAAGTCACACACATAGAAGATAAAGAATACAAGTCACATACATAGAAGGTAAAGAATACAAGTCACACACATAGAAGATAAAGAATACAAGTCACACACATAGAAGGTAAAGAATACAAGTCACACACATAGAAGATAAAGAATACAAGTCACACACATAGAAGGTAAAGAATACAAGTCACACACATAGAAGATAAAGAATACAAGTCACACACATAGAAGATAAAGAATACAAGCCACACACATAGAATTACAGTTGTACTTTTGATCTCTGCGGGACTCTTTATGAACAGTACTTGAACAGTGTAACTGTAGCAGACAACTATTTCGATAGATACAAACTTGCACAGCTTTTCCACATTTGTGTTTATGACATCAAATTCTACGCCTCATCTCTTGACTGCTTGACTTGCAAATCCATCAACGTATACCACGATCCAAGCTTGTTTTTCTTCATCTATACTATACGTTTCTGTTTCCTTTTGAAGATTGTTTAATTCTGCTATAACGGTGTTGACCTTAATGTTAGTGCTTGAATATGGTTCTGATTGACTTGGAAGGACCGTTGGTTTTATTTATTTATGTGATGTCTGGTTGTTTTTTCTTTGTAGGTTCTGATTACTATTTTAATGTTTATGTAAAAACTACATTTTTTGTCGGCCTCATATATGTAGATTTCTGAACCGTGTGGTGCGCTTATGTTTTCCTTCATTCTCCTGCTTAAGTCAAGATTTTCGATTTTTTTTAAAAATTTGCTCTGTAGGTAACCACTGTTCAGTAAAATATACAAGGCAATCAAATGTAAACTATAGATGCGGATACACGTCATGAGAGGTTTAAAAATATCATGAGTAAAATTGATAAGAAACAAATATTTTAGAAAATGTGGTTTATTATTAATTAATTATTTCTTTAATTTGATGATGTAGTCAGCATTGGCGTTCCGCAAACTTTCAGACTCATGTGCAGCATGAGGCGGGTACGTGGAAGAGATGACCCAAGTGGGTTCCCCTTCTTCCTTTTCAAGAGTAACAAGAAGTTAAAGAACTGAAACTCATGCTCAGCTCAGGACTTCAGTGATTAGATTGCCTACCCATGATTAAACCCTAAACAAGTAGCTTTCTCAAATCTCATTACTATAACGGGGTCTGGTTGGTCTCCAGACAGAGAGGTTTTGAGCTCAAATTCCGGCTGTACCAATTTGGGATTTTTATTTGTGATTTTTCTCAGCGGCAACTAACCCTGGTCTCAGCAGCGAGGCCCGGCTTGAAACTCATCGACAGACAAAATATAAAGACCTCCGATGACGGAGTTATCTGCCTGTACGACGGGACCCCTGTGCACACGGCTGCCAGGAAAAAACTAATTAACACGCAAAATTCAGTTCCTAGTCTCTAGGGACTTTGCCAGAGGTGAAAGCTGGCGAACACATTAAAAAAATTACTATAATTTTGATTCAGATAAAATATGCGAATCAATTGTAAAGTTTTGTGTTTGTTTTTTTTAAATTTACAGTTTCACATCAAGAGCGGCTTCTACCAAGGGGACTGTACTCATAAATTGCTGTCAATCAGTTTGAGATCTTACAGATCTTGAATGAATTCACAGCGATTCAAGCATTTGTTTTGGATAAGATACACAATCTCCATGGTAACTCGGATATAATGTATGTGATTGGTTATCAGTGGCCACGTGATCCATAGGGTAAGTCATTGCTCGTTTGTTGTCGCTCATTGTATTCGTGTTTACCTTCACTTGAACCTAACCAACATTTTTAAAATAAGAAATAAATTGAAAACTATTTACATGCCAAAGTGAATAAAGTATTACAAATGAAACGAAAGATAAACCAAGCAATGGAACAACTGGCGCTGCAACAACCAACAGCGTCCATCGTCATTTGTCCGTTATGTAACTCACAGCAAGCCATAATAGGTAATTGGTTACTACAGCGATGAGATGTTTAATAAGAGAATCCACATGAACTGAAACAAAGACAACACAACAGAAAAAGAGAAAGAAACGGCATAGAACCATCAATCGTGAATTGTTTACAGAGAAAATAAAATTGTTTGTTCACCTGAAGTGAATGCCTTCCACAGCAGACAAGGTATATACAGATTCACACAATAAACACACATATATACACACTCACACAATTAGCACACACATATCCTGTTTACTATACTCGTACAATTAGTTGTTGCGTATGAAGAAGGTCTGTGGTTATATGCACAAAGCGACGCGCCAGTATCGTGGTCATGTGCATTCTAGTCTTGTCATTGTTGCTGTATATGGCCACTGCTGTTGCTGCTGAGGTAACGCCAAAAGAGATAGGTCTTGAGAAATGCTTGCCAAGTCCAAGGCTGATGTTCTTGCACATAATAACCTACATTGACTCGGTAGTAACGTTGCTACTACCGCTGATCGCCATTACTGTCATGCTCTTCACGACCGTTCTGTCTATCATACACAAGTCCCGGTGGAAGGAGCTCAGTGGCTTGCTGATGCTGGAAGTTTCCGAGCTGAAACCGATCAACGATCCTAGGTGGAGCTCAGTCCGAGCTAGCGCCCAGGTTCGTGTGGCTAGGCTGCTCTTTGCCTTGTCTCTGTCTTACATCATCATGAACGCACTCAGCCACGTGGCCATAATGTACTATCTGATGCGGACTCAGGACTCAGGGGACATGAAATTGACATTCTCTGAAGGTCTTATCCTGATCTTCCAGCACGTCAGCCACGCCCACCATGCCTGCAAGTTTTGGATCTTCGTGGTCGTCAGTAGAAACTTTACCAAGAACCTCAGACAAACTTTAGCGGACGTTACCAAGTGTATATGTTAGTCGTGGCTTATATTTTGGTGGTTGTCTGCGCTAACCATGGCTCATATCTTTGTTTATATGTGATAGCCATTGTTCATATCGTGGTGGGTGTCTGTGATAGCTATGGCTCAACTCTCATTGTATATCCTTGCTAGTCGTAGCTCATATCTTAGTGGGAGACTGTGATAGCCATGGCTGATATCTTGGTGGGTGTATGTGCTGGCCATGGCTCATATCTTGGTGTGTGTCTGGGCTGGCCATGATTCATATCTTGGTGTGTGTCTGTGCTGGCCATGGTTCGTATCTTGGTGTATATCCGTGCTAGTTATGGCTCATATCTTAGTGGGTGTCTGTGCTGGCCAATGTTCATATCTTAGTGTGTGTCTGTGCTGGCCATGGCTCATATCTTGGTGGGTGTCTGTGCTGGCCAATGTTCATATCTTAGTGTGTGTCTGTGCTGGCCATGGTTCATATCTTGATGTATTTCCGTGCTAGCCATGGCTCATATCTTAATGTGTTTCACTGCTAGTCATGGCTCATATCTTGGTGTATTTCCTTGAAGCCATGGCTCATATCTTGGTGTGTTTCCTTGAAGCCATGGCTCATATCTTGATGTGTCCGTGTTAATCATGTCTCATATCTTTATGTGTGTATGTGTTTAATCATATCTTAGTGTGTATCTGTGTTAGTCATGTGTCATATCTGTGTGTGTGCATATTTGGGTTAGTGATATCTCATATCTTTGTATGCATGTTTATGTTTGTCATATCTCATATCTTTGTGCGTTTATGTCTGTGTATGTCACATCTCATATTCCTGTGTATGCATCGCCATGTTAGTCACATCTCATATATTTGTGTGTGCATGTCTATGTTGGTCATATCTCATATCTTTGTGTGCATGTTTATGTTAGTCATGTGTCATATATCTTGATGTGTGTTAGTCATGCCTCGTATCGCTGTGTGCACGTCTGTGTTGGTCACATCTCATATCTTTGTGTGTGCATGTCTGTGTTAGTCACCTCTAGTGACACGGACAGATGGTGCTCGTAAACCTGGGAGGGCCGACCATCTAAGGGCAGAATCCCCCTACTGAAAAGATCATCTGCTGCCGTGCAGGAAGATTGGGAACAATCAAAGGCTGAGAAAATCAAACCTGAATAAAATGCTGGCTGAAATCGGATGCACTGGGCCACTGGCGCAGAACACAGTGCAACGTTTTAACGGGTGTTCAATCAAAGAGGATCTGGCAGACTCTAATTGTGATGTTCTGTCTGTGGGGACGATCAACACACTTAGCCTGACAGCTGACTTCATGTGAGAGTCTGGAAACCTACTCTGATTGAGTCCTGATCGCAGATATATATATATATATCTTGGTGTGTCACTGTGCTAGCCAAGGCTCATATCTTAGCTTGTGTGTGTGTGTGTGCTAGACATGGCTCATATATTGGTGTGTGTCATGTTAGTCATATCTCATATCTTGGTGTGTGTCCGTGTTAACCATGTCTCATATCTTTGTGTGTGTCTGTGTTTTGTCATATCTCATATCTCATATCTTAGTGTGTATATGTGTTAGTCATATCTCACATCTTTGTGTACATGTCTATGTTAGTCATATCTCATATCTTTGTGTGCATGTCTATGTTAGTCACATCTCATATCCTTGTGTGCATGTCTATGTTAATCACATCTCATTCCTTTGTGTTTGCATGTCTATGTTTGTCATGTCTCATATATTTGTGTGTATGTCCATGCTAGTCACATTTCGTATCTTAGTGTGCGTCTGTCTATGTTAGTCATGTCTCATATCTCTGTGTGTTTGTGTTTAGTCATATCTCATATCTTTGTGTGTGCATGTCTATGTTAGTCATGTCTAATACTTCTGTGTGTGCATGACTGTGGTTAGTCATATCTCATATCCTAATGTGTGTATCTGTGTTAGTCATATCTCATATTGTAGAGTGTGTCTGTGTTAGTCACATCTCATATCTTAGTGTGTGTGTGTGTGTCTGTGTTAGTCATATCTCATATCTTGGTGTGTGTCAGTGTTAGTCATGCCTCATATCTTTGTGTGTGCATGTCAATGTTAGTCACATCTCATATCTTGGTGTGTGTCAGTGTTAGTCATGCCTCATATCTTTGTGTGTGCATGTCAATGTTAGTCACATCTCATATCTTTGTGTGTGCATGTCTGTGTTAGTCACCTCTAGTGACTCGGGCAAATGGTGTTCGTTAATCTGGGAGGGCCGACCATCTAAGGGCAGAATCCCCAACAGAAAAGACAATCTGCTGCTTTGCAGGAAGATTAGGGACAATTAACGGCTAACGAAAGCAAACCTGAAAAAAAATGCTGGCTGAAATCGGATGCGATGGGCCACTGGCGCAGAACACAGTGCAACGTTTTAACAGGTACTCAATCAGGTTGGATCTAATAGACTCTAATAATGATGTTCTGTCTGTGGGGGCGATCAATTCACATAAACAGACAGCTGTCTTCATGTGAGAGTCTGGAACTCTACTGTGGGGAATAATAGAACAAAGAAGTATGTGTTAGCACTCGGAAAAATTGACAGACAAACAACAATAGAAAAAAACGAAGAACAATATATGGTCCGAAGTGGGATCGAACCCGTACTCAGTGGCACCGCGCCTTGCCACGAGAAGCCGAACGCTTGGTACACTGCCACGCAGCCAACTAAAAAATTGGCTATTGCAGTAGTGTCTTCCACGAAAGGCGATCTCAATGACTATAGCATAGGGTAACGATCACAGACCGGAAATAAATTGTATATTTGTACTTTCCTATTAATGCAAGTATCTCCCAGTAGGGCTGAATACTTGTGTTGTAGACAAACATTTATTGGACGAAACAGCACGAATAGTAGTTCCCAGTGGTTATATACTGGGTACAAATAATAATACATAAATATTATTATATGGGGAACTTCCGAGGCGATAATAGGGAATAATAGAACAAAGAAGTATGTGTTAGCACTCGGAAAAATTGACAGACAAACAACAATAGAAAAAAACGAAGAACAATATATGGTCCGAAGTGGGATCGAACCCGTACTCAGTGGCACCGCGCCCCACTTCGGACCATATATTGTTCTTCGTTTTTTTCTATTGTTGTTTGTCTGTCAATTTTTCCGAGTGCTAACACATACTTCTTTGTTCTATTATTCCCTATTATCGCCTCGGAAGTTCCCCATATAATAATATTTATGTATTATTATTTGTACCCAGTATATAACCACTGGGAACTACTATTCGTGCTGTTTCGTCCAATAAATGTTTGTCTACAACACAAGTATTCAGCCCTACTGGGAGATACTTGCATTAATAGGAAAGTACAAATATACAATTTATTTCCGGTCTGTGATCGTTACCCTATGCTATAGTCATTGAGATCGCCTTTCGTGGAAGACACTACTGCAATAGCCAATTTTTTAGTTGGCTGCGTGGCAGTGTACCAAGCGTTCGGCTTCTCGTGGCAAGGCGCGGTGCCACTGAGTACGGGTTCGATCCCACTTCGGACCATATATTGTTCTTCGTTTTTTTCTATTGTTGTTTGTCTGTCAATTTTTCCGAGTGCTAACACATACTTCTTTGTTCTATTATTCCCTATTATCGCCTCGGAAGTTCCCCATATAATAATATTTATGTATTATTATTTGTACCCAACTCTACTGTGATTGAGTCTTGATCGTAGAGAGAGAGAGAGAGAGAAGTGGTGAAACGCAAAATGTGTACATTGTGACATCATATAGCCCTGTTCAGTAAACAAAATCAGGTATATATATATATCTTGTTATAGTTTTGTTTTGTCAACCTGCCTACTTTCGTGTCCTACGGTACATATTCCTCGACTGTGCTTTTCACCCCATTGTCATGAACCTTCTTTCATTTATTAAAGACACAAACGACGCTCTGAATACCTCTGTCTCCGCCACCCTTTCTCCTAACCGAAACTACCGCCTCTTTGTCATGGATTTCTGATTCCTATACCTCTTCATTGTCCCCACCAATGGCCTTCGAGGTGCATATATTTTTTTGCTTGGTAAAAGAATCCACCCTTCTATTCAATTGCAATGGTGCAGCTGATTGCTGTAATCTTATAACAATAATCTTAATGAGCCATGTAACCAAAATATTGGTAAAAATTATACAAGGATTGATTCAAATTAAAATTAATATTGAATTAGAAGAACAACATTTTGGATTTAGAAAACAGTTCGATAAAAGAAGCCATATTCTGTATGAGGACGTTAACCGAAAAGTTCACAGAAGTAAAAAAACCAATATATGTCTGCTTCATAGACTACAGCAAAGCTTTTGATAGAATACACCATAAATAACAGAGTGCCTAAAAGATATACATCTAGATGACACAGACATACGACTAATATATAATTTATACTGGGAGCAAACAGCAGTAATAAAATATAACAAAGAGAGCTCTACACCTATTGTTATAAAAAGAGGAGTAAAACAGGGATGCATCCTATCACCAAACTTGTTTAATCTATACACTGAGAAAATCTCTAAAAATATCACAGAGATGCAAGGCCTAAACATTATTGGAAAGATAATCAATAACCTAAGATATGCTGACGATACTGTTCTACTAGCAGAAAATCCTAAAGATCTACAACAATTACTTAATGGAATAAACATGACAAGCAAAGAATATGGATTAGATATGAATATCAAAAAGAGTAAAACTATGATCATAAACAAAGCTAAATACTCAAAAACTAAAAGTGGATATCAAAGTGAAAGAAATAGACCTGGATACCGTTCAGGGCTACAGCAAACTTGGACATACTATAACCGGTGATGGAAAATTGAAATAAACAGAAGAATAAAAATTGCTAAATGTAATTTTATTTTCATGAAAAATATAATACAATCATCATCCCAACGTTGTGCGACCAATGCCAGACCTGGACCCTAGATGCAAGAACAATAAGAAAAATAACCTCTACAGAGATTAAATGTGTTAGACGAATGACAGGAAACAGTCTGAGAGATAAGATCAGAAATGAAGAACTGAGAAAAAAGCTAAGAATAGCCACAGCCATAGAATATATAAGGAAACAACAGATAAAATGGTTTGGCCACGTGACAAGGCGGAAAGAACAAAACACAACACAACGAGCCTTCAACAAATGTGAGAACACCAGACCCAAGGGTCGACCACGAAAAAAATGGATCGATGGAATATTAGAAGCACTAGGAAACATAACAGCAGCAGAGGCGAACAGAAGAGCAAAAGACCGCAAATTATATCTCCCCTCGACGCTGAAAGGAAGATGAGGAAGGAAAGAGGAGGAAGAGGAGAAAATATACTAACATCAAAACAAATAATACCAGGGCTAAAACTAGGAATAGCTAAATGCTGTATATTCTCAACATTCATTTCTGTGTGGTGCAGAAACATGGACATTAGACAAGAAAACAGAACATACAATTTAAGTTTCCATTGTGTATTTATAGAAGAAACGAAAAAAATTAAGTCTTACATTAACTAAAAATAAAAACAGAACTATTAAACACAAATCAAAGAAGACAAATGAGAAAAGTGTGGCATGTTAAAAGACACAGCAATCTACTAAAAGTAATATTGGAAGGGCAAAGAGCAGAGACAGATCAAAACTAACATGGACTATGATAACCTGCACTATCAAAGAAAAAGGGAGCGTAATGGTGCTCCATGGTAGCCAACCTTCGATGCGGAGACGGCACTCAATTATAATGATGTACATTTGATTATAACCGACGTCCTCCTCCGTCTAGCGCAACTAGTTCTTCACTTCAACGTTTGCCAATTCGACGGTAACTTCTTCATCCAAATCAGTGGGGTAGCGATGGGCACCAAAATGTCTTTAGCTACTCCTATCTTTTCATGGATTACTTGGTGCTCAAGATCAGAGCTACACCTATCTTTTCATGGATTACTTGGAGCTCAAGAACAGAACTACACCTGTCTTTTCATGGATTACTTGGAGCTCAAGAACAGAACTACACCTGTCTATTCATGGATTACTTGGAGCTCAAGATCAGAGCTACACCTGTCTTTTCATGGATTACTTGGAGCTCAAGATCAGAGCTATACCTGTCTTTTCATGGATTACTTGGAGCTCAATATCAGAGCTACACCTGTCTTTTCATGGATTACTTAGAGCTCAAGATCAGAGCTACACCTGTCTTTTCATGGATTACTTGGAGCTCAAGATCAGAGCTACACCTGTCTTTTCATGGATTACTTGGAGCTCAAGATCAGAGCGATACCTACCACTTGCCCTTATCCACCGTATGTACATTGACGCAAAGACGGCAGCGTCGGTCTGACTGACCTGTCCGAGGTGGAACTCGCCCTATCCATCTAGCTTGTTGGACATATTCACTCCACGATCCGCATCACTTTCTACATGTACACCATCTCTCCTGTCTCCTTCCTAGATATTAGTTTCCTCAGGTGTCTCTGGTCTCCTTACCGCGGTCTTCTACAAACCTACTGACTCCCATTGTTTCCTAAGCTATATCATTGTTTCCTACGCTATATCATTGTTTCCTAAGATACATCATTGTTTCCTACGCTACATCATTGTTTCCTACGCTATATCATTGTTTCCTACGCTACATCATTGTTTCCTACGCTATATCATTGTTTCCTAAGCTACATCATTGTTTCCTACGCTACATCATTGTTTCCTACGCTATATCATTGTTTCCTACGCTACATCATTGTTTCCTACGCTACATCATTGTTTCCTACACTACACCATTGTTTCCTACGCTATATAATTGTTTCCTACGCTACATCATTGTCTCCTACACTACATCATTGTTTCCCAAGCTATATCATTGTTTCCTAAGCTATATCATTGTTTACTACACTACATCATTGTTTCCTACGCTACATCATTGTTTCCTACGCTATATAATTGTTTCCTACGCTACATCATTGTTTCCTACACTACACCATTGTTTCCTACGCTATATCATTGTTTCCTACGATATATCATTGTTTCCTACGCTATATCATTGTTTCCTACGCTACATCATTGTTTCCTACGCTATATCAATGTTTCCTACGCTACATCATTGTTTCCTACACTATATCATTGATTCCTACGCTATATCATTGTTTCCTACGCTATATCATTGTTTCCTCCGCTACATCATCATTTCCTCCGCTACATCATCATTTCCTACGCTATATCATTGTTTCCTACGCTACATAATTGTTTCCTCTGCTTCATCATTGTTTCCTACGCTATATCATTGTTTCCTAAGCTATATCATTGTTTCCAACGCTACATCATTGTTTCATACGCTACATCATTGTTTCCTATGCTATATCAATGTTTCCTACGCTATATAATTGTTTCCAACGCTATATCATTGTTTCTTATGCTATAACATTGTTTCCTACGCTATATAATTGTTTCCTACGCTATATAATTGTTTCCTACGCTACATCATTGTTTCCTAACCTATATCATCATTTCCTACGCTACATCTTTGTTTCCTACGCTACATAATTGTTTCCTCTGCTTCATCATTGTTTCCTACGCTATATCATTGTTTCCTAAGCTATATCATTGTTTCCAACGCTACATCATTTTTTCATACGCTACATCATTGTTTCCTATGCTATATCAATGTTTCCTACGCTATATAATTGTTTCCAACGCTATATCATTGTTTCTTATGCTATATCATTGTTTCCTACGCTATATCATTGTTTCCTACGCTATATAATTGTTTCCTACGCTACATCATTGTTTCCTAACCTATATCATTGTTTCCTACGCTACATCATTGTTTCCTACGCTACCTCATTGTTTCCTATGCTATATCAATGTTTCCTACGCTATATAATTGTTTCCTACGCTATATCATTGTTTCCTACGCTATATCATTTTTCCTACGCTATATAATTGTTTCCTACGCAATATCATTGTTTCCTACGCTATAACATTGTTTCCTACGCTATATCATTGTTTCCTACACCTCATCATTGTTTCCTACGCTACATCATTGTTTCCTACGCTATACCATTGTTTCCTACGCTACATCATTGTTTTCTACGCTATACCATTGTTTCCTACGCTACATCATTGTTTCCTACACTATGTCATTGTTTCCTAAGCTACACCATTGTTTCCTAAGCTCCACCATTGTTTCCTAAGTTACACCATTGTTTCCTAAGCTACACCATTGTTTCCTACGCTTCATCATTGTTTTCTACGCTCCACCATAGTTTTCTACGCTCCACCATTGTTTCCTACGCTCCACCATTGTTTCCTACGCTCCACCATTGTTTCCTTCGCTCCACCATTGTTTCCTAAGCTCCACCAGTGTTTACTACGCTACACCATTGTTTCCTACGCTTCATCATTGTTTCCTAAGCTCCACCAGTGTTTACTACGCTACATCATTGTTTCATACGCTATGTCATTGTTTGCTACGCTATATCAATGTTTCAACGCTATGTCATTGTTTCCTACGCTATGTCATTGTTTCCTAAGCTACACCATTGTTTCCTACGCTATATCAATGTTTTCTACGCTATGTCATTGTTTCCTACGCTATATCAATGTTTCCTATGCTACACCATTGTTTTCTTCGCTATATCATTGTTTCCTACGCTACATCTTTTTTTCCTGAGCTATTTCATTGTTTCCTCCGCTACATCATCATCATTGTTTCCTATGCTACGTCATTGTTTCCTACGCTATATAATTGTTTCCTACGCTATTTCAATGTCAGGTACACTATTTCTCTAGTTTTCCACTTCTAGTACACCACATCTATTACATTTCATCTTACATACCGCATATCCCTTCTTAATCAATCCACTTCTAGCTCACCACCTCTTCATTAATCCACTTCACGTACACTACTTCTCCTATATCTAACGTCTAGGACACATCTCTTTCTCATCCCATCTCTCATCTCTCTGTCCACTTCTCCCTATATATATCATCCAACATGTAGCTATAGATACCTGTACACTTGACCTATCATCCAACATGTAGCTATAGATACCTGTACACTTGACCTACCATCCAATATGTAGCTATAGATACATGTACACTTGACCTATCATCCAATATGTAGCTATAGATATATGTACACTTGACCTATCATCCAATATGTAGCTATAGATACCTGTACACTTGACCTATCATCCAATATGTAGCTATAGATACCTGTACACTTGACCTATCATCCAATATGTAGCTATAGATACCTGTACACTTGACCTATCATCCAACATGTAGCTATAGATATCTGTACACTTGACCTATCATCCAATATGTAGCTATAGATACCTGTACACTTGACCTATCATCCAATATGTAGCTATAGATACCTGTACACTTGACCTACCATCCAACATGTAGCTATATATATCTGTACACTTGATTTATCATCCAACATGTAGCTATAGATATCTGTACACTTGATTTATTATCCAACATGTAGCTATAGATACCTGTACACTTGACCTATCATCCAACATGTAGCTATAGATATCTGTACACTTGACCTATCATCCAACATGTAGCAATAGATATCTGTACACTTGACCTATCATCCCACATGTAGCTATAGATACTTGTACACTTGACCTATCATCCCACATGTAGCTATAGATACCTGTACACTTGACCTATCATCCCACATGTAGCTATAGATACCTGTACCTCACCGTTTGTTGTCGTTGTCCCGGTATTCTGAAGAAGGCCGCAGGCCGAAGCGTCCGTATCTTTGTGTGTTCCTTCTTTGTAAAGCTGTCACCATATCTTGGAGTGTACATCACACCCCACTACTGACTCCCTGCTACCAGCTGTACCGCAGCACTGCAATTAATTGCCTGTTCCTACGCATTGAATCATCCCACTCGACATCTTGCAAGAATTCTCTTCCCTATTTGCAATTACTACCCCTCGTCGCCTGTGCAAGGATTATGAAGATTCCCTACATTATGCCCACCTGATTCTAGACTTCTTCCACCGACTGCTCTAACCCGAATCAACTCTTCTACCTGCTCTCTACTGGGTTCTCCGCAAGTCACGACAGGCTATCCTCACCCCTTCTACCCGTCCTTTTTCCCATTTGACAGGGTAGTACTTGCTCTCACCCATCACCCTCACCCATCACCCTCATCACCACACGGTGATCAGAATCATTCACTGCTACCTCCCCATTCTCCCCTTCGACTCCACTACTCGTCTACTGTACCCTGACCCTCCATTATTTGCCTTTAAGCGTGATCGTAACCTCCGTGATATGTTGGTCAGGAGCCGTCTTCCTTCATATCCATAGAGGCACTATCCGTTGCAAGCTCAATCATTGTAAGACGTGCCCCTGGACGAATACGGTTCTCTTCCCTAATGGTACTTTTGAGATCAGAGAAGGATTCACATTACATCGTGTAACATTATCTATGCCATCATATGTAAGCGATGTAAGATGAGCTGCACAGGCGTATCATAGACGGTGCCTCCGAGAAGGATGTCGTGAACATCTATATGACGTCTCTCGGGACGCATGTGCCCCAGTAGATCTCACTTCATCTCTAAGGGCCATCAGGGTAAGGTGGATGTTTGGACTACTGGCCTGTTGTCCTGTTCCCCCATAGCCGTAGCCTTTCAACTTAGATAATCGTCTGATTGCCACTGTGGGTTGCTCACCCTACGGGGGATCAATGTATCTCTTTCTTATCGGTAATCTATTACCTCTCTCCCCCATTTATCAAATCCTCTTTCCTTCTTTCACTTCCATCTCCCGTCCAATTCTCCCTTATCCTATTCATTTTTCCTTTCACTGATCCTCTTTTTTTTTGCCTCTTACACCTAGAAATGATTTCCTCAGGCGATACTCAAGGTCCATATGACATATTTATAAGTACATTGGCAATTTTCTACAATTGTCATGATCACTATTTACCAACTTATATTTATAATTACAGCAGCACTCCTATTATATACTTGTTCTCTACTTATCTTTACAATCTTTATCACTTTGTATTCTGCCAGATTCTCCGCCTTCACTTTATATTCCAGTTCTACTGTACTCTCTTTTTTGTTTTTATTCCATTTCAATATAGCTGTTATTCTGCTACTTCTGTCAGACACAACTACGTTTCTATTCCTCATCTTCTATCGCACCCCAGTTTACGCCAGCCCTTAATAATCCTCCAATTACGTCGAATGTATCCCCTTATTACCTGAGTCCCGTATGGTTATGCTTACTTCTTTTCGCTCCAAAGTACACACTTCTCTATTTTTGGCTGGTACAATTCTTGACCGTTTCTCATACCTATACCATCACCTCACAATCTCATTCAATTTCTCGTCTAATCACGTGACTGGTTTTTTTTCCACTTCCCCTGTCATGTCACATCATATCCCCAATATATATTTGACTCACAAACATCTACTCGCTGGAAGGTTTTGGATCGTGCCTCAGATAAGTCTCGGTTTAATTTTTAAATATATTTTAGCTTACTAATGTTTACATATCAAAATATGAATCCTGCTATGTGTAGCATGTCTCCCTTTTGTTTTATCATTTCATCACTTTTCCCTCTTTTTTATTTTTCCATGATTTACTTATCTCGCACATTCTAGATGTATTAGAGTTGATCTATATTGCGTTGTCCGTTTGTGTTCTAGATTTCTGAAGAGAGCCTCATGTAGACCGAAACGTCATTATTTTGTTGTGTTCTTTTTTTGTAAAGCTGTCACCATTCCTTGTAGGAGTGTACGTTACAGCCCACCTCTTGCTCCTGTTACCAGCTGTCACTAAACCTTGTAGGAGTGTACGTTACAGCCCACCACTTGCTCCTGTTACCAGCTGTCACCATTCCTTGTAGGAGTGTACGTTACAGCCCACCACTTGCTCCTGTTACCAGCTGTCACTAAACCTTGTAGGAGTGTACGTTACAGCCCACCACTTGCTCCTGTTACCAGCTGTCACTAAACCTTGTAGGAGTGTACGTTACCGCCCACCACTTGCTCCTGTTACCAGCTGTCACCATTCCTTGTAGGAGTGTACGTTTCAGCCCACCACTTGCTCCTGTTACCAGCTGTCACCATTCCTTGTAGGAGTGTACGTTTTAGCCCACCACTTGCTCCTGTTACCAGCTGTCACCATTCCTTGTAGCAGTGTACGTTACAGCCCACCACTTGCTCCTGTTACCAGCTGTCACTAAACCTTGTAGGAGTGTACGTTACAGCCCACCACTTGCTCCTGTTACCAGCTGTCACCATTCCTTGTAGGAGTGTACGTTACAGCCCACCACTTGCTCCTGTTACCAGCTGTCACCATTCCTTGTAAGAGTGTACGTTACAGCCCACCACTTGCTCCTGTTACCAGCTGTCACCATTCCTTGTAGGAGTGTACGTTACAGCCCACCACTTGCTCCTGTTACCAGCTGTCACCATTCCTTGTAGGAGTGTACGTTACAGCCTACCACTTGCTCCTGTTACCAGCTGTCACTAAACCGTGTAGGAGTGTACGTTACAGCCCACCACTTGCTCCTGTTACCAGCTGTCACTAAACCTTGTAGGAGTGTACGTTACAGCCCACCACTTGCTCCTGTTACCAGCTGTCACTAAACCTTGTAGGAGTGTACGTTACAACCCACCACTTGCTCCTGTTACCAGCTGTCACCATTCCTTGTATGAGTGTACGTTACAGCCCACCACTTGCTCCTGTTACCAGCTGTCACTAAACCTTGTAGGAGTGTACGTTACAGCCCACCACTTGCTCCTGTTACCAGCTGTCACCATTCCTTGTAGGAGTGTACGTTACAGCCCACCACTTGCTCCTGTTACCAGCTGTCACCATTCCTTGTAGGAGTGTACGTTACAGCCCACCACTTGCTCCTGTTACCAGCTGTCACCATTCCTTGTCGGAGTGTACGTTACAACCCACCACTTGCTCCTGTTACCATCTGTCACTAAACCTTGTAGGAGTGTACGTTACAGCCCACCACTTGCTCCTGTTACCAGCTGTCACAATTCCTTGTAGGAGTGTACGTTACAGCCCACCACTTGCTCCAGTTACCATCTGTCACTAAATCTTGTAGGAGTGTACGTTACAACCCACCACTTGCTCCTGTTACCATCTGTCACTAAACCTTGTAGAAGTGTACGTTACAGCCCACCACTTGCTCCTGTTACCAGCTGTCACCATTCCTTGTAGGAGTGTACGTTACAGCCCACCACTTGCTCCTGTTACCAGCTGTCACCATTCCTTGTAGGAGTGTACGTTACAGCCCACCACTTGCTCCTGTTACCAGCTGTCACCATTCCTTGTAGGAGTGTACGTTACAACCCACCACTTGCTCCTGTTACCATCTGTCACTAAACCTTGTAGGAGTGTACGTTACAGCCCACCACTTGCTCCTGTTACCAGCTGTCACCATTCTTTGTAGGAGTGTACGTTACAGCCCACCACTTGCTCCAGTTACCATCTGTCACTAAACCTTGTAGGAGTGTACGTTACAGCCCACCACTTGCTCCTGCTACCAGCTGTCACCATTCCTTGTAGGAGTGTACGTTACAGCCCACCACTTGCTCCTGTTACCAGCTGTCACCATACCTTGTAGGAGTGTACGTTACAGCCCACCACTTGCTCCTGTTACCAGCTGTCACCATTCCTTGTAGGAGTGTACGTTACAGCCCACCACTTGCTCCTGTTACCAGCTGTCACCATTCTTTGTAGGAGTGTACGTTACAGCCCACCACTTGCTCCTGTTACCAGCTGTCACTAAACCTTGTAGGAGTGTACGTTACAGCCCACCACCTGCTCCAGTTACCATCTGTCACTAAACCTTGTAGGAGTGTACGTTACAGCCCACCACATGCTCCAGTTACCATCTGTCACTAAACCTTGTAGGAGTGTACGTTACAACCCACCACTTGCTCCTGTTACCAGCTGTCACCATTCCTTGTAGGAGTGTACGTTACAGCCCACCACTTGCTCCTGTTACCATCTGTCACCATTCCTTGTAGGAGTGTACGTTTTAGCCCACCACTTGCTCCTGTTACCAGCTGTCACCATTCCTTGTAGCAGTGTACGTTACAGCCCACCACTTGCTCCTGTTACCAGCTGTCACTAAACCGTGTAGGAGTGTATGTTACAGCCCACCACTTGCTCCTGTTACCAGCTGTCACCATTCCTTGTAGGAGTGTACGTTACAGCCCACCACTTGCTCCTGTTACCAGCTGTCACTAAACCTTGTAGGAGTGTACGTTACAACCCACCACTTGCTCCTGTTACCAGCTGTCACCATTCCTTGTAGGAGTGTACGTTACAGCCCACCACTTGCTCCTGTTACCAGCTGTCACCATTCCTTGTAGGAGTGTACGTTACAGCCCACCACTTGCTCCTGTTACCAGCTGTCACCATTCCTTGTAGGAGTGTACGTTACAGCCCACCACTTGCTCCTGTTACCATCTGTCACTAAACCTTGTAGGAGTGTACGTTACAGCCCACCACTTGCTCCTGTTACCAGCTTTACGGCAGCACTGTAATGATTTGTCTTTCCTCAACAACTTCTACCTCCTTTTACTAAAAGTGGAGGTTCCCTCCCTGCCCTGCCAGGAGAATGCTAAATACAATGAAAGTGATTATATTTTTCCATGACCGAGAGCTATTTTTAATTGTATTGGTCGGTATCCCGCCAGGCCGCTTTTACTTCGCAGAAAAATCTTTTGAACCTAATTTTAAAGACTGTGTGAACCACAGAACTTTGTCGGTCCGAAAGAGAGGCCGTTACTTCTAGGGATCGATCTCTGACTGTTCTTATTAGGAAGCGAGGACATCAATCACTCATCAACCGACTCTTCTTAATGTACTGCACGCATCAAACATTTTTTACCAAATCCCCACAATTTTCTTGTTTTCTTCCTGTCGTTCTCCCGATGATTAATAAAGAATTATTCTCTTTGTCATCCGTCCTTAGAAGGATATTAAGTGGGTGTAGATACGTTGTGTTGTAGTTTTATGTAAAAATGTGATATCTGTGCCTATCAGTCTGACACTTCAGCAATTTTGAGTTCCCGGTTGTCTTCCCTCTTCGATCCCTACTCGCTTGGTCAGACTAGACAGGCTAGTCTCTTTCTGGAGCTCTGCGAAGAGGTGGAGTAGGGTCTTGATTGTTCTGAGTTACCAATTCTGGTGCAAACCATCAGCTGTGTGTCGCTGACAGCTTCCAGTTCTGATGCTGTAACACGTTTTTGCATCCATTCCCATAATTTTATCTTGGATACACCAAACAATTTCTCAGAATGGGATTTCTCAGAAGAATGTTAAGTGTTCTCTGGACAGCGAAAAAGACCAATGAAGACATTCTGAAAGAGGCCAACACAATAAGGGTTCTCATAAGAAACATCAGACAGTAACAATCAACATTTTTCGGTCACATCATGAGAAGAGGAAAGTTGGAATAATTGGTTACAAACTGGGAAATTGCAAGGAAAGATAGATTGCGGACGACAAAGAGAGAAAATACTGGATAGCTTGGTGTCATGGCATGGAAAACAGCCAACAACAGTTGATACAATGCACGTTGGCTTGTGGAAGGACATGATCGTCTACTCCAACCGGTATGGTACATCATGATGATGACACCAAGCAAATTATCAAACTTTTTCTTCTTTCCTTCCTCATTTGCCTTTCAGCGCAGAGGGGAGATACAATGTGGGGTCTTTTGCTCTTTTTTCGCCTCTACTGCTGTTATGTTTCCTAGTATTTCTAATATTCCATCGATCCATCTTTTTCGTGGTCGGCCCTTATGTCTGGTGTTCTCGCAACGTTTATCGAAGGCTCGATGTGTTGTGTTTTGATTACTCTGACTTGTCACGTGGTCAAATCATTTTATCTGTTGTTTCCTTACATATTCTTGAGTCTGTCTCTGCTGATTGTGAATTGTCGTTTGTCACTAAACGACCTACGTATTTGAATTCCTCTACTTGTTTTAGTTGCCTGCCTTCTATAGTTATGTTGATGTTCTGTTTATTTTTTGCGACATTCACGACTTCTGTTTTGTTGATGTTGATTTTCATGTTGTATTTTGTGCCTGTGCTGTTGAGTCTATTTAAGTGTTCTTGCAGGTCTATTTTCAATATTTTGAATTCTAATTATCAAACTGAGTTAAGAAAATACACATTCTTTATCGAAGCACTAATGGAATGTGTAAAACAAAAGTAAAATATTTTGTGCTCAATCGACCAATCTGTCATAATTTTGTACCTAACTCGCCAAATTGCAGATATGTATAAGCAAATAAAATTACCAGTCCACCCTCTCTTTTATAAGTTGTAGCATTGTTATAACAGGGGTGGGGGGCGGAGGGTTTACACTCACAGCATACAAGCGCAGATTGTGTTTACATAACCTTGACATTTACATTTGTCATATTGATCTCGTTCTGACATGTAGCAATTCCTAATTTTACTTGCAGCTTGTTTGACGTGTCGTGCTTTGTCTTATTGTCAGCGCTCAATTTCTCTTGTTGAAACTGTCTCTTATAGTTTGGCTTTCTTGTTCCAGTGTTTGTGAGGTGCTCTAGTGCTAGGGCGTGACGCGTTTGTAGATATGGCACATTTGTTGATCTAGCATTGAAATATGGCACATTTGTTGATCTAGTATTGAAGCATGGCACATTTGTTGATCTAGTATTGAAGCATGACACATTTGTTGATCTAGCATTGAAACATGGCACATTTGTTGAACTAGTATTGAAACATGGCACATGTGTTCATCTAGTATTGAAGCATGACACATTTGTTGATCTAGTATTGAAACATGGCACATTTGTTGATCTAGTATTGAAACATGGCACATTTTTTTATCTAGTATTGAAACATGGCACATTTGTTGATCTAGTATTGAAGCATGACACATTTGTTGATCTAGTATTGAAGCATGACGCATATGTTGATCTAGTATTGAAGCATGGCACGTTTGTTGATCTAGTATTGCAACATGGCACATTTGTTGATCTAGTATTGAAGCATGACACATATGTTGATCTAGTATTGAAGCATGGCACGTTTGTTGATCTAGTATTGAAGTATGGCACATTTGTTGATCTAGTATTGAAGCATGACACATTTGTCGATCTAGTATTGAAGCATGGCACGTTTGTTGATCTAGTATTAAAACATGGCACATTTGTTGATCTAGTATTGAAGTATGACACATATGTTGATATAGTATTGAAGTATGACACATATGTTGATCTAGTATTGAAGTATGACACATATGTTGATATAGTATTGAAGTATGACACATATGTTGATATAGTATTGAAGTATGACACATATGTTGATCTAGTATTGAAGTATGACACATATGTTGATCTAGTATTGAAGTATGGCACATATGTTGATCTAGTATTGAAGCATAGCACATTTATTGATCTAGTATTGAAGCATGGCACATTTGTTGATCTGGTATTGAAACATGGCACATTTGTTGATCTAGTATTGAAGCATGGCACGTTTGTTGATCTAGTATTGGAGCATAGCACATTTGTTGATCTAGTATTGAAGCATGGCACATTTGTTGATCTAGTATTGAAGTATGACACATATGTTGATCTAGTATTGAAGCATGACACATTTGATGATCTAGTATTGAAACATGGCACATTTGTTGATCTAGTATTGAAACATGACACATTTGTTGATCTATTATTGAAACATGGCACATTTGTTGATATATTATTGAAACATGACACGTTTGCTGATCTAGTATTGAAACATGGCACATTTGTTGATCTAGTATTGAAACATGACACATTTGTTGATCTAGTATTGAAGCATAGCACATTTGTTGATCTAGTATTGAATCATAGCACATTTGTTGATCTAGTATTGAAACATGGCACATTTGTTGATCTAGTATTGAAGCATGACACGTTTGTTGATCTAGTATTGAAACATGGCACATTTGTTGATGTAGTATTGAAGCATAGCACATTTGTTGATCTAGTATTGAAGCATGGCACATTTGTTGATCTGGTATTGAAACATGGCACATTTGTTGATCTTGTATTGAAACATGGCACGTTTGTTGATCTAGTATTGAAGCATGGCACATTTGTTGATCTAGTATTGAAACATGGCACATTTATTGATCTTGTATAGAAACATGGCACATTTGTTGATCTAGTATTGAAACATGGCACAGTTGTTGATCTAGTCTTGAAGCATGGCACATTTGTTGATCTAGTATTGAAACATGGCACATTTGTTGATCTAGTATTGAAACATGGCACATTTGTTGATCTAATATTGTAACGTGGCACGTTTGTTGATCTAGTATTGAAGCATGACACATTTGTTGATCTAGTATTGAAGCATAGCACATTTGTTGATCTAGTATTGAAACATGGCACATTTGTTGATCTAGTATTGAAGCATGACACAATTGTTGATCTAGTATTGAAGCATGGCACATTTGTTGATCTAGTATTGAAACATGGCACATTTGTTGATCTAGTATTAAAACATGGCACATTTGTTGATCTAATATTGAAACATGGCACGTTTGTTGATCTAGTATTGAAACATGGCACATTTTTCTAGTACTGAGGAGAGACACATCTATCGTTCTAGTATTGTGGCAGTACATATGGCGCATTTGTCGCTCTATACTATATGGTATTGAATGGCACATTTATCGCTCTGGTATTGAGGCATGGCACATTTAGTTCTGTCTTAGTGAGATCCGTCATTGCAGCATGGGGCATTTAGTTCCATCATAGTAGGCGTGGCAAGTCCTCTAACTGTCTGTGATTCCCAATGATGATGGTTTATTATTATCTAACGAATATAAAAGTACAGTTCCGGGCTTTTCTCACCTTTTGACATACAAACACATAAACAGGATGTGTTTTATTAATGAACAAATGCTACACCCACTAAGACGATCTTACATTTCTGTTTATTTTAAAAACATGTAAATCTGTTAGATTAAAATGAACTCAGTTCATAAAAAAATATTTTTAAAGTCAAGAGCCCTCGTCACGCCAAGTGGCGTATAGGGAATATGGTGTCGGTGACCATATATTTTACAGACCTTCTGCGCATGATTTTTGGGGTAATGTGGTCGGTATAGCGCCTGTGCCGCTTTACGTTCCCAGAAAAAAATCCGGTACCCATTAAAGGCTGGGTGAACCCGGAACCCGTCGGTAGGGATTGAACCCTACCTCTTGTCTTTTGTAGTCCAGTTCACTAACCACTGAGCTATCACGACTCCCGAACTCAGTTCATGCTTGTGTAATATTTTTTTCACATTTAAAACATAATATTTTATATGATGAATGGGCTGAGAAACAGAGGGAAAGAGTGAAATTACAATATAATTTTGCCAAGAGAAGCAAATGGGAACTGCTAAACACATTTAGGACAAAACAAATTAAATTTGTGGGGCATGTGAAAAGAGACAACAGCCTAGTAAAAGTAGTATTGGAAGGGAAAATACAAGGTAATAGGGTCAGAGGCAGACTAAGGCTAACAGGGACGAGTAACATCGGAAGATGGAAAGGTCAACCTTTGACAACATGCATCAACAAAGCAAGAGACATGGACGAATGGCACTCCGTGGTAGCCAAACTTCGATGCGGAGACGGCAACTCAATAAATGAATGACAGAGAAGCAGGTTTGGACGATAAATCATATAGAAACAGTGCATAAGATAAGAACGAGGACTGTCTGCGATCAGTGCAGAGCTAGTTTTAAAGCAAAGGATTTGATATTGTTAGTGCAGGCAAGACAGAGCTGCTAGTGTTAGTGTAAGCAAGACTAAGCTGCTAGAGTTAGTGTAAGCAAGACAGAGCTGATAGAGTTAGTGTAAGCAAGACAGAGCTGCTAGACTTAGTGTAAGCAAGACAGACCTGCTAGAGTTAGTGTAAGCAAGACAGAGCTGCTAGAGTTAGTGTAAGCAAAACAGAGCTGCTAGACTTAGTGTAAACAAGACAGACCTGCTAGAGTTAGTGTAAGCAAGACAGAGCTGCTAGACTTAGTGTAAGCAAGACAGAGCTGCTAGACTTAGTGTAAGCAAGACAGAGCTGCTAGAGTTAATGTAAGCAAGACAGAGCTGCTAGAGTTACTGCAGACAAGACAGAGCTGCTCGAGTTAGTGCAGGACACAACTGCTAGACTTAATGTAAGCAAGATAGAGCTGCTAGACTTTGTGTAAGCAAGACAGAGCTGCTAGAGTTAGTGCAGACAAGACAGAGCTGCTCGAGTTAGAGCAGGACAGAGCTACTAGACTTAGTGTAAGCAAAACAGAGATGCTAGACATAGTGTAAGCAAGACAGAGCTGCTAGACTTAGTGTAAGCAAGACAGACCTGCTAGAGTTAGTGTAAGCAAGACAGAGCTGCTAGACTTAATGTAAGCAAGACAGAGCTGCTAGACTTAGTGTAAGCAAGACAGAGCTGCTAGACTTAGTGTAAGCAAGACAGACCTGCTAGAGTTAGTGTAAGCAAGACAGAGCTGCTAGAGTAGGTGTAAGCAAAACAGAGATGCTAGACATAGTGTAAGCAAGACAGACCTGCTAGAGTTAGTGTAAGCAAGACAGAGCTGCTAGACTTAGTGTAAGCAAGACAGAGCTGCTAGACTTAGTGTAAGCAAGACAGAGCTGCTAGAGTTAGTGTAAGCAAGACAGAGCTGCTAGAGTTAGTGCAGACAAGACAGAGCTGCTCGAGTTAGTGCAGGACAGAGCTGCTAGACTTAATGTAAGCAAGATAGAGCTGCTAGACTTTGTGTAAGCAAGACAGAGCTGCTAGACTTAGTGTAAGCAAGAGAAGCTGCTAGACTTAGTGTAAGCAAGTTAGAGCTGCTAGACTTAGTGTAAGCAAGATAGAGCTGCTAGACTTAGTGTAAGCAAGAGAAGCTGCTAGACTTAGTGTAAGCAAGACAGACCTGCTAGAGTTAGTGTAAGCAAGACAGAGCTGCTAGAGTTAGTGTAAGCAAAACAGAGCTGCTAGACATAGTGTAAGCAAGGCAGACCTGCTAGAGTTAGTGTAAGCAAGACAGAGCTGTGTTATAGTGTCGTCTTGTTCTTTGTTGTATTGTATATATCTTGACAACACATCACATTACATTGATATTACAACATGTAACAGATAAGATCATGACCGAGTCGTTTTCTTTAATATATAATGATAATCACATTTATTGGATTTTCTGCTGGCACACATGATCTATAGTCTTGGATGCGACGTTTAATTAATGTCACACGATTTATTAAAATTTATCTACTTACAACATGTAAATGAACACACACAATTCTTGAAACACTTTGGAAGTGGAACTCATCACTTCACTACTACTGTCATAATATTCTTGTCAACTTCTTTATCTAGTTTCTATCAATGTCAATTTCTACTGACCTGACTACTCAAGACTTCTACTCTTAACTTTCTAACTGTTCTGACTCTAACTGTTTCCAAACTACTTAACTGCTTCTACTTCTAACTTCTGACTGACTCTTCTAAATCTCTGGCTAAACTTCTTTTGTCCAAACTCAATATAAACTTGTTACGGACTTCTAACTGTTCTGACTCTAACTAGCTAATTGCCCTTAGCAGTTCGGCCGAAGCCGTTTTAACTGAACGACCTACATCCTAACTGCTCTTGTGGTCTTCCGAATTCCTTCTTTCTTCTTGTGCCGGAGATTAAGTACTTCAGCTCTCGCTCTCTCACCTGGTCTCCGCAGCCAATCAGCTGTTGCCAACTCTTGCGATCTCTCATGATCACGCGAGTTGGTCATTTGCAGGACTTGCTTACTCGGTGACTAACATCTGAATTCGCAACTTCTCATGACTCATTTGGAATAATCTTTGTCACAACAAGCTATTTGTGAACCATCTTCCCATGACCTAATGGGGTAACGTTACTCCATGAGCTGACCTATCCTGGTCATGATTCACTCATGCTAACACAATGAATAACCACTTTGTTGTTGTGAACATGATGGACACTCGTGGAGATCTGACAATAACACCACGAGGTCGTTGCGTGATGGTCATCCTCACAACAACTGGTGAGTGGGGATCATGGAAAATCCCATCACTTTGTCCAATTCTCTGAACCTCACTCCTTCCTCCTGGTTACTACCCTTCTCCTATAACCTCTACTGTAACTAAACTTCTGACTCACTAGTTATACTGAAATACCATCATTGTAGTTAAGATCTGCTGGTCGCCACTATATGATACTGCTATCGTCTATTTGAGAAGCGGTAGCTTCCACCAGCTTCACTGTTACAGCTGCTAGACTTAGTGTAAGCAAGACAGAGCTGCTAGACTTAGTGTAAGCAAGACAGAGCTGCTAGAGTTAATGTAAGCAAGACAGAGCTGCTAGAGTTAGTGCAGACAAGACAGAGCTGCTCGAGTTAGTGCAGGACAGAGCTACTAGACTTAGTGTAAGCAAGATAGAGCTACTAGACTTAGTGTAAGCAAGATAGAGCTGCTAGACTTAATGTAAGCAAGACAGAGCTGCTAGTTAGTGCAGACAAGACAGAGCTGCTCGAGTTAGTGCAGGGCAGAGCTGCTAGACTTAGTGTAAGCAAGAAATAGCAGCTAGACTTATTGTAAGCAAGACAGAGCTGCTAGAGTTAGTGTAAGCAAGACAGAACTGCTAGAGTTAGTGTAAGCAAGACAGAGCTGCTAGTGTTAGTGTAAGCAAGACAGAGCTGCTACAGTTAGTGTAAGCAAAACTGAGCTGCTAGAGTTAGTGCAGACAAGACAGAGCTGCTAGAGTTAGTGCGAACAAGACAGAGCTGCTAGAGTTAGCGCGGACAAGATAGAGCTGTTAGAGTTAGTGCGAACAAGACAGAGCTGCTAGAGTTAGTGTAAACAAGAAAGAACTGCTAGAGTTAGTGTAAGCAAGACAGAGCTCCTACAGTTAGTGTAAGCAAGACAGAGCTGCTAGAGTTAGTGTAAGCAAGACAGAGATGCTAGAGATAGTGTAAGCAAGACAGAGCTGCTAGAGTTAGTGTAAGCAAGACACAGCAGCTAGTGTTAGTGCTGACAAGACAGAGTGTTATAGAGTTAGCTAAGGAATCATTGGGAGCAGGTAATTTAGTCGTTACCGCTCTTTGAATGGACGATAGCAGTATCATATAGTGGCGACCAGCAGAATTTAAGTATGGTATTTTCCAGAAATGAAACAAGTTAGGATAACAAGTTGTAGAGAGTGGGCAGTGGACACCCACCGAAGGAGAGGTCCAGAATAGTTGAACGACACAATGTTTAACTACATGGAAAAGTTTAGTTACATTGAATTTTCTATGCAACAGAAGTGGAAATTAGATGGTGACGCAGTGTCTGTGGGGATAGGGTCCTCAGGCATAACAATGTCACCCACCGAACTAAGTAGAGAGGGTCAAGAATTGGCCTGGACATAATAGTTGAGGGGATTTTCCATGAATCTCCGCTCGCCCAATTGTTGTGAGAGTGACCAACACACAGGTAGCAAGCATCGACCTCATGGCTTTACTGTCAAATTTCCACGCTCACAACAAGTTGGTGTTATTGTAAGTGACCACCACACGGATACCATGCACTGAACTCATGGTGTTACTCTGCCAGGTAAATAGCTACCAGGAGAGGTCAGTGTCATGAGGTAATGTTATTCCAAATAGGTCATAGAGATTTCGTGGAAACAAGTTGTTGTCGTCAATCGGGCGAAGAGTTCAGGTGTTGAGTCACAGATAATGAGCAAGCGAAAAACTCAGTGACCATGAGAGTCGCGAGTGGTCAATTTGCGATGATCTTATTGGTCACTGGTTTTCGGGCGTAGAGAGTTGTTGAGTACTTAATGTCCTGCACAACAGATAAGAGGCAATTTTAAGTTAAGTCAGAGGAGCAGAGGAGAAGTTAGAATGTAGACTAAGTCAGTTAGAACGGCTTCGGCCGAAGTGCTAAGGGCAGTTAGCTAGTTAGAGTCAGAACAGTTAGAAGTTTAGGTAATAAGTTTTTATTCAGTCAACAAAGTCATTAGGAATCTTCAAGTTACAGTCAGAAGTCAGTGATAGATTATTAAGACAGTGGAGAAGTTATCAGTAGAAGTTAATGAACATATGAACATTAGTGCTGTGCAAGTTGTTTTTACAATTGTCCAAGAATTGTGTTATATGTGTTTCCATTTTTGAAGTGTTTCACATAGTCTACAAGCAGTAAGTTGATGAACAATGTTGATGAATAATGTTTGATGATCAATAAACTGAATATAATTACGTAACAAGAGAGACTTCGTGAGCGAGTCTATATCAAGAGCTGCTAGAGTTAGTGCAGACAAGACAGATCTGCTAGAGTTAGTGTAGGCAAGACAGAGCTGCTAGTGTTATTGCGGACAAGACAGAGCTGCTAGAGTTAGTGTAAGCAAGACAGAGCTGCTAGAGTTAGTGTGGACAAGACAGAGCTCCTAGAGTTAGTGCGGACAAGACAGAGCTGCTAGAGTTAGTGTAAGCAAGACACAGCTGCTAGTGATAGTGTAAGCAAGACAGAGCTGCTAGATTTAGTCTAAGCAAGGCAGAGCTGCTAGAGTTAGTGTAAGCAAGACAGAGATGATAGAGATAGTGTAAGCAAGACAGAGCTGCAAGAGTTAGTGCGGACAAGACAGAGCTGCTAGAGTTAGTGTAAGAAAGACAGAGCTGCTAGAGTTAGTGCGGACAAGACAGACTGGCTAGAGTTAATGCAGACAAGACATACCTGCTAGAGTTAGTGTAGGCAAGACAGAGCTGCTAGTGTTATTGCGGATGAGACAGAGCTGCTAGAGTTAGAGTAAGCAAGACAGAGCTGCTAGAGTTAGTGTAAGCAAGACAGAACTGCTAGAGTTAGTGCGGACAAGATAGACCTGCTAGAGATAGAGTAAGCAAGATAGAACTGCTAGAGTTAGTGCGGACAAGACAGAGCTGCTAGAGTTAGTGTAAGCAAGACAGAACTGCTAGAGTTAGTGCGGACAAGACCGAGCTGCTAGAGTTAGTGCGGACAAGACAGAGCAGCTAGTGTTTGTGCAGGCAAGACAGAGCTGCTAGTGCTAGTGCGGACAAGACAGAGATGCTAGTGTTAGTGCAAGCAAGACAGCTGCTAGAGTTAGTGCGCAGAAGACAGAGCTGCTAGAGTTAGTGTAAGCAAGACAGAGCTGCTAGTGTTAGTACAGGCAAGACAGAGCTGCTAGAGTTAGTGTAAGCAAGACAGAGCTGCTACAGGCAAGACAGAGCTGCTAGAGTTAGTTCGGACAAGACAGAACTGCTAGAGTTAGTGTAAGCAAGAAAGAGCTGCTAGAGTTAGTGTAAGCAAGACAGAGCTGTAAGAGTTAATGTAAGCAAGACAGAGCTGCTAGAGTTAGTGCGGACAAGACAGAACTGCTAGAGTTAGTGTAAGCAAGACATAGCTGCTAGTGTTAGTGTAAGCAAGACATAGCTGCTAGTGTTAGTGTAAGCAAGCCATAGCTGCTAGTGTTAGTGCGAATATAACAGAGCTGCTAGTGTTAGTGTAAGCAAGACAGAGTTGCTAGAGTTAGTGTAAGCAAGACATAGCTGCTAGAGTTAGTGTAAGGAAGACATATCTGCTAGTGTTAGTGCGGATATAACAGAGCTGCTAGAGTTAATGTAAGCAAGACATAGCTGCTAGTGTTAGTGCGGATATAACAAAGCTGCTAGTGTTAGTGTAAGCAAGACATAGCTGCTAGAGTTAGTGTAAGCAAGACATAGCTGCTAGTGTTAGTGCGGATATAACAGAGCTGCTAGAGTTTGTGTAAGCAAGACATAGCTGCTAGAGTTAGTGCGGATATAACAGAGCTGCTAGATTTAGTGCGGATATAACATAGCTGCTAGAGTTAGTGTAAGCAAGACATAGCTGCTAGTGTTAGTGCGGATATAACAGAGCTGCTAGAGTTAGTGCGGATATAACAAAGCTGCTAGAGTTATTGCGGATATAACAGAGCTGCTAGAGGTAGTGCGGATATAACATAGCTGCTAGTGTTAGTGCGGATATAACATAGCTGCTAGAGTTAGTGCGGATATAACAGAGCTGCTAGAGTTAGTGCGGATATAGTACAGAACTGCTAGAATTAGTGCGGATATAATAGAGCTGCTAGGATTAGTGCGGATATTACATAGCTGCTAGTGTTAGTGGGGATATAACAGAGCTGCTAAAGTTAATGCGGATATAACATAGCTGCTAGAGTTAGTGCGGATATAACAGAGGTGCTAGAGTTAGTGTAAGCAAGTCATGGCTGCTGGTGTTAGTTATGATATAACAGAGCTGCTAGTGTTAGTACGGATATAACAGAGCTGCTAGAGTTAGTGTAAGCAAGACATAGCTGCTAGAGTTAGTG
This sequence comes from Megaustenia siamemsis, assembly GCA_032433765.1. NCBI lineage: Eukaryota > Metazoa > Mollusca > Gastropoda > Stylommatophora > Ariophantidae > Megaustenia > Megaustenia siamemsis. The sequence goes on along the minus strand of JAVIAB010000139.1, from coordinate 1,169,629 downwards.
TAAGCAAGACATCGCTGCTAGTGTTAGTGCGGATATAACAGAGCTGCTAGAGTTAGTGCGGATATAACAGAGCTGCTAGAGTTAGTGCGGATATAACAGAGCTGCTAGAGTTAGTGTAAGCAAGACATAGCTGCTAGAGTTAGTGTAAGCAAGATATAGCTGCTAGTGTTAGTGTGGCCAAGACAGAGCTGATAGAGTTAGTGTAAGCAAGACATAGCTGCTAGTGTTAGTGTGGACAAGACAAAGCTGCTAGAGATAGTCCGGATAAGACAGAGCTGCTAGGGTTAGTGTAAGCAAGACAGAGCTGCAAGAATAAGTGCGGACATGAGATAGCTGCTAGTGTTAGTGCGGACTAGACAGAGCTGCAAGAGTTATTGCGGACAAGACAGAGCTGCAAGAGTTATTGCGGACAAGACAGAGCTGCTAGAGATATTACGGACTAGACGGAGCTGCTAGTGTTAGTGCGAACAAGTCAGAGCTGCTAGAGTTATTGCGGACTAGACAGAGCTGCTAGTGTTAGTGTGGACAATACAGAGCTGCTAGTGTTAGTGTGGACAATACAGAGCTGCTAGTGTTAGTGTTAACAATACAGAGCTGCTAGTGTTAGTGTGAACAATACAGAGCTGCTAGTGTTAGTGTGGACAATACAGAGCTGCTAGTGTTAGTGTGGACAATACAGAGCTGCTAGTGTTAGTGTGGACAATACACAGCTGCTAGTGTTAGTGCGGACAAGCCAGAGCTGCTAGAGTTAGTTAGTGTGGACAATACAGAGCTGCTAGAGTTATTACGGACTAGACAGAGCTGCTAGTGTTAGTTAGTGTGGACAATACAGAGCTGCTATCGTTACGCAGACAAGATAGAGCTGCTATAACGACCAGACTTCAGCAAACGTTGTGAAAACACTAGACCTAAGGGATGACCACGAAAATGATGGATTGACGGGACACTAGAAAGACTAGGAAATCTAACAGCAGTAAAGCGAACAGAAGACCAAACTACCGCAAATTATATCTCCCCTCGACGCTGAAAGACAAATGAAGAAGAAGAAATATGAGTAGTCCATGTTTTCTTTTTTGTACATAAAACGTGACCACTAATGACTTCCTGTGCTTCTCAAGTTTCGAACTCACTGTTCGCCGCTGTTCAATGAAAGTTGAGATACTCCATAATACATAAGACATACTCCATAATACATAATACATAAGACATACTCCATAATACCTAAGACATACTCCATAATATAAGCGCACTGCAACGAAGGCAAATAAACAGCCTATATTAAAAGTTGTGTAAAGCGAAATAGGCTAATATACAAACCTAATGTGATGCACAGATAGATTAAGCACGATTCTAAACTTACGCCATTCCACGGTTTTCCCATAGATCAATGATCGGCTCATTGATGTACCACTGTGTGTATCCTGATGCGCAAATACGTTGCATTGTATGAGGCACCTCACGGTCTAGTGCATTCAATTTCTGCTTCCTATTGATTTGGCTTCTCTGACCTACTGTAGAATTGGTCCAATAAAGCATCGACCGTTGCATAACGACCTTGAAAATTGTCCTGATTGTTTTTCCACTTAATTCATTATGCGCGCCATTTTGGTTCACCACCATTTTCGACGGACAACCATAAATCAAAGATCAATATCAAGAGATGTTGAACTCATTTGAAAATCAATTGAAATTTGAAATAAACATCCTTTCAATCAATGATAAAATTATTTAAAACTATTTAATTATGTTCATTGTCGCTGAAGATTAATCTACAAACATAAGACACAATCATCAGTAAGGTCAAGGCAAAGAAATGCACATAAGTGCATCAAAATGCGAAGCTTCAGTGAAGATAAAAGTGAGGAAAAATGAAAAAAAGTATATATCAAAATAAATGCTTTAACCATACCATAATGCTTTAACCATACCATAATGCTTTAACCATACCATAATGCTTTAACCATACCATAATGCTTTAAACATTCCATAATGCTTTAACCATTCCATAATGCTTTAACCATACCATAATGCTTTAACCATACCATAATGTTTTAACCATTCCATAATGCTTTAACCATACCATAATGCTTTAACCATACCATAATGCTTTAACCATACCATAATGCTTTAACCATTCCATAATGCTTTAACCATTCCATAATGCTTTAACCATACCATAATGCTTTAACCATACCATAATGTTTTAACCATACCATAATGCTTTAACCATACCATAATGCTTTAACCATACCATAATGTTTTAACCATACCATAATGCTTTAACCATACCATAATGCTTTAACCATGCCATAATGCTTTAACCATACCATAATGCTTTAACCATACCATAATGCTTTAACCATACCATAATGTTTTTTAACCATACACATTTTTTTTCTAGATATATAAATCACCTGAAATTAAAATGAATGTAGTTATCCCGAGATGGCGAGCTAAGGTAATGGGTTTGTTTCCTAGAAAATACAATATTTGGCACTGTAATCAATGAGCATTGCTCTCATCGTTTATGAATATTATAGCTTGCTGTCTTGTGAACAAATTATCTGCGTGTGAAATTTTATTTCAAATTTGGACAGTAGATATTTTTAACCGAATATATTACGACTTCTGGAGTTTGAAAAGAACCAGGATGAATCAAGCTACATTCTGTTTCTTTTCTGGTTTCAACGACTGAATTAAGGCTGGTTTTCGGTTCTCATATTTTAAATGTTGTAATTCAGTGATGTATGGTTCATATAGATCCAACATTCTTGATTCAAATCGATATGATTTTGAAACTGGATGTACCTAGAAAAGAGCGTCTTAAAAAGGAATGTAATGAGAAAAATACTCTTGTACACCCTGACCCAAGTAGGCTCGACTCGATCCCCAACAAAACCTTTTCTTAAATTTCCCAACTAACTCCTCTCCTTCTCCCGTACTCTTACAATGCCTCTTTATGGTGTCTTAAGAAATCAAAGGACATAAGCAGTTATCTGACACACCAATCTAGACAAAGACATTATTTACTTCACAAAGCTTCAAACACCCACCATGATCCGGGTATAACACTTTATAAGACGTCCAACATAATACGGGTATAACGCTTAATAAGACGGCCAACATAATCCGGGTATAACACTTTATAAGACGGCCAACAGAATCCGGGTATAACACTTTATAAGACGGCCAACAGGATCCGAGTATAACACTTTATGAAGGCGGCCAACATGATCTGGGTATAATAGTTTATAAGACGGCCAATAGTATCCGGGTATAACACTTTATAAGACGGCCAATAGTATCCGGGTATAACACTTTATAAGACGGCCAATAGTATCCGGGTATAACACTTTATAAGACGGCCAACAGGATCCTGGTATAACACTTTATGAAGGCGGCCAACATGATCTGGGTATAATAGTTTATAAGACGGCCAATAGTATCCGGGTATAACACTTTATAAGACGGCCAATAGTATCCGGGTATAACACTTTATAAGACGGCCAACAGGATCCGAGTATAACACTTTATGAAGGCGGCCAACATGATCTGGGTATAATAGTTTATAAGACGGCCAATAGTATCCGGGTATAACACTTTATAAGACGGCCAACATAATACGGGTATAACGCTTAATAAGACGGCCAACATAATCCGGGTATAACACTTTATAAGACGGCCAACAGAATCCGGGTATAACACTTTATAAGACGGCCAACAGGATCCGAGTATAACACTTTATGAAGGCGGCCAACATGATCTGGGTATAATAGTTTATAAGACGGCCAATAGTATCCGGGTATAACACTTTATAAGACGGCCAATAGTATCCGGGTATAACACTTTATAAGACGGCCAATAGTATCCGGGTATAACACTTTATAAGACGGCCAACAGGATCCTGGTATAACACTTTATGAAGGCGGCCAACATGATCTGGGTATAATAGTTTATAAGACGGCCAATAGTATCCGGGTATAACACTTTATAAGACGGCCAATAGTATCCGGGTATAACACTTTATAAGACGGCCAACAGGATCCGAGTATAACACTTTATGAAGGCGGCCAACATGATCTGGGTATAATAGTTTATAAGACGGCCAATAGTATCCGGGTATAACACTTTATAAGACGGCCAATAGTATCCGGGTATAACACTTTATAAGACGGCCAACAGGATCCGGGTATAACACTTTATAAGACGGCCAACAGGATCCGTGTATAACACTTTATAAGACGGCCAACAGGATCCGGGTATAACACTTTATAAGACGGTCTACAGGATCCGGGTATAACACTTTATAAGACGGACAACATGATCCTGGTATAATGCTTTATAAGGCGGCCAACAGGATCCTCGTATTACACTTAATAAGACGGCCAACATGATCCGGGTAAAACACTTTATAAGACGGCCAACATTATTCGGGTAAAACACTTTATAAGACGGCCAACATTATTCGGGTAAAACACTTTATAAGACGGCCAACATTATTCGGGTAAAACACTTTATAAGACGGCCAACATGATCCGGTTAAAACACTTTATAAGACGGCCAACATTATTGGGGTAAAACACTGCATGAGACGGCCAACATGATCCGTTTATAACACTTTATAAGACATCCGACTTGGCCCTCATATAATACTTTATAAGACTGCCAACATGATCCATTTATAAGACTTTATAAGACGACCAACATGGTCCATTTATAAGACTTTATAAGACGACCAACATGATCCGTGTACAACAATTTATAAGACGTCCAACATGACCCTCATATAATACTTTATAAGACTGCCAACATGATCAGGGTATAACACTTTATAAGACGGCCAACATGATCAGGGCATAACAATTTATAAGACGGCCAACATGATCAGGGCATAACAATTTATAAGACGGCCAACATGATCAGGGCATAACAATTTATAAGACGGCCAACATGATCAGGGTATAACACTTTATAAGACGGCCAACATGATCAGGGTATAACACTTAATAAGACGGCCAACATGATCCGTTTATAACACTTAATAAGACGGCCAACATGACCTGTGTAGAAAGTGGTCACTGACATGATGCCAAATATAACATGGACATAAAGCGGTCACTGACATGATGCCAAATATAACATGGACATAAAGTGATCACTGACATGACGGCAAATATAACATGGACATAAAGTGATCACTGACATGATGCCAAATATAACATGGACATAAAGTGGTCACTGACATGACGGCAAATATAACATGGACATAAAGTGGCCACTGATATGACGGCAAATATAACATGGACATAAAGTGGTCACTGACATGACGGCAAATATAACAAGGACATAAAGTGGTCACTGACATGACGGCAAATATAACATGGACATAAAGTGGCCACTGATATGACGGCAAATATAACATGGACATAAAATGGTCACTGACATGACGGCAAATATAACATGGACATAAAGTGGTCACTGACATGACGGCAAATATAACATGGACATAAAATGGTCACTGACATGACGGCAAATATAACAAGGAGATAAAGTGGTCACTGACATGACGGCAAATATAACAAAGACATAAAGTGGTCACTGACATGATGCCAAATATAACATGGACATAAAGTGGTCACTGACATGACGGCAAATATAACATGGACATAAAGAGGCCACTGATATGACGGCAAATATAACATGGACACAAAGTGGTCACTGACATGACGGCGAATATAACAAGGACATAAAGTGGTCACTGACGTGACGGCAAATATAACAAGGACATAAAGTGGTCACTGACATGACGGCAAATATAACAAGAACATAAAGTGGTCACTGACATGACGGCAAATATAACATGGACATAAAGTGGTCACTGACATGATGCCAAATATAACATGGACATAAAGTGGTCCCTGACATGATGCCAAAAATAACATGGACATAAAATGGTCACTGACATGATGCCAAATATAACATGGACATAAAGTGGTCAATGACATGATGCCAAATATAACATGGACATAAAGTGGTCATTGACATGATGCCAAATATAACATGGACATAAAGTGGTCACTGACATGACGGCAAATATAACATGGACATAAAGTGGCCACTGATATGACGGCAAATATAACATGGACATAAAGTGGTCACTGACATGATGCCAAATATAACATGGACATAAAGTGGTCACTGACATGACGGCAAATATAACATGGACATAAAGTGGTTACTGACATGACGGCAAATATAACTAGGACATAAAATGGTCACTGATATAACGGCAAATATAACATGGACATAAAGTGGTCACTGATATTTTCGCTGACTGCTTTCGACAGCCAGTAAACGAGAATTGATCAAAATCCTACACTGTGGTGGATCTGCAAGCGGACTAGCCACATTCGCTGATATATAGAAGACAACCCAGTACTAAGTAATGTCACGTTGAAGTTGGGAGTGTTGACCCGAAAGATGTTGCAACTTTTTAATAACGATACAACACAGCTTCTCTGTGCCCCTCGAGGGCCACCTCAAACAACATACCCTAAGATTAGCGTATGGCCGGTCTAGGGATATACGATGAGCCATTATGATGACGTAGCACACATAACAATGGCTGCGCCCATAGATTCCCGATTACTCTAGAGAATGCAGCCTACAACGAACGAAATACGGTGCAAATTCCCTAAAGAGAAAAACATTTCGGCTGATTTGATGGAGCAGTCCAAATTAATGAGTGTAAAAACATGTAAATAACTTGCGCCAAACAATTTCAACGACGGTCATTGAACAGCACTCAATGTGTTGACGTAAACCGCAGATCAACTCTAGACGGTGGAAGGCCGCATTCACAACACTTGACTTGTCAAAAAGGAACATTGCCCTGTGTACGACTCCGCTTCATCTGCGCAGATTTGTTAAGTAGAACATCATTTTGACTTTAAAGCAGAAAATTGCAATGGAGAGCCGTAGTTAATCAGGCCCCAAATGCAATTTCTACAGCGATCGAGAGAACATGAACTACGCTCCAACATCTTGGAACTTTATAGTGTAGCATCAGCTATAATAAGTCAATGCATACAAAATAAATATCAGTAGCAGAAAGATAAATAGCTAAGAAACGGTGATAGCACAAAAATAGTAATTTCCCCTTTTACCTGAAACAGGAAACGACATGTAGGTTACGTTTAACACAAGATATTCAATAAAGTGCATTATTTTGCTCTGTCTTGCTTAAAAAAAAGCTCTCAAAACATAAATTTAACGTTACAAAGGCTACATTCAGGAGAAGAGCTATAAGGAACAATGATTCTGAAGTTTAAATGTTTGAGATGTCGCGCGGATAAATCGAATACAAGTCCTGAGTATTGCTTTGAAAGTAAATCAGGCAGTATTAAAACAATCACAGAATGATAGTTACTAGAAACTGTGTCAAAGACAACAGACGGTAGATGTATAGCAAAGACGATGTGGTGAATTGCTGAAACCATAGCCGCATAATTTAAAGACAATCTTTAGTTGACGAAGGAAATAACAGAAAAAGCTCTATTTCTGTCTATTTTTGATGTTTGTTTCTGTTCACTGACCTCTCATGTCTTGTCGTGAGATTAAATTACGTAACTCAGCAGTTTTGACCAGAATCTGAGATAAGAGAGAAGATCATGATGAAGCAAAAACCTGGGAGCATAAACCTGTTTTTCCAAATCGATGTTGAAGGTATATTATAGCCTTATCAGATAATCTCCCTTAGAGAATGAAGCCTTCATACAGAGCCGGGAACGGAAGTGAGGCACAAACCTGGGAACACACGCAGACTGAGAAAGCAAATTTAATACCTTTTGTAACTGATACCGAGCTTCGCCACATTATTGTGTGTGTGATGTCACTAATGTGGTCGGTATTACGCCAGTGCCGTCTTGTATTCCCAGAAAATATGGCATACATTTATGGCTGGGTGATCCCGAAGGCCATCGATTAGAATCGAGCCCAACCACTTGTTCTTAGTTGTGCAGCTCTCTCACCACTAAGCCACATCATCTCCCCACCCACACTGTTAAACTGTCTAGCGTCTTATCTCATAACATTTCTCTGTTTCTCTCTCAGTGTATCTATTGTCCCAACATTTTTTTTCTGTTTTCCTCATAACATGATATGATTTAGAAAAAGCAAACTGTTTATTAATGAGGTCATTTTAACGATTTCCTTTCATTTTAGACTTTCCCAAGTCTTCTTAATTGCTGTTTTTAGCTGTCGATGATACTCTCATATTGAAAACATGCCCATAGTTGCTCAGATTACCTCGTCAATAGCAGCGACACAAGTTCTGTGTTGGTTGATAACACTTTTTTATACGCCCACTAAGTCTCTGGATTATGGTTGTGCCCAAAGTCTTGTAACTTTCATGCATTTCAGAGAGGTTTAGCGGTGTCTGCCTGATCGATAGTTGATCGTCTTCAATAACAGCACAGCTAGCCAGCTTGTCCGCTATTTCATGGCCCCGTACTCCCACCTGTACAAGGACGCAGACAAAGTTGACTCTGCATGTCGTTGACTTCGTTAATGACTCGACCCATTGCCTGCATAGAGAGCGCGCCTCCACGTTTTTTATGCTCACCGAATCACTTAGTATACATGTGTGGGTGTAATTTCATGACTCTAACCAGATGAATGCCCTGGTCACTGGCACCACCTCCATCATCATGCTACTCTTGGTCATAACATAAACACCTCTGTCTACTTGACTGTTCTGCCTGCAGACCTTGCTGTAAACGCCCATGCCCTCCTCTGATATGGATTTACGGATCTGTATGTATAAATGACTGTATTATCATATATAACATCCTGTATAACAAATCATTGTCAGTTAATCCTAGAAAACATGCCATAAAATGTACATAGAACCTGTTCTACTATGAGGAAGTGAGTCGTGGATGATAAGCAGGACAACACAGAGAACATTAGAGGCTGTTGTGATGTAGTTTATCAGAAGAATGCTACGACTTTCAGGATAACAAAGATGACTAATGACAAATATTTTTTTTAAAAGCTGGATAACCATAAATAGCAGAATTAAACGAAAAGACAATCTACATTTATTGGGCATGTGCAACGAAAAGAAGACATAGGGAATACTATAACATCGGACATAATGAATGGAAAGAGGAGCAGAGGAAAACTACGAGAAAAAAAAATAACAAATAGCATAATAAAAGATCATCGACTGAAATGATGACTTGTAGGAAGAATCGAGAGATGTAGAGAGAGATGTAGAGAGAGATGTAGAGAGAGATGTAGAGAGAGACGATCGTCTACGTCAAACAGCATGTCACCTGATGATAATATTCTCCAAATCTTCATGTAAAACCACATTTTTGTGGCCTTCAAGTAACTTCTTTTAGATCGTCCATGATTCACTTCCATAAATACGGATTGGATTTATGTGGCATTGACGAACTCACTTTTCTACTTTTGTTGACAACAATTTGTTGCGAAAATTAATTGTCATTTTTAGTCAAGCTGCCTTTGAGTGGGCTGTTTTGTATATAAACTAGGAAATACGTTTTAACATCCGGGGTTCGTTGTCATGTTTTAGACCACAAATTATTATGCAAGTGTAAACATTGACCATTCTAATAAGTAAACTCATTTGTCACCTGGCCGGCTTAATGTACCGTAATCAGTTCACTGTTCATCACTTCTTGGTTAGTATTCTTCACTTTTATTTTTCATGATTTATAGCCCAGAATACCGCAAACATTAATAGCAGAATATGTCGGTTTCTTCAATTAAAACAACTGCTGACTGTGAGGTTTGGTTTAGCGTGGCAAAGTGAGTCACGAAGCTATTGACGGTAGTCAGTAACCGTGATGCAGGCATCGATTTTCTAATTATTTGGATTGTGGAATCTCTCGCTTTGCTGTTGATGTCAAAAAATAATTTAGATATTTAGTTTCAACATATTTTGTATTCTACTCACGAATCTCACCATTTTTGCACATATTATTTTGTCAGTCCTGATTTGAGGCCAAAGAGAAATGTAAAAGGTTGGCTATATAATAACACTACACGTTATGGTTATGGAAGGCCCTGGTATCACTGCAAACGAATTAAAATCCATAAGTGCTCAACTGCCCGTGCCAGTGGAATCATTCGAATTATTATCTCATCTCCCAAACAGAAAAATAGCTGTACTCCCCATCATAGCAGTCTCAGCACACGCCAAAAGACATAGGCGAAACCGCACAGAAAGTGAACACAGCCATCTGTTCCCTGTCATACGATATCATTATTCATCGTAAACAATCGGAATATTTAAACACGATTGAAACGGATGAAACGCACAGTTTACGGTGTGCATAGAGCACTTATCTCAGTAGCTCCTGCAAAAATCCGGACTTGGAATATCAAGAAACTGCAATAAGGAACATACAAAACTATACAAAAATAAAAATGTTAAACTCCAATGTTGTCAGTCCTTTTATACGGCTGTGAAACATGGAGAACAACAAAATTGACAATCACGAAGATACAGACTTTCATTAATGGATGCTTACGCAGAATAAAAGGATGGAATTGGCAGGACAAAATCACTAACACAGAATTATGGAAATGATGTACCAGTCAAATAGGGAGCCGCGATAGCTCAGTGGTTAGTGAACTGGACTACACAGGACAAAAGGTAGGGTTCAATCCCAACCGACGGCTTCAGGTTCACCCAGTCTTAAATGGGTACCGAATTTTTTTCTGGGAAAGTAAAGCGGCACGGGCGTAATACCGACCACATTACCCCAAAAATCATGTGCTGAAGGTCTGTAAAATGTATGGTCACTAACACCATATTCCCTATACGCCACTTGGCGTGACGGGTGTACTTTACTTTTTTTTTTACCAGTCAAATACCAGTGGATAAAGAGATAGAGCGAAGACGATGGCGCTGGATAGGACATACACTGCGGAAGCCAACTGAGAGTATTACACAACAGGCTCTTTTTGGAATCCCCAGGGGAAAAGACAAAGAGGAAGACCAAGGAGTTCTTGGAGAAGACAGATAGAAGAAGAGATGAAGATGATGGGGAAGACATGGAATGATCTTAAAAGAATGGCAAGAAACAGAACGACTTGGAAAGTGTTTGTTGAAGACCTATGCTCCACATGGAGCTGAAAGGTAGAGGAAGCAATAAGGAACACTTTTCAGACATAGCCTTTAATGGTTCCTGTTGCCTATCCACCATATTGACCGGAAGTTCACGGCCTCCTGAAAATGATGATCGTCATAATTTTTTTTAATGTATAGCGCCCAATGATGTTAGGACATCGTTTTTGACTCCAAATCCGAACATATGAAACACAGTTAATCACCGGATTATCCCCGTCGCACATGAAATAACTGACCGCAAGATCTCCCTGCAATGTGAATTGTGAAATGATAAACCAGTTCACATTACAGTCAAAGTTTCGGCGTTCAACTCCGGAGAAAGTCAGATTGATGAAGCTTGTTGACCGCTGAACATGAACAGGGAGGACATTTAAGAAAATTGTTATCAGGAGGCTGATATTTTTAGCAGTCAAGCTTGGCACGATTTGTGAGGAAAGATTGATGGTGCAAATGAGATGTGTGCTTAACCAGCGAGCTATTCGAGCCATCTACGCATATAAGCTTCCTCTTCTTGTTGACCTTATCGAATTGAAAAAAAACAATCATATCGGTTAAGTAATTATTGACTGCTGCAAAGCTGTTGCATATTGAAGTCAACCCCCTACGTACGTGTATTTACAAATCATAAATATGGAAGGATTATTAGCATGCAAAGTTATCATAACAATGAATGGTATAACTAAATAGCAAGTCTATCTATTGACCTTTCGAGCCGTTGCCGGCCCATAGGGCGTAGACCAAGATACACCTTCTCATATCTGAATTTTTGTTCTATCAGTTTTCTTTTAAAGATATTTTATCAAATCTCGCCACTTGTCTCTGTTCTGTGCAAGCAGCCCTATCTCATTGAGGGAGCCTAATCCTGTTGCTCTTGTTTCTCTCATCAATGTTCTTCCCAGTGTCTGCCATCACATGTCCAACATATGACCATCGTCTTTTCTTTATTACTGAAGATATTAGTGGTTGATTGGCGATTTCTCTAATTTCCTCGTTTGTTTTGAATTCGTTCCACGCTATACCAAGTATTTTCCTAAGAGATTTATTTTCGAATGCGTTCAACTTTGTTTCTATATCTCTTGTTGTTTTCCAGCTTTCACACGCATACGTAAGGGTTGATAGTACATTTGATTTGAATAGCCTATGTTTTGTGTTTGTGCTGATTAGTTTTGATTTCCACAACTTTTGAAGGCTTCTGAAGGACATTGCTGCTTTAGCTATTCTGATTCTAATTTCTTTACTTGTATCCCCTTCTCGATCAATGTGACTTGCAAGATAAGATGAAGTGATCGATCTCTTCTACTGGTATGTTTTCCATGTATATTCTGTCATCTGTTGGAATTAAACAAAATAGCAAGTAAGTTAAGTTATAAATATTAACACTAAGATACCAAGCAACATGGCTAGATAAAGAGATGCATCTGGAGCATTTTCAATCCAAACGTCCGGAAGACGTTCCGGTAAATTTGTTTGTCTAAACAAGAACCAAACTTCACATATCACAAGATTTTCATTTATTTTTGATAAATGTAATAAACCTATAACAATAATATATATAATTTAATAATTTAATTAAATTTTCACTGGATAAACGTGAATACATTAATATTTCAATAGCCTCGTATACTATGAGTTTTTTTCTTTTATTTGTGGGTGGGTGGGTGGGTGGGTGGGTGGGGGGGGGGGCTGGGTAGTCTAGAGGTACGACGTCGGAAGGACCCGGTTTCAAAGCCAGCCAGAACCGGTGTTGACTTTTCAAAAATAGGAAAAATTAACTTCTGGTATTTTTCAATAACGTTACTTTTCTCTGATCTCTTGGTAGTGAGATCCGATGGCTAGCCCTCTCGGATAACGGCAATAAATAAAAGTCTCGTGCACACTCGCGCACGTTAAATATCATTTGACAGTTAAAATCTAAAAGAGTAGGCCATGAATATTGCCGCTGCCCGGGTAAAAGTGTGAGCAAAAGAAAAAAAAACACTCATTGCGGAGTTGGTGCACGTGGGCCAGGATTCTCCTCGGATTTTCTCGAGACTCTAGAGGGGGATATCGGGGCACCTATGGGTTCGTCCAGTGTGTAGTGATGATGATCCAAACAAACAAACAAACAAACAAACAAACATACAAACATACATTATGATTTTCCAGCTTTAAAAATGTGGACGTATAGTTCATGACGACGTGTGTATTTTTGTAAATGAAGAAACACATAGCTCTATCTTATAATCTCGACACTACCATGTCTATTGTTATGTAATAGATAATTGTGTCTATTGTATAATAGATAATTGTGTCTATTGTATAATAGATAATTGTGTCTATTGTATAATAGATAATTGTGTCTATTATTGTATAATAGATAATTGTATCTATTGTATAATAGATAATTGTGTCTATTGTATAATAGATAATTGTGTCTATTGTATAATAGATAATTGTGTCTATTGTATAATAGATAATTGTGTCTATTGTATAATAGATAATTGTGTATATTGTATAATAGATAATTGTGTCTATTATTGTATAAAAGATATTTGTATCTATTTTATAATAGATAATTGTGTCTATTATTGTATAAAAGGTATTTGTGTCTATTGTATAATAGGTAGTTGTGTTTATTATTGTGAAATAGCTAATCATCTAATCCTGTTATCTTGACTCCAGCTGTGGAAGTTTCAACAGATTAATAAATAAAACCAGGATTAATGAATGGGGGTGTGGGTTGGGGTGGGGTCTGTGTACAGTTGGAGTAGATACAAATCGATATGCTCTGTCCAGTGAAGTAATACTCGTGATCGCTGAGTCACGAGACCAGGAGCGAGGGTTGACATTGGTGAGATTTCTGGGTGCATAAGCACTCAATGTTTATTAACTGTATCTGCTCACTTTTTCTATCTCATTCCCATCCTATTTTTACTGCTAACGCCTTTATGTCTTTATTTATCCTTTCTTGCTTGTCCATTTGTATTTTTTCTATCTCTTGCGCTCTCATTTTATATCCATTCTTTCCATTTCCGTTTATTTAATCGTTCATTCCTTCTTTTGCTATGTTTCATCTGTCATTTTTTGTCTTTCTCGCGATTATTCCCCTCCCTCTCAGCTCTCTTTTCCTCCCGTGTTAGCTTGTTGGATACTAACTACTTGGATGCTCCACGATTCTGTTTCTAGATGTCCCTTAAGTCCATGAGCGAAGAGTTCTTTCGAATAACCTGCAATAACTAATTTTTTTTTCTAAAATTAGAAAATTGCTGTAAGCTATTACATTCTAAAATAAGAAAATTGCTGTAAGCTATTACATTCTAAAATAAGAAAATTGCTGTAAGCTATTACATTCTAAAATAAGAAAATTGCTGTAAGCTATTACATTCTAAAATAAGAAAATTGCTGTAAGCTATTACATTCTAAAATAAGAAAATTGCTGTAAGCTATTACATTCTAAAATAAGAAAATTGCTGTAAGCTATTACATTCTAAAATAGAAAATGAATGAGACAAAGAACTTAAAACAAAGCTCTGTATCATATGACACTACAAAGAAAAGAATGGCGTGAAATGAAACTATCTACAACAAGATATTCACTTTGACAACAATGAGCTGACTTGTCCTTAGTTCCAGAAAGATTTAGAAATTTGAATTGTTCGAAGTCTGAATTAATTTTTTTTTAAATTAGAAATGGAATTTAAATTAATCCGTTCCAGACATTAAACAATGTTCACTCTGATAAACTTAAATTGCAAATGTGTATATCCAAGGTAAAGATTGCGGAATTAAATCTTAAATAATAAATTAAAACATTAAAACAATAAATATAATATGTAAACACTTCAGGTATATAATAAGATGAGAATTGCATTTACGGTAACAGAGGGGAGGACTAATGTCCCGTGTGGCTGGTGAAGAGAGAGAGAGAGAGAGAGAGAGAGAGAGAGCAAACTTACTGCCTAGATATGGAGCGCACTCTCATGGTGCACATTTTTACTGACTTTAACTACTGGATTAAGGTGCTGGTTCACTTTCTTTTTTCTAAGTCCATAACTCGTTAACCGCTTTAATGGCTCGCGATAAATTCTTTCTTCTTTCAAATCTAATTGTTGATACCACGCCCTTCCTCGTGTTACATGAAACATAGCAATATCATCACCGCAAGGTGACTTACGGGGGCATGTGCATGGGCTCCAGCCACAAGTAGTTTTCGCTATATTTGGACGTGCATTGCGCTCTAATATAACCTAGAAGATATAGTTTGAGGCTGAACGGATGGTGCCTCGGCAAGTAGCAGGCAAACTCGACGAGACAAGACAAGACAAGACAGCACAAGACAGCACAAGACAACACAAGACAACACAAGACAAGACAAGACAAGACAAGACAGCACAAGACAGCACAAGACAAGACATACAATATTCCTCTTGGTCTTCCTTGCTTCCGCGCTCTTCTATGGTTCCTGGTTAGTAAACAATAGCATATATATGGGTGGTCTAGAGCTACGAGGTCGGCCTCAGGACAGGAAGGACCCTGGTTCAAACCCACCAGAAGCGGATTTGTCTAAAATAGGAAACAATTAATGTGTAGTTTATTTGCGACATTACTCTGTCCTCATCTCTTGGGTAGTGAGACACGATGTCTAGCCCTTTCGGATAACTGCAATAAACAAGAGAACCAGTGTGCACACAAACATTGTAGAATCATTGGCAGTTGAAATCAAAAAGACTAGGCCTCAAATATGGCCGCTCTCCGAATACAGTTATCAGCAGAAACTTACCCACAGCCT
Organism: Megaustenia siamemsis; assembly: GCA_032433765.1. Taxonomy (NCBI): domain Eukaryota; kingdom Metazoa; phylum Mollusca; class Gastropoda; order Stylommatophora; family Ariophantidae; genus Megaustenia; species Megaustenia siamemsis. Next base: position 1,153,697 of record JAVIAB010000139.1, on the reverse strand, counting down.
GGATCCCAAGCCGTGCTACGGAGTTCGTGCATGTATGCCACGATTCTCCTAGGATTTTCTTGAGATTCTCATAGGGGATATCGGAGCACCTATGGGTTCGTCCAGTGTGCAGTGATGATAATTTTAAAAACAAACAAACCAAACATAAAACGATAACATGAAAACAAACATCATAACATGATAATTTTCAACATTGAAATCATACGAATGTAACGCAAATGTCTTTCATGCAGAATAGAAAAAAAAACATTTGCAGGATATGTATTGTATTCACTGCACTTGCGCACATCCAGTTTACTCATAGAATCATTATTCGAACTGCGCTTCAAAGTTATTTTCGAATTTAGTGTTCGACCACTGGATCGTTCGAAGTACGTGACTCCTCCGTATACTCATCATATGTATCATTATGACCGTATATTATGAGGAAGATTTAGTTGCAAAGTCATACAATTCATTTAGAAAAACAAAGCACAAAATTCAAAAGGAATGAAGTTCCCTGTCCGACCTATCTTTATCACCTATTATCAGTTGCTAGTCCACTCCTTGCTGCCGAATTACGCTATGCCAAAGCAGCTTGTATGCGAATATATATAAAAGGATTCTGCCACTACAAGGCACTTTAGACTGTAGCCACCACGAAGAGGACATCAATGTGCTGGGTTAAAACTAAGACAAGTAAGTAAACGACCGGATAGAGACCGTAGATTCGACCAGAATTGTTGCGTATAGTAAGTGTAGCTATTTTGTGCTGGATATATATTGTAAGCTTTAGAGTTCAGTGCAGCAGGAGGTCGACGCCTGGGAGTCATGCCTCAGGCTGGCCCACCTCCTTTAGAGTGTTAGATAAAGGGCCAAAATATTTTCTCTACGGGCTTCTCTTCTGATGATCAGATTGTCTCTTCCTGTGAAGCTCTGTATAAAGAGTTTCATGTTCCTTATTAAAACACGAATGACTTAACCTAAAGGAGAAATCAGAGACTGAACGAACGATGACAGAAACAAAGTAATTTATTTTTAAAAAATGAAGCAACTGAGTTATGTAAAAAGGTTGCATTTTATTAAAATAAAGCAATACAACTGAATCACGTAACAACGTTGCTAACCAGATAGGAATTGTTCAGTTAGGTATATTGTTATCTCAAGCTTTAAGCTTAGTTTCCAAAAGATCTGGACAGTTTGTTGTAGTCTCTTGTCATCACAGAGGTTGTTTATTATAAGTTCATTATTTTGTCTCCCATTTTTCGTTGCTTTTCTGCTGCCTGTTTCGATTTCGACTCTTCCTGCATTCCTTTTGTTTCTTTATAACACATACAAATATGCATTTAACCATTTTTTTTTAAATAGCTAGTTTTTTTTATTATTTATTTTCGAAATATTTTCTTCCGAACCCGTAAGGAATTAGTTCTGTTGTTGACGTGTTACGTCGCTGTTTGACGTGTTACGTCGCTGTTTGACGTGTTACGTCGCTGTTTGACGTGTTACGTCGCTGTTTGACGTGTTACGTCGCTGTTTGACGTGTTACGTCGCTGTTTGACGTGTTACGTCGCTGTTTGACGTGTTACGTCGCTGTTTTTCATTCAGACATTTAATCGTCATCGCAGCTATCTCTCAGCTAAAACGTTTTGACATTTTTATTTTAAATTATTTACACCATTAGTGATCGTCAGCGCTAGAAATAATTTTGTTCATATTTTTACGATTCAATTATTTTGTTGTGACTCTTTCATTCTCACTTTAAAAAATGAATTAATGTTTTATTTCTTTTTAATATAATTTAACCCTTAGCGCCCCTTTAAAACAAGACGAGGCTACCGAGGGCGTTACTGGACCCTTATTTAATTTTCAAATTTTTTATAAGAGTTAAATTATCTTTTCATTGCTTGATGACGATCGGGTATCACTTGTAGTACATGATGTCCCCTAGCAAACGAGGGTAATCCATTAGGATCCCCCTTAACGTTGTTGTTATTTCTATTATTGTGGCGTTGATTTATGATTGTGCAAAGAAATTACGACGGTGGTTTTCTGTTGCCTTCCGTCTGTTTTGTTTACGGTTGGCTCCGCTAAACTTTTACTAAATAAATCTCACCTTCACGGCAGTGTGGTTGTTTTACTTAAAAATTAAAGGAACTAACATTGCTAAATACATCATCAAATCTTTAGTAGAAAGAACCATAGAGGTGAAAATAGATCTATACTTGTGTTTCATAGATTATACCAAAGCATTTGACAAAGTAAAGCACCAAGAAATAATCACAATTTTAGAAGGTATAAACGTAGACAGCAAAGGTCTAAGAATAATAAAGAACATGTAAAAAAAAAGTAAAGTACTCCCGTCACGCCAAGTGGCGTATAGGGAATATGATGTTAGTGACCACAAATTCTACAGACCCTCGGCACATGATTTTTGGGGTAATGTAATCGGTATTACGCCCGTGCCACTTTACTTTCCAGAAAAAAAATCAGGTACCCATTTAAGGCTGGGTGAATCGGATGCCGTCGGTTGGGATCGAACCCTACCTCTTTTTCTTTGTAGTCAAAGTTCACTAACCACTGAGCTATCGCGGCTCCCAATTTGGAATATTCAACAAATAAAACAGGATGTTAAGCAAGGTTGTGGGCCGTCACTAGATTTGTTTAATACGTATAGTGAGATTATTTTAAGTTCCATAAGTAATATGTCTTGAATAACAATTGGAAGTATAATATAAATAATGTAAGGTATGCTGATGATACCGTAGTAATCGCTAAGATTGAAAATGAGTTACAAGAAATGTTAGACATTATAGTGAAAGAAAGCAACAATAAAATACTCAGCCTTAAAGGCAAAAAAAACAGAAGTAATGGTAACAACAAAGAAAAAGACATCACCGCAATGCACAATAAAGACAAGTGGAACAATACTAAAATAGGTAAAGGAATTTAAATATCTTGGAAGAATGTTAACCTCAGAAGGTAGATGTACAACAGAGGTGAGATTGCAGAATGGCTAAGGCAAAAGAAAGCTTTCCCAAAAATTAGAATGATACTGTGCAATCCATTTTTGACAATAGAAACAAGAAAAAGAGTTCTTAAATGTTATGTAGAGCCAGTCTTAACATATTGATGTGAATCATGGACAATAGGACAACAGACAAGAAATTCACTGGAACCTCAAGAAATGTAGTTTTACAGAAGAATGTTGAGAATACCATGAACATCTATGAAGAGTAATGACAACGTTCTGAAAGAGGCCAAAGCAAAAAGAGAGCTAATATCAAATATTAGGAAGAAACAATCATCATGTTTTGCCATGTAATGAGAAGGGAACAGCTGAGATATATTGTGACAACTGGGAAAGTCGAGGGACAAAGAGAAAGAGGGAATAAAAGAGAAAATATACCAGACAGGTTAGAAGAATGGCTTGGCAGAATTTCAACAACAGAAATGATAAATAACTGTAAAGATCGAAAGTTGTGGAGAGACATAATCACCCACGCCAGCAGGCATGTAATTAATGATGATAAAAAGTAAAAAGTAGAGTACCCCCGTCACGCCAAGTGGCGTATAGGGAATATGGTGTTCGTGACCATACATTTTACAGACCTTCGGCACATGATTTTTGAGGTTATGTGGTCGGTATTACGCCCGTGCCGCTTCACTTTCCCCGAAAAAAATCCGGTACCCATTAAAGGCTGGGTGAACTGGAAGCCGTCGGTTGGGATTGAACCCTACCTCTTGTCCTTTGTAGTCCAGTTCACTAACCACTGAGCTATCGCGGCTCCCAATTGATGATGATGTTGACGACGATTTCAAGATTTAGTTGTTTCGGGCATTTTCGTTTCTAGTTCTTGTTTGATCTTTTCATGATTCTTTTACAGACTAGTTAGGACTAGAAGAATATACGAACGGACATACAGCTATAGGACAGGAAGACAAAATGACGAGCCACGCATATTCACCATCATCTTATGCCGTTCCAGCATCGGTGTCTGGCTACCATGAAATATATTTTCACTGCCTCTCTTGCACTGATGCTGCACACTGTCGTAGGCACCTATGTTCATTTGTTGACGTTGTCGGGAGTGTCCATTTGTTGACGTTGTCGGGAGTGTCCATTTGTTGACGTTGTCGGAAATTTTCATTTGTTGACGTTGTCGGGAGTGTCCATTTGTTGACGTTGTCGGAAGTGTTCATTTGTTGACGTTGTCGGAAATGTTCATTTGTTGACGTTGTCGGGAGTGTCCATTTGTTGACGTTGTCGGAAATGTTCATTTGTTGACGTTGTCGGAAATGTTCATTTGTTGACGTTTTCGGCAGTTTTCATTGGTGATTTCTGTCACACAATCATTGTCTAAGCAGCGAGGCTCGGCTTGAAACGTCAGTCACTCATCAACGTAAACAATGAGACTGATGAGTTCTTATGAAGACTGAGTTATCTGCCTGTGCGGCGAGGGACCCTTGTGCACACAGCTGCCAGGGAAGAAAGTATTAACACCTAAAAATCAATTCCTAGTCTCTAGGGACTTCGCCAAAGCTGGTGAACGGAAAACAAAATAATAAAAATATGTTCATGTTGTCAGTCCATTTTGTAAACAAATATAGGAGCTACGCTAATGGCACTCAAATAACGACAACTCCCGGGGCTTAGAACCTTCTTATTGACGAAATTACCGAAAGCTCAAATGTTAATCTGCTGTTCAAGGTTGTTAGAAGAAGCTGTATCTTGACATTTCAAAACGTACTTAACGACTGAAAATTGCGTCCTCCGAAACTCTCAGATTGGCCAAACTTTGATCTCGTTACGAACATGAAGTACAAAATCATCGTTCACAGGTAAATATTTGCCTTAGAAAAAGACCAACATATTCTTGGAGAAGACAGATGTCAGCAGAGATGAAGATGATGGGTAAGACATTTAATTATCTTTAAAGAATTGCAAGAAACAGAACACCTTGGAGAGTGTTTGTTGAAGACATATGCTGCACGAGGAGTTGAAAGGTAAAAGAGGAAGAAGATAGCAACACTTTACATTTTGTATTTGATGTCACAAGTTGAAACCACTTCCAGAAAATACCACTTCCAGGATAATGTACTAGGCTCAGGACATCTTCATTTATAAACAATGCGAAACTTTACAAGATATTAAATGCCACTTTGAGGTGACAACAAACGGACGTGTGTTTCAGTTGGTCATACGTCATGTACAAATTTACCCTCTCATTGCGTGCTGTCTACACATCGACAATCTTTTATCTAAGAACCATGAGTCCACGTCACTCCTTCGGATGAAATAGATATGAGTTAAGATGGGCACAGCCAGAAGCGAGAAACTTAATGGGAGTGTAAGAAAACTAATTAAACAACACAGAACTGGAGTCGTCAGTCGCTGGACACTTTTAAACTTGTTGAGGAGGGGATCTGAGCACCTATGAACATGTTCGGAATGCAATGATTATGACCCGCTAATAACTCAATAAATCAATAACAATAACTCCACATCGAAGATTGGCTACCATGGAACGCCATTTTACTCTGTCTCTTGTCTTAATGACGCATATTGTCCTAGGTTCACCTGTTCACCTTTTGATGTTATCAGTCTACTTTAGTCTTGGTCTGCCCTTGTCTTATCTACCTTACAAGTTCATCAATAATATTTGCGCATGTGCAGGTATTTAAATAGATCCAACCACGTGACATTCGCAACAATACTTGTCCCTGGCAAGTGATACAATCTTCGCCAAACATAAACCGCTAGACTTGACTTCAAATCGACCACATAGATTTGTTCCTGAGCTGATTCAATTAGCTTTTGTCCTAATTAAAGCAAAATCTATTTATAAACGCCGAGGCTTATTTGCTCAATGGGATTGGAGATTTAACGGAGCCTGTGATTTGATTTTGCTCAATAATTTTTGTTAATGATCTCTGTAAATATTTGTCGTGTTCGTAGTGGTTTTATTTGTACATAGTTTTATTGATTGACATGTTTGTATGTGGAAACTAATAAAGGTAGTTTATATTTGAGGTCTGATGGAATTTGCTAATAGAAGTTTCGTTCAATAATAATGGATCTGTAAGGTTTATTTTTGCTGAGGTGTTGGTATTGTTAGGGGAGGGAGGGAGTGAGCTGAGGTGGGGATTAATGAGTGGGTGTGATGTGAGGTGAAGGGAAGGGAAGGTATGAGTTGTTGGGAGAGGAGGGTAGCAAAAGATTAATGGAAAGTGATGAAAGTGTTTTGAGGACAGAAGAGTAATAAGAGGTTTGGAGTATGGTGAAAGATTGTGAGGAGAGATTTGTTAGAATTGTGAAGACAGGAGTGTGGGATATGATAGCATTGTACGGAGAGGAGTGTGGCAGGTGTTAGAGTTGTGAGGAGAGGAGTGTGGGAGGTGTTAGAATTGTAAGGAGAGAGGTGTGGCAGGTGTTAGAATTGTGAGGAGAGGAGTGTGGGAGGTGTTAGAATTGTGAGGAGAGGAGTGTGGGAGGTGTTAGAATTGTGAGAAAAGGAGTGTGGCAGATGTTAGAATTGTGAAGAGAGGAGTGTGAGATGTGTTAGAATTGTGAGGAGAGGAGTGTGGAAGATGTTGTGAGAGTAGTGAGGTTATGTGTATTGGACGGTGTTGTAATTGTGGCGAGAAAATGAGGACGAGGGTGTTGTAAGAGGTGTGAGGAGAATAGTGTGACAGTCTTTGTAAGAGTTGTGAGGGAGGAAGTGTGGAAGATTTTGTAAGAGTTGTGAGGGAGGGAGTGTGGAAGATTTTGTAAGAGTTGTGTGGGAGGAAGTGTGGAAGATTTTGTAAGAGTTGTGAGGGAGGGAGTGTGGAAGATTTTGTAAGAGTTGTGTGGGAGGGAGTGTGGAAGATTTTGTAAGAGTTGTGAGGGAGGGAGTGTGGAAGATTTTGTAAGAGTTATGAGGAGAAAAGTTGGTTATTTGGTTAAGGAAGGCCCCTGTATCACTGCAAACGAATTAAAATCCATAATTGCCCAACCGCCGTGCCAGCGTAATCATCCGAATAATTATCTCATGTCCCAAAAAAAGAAAGGTAACTGTAGTCCCATCGTAGCAGTCTCAGCACACACCAAAAGACATAAGGCGAAACCGCGCAGAAAGTGAACACAGCCAACAGTTCCCTGTCATACGACATCATCATTCAACGTAAACAATTGGAATATCGAAACACGATCAAACCGGATGAGACACACAGCTCACGGTGTGCACAGAGCACTTAACTCAGTAGCTCATGCAACAAGCCGGACTTGGAATATGAGGAAACTGCAACAAGGAACATTTTTCATGCATAGCCTTCAATGGTTCCTGCCGCCAATCCACCATATACCTGAAGTTCACGTCCTTCTGAAAATGAGGATCGTCATATTTTTAAAAAAAATGTATAGCGCTTGATGATGTTAGGCCATCGTTGTTGACTCCAATTCCGATATATAAACACACAGTCGTCAGATTATCACCGTCGCACATCAAACAGACCGTAAGATTAGCGTATGGCCAGTCTAATAATATACGATGAGCCATTACGATGACGTAGCACTCACAACAATGTAGCGTCCTTTATATTCCCGATTACTCTAGTGAATGCAGCCTACGACGAACAAAACACGGTGTAAATTCCCTAAAGAGATAAAACTGCGGCTGACGAAGCAGTTCGCATTAATGAGTAACAAGTAAATAACTTGCGTCAAGCAATAGCAACAACGGTCATGAACAGCACCAATGTGACGTAAAGCGCAGATCAAGTCTAGACGGTGGAAGTAGATATTGTAACTTTTGTGAGAAGAAAAGTGCCTGAGGTGTTGTAATAATTATGATGAGAGGAGTATGGGAGGTGTTGTAAGAGTTTTGAGAAAAGGAGTGTTCATGTGTTGTTAATTAATTATTAATAAATAATTTAATTAAATAATTACAAATTAAAATTAATAAAAAAAAGCACAAAAAAATAACTGGAGAAATAGATGCATAAACTACATTTGTTTTATTTTTATATTTCCCTCAATAAGTTTGCACCGGACCGCAACGTTGAGTTCTTTTATGTTGATTACTACCTAAGTATAACTGCAACCATTGTTTCTATTCCTTTCAATTATTAATGACAAATACTTGAGATGAAACTTGCCTAGCACCTTGTTTTATTTGTTGTGACATAAAAAATAGTTTTTTCTAGTTCTTATTGTAGTAGTATACAATGTTATATTTGACCCGCATTTGGTCCATAATTTAACAAAGATATATAGCGCGGCGCGCAAGGCGCAGGGAGAATTAACCGTGACCTCTCGTGTCGGTGACCCCGGAAGTGAGTTATTTATAGCTATGTAGTTGAGTGTCTGCTTAGCTCTATGTCATAAATGAATCGTAAGGGGTGAAACTGTTAGAGATTGCTAGCTTGTCTAAGCTGGTAGTGTAAAGAGTTAAATATCTAGAGTCGTAGTCGAGACGTTATCATCAACTACCTTTCTTTTTATATAGAAATAGGAAAGAGCATTACTTGATTGACTGTAGGAAAATATGGAATTATTTAAGACTTTGAAACCTACATTTTTCCCACCCTTAGCCTTTTGCGTGGCGAGAACCTCTAAAAACATATCTTTATCTGATTTGTTGTTTTGCTTGCTTAGCCCTTTACAACTGATTTTATCGTGATCCCCACTACAATGGTACGTCTTACTGCATAAGCTAACAAGAGCTGTCCCTTTGTACTCTAATTTTAAAAGACCGGGCGTTCGTTTGGTGCATACTTTAACACCCTTACAGTTTATACAGTCTGTCTTGCTAACATGCTCATCGCAAAACTCGGCAGGAAACCAGTCTTTATATTCTCTATTAAACTCATCCTGCATACCTGCCTTAACTATGTCCTGCAACTGATGTGCACTTAAAGCCAAGTATAAGCTATCAGTATCTTTTTCACATAACTGAAAGTCGGACCTGGCTACAAACTTATCTAAGAACTCGAAATAAAAATCTAACATACGAAGTTTCGCATATTGATAGAAGAAGAAATCGATTTGTAAGGGCACGATCCAAACAGTTTTCTTTTTCTCCATTTCAATTTCAAAAAGATCCTCCTCTAGTTCAGTTATCTTTTTAAACCGTGAATTATTTATCAATTTTCGATATCTCATCCTCCTGAAAGTACGAGGCAGCCCTAAGATTGGCCTTATTGGTTAGAGTCTTCCCGTACGCTGAGTTTCCTAAGAGTTTCATCGTATCATTGACTATAGATTGATTTCGTCTAAGTCACCAGTCCGACGCGCCTCTGTGACCATATCTCCAAACTTTTTAAAACAACTAGACGGTTGATTTCTATCACTTGATAGATTTTTGTTACCCCCAGCCCATGATCTAAATACTATTTTAACAGTGGTGTTGCCAACAAAATTTTATCCCCGACATAACTACCGATTAGAGTGCGACGAGGGGTTGACAACAAGTTATGTTTGAGGGCATATTCACCCATAAACGGTCCAATATCATAACGCGTGACGACAATATTTTTGAAAATTTCAGTCTTCTCACTGAAATGTTCCTTCATGCGGTCGGGGACGTGCAGATCATATTCCACTAAACCAAAACATGTCCCATCTGAAACAGAAATCAGAATCTGATTATCACTGAGAGGGAGTCCTTCTTGAGAGTAAGAGGGTCTAGCTCGAGGGATGGCTTTAGAAAGGAAAGCTCTAATGTTTGGTTCAGATTTTTTGAGAGCCTGCCACTCACATTCCCACATAACTTCTACTGGGACTTTGACCTCCTCTATTTGGTAGGTGTGTATCTCACATGTTTTTATCAAACAGCTCGAACAAGGGCTTATTATTAACAGGTTTCTATCTTTATCTTTGGTGATGGGACAGTCCTTGTGACCATGGTTCAGACAACTATGAAAATTGTAGACTATTCTATTCATTGTATCCCACCCATTCACGGGGATATTTTTATTACCTAACCGAAACTCCCTCCGTTAAACTGAGTTTTCAACTCTACACCTTTCTGATGGGCGATCCACATTAACCACTCTCTACTTCGTTGGACATAATGTAACCGTGAATGATGAAACATACATATTTAAATCATAGTTAAGTGAGGACAAAACAGGATTAGACAAAATTAGCATAGGGATGACTAAGAGACCATGGTAAACCGCACTGACTGACCACTGGTTGTAAACTTATCGTAGCCTTCGGTAAGGAATGTAAACTAAAGGTGCCAGATAGCTAGGGAATCACCTTAGCTGTTGGTGGGGAACGTAGAACTCATAAACTAAAGGTGCCAGATGGCTGGGGAATGACCTTAGCTGTTGGTGGGGAACGTAGAACTCATAAACAAAAGAAGGGCTAGTCACGCTGTGTCAGATAATTGGAGAGGGTCACTTGAGTGCAGAAAGGAGTGGAACAGCGTCAATGCCATAGTTGGCAGGGGAAAATGTAAACTGTCGGTAAAAGAACAGGTATATAAAAGTTAGAGATCAGACTTGAGAATGGGACTTCCACTTTTACATTTCGACTTAGGAACATAGCCACGCACTAGGGACCGACAAGAACTGAAATAGTCATAGAAGAACTTCAACTTAGAGAAGAGACGAGTAGAGAAGCAGAACTACACGAAAGCAAAATTATAATTACAGATCAGAATTAGAAGTCACGCACCAGAACTTGAGGACGAGAACTAGAACGAGAGACGGAGAACTAAAGATAGCACCGAGATAGCCATTGGAGAACGTTAGAAACAGAAGACACAGGGACGAAAGAGAAACAATAGACATAAGAGACAGCTAGAATATCCACTATACGAATAGCTGAGGTACAACACCGACGGTAGTCAAAGTACTTCAGCGGCCAAGACTGTTAACAGATAGAACAAGTATCTACAGAAACGCTAGGAAGGATAGCCTGATAGTATTTATATGTATATAGATAATAAATGATGACTTATTTATAATACACCAAGTTTGTTCATTATTTAATGTGTGGTGTCGTGTCTTATACGAAGAACAATTAGAACACGTCTATAATAATAGTTATCTTTTTCGACCCTAAACCGGTCTCAGTCCGTCAAATAATTGGATAATCTGTTGGCATTGAGTTCATCAGAGCCCAAAGATACAACGCGTTGTCATCGTAACCGTGGATGGATTTGACCAGCTTTTCTCCCATAAGAAACGTTTTGCCTACCTCGTGATACCTATGAAAAATTATAGAGGGAACCCCAACGATATTATCTCTAATCATTGTGTGTAGACTTGCCTGTATGCTCGAACATAAACTGAACATTACACCCCTATCAACGGTCTTAAAAAGATACTTTAAACAATCACCGGGAACAGAAATGGCGTCTTTAAAACAGTCCACACCCCGCTCCCCATAAAGTGAACCTGCTGCTCTAAGGCTTCTAAGAAGGGGACTACATCTTTGTTATTATACCACGCCAAAAAGTCCCTAAGGGTGGTCATGTTATTGTCCTCCCAGACTTTTTTTGCACAGAGCGTACTCCTCCTTTGAAATGTTGGCATTTTTTAACGACGAAAAAATGCTTCGTGTGTTGGGTAACTCCATCTCGTCCAACATTTGAGGATCGTCAACATATTCATAACAAAAGTAACCCTTTGTCTCGCTAATCTCATCAGCAGCCAGATATTTACTATAGCTAAACCCTGGGGCTAGATAGTTTACTATATCTAAGAATTTTAGATTCTGCGTTGCAATACACATAAAGTTATTGTTTCTTTTAACTATAAACTTGAACGGTTTTGTACTTTGTAGTCTACTTCCATTTTGTCTTCCTCTTCTTCATTAAACTCGGCTTCTTCTTCCATACTATCTCCTTCTCCGCCCACTCGCGCATTAGCGGTCACGAAGTGCTTTATTAAATAAGGTTTAATGACGTTGAAGTCATATTTCCCCGAGTTAAACCCTGTCACTGGAAGCTCTTTTAAATACTCATCAAACATAGCTATTAGCTTGTGTTTGTTCAGATCATGGAGTTGAGTTAAACTTGTTTCAAATCGAGACCGCAATAACGAGTATGCCTTATCAGCTATACTAGTGAGGTAATCAAGCATTTGACTAACTAAAACCTGTGGGTCGCCCTTGGTTATGAAGCATTTTGGTTCCTCCCACCCTGGGACATATGACGCTTTAGAACAAGAGAGGGGGACATGTTTAGCTACAAAGGTGGTAACATTCATAATCGAATGTCGCCCTGAATGGGTAAAGAAAAGACTCCAAAGTACTTAACCCTTCAGCGATGATCTCATCCCATACACTTTCAGGTGAAGAGAAAACCCCACCCTTATATGTCTCTACAGTCGTAACCCCATTGCAAGTTTTTTTCATACCTAGCCATACACCAAAACATTTTCCACAATTTTCCTCATTTTCCACAAGAAAAGCTTTTACTAGCCCTAGAAAAATCGTTTATATAAAAGAAGTAAAGTAAAAGACGGCGAGTTTCACTATAACTACTGCCGCTTCTCAGGATAATACGCAAGGCTTGCTCAGAATCAAACTTAAAAATATCGATATTTATTGAAAAACAATTTTCTAAGAGAGGCATTTCAGCAAGAGTTACATCGGGAAAGTTACTTAACATTAGATATGGGTTAAACTGTTTGAAAAGTAGTCTTGAAGCCTTCCTAACATCATCAACATAGGCGCCTCTATGGATAGCTAGACACCGGAAGAAGTAGAGATTATCATCGTAGATTTTAGAATGAGAATCGTTTTGAAGGGTATTAATACCATGGTTCGATGCAATGTATGTTGGGATATCTAACAGACACCCTATAGGATAATCTTGAAGTTTATAAATATAAACACTCGTACTGACTAACGCCTCCAAGGTATACTTGGTTGTCTCCCTGTTTTTATCTGCATACCCTAATATATCACTTTCATTTAATCTATCTACAAAAGTGTCAAAATCATTTCTGTTCTTAACTAACAAGGGTTTGTCTAACCCGGTCGCGTTATACTAGCTGGCGTAAAAATAACGCAGCCCCTGTGTCTCCCTATGTCTTAAAACTAGATGATGACTATAATTCACCTCCAAATTCTTTTGCTGGGCTAGGAAAAGGGTTTACAACCGTCTTCCAATCTATAGGAGTATCAGGCTGATGGAATATAGTATACGTGTCCATGTATTTGTTCCTACTTTCGTGTGTTCTAATAGCTAACCAGTTATCGTTATATAACTTCATAATATCTTGGGGTAACTTATTTATAGAGTCTATTTCATAAATAAGTCTTGGTCTCGTTGAGAACCCTTGAGTCGAACTCTTTACTGCCCGCTTGCGTGAGGTTTGTTGACAGATGTGGCAGATATGTTGGGTAGCACTGGTCTCTTTAGAGGGTACATGATCTGCTGATGCAGGTGTTGGTGATGCAGGAACTGCTGATGCAAGAGATGTAGGATGCTATGTCTTAATATCTCTGGCAAGGCTGTCTGCTCTATAATAAACTCGTTCACAATCATCACATTTGTATTCCTGACGCATATGTACACTAACAACGTGTCGCTTTATGTCCCTGTCCCGGGTGAAGGTTTTGGAGCACAGATGGCAAGTGATAGACATCTGTGGAAAAGAAATTGAAACATTTCAACTAAGGAATAAAGAACAGTAAACATTACAATGAAAGAAAACCAGTAAAGGTAATCAATGAGATTCACAAATTATCAAAATTAGGTTATACAAATAACACGTGGATACTAAAAAAGACAACTTATCGAAAATACGTTACTAAAGCAACATACTATAATATTAAAGAACTAAAATAACGCTTACATTTTATGTGTCTGAAGGCGCGAGACACATTCTTCGTCAACTTTTGTAAATGTATATCTGATTACAAGATTCACAGCAGCGTTATATATACCCCTAAAACACCGGTGGTGGTACTAAAAATAGAATTGACCTCTGATGCAATACCTGATGAGTTACTAAAAATAGATTTGACTTATGAGGCAATACCTCATGAGTTACTAAAAATAGATTTTGACTTATGACGCAATGCCCGAGGAGTTACTAAAAATAGAATTAGACCTATGATGCAATACCCACGTGTCCACTTATCAATCAAAGACGATAATATAGCTGAGAAACCCTAATAAATAATTAGAATTTACTAAAAAAATTACATAAGAGGATAGTTAGGACTGTGTCTGAATGATTTAGGAAAATATTCCTACAACACTAGAAAAAACCAAACACACTAAAAACACCAGATTGAAATACTATACTTAAAGTTCACGCCCCTGTCACAACTCTTCTAAGATAAGTACTGCAAAGCATGAAAGTTACGCCTCCTGCTATAACTATACAAAGAAAGTGATAACAAATACATAGGTTACACCCCTGACATGAAAGAAAATGGTACATCAAAACATGAACATTATGCCACACTCATAACTCTACTAAAAAGAAAAAAATGGTACCTCCTGACCATTTATAGGGATAGGCCTATGAAACCGTTGAGAAAAGTAAATATAACCTCTAGTCTTACCCAAAACTTTCATATCATGATATCAAGAAGTTGCTTCAAATATCACTTTTATATTCCTTACCTCCGACCACTTTTTGATGGATACGCCCATGAAAGCGATAAAAATAGTAAATTTAACTTCTATGCTTACCCCAAACTTTATATTAGACATCCCTGTAGCAAAAATTAATTTTAAAATAACTTTTGTGATTTTACCCCCCCCCCCCCCCCCCGTCCCCACCATTTTTGAAGAATACGCCTATGAAACTGTTAAAAATAGTAAACATAGTTTACACTCTGGGCTTACCCAAACTTTATATTAGACACCTCCATATATCACATTTACATAAAAAAACAATTTTAACCCTAACCACTTTTTGATGGATACGCCTATGAAACTGTTAAAAATAGTAAATTTTACATCTACGCTCACCTCAAACTTTATATTTGACACGCCCATATATCAAATTTGCGTAACAAATCAACTAAAAATTAGTAGTGAAGATGCAGCATTACATGCAATAAAATAACGCCACGGGTGCATTTTTGGCTATATAATAAGTCTACCGGTGCATTTATTTGTTGCGCCGGTGACAGGGATTTTTTTTTATATATGAGAGTATAGCATAACCATTTTTTTCGGCCGAGGTATTATGCTACATAAGGTGTTTTAATGGTATATTTAACGCTGCTGTGAATCTTGTAATCAGATATACATTTACAGTTGTTGACGACGAATGTGTCTAGCGCCTTCATACACATAAAAAGTGTTATTTTAGTTCTTTAATATTATAGTATGTTACTTTAATAACGTATTTTCGATAAGTTTATTTTTTTAGTATCCACGTGTTATTTGAGTAACCTAATTTCGATAATTTGTGAATCTCATTGATTATCTTTACTGGTTTTCTTTCATTGTAATGTTTAAGTTCTTTATTCCTTAGTTGAAATGTTTCAATTTCTTTTCTACAGATGTCTAACACATGCCATCTTTGCTCCAAAACCTTCACCCGGGACAGGGACATAAAGCGACACGTTGTTAGTGTACATATGCGTCAGAAATACAAATGTGATGATTGTGAACGAGTTTATAATAGAGCAGACAGCCTTACCAGACATATTAAGACAGAGCATCCTACATCTCTTGCATCAGTAGTTCCTACATTACCAACCCCTGCATCAGCAGATCATGTACCCTCTAAAGAGACCAGTGCTACCCAACATATCTGCCACATCTGTCAACAAATCTTCACTGGGGCAAGCTATCTGCAAGTACATCTTGCCAGTCATGACATAGCCGTGGACACCTTAACACCATCAACGCTAGCAGGTCCACTGGTATCGACAACCTCACGCAAGCGGGCAAAAAAAGTTCGACTCAAGAGTTCTCAAAGAGACCAAGACTTATTTATGAAATAGACTCTATAAATAAGTTACCCCAAGATATTATGAAGTTATATAACGATAACTGGTTAGCTAATAGAACACACGAAAGTAGGAACAAATACATGGACACGTATACTATATTCCATCACCTGATACTCCTATAGATTGGAAGACGGTTGTAAACCCTTTTTCCTAGCCCAGAAAAATCATTTGGAGGTGAATTATAGTCATCATCTAGTTTTAAGACATAGGGAGACACAGGGGCTGCGTTATTTTCACGCCAGCTCATATAACGCGACCGGGTTAGACAAACCCTTGTTGGTTAACAACAGAAATGATTTTGAAACTTTTGTAGATAGATTAAATGAAAGTGATATATTATGGTATGCAGATAAAAACAGGGAAACAACCAAATATACCTTGGAGGCGTTAGTCAGTACGAGTGTTTATATTTATAAACTTCAAGATTATCGTATGATTACGATCACTGATTATCGTCTGTTAGATATCCCAACATACATTGCATCGAACCATGGTATTAATACCCTTCAAAACGATTCTAATTCTAAAATCTACGATGATAATCTCTACTTCTTCCGGTGTCTAGCTATCCATAGAGGCGCCTCTGTTGATGATGTTAGGATGGCTTCAAGACTACTTGTCAAACAGTTTAACGCATCTCCAATGTTAAGTAACTTTCCCGGTGTAACTCTTGCTGAAATGCCTCTTAGAAAAAAGTTTTGCAATAAATATAGATATTTTTAAGTTTGATTCTGAGCAAGCCTTGCGTATTGTCTTGAGGAGCGGCAGTAGTTATAGTGAAACTCTCCGTCTTTTACTTTACAAAAACCACTTCTTTTATATACACGATATTTCTAGGACTCATCATCAGCATCATCGAGTGCCTTCTCCGCAACGAAGGTTGGCTACCATGGAACACCATTCTACTCTGTTTCTTGCTTTGATGGTGCAGGCTCTCATAGATTGACTTGTCCATCTTTTGATGTTAGTCGTCCATGTTAGTCTTGGTCTGCCACTGCCTCTTTTACCTTGTATTTTCCATTCCTATATTACTTTTAGTAGGCTGTTGTGTCTTTTAACATGCCCCAAAAATTAAATTTGTCTTGTCTTAATTGTTTTTAGTAGTTATAATTTGTTCTTAAAACAAGAATTATAATTTCTCTCCATGGCTTTCTTTGGGGTGTTTCGTGATGAGGCTCCAATCTTTTTCTCGTGGTCTGCCATATTCGTCTTCTAGGGCTATTAAAAGGTTTTCTTGTGGAAAATCGTGGAAAAAGTTTTGGTGTATGGCTAGGTATGAAAAAAACTTGCAATGGGGTTATGACTGTAGAGACATATAATGGTGGGGTTTACTCTTCATGTGAAAGTGTATGGGATGCGATCAGCGTTGAAGGGATAAGTACTCCAGAGCCTTTTCTTTACCATTTCTGGGAGACATTCGATTATGAATGTTACTTTGATAGTAGGAATATTCCCCTAAGAGACGCTCTCGACCACCTTTGTAGCTAAACACGTGCCCCTCTCTTGTTCTAAAGCGTCATATGTCCAAGGGTGGGAGGAACCAAAATGCTTCATAACCAAGGGTGACCCACAGGTTTAAGTTAGTCAAATGCTTGATTACCTCACTAGTATAGCTGATAAGGCATACTCGTTATTGCGGTCTCGGTTTGAAACAAGTTTTACTCAACTTCATGATCTGAATAAACACAAGCTAATAGCTAAGTTTGATGAGTATTTAAAAGAGCTTCCAGTGACAGGGTTTAACTCGGGGAAATATGACGTCAACGTCATTAAACCTTATTTAATAAAGCACTTCGTGACCGCCAATGCGCTAGTGGGCGGAGAAGGAGATAGTATGGAAGAAGAAGCCGAGTTTAATGAAGAAAAGGAAGACAAAACGGAAGTAGACTACAAAGTACAAAACCGTTCAAGTTTATAGTTAAAAGAAAGAATAACTTTATGTGTATTGCAACGCAGAATCTAAAATTCTTAGACATAGTAAACAATCTAGCCCCAGTGTTTAGTTATAGTAAATATCTGGCAGCTTATAAGATTAGCAAGACAGAGGGTTACTTTTGTTATGAATATATTGACGATCCTCAAATGTTGGACGAGATGGAGTTATCTCCACACGAAGCGTTTATTCGTCGTTAAAAAATGCCAACATTTCAAAGGAGGATTACGCTCTGTGCAAAAAAGTCTGGGAGGACATTAACATGACCACCCTTAGGGACTATTTGGTTTGGTATAAAAACAAAGATGTAGCCCCCATCTCAGAAGCCTTAGAGCAGCAGGTTCGCTTTTATTTGGAGCGGAGTCCTGGTGTTTTTTTTAAGTATCTTTTTAAGACCGTTGATTGGGGTGTAATGTATAGTTTATGTTCGAGCAAACAGGCAAGTCTACACATTGATTAGAGATAATATCGTTGGGGGTCCCTCTATAATTTTTCATAGGTATCACGAGGTAGGCAAAACGTTTCTTATGGGAGGAAAGCTGGTCAAATCCATCTAATGTTACGATGTCAACGCGTTGTATCTTTGGGCTCTGATGAACCCAATGCCAACAGATTATCCAATTATTAGATGGTTTGAGACGGTTCAGGGTCGAAAAAGATAACTATTATGTCCAACACAGTAGAGAGTGGTTAATGTGGATCGCCCACCAAAAAAGGTGTGGAGTTGAAAACTCAGTTTAACGGGACGGAGTCTCGGTTAGGTGATAGAAATATCCCCCTGAATGGGTGGGATAAAATGAATAGAATAGTCTACAATTTTCATGGTTGTCTGAACCATGGTCACAAGGACTGTCCCATCACCAAAGATAAAGATAGAAACCCTGTTAATAATAAGCTCTTGTTCGAGCTGTTTGAAAAAAAACATGTGAGATACACACCTACCAAATAGAGGAGGTCAAAGTCCCAGTAGAAGTTATGTGGGAACGTGAGTGGCAGGCTCTGAAAAAATCTGAACCAAACATTAGAGCTTTCCTTTCTAAAGCCATCCCTCGAGCTAGACCCTCTTACTCTCAAGAAGGACTCCCTCTCAGTGATAATCAGATTCTGACTTCTGTTTCAGATGGGACATGTTTTGGTTTAGTGGAATATGATCTGCACGTCCCCGACCGCATGAAGGAACAATTCAGTGAGAAGACTGAAATTTTCAAAAATATTGACGTCACGCGTTATGATATTGGACCGTTTATGGGTGAATATGCCCTCAAACATAACTTGTTGTCAACCCCTCGTCGCACTCTAATCGGTAGTTATGTCGGGGATAAAATTTTGTTGGCAACACCACTGTTAAAATAGTATTTAGATCATGGGCTGGGGGTAAAAAAAAAATCTATCAAGTGATAGAAATCAACCGTCTAGTTGTTTTAAAAAGTTTGGAGATATGGTCACAGAGGCGCGTCGGACTGGTGACTTAGACGAAATCAATCTATAGTCAATGATACGATGAAACTCTTAGGAAACTCAGCGTACGGGAAGACTCTAACCAATAAGGCCAATCTTAGGGCTGCCTCGTACTTTCAGGAGGATGAGATATCGAAAATTGATAAATAATTCACGGTTTAAAAAGATAACTGAACTAGAGGAGGATCTTTTTGAAATTGAAATGGAGAAAAAGAAAACTGTTTGGATCGTGCCCTTACAAATCGATTTCTTCTTCTATCAATATGCGAAACTTCGTATGTTAGATTTTTATTTCGAGTTCTTAGATAAGTTTGTAGCCAGGTCCGACTTTCAGTTATGTGAAAAAGATACTGATAGCTTATACTTGGCTTTAAGTGCACATCAGTTGCAGGACATAGTTAAGGCAGGTATGCAGGATGAGTTTAATAGAGAATATAAAGACTGGTTTCCTGCCGAGTTTTGCGATGAGCATGTTAGCAAGACAGACTGTATAAACTGTAAGGGTGTTAAAGTATGCACCAAACGAACGCCCGGTCTTTTAAAATTAGAGTACAAAGGGACAGCTCTTGTTAGCTTATGCAGTAAGACGTACCATTGTAGTGGGGATCACGATAAAATACGTTGTAAAGGGCTAAGCAAGCAAAACAACAAATCAGATAAAGATATGTTTTTAGAGGTTCTCGCCACGCAAAAGGCTAAGGGTGGGAAAAATGTAGGTTTCAAAGTCTTAAATAATTCCATATTTTCCTACAGTCAATCAAGTAATGCTCTTTCCTATTTCTATATAAAAAGAAAGGTAGTTGATGATAACGTCTCGACTACGACTCTAGATATTTAACTCTTTACACTACCAGCTTAGACAAGCTAGCAATCTCTAACAGTTTCACCCCTTACGATTCATTTATGACATAGAGCTAAGCAGACACTCAACTACATAGCTATAAATAAATGTTATCATTGTACTATATATTTACTCAGAGTACTAAGTACTTTTGTAATGTTGTATAATACCCACTGAATGTTATATATCTACTAATATAATAAAAGAATAAAATATATCTTTTGAATTATGTTTTATATTTAATGCTATTGTTTTTCCTTGCTGTTGTATAATCTACTAACCTATCACTATCGACCCAGTACATCAAGAATTCCAAAGTCAGCACACATAAGACATAAACAGGTCACTTCCGGGGTCACCAACACGAGAGGTCACGGTTAACTCCCCCTGCGCCGCGTGCGCGTTAGGCACCTTGCGCGCCGCGCTATGTATCTTTGTTAATTTATGGGCCAAAAACCCGGACAAATACAACATTGTATACTACTAATTGTGTTGGTTTTTTTGTTACCAGTACATCCTTTTTTCATTTAAAACTATTTTTTTACGACTTAGCTGTTTCATGTATGCTCGTTAAATAAATTTCACCATTTCTTGATGCACCAAATGCTTTTGTCGTAATCTTTGAAACACAAATACACATCTATTTTTAGTTGTGTTGCCTCCCCAAGTTTTTAGGATTGTATGATGTTCATGTCACTGCTCGTACATTAACTTCCAACAAATGCACACGCAGTTCACTTCAAACTCCAGGTTTGTTTTTGTTTCTCATTCTTCGCATGATAATTAATTTATCCCACGTGACTCATGAGACTTATTGTTTGATGTTCCTAGCATTCCATGCCACCAGATTTCTTTTGTAGGACTGTGACTGTAGATAGACTGTGACTATAGTAGATTGTGACTTTAGATAGATTGTGACTATAGATAGACTGTGACTACAGATAGACTGTGACTATAGCTCCACTGTGACTATAGTAGCCTGTGACGATATATAGACTGTGACTATAGATAGAAAGTGACTACAAATAGACTGTGGATTGAGATAAACTGTTTCTGCAGATAGATTGTGACAAAAGATAAACTGTGACAATAGATAGACTGTGACTATAAATAAACTGTAACTATACTGTGACTATAGATAGACTGAGGAAAAAGATCAATTGTGACAATAGATTGAATGTGACTATAGATAGACTATGACAATAGAATGACTGTGATTATATGTAGAATATGACTATATGTAGATTGTGACTATAGATATTCTGTGACTACAGATAGATTGTAACAATAGAACGATTGTGATTATAGAACGACTGTGACTATAGACAGACTTTGATTATAGATAGACTGTGACTGTAGTAGACTGTGACTATAGATAGCTTGTGACAACAGAATGACTGCGACGTTAATAGACTGACTATAGATAGACTATGACTGTAGATATACTGTGACTTTAGTAGACTGTGACTACAGTAGAATTTGACTATAGATAGCCTATGACTATAGATAGACTGAGGCTTCTTATAGATTGTGACAATAGATCGACTGTGACTACATATTGATTGTGACAATAGAATGACTGCGACTGTAGATAGACTGTGACTGTGAAAGACTATGACTATAGATGGACTGTGACTAGACTGTGACGAAAGATAGACTGTGACTATAGATAGATTTTAACTACAATTAGACTGTGACTATAGATACACTGTGACTATAGTATACTGTGACTAGAGATATGAGTAGATATCCGGCAAATATCCGCTGTTGTAGATGCCAATCAACAGCTTTGTTATTATTTCTATTACAAAATATCCGACATCTTCCAGCTCCTGTTTGGTTGCATTACCTGGTCATGATCACTTTATAATTGTTATGTTTGGGCCAGGCAGTCTCATTATCTTAAACCTTTTGTTGTGGTTGTTGATCATCATAGATTTGACGTGTTCTGTCCTCGTTCCCTGTCCCATTAGCAATCGCCCTCTTGTTAATTTGTAAACATCCAATTAGCTAAGCTCTTCTCCCTTTCAATTAGTCAGTTCTTGTTTTGTCATATAGGCAATTAAATTAGTCATCATCGTCATGTGCTATGCCAGTTGACGCAGACGATCATCTCCTTTCACAATTTCTATCCACAATGCATAGTAATTCTACTTATTCGCACAAACTATAAGAATAAATCACATATAAATCCATCTGAAATAGCACAAGAACGCTTGCATTTCATTTTCTACGGGCATTGACATTCACTTATAACTTAAATTTGACTCCCATCGAAAATTGTGTCGTGTTGCCAGCACAGTCACACACCGGAAGTCAGAGGCCACGACACCTTTTTGGTAGCAGTGAAAAAGAGAAAAGAGGAAGAAGAAGAGAAGAATGCATCGTATCAATTCTGTTGTTGATTGTGTATATTGTAGTATCGTCTCTCTTTATTCATCAGAGATGTCTCTATCCCTGTATTTTGCCAGTTGTAACCAAGAATTCAAACTTTCCTCTTCTCATGATATGCCCGAAAAATGTCGATTGTTTTTTTTTCTTGTACTTTTTAGGAGCTCCCTTCTTATGTTGACCTTTTTGGGCTTTTTAGCTGTCCGTGGAACTTTCAACATTCTTCTGAGTTAATTATGAAGCCTTCAAGAAAACCATATAGATTCCGTCTTCTTCCAAATATGTCCCTGTCACACATTTCTCATGTTTATCCATTCCAACGTTTTACCCCCGGACACCTCTCTGTCTTTCTCTATTTTTGCGCTTCCTTCAAGTTGATTCCTGAACAGAGCCTGTATTGTTATACTCGAAATTGATTTTCGCAATGTGCTATTCAAGTGTCATCATCGCTCTTTAGCTGTTCTGTCACTGGCAATTATTTGTTTGTGTTCCTGACTTCACTATTTTTTGTGATCGAGTGTTCAAAACGAATTCTCGAACATAAAACGCTTGTTATTCGGTAAAAGAAAAGATACAAGTTAATAAGATGAACAGTTAAAGGTTTAAGGGAATTTGGTGAAGTTAAGAAAAAAAAAACATCGAAAGAGCGAAATATGACGCAAAGACTCATGAACAAACATTACAATAACATTATATCAAAGTGTCGACAACAGAAAATTGATGATATGTATTGATAAAATATTCAAGAAACTAGAAAACATAAAAACAGGCAATGAAAACAAAAGGCTATTACCTCCCATCAAAATGTTTAAAGGCATATTCAGAAGCGAAGAAATAGAAGAGGAAGAGAAGGTAGAGTAGATGTACGAGAAAAGAAACTGGAGCTTGTTTATTGTGGTGTTCCCTTTACGCTGGTATTGTCCTTTGTCTCTTTTATCGTTCATTACTTTATGTATTTAGCTACAACACTATTTCTTTCTCCCTCTCTTTATGTCGTTGTCTTATTTCCTTATACTATCTAACTCTAAAAATCTGCGTATGTATCTTATTCCTATTTCATCTCTCGCTCTATTTAACTCTAACAGTATTTCAGAAAAATGAAATAAAAAAACGTTTGTCCAGTTTTTGTTCTTGTAATCTGTAATATGCGGATGCTTACTGATTTCAATACCTTACTCTGTACCCCTTTCTGTAGCATCTAACACAATGTCTCGTGTTATCAGACTCTAAATTTTTACACAAATGTTGCAATTAACTAAGATCTTTCACTCTAATTTCTCAAAAATAATGATCTCCCAAAAGCTTCTGATCAATACCAAAACTCTTTAATTTGTCATCATACTTTGTTCAATCATTTCAAAGCCATATATTCTTTTTGTTAATATCTCGATGTATTGGATAGATTTCTTCAATATTTCATCCAGGGAATAATCATCAGCATCATATTATAATAAAAGGCTTTCTGTCGTGTGGGACAAATCGATGTATTACAGGAGGTCACTCATGAGCGAACACAGCTTCGGTTATGGCTGAATGGTTCTCTTCTAGAATGACAGCCTTGTGCACATATGTAGTTGAATGAAGAGACTGGGGCTGATAATTTCATGTGGATGTGCATTAATAAATTTTTTTTCTGCCCAGCACATCCGATTTCATCAGAACATTTTATGTACCGGGTTGCCTTATCCGCCGATCTCTATTGGCTTATCTAGTCTGATTCCTCTTGTTCACAGGTTCCCAGCGGAGATAGGTCAATTAGGATCTTGACCAGCTATTGGTCCGTCATCCTGTCCTAGCGGTAAACTTTGAGTCTTCCACCTTCTCAGCTATAAATGTCGCTTAATAAAACATTTATTGTGAACATCTGTATGGTACAACATGTGTTATGTTTATACTAAGACATTTGTCATTGGCATATATATGGTAAATCATTTGTCATTGATATATATATATAAGGTAAAACATTTGTCATGAACATGTATATGGTAAGACATTTATCATGGTCATCTATATGGTAAAACATATGTCATGGACATCTATATGGTAAACCATTTATCATGGACATCTATATGGTAAACCATTTATCATGGTCATCTATATGGTAAAACATATGTCATGGACATCTATATGGTAAACCATTTATCATGGACATCTATATGGTAAAACAGTCTGTTTTTGACGAATCAAGTGTTATGAGTGAGACCTTCCACCGTCAAGACTTGATCTGCGCTTTACGTCACATTGGTGCTTTTCATGACCGTTGTTGAAATTCTTTGACGCAAGTTATTTCCATGTTACACATTAATGTAAACTACTTCGTCAGCCGCAGATTTGTCTCTTTGGGGAATTTGCTTCGTGCTTTATTCGTCGTAGGCTGCTTACACTTGAGTAATCAGACAGAAATCTAAAGGGATCGAGATTATTTGTTCGGCGACATTGGTGTGGTCTACGTCATCGTAATGGTTCCCTAAACCGGCCGTGCGCAAATCTTACGGTTGCTGTTTGATGTGCGACGGGGAAAATTTGACGTCTGACTGTATGTCTCTATGTTCGGAATTGGAGTCATCAACGATGGCCTAACATCATCAGGTGCTACGACGAACATCATTTTCAAGAGGACGTGACTTACCGGTATATGGAGATAGGCGGCGAGAACAGTTGGAGGCTGTGCATGAAAAGTGTTCCTAGTTGCGGTTTCCTCATATTACAAGTCGCATGTCTGTGTTAGTCACCTCTAGTGACTCGGGCAGATGGTGCTCGTAAACCTGGGAAGGCCGACCATCTAAGGGCAGAATCCCCCTACAGAAAAGATCATCTGCTGCCTTGCAGGAAGATAGGGGACAATCAAGGGCTAAGGAAAGCAAACCTGAACAAAATTCTGGCTGAAATCGGATGCACTGGGCCACTGGCGCAGAACACAGTGCAACGTTTTAACAGGTATTCAATCGGAGTGGATCTAACAGGCTTAAACAGACAGCTGTTTTCGTGCGAGAGTCTGGGAGTCCTACTCTGATTGAGTCCTGATCGCAGAGAGAGAGAGAGAGAGAGAGAGAGAGAGAGAGAGAGAGAGATATGGTAAAAGACATAATATAAATAATCTAAGGTATGCTGATGATACAGTATTAATCGCTAAGAGTGAAAATGAGTTACAAGAAATGTTGGAAATTATAGTGAAAGAAAGCAACAATAAAGGACTCAGCCGTAATAGCAAAAAGACAGAGGTAATGGTAACAACAAAGAAAAAGACGTCACCTCAGTGCAAAATAAAGACAAGTGGAACAATATTAAAACAGGTAAATGAATTTAAATATTTGGGAACTTTGTTAACCTCAGACGGAAGATGTACAAAAGAGGTGAGATGCAGAATGGCTCAGGCAAAAGCAGCTTTCCAAAAAATGAGGAAAATACTATGCAATCCATTTTTGACAATAGAAACAAGAAAAAGAGTTCTTAAATGTTATGTAGAGCCAGTCTTAACATACGGATGCGAGTCATGGACAATAGAACAACAGACAAGACAATCACTGGAGTCTGTAGAAATGTGGTTTTACAGAAGAATGTTGAGAATACCATGAACAGCTAAGAACAGTAATGAAAAGGTTTAGAGAGAGGTCAAAGCAAAAAGAGAGCTAATTTCCAATATTGGGAAGAAACATCATCATTTTTTGCCATGTAACGAGAAGAGAACAGCTGGAATATATTGTAACAAATGGAAAATTGAGGGACGAAGAGATAGAGGGAAGCAAAGAGAAAAAATAACAGACAGCTTAAGCAAGAAAGGCTTGGCAGAAGGTCAACAACAGAAATGATAAATAGCTGCCGAGATCGAAGGTTGTGGAGAGACATGATCACCTACGCCAGTAGGCCCGGTACTTGATGATGATATGGTAAAACATTTATCATGAACATCTATATGGTAAACCATTTATCATGAACATCTATATGGTAAACCATTTATCATGAACATCTATATGGTAAACCATTTATCATGAACATCTATATGGTAAACCATTTATCATGAACATCTATATGGTAAACCATTTATCACGAACATCTATATGGTAAACCATTTATCATGAACATCTATATGGTAAACCATTTATCATGAACATCTATATAGTAAGACATTTTTCATGGTCATCTATATGATAAAACATATGTCATGGACGTCTATATGGTAAACCATTTATCATGAACATCTATATGATAAATCATTTATCATGGACCACCTATGTGGTAACACATTTGTCATGGACATCTATATGGTAATCCATTTATCATGAACATCTATATGGTAAAACTTTAGTCATGAACATCTATATGGTAAAACTTTAGTCATGAACATCTATATAGTAAAACTTTAGTCATGAACATCTATATGGTAAATCTTTAGTCATGGACATCTATATGGAAAAACTTTAGTTATGAACATCTATATGGAAAAACTTTAGTTATGAACATCTATATGGTAAAACTTTACTCGTGAAATCTTTATCATTAAACACTCTTTCAAATGTATTCATTAGAACTTGTGCCTTTGATTCTTGTACGAAGATAAGAGGCTTGTTTGTGCCAGCCGATCCTTGTTACCAACGGTCAGCTCTCGCTTTCAACAACGGATGAAAAAGCAGAATGAGTACTGAAATATGAAGCGAAACTAAATAATGTGTCGACGCATGCTGTAATCTTCGATCCGATTCAGACAAGACTGGCAAGCGTGCTTAGGGTGCGGTTGTCGCAGTCTCCCCACAAAATCTCTGGCATCATTAAGGTTTACACTCTGCTATATTAATGTTTCCGTATCTTCACAAACAGAACAATGTTATCACTGGGATTGATTGCCATACAACGAAGCTGAATCTATTTTGTTTTAAGCAATTGGAGGAAGTTTCAGATATGAATCAGTAGATCCTATTATTTGTGAGTGTTTGAAGGACATATACTTAATACGTGCTTGTTTATTTTTGAGAACGCAGTTTTTGGTATTAACCTGTAAACACGTGTGGCTTATATGATAATTCATGTCGTGATGTTTAGTTTTAATATATCTATTTTTCGTTTCAAAGACAATTCTAGGATTTTTATCCGTGGTAACATTACTGCAAGTTTATGTAGTAAGTTTGAAACTTTAGTACAGGATTCTGTGGTGAATTAAACATTTTAGTACAGGTTTTTGTAGTGAGTTTACAATTTTAGTACACTTTCTATAATGAGTTTAACATTTCAATACAAGTAAGTGTAGTAAATGTGAAACTCTAGGGAAAATTTCTGTAGTGAGGTTGAAACATTAATGCAAGTTTATGGAATACATTTCGTTAATAGTATACATTCTATATCGTGTTCGTAATCAAATTAAGTGTTTGATAGCAAAATACAAACTGTAACCTTTTCCAAATGCAGTAACTATTATTGCGAAAACGCCGTATTCATTGTTCGGGACCGCCGTTTACACTCATAACATATCAAAGCTTGCAGCTTAGGTCTTCATGTACAACTAGTTTAGAATCCGTGGTATTGAAGTTAGTGCACTAGAAGTTTGATAGGTTCAGAATCCGTGGTATTGAAGTTAGTGCACTAGAAGTTTGATAGGTTCAGAATCCGTGGTATTGAAGTTAGTGCACTAGAAGTTTGATAGGTTCAGAATCCGTGGTATTGAAGTTAGTGCACTAGAATTTTGATCAGTTTAGAATCCGCGGTATTGAAGTTAGTGCACTAGAAGTTTGATAGGTTCAGAATCCGTGGTATTGAAGTTAGTGCACTAGAATTTTTATCAGTTTAGAATTCGTGGTATTGAAATCAGTGCACTAGAATTTGATCACTTTAGAATCCGTGATATCGAAGTTAGTAGACTAGAATTTTGATCAGTTTATAATCTGTGGTGTTGAAGTTATTACATTAGAATTTTGGTCAGTTTAGAATCCGTGGTATTGAAGTTAGTGCACTAGAAGTTTAATCAGTTTATAATCCGTGGTATTGAAGTTGGTGCACTAGAATTTTTATTAGTTTAGAATCAGTGGTATTGAAGTTAGTGCAATATAATTTTTATCAGTTTAGTAACAGTGGTATTGAAGTCAGTGCACTAGAATTTATATCAGTTTTAGTATCCCTGGTATTGAAGTTAGTGCACTAGAATTTTGATCTGTTTAGAATCCGCGGTATTGAAGTTAGTGCACTAGAAGTTTGATAGGTTCAGAATCCGTGGTATTGAAGTTAGTGCACTAGAAGTTTAATCAGTTTATAATCCGCGGTATTGAAATTAGTGCACTAGAATTTTCATCAGTTTATAATCCGTGGTATTGAAGTTAGTGCAATATAATTTTTATCAGTTTAGTAACAGTGGTATTGAAGTCAGTGCACTAGAATTTTGATCTGTTTAGAATCCGCGGTATTGAAGTTAGTGCACTAGAAGTTTTATAGGCTCAGAATCCGTGGTATTGAAGTTTGTGCACTAGAAGTTTAATCAGTTTAGAATCCGTGGTATTGAAGTTTGTGCACTAGAATTTTGATCAGTTTAGAATCCGTGGTATTGAAGTTAGTGTACTAGAGGTTTAATCAGTTTATAATCCGTGGTATTGAAGTTAGTGAACTAGAATATTCATCAGTTTATAATCCGTGGTATTGAAGTTAGTGCACTAGAATTTTCATCAGTTTATAATCCGTGGTATTGAAGTTAGTGCACTAGAATTTTTATCAGTTAGAATCAGTGGTATTGAAGTTAGTGAACTAGAATTTTTATCAGTTTAGTAACAGTGGTATTGAAGTCTGTGCACCAGAATTTATATCAGTTTAGAATCCGTGATATTGAAGTTAGTGGAATAGAATTGTTATCAGTTTAGAATCCGTGGTATTGAAGTTGGTGCCCTAGAATTTTTATCAGTTTGGAATCCGTGATAGTGAAGTTAGTGCACTAGAATTTTCATGAGTTTATAATCCGTAGTATTGAAATTAGTGCACTAGAAGTTTTATCAGTTTAGAATGCGTGGTATTGAAGTTAGTGCATGAGAAGTTTAATCAGTTTATAATCCGTGGTATTGAAGTTAGTGCACTAGAATTTTTATCAGTTTAGACTCCGTGATAGAGAAGTTAGTGCACTAGAATTTTCATGAGTTTATAATCAGTGGTATTAAAGTTAGTGCACTAGAATTTTCATGAGTTTATAATTCTTAGTATTGAAATTAGTGCACTAGAAGTTTGATCAGTTTAGAATCCGTGGTATTGAAGTTAGTGCACGAGAAGTTTAATCACTTTATAATCCGTGAAATTGAAGTTAGTGCACTAGAATTTTCATGAGTTTATAATCAGTGGTATTAAAGTTAGTGCACTAGAATTTTGATCAGTTTAGAATCCGTGGTATTGAAGTTAGTGCACTAGAATTTTGATCAGTTTAGAATCCGTGGTATTGAAGTTAGTGCACTAGAATTTTGATCAGTTTAGAATCCGTGGATTTAAGTTAGTGCACTAGAATTTTGATCAGTTTAGAATCCGTGGTATTGAAATTAGTGCACTATAATTTTTATCAGTTTAGAATCCGTGATAGTGAAGTTAGTACACTAGAATTTTCATGATTTTAAAATCCGTGGTGTTGAAGATAGTGCACTAGAATTTTGATCAGTTTAGAATCCGTGGTATTGAAGTTAGTGCACTAGAACTTTGATCGAGTAGTCTGAAGTTCAGTTCTTGTGTCGGATTTCTTTCCCGACCTACAGAAACGATGTACAGGTTTTTATTCAGGCTCATAAAAGGGGTAAATTTATTTTCTCTGATTTAGGCTGTTTGGCGTTATGTTGACCACGCAACCCATAAGTGTGGCAAGATTGTGGATAACTAATAACACCGTACTTCACGTAACCCATCATAGTGAGGATTCATCTTTACTGTTATAATATCATGATCATCAATCATCGTGCTTGCTGACGAGTATGATACTATCACTGTATTCTGTCGCTACAAACGTTCATCATTTCTGCAGTTTACCGCTTAACAATTTTTTACACAATTTTGTACGTGTTGTATGTTTGTTTCTATTGAAGGCCTTTGCGCCAAAACGTCGTTTTGATTTGTGGTGTCCACTTGTTATGTGAAACTTTAACCGCACCATTATATATATATATATATATATATATATATATATATATATATATATATATATATATATATATTTCTCCTCACTGTTAGTTTCATTGCAGCTTCGCAATTTGATGCATTTCTGTACATTTCTTTGCTTTGACCCTATCGCTTATGAAACCATTTTACAAAATTACATGGTATTTTTCTCGAATTTCTTTCACTTCTTTTCACTCAGTTGATCCTTTTGTCACAATACAATGTAGTTTCTACAATTGTATATAATTAATCTACTGAGTTATTGAGTTATTTGCGGGTCATCATCATCGCACTCCGAACTTGTTTATAGGTGCTCAGATCCCCTTCTGCACTGGCCAGCAACTGACGACTCGTTCTGTAATCACTCTATTGTCTCATCCTATGTTACAGAAGCTGCTGTATTATGGGTAATTGGTTTTTCGGGACTTCGCAAAAATTCATCTTTAATAGTATGTTGCTATTGTTTATATATATATATTCCAGTTGTATAATTAACTGATGTTTTTAATATTATTTAATGTTAAATAGTAATTCTTCTTAAAAACGTTATCTGAATAATTAATCAATTTGTTAACTTAATATGCATGTTAGTAGTTATATTACAATTTATTTTCATTTTTTAAGAGAAACATATGCATGTCAATAACTGTTTTCTTCAAAATTAAGAATAAAAGTTCCCGCATAATGAAAATGATACATTCATAATGGTCATAAGACCATTTGGATGTAAATTGTTTAATATCATATATGACTCTCACATAATTTGAAGAGAGTGTATCTAGTATGTTTTATTTCAGTTTTAACTTAATAAACGTGTGCAATATCGTACATATGCAAATTGATTGACATGTATTTTAGGTCAGTCAGACATTAGTGTTCTCATGATCATACACTGTATCTCTCTCTATCTTGCTGTTGTTAAAGTGGTATCCACATGATGTATCACAGTCTTATGTTAATAAGTAGGCGTAGCAAACATTTTTGTGTTGTGCCTATCTTTATCTTTGAAATATTTTTCAATATAATCGTATATCAACCCCCTTTTTTACTGTTTTTTTGCGACAAATATATCTTATCTGTACTTTGTCATAGTAATTTTATAGATATGATATCTTACCTAGACCAGACACTAGGAAATTATTATATCTAATATATTTCGTGTCTTAGTGACTTTGTGTGCATTATTTTTTATTATCCCTTTCATTTTATAACATTCTGAGTATTACATCTTATCTTTGTAACTCTATGGGTAATATATCATCTTCTCTTCATCTTATCATAGCAAATCTGAGGTTCATAAATCTTGTCTCTATTCAATCTCAGTAACTCAGATGATTGTAAATCTTGTCTCTATTCAATCTCAGTAACTCAGATGATTGTAAATCTTGTCTCTATTCAATGTCAGTAACTTCGATGATTGTATGTCTTGTCCATGTCTTATCTTAGTAACTCTCTTAGTTACACTAACTACATACTACCATTTACTCATTTATCATCATCATGTGCCATACCGGTTTGTGTCGGCGATGAAGTCCGTCCACAATCTTCTATCTACAGTGCATCGTATTTTTTCTGTTGTTGGCTGTTTTTCATGCCATGATGACACCAGATATCCAAGTATTTTCTTTCTTTGTCGTCCGCGATCTATCTTTTCTTTTATTTTGCCAGTTGTAACCAAGTGTTCCTACTTTCCTCTTCTCATGATGTGCCCGAAAAATGTTGATTGTTTTTTTCTGATGTTTTTAGGAGCTTCCTTTTTGTGTTGGCCTCTTTGAGAACTTCCTCATTGGACTTTTTAGCTATCCAGGTAGCTTTCAACATTCTTCTGAGAAATACCATCTATGTGGCCTCAAATCGTCTTTTCATATGTTTGTCTACTGTCCATGATTCGCTTCCATAGGTCATTTACTCATTCACTTATTCATAAAATCACCCACTCAATTAATTCTCTCACTCAAACACATTGATGCATCACTTATGCACACACACTCACTCTTATACGTTCATTGATGCCCATATACGCAAACACTCACTCAAGCACTCACTCATTTATTTATTCGATCCATTCACACACACGCACACATACATATGCACCCATCTGTGTGCCTATATTAACCGCCTGGGCGTATACATCTCGCATTATTATTTATTTTATCCAGGCCAGTCTGAACAAAAAAGAAATTGTTCAACAGAAGCCCCGTGCATCACATCCTTAACAAGAGCTATGCTAACACATCTAAAACCAGCGCGTATTGACAAACAACTCAGTCCTGTACACACAATTACCTGCCCCTGGTTACGCAAACTCCCATTAATGTCCTTTATGAATGCCGTGAGCAGAAACTGTCGCGATAAAAACTTATTTTGTAAATTAACAGTTAGAAACACATTTCAAAAACTATCGTGACGGCTTTGACTCTATTTATGGGGAATGTACGTGTTCAGTGTATTCGCATAACAACCAGAAAGGTTCGAGCTAGAGATGTCAGTTAACTCTTTCCGTACGTTTAGACGCACTTTGCGCCATGCCGATTTCGGCCATGTACGTTTAGCCGCACAGTGCGTCACTCTCAATTTGATTAGTGTAAACTGTTATCAAACCATAATCCTTTCATATGTTTTGAATTAGCTTGGCATTGGTGAATTCCTTGTTTAATTATCTAAAAATTCGTATATAATATGTAAAGTGATAGATACAAATAAGCATGTAGATTAATATTTAAAAACATGAAAAATTTTGTTTCTGAAATCTCTACCGCTAAATTGATAAAAACCTTCCGTACTAAAAGAATTAATGTAAACAAACAAATATGATCTCAAGTGTTATCGAGGTCCATCAAAGCTCATTAAATAAATTAAAGTTATATTATATGAGAAGAAAAGGCAGCGGAGATTGGAACTGGCCATCCTACCTCATGATCTAAAGATAAGTACGATGAAGTTAGTAACACTGCGTTCATTGTTCATTGTCTTCTCGGGTCCAAGACGGCACATGGAGCGGAAGTTATAATTCTCCACGATTGGCGATTTTGCTGCTAGTTCTTCTAGGTCCTGGTTTTTACTTAGTCCCATGGTTGCAGGACTGGTTGGTCTCGAGGTAAGACATCGGTCTCGAGGTAAGACATCGGTCTCGAGGTAAGACATCGGTCTCGAGGTAAGACATCGGTCTCGAGACAGAGAAGTTGTAAGTTCAAATCCCGGCTGCACTAGCTGGGATTTAGATTTTTCTCTGTGGCTCCCACCCATTGTCACAGCGGCGAGGCCCGGTTGAAACATCTATTACTCATCGACGGGAAATATAAGAGCGCCTCCTAAGACGGAGTTATCTGCCTGTGTGGCGAGCGATCCCTGTGTACACGGCTGCCAGGGAATAGTGGATTAACTCGCAAAATTCAGATCCTAGTCTTTAGGGGACTAGCCAGAGGTGAAACCTGGCAAACGGAAAAAAAAAGAAATAAAAGTCGAATTTTTTAGCCTTCCTTAGTTATTGTTCTGCAGAGCGATTCTCTCGGTCTGCCTTGTTTTCTTTTGGCAGATAGTTTCCACATTTCTCTGATGGAGAAGTCTTTATTACTTTCTTTATATAAGGTGTCTCTTTAATGACTGTGCATTTTTTGTTGTTGAAATAATTACGCACCTAAATTTTATCTATGTATGACGTAATAGTTCAAGCACCATTTACGTGTTCATTTAAACATCACTGCTACATGATAGATCTGGCTTACAATGGTGTTAACGATTGAAGAAAGAGTATTTATAGTGGAGCATGTGTTCCGTAACGGCGGCAAGTATTCGAATGGGGTTGTGGAACAATTTGTGAATAGATTTCCTGATACACCAGTGCCTCATCGAAATACTGTGAGTAATTTAATAATCAAATTTCAAAACACCGGTAGTGTACATGATGTTAGCCGTCCTGGTAGACCATCTGTTCTTGAAGTAACATCTCTCAACATCCAGGACAGCATTCTAATGAGTCCTGGCAAATCAATAAGAAAGCTGGCTCAACAAGTGCACAAATCAAGCAGTACTGTTCATAGAGTTCTGAAAAAAAAAATTAAAGTTACATTCGTACAAATTTTCCGTCGTTCCTCAATTAAAAGAATTAGATCACCAATCCAGAATTAATTATTGTATGTGGTTTGAGAATTTTCTAGCCCAAGAAGGTGAGGAAATCCTTGATTTCACTTTCTTCACAGATGAAGCATGGTTCCATTTGTCTGGGTACGTGAATAGGCAGAATGATCGTCTTTGGAGTGATGAAAATCCACATGCATTCCACCCAGTGCCTCTCCACGATCAGAAAGTAGGAGTGTGGTGTGCAATGAGTCGTCAGCGGATAATCGGCCCAATTTTCTTCTATGACACAATAAACTCAGAAAGATACAGGATTAACATACTGGAGCGATTCGTAACCCAACTTTCTGAGCCAGAAATTAAAAAAGCTTGGTTTCAACAAGATGGCGCAACTGCTCACACTGCTGTAAAATCACTGGAATTTTTATATGAAATTTTTGCTAATCGTATAATCTCTCGCGGAATTTGGCCTGCACGGTCTCCTGATCTTACTCCCATGGACTACTATCTCTGGGTGAACTGAAAGGAAAAGTGTACGAAAACAATCCCCACACACTCGATGAGCTGCAGGTTTCAATCGCCAACAACATTAATAATGTTACACAGCCCATACTGCGTAAGGTTTTTGACAATATGAAAAAACGTATCAACATTTGCCAACTAAAACGTGGTGGATATTTCGAATACCTTTTGTGAATAGTGATGTTATATGTTTAACTTTACCGAAAAAGGAACAAGCTACAGCAGTACATGATGCGTGATTTACATAAATAAATTGGAACAACTAGATTTTCAAATAATGCACAGTCATTAAAGAAACACCCACCGATCTGAAAGACCTTCAATTTCACAAGACCAAATTATGGAACTCCAAGACAGAATTACAATGAGTCCAAATGCATCTTTAAACCACTTGTCTCAACAGGTGCAAATATCTAAGAGTTCTGTTCACAAGGTTTTAAGAAGTGAACTACACTATCGTCCATACAAATTAACTGAAGTGTCTCAACTCCAAGAAAGAGATTATGAATCCCGTTTAAACTACTGCATGTGGTTTCAGAATTTTATTTATGAACATGGCGCTGCCATCCTTGACGTCACTTTTTTCACTGATGAGGCATGGTTTCATTTATCCGGTTATGTGAACAGTCAGAACAATCGGCTGTGGAGCAGTGAAAACCCCCATGAATTTCATCAAGTGCCGCTTTACGATCAAAAAGTCGGAGTGTGGTGCGCTATAAGTCGTATGCGGATAATAGGACCTATATTTTTTAATGAAACAATAAACGTTCGTACTTAATTACCGTACTTTAATTCTGGAACCGTTCATTGCACACCTTACAGAAAGGGAAATTATGGAATCCTGGTTTCAGCAGGATGGGGCAACAGCACACACAGCCACAACAACACTCAATTATTTAGAAAGCATATTTGCAAATCGCATTATTTCACGTGGAATCTGGCCTGCTCGTTCACCAGATCTAACACCTCCAGATTATTATCTGTGGGGGGCATTGAAGCGGAAAGTTTATGAAAATAATCCGCAGACAATTAATGACCTAAAGACTGAAATAGTAGACAAGATTAAACAAATATCACCAGACATTATTCTGAAGGTTTTCGCAAATATGGAAAGACGAATCACGACATGTCTTGAGGCCCGTGGTGGACATTTTCAACATATGCTTTAGGCACAACTTTATTGTGTTAATACCAACATTACCCATTATAAGCTCGCCGATAGCAGTCAAGTATATTTGAATATTTTACAATTTGTGTGACGCATTAGTTAACCGCATTTCTGGTGACGTTTTTCTTCCGAGAGTAGAAATTCACTGCACTGCGACTTTAGAAACACCCTGTACAACTACACTGCAGTACCAAACGCAATTTTTCGGGATTACCTCTACTTTGCCAGGGGTTTTCTATGGAGTTGTAGAATAATGGACCCATGTCCAATTTTGCACGAACTGTCCGGGTGAAATGTTTTTTATTTCTACACAGAAATGTAAAAAAAAACAAACTACCGTTAAATTTCCCAAAGGTGATTTGAACTTTCGATAATATTTAGAAAGGTGAAACAGTCGACGCATCAAAGTGGGGATCCACGGTACAGCAATGATCAGTTGTTTTTGTTGTCTGCGTACGTCAGCTTTATATCTCCAGCTTATATCTCCAGCTTATATCTCCAGCTTATATCTCCAGCTTATACCAACAGCTTATATCTCCAGCTTATATCACCAGCTTAAATCTCCATGTTATCTCCAGTTTTATATCTCCAGCTTATATCTCCAGCTTTATATCTCCAACTTTATATCTCCAGCTTATATCTCCAACTTTATATATCCAGCTTTATATCTCCAGCTTTATATCTCCAACTTTATATATCCAGCTTTATATCTCCAGCTTTATATCTCCAGCTTATATCTCCAACTTTATATATCCAGCTTTATATCTCCAGCTTATATCTCCAGCTTTATATCTCCAGCTTTATATCTCCAACTTTATATCTCCAGCTTATATCTCCAACTTTATATATCCAGCTTTATATATCCAGCTTTATATCTCCAACTTTATATATCCAGCTTTATATCTCCAGCTTTATATCTCCAGCTTATATCTCCAACTTTATATCTCCAGCTTTATATCTCCAGCTTATATCTCCAACTTTATATCTCCAGCTTATATCTCCAACTTTATATATCCAGCTTTATATCTCCAACTTTATATCTCCAGCTTATATATCCAGCTTTATATCTCCAGCTTTATATATCCAGCTTTATATCTCCAACTTTATATCTCCAGCTTATATATCCAGCTTTATATCTCCAGCTTTATATCTCCAGCTTATATCTCCAACTTTATATATCCAGCTTTATATCTCCAGGTTTATATCTCCAGCTTTATATCTCCAGCTTTGTATCTCCAGCGAAGTACTGATGGTCTGAATTGTGCGCGAATATTAATGTTTATTATTCTTCACTGCGACACCTGTGTGCTCATGTGTTCCTCGTCATACAGGCAGTTATTATTTTTTAATTCAAAGATACGCTCGTTTGTTTAGTGTCCATAGTTTTGATATTTGTGCAAATTTATCTAATCAATTTTGCCCGGGCTGCGGCATTTTTCCTATACTTTTTCTGTTTTCAACTGCCGCGGGTTCTTTAACGTGGGCAGGGTACACACGTGACATCCTATTTTCCACCGTTATCTGAAAGGGCTAGACGTCAGATCTCACTTCTCATAGACTGACATATGGTAGTGCTACAAAGAAACCTCCGACTGAAAGCGACAAATTCCCAACGCCAATGGTGGGATTCCATCCCTGGACCTTCGTATCAAGAGGGTCAATGTCTTACTCCAGACCACGCATCTCGCCGCATTGATCGATGGGTGGTGGGGGGGGGGAGAAAAGAACGGGTTCGATCTCGATTGACAGCGTTTATTATCTCCATACATTCCATGGGAGAGAGTGATAGGCGCACTGACATAATGCTGACTACATTACCCAAAAATGTACTGATGTTTTAAAGACATGGGAACTACCACTATGGACAAATATCGGAGCTAGCACAAAGAACAAATATGGACACTGACACTAAGAACATATATGGACACGGACACTAAGAACAAATATGGACACTGACACTAAGAACAAATATGGACACTGACACCAAGAACAAATATGGGAACTGATACTAAGAACAAATATGGACACTGACACTAAGAACAAACATGGGCACTGACACAAAGAACAAACATGGGCACTGACACTAAGAGCAAATATGGACATTGACACTAAGAAAAAATATGGACACTGATATTAAGAACAAATATGGGCACGGACACTAAGAACAAGTATGGACACGGACACTAAAAACAAATATGGACACTGACACTAAGAACAAATATGGACACTGACACTAAGAACAAACATGGACACTGACACTAAGAACAAATATGGACACTGACACTAAGAACAAATATGGACACTGACACTAAGAGCAAATATGGGCACTGGCACTAATAACAAATATGGGCACTGACACTAAGAACAAATATGGACACTGACACTAAGAACAAATATGGACACTGACACTAAGAACAAATATGGACACTGACATTAAGAGCAAATATGGGCACTGACACTAAGAACAAATATGGACACTGGCACTAATAACAAATATGGGCACTGGCACTAATAACAAATATGGGCACTGACACTAAGAACAAATATGGACACTGACACTAAGAACAAATATGGACACTGACATTAAGAGCAAATATGGGCACTGACACTAAGAACAAATATGGACACTGACACTAAGAACAAATATGGACACTGACATTAAGAGCAAATATGGGCACTGACACTAAGAACAAATATGGACACTGACACTAAGAACAAATATGGACACTGACATTAAGAGCAAATATGGACACTGACACTAAGAACAAATATGGACACTGACATTAAGAGCAAATATGGGCACTGACACTAAGAACAAATATGGACACTGACACTAAGAACAAATATGGACACTGACACTAAGAACAAATATGGGCACTGGCACTAATAACAAATATGGACACTGACACTAAGAACAAATATGGACACTGACACTAAGAGCAAATATGGACACTGACACTAAGAACAAATATGGACACTGACACTAAGAACAAATATGGACACTGACACTAAGAACAAATATGGACACTGACACTAAGAACAAATATGGACACTGACACTAAGAACAAATATGGACACTGACACTAAGAACAAATATGGACACTGACACTAAGAGCAAATATGGACACTGACACTAAGAACAAGTATGGACACTGACACTAAGAACAAATATGGGCACTGACACTAAGAGCAAATATGGGCACTGGCACTAATAACAAATATGGACACTGACATTAAGAACAAATATGGACACTGACACTAAGAACAAATATGGACACTGACATTAAGAACAAATATGGACACTGACACTAAGAACAAATATGGACACTAACACTAAGAACAAATATGGACACTGGCACTAAGAACAAATATGGACACTGACATTAAGAACAAATATGGACACTGACACTAATAACAAATATGGACACTGATACTAAGAACAAATATGGACACTGACACTATGAACAAATATGGGCACGGACACTAAGAACAAATATGGACACTGACACTAAGAGCAAATATGGACACTGACACTAAGAATAAATATGGGCACTGTCGACATATATCTTCAGTGAGATAGGATCTTCTCTGTCTCTGGGCCTGACATGATGTATTCTCTATTATTTTTAATGAAATGATATGTAGAGTAATGCTGTGATGCGTATTGATAGGTAGGTGATGCCAGATAAAGAATACGTTTGAGATTTGGCTGGTAGATTTAGTAATGTAAGACACGGAAAGCACACTTTTCACTGCCTCAAGTATGAGAATTTGGATTGAAGTAAAGAAAATAAATCTGAAGTAATTTGATACTGCAGTTATATGATACTGGAGTAAATTTAAAATACTGTAGTATATTTGATGCTGAAGTAAATGTGATCATATAAAAAGTTAAATTCCCCGTCACTCCTTCTGATGAAAGAGATGGGAGTTAAGATGGGCACAGCCAGAAACAAGAAACTTATTGGGCATGTAAGAAGACTTATCAACCAACACAGAACTGGAGTCTTCAGGCGTTGGACACTTCGAGACTTGCTGAGGAGGGGATCTGAGCACCTATGGACATGTTCGGAGTGCAATGATGATGACCCGCTAATAACTCAATATGTTAAATAATATAGGCATCCTTTTATACCTAGTCGCATTGATGCGGAATACACTCTTAGTGTTACTATTTTTCTCCCAAACATCGGCACATTTATGAAGGATGTTGTCAGAAACACGTCAGGTCGCCATAATTTCCTAGATACAATTGCTGGTATCCGTTTGTAGAGATAATAAACCACAAGCCGTGTCCGTTCGAAAAAAAAAACAGGTGAATTGAAACAGGGAGCTCATGATCTGTAGATAAGTGCCACTACCCAGGCCACCACGGCAGCATTAGGAAGTACAATAATGTGGTCATTACCTAAGACGATGCTGAGGTCGTTTTGAGATGAATAGACGAGGCGTGAGTGGTTGTCACACATAGAGCTCTGGAGCTGGTATGGGTAACTGTAAACACTCATTTGAATCAACCATAAACAATATAACTATTATATAACTATGAGCTAGAGCACAAGATCATGTAGTCAGTCACTGTTGCAAATGGCAAATTAATAATTGTAACATACAAATGGGCGCCAAACCGTTTAAATTGAAACTGGAAGATTTAACAAATCCAGGAATATTCGCTCCTGACGTTGAAACATTTGAAATTGTTTCCTACAATTTACTTTCGAAACAAATCCCAGAAAATTCTTTTGAAGTATTGAACGGATGTCCCTCCCTTTTTTATTCTCAGATGCCGACTGACATCAAAGAGTTGACTGATGTCTTCCCCTCCCTACAGTCGCATGAAAGACACACATGCATATTCACTAATACACACATTCAGAAATATAGCCAATCCTCACAATTTGTCTCTAAACATAGTTTAAGATGTGCTAACATTGATTAACACAGAAAGTTGAGTACACCAGAAAATATGCAAAATATGACCAAAATATGACCTAAATATGACCAAAATATGACCTAAATCTCCAATTTCAGGCAAAATATGACCTCATCAAAATTATGGTCAAAATATGCATTTATATGACAAATAAAAACAGCTTAAAATTGTTCAGAAATGCTTGAAACATGTAGAAATTAACTTAAAACTGAAAATATGCTTCAGGGAAAAAATATGACATTTCATGAAAATCCGAGCCCTACTCATTACCTTGTTCATGTCAGTGAAAACTTTGATGAGTTAGCCTCAATGTTACCAATGACGAAGCTGTTTATATCTTATAAGTGAGGATATCTTTATACCTGCAATTTGCTATACACAGCTGCAGTTAATGAGTCTATTGTTCGCAGACAACAATCAATCCGGATTGATTGAAATAAAATTAACGTGAGCAGGTTTGGCTGAACTCTGCAGTGTCAGTGTATCAGTAGACATAACATTTGTTGTATGTTTAAGAAAGTTGTCTGGAGGCACCTATGGCTTCATCTCGAGAAACTGTGGTTTAGAACATTTGTCATGATCTGTTTATCTAGTTGTCTGTATGTCTGCCTATCTACTTTTTACCTTGCCTGTCGGTCCTATCATCTATTGTTTTATATACCAATCTATACATATATATGTTTCCGTCTGTATGTCTGCCTATCTACTTTATTTCTTGCCTGTCGGTCATATCATCTATTGTATCATTTATCAATCTGTACATATATGTTTCCGTCTGTATGTCAGCTTATGTACTTTCTATCTTGTCTGTCGGTCCCATCATCTATTGTTTAATATATCAATATGTGCATGTATATGTTTCCGTCTGTATGTCTGCCTACCGACCTGCATTCTTGGCTTTCTCATCTTCATTGAGTGCCGTCTCCGCTTCGAATGTTGGCTACAATGGAGCGCCATTCCGCTCTGCTTCTTGCTTTGGTGGTGCAGGTTGTCAGAGGCTGACTTGTCCATCTTAGATGTTACTCATCCATGTTAGTCTTAGTTTGTCTCTGACTCTTTTACCTTCTTTTTCCCTTTCAATGTTAATTTTAGTAGGCTGCTGTGTCTTTAAACATGCCCCAAAGTTCTCATTTGTCTTTTTTGAAGTGTGTGTATAGCTTGTTTCATAAGTCGTGCCCAACTTTAAAAATCAATATCTTTTAAACCCCTTTTTGTAATTTTTTTCAAAATTTGCATGTATAGTTATAATGATTAGAACCCAACAGGGAATTAATTTCATTAAAAACAAACATTTGGTTATTATTATTGCTTATTTGATTTATATAAATTTATAACGACCCATTGATGTAGTCAAAACTTAGTGTTTACAGTATTTAAGTTAAAAATAGCGATTACAAATCCATACACACGCTTTTGCACGCTTTCAGCGTGAGTTCGCTGACACAATTAGACACTTGTAGTAAACACGAGACATTGTGTGTTCCATTTCCGTTAATTCAGCGGCGTAACGTGGAACGCTAACATTTATCATGAGTCTTAAAATGAAATTCTGCAGTTTACAAAACATCGCAATAAAAATGTATGACTATTTTTGCAAAGAGGCTAAACGATGAAGATTATTTCATTCTTTAGAAAACCCTGAGAATAGGACAAGACACATTTTGGATTTATCTAAACGGTCATTTAATCGCTGGATTCAAGCACGTGACCGTCAATGTTCAAAATATACAAAATCACAAGGAAGAGCAAAAATGTTGGATAATTCCGACAGTGAACTTATTAGAAGTGAAATTCGCAAAATGTTGGGTATGAATGAAACTGTTACAATAAGAAAATTAAAAGTATCGCTGAAAAAGAACAACAGTATTGAAATATCAAAGTCTACATTATGGATGAATGTGAGAGCTGCAGGCTTTACATTCAGAAAGCATTCCAATGGACGAAACATCATCTGTGAGAAGCCACATATAGTAGTCATGAGAAGCAAGTACTTACGTGAAGTAAAAGAGGTGCGCAAGCA
Organism: Megaustenia siamemsis; assembly: GCA_032433765.1. Taxonomy (NCBI): domain Eukaryota; kingdom Metazoa; phylum Mollusca; class Gastropoda; order Stylommatophora; family Ariophantidae; genus Megaustenia; species Megaustenia siamemsis. Next base: position 1,110,350 of record JAVIAB010000139.1, on the reverse strand, counting down.
AGGTTATGATATTGTGTACTTGGATGAAACATGGATCAATGCTCACCAAACTAACCAAAGGGAATGGCAGTCATCAGATGGAAAGATTAAGAGATTAATACCTAGCAGCAAAGGATAGCGCTTGATAATTGCTCATGCAGGTAGTCGACAACATGGACTAATACAGAATGCAGAGCTCATTTTTCTTTCAAAATCCATAGACAATCGGGATTATCACTCTGAGATGAATGGTCACATATTTAGAGATTGGATTGAAAATTCTGTTCTCCCATCACTAGATCGACCATATTGCCTAATAATGGACAATGGAGCGTACCACAACATTGTTGCACTTGAAGATAAAGTCCCGACGTCATCCAGTACAAAAGATGCTATTAAGATATGGCTCACAAAGGAGCGAGCACATACAATTTAATAACATGTACTTAAAACCTGAATTACTATCTCTAGTAAAGCAAAAACAGAGGACAAAGATTTTTCAAATAGATAAGATTATCCAAGAGCACGGTCATATAAGTTTGAGGCTGCCACCTTAGCATGCTCATTTAAATCCAATAGAACTAATCTGGGCAAAATTAAAAGGACAAGTGGCATATGAAAATACAACATTCAAAATATGCGATGTAAAGACTCTTGCTAATCTCGCTTTATTAAATATAGACAAAGATTATTGGGCTAAATGTGAAGACCACGTCTTAAAACAGGAAGAGGAATATTGGAAAAATGATGGTTTGTGGAATGTTCAACCCTAAACAGTTATTAATCTTTTAGACTCGTCTGATTCAGAATGAAAGTATATAGCCCCCACAATGTTGGCCCCTATATTACCTTAAATTATTTCAACAAACGGTCCTTTTCAGGACCACACAACTATGAAAATTGGACATACAGGTATACCTTGATATTATCGTCCGTCCTCGAACTGAGAAGACAATAATTCTCCTGGTATTTAATCCAGTTATTTCCCCATTACGGCCACGCCTTTACCTAGTGAAAATTAATCGTAGACCAGCAACTACGGTAATTTCTATTCTTTAGGGCTTCACAATTTACAATTTTGACAAACATCAAAGAAATATCGCCGCTTTAAGAAAACTGCAGCTGCAAGATATTTGTTAAATATACATTTAAAGGGTCTTTTGCATTCTAATAACATTTGGAAAATTTCAAAAGTATTTAACAAACGGTTAGACAGTAATAGCGTTTTGAAGTTGGGCATATGTTTTGAAACGAGCTATAGTTTTTCTCTTTTCATTTTTATTTCTTTTAAAACTGCATCGTTTGTTTTATTTTCTTTACATCCAATTCTACATATTCTTCTATAAATCCACATTTCAAAGGCTTCAAGTTTCTGTTCTGTTTTCTTATCTGATGTCCATGTTTCTGCACCATACAGAAATATTGAGAAGATTTAACATTAAAATTAGTTTTATCACTTGGCGTTACTTGTTTTGATGTTATATTTGTCATGGCATTAACATTACTTTCTTGCCTTTCAGCTGTTCTATTATCTGTCAAATTAATTATCTGCAGAGAATTAATCATATCAAGCATTTCGGGTTGATAAGATAGAAAACATCAATCAAGAAATGAAGAAAATGAAATTGAACATCCTCAGACTATGAAATGAGATGGAAAGAAGCAGGATCAACGCGACAGTGAAAATGTAATTTACTCTGGAGGAACCACACACGAAAGAGGAGTAGGCAACACGTTAGACAAAGAAAGAAGCAAAACAACAAAAGGATTTTGGCCAGTATCAGACAGACGTTTGCTAGTGAAATGTAGAGGCAGACCGTGGATTATCAGCATAATTCAAGTTTATGTTCCTAAACGTAACAGTGAAGAAGAAAATATTGACACTTTTTACAATGTGCTAGAGATGACCATGGAACAGTATACATTCAAAGAAATAACTATTATATTAGGAGATTTCAATGCAAATGTAGGACAGCTAAAGTTCAAAAAGTGACTGGAGGACATGGCTTAGGAGAGACAAATAACAGAGGGGATAGATTGATAGATTGGGCAAAGACATATGAAATGATTATAGGTAACACCTGGTTCAAGCAACACCCTAGGCGACTATGGATATGGCAAAGCCCAGACAACAAAGCACACAATCAAATTGATTTTATACTGGTTCAGAGAAGATTCAGGAATGAGCTAACATCGGTTAAAACAAAACCAGGAGAATATTACAATAGTGACCATGTAGCAGTAGTTGGAAAGATAAGAATAAAACTGCGGAAGGCACTGAAATCCCCAAGAAGTATGAAATTAGAACTAGAGATGCTTAGAGTAGATAGACAGATGAGTGATAAGTACAGTATGATAGTACAAAATAAATATAATGCTACTAAGCAAATACAAAACATTGAGGAGCAATGGGAAATGCTCAAACAATCGATTCGACAAACACCAACAGAAGCAATACCCAGTTACTAAATTAATCAACAAGAAGAAATGGATGACAGAAGAAATACTACAACTATAGGATAAAACAGGAAAACATAAGCAAGAAGAACTGACATACAAAAGACTGCGCATGTAAATCAAAACTAAATGTATAGAGGCAACGGAAGGATGGTTAAAGTTGAAATATGAAAAAAATAAAAAACAAAAACAAAAAGACATACAATTTATGCACAACCAGTTAAACGAAATAACGGAATGACAAGAAGATAAAGTATCAGGATGTTCGAAATCAAACGTATATGTACAGAATATATCAGTCAACTCTAGTATGATGAAAGACAATAACTAAACAATTCAAACAAGAGTACATGATCATCAAAAACGCAGAGTGAAGTCGAGGAGGTAATTCAACGCATAAAAAGAAGCAAGGCTCCAGATCCCGATAATATAACAATCGAAGCATTAGGAAAGCTGGGAGTGCAGGTCACAGAATACTACCCAATGATATATATAAAAGTGGGCACACGCCCAAAGGTCTACTAAGATCTATCTTTGTAGTCATACCGAAGGAGTCATGCCCCACTGATTGTGAAGATCAGCGCACTATTAGTCTCTTGAGCTATATAACCAAAATATTACTAATAATCATCATGACACGTGTAAGGAACAATATAAAACCACAAAATAAGCGACGAACAATGTGGATTTGTGGAAGGAAAAGGCAACAATAATGCAATATACATTCTGAGAACATTGATAGAAAGATCTATAGAGATAAATAAAGATCCATAACTGCGTTATAGACTACACGTAAGCATTTGACAAATTAAAGCATGTGGAAATAATGAATATACTGGAGAAATTAAACATGGACCGCTGGATCTGAGAATCATAAAAAAAAACATATATTTTCAATAAACCACAGCCATAAGAATTAGCAGCCAAGCAGGACTGCTTCAATATACACACCATGGAGTCAGACAATGCTGTGCTCTGTCGCCGAATGTGTTCTCAATTGACAAGGAGATATTATAAGATCAATAGTAGCTATGAAAGGAAATGAAGTCACAACATAACTAATTTGTGATATGCGGATGACACAGTCTTCATAACAGAGTCAGAGAATGAATTACAAGAAATTATATACATAATAGTAAAAGAAAGCAACAAGAAAGGTATAAGTTTCAACTGTAAGAAAACAGAAGTAATGGTCACATCGAAGAAACAATCATCACCATCATGCAGCACAAAAATAACTGGGATGAAACTAAATCTAGTGCAGAGCATCAAATACTTGGGCACAATAATAACATCAGATGGAAGATGCACCACAGGAATAACAAGTAAAATAGCTCAGGCCAAAATAGCACTTAAGAAAATTAAAAAGGTCTTATGCAACAAGTATATGTCAAAAGCTGTGAGAAAAAAGAGGTCATCTGTGCTATATAGAGCCGATTCTGACCTATGGAAGTGAACCATAGACAATAAACAAACAAATGAAAGACGATTAGAGGTCACTAGGATGGAGTTTCTCAGAAGAATGTTGAAAGTTCCCTGGACAGCTAAAAGGACCAACGAGGACATTCACCAGAGGCCAACACAAAAAAGGAGCCCCTAATTAACATCAGAAATAAACAATGAGCATTTTTCTGGCATATCATGAGAAGGGGAAAGTTGGAGTACTTGGTTACACCTGGCAAACATAGAAAAGAGAGATTTCGGACGACAAAGAGAGAAGATACTAGATAGCTTGATGTCATGGCATGGAAAACAGCCAACAACATAATTGATACGATGCACTGTGAATAGACAATTGTGGAAAGAGATGATCGCACATAGCCAATCGGTATGGCACATAATGGTGATAATGATTATCTGTCAGTCTGAGCTCTTGCCTGTGTTTATCTATCTGTCTGTCTGTGCATCTGCCTATGTCCATCTATATATCAGTCAGCATCTGCCTATGTCCATCTATATATCAGTCAGCATCTGCCTATGTCCATCTATATATCAGTCAGCATCTGCCTATGTCCATCTATATATCAGTCAGCATCTGCCTATGTCCATCTATATATCAGTCAGCATCTGCCTATGTCCATCTATATATCAGTCAGCATCTGCCTATGTCCATCTATATATCAGTCAGCATCTGCCTATGTCCATCTATATATCAGTCAGCATCTGCCTATGTCCATCTATATATCAGTCAGCATCTGCCTATGTCCATCTATATATCAGTCAGCATCTGCCTATGTCCATCTATATATCAGTCAGCATCTGCCTATGTCCATCTATATATCAGTCAGCATCTGCCTATGTCCATCTATATATCAGTCAGCATCTGCCTATGTCCATCTATATATCAGTCAGCATCTGCCTATGTCCATCTATATATCAGTCAGCATCTGTCTATGTCCATCTGTCTATCAATCTGCACCTGCGTAAGTCAATCTATCTATCAATCTGCACCTGCCTATGCCCATCAATCTATCAGTCAGCATCTGTCTGTGTCCATCTCCCTATCAGTCTGCACCTGCCTATGTCCATCTATCTACCAGTCTGCATTTGCCTACCTTTATATATCCATCTTTCCCTTTTTCTAATCTGCTGTCGGTCTTTCATTCTTACTGTCTTACCATATATTTTGTTATTATTGTGAACACACAATTTCCATGGCTCAACTATATAATCTTCATATAAACACCTCCCATATCAACATCATCATCATCATCGAGTGCCGTATCCGCAATAAAGGTCGGCTATCATGGAACGCCATTCCGCTCTGTCTCTTGCTTTGATGGTGCAGGTTGTCATAGGCTGTCTTGTCCTTCTTTTGATGTTACTCGTCCATGTTAGTCTTGTTCTGTCTCTGCCTCTTTTACCTTCTATTGTCCTTTCCAAGATTACTTTTAGTAGGCTGTTGTGTTTTTTAACGTTCCCCAAAAATCTCATTTGTCTTGTTTGAATTCTATTTAGTTGTTCTCTTTTCATGTTTAGTTGCTTTAAGACTTTATTTTCTTTTCTTTCCATCTAATTCTACCTATTCTTCTATATATCCACATTTCAAAGGCTTCAGTCTTCGGTTCTGTTTTCTTGTCTAGTGTCCTTGATTCTGCACCATATAGGAATGTCGAGAAGATGTCAACATGAGACGTTTTTATTATTTTGCTACAGTCAGCACTTTCAAAAATTGGTTTAAGTACAAAAAAGTTTTTAAAAAAAAAAAAACGTGTCCGCACATGAAAGCACGACAACAAAATGCACATAAACGATTTAGTAAAGTCAAGTAGACTGCATTCTATTTATTATATTTTGTTCTTGTTTTTTTCTTTAATCTATATTTGGGAATATTTCAAAAACAAAAAGCTTGAAATTATCTCTATACTTGTTCTGTTTATTCGAGTCTTCTCACTGCGAAATGATCCATGTGATCGTGTACTCAAGGCTTCGTCTCCATGTGTGTCTTCGACTTGACACCTGTCCTTCTTTAATTGTAGTCTCATTATGTAGTCACGCAAATAAACAGCTAATTTGATCATCGTCTTGTAAACAAATTCTTATGTAACAGCCACAAGCAAAGTGTGACATGTGAGCTTGTCATGCATTGAGTGCATGACATACGCTCTTGTTAGCAATGTCATACATGATGCATTATGTTTTAAGGAAGTTTTTCTTCATAAATTTGAAACTAACAAAGTTGTCATTAGTTTTCCTTCTTTTTCTAAAAAAATATTTTCCGAAAAAGTTTCTTTATTTTCAAGGATGTTTGCATGACTTCCCTTAGAGAATTTTCTAGAATCAGCAAGCGAAAAATGGGAAAATCTAGCGTCTGATGGTAGCAATGAAGACCACATAAAAAATTAAAAGAAAATGCGAAACTACGTTCGAGACAAAGATGATGTTAAAAACTAAAGACAAAAAACTCAGGAGAAAAAAGTATAAGACCAGGCACCACAAATGCATCTATTTCATTCTTCTATCAGATCGGTCTAACAATATTTGCAAATTCAGTCACGATAAAAGCTGCACAGTAAAGCTGCACCCAGCATGAGACTTTTACTAAACTACTTAACCAAACTGCTGATAAATCATAATTGTTTGGTACCAAACGTCTATCAAGACGATATATATATATATATATGGCTCTCGTCGTCTTGTCAGACGGTCTAGTGGAGGCTATTGTGTATTTTTCTTGCTTTTGAGGTTTTGTTGTTGTTGAACAGCTTCTCTTGTGGCTAATTCTATCAGTTTGACAAACACACACTGCCATAGTATGGTCAGGCCCACTGATTCAGAGGTATTTCAATGATTTTTTCATGAGTCTTTTCTCTTCTAAATATTGCCTAAGCACAGTCTCAAATGATAGTATACCTTTCCTCAATGATGTGCGATCACTTGCCAGATGTTCCCAGTCATTTTCACAGATGGAGAAGTCATTCAGAGATGATTTACAGATATCTCTATATCGTAGATATCTCTATAAGGTCTGCCGATTTGTCTTTTTCCGTGTAATAGTTAACCATATAATATTTGCTTGGGAATGCGTTTTTCTTCCATTCGCTGGGCGTGCCACAGCCATCTTAGTCTTCGACATCTGAGAATCGACATGATTGTTGGGGTCTTAGCACGTTGCAGGACAGTTAAGTTGGTTATTTTGTCCTGCCATTTGATGTGCACTATTCTGCGGAGACATTGTTTGTGGAAGACATTTAGTCTTTTTTTCGTCATTTGAGTATGTTGTCCAGGTTTCAGATCCATATATTAATGTACTAAGCACACAAGTTTGATATATCAAGAGTTTGGTCTTTACTGTTAGTTTCGTGTTGTTCCAGGCCCTTTCTGTGAGTTTGCCGAAAGTCGTAGCTGTCTTACCAATTGGCTGTTTATTTCATCATCAAGAGAACTTGTTTACGTAATTGTGGATCCAATTATATATAAATGATGGAGAATTTAAAAAAAAAACAGAAAAAGAAACATTCTCTCACTTGAAGAGGAAGCGCATAACAAGTAAAAAGAGGACACTTTAACAGAGAACAGCCGTTTATAAAACTGCAGTCTGTGAACCTATTAATTTATTACAATTTGGAGCGGCCAATGGAAAGAACAGCATATTATATGTCATGCCATGACAGTTAACCATTATCTTAGTAGTCCATGGCGTCTGGAGATGACGGAGGCAGTTCTCGTCTTCGCCTTTCTATCTTTCGTTCGCCCGAAGTATTGCCTACATCTGCAATGTCGTTTCCTGTGTAAATTTTACTGTCTATTGTAATTCTTGCGGTGGCCCATATAGTTTTGTCTGTAGTGTTTTTCTATGGGCCAATGGATTTTCCTCAGTCTACTATATTCAGTGCAGTCTTGAAGTATGTGTTCAGCAGTCTGGGGCGCCTGTCCACATGTACAAGTAGTTGAGGTGCCGATCTTGAATTTTGTATACATGTGACTATGGAGTCGATTGTGTCCTGTTCTGAGGCGTATAATGATAACTTGTTCATATCCATTAATTTTATGGAAGGCATCCTGATTTGGGGCTTGTGGTCCTCTGATAGATTTGATTATCTGTTTCTTATGATGGTATGTAACCGGTGTATCTAGCTGTGTGCCTGTTGAACCTTCCTTTGTCAACTGATCTGCTTTCTCATTTCCTGGTATTCCACAGTGAGATGGGATCCACTGCAGGGCAACCCTAATGGTAATTTTCTGGATTGTAGTGACTGGAGTACTGATCTTGCATCTGTCAAAAACACTACAGGTTGTGGGCTAGGATTACTGTTCAGCAGTTTTTCTATTGCCAACTTTATTGCTTTCATTTCTGCATCATAATTGTGACAATATTTCACTGTTGGTATCATATCCCTAGTGTTATTTGGGTGCTCTATATATGCACCTGCTCCCCCATTCTATACTGCATTCTGTGCTGATCCATCTGTGTACACACGAATCCATAGGTCATGTGGGTATTCTTCATTCAGGAAACTGAGAGTTATTGTTTTTCGCTGTAGACTATTCTGTTCCTCTTTGTCAACTATTCCTTTCACTTCTGTCCGTATTTGTATTGATAATCCTGATTCCTCTGTCCAGGAAGTCTGTTCTGGTATGGGCAGTAGGGGGTTAACAACTCTTGGCATGTCTGGTGTTTGTCTACAAATACGCTTGGCTTGGTGGATAAAACTGCTTCTCTTAAGTCGTCCCAATGCAAGATTTTGGAATCGGTCCTTCATTGGATGTCTCGGCATGCAAGCAAATTTTTCTGCCTGTATCAGCACCTTTGTGTCCCTCCGTTCTCTCAGTGCTGGTATCCTCCACAATTTCTCCATCTCCAATATTGGTGTTGATTTCATTGCTCCTGCGATGACCCTAAGTGCCTGGTTTTGTACTTTATCCAGCTCTTGCAGTGTGGTGTTTGATGCTGAGCACCATGCAGATGATCCATATTCTAAATGTGGGCGTATACTCTGTTGGTAAACTTTACTGAGTATTTTCCCACTCGTGCTCCACGTGGTTCCACACATTTCTTACAATAGCCAATTACCTTCTTGCTTTTTAAAAAAAAAAGTTAAGTACCTCCGTCACGCCAAGTGGCGTATATGGAATATGGTGTTAGTGACCATACATTTTACAGACCTTCGGCACATGATTTTTGGGTAATGTGGTCGGTATTACGCCCGTGCCGCTTTACTTTCCCAGAGAAAAGACCTTCTTACTTTTAAGACCATCCAGTTGCACTCTGACTCTCCAATTATGCAGGTATGCTTTGACCCATTTGTACATCCTGCCATTTACCCCATAATTTCTCAGTTTCTTCAGAAGCCCTTCCATCCATACCTTATCAAATGCTTTCTTTAGGTCTATCCATGCTGCTAGTACCAGTTTCTTTTCTTAAAACGCATCCTCAATTTCCTGGGAAAGATAGGTGCCTGATCTTCGGTAGAGTAACACCGTGTAAAGCCTGCTTTTTGTGGGACAAGTAGATTATCACTTTCCAGGTACCACTACAGTCGGAGATTGATTATACGTCCCATTGTTTTACATAAACAGCTTGTAAGGCTGTTGGTCTATAGCTGGATGTCGTTGAACCATCTTTTCCTGGCTTTAGTAATGGTATCATAATTGCTTCTCTCCATGCCTGTGGCACTCTACCTGTGATCCAGCAAATGTTGTAGATCTGCAGTAGTTTTGCTTTAGCTGCAGTTCCCGAGTTCTTAATCATCTCCTTGGACACTCCATCACTGGCTGGTGACTTTTTCATTTTTAATTTGGATATTGCCAGCTCTAGCTCTCTTTGTGTAATGGGTGTTTCCATGACTTCATGTGTGGTCTCTTCTTGTCTTGCATTTTGTTGTTTTAAGCGGGTCTCTTGTCGTTTCTCTAGGCTAATTTCAATATTATTGCCATTTGCAAAGGAGTCTGCAAAGTGATTTGCTGCATGCCTACCTGTTAGGATGTTTCCATCCTTCTTCAGTGTAATTTTGGTGTTCCTTTCTGTACCCTCATAATTCAGCTGTTTTACAAGCTTCAACGCTTTTCTTGTGTCTCGTTCAGGATTCAAGGACTCTGTTTTCTCTTTCCAGCTTCTCCGTCTGGCTTGTAGTTTAGCCCGTTGAAATTTGGATTTAGCATGCTGATAGTTATTGTGGTGTTCCTGGCAAGGGGTTATTTTCTGCTTGCTTTCGAGATGTTTCCATGTCGTTGTGCACTTGCTCTAGTTCACTACTCCGATGACGGAGGCAGTTCTCGTCTTCACCTTTAATATTTTCTTCAACTCATCTAACCGGTACCGATTTTTAAAATTAAACTTGGACCACAGGAGAGTGTCTCGCTGAGTTCCCATTCGTGACCATTTAATGGTTGTACCAGAAACTAACCCTCACGGCACAGCGACCAACATTGAAGAATGGTTGTACCAGAAACTAACCCTCACGGCACAGCGACCAACATTGAAGAATGGTTGTACCAGAAACTAACCCTCACGGCACAGCGACCAACATTGAAGAATGGTTGTACCAGAAACTAACCCTCACGGCACAGCGACCAACATTGAAGAATGGTTGTACCAGAAACTAACCCTCACGGCACAGCGACCAACATTGAAGAATGGTTGTACCAGAAACTAACCCTCACGGCACAGCGACCAACATTGAAGAATGGTTGTACCAGAAACTAACCCTCACGGCACAGCGACCAACATTGAAGAATGGTTGTACCAGAAACTAACCCTCACGGCACAGCGACCAACATTGAAGAATGGTTGTACCAGAAACTAACCCTCACGGCACAGCGACCAACATTGAAGAATGGTTGTACCAGAAACTAACCCTCACGGCACAGCGACCAACATTGAAGAATGGTTGTACCAGAAACTAACCCTCACGGCACAGCGACCAACATTGAAGAATGGTTGTACCAGAAACTAACCCTCACGGCACAGCGACCAACATTGAAGAATGGTTGTACCAGAAACTAACCCTCACGGCACAGCGACCAACATTGAAGAATGGTTGTACCAGAAACTAACCCTCACGGCACAGCGACCAACATTGAAGAATGGTTGTACCAGAAACTAACCCTCACGGCACAGCGACCAACATTGAAGAATGGTTGTACCAGAAACTAACCCTCACGGCACAGCGACCAACATTGAAGAATGGTTGTACCAGAAACTAACCCTCACGGCACAGCGACCAACATTGAAGAATGGTTGTACCAGAAACTAACCCTCACGGCACAGCGACCAACATTGAAGAATGGTTGTACCAGAAACTAACCCTCACGGCACAGCGACCAACATTGAAGAATGGTTGTACCAGAAACTAACCCTCACGGCACAGCGACCAACATTGAAGAATGGTTGTACCAGAAACTAACCCTCACGGCACAGCGACCAACATTGAAGAATGGTTGTTTGAAATGAAAAAGAGCAATGAAGGCATACTAAAAGATTTAAACATTAAAAAGAACTGGTGTATAAACGCCATTCTACAGATAAAATTAAAATACTATGGCCACGTCAAAAGACACAGCGGGCTGGAAAGAACAATAATGGAAGGCATGGTTCATGGGCGGCACAGCAGGAAAAACCAAGAAGGTGGTTTCAAGATGTCAAGGATATCTTGAACATGACAACAGAAGAAGTGGAAGATCTGGTTAGAGACAGAGATTGTTTCAGATGGGCTGTGTTGAATGCAACATTCTTAAAAGGGTATGCGACCTGATGATGATGATGATGACAATTTTTATTTTAGAGAGTTAGGTTTTAAAAGACAAAAACTGAACAAAACCCAGGCATTAAAATTAATTAAAAGAAGTAGTAAAAACGAGGTGATTCGATTATCTCATGAGAATAAAGAGACTACCGTTATGCGATTACATGAATCGATGATGTGGCTTCAATGTCTGAGGAGGACCCGTAAGTTGAATTCTCAGGAATAATACAACACGGTGAGCTAGTAATGGTCAGTGGTACATGTTCGACCAAGAACATTGACAAACACTTCACATAACGGCTTACAGCGCATGTGGTTGAGATCAAATGAAAACAGAAACGATAATATGAGTGAGAACAGCGCGTTGATAAGATGAAAAAATATGATCTAATATAAGATAGCTGTTGCAGACATCGCTAGTAAATGACGAACTGACCCTAATTATATAGTGGTGAATTGTGTATTTACCAGTGGATAAAGAGATACAGCGACGACGATGGCGCTGGATAGGAAGACGCACTGCGGAAGCCAACTGACAGTATTACACAACGGGTCCTTTTTGGAATCCCCAGGGAAAAATACAAAGAGGAAGATCAAAATATTCTGGAGAAGACAGATGGAAGCAGGGATAAAAATGATTGGAAAGACATGGGATGATCTTACTTTTAAGATCGTGGCAAGAAACAAAAGCGGCTTGGAAAGTGGTTGTTGAAGACCTATGCTACCCAGGGAGTAAAATGTTGAAGATGAAGAGTAGTGTAGTTCATGAATAGGATCTTTGGTAACCTTGATATAGAAATCAATCGCAAACATTTTAAATATGCACAGAAACGAAATAAGAAAGTCACTTATCGAGCAACTAGCATACGTTTACTGCATAGAATGATGAAATATTCATAAAGAATTGTAAATGGGGATTTACGTCTGGCTAGAGGACAGATGTACAGGCAGAACACACATGAGACCAGCCAATACTTTGGCATGCTCTTCTAACTTTGGTACAAGCAATACGAAAATAGGTCGTGATGTTTAATTGATCACACAAATACTTCAAGAGAACTATTTGTTTTTTAATGCTCGCAGTGACGACTGCTGCGCAACGGCGTCCGCGCCTAGAAGAGCGCGAATTGGGCGTAAGTTGCACTATGTCGGGATCTACAACTAGATACGATATTAACCAACACCTCCACCTTTAGAACTCTACTTCTTGAGAACCATTGGCTTACTCTCATCGTTTGTATCCACAATTTTAGACATTCTGATTCGTCAGTATCGAGAGTTCTAGCAGAGATATGGAGTATGTTTGGTCAATTCTGGTTCGTGTGTCCTGATGCCAGCAGACAGCTTTGAGTCATTGCTCCTAGCTCATTTGCTCTGCATAATTTTGCTGCAAAAAAAAAAAAAAAAAATTAATGAATTGTACCTAACACAAATCTAAATCAGAGTTGTAATACAGAAATCTGAAGTCTGAAGACTGAAGTCTGAAGTCTGAAGTCTGAAGTCTGAAGTCTGAAGTCTGAAGACTGACTTTGAGCATTCTATGGTCGATCGATCACACACAACATGATTGTTCTGCTGCGTTAACGAAGCCACAACGAGAAGTAAACATGCAGATTATCTTTCTATATGTAACTAAGAACGTAGATCGAGTATTAGAGAGAATCAAGTCATGAATAATAAAGATGGACCTGTTTACGTCATAAAAATACATACATAGAGGGGAAAACACGAAATTCGATATGTCGTTAAACTAACCTCCATCAAAATTGTACAAATATTCATCTTATTATACTTCTTTCTATTATTCTGTACGTTGAGTAATAATGCTGTTGTTTCAGAATTTAAATGTTTTAAGATGGCCAATTAGCGTGAATAATAATATGACGTATTATGAAAGTGTGTATGTTAAATGCGTACTTTAGGAATACATATTATAATTATCGGGTTGTGTTTCCTTTGGAGAAGGTTGCGCTCATTACAGCCCGTCTGGACGACTCTCTTTCTCTAGCCAGATGTCCCACTTCTGTTGTCATGTTCAATGACTCTTTGATGTCTTGGACGAATGTCTGTCTCTAGCCAGATGTCCCACTTCTGTTGTCATGTTCAATGACTCTTTGATGTCTTGGACGAATGTCTGTCTCTAGCCAGATGTCCCCCTTCTTCTGTTGTCATGTTCAAGGCCTCTTTGATGTCTTGGACGAATGTCTGTCTCTAGCCAGATGTCCCCCTTCTTCTGTTGTCATGTTCAAGGCCTCTTTGATGTCTTGGACGAATGTCTTTCTCTAGCCAGATGTCCCACTTCTGTTGTCATGTTCAATGCCTCTTTGATGTCTTGGACGAATCTCTGTCTCTAGCCAGATGTCCCACTTCTTCTGTTGTCATGTTCAAGGCCTCTTTGATGTCTTGGACGAATGTCTGTCTCTAGCCAGATGTCCCACTTCTTCTGTTGTCATGTTCAATGCCTCTTTGATGTCTTGGACGAATGTCTGTCTCTAGCCAGATGTCCCACTTCTTCTGTTGTCATGTTCAATGACTCTTTGATGTCTTGGACGAATGTCTGTCTCTAGCCAGATGTCCCACTTCTTCTGTTGTCATGTTCAATGCCTCTTTGATGTCTTGGACGAATGTCTGTCTCTAGCCAGATGTCCCACTTCTTCTGTTGTCATGTTCAATGACTCTTTGATGTCTTGGACGAATGTCTGTCTCTAGCCAGATGTCCCACTTCTGTTGTCATGTTCAATGCCTCTTTGATGTCTTGGACGAATGTCTGTCTCTAGCCAGATGTCCCACTTCTTCTGTTGTCATGTTCAATGCCTCTTTGATGTCTTGGACGAATGTCTGTCTCTAGCCAGATGTCCCACTTCTTCTGTTGTCATGTTCAATGACTCTTTGATGTCTTGGACGAATGTCTGTCTCTAGCCAGATGTCCCACTTCTTCTGTTGTCATGTTCAATGCCTCTTTGATGTCTTGGACGAATGTCTGTCTCTAGCCAGATGTCCCACTTCTGTTGTCATGATCAATGCCTCTTTGATGACTTGGACGAATGTCTGTCTCTAGCCAGATGTCCCACTTCTTCTGTTGTCATGTTCAATGCCTCTTTGATGTCTTGGACGAATGTCTGTCTCTAGCCAGATGTCCCACTTCTTCTGTTGTCATGTTCAATGCCTCTTTGATGTCTTGGACGACTCGCTGTCTCTAGCCAGATGTCCCACTTCTGTTGTCATGTTCAATGCCTCTTTGATATCTTGGACGACTCTCTGTCTCTAGCCAGATGTCCCACTTCTTCTGTTGTCATGTTCAATGCCTCTATGATGTCTTGGACGAATGTCTGTCTCTAGCCAGATGTCCCACTTCTTCTGTTTTCATGTTCAATGCCTCTTTGATGGCTTGGACGAATGTCTGTCTCTAGCCAGATGTCCCACTTCTTCTGTCGTCATGTTCAATGCCTCTTTGATGTCTTGGACGAATGTCTGTCTCTAGCCAGATGTCCCACTTCTTCTGTTGTCATGTTCAATGCCTCTTTGATGTCATGGACGAATGTCTGTCTCTAGCCAGATGTCCCACTTCTGTTGTCATGTTCAATGCCTCTTTGATGTCTTGGACGAATGTCTGTCTCTAGCCAGATGTCCCACTTCTTCTGTTGTCATGTTCAATGCCTCTTTGATGTCTTGGTCGAATCTCTGTCTCTAGCCAGATGTCCCACTTCTTCTGTTGTCATGTTCAATGCCTCTATGATGTCTTGGACGAATGTCTGTCTCTAGCCAGATGTCCCACTTCTTCTGTTGTCATGTTCAATGCCTCTTTGATGTCTTGGTCGAATCTCTGTCTCTAGCCAGATGTCCCACTTCTTCTGTTGTCATGTTCAATGCCTCTTTGATGTCTTGGACGAATGTCTGTCTCTAGCCAGATGTCCCACTTCTTCTGTTGTCATGTTCAATGCCTCTTTGATGTCTTGGACGAATGTCTGTCTCTAGCCAGATGTCCCACTTCTTCTGTTGTCATGTTCAATGCCTCTTTGATGTCTTGGACGACTCTCTGTCTCTAGCCAGATGTCCCACTTCTTCTGTTGTCATGTTCAATGCCTCTATGATGTCTTGGACGAATGTCTGTCTCTAGCCAGATGTCCCACTTCTTCTGTTGTCATGTTCAATGCCTCTTTGATGTCTTGGTCGAATCTCTGTCTCTAGCCAGATGTCCCACTTCTTCTGTTGTCATGTTCAATGCCTCTTTGATGTCTTGGACGAATGTCTGTCTCTAGCCAGATGTCCCACTTCTTCTGTTGTCATGTTCAATGCCTCTTTGATGTCTTGGACGAATGTCTGTCTCTAGCCAGATGTCCCACTTCTTCTGTTGTCATGTTCAATGCCTCTTTGATGCCTTGGACGAATGTCTGTCTCTAGCCAGATATCCCACTTCTTCTGTTGTCATGTTCAATGCCTCTTTGATGTCTTGGACGAATGTCTGTCTCTAGCCAGATGTCCCACTTCTTCTGTTGTCATGTTCAATGCCTCTTTGATGTCTTGGACGAATGTCTGTCTCTAGCCAGATGTCCCACTTCTGTTGTCATTTTCAATGCCTCTTTGATGTCTTGGACGAATGTCTGTCTCTAGCCAGATATCCCACTTCTTCTGTTGTCATGTTCAATGCCTCTTTGATGTCTTGGACGAATGTCAGTCTCTAGCCAGATGTCCCACTTCTTCTGTTGTCATGTTCAATGCCTCTTTGATGTCTTGGACGAATGTCTGTCTCTAGCCAGATGTCCCACTTCTGTTGTCATGTTCAATGCCTCTTTGATGTCTTGGACGAATGTCTGTCTCTAGCCAGATGTCCCACTTCTGTTGTCATGTTCAATGCCTCTTTGATGTCTTGGACGAATGTCTGTCTCTAGCCAGATGTCCTACTTCTTCTGTTGTCATGTTCAATGCCTCTTTGATGTCTTGGACGAATCTCTGTCTCTAGCCAGATGTCCTACTTCTTCTGTTGTCATGTTCAATGCCTCTTTGATGTCTTGGACGAATGTCTGTCTCTAGCCAGATGTCCCACTTCTTCTGTTGTCATGTTCAATGCCTCTTTGATGTCTTGGACGAATGTCTGTCTCTAGCCAGATGTCCCACGTCTTCTGTTGTCATGTTCAATGCCTCTTTGATGTCTTGGACGAATGTCTGTCTCTAGCCAGATGTCCCACTTCTTCTGCTGTCATGTTCAATGCCTCTTTGATGTTTTGGACGAATGTCTGTCTCTAGCCAGATGTCACACTTCTTCTGTTGTCATGTTCAATGCCTCTTTGATGTCTTGGACGAATGTCTGTCTCTAGCCAGATGTCCCACTTCTTCTGTTGTCATGTTCAATGCCTCTTTGATGTCTTGGAAGAATGTCTGTCTCAAGCCAGATGTCCCACTTCTTCTGTTGTCATGTTCAATGCCTCTTTGATGTCTTGGACGAATGTCTGTCTCTAGCCAGATGTCCCACTTCTTCTGTTGTCATGTTCAATGCCTCTTTGATGTCTTGGACGAATGTCTGTCTCTAGCCAGATGTCCCACTTCTTCTGTTGTCATGTTCAATGCCTCTTTGATGTCTTGGTCGAATCTCTGTCTCTAGCCAGATGTCCCACTTCTTCTGTTGTCATGTTCAATGCCTCTTTGATGTCTTGGACGAATCTCTGTCTCTAGCCAGATGTCCCACTTCTTCTGTTGTCATGTTCAATGCCTCTTTGATGTCTTGGTCGAATCTCTGTCTCTAGCCAGATGTCGCACTTCTTCTGTTGTCATGTTCAATGCCTCTTTGATGTCTTGGACGAATGTCTGTCTCTAGCCAGATGTCCCACTTCTTCTGTTGTCATGTTCAATGCCTCTTTGATGACTTGGACGAATGTCTGTCTCTAGCCAGATGTCCCACTTCTGTTGTCATGTTCAATGCCTCTTTGATGTCTTGGACGAATCGTCTGTCTCTAGCCAGATGTCCCACTTCTTCTGTTGTCATGTTCAATGCCTCTTTGATGTCTTGGACGAATGTCTGTCTCTAGCCAGATGTCCCACTTCTTCTGTTGTCATGTTCAATGCCTCTTTGATGTCGTGGACGAATGTCTGTCTCTAGCCAGATGTCCCACTTCTTCTGTTGTCATGTTCAATGCCTCTTTGATGTCTTGAAACTACCCTCTTCGCGGTCTGATCCTGCCTCGTCTTTCTGGAATATATATCAACATAGTGTAATAACAAGCTGAAGAGGATATAGTTGGGAAGGAAAGTTGGGGTATGACTCTCAGTCTGCATTGTGATATTGTTTATATGTTATTTAAATTAATGCAGATACGTCCACTGTGAAACTATGGAAGGTTACTATTTATTCACCGGCGTTTGAACTTAAGGCTTTGGTCAGGTCAGGGGGCTTCGGAAATCTCCATGTATTTAGCTCCACTGATTGCGATTTGTGCCCATGATTCACCAGTAGTGGCGAGTTAAGAGCGCGCACGATGTCAACTGTAGATAAACAATCTAACTTCTAGCTACTTTATTATCTTTCACACACTTTGAAACTTGTGTCATTGTTTGTATTTCTTGTTAAATTGTTCCTTGTTATAATAGAACAAGATTATCGTGATTTTTATTGTTTACCAATCGTAAAAATTGGGAAAAGGGGGGGGGGGTTATTATTTAACAGTTAAATAGTAAAGGGAAAAGTGATGATAAAGTAGAGCCCAAAAGAATAGTCACGCCAGTATGTACACACAATAATATAGTCATAATTCCTGACTGTCCTGGATTTCATTAACGGTGCCAATATATCATTGAAACCCACAGGTAGAATTCTTTTTGATAAACTTGTAATAAACGGCAAACATTCAGGTATAGTATAGGTGGCTTCACTGAGTACATCTACCTTTGTGCAAAGATTGTGCATAGACAGTGTTGATAAGTAGTTGACCCGTTTTGTCTGCCAACGCAGGGATGTCTAGACATTTCACATGAACACGTTAATAATCGTATGTGTCCTCGTGTTAATTTAAGAACATTTGTTAAATTAATTGTGTTGTTAACAATTTAATCTTTTTTATTCGAAGGCTCTTCTTTAACGTGCAAAGCATGTACGAATGGATCTCTAAATTTGCACAGCTTGTGATAATGGTTCTTTAACATGTGCAACTTGTGAGTAGGTTACGAGTGCTTTGTCTAACTCGATAACGGCAGAAATTAGCCTCGGCACTTCTATCTCATTGGGTAACTTTGAACTTAATCGCCATCAAGCATTTTGTCAGCTGTTGTAGGCAGTCATGGATCACCACAGCTTTTTTTCTAAACAGTTTTTTATCACTTCTGTTGTTGATTTCCTACAAAAAAATTCTCTTAAACTATATGCTACCTATATACCTATAAAACTATATGCTACCTATATACCTATAAAACTATATGCTACCTATATACCTATAAAACTATATGCTACCTATATACCTAGAAAACTATATGCTACCTATATACCTATAAAACTATATGCTACCTATATACCTAGAAAACTATATGCTACCTATATACCTATAAAACTATATGCTACCTATATACCTATAAAACTATATGCTACCTTTTCTCTCTGTTTCTAATCTATCTCCTCCTCCAACAATTGTTCAACCTGCTACACACTTGTGTCAATACTGTCTTCTTGTCTCTTGACCATAAAACAAGGACTGTTTTCTCCGGATCTTGTCAAAAACATAAACATTCTACAACCTTTTTCAGGACGTCATCATTACTCATCTGAGCTGGTCATGGTTGACATTCTCAACATTATTCTGTTAAAAGGGACATATTTTGTGTCCTACCTAGTTCTGGTGAGCTTAGTTCTATTAGCTATTAGTTCTGGTCCTTAATGAATTCACAGTAAGTTGGTGCACATGAACACTTATTGCAGCTGCAATTCTGTTGACGATTTCACTGAGGCCTCATGAAAAAACAAGAACTAGAATCGTGCGGGAACGATCGTCAAAGTATTTCTCGTATGATCGAAATTGCTGTTTTCAAAAACTGCTCTCGTGTAGTTTATGACGTCAGTTCGCCACGACGGTTGGGCTGTTGTTTCCGTCATTGCTCCAGCTATCTTTCAATCTTCATCTTGAATCCAGAAATCCTGGTAAAAATGCCAAGAGCAGGTTCTATAATTGACCACGCTTTTCAATATTCGTGTTACCCTGGTCACGATTCCACGGATTTAGCCCTCGATCTGTGTGTCAAAATCGTTCTTCTGTGAGCTCTATTGATTTTGCTTTCCTCTGTCACTGGCATTGTTATATCGTGTAATGTTAGATAACTTACGGTTGTTCAAGTGTTTCCTACTCCACATTGAGCTGAATCCGCTGCTTAGTCAAATAAACAGCGCATCACCAGCATGTTAACGTTGCGGCTAGCACTCAGTTTGTGAAGAATCATATAACAAATACAAACCAAATACAAAATAGTAAACCTAACTGCTATGTGCGCAATAAACTGTTTAAGGTATTTATATTTTCGTTAATTTGCTGTGTATTCAATTACTCAATATCGATGACCGATGGTGCTTAGAAGGTAGTACTCGGCCTTTGCTTTGAACGATGATATTAACCTTGATCTTGTACTGTCTAACTGTTGTTGATATTTGGATACAATTGTATATACACCCTTCCCGGTGAAAGACCAAATACTTCAAGCTCCCACATGCTGATTACATTTAACTAGTACTTCCACAGGAAGTGCAGATTAAAAGACCATTCTCAAATGCTACATACGTTTTGGAACTAGTACATTAAGCCGTGCCAGTTAAAGTGCCTTTTCCGTACTTATGTTCTGTACTTGTGAAGATATTATTCCCTTATGCTGTTCTCGTTAAATAATCATTCTCAAGCACTGATTACATTAAATACCCAATTCCGCATACTATGCATGTTAATAGTTATCCCATACACTATGCATGTTAAATGACTTTTTATGCACACTATACAGAATAAATCATTTTCCCCACGTGCTATGCGCGTTAAATAATGTTTATCACAGGATATGCGCATTAATGATCGTTACCACAGGATATGCGCGTTAATTATCCATTTCTCATGAGCTTTGCACATTAAAGACACACTCTCAAACGAAAAACGTTAAATGTATATAATCTTCTAACTAGATTAACGATTGGTATTACATTACGACGAGGTTACTCACCGAGGTCAATAGGTTCATGCACCTATGTCTAGGCATTCCTGTGTGAGCAGACGAAACGAACGAAACACTGTTTTTGTGTACAACGATATGATTCTACATGGAATAACAAGAGCGATAACCATGTATCTATGTTTTCCTAGATTTATAAAATATAAAGCTCTCCTTCCTCTTTTTTTTTCTTATATTGTTGTTTCCTTTCAATCTCATATTTATATTTGACATTGTCACTCTTTATTATTATTCTGTTTTTCTTTAATTTGTGTTACTCTATTTTTAAATTACCCCCACGCACATTCCATGTGCATTTTTCCGAATTTCTTTCATCTAATTCTGATTTTTCCAGCATTTTTTTTACAATGGTAGTTTTTTTTAAGTATGAATAAACATGGCTTCCAATGTGTATAATTGTAATAGTAACATGCCAAGTTAAATTCAACAACTTTCAGACCCCAACTGCAATTAATTTGTAGCAAACAATTGTCAGGACTGCATCAGGTACTGACAAGAAAACTATAGCAATTTCCAGACTCACAGGCCTTGACACTGCAAATTTACATAAGTATATTCATAGCAGAAGATGACCAGTGAAAACAGAAATATAATAATAAACTATAGATATATTGGGATATATTTAGTAAACAAAATACACACATATAAACTTTTAACAACTATTTGATATATTGTGTAAAACAAAGACACAAATAAATTATAGAGATAAACTGCTATTTTTAGCAAAACAAAGACAGATAAATCACAGAGATAAGTGGATATTTTTTTTTTATAAAACAAACACACAGATAAATCATAGAATTAATGTGACACATTTATTAACTCTTAGATCACTTATCACCCTGACGAAAGTGAGTAGGAGTGATAACTCCAATACTATTTAAGCTATTAGAACAAAGACTGAGTCAGAATCCATAGAAGTTTATTAAAATAGATTAGAATGTCTGTATAGTGCGAACATGTTAAGACAGTATTACGCTTTGTGAACAAGATCAGATAATGTTGAATTTTGTGAACAAGATCAGATAATGTTGAATTTTGTGAACAAGATCAGATAATGTTGAATTTTGTGAACTTCTTCTTCTTCTTTCCTTCCTCATCTGCCTTTCAGCGTCGAGGGGGGATATAATTTGCGGTCTTTTGCTCTTCTGTTCCCCTCTGCTGCTATGTTTCCTAGTGCTTTTTATATTCCATCGACTCATCTTTTTCGTGGTCGATCCTTGGGTCTGGTGTTCTCACAACGTTTGTTGAAGGCTCGTTGTGTTGTGTTTTGTTCTTTCTGCCTTGTCACGTGGCCAAACCATTTATCTGTTGTTTCCTTATATATTCTATAGCGGGGGCTATTCCTAGCTTTTTTCTCAGTTCTTCATTTCTGATAAATCTCTCAGACTGTTTCCTGTCATTCGTCTAACACATTTCATCTCTGTAGAGGTTATTTTTCTTATTGTTCTTGCATCTAGGGTCCAGGTCTGGCATTGGTAGCACAACGTTGGGATGAAGATTGTATTGTATAATGCTCGTTTTGTCTCCAGAGTTATTTCCTTGTTGGACAATAGTGGTGATAACTGTCCAATGATTTGACAAGCTTTCCTGCATCTTGATTCTATCTCTGCTGTTTGAGAATTATCGTTTGTAATTATACTTCCTAGGTATTTGAATTCCTCTACTTGTTTTAGTTGTCTGCCTTCTATAGTTATGTTGATGTTCTGTTTATTTTTGGCGACATTCATGACTTCTGTTTTGTTGATGTTGATTTTTATGTTGCATTTTGTGCCTGAGATGTTGAATTTGTTTAAGTGCTCTTGTAGGTCTTCAATTTTGTGAACAAGATCAAATAATATTGAGTTCCATGAACAAGGTCAGATAATGTTGAATTTTGTGAACAACTTTAGAGCATGTTCAGCTTAGTGAGTTGGTTTTAAAAAAAAGTTACATTTTGTCCATGCGGTAATGAGCTATCGACAAATATTTAAAATTGTTTGTGTGTGTGTGTGTGTGTGTGTGTGTTTGTGTGTGCAAATAACGATAAGGTTTATTTTTAGAAGGCGTTTAGAGAAACAAACAAGTAGGGGAGAGACATAAAAATACACACAGAGAAGAAGGAGCATAATAAGGAAAACGAGAGAATAGATAAATGAAAGTGATACATTGAATGCCGATTACACATAGGAATGAGAGACGAAGACAGGTGTAGAAATTAAGTGACCTATTGTGTACAATATTTTAGTTGGATTATAAAGCTGAAGTTTTTACCAAAATATCTCCACACCTCTAAACAAACGCTATCTGTTTTATTGATCAATTATTGAAATATACCCGCAGCATCCAGTGTTATTTATGGATTTACTGTAGGCGGGAGCAGGTTTTTTTCTAAAGTAAATACGGTAATTGTTTACTTTCAGTTTTGTCATTTTATTTGGTAGAAATCTGCCAGCAAACATTCGGCTCACCATGTCTGATTGTGGGTGCCAAGTATCTGGACAGTGTTGGTAGTTTTGTATAATGTTCTTTGTTGTATAATATTGTTTGTTGTGTAATGTTCTTTGTTGTATAATATTGTTTGTTGTGTAATGTTCTTTGTTGTATAATATTGTTTGTTGTATAATGTTCTTTGTTGTATAATATTGTTTGTTGTGTAATGTTGTTTGTTGTGTAATATTGTTAGTTGTGTAATGTTGTTTGTTGTATAATATTGTTTGTTGTGTAATGTTGTTTGTTGTGTAATGTTGTTTGTTGTGTAATATTGTTTGTTGTGTAATATTGTTTGTTGTGTAATATTGTTAGTTGTGTAATGTTGTTTGATGTATAATATTGTTTGTTGTGTAATGTTGTTTGTTGTGTAATGTTGTTTGATGTATAATATTGTTTGTTGTGTAATGTTGTTTGTTGTGTAATATTGTTTGTTGTATAATGTTGTTTGTTGTATAATATTGTTTGTTGTGTAATATTGTTAGTTGTGTAATGTTGTTTGTTGTGTAATATTGTTTTTTGTGTAATGTTGTTTGTTGTGTAATATTGTTTGTTGTGTAATATTGTTTGTAATGTAATATTTTTAGTTGTGTAATATTGTTTGTTGTGTAATGTTGTTTGCTGTGTAATATTGTTAGTTGTGTAATATTGTTTGTTGTGTAATAATGTTTCTTGTGTAATATTGTTTGTTTTGTAATATTGTTTGTTGTGTAATATTGTTTGTTGTGTAATATTGTTTGCTGTATAATATTGTTTTTTGTGTAATATTGTTTTCTGTGTAATGTTGTTTGTTGTGTAATATTGTTTGTTGTGTAATATTGTTAGTTGTGTAATATTGTTTGTTGTGTAATATTGTTTGTTGTGTAATATTGTTTGTTGTGTAATATTGTTTGTTGTGTAATATTGTTTTTTGTGTAATATTGTTTTCTGTGTAATGTTGTTTGTTGTGTAATATTGTTTGTTGTGTAATATTGTTAGTTGTGTAATATTGTTTGTTGTGTAATATTGTTTGTTGTGTAATATTGTTTGTTGTGTAATATTGTTTGTTGTGTAATATTGTTTTCTGTGTAATGTTGTTAGCTGTTTTGTCTTGCTATTTAAACACTAAATTGAAGCCTTGAACTAAATTGAAATGTTGATTTGTAAAAGCTTGGGAAGAATTAAATAGAAAGAAAAGACAACAAGCTATGAAGTTTTAAAAGAACTAAAAATGAAAAGAGAACTACTAAACACAATTCAAGTAAAACAAATGAGATTTTTTAGGCATATTAAAATACGCAGTTGTCTACTAATGGTAATCTTGGAAGGGAAAATTTAAGGTAAAAGAGGTAGAGGCAGAACAAGACTAACATGGACGAGTAATATCACAAGATGGACAACTCAGCCTATGACAACCTCCGCTATCAAAGCAAGAGACAGAGTGGAATGGCGGGCCATGGTAGCCAACCTTCGGTGTGGAGACGGTACTCAATGATGATGAGTTAACAACTGTAGTTAGTTGCCATCAGTGTTAGCTGACTAGTTCTTGTTTAGTGTATATTGCCAATAACTATTTAGTACTGTTAACTAGTGACTGGTATATTTAGCTGTTATTTTCATGATTTGTTTAGCATTGTTAACACTATAATATTACTAATTGCTACTACTGTTCATGATAGTAGAAACAGCAGCTAATTGTAAAAACCTGGACAAAATAATGGAAATAAAAAAATACTAAGCAAGAAAATTGAGCAAAATATTCAACTCTAATATGTTATCAACCCTTACCCACGAATGTGAACAATGAAAAACAACAAAAGAGATTGAGAGAAAACCAAACCGCTTTTGAAAACAGATGCCTAAGAAAAAATGTGCACAATGGAATGCAATCAAGACAAATATAGAGATAGAAGAAATGGCCATGCAACCAATGATCTCATCTACCATTAGGAAGAAAAGATGGACATATGTTGGACATGTGTTGAGAATACAACAAGAATTTATCATAACAGCTTCCTCTATGGAAATCATCAGAATACAGAAAAATAGGAAGATCTAGAAGAAAAAAAAAACTAAAAAGAACACTTATAAGAGAGTAAAAGTTTGCAGGCATAGACTCATTAGATCTACGAACGCTATGTGACGTTCAGCGCCTCAAGATTAAGATAGTAATGGTAGTTGTTTTGTACTGTTAGCTGCTAATGATTGTTAGTTGTTTTGTGTTGTTTACTGTTTAGTGCTCTTATCTTTTGAGTTTCGTTTGCTGTTTCATTAGCACACCTACCAACCAGATTCATTTACTCGCTTGTTTCTTGTTTGAGAAGAGAGTGCATCAGCGAATAGATCATTGGCGTTCTCAACGAGGATCCCAGTTGAACGACTTCCTTTTATTCTAATGGAGTTGACATTAAAACTTTACCCAAACACCTTGTGGCAACTGCATTGAACATGCGATCTTTATTCTCCAGCTACACAGAAAGTCGCCTCCATATTCCAGAAATTGCAAATAATAATTACGATGGGTAAGCCAAATTTAAACGTTTTCTTTTTTTCTGACGGCGATTAAACATTTGAAATATACTTACTCGTTTATATACGCAAAGAGTTCATGTGGTTTCAATGGTTCGTATAGTATCTTCATTCTATATACATTAGTCTTATTTTGTATTGTTCGTTGTTGTTAAGGACGGACATCACGGTACTTCGGACAAGGTACATCATTTATAATGGCTTCATCATTTGACGAAATGTGTACACACTAATAGTTAAACTAGCTCGCTGTTGTACAAACACTAATTCGCTATTGCAGGTTGTTATTCCTTCTTTTTCACTTAATTTCGGTTGTTACAGTCTCAAGGCTGTATCCACATTGATAGTTTTGTCAGTTTGCAACATAGCATCGTTGCGGGCTAATAGAGACGCTGTATTTGTAGATGTTTATCGTCCCAATCACTAGCGGACTTGGGATCAACCTAAAAGCGCTTTCGGTGCCTTGAACCCCTCAGTGTGGAAAGAATGTACATATTGGCGTAAATCTAACATTTGATATAGATGTAATAGTTGAACACATATTTCACATTATATTGTGTGTATATACGCATTGGAAGAAAAGTTGTGCAATACTATATATATATTCTGTGCGCGATTTATTGGGCGACATGAAATACAATTTTGTGGACGTTTCAGTGTAGGTGGTGGACACTTTCCCATACAGTTACACGCGTCTCGCACTATTCATAGGGAGATAATCAAACGCAACCTAAATCACATGCAAAGTGCCATAGGGGAGATTTTATCGCAGAAAATTGAAGCAAAGTATAGATTTAATCGCTGACTGCTGGAATGGCTATATCAGTTTGTATTACAACGTTTGAATATTCACCGGAAACCTATAGAACACGTTCGAGATCGTTACCATCAAACAAGATCTACTGTTAATTTACACAAAAGTGGCAGATCACGAGTTACCACCCCTGCACAAGACCATTCCATAACTTTTATAATCTTCATAACAGGTTTATCCAGCCTACATGGACTGCCAGATACATTCCAGTTTTAAGACTTGCGTCATGCAGTACAGACTCAGAGAGACAAATCTGTTATCTCGGAGACCTAGTTAGAGCAGCAGTGTTACTTCGCCATAGACAACGTGTGGCATTACTCTGTCTTTAATAAAGGTGCATAGTGTTTTATGATGAGTCAAGATTATAGCAGTGGTAAGCGTTGTTCGTTGTCAAGGAAAGCGTGTTGCTAGCAACTGTGTGCTGCAGAGAAATAGGATGTGACAAAGCAGTGTCATTATTTGTGGCAGAATTTCCTAAACAGCCAGAACGAACCTTGTTATCATCAATGGCAAGCTGACGGGTATTAGATATAGAGATGGCAGCATCACACCACACATGGAGCTTCTCCTTCATACAGATGGACCAGGCACAATGCAACAAGACAATACTCGTCCACATACGGTGCGTGTGGTCATGGATAATCTTAAGCAACAGCAGATTAATGTCTTATCACGGCAGGCTGGTTCTTCGGACCTTCTCCTTTAGAACACGGGAGGGACGGGTTGGAGTGTAGGTTGCAAAGAAGACAAAATCATCATGAAAACTACCACCAGTTAGCACAAATGTTGCAAGAAGAATGGAATAACAAGTTCCAAAAACAGATCTAAAGTCTCACTGGCACGATGAGAAGGCGCTGTTAGTCATTGATAACACTGAGATTAAGATTTCATATTATCGTTGGGATGCTACACTTACTTTACTTGGTATCGTTGGGATGCTACACTTACTTTACTTGGTATCGTTGGGATGCTACACTTACTTTACTTGGTATCGTTGGGATGCTACACTTACTTTACTTGGTATCTTCCTTTCGTGACACTTTCACAAAAATCAAAGTGATCACTTGTCTTTTATCAAGTTGTATTTCACATCGTCCAAGAAATCATGCAGCTACAAAGTGCCGCACATTAACTTTTATATCTTCATGAAATCTTAATTTGTGTGAAATTGTTAATTAAATTAACTAGCGGACAACAAAAAGTTTGATTTGATTTGTTGAAACAATTTGATGTGTTGTAGATTTAAAGTTTGAGAAGAAATCGTGCATATAAGGAATGATTTATTTCAATTATTATTAACATTCTTTATATAACTTTTACTTTGGCTTAACTGATCATATGAGTCATATGACTAAGATATTGCTAAGAATCATCATGCGAAGAGTGCGAAACAAAATCAGTCCAGAAATTAGCGATGAACAGTGTGGTTTTGTTAGAGATAAAGGAACAAGCAATGTCATTTATATCATAAGATCTTTAGTAGAAAGAGCCATAGAGGTGAAAACAGATCTATACCTATAGTTTCACAGATTACACCAAGGCATTTGACAAAGTAAAGCACCAAGAAATAAAATAAAAATTTTAGAAAGCATACACGTAGACAGCAACGATCTAAGAATAATAAAGAACATGTACTGGCAACAAACAGCGGCCATAAGAATTGGAAACCAATTGGGAATGTTTCAACAAATAAAACAGGATGTTAGACAAGGTTGTGTGCTGTCACCAAATTTGTTTAATATTTTTAGTGAGATTATTTTTAGATCCATAAGGGACATGCCTGGAATAACAATTGGAGGTCATACTATAAATAATCTAAGGTATGCTGAAGATACAGTCTTAATCGCTAAGAGTGAAACATTTACAAGAAATGTTAGACATTATAGTGAAAGAAAGCAAAAATAAATGACTCAGCCTTAATAGCAAAAAGACAGAGGTAATGGTAACAACAAAGAAAAAGACGTCACCTCAGTGCAAAATAAAGACACGTGGAACAATATTAAAACAGGTAAATGAATTTAAATATTTGGGACCTTTGTTAACCTCAGACGGAAGATGTACAAAAGAGGTGAGATGCAGAATGGCTCAGGCAAAAGCAGCTTTCCAAAAAATGAGGAAGATACTAAGTAATCCATTTTTGACAATAGAAACAAGAAAAAGAGTTCTTAAATGTTATGTAGAGCCAGTCTTAACATATGGATGCGAATCATGGACAATAGGACAACAGACAAGAAAACCACTGGAGTCTGTAGAAATGTGGTTTTACAGAATAATGTTGAGAGTACCATGGACAGCTAAGAATAGTAATGATGTTCTGAGAGAGGTAAAAGCAAAAAGAGAACTAATTTCCAATATTAGGAAGAAACAATCATCATTTTTTGGCCATGTGATGAGAAGAGAACAACTGGAATATATTGTAACAACTGGAAAAATTGAGGGACGAAGAGATCGAGGGAAGCAAAGAGAAAAAAATAGCAGACAGCTTAAGAGAATGGCTTGGCAGAATGTCAACAGAAATGATAAATAGCTATTTTATTATTGCCGAGATCGAAAGTTGTGGAGAGACATGATCACCTACGCCAGTAGGCCCGGTACTTGATGATGATGAACTGATAAAAAGTCACTGACCCTCTTCCCCCCCCCACCACCGCTTTTATTATTAGTTAGCTATGTAGGATTAGTTTTATATATTTACAAATCTGTGTGTGTGTGTGTGTGTTTTGTTTGTTCCTGCTGAAGGTCTATTGAGCCGAAACGTCGTTCAAATGTGTGTCGTCCATCAATTACGTAAAATGTCTCCCCCCCCTCCCGAACCACAACCCCCCCCCCCCCCAAAAAAAAAAATATGTCATTAAATAAATAATAACAATACAATTTAATGAAATAAAATGGATCTAACATGGGAAACAACTCTCGCTATGGTCAACACAAATTGTGTTTTATATCAGAGTTAAAACAACTTCAATACTTTGTGGCGACTGCACTGAGCATACGGTCTTATTCTCCAGCGTGTTAAAATAGTCCCTGTTTTTAGATTTTATGTTCAGAGATAGTAAATTTAGATTTGACAAATGCCATACACTGAACATTTCCGATGGACTAAATATTGGAACGAAACCTGGTCAGGAAATGTCATTGTTACGATAATTGGTTTCAAGCTGATTCTGGCATATCGTGTTACTTCAATTACCTTTCTCCCCACGCATGCAATAACAGATTGTCATCATATTGTATTGTCATTTAATATCACAATTTCTTTGCATCGATGTTCCGTCAATAGCACACGAAGTCTACCTGTACAGCTAATCTAATTGCTGTTGTTTCATTCGTCAGGATACGATCACGCCATAGAGCTCAACGCGTTTGAATCGTTAGCGACAGAGATGCTAGTCACGTTTAGCGGGGTCCAGGCAGATAAAGCAGCGTCACCTGTTTCTATTCGAATGCTCCAACAGATGGATTGATAAGTTACCTGGGAACTGATGACTCTCTAAATACCTGCTGTCAGGGGACGATGGAGACGGCATTTAAATTTAATGCAGGTCGTGATTGCAGCAAAGACAGAAATACAAGTTCTATAAAATAACACAGTAGGCGTTTCATGAGTTTTATGTTTCATTACTAGCGAGGCACACGCAAGCAAAGGCATATATATTGTCGTACAACTGTACTGCATTTTCCTTTATGGATGTTTATTTAATACTTTAGCATTAGGCATTTCATTCTTTGTACATCTGATCGTTAGGAATATACGGAAAATGGTATTGATATAGTTAGTTGCATCTGTATTACTGTGTCCCTTGACAGGTTACTATATCTGAATTGAGGAAAACGTTTTAGTATCTTACGCAAGAATGCTTATTCTGGCTTCATAATTTACAGGGAGAAATAAAAATAAATGTTAAGACAGGCCCAAAAATTGATATATTTAAAAAATGGTTTAAGCCAGTGACAGAGCACACAAAAAAACGAAAAATGTTTGGCTAAAGTAAATATTTATGTACGAATAATATTTGATTAGTTAATGCTCACTCTCGATCTTCTACCCGAGTATATATTGAACCTCTTTCTGTCCGTTTGTATCCCGACCTTCTATCAGGACGTATCTTGAACCTCTGTCCGTCCGCTTGTATCTCGACCATCAATTAGAGTATATTTAGAAACTCCTTCTGTTCGTTTATATCTCGACCATCTATCAGGGCGTATCTTGAAACTCTCTCTGCCAATTTATATCTCGACCATCTATCATAGTGTATCTTGAAACTCTCTTTGCCAACTTATATCTCGACCATCTATCATAGTGTATCTTGAAACTCTCTCTGCCAATTTATATCTCGACCATCTATCATATTGTATCTTGAAACTCTCTGCCAATTTATATCTCGACCATCTATCATATTGTATCTTGAAACTCTCTCTGCCATTGTATCTCGACTATCTATCAGAGCGTATCTTAAACCTCTGTCACTGCTTATCCCGATGTTTTGCGAGTTATATTTATCTGCACTTTTCCTCTCTCATTAGCTGTTGCGTCTGTGTGTATTCCGACTTTACGTCAATTACGTGTATCTCTGTTCTATAACTTTGAGTATTTACTGTGTCAATCATCGTGTTCTAATTCTCTGTCCGTGTGTTTTAACTGTCTGCCTGTATCTAAATTGCCAGATTAATCATTATTGGGTGTAGTCCACAAGACAGAGACTGCCCTCTATCTGTACTGCTGTTTAGTAAAAAGCTTCATTAGAAATGTTTGCTATGACCAATTGTAGCGATTGTTTGCGAGCAAGAAAATATTTGCAACATTGAGACCTCGAATCAAACACAATAACGAGAAGAAGCACTGATGATATCAGCACTTGGCGGATGGCTATAACATTTGTATCAATAGGCAGTACATTTTATCACACAACATATATTTATGTTATTAACAACATACAACAGCTTAGAGCTAGCTTACTCTATTGCAGTGGCTTTCGGAGTTATCTTGTGTCACTATGAACGAGGGGCTAGAATTAACAAAAAACCTATTTGTGTACAAATATATATATATTTGAATGAATGAAAACTTCTAAACTAATAGTATTTTAGTTGCATTGGTCTATTATTCATTAATTATATATAAGGGTATGTTGTTTGTTTCTCTTCATTTGGAGTCACAGATAAGTAAACATTATAGCTTAATAGTAGCATCTTTAATTTATAAAAATTGCGTAATCTGCTCCATAAACTTAGAAATAAGACCGTGATGAGACAGTGAAAGATATTTTACAAGTTTATGTGATGGAAATGATCTAGTGAAAGATATTTTACAGGTTTATGTGATGGGAATGGCCTAGTGAAAGATATTTTACAAGTTCATATAATGGGAATGTCCTAGTGAAAGATATTTTACAGGTTTATGTGATGGAAATGATCTAGTGAAAGATATTCTAAAAGTTTATATGATGGGACTGCTCTACATAATCTTGATCTCTTGATCCTCTTAGCGCCGCTTGACGTCACATAGGGCCTGTAGTGCTTTTCGTCACGTCATCTCTATTCTTCGCGAGATGTTCGATCTTATCTAATGAGTCTATGCCTGCCAATTTTGCTTCTCTTGTTGGTTTTCTTTTCAGTGTCTCTTTAGATCTTCCTCTTTTTGTGTGTCCAGATGTTTCCCATAGAAGAGCCTGTTTTGAAGTTCCAATATTGTCTTTTCTCAGCACATACCCAACATTTCCATCTTCTCTTTTCTAAATACTAGAAGAGTTTCAATAAAAACAAATAACGTTGCATTTCACTTTTCTAAATACTAGAAGAGTTTCAATAAAAACAAATAACGTTGCATTTCACTTTTCTAAATACTAGAAGAGTTTCAATAAAAACAAATAACGTTGCATTTCATTTTTCTAAATACTAGAAGAGTTTCAATAAAAACAAATCACTTTGCATTTCCAGCTGATTATTTCAAACAAAATCAAGAAGAGATTAACTGTGAAATGTAGTCAACAGGTTAGATCGAAGATACATTTTAAAAATAAAAATGGGGGTGGGAGGGGCATTGGTAACCTATGGTGGGAAAACCACCCGACTGGGCTACTAACCTTCTAACAACCAGTGTTCGATTCCTGCTAGAAGCATTGTGAACTGTACTCGTGGTTACAAAAAAAATATTCCTGCAGTCGACCCAGCCGCTGGCAGAAATGTGTACCAGGATAGTACTCTGGGAAGGTGAGGAATGCCACTTCGCATTGTGAGTTTCAATGCTCTAAGCGATACTATCCAGAAGTCTCCAAACACTTCTGGATAGGCGGCCGAGCACATATGGGTAAAAACTCGCGTGCTAATACGCTGATTCAAGTCTCGTACTTTATCTTTATCTTCACTTTATTTTCTTTTTTTTTTTGTATAATAAAGATTAAATCAAAATAGGAGAACAAGAAGAGTGATTTAAAATATACGGATGGCTATACCTCAAGAAAAATCAGACTGGAAGCACAACACGTATTTTTTTTCAATTCTTTGGACACACAGTAACCCTAGATGAAGAATTTTTCGAGAATATCAAATATATTGCTTTTATCAATCTAGAAACAACTTGAACACAAAAGTGTCATGATTTAATCTACAGTTATAAACAACATTTTTTTTTGGTTCTTTCATTAATACGTTCAATAGTAATTATAAATGAAAATTGTATTGCCTTCAATACCAAGCATGACATATTGCATATATTTCTGGACTGAATTATGTCAGGCGTCTTCAATAGATCACCAGCATGGTAGCCATTTCTATTACCTACCCTTCTTTTTGCACATGGAGATGGGCTATTATTTGATCTAAACACATATAGATGAGCTAATAATTGATCTGTACACATATAGATGAGCAAATAATTGATCTATATACATGTGGATGAGCTAATAATTGATCTATACACATGTAGATGGGCTAATAATTGATCTATACACATGTAGATGAGCTAATAATTGATCTATACACATGTAGATGAGCTAATAATTGATCTATACACATGTAGATGGGCTAATAATTGATCTGTACACATATAGATGAGCTAATAATTGATCTGTACACATATAGATGAGCTAATAATTGATCTGTACACATATAGATGAGCTAATAATTTATCTGTACACATATAGATGAGCTAATAATTGATCTGTACACATATAGATGAGCTAATAATTGATCTATACACATGTAGATGGACTAATAATTGATCTATACACATGTAGATGAGCTAATAATTGATCTATACACATGTGGATGAGCTAATACTTGATCTATACACATGTAGATGGGCTAATAATTGATCTATACACATGTAGATGGGCTAATAATTGATCTATACACATGTAGATGAGCTAATAGTTGATCTATAAACATGTAAATAAGCTAATAGTTGATCTATAAACATGTAAATGAGCTAATAATTGATCTATACATATGCAGCTGAGCTAATAATTGATCTATACACATGTAAATGAGCTAATAATTGATATATACACATGTAGATGGGCCATTAATTGATGTATGCACATGTAGATGGGTAGTAATCCATGTATGAATATGTAGATGGGCTAACAACTGATTTATGCACATATAGATGGGCTATTCATTAATATATGCACATATAGGTGGGCTATTCATTAATGTATGCACATATAGATGTGCTATTTATTAATGTATGCACATATAGGTGGGCTATTCATTGATGTATGCACATATAGATGGGCTATTCATTGATGTATGCACATATAGGTGGTCAATTCATTGATGTATGCACATGTTGGTGGGCTATTTATTAATGTATGCATATGAAGGTGGGTTATTCATTGATGTATGCACATGTAGGTGGGCTATTCATTAATATATGCACATGTAGGTGGGCTATTCATTAATGTATGCACATGTAGGTGGGCTAACCATTGATGTACACACATGTAGATGGGCTAACCATTGATGTACACACATGTAGATGGGCTAACCATTGATGTACACACATGTAGATGGGCTAACCATTGATGTACACACATGTAGATGGGCTAACCATTGATGTACACACATGTAGATGGGCTAACCATTGATGTACACACATGTAGATGGGCTAACCATTGATGTACACACATGTAGATGGGCTAACCATTGATGTACACACATGTAGATGGGCTAACCATTGATGTACACACATGTAGATGGGCTAACCATTGATGTACACACATGTAGATGGGCTAACCATTGATGTACACACATGTAGATGGGCTAACCATTGATGTACACACATGTAGATGGGCTAACCATTGATGTACACACATGTAGATGGGCTAACCATTGACGTACACACATGTAGATGGGCTAACCATTGATTCATCAGAGCACGAGGACCTAGACAGGTGCTTAGATAAAGTATCAAGAACATGCTAAACCATTTCTGACTGAACGAAACTAATGCCAAGCAAAACTCGAGTCGTTGAACACAACTGCAATGCTTCTCTTTAATATTCCAATAGAAATTATAATTGTTCTCTTTAATATCTCAATAAATATTGTAATTTTCCTCTTTATATCAAAAAATAAATTGTATCGTTTTTCTTTCATCAGGGCCTACTGGCGTAGGTGATCATGTCTCTCCACAATTTTCGATCTTGGCAGCTATTTATCATTTCTGTTGTTGACCTTCTGCCAAGCCATTCTCTTAAACTGTCTGGTATTTTTTCTCTTTGCTTTCCTCTATTATCTTCGTCCCTCAATTTTCCAAGTTGTTAGAATATATTCCAGTTGTTCTCTTCTCATTACATGGGCATAAAAATGATGATCGTTTCAACCTAATATTGGAAATTAGCTCTCTCTTTTTGCTTTGGCCTCTTTCAGAACGTTTTCATTACTCTTCTTAGCTGTCCATGGTATTCCCAACATTCTTCTGTGAAACCATGTTTCTGCAGACTCCGGTGATTTTCTTTTGTGTTGTCCTATTGTCTATGACTGTGGTGATTCAAGATTGTACAAAGATGTTACGACGGTTATTTTCTGTTTCCTACCGTCGGTTTGTTTACGGTTGGCTCAGCTAGCCTTTGACTAAATAGTCTCACCCACGAGGCAGTGGGGTTGTTTTACTTCGGGGTACCCACCCTTAGCCTTTTACTCTCCCGAGCTCACCTGCAAGGCAGCAGGGCCGCCACTGGTTGTACTGTTTACTGCATACAGTAGCAGGTAAAATTACCCGACCTGACAATGTTTTCCTTTACTATCCCAATAAAAATTGTAATTTTTCTCTTTAATATCCCAATAGTAATTGTAATTTTCTCTTTAATATCCCAATAGTAATTGTAATTTTCTCTTTAATATCCCAATAGAAATTGTAATTTCTCTCTTTAATTTTAAGCAGAGATTTATTTTTTTGTTTGTTATAAAAGGGCATAAATTATAACATCTTTTTATTTTAAAATTCCATGTAAAAACTACACGTTCGGCTTACAAAGATATACAAGTTTAAGTGTACATCTATGCTACGATAACAAGAACATTAAGTACAGAAATATAAATATCGCTCGTTGAGCTGAAATAAAAACTGTAAATTATGTTCTGCTTCAAATGTAAACAAATTATAATGTTACACCTTTCATGAAATGAGCAGGTCTGGTTGTAGGACTGTCTTATTTATTGTTTGGCATTTTATGATTTTTTGCATATTCGTATCACTTTAAACCTTTCCAATGATTTTTTTATGTTTTTGGTTTTTTTATGGTGGGTCTAAGGATAACCTTGCACATGCTACTATTTTCATGGGTATTTCCTTAGTTATTTAATTTTTTAAAATAGCTTTTCAAGATAGTGTTTCTGTGGTTTGTTTGTCCCTAGTATAATAATATCTTTTTTTTTCATCCTTTTTTTCTTTCTTTCTTCGAAAATTAGTCTTGTCAATAAATACTCTCGGCGGTTATTTATTATTTTTATATGTAACATTTTTCAAAATTATTCCGCACTTCTATTTTTGTGTTACTGTGAGACACCCTCCCATTCTTTTTCACAATCACTTAGTGATCGCTATGTCGGGTAGTGGAACTGCCTTAATCCCACAGAATGCTCAATCCATGGAAACACATCACTACCTCACTCTGTGGCTGTTTTCTAAGACACTGTTAACTGTCAAATTTATATCTACTGTGCTCTCCTATTACCTACCGATTTCAGATAGCTTCATGGTAGATCATGATATATCGAGTTTCCTCGCAAGCTTTCTTACATATTGCTTTTACCTATATTAATTTTTTTTTAATTGCTGAATATATAGCTAAAAAGACGAACGAGGAAATTCTCAAAGAGACCAACAAAAAAATATAAAAAAGAATGGGGGACGGGGGGGGGGGGCCTCCTTAGTAAGATGAGAAAGGAATTATGGACATTTTTCAGGCACATCATGAGAAAATAAAGTAGGAATAGCTGGTTGGAACTGGCAAAATACGGGGAAAGAGAGATCGCGGATAATAAAGAAGAAAATACTCGATAGCTGGTGTCATGGCACGGAAAACAGTCAACAACAGAACTGATACGATGCACGCTGGATAGACAATCGTGGAAAAACGTGGTCGACTACGCCAACTGGTATGGCACACGATGATGATAATGAACATGCGATATTTCAATTCAGGGAACATTACTTTATTCATTCTTTATTATCATCTAGTACGATTTGCCTATTTTATTATTTGTGTTCATTATTCCTATGTCAAGTTGTAAATCCTTACTCTATGATCATTTTATTTTTTTTATCCGTTTTTAATAACAATATAAACAACAGTCTGCTCAACAGATAGAAGTGTTATGTGCAGCAATAAGCTCAACAGATAGAAGTGTTATGTGTAGCAATAATCTCAACAGATAGAAGTGTTATGTGTAGCAATAAGCTCAACAGATAGAAGTGTTATGTTTAACAATAAGCTCAACAGATAGAAGTGTTATGTGTAGCAATAAGCTCAACAGATAGAAGTGTTATGTTTAACAATAATCTCAACAGATAGAAGTGTTATGTGTAGCAATAATCTCAACAGATAGAAGTGTTATGTGTAGCAATAAGCTCAACAGATAGAAGTGTTATGTGTAGCAATAATCGCAACAGATAGAAGTGTTATGTGTAGCAATAATCTCAACAGATAGAAGTGTTATGTGTAGCAATAATCTCAACAGATAGAAGTGTTATGTGTAGCAATAAGCTCAACAGATAGAAGTGTTATGTTTAACAATAAGCTCAACAGATAGAAGTGTTATGTGTAGCAATAAGCTCAACAGATAGAAGTGTTATGTGTAGCAATAATCTCAACAGATTGAAGTGTTATGTGTAGCAATAATCTCAACAGATAGAAGTGTTATGTGTAGCAATAATCTCAACAGATATAAGTGTTATGTGTTGCAATAAGCTCAACAGATAGAAGTGTTATGTGTAGCAATAATCTCAACAGATAGAAGTGTTATGTGTAGCAATAAGCTCAACAGATAGAAGTGTTATGTGTAGCAATAAGCTCAACAGATAGAAGTGTTATGTGTAGCAATAAGCTCAACAGATAGAAGTGTTATGTGTAGCAATAATCTCAACAGATAGAAGTGTTATGTGCAGCAATAAGCTCAACAGATAGAAGTGTTATGTGTAGCAATAAGCTCAACAGATAGAAGTGTTATGTGTAGCAATAAGCTCAACAGATAGAAGTGTTATGTGTAGCAATAAGCTCAACAGATAGAAGTGTTATGTGTAGCAATAATCTCAACGGATAGAAGTGTTATGTGTAGCAATAAGCTCAACAGATAGAAGTGGGTTATGTGTAGCAATAAGCTCAGCAGATAGAAGTGTTATGTGTAGCAATAAGCTCAACAGATAGAAGTATTATGTGTAGCAATAAGCTCAACAGATAGAAGTGTTATGTGTAGCAATAAGCTCAACAGATAGAAGTGTTATATGTAGCAATAAGCTCAACAGATAGAAGTATTATGTGTAGCAATAAGCTCAACAGATAGAAGTGTTATGTGTAGCAATAAGCTCAACAGATAGAAGTGTTATGTGCAGCAATAAGCTCAACAGATAGAAGTGTTATGTGCAGCAATAAGCTCAACAGATAGAAGTGTTATGTGTAGCAATAATCTCAACAGATAGTAGTGTTATGTGTAGCAATAAGCTCAACAGATAGAAGTGTTATGTGTAGCAATAAGCTCAACAGATAGAAGTGTTATGTGTAGCAATCAGCTCAACAGATATAAGTGTTATGTTTAACAATAAGCTCAACAGATAGAAGTGTTATGTGTAGCAATAATCTCAACAGATAGAAGTGTTATGTGTAGCAATAAGCTCAACAGATAGAAGTGTTATGTGTAGCAATAAGCTCAACAGATAGAAGTGTTATGTGTAGCAATAATCTCAACAGATAGAAGTGTTATGTGTAGCAATAAGCTCAGTAGATAGAAGTGTTATGTGCAGCAATAAGCTCAACAGATAGAAGTGTTATGTGTAGCAATAAGCTCAACAGATAGAAGTATCTGTAGCAATAAGCTCAACATATAAAAGTGTTATGTGTAGCAATAAGCTCAACAGATAGAAGTGTTATGTGTAGCAATAAGCTCAACAGATAGGAGCGTTATGTGCAGCAATAAGCTCAACAGATAGAAGTGTTATGTGTAGCAATAAGCTCAACAGATAGAAGTGTTATGTGCAGCAATAAGCTCAACAGATAGAAGTGTTATGTGTAGCAATAATCTCAACAGATAGAAGTGTTATGTGTAGCAATAATCTCAACAGATAGAAGTGTTATGTGTAGCAATAATCTCAACAGATTGAAGTGTTATGTGTAGCAATAAGCTCAACAGATAAAAGTGTTATGTGTAGCAATAAGCTCAACAGATAGAAGTGTTATGTGTAGCAATAAACTCAACAGATAGAAGCGTTATGTGCAGCAATAAGCTCAACAGATAGAAGTGTTATATGCAGCAATAATCTCAACAGATAGAACTGTTATGTGTAGCAATAATCTCAACAGATAGAAGTGTTATGTGTAGCAATAATCTCAACAGATTCAAGTTCTGTCAGGCTCAACTAAGTGATCAGGTTTGGCAAGGATCACATCGTAAATTGGTGTAAGACATCCAACAGCGTTAAGGTTGAAAGTTGTCAGCGAGATTTAGCTAGCATGTTACCTCCTTCCCACCATAGTGAGCGTGGACTAACAGTCAAAGTAAATATAGAGAAATGACAAGAACATAGTAACTAACAATCTGAAGCTATGATCGGATGTGTTGGGTCAAATGACGGAAATATCGCAGCTTGCTGCAAATAAAATAAAAAAAATCAGCGCATCTACGTCTATTTAGCGATCTTGTGATGGCGGAGATCAATGAGAGTAATCAGAGAGTAAACAGAGAGTAAACAGAGAGTAAACCCAACAGATGTCAAATACATGAAATTACAAATACGGTGGGCTACATTTCATCTATAAACCACTACCGTCTGAAAGCTTGGTAAAGGTCAAGGTCAAGGTAAAGGTAAAGTACGAGACTTGAACCGGCGTCATAGCACGCGAGTTTACACAATGTTCGGAAATTTCTGTATAGTGTGGCCTCAAGCATGGAAACTCAGATACGAGGCGACATTCCTCACCTTCCCAGGGTAATACCCTGGTACCCATTTCTGCCAACGGCTTTTTCGACCGTGGGAGTATTTTTTTTATTTTTTTCCAACCACGAGTACGATTCTCACCGCTTCAAGCGGGAACACGGGTTGTCCGAACGTCGATAGTCCAGTCGGGTTGTCCGAACGTCGATAGTCCAGTCGGGTTGTCCGAACGTCGGTAGTCCAGTCGGGTTGTCCGAACGTCGATAGTCCAGTCGGGTTGTCCGAACGTCGATAGTCCAGTCGGGTTGTCCGAACGTCGATAGTCCAGTCGGGTTGTCCGAACGTCGATAGTCCAGTCGGGTTGTCCGAACGTGGATAGTCCAGTCGGGTTGTCCGAACGTCGATAGTCCAGTCGGGTGGTTTCCCAACCAGGCTACCGAGACCCCCGAAGTTTGAAAGCTTTGGTTTATGTATATACGCTCTAAGAGTTAAAGTATATATAAGTAAAGACCGAAGTATGCTTTTTTAGAGATCGAATTTGTGGAGAGACATGATCAACTACGCCAGCAGGCCTGGTACTTGATGATGATGATGTGCTTTTTTTTTTTTTTTTTAATGATTAAAAGTTACGATCGCTTAAAGTGAAATTTAGTAATCGTTACAATTACATGGGGTACCGGATTTTTTTCTAGGAAAGTAATGAGGTACGGGCGTTATATCGACCACATTAGCCCAAAAATCATGTGCCGAAGGTCTGTAAAAATTATGGTCACTAACACCATATTCCCTATACGTCACTTGACGTGACTGGGCTCTTTACTTTTTTTTTTGCTTACAATTACATTGTTAAGCGTATGACGCAAACCCCATGAAAATGTGACAGACAACCATCTACAAACACTCTGTGTGGATCTGCTAAACAAACACTCTGTATGGATCCGTTAAACAAAAGCTCCGTATGAATCAGCTAAACAAACACTTTGTATGGATCCGTTCAACAAACACTTTTTTATGGATACTTTAAACAAACACTATGTATGGATCCTCTAAACAAACACTCTGTATGGATCCTCTAAACAAACACTCTGTATTGATCCTCTAAACAAACACTCTGTATGGATCCTCTAAACAAACACTCTGTATTGATCCTCTAAACAAACACTCTGTATGGATCCTCTAAACAAACACTCTGTATGGATCCTCTAAACAAACACTCTGTATGGATCCTCTAAACACACTCTGTATGGATCATCTAAACAAACACTATCCGCTAAAGAACTAATAGAAACTGCGGTTGACGAGCGATTATGTAACTTATCTGCAGTGAACAAGAGAACGAATGCAATACCCAGACCGACCGACCCCTAGTTTCACTCAACTATGAATGAGTGTTGACATTTTTTTCCCTTGAAAAATAAGAACCGCCTCGACGTAGTTCTATTCCCTTCACTTAAAAATATGTCAATGAAATAAAAAAAAAGGGGGGAAATAACATTTCATTGTTTGTTTAATGCACATCGCTGGCTGGGTGAGACAGGGCT
Source organism: Megaustenia siamemsis (assembly GCA_032433765.1). Lineage (NCBI taxonomy): Eukaryota > Metazoa > Mollusca > Gastropoda > Stylommatophora > Ariophantidae > Megaustenia > Megaustenia siamemsis. Next base: position 1,068,620 of record JAVIAB010000139.1, on the reverse strand, counting down.
TGTTCTACTTTCTCAACAACAAAACAAAATAATGGGACGGTACAAGTATTACCATTGGTTACACGTGGCTAAACAGCTTTATTTTGACAACAGCAGCATCAACAGCAAGAGATGAAAGAACAGGTCGAGGAAATGCCGCTGAGATCACGAGCTAAAGTTCTTGGCAAGTGACGTAGGCCTGCATCACAGCTGTATGTTTTCATCTCAAATTGGCATTTTAGAGTCAGTCTTATACACTTCCATCAATTTTGAAATTGATATTCTATGGAAGTGGCTTACATTTGTGACATAACACACACACACACACACACACACACACACAAACACACACACAAACAAGTGCGCGCACTCACACAAACAAGCGCGAGCACACACACATTTCTAGCCAAAATCAAAGTTATGAATGAATAATATTTCAGAAATGAAAGCTCGCAAAACAAAGACCGAACACTGCATATTTGGAGAGTTTCAGGGGATGCACTATACAAATGTTAACCACACGAATGTGTAAGGTTTAATGTCCATCTTCTTCTAATCACTTTGAATGTACAATAGAACAAGCAAGGGCATATTTGATCTTTCTATAAAAACACAAATGAGCAAATGAACTAAAATTCTTCTTCTTTTACCTTTTAGCTCCTGGTGGAGCATAGGTCTTCAACAAACACTTTCCAAGTCGTTCTGTTTTTTGCCATTCTTTTAAGATCATTCCATGTCTTCCCCATCATCTTCATCTCTGCTTCTATCTGTCTTCTCCAAGAATTCCTTGGTCTTCCTCTTTGTCTTTTCCCCTGGGGATTCCAAAAAAGGGCCTGTTGTGTAATACTCTCAGTTGGTTTCCGTAGTGTGTGTCCTATCCATCGCCATCGTCTTCGCTGTATCTCTTTATCCACTGGTATTTGACCGGTACATTTCCATAATTCCACGTTAGTGACTTTGTCCTGCCATTTCCATCCCTTTATTCTGCGCAAGCATCCATTAATGAAAGTCTGTACTTTCGTGATTGTCAATTTTGTCATTCTCCATGTTTCACAGCCATATAATAGGACCGACTTAACATTGGAGTTGAAAATTTTTATTTTTGTATTTAGCCTAATTTCTTTGGATTTCCATATGTTTCCCAGTGCAATGAAAGCTCCTCTTGCTTTTGATATCCTTATTTTGGTATCATTTTCTGTTCCTCCCTCTTTATCTATATTACTGCCCAGATATATATAAGATTGTACGTCTAGTAGAGGTATTTCTCCTAGTTTTATATGGTTATTGCCAACTGCATTAATTCTCATAATATTGGTCTTATCTCTATTAATCTTTAGTCCTAGCTGTTGTGATCTCTCATCTAATATACTCATTTTATCCTGCATCTGTTGATGGCTGTGTGATAGGAGAGCTATGTCATCAGCAAAGTCTAAATCATCAAGTTGTTTGGTCAGTGACCACTGGATCCCATTTCTGTTGTTTTGAGTTATTTTCATAATCCAATCTATGGCCAGTAGAAAGAGAAATGGAGACAGGAGGCATCCTTGCCTTACTCCTGTTCTTATTTCAAATGCTTCTGTAAGCTGTCCTTCATGCACCACATTACATTTTGTTCCTTCATACATTGTTTTTATCAGGTTAATAAACTTTATGGGGATTCCGTAATGACTCAGCAACTTCCAAAGCATTCTTCTGTCTAAACTATCAAATGCCTTTTCGTAATCTATGAATCCAATATATAGTGGGGATTTTAGTTCTAAACTTTGTTCAACTATTATACGTAGGGTAGTTATTTGATCAGCACATGATCTGTTCTTCCTAAAACCTGCTTGTTCATCTCTCAAGTGAATGAACTAAAATACCAGTGATATATAACTGTGATATAACGAAATGCTTCATGCTAAATCTGTACATATATAAGGTATATATTCAGTTCTTTAACACAGCCTGTGGTTTTCAGTGTACTCCTTCTGTGAATGTATTTCCTTTCTGTTCCTGTTATACTTTTGAATTATTTCTAAAATTTTATTTTTTGTGATAAATATGTCAATTTGTTTGATGCTCTCCAGTTTACCCTTCTACATGAGTGTTCTCACATTCCAAGTATCTATCTTTAGAGTCTGTTTTATCTTTATTTTGCTTACACTAGCTTTATGACGATCGGGTATCACCCTGTATGTGGCGATTCATGACTGTACAAAGAAATTACGACGATGGTTTTCTGTTGCCTTCCGTCGGTTTGTTTACAGCTGGCTCCGCAAGCCTTTGACTAAAAAGTCTCACGCACAAGACAGTAGGGTTGTTTTACTTCGGGGTACCCTCCCTGAGCCTTTTACTCTCCCGAGCATGCATGCAATAACAATCGGATCGAATCTAAAAAAGTCTAATATAAATAATCTAAGATATGCTGATGATACAGTCTTAATCGCTAGGAGTGAAAATGAGTTATAATAAATGTTAGATATTATAGTGAAAGAAAGCAAAAATAAAGGACTCACAAGGCCTTAATAGCAACAACAAAAAAACAGACTTAACTTAAGAGAATGGCTTGACAGAAGGTCAACAACAGAAATGATAAACAACTTTCGTGATCAAAAGTTATGGAGAGACATGATCACCTACGCCAGCAATCTTGGTATTTGATGATGATGTCAATTTTTATTATTGCCACCTAAATCGAATGCCTTCCCGCTGATGGAACCACCCAAACGTTGTGACGTTTTCAGCATTACGAGCAGAGGCGGTTGTGGGTACAATAACGTCAGCCGTCTATTTTTGGCATAGTGGGAAGACGTCATAAGTTTGGGGTGCTTCCTGGAAAATCCTCTCAGCCCTTCGGCTTTCATCACAGTTGCCCATGATCTGATTCCACGTTCTGGACTTTCTGTTAGCGTATTTTAGTGTTCAATTATTTATGAAAAAACTGCTCTGCTTATAATTAGTTTATCAAGAACTGACATTCTCTTTTTAAACTTGAAGTATTGTATTAGCTTTAAAAATGTTGATTTGATTTATTGAAAAAGAAATGTGCCAGCAATTACGTAAAAAAGAAAAGTGAATACGTTGAAAAGCAGAAAGAAATTAAGATAATTAAATTAATTTTTGTCTTAATGCATCTTTAGAATAGGCATATATATATATATATCTATACATACGTTTAAGGAAGGCTCATTCTTGTGTTTTGATCTTTCTGCATTGTCATGTTATCTGTTATTTCTTTATCTATTCTATTGCAGAAATTATTCCTAGCTTTTCTCGTCGTTCTTCACTTCTAATCTTATCTGTTTGGCTGTAACATGTCGTCTGTCTAATACCTTGCATCTCTGTAGTGTTTATTTTTCTTATTCTTCTTACATCCAAGGTCCAGGTCTGGCATTGGTAGAACAACGTTGAAATGAAGATTGTATTGTAGTGTCCCATTTCTCTTTAGAGTTATTTCTTTCTTAGACATTAGTGGTGATAGCTCTCCTATGATTTGAAGATTTTTAAAAATTATTATGACAATAGTGTTGTTATTATCCTTAATCTTCAATATGACAATAGTGTTGTTATTATCCTTAATCTTCAATATGACAATAGTGTTATTATCCTTAATCTTCAATATGACAAGTGTTGTTATTATCCTTAATCTTCAATATGACAAGTGTTGTTATAATCCTTAATCTTCAATATGACAAGTTGTGTTATTATCCTTAATCTTCAATATGACAATAGTGTTGTTATTATCCGTAATCTTCAATATGACAAGTGTTGTTATTATCCTTAATCTTCAATATGACAAGTTGTGTTATTATCCTTAATCTTCAATATGACAAGTGTTGTTATTATCCTTAATCTTCAATATGACAAGTTGTGTTATTATCCTTAATCTTCAGTATGACAAGTTGTATTATTATCCTTAATCTTCAATATGACAAGTTGTGTTATTATCCTTAATCTTCAATATGACAATAGTGTTGTTATTATCCGTAATCTTCAATATGACAATAGTGTTGTTATTATCCTTAATCTTCAATATGACAATAGTGTTGTTATTATCCTTAATCTTCAATATGACAAGTGTTGTTATTATCCTTAATCTTCAATGTGACAAGTGTTGTTATTATCCTTAATCTTCAATATGACAAGTGTTGTTATTATCCTTAATCTTCAATATGACAAGTGTTGTTGTTATCCTTAATCTTCAATATGACAAGTGTTGTTATTATCCTTAATCTTCAATATGACATGTTGTGTTATTATCCTTAATCTTCAATATGGCAAGTGTTGTTATTATCCTTAATCTTCAAAATGACAAGTGTTGTTATTATCCTTAATCTTCAATATGACAAGTTGTGTTATTATCCTTAATCTTCAATATGACAAGTGTTGTTATTAATCTTAATCTTCAATATAACAAGTGTTGTTATTATCCTTAATCTTCAATATGACAAGTTGTGTTATTCTCCTTAATCTTCAATATGACAATAGTGTTGTTATTATCCGTAATCTTCAATATGACAAGTGTTGTTATTATCCTTAATCTTCAATATGACAATAGTGTTGTTATATCCTTAATCTTCAATATGACAATAGTGTTGTTATTATCCTTAATCTTTAATATGACAATAGTGTTGTTATTATCCTTAATCTTCAATATGACAAGTTGTGTTATTATCCTTAATCTTCAATATGACAATAATAATGTTATTATCCTTAATCTTCAATATGACAACTTGTGTTATTCTCCTTAATCTTCAATATGACAAGTTGTGTTATTATCCTTAATCTTCAATATGACAAGTGTTGCTATTATCCTTAATCTTCAATATGACAAGTTGTGTTATTATCCTTAATCTTCAATATGACAATAGTGTTGTTATTATCCTTAATCTTCAATATGACAAGTTGTGTTATTATCCTTAATCTTCAATATGACAATAATATTGTTATTATCCTTAATCTTCAATATGACAATAATATTGTTATTATCCTTAATCTTCAATATGACAATAATATTGTTATTATCCTTAATCTTCAATATGACAATAATATTGTTATTATCCTTAATCTTCAATATGACAATATTGTTGTTATTATCCTTAATCTTCAATATGACAAGTTGTGTTATTATCCTTAATCTTCAATATGACAATAATTTTGTTATTATCCTTAATCTTCAATATGACAATAATATTGTTATTATCCTTAATCTTCAATATGACAATATTGTTGTTATTATCCTTAATCTTCAATATGACAAGTTGTGTTATTATCCTTAATCTTCAATATGACAAGTTGTGTTATTATCCTTAATCTTCAATATGACAAGTGTTGTTATTATCCTTAATCTTCAATATGACAAGTTGTGTTATTATCCTTAATCTTCAATATGACAATAGTGTTGTTATTATCCTTAATCTTCAATATGACAAGTTGTGTTATTATCCTTAATCTTCAATATGACAATAATATTGTTATTATCCTTAATCTTCAATATGACAATAATATTGTTATTATCCTTAATCTTCAATATGACAATAATATTGTTATTATCCTTAATCTTCAATATGACAAGTTGTGTTATTATCCTTAATCTTCAATATGACAATAACATTTTTATTATCCTTAATCTTCAATATGACAATAATATTGTTATTATCCTTAATCTTCAATATGACAATAATATTGTTATTATCCTTAATCTTCAATATGACAATAATATTGTTATTATCCTTAATCTTCAATATGACAATAATATTGTTATTATCCTTAATCTTCAATATGACAAGTTGTGTTATTATCCTTAATCTTCAGTATGACAATAATATTGTTATTATCCTTATCTTCAATATGACAATCATGTAGTTACAAGATTTTAGTGTAAACAGAAGGAATGTATAATTTGTGATTGACTCCCAGAAAAGATATCAGAACTACAGAGCAATACGAATACTATGAGCAAGATCGATTCATTGATTTCATCATTTTTCATGATAATATATAATTAATGTGCAGTGTTAAAAAAAAAACAAATCTGTAAGAATTTGTAGCATTCACGTTTTAGTTTGTTTAAGCCGGCTAGCGTGGCTTGGCTAAACAGGGGCGCTGCAGCGCCCTATTACGCTTGCCGTCACTTGTAGAAAGAACAAGATCTGACCTTACAGTATTTTAATTTTTTTTTTTGTTAAATCGTGAGGAAATTGAAAAAGAAGTTGAAGACAAATTATGTTTATTGTTGCTTTGTATCATCATCACTGCACACCGGACACATCCATAGGTGCTCCCAAATCCTTCTTGAGAATGTCAAGAAAATCCTGGCCCGCAAGCACGAACTCCGTCGCACGGCCTGGGATCCACGGTATGGGTAGGTTTCGGTAAACAATTTTGCCGGAGCAGCGGTAATGTTTGCGGCTTACTCCTTTCAGTTGTGAGTGGCAACGGTTCTTTAACGTGCACGAGTGCACACATGACGTCATGTTTATTGCCGTTATCCGAGAGGGCTAGACATTGGATCTCACTACCCAGGAGATCAGGGGAGAGTAACGTCATAAGAAAACCAAGGATTATTTTTTCCTTTTTTGTCTGGAAAATCACCCCTACTTCCGGTGTGCTTTGAACCCGGGTCTCCTTGTCCTAAGGCCGACGTCGTACCTCTAGACTACCCAACCCTCCAAATTGTGTTGATGGTTGCATCTGCTCGCTGTTCATCCTTTCTTTCCATTTTTTGAATAGAAACCATGCAGTCTGACATTTCATTGAAATTTTGTCGTTTTATAAATAACGTTTATGGCTGAGCTCATCTTGTTGCGCCTGTTGCTAAGTCAATGAACCTCTCTTTCTTGAACCGTAACTTTGTCACGTATAACATTCGTTCAATCGTTCCTACACCTGTTGACCGCTATTGGTCTCCGAACGATAGAAGTCTGTGATCCATGGTCAGTAGGTGCATGCTTTGACCACTGACTTTATCTATAACAACTTCGAACAGTATCGTTAGAAATTAATGTTTCCATTTTGGTCAATTGTGATTTCCTTTGTTCTATAGTGGCCTATAGATCATGTATAATGTGGGCGCATTTAGATGCTGTTAGAAACGCTCTTCGTCTAGTACTCTGTGTTCTGAAGGTTCCAGCGTTATAAACGCTAGTTTACGAGAAAATCGTGATAACACCATTAAATATAGAAGTAAAGAGCCCCCGTCACGCCAAGTGGCGTATAGGGATTATGGTGTTAGTGACCATCAATTTTACAGACCTTCAGCACATAATTTTTGGGGTAATGTGGTCCGTATTACGCCCGTGCCGCTTTACTTTCCAAGAAATAATCCGGTACCCATTTAAGGCTGGGTGAAGCCGGAAGCCGTCGGTTGGGCTCGAACCTTACCTCTTGTCCTTTGTAGTCCAATTATCTAACCACTGAGCTATCGCGGCTCCCTAAATAACACCTTTAGGCCCGACATATTTGTGATTTCGACAATTCAATGGCAATTTTGCGTAACATTTGGCCACGGACAGCAGTAATTGTTTGTTTCTATTCTTTTAGATTTTTAACTGCTAAGATTTCTTTAACGTGCGAGAATGAACACGGGACCCCTGTTATTTTATTTTTTTTTTGGTAACCGTTATCCGAAAGGGTTGGACATCGGATTGGACTACCCAGAGAAAAAGGGAGAGTAGATTCACAATGATGAAGTGAGACCGGCCGTGCGCTAATCTTGTGGTCTGCTGTTTGATGTGCGACGGGGATAATTTGACGACTAACTGTGTGTCTATTTTGTTCGGAATTGGTCTAACATCATCAAGTGCTACGACGATCATCATTTTCAAGAGGACGTGAATTACCGGTATATGGGGGTAGGCGGCGGGAACAATTGAAGGCTATGCATGAAGAGTGTTCCTTGTTGCAGTTTCCTCATATTCCAAGTCGCGTGTCTGTGTTAGTCACCTCTAGTGACTCGGGCAGATGGTGCTCGTAAACCTGGGAGGGCCGACCATCTAAGGGCAGAATCCCCCTTCAGAAAAAAACCATCTGCTGCCTTGTAGGAAGATTGGGGATAATTAAAGGCTAAGGAAAGCAAACCTGAACAAAATGCTGGCTGAAATCGGATGCACTGGGCCACTGGCGCAGAACACAGTGCAACATTTTAACAGGTATTCAAGCAGAATGGATCTAACAGGCTTAAACAGACAGCTGTCTTCGTGCGAGAGTCTGGAGTCATACTCTGATTGAGTCCTGATCGCAGAGGGAGAGAGAGAGAGAGAGAGAGAGAGAGAGAGAGAGGGGGAGAGAGAGAGCGAGCGATGATGAAGTCAAGGATTCGAAGTGAGAAATGCCAATAGCCTGTGGAACCTTCCTGCATAGTAGCCGACGTCTTACATCTAGACCACCCAGTTCTCTTCCTTTAGTAGTAGCCCCAGTCAGTCATAATTGACTTTAGTAGCCCCCGTCAGTCATAGTTGACTTTAGTAGCTTCTGTCAGTCATACTTGACTTTAGCAGCCCCCGTCAATCATAATTGATTTTAGTAGCCCCATCAGTCATAATTGCCTTTAGTAGCCCCGTCAGTTCAAATTGACTTTAGTAGCGCTCGTCAGTCATAGTAGACTTTAGTAGCCCCCGTCAGTCATAATTGACCTTATCAGCCCCCGTAAGTCATAACTAACTTTAGTAGCCCCCGTCAATCATAATTGACATTAGTAGCCCCCGTTAGTCATAATTGACTTCAGTAGCCCCCGTTAGTCATAATTGACTTTAGTAGCCACCGTCAGTCATAATTGACTTTAGTAGCCCTATCAGTTCAAATTTTCTTTAGTAGCGCCCGTCAGTCATAATTGACTTTAGTAGCCCCGGTCAGTCATAATTGACCTTAGTAGCCCCGTCAGTCATAATTGACTTAGTAGCCCCATCAGTCATATTTGACTTTAGTAGCCCCGTCATTCATAATCGACTTAATAGCCCCCATCAGTAATAATTGACTATAGTAGCCCCTAGTAAAAGTAAGTAAAGTAAAGTACCCCCGTCACGCCTAGTGGTGTATAGGGAAATATGATGTTAGTGACCCTATATTTTACAGACCTTCAGAACATGATTTTTGGGGTAATGTGGTCGGTATTACGCCCGTGCTGCTTTACTTTCCCAGAAAAAATCCGGTACCCATTTAAGGCTGGGTGAACCCGGAACCCGTCGGTTGGGATCGAACCCTACCCCTTGTCCTTTGTAGTCCAGTTCACTAACCACTGAGCTATCGCGGCTCCCCTATAGTAGCCCCGGTCAGTTATAATTTACTTTAGTAGCCCCCGTCAGTCATAGTTGACTTTAGTAGCTCCTGTCAGTCATAATTGACTTTAGTAGCCCCCGTCAGTCATAGTTGACTTTAGTAGCTCCTGTCAGTCATACTTAACTTTAGTAGCCCCCGTCAGTCATAATTGACATAGGAGCCCCGTCATTCATAATTGACTTAGTAGCCCCCATCAGTCATAAGTGACTTTAGTAGCCCTCGTCAGTCATAATTGTCTTAGTAGCCCCCATCAGTAATATTTGACTTTAGTAGCCCCGTCATTCATAATTGACTTAGTAGCCCCCATCAGTCATAAGTGACTTTAGTAGCCCCTGTCAGTCATAATTGACTTTAGTAGCCCCCGTCAGTCATAATTGACTTAGTAGCCCCATCAGTCATAAGTGACTTTAGTAGCCCCTGTCAGTCATAATTGACTTTAGTAGCCCCCATCAGTCATAAGTGACTTTAGTAGCCCCCATCAGTCATAAGTGACTTTAGTAGCCCCCGTCAGTCATAATTGACTATGGAGTTTTCAGCGCTCCTATAAATGTTACTTTTTTTATTTTTCGCCGTGTATATTCCTTTTTCTATGATTCTGTCAGTTTCTTGTTTGAGTTAGAGATTTAGAGTGTTTCGAAAGATTGCGGTCTGCAGCTATCTTTTCCCAGGTTGCAGGATTTATGTTGAGAGTCTTCATGTCGCGTTTATACACGTCTACAAATAGCAGTCCTTTAATCTTTCAATAGACCCACATTTAAAAGTGGCTACTGCCCCTCGGTTATGGCAGAAAAGGTACCTACAGCTTGTTGTCGCTAAATGTGTAAGTTATGTTTAAGACAAGTCAGAGACCTAGAGTTCTCAAGGGAACTAACTCTTGACTTTTTTATCATGTTGTATTTATGTATAATTTATGAAGGCGACAGCAATGACTAGATATACAAACGCATAAAGCATGGGCACAATTAAAACAGAGAGATAACTACAGTGACGTGCCCATATACGATGTAACTGAGCATTCATGACTGTGGGAAAGGCTCGATAATTGGTAACGATTCTTCCAGCCCATTTAACGATGATCACGATCACGTGATAAAATTGAAAGCTCTGGATGCTTTGATTGGTGGCTTTTACCCGATCTCCGCCATTGTTATTGCCCTCACTATAATTAGAAGTGTGGCTATAATAGGATATTGCTTGATGGAAGGGACACGGACAGAGAATGACAACTGCTTCCACAGATCTAATAAATTGAGCTCCATATTTGTCAGTAATTGACAAAGTAATAGATCTGCGCGTTGATAGATGGGAGTCGATGGACGATGCAACAGTTCTGACAAGTTAGCAACAACCGATCTTGTTAGTCGGTGTGTTGTTTGTTAGTTGCACTCTGACCCTCGCTCTAAATTTCATCTATGTTTGATGGTTAGAAGATGTTGCTCATCACTAAGGAAGTATGGTAGTCACCACTCGTCCAAAAATACCCAGCCTAGTTTCTGTATTCAGCAGTGAATCCTTTATTTCCAACTGATGTCTGGTCCTAGATGAGTAAGACACCAAGTATCCAGTTCTACTGATACATGAGCGTCTAATGCGTGGCCCATGAGAGAATGACATCTCAGGAACAAATAACTCTTTCCAAGTTTGATAGATGTAGTCGAGAATAATAAGGTAGAGTATAACATGCCAGAGTATAACATGCCAGAGTATAACATGCCAGAGTATAACATGCCAGAGTATAACATGCCAGAGTATAACATGCCAGAGTATAACATGCCAATCCAGGATTGCAAGAGAAATAAAAGGTTCGTTCAACAAATCTAACAAAGTGAGAAGGTTCGTTCAACAAATCTACCAAAGTGAGAAGGTTCGTTCAACAAATCTACCAAAGTGAGAAGGTTCCTTCAACAAATCTACCAAAGTGAGAAGGTTCCTTCAACAAATCTAACAAAGTGAGAAGGTTCGTTCAACAAATCTAACAAAGTGAGAAGGTTCGTTCAACAAATCTAACAAAGTGAGAAGGTTCGTTCAACAAATCTACCAAAGTGAGAAGGTTCCTTCAACAAATCTACCAAAGTGAGAAGGTTCCTTCAACAAATCTAACAAAGTGAGAAGGTTCCTTCAACAAATCTAACAAAGTGAGAAGGTTCGTTCAACAAATCTAACAAAGTGAGAAGGTTCCTTCAACAAATCTACCAAAGTGAGAAGGTTCCTTCAACAAATCTAACAAAGTGAGAAGGTTCCTTCAACAAATCTACCAAAGTGAGAAGGTTCCTTCAACAAATCTACCAAAGTGAGAAGGTTCCTTCAACAAATCTAACAAAGTGAGAAGGTTCGTTCAACAAATCTACCAAAGTAAGAAGGTTCCTTCAATAAATCTAACAAAGTGAGAAGGTTCCTTCAACAAATCTACCAAAGTGAGAAGGTTCGTTCAACAAATCTACCAAAGTGAGAAGGTTCCTTCAACAAATCTAACAAAGTGAGAAGGTTCGTTCAACAAATCTACCAAAGTGAGAAGGTTCCTTCAACAAATCTAACAAAGTGAGGTTCGTTCAACAAATCTACCAAAGTGAGAAGGTTCGTTCAACAAATCTAACAAAGTGAGAAGGTTCGTTCAACAAATCTACCAAAGTGAGAAGGTTCCTTCAACAAATCTAACAAAGTGAGAAGGTTCCTTCAACAAATCTACCAAAGTGAGAAGGTTCGTTCAACAAATCTACCAAAGTGAGAAGGTTCCTTCAACAAATCTACCAAAGTGAGAAGGTTCGTTCAACAAATCTAACAAAGTGAGAAGGTTCCTTCAACAAATCTAACAAAGTGAGAAGGTTCGTTCAACAAATCTAACAAAGTGAGAAGGTTCCTTCAACAAATCTAACAAAGTGAGAAGGTTCGTTCAACAAATCTACCAAAGTGAGAAGGTTCGTTCAAGAAATCTAACAAAGTGAGAAGGTTCGTTCAACAAATCTAACAAAGTGAGAAGGTTCCTTCAACAAATCTAACAAAGTGAGAAGGTTCCTTTAACAAATCTAACAAAGTGAGAAGGTTCGTTCAACAAATCTACCAAAGTGAGAAGGTTCGTTCAACAAATCTACCAAAGTGAATGAGAAAAGGAGGTCATCTTAATTTTCCTTTCTGCTCATAAACCCAGTAGAATGTCAGGGGCAGATAATTAGCTCTGGAACTGTCTTTTACTAGCGGTTTGTGTCTAGATTGTGTAGTAGTTTCACAAAGACGCCCCTTGAATTCACAATTTTCAAAGTGAAAAAATAAATATTTTAAACATATTTTAAAAAAAACGTATTATTATTTTTTTTTAATGTGTTTTTATTTGGTAACATAGTGCTTTCCTCACTTATATACTGGCAGATTCAATATATTGATTTGTAAGCAAGTGCTAGGACATTCAGAGACTGCCACCCTGGAGATTCGGTTGAAATCTTCGGAACGACTGATCGGTACTGGCCCTGACAGTAATTAGTGCTGCTGATTTAGAGGCACTACTGCCCTGTTCCTAGTGCCCATTACAGAACTCGTGGTTTCTTAATTATCCATATTGGTTTTTTGAAATGTCCATAATTTATCTATTGGATAATCTACGTTATTCTTAATTTTTTTCTGCATACTATTGTTAATCGTGGGGAATGTTGCTTTGCGCGTTTCTAGGTGTAACTCTGAACTGGTGCTACATCTAATCATCTTTGGAATTTCCCCCCCCCCCAATGTATTTCTTTTGCTTTATCTCTTTTGTTCTAGGGTATCTCTTGATAAGAATCTAGTCTATAAAATAGGCAGACTAAGAAGAGAAGCTACTTCAGCTACTTTAAGGCGATGGTTATATATCTTGAAGACATTTTAAATTTACATGTTCCAATCTATGTCATTTCCCCCATAGCTTGTAGTATGTATGTATTTATGTATGTATTTATGTATGTATTTATGTATGTATTTATGTATGTATTATGTATGTATTTTGAGTACGTACGAATCAACTCAAGCATAGAATGGTATGATTATAAAACCGTTTTGTTTATCAACTTACAATAGATCTCGAAGATTGGGTTGTTGCAATGAGCACAAGATCGCGTCTTAGCAATCAATCTTTTGTATTCCAGCCGATTCAACTTTCAACATTGGTGTCAGAGCAGCAGATTTTTTAATTTCTTTAGTCTTCCTTTATTTCTTTGCTCAGTTCACCCGACGTCCACTCCTCTTCTTCATTCGCCTTTAAGTAGAAGCTAAAGCGCCGTAGATATGCTATGTTGCACTGAAAAGTAAACTTCGACTTTGGAGTCACGCTGATTAATCCTCATTCAAGGCCGCCACAGGAACTTGCAATAGGATCTTGATTAGCTGATGCTCGTAGATCCTAACACAAGCAGCTAACTATGAGTTGGATCTTGATTAGCTGATGCTCGTAGATCCTAACACAAGCAGCTAACTATGAGTTGGATCTTGATTAGCTGATGCTCGTAGATCCTAACACAAGCAGCTAACTATGAGTTGGATCTTGATTAGCTGATGCTCGTAGATCCTAACACAAGCAGCTAACTATGAGTTGGATCTTGATTAGCTGATGCTCGTAGATCCTAACACAAGCAGCTAACTATGAGTTGGATCTTGATTAGCTGATGCTCGTAGATCCTAACACAAGCAGCTAACTATGAGTTGGATCTTGATTAGCTGATGCTCGTAGATCTTAACACAAGCAGCTAACTATGAGTTACTGGCCACTAAGCCCATGTGCCTTTGGGCATCTTAGCCCTATAACTACAGATTAAAGTCAACTATTAATAATAAAGAAGATCACTAACCCCATTATGTTCTGTTTTGTTCATGGAACCAGTTTCACTGAAGTTGAGAATTATCCACTCCACTCATGTTACATAGCTCCCGCCAAAGTTCGATGGCAAATTTTGTTGTCAAGGTCGACTACCATGCAGCCGTTATCGATGGCACAGGCGATGTTTCCACACTGACCACATTAACTCCAATTATTTAAAAAGATATGTTTGCTAGCCTGTAACATCACACACATACGGTGTGATATGCTATATAAATATATTTACCGTTAACGTAGAACGAGATTTAATATTTTGAAGCAAACGTTTGTTAAGGTTGCCTTTACTTCCCAGAAAAATATATGGTACCTATTTTTTTAGGCTGGGTGAGCCTGGGATCTTTGTCGGTCAGTAACAAATTCGCTACATCTAATCGAACCCGACCCTCCGGATTAGGAAGCGTGCACACTAACCACTCAGTCACCAGGCTCCAACTGTATACATGCTGTATATTTTAATCCCGTGTATGTCACACTCGACAGGAAATGTAGAGGGCAAAACTTAGTGGTGATCAATGCGGAGGTCAACGGTCTCATCTGTGATAACACCGGTGAGAAAGAAGCAGTCATCTACACAGACGGATTCGTAATACGACGCCAAAGAAGTGCAAGGGTATTTACAGCACGCTCGGGAGGCAGAATAGTCAAAGAAGACAGTAGTGCATAGTTTGTGACCACGAGTAGCATGACGATGGAGGTGATGGCAGTGACCAGGGCATTCATTTAGTTAGAGTCACAAGACTACACCCACGCCTGCATACTAAGTGATTCGATGAGCATAATAAGAAAGGTGGAGGCAGGTTCTGTGCAAATGGTAGAGTCATTGCAGAAGTCAAACATACGTTGGGTCACCTTTGTCTACGTCCCCGGACTTTCGGGAGTACGGGGAAATGAAAGAGCAGACAGGTTGGCTAGCTGCGCTGTCGTTGAGGACGGTCGACCAATGGATCGAGCGGACATCATCAATGCCCTCCGGGATGTGGGAAGGGCACAGGACTTCCACAACCATGAGTCCACGTCATTCCTTCGGATGGAAGAGCTGGGAGTTAAGGTGGGCACGGCCAGAAACAACGAGGAACTTAGTGGGTGTGTACGAAAACTGATCAACCAACACAGAACTGGGGTCGTCAGTCGCTGGACACTGCGGGACTTGCTGAGGAGGGGATTTGAGCACCTATGGACATGCTCGGAATACAATGATGATGACTCGCAAATAACCCAATGTTTTAATCACTCGAAAAAATATATATAC
This sequence comes from Megaustenia siamemsis, assembly GCA_032433765.1. Classification (NCBI taxonomy): domain Eukaryota; kingdom Metazoa; phylum Mollusca; class Gastropoda; order Stylommatophora; family Ariophantidae; genus Megaustenia; species Megaustenia siamemsis. Next base: position 1,053,297 of record JAVIAB010000139.1, on the reverse strand, counting down.
AACAACTTAGAATAACAAGTAGCCGTATCCAGAACTGGAACCCGCGTCCTAAAACATGTTCTAGTTGCTCATCACTATCTATATTTGCTGTTGTCTATGTATCTGTCCATGTGGTGTAAAGTTACCTGTCCACGTTGTGTAAAGTTACCTGTCCACGTGGTGTAAAGTTACCTGTCCACGTGGTGTAAAGTTACCTGTCCATGTGGTGTAAAGTTACCTGTCCATGTGGTGTAAAGTTACCTGTCCATGTGGTGTAAAGTTACCTGTCCACGTGGTGTAAAGTTACCTGTCCATGTGGTGTAAAGTTACCTGTCCATGTGCTGTAAAGTTACCTGTCCATGTGCTGTAAAGTTACCTGTCCATGTGGTGTAAAGTTACCTGTCCATGTGCTGTAAAGTTACCTGTCCATGTGCTGTAAAGTTACCTGTCCATGTGCTGTAAAGTTACCTGTCCATGTGCTGTAAAGTTACCTGTCCACGTGGTGTAAATTTACCTGTCCAAGTGGTGTAAAGTTACCTGTCCATGTGCTGTAAAGTTACCTGTCCATGTGCTGTAAAGTTACCTGTCCATGTGCTGTAAAGTTACCTGTCCATGTGCTGTAAAGTTACCTGTCCACGTGGTGAAAAGTTACCTTTCCACGTGGTGTAAAGTTACCTGTCCAAGTGGTGTAAAGTTACCTGTCCACGTGGTGTAAAGTTACCTGTCCATGTGCTGTAAAGTTACCTGTCCATGTGGTGTAAAGTTACCTGTCCATGTGCTGTAAAGTTACCTGTCCATGTGCTGTAAAGTTACTTGTCTATGTGCTGTAAAGTTACCTGTGCACGTGGTGTAAAGTTACCTGTCCAAGTGGTGTAAAGTTACCTGTCCACGTGGTGTAAAGTTACCTGTCCATGTGGTGTAAAGTTACCTGTCCATGTGCTGTAAAGTTACCTGTCCACGTGGTGAAAAGTTACCTGCCCACGTGGTGTAAAGTTACCTGTCCAAGTGGTGTAAAGTTACCTGTCCACGTGATGTAAAGTTACCTGTCCATGTGCTGTAAAGTTACCTGTCCATGTGGTGTAAAGTTACCTGTCCATGTGCTGTAAAGTTACCTGTCCATGTGGTGTAAAGTTACCTGTCCATGTGGTGTAAAGTTACCTGTCCATGTGCTGTAAAGTTACCTGTCCATGTGCTGTAAAGTTACCTGTCCATGTGGTGTAAAGTTACCTGTCCATGTGCTGTAAAGTTACCTGTCCATGTGCTGTAAAGTTACCTGTCCATGTGCTGTAAAGTTACCTGTCCATGTGGTGTAAAGTTACCTGTCCATGTGCTGTAAAGTTACCTGTCCATGTGGTGTAAAGTTACCTGTCCATGTGGTGTAAAGTTACCTGTCCATGTGCTGTAAAGTTACCTGTCCATGTGCTGTAAAGTTACCTGTCCATGTGGTGTAAAGTTACCTGTCCATGTGGTGTAAAGTTACCTGTCCATGTGCTGTAAAGTTACCTGTCCATGTGGTGTAAAGTTACCTGTCCATGTGCTGTAAAGTTACCTGTCCACCTTTTAAATTCATGTTTGTCCCTCTCCTTGATCATTTGGCATAAACGTTACTGATCTCCTTACTTCCACAATCTACTTTTCTTTATCATCGGTATACTTCTTTACTTATTCGAAGTCGTCACAGTAACCTCCGTCACATTTACTCTCTGTCACAGCAGACTGCGTGATATAGACGATTAGTTATCTTTCACAAAGGCGTAAAGATAAGAAAGTAATGAAATGTGTAATATGACAGCTTTGTGTATAAGACAAGGCAAGACAGGCCATCGTTTCGATTGAAGTATCTTGAGTTGGGGACCAAAATCATTACAAACTCTGAAAACCTTACAAATATGAAAATCAAAGAAATAAGGGCTGGAACTGAAAATATTGCGAGTCAAAGCTCCGTTTGATTGTGCGAGCGAGTACTCTTATTTTTTTATATGGCTGTTCCTGTTAAATATCGCGCTACATATCGCGAGTTTGCGCTAATTATCTACTGTTGTTTGCATGTTTTACTTGGCACCAGAGTCTCGCAGCATAAGATTAGACTGAAACTATTTTGTCGCTGTTTTAATGTTGTAATTATTATTTTGTTGATGCTGTTGATGTTGTTAAACTGACGTTTTAAACGATTGACATTACTCAGCGTGAGATCATGCCTATTTCGGTTCAGAGAACATTCCTGACCTCCATTACTCTCTAGTCAGACAATGTTTGTTGCTTCTGTTTTCTGTATGATAGAAAGGCCTGACCGTGTACAATAGTTTTATATGAGAATCAATTTTGGCATGTACTTTAACAACGTCACTATTTTTGAGGCAATCCTCTTTAGGAGAAAATGCCTTTGTTGGCAAATGTTCTAACTATTGCGTTATGCATTCGGTCCATTATGAAAAGGGCGTGCAATGAGTTTAAGATGGACTGTTAACTCATCACACAATCTTCATCCCAACGTTGTGCTTCCAATGCCAGACCTGGACCCTAGATACAAGACAATAAGAAAAATAACCACTACATAAATGAAATGTGTTAGACGAATGTGAGGAACAAGCTTGAGAGATAAGATCAGAAATGTGTTAGACCAATGACAGGAACAAGCTTGAGAGATAAGATCAGAAATGTGTTAGACGAATGACAGGAACAAGCTTGAGAGATAAGATCAGAAATGAAAAACGGAGAAAAAAGCTAGGAATATTTCCAACCATAGAGTGCATAAAGAAACAACAGATGCAATGGTTTAACCGCGTGATAAGGCAGAAATATCAAAACAGTACACAAGGAGACTTCAATAAAGGTTGCTAGAACACCAGACCCAAGGGCCGACCATGAAAAAGATGGATTGACGGAATATTAGAAACACTAGGAAACACAACAGCAGCAGAGAACAACAAAAGATGGATTGACGGAATATTAGAAACACTAGGAAACACAACAGCAGCAGAGAACAACAAAAGATGGATTTACGGAATATTAGAAACACTAGGAAACACAACAGCAGCAGAGAACAACAAAAGATGGATTTACGGAATATTAGAAACACTAGGAAACGCAACAGCAGCAGAGAACAACAAAAGATGGATTGACGGAATATTAGAAACACTAGGAAACGCAACAGCAGCAGAGAACAACAAAAGATGGATTGACGGAATATTAGAAACACTAGGAAACGCAACAGCAGCAGAGAACAACAAAAGATGGATTGACGGAATATTAGAAACACTAGGAAACGCAACAGCAGCAGAGAACAACAAAAGATGGATTGACGGAATATTAGAAACACTAGGAAACGCAACAGCAGCAGAGAACAACAAAAGATGGATTGACGGAATATTAGAAACACTAGGAAACACAACAGCAGCAGAGAACAACAAAAGATGGATTGACGGAATATTAGAAACACTAGGAAACACAACAGCAGCAGAGAACAACAAAAGATGGATTGACGGAATATTAGAAACACTAGGAAACACAACAGCAGCAGAGAACAACAAAAGATGGATTTACGGAATATTAGAAACACTAGGAAACACAACAGCAGCAGAGAACAACAAAAGATGGATTGACGGAATATTAGAAACACTAGGAAACGCAACAGCAGCAGAGAACAACAAAAGATGGATTGACGGAATATTAGAAACACTAGGAAACGCAACAGCAGCAGAGAACAACAAAAGATGGATTGACGGAATATTAGAAACACTAGGAAACGCAACAGCAGCAGAGAACAACAAAAGATGGATTGACGGAATATTAGAAACACTAGGAAACGCAACAGCAGCAGAGAACAACAAAAGATGGATTGACGGAATATTAGAAACACTAGGAAACACAACAGCAGCAGAGAACAACAAAAGATGGATTGACGGAATATTAGAAACACTAGGAAACACAACAGCAGCAGAGAACAACAAAAGATGGATTGACGGAATATTAGAAACACTAGGAAACACAACAGCAGCAGAGAACAACAAAAGATGGATTGACGGAATATTAGAAACACTAGGAAACACAACAGCAGCAGAGAACAACAAAAGATGGATTGACGGAATATTAGAAACACTAGGAAACACAACAGCAGCAGGGAACAACAAAAGATGGATTGACGGAATATTAGAAACACTAGGAAACACAACAGCAGCAGAGAACAACAAAAGATGGATTGGCGGAATATTAGAAACACTATGAAATGTAATAGCAGGAGAGGGCAACAGAAGAGCAAAAGACGACAAATTATATCTTCCCTCGACGCTGAAAATCAAAAAAAGGAAGGAGAGAAGAAGAAAAGAACTCAAGACGTATCTTCGTTGTTTGGATACCTGTCTTGTCTTGGATCTATATCTAACTGCACACATTGGTTAGTTCCTAGTGCTAGAACCGGCAAATGGATACTGCTTTTGATCAACTCTGATCCGCTTATCCTAATCCCATCAGTCAGCTATGTTTCGCTGACTGCTTTCATTTTCTCCATTCCATGCATATTTCAAAGGAAAAACGATTTTGCTCCGCTCCCTTTTTAGAAAGTCGTCTCCTTCAAATATCCCGTTGTTATCATAACGTCTATGCTGATATATGATGTGTATTCTGACAATAATGTTCTCGTAGAATCGAAAACACGCATCAAGATTTACAATGTTTGACGTCACGTAGACTCCATTAAAAGAAAATAATAAATCTGGGTAGAAAGAAAGTCAACTACCGGAGTCTGGAAGCGCTTCAGCTTTTTTATTTTACATCTACATCTGAGCCACGACAACACATAAATATGAATAAAAAATATGTATACATTGATATATTTTTTTAAATAGCTATTTAAATGAATGAAAATGGACAAATTAAAAGACACGTTACTTAACACTGTCAGATAAACATCACAAAATATAGTAGATGTGTTTGATGATCAATAAATAATATTCAAATATAGAATTATAAATAAATATATAAGTCAGTCCTATTATATGACTGTGAAACATGGAAAACAACAAAATTGACAATCATGAAGATACAGACTTTCATTAATGAATGCTTACGCAGAATAAAAGAATGGAAATGGTTGGACAAAAATCACTAACATAGAATTATGGAAATGTACCAGTCAAATACCAGTGGATAAAGAGATACAGTGAAGACGATGGCGCTGGAAAGGACACACACTACGGAAGCCAACTGAGAGTATTACACAACAGGCCCGTTTTTTAAATCCCCAGAGGAAAAGACAAAGAGGAAAACCAAGAAATTCTTGGAGAAGACAGATAGAAGCAGAGATGAAGATGATGGGGAAGACATGGAATGATCTTAAAAGAATGGCAAGAAACAGAACGACTTGGAAAGTGTTTGTTGAAGTCCTATGCTCCACAGGGAGCTGAAAAGTAGAAGAAGAATACCATGTTCTAAATTGTATTTCTATTAACGTACTCTAGATCTACAAGTCAAGCACCCATTTTCAGCTATTTCGGCTGGAAGGTGGATGGCAGGAATTGAATTTTTAAGTTAAAAAATACACACACAAATCAGAACCGGTTCTACACAATATTATTTCTATGTATCAAAAATAAGAAAACACGTTTATCTACTGTTCTTGTCACTATGAACAACAAAATGTCTCTCAGGTACTCGGATACTTTCAGAGATACTTGTAACAGTATTTGAGAAACATTGCCGTGAACTATTTCGAGCTGCTTGATTGTCATATCGATGACAGCATCTCTGTTCTTGTACGTTGTTAGAGGTCAACTATTTCGAGCTGCTAGATTGTCATATCGATGACAGGATCTCTGTTCTTGTACGTTGTTAGAGGTCAACTATTTCGAGCTGCTTGATTGTCATATCGATGACAGGATCTCTGTTATCGTACGTTGTTAGAGAGGTCAACTATTTCGAGCTGCTAGATTGTCATATCGATGACAGCATCTCTGTTCTTGTACGTTGTTAGAGAGGTCAACTATTTCGAGCTGCTTGATTGTCATGACAGCATCTCTGTTCTCGTACGTTGTTAGAGAGGTCAACTATTTCGAGCTGCTAGATTGTCATATCGATGACAGCATCTCTGTTCTTGTACGTTGTTAGAGAGGTCAACTATTTCGAGCTGCTAGATTGTCATATCGATGACAGCATCTCTGTTCTTGTACGTTGTTAGAGGTCAACTATTTCGAGCTGCTTGATTGTCATGACAGCATCTCTGTTCTTGTACGTTGTTAGAGGTCAACTATTTCGAGCTGCTAGATTGTCATATCGATGACAACATCTCTGTTCTTGTACGTTGTTAGAGAGGTCAACTATTTCGAGCTGCTTGATTGTCATATCGATGACAGCATCTCTGTTCTCGTACGTTGTTAGAGGTCAACTATTTCGAGCTGCTAGATTGTCATATCGATGACAGCATCTCTGTTCTCGTACGTTGTTAGAGAGGTCAACTATTTCGAGCTGCTAGATTGTCATATCGATGACAGCATCTCTGTTCTCGTACGTTGTTAGAGAGGTCAACTATTTCGAGCTGCTTGATTGTCATGACAGCATCTCTGTTCTTGTACGTTGTTAGAGAGGTCAACTATTTCGAGCTGCTTGATTGTCATATCGATGACAGCATCTCTGTTCTTGTACGTTGTTAGAGGTCAACTATTTCGAGCTGCTTGATTGTCATATCGATGACAGCATCTCTGTTCTTGTACGTTGTTAGAGGTCAACTATTTCGAGCTGCTAGATTGTCATATCGATGACAGCATCTCTGTTCTCGTACGTTGTTAGAGAGGTCAACTATTTCGAGCTGCTAGATTGTCATATCGATGACAGCATCTCTGTTCTTGTACGTTGTTAGAGGTCAACTATTTCGAGCTGCTTGATTGTCATGACAGCATCTCTGTTCTCGTACGTTGTTAGAGAGGTCAACTATTTCGAGCTGCTTGATTGTCATATCGATGACAGCATCTCTGTTCTTGTACGTTGTTAGAGGTCAACTATTTCGAGCTGCTTGATTGTCATGACAGCATCTCTGTTCTCGTACGTTGTTAGAGAGGTCAACTATCTCGAGCTGCTAGATTGTCATATCGATGACAGCATCTCTGTTCTCGTACGTTGTTAGAGAGGTCAACTATTTCGAGCTGCTAGATTGTCATATCGATGACAGCATCTCTGTTCTCGTACGTTGTTAGAGAGGTCAACTATTCGCTATGATAGACCATCTGAAGATTACATTTGACGGTAAATAGGATATGCTTTCTAACTTTCTGTTTCTCAAAACCATATTTTTTTTATTAAGATAATCACATACTAACAGCCTACTAATAGTAATCCTGGAGGGGAAAATACAAGGTAAAAGAGGCAGAGGCAGACCAAGACTAACATGGACGAGCAACATCAAAAGATGGACAAATCAGCCTGTGACAAACTGCACCATCAATGCAAGAGACAGAGCAGAATGGCGCTCCTTGGTAGCTAACCTTCGTTGCGGAGACGGCACTCGATGATGATGACGAATCACATACTATGACAGATTTCACATATTTGTCTACCTACCTACCTACATACTTGGCAAACTACTTACTAACCAACCGACCTACCTATCTACCTACATACATACATACGTACCGAGTTACCTGATTAAATACCTACTCTACCTTACCTAACTACCCTATCTATCTATCTATCTATCTATCTATCTATCTATCTATCTATCTATCTATCTATCTATCTATCTATCTATCTATCTATCTATCTATCTATCTATCTATCTATCTATCTATCTATCTATCTATCTATCTATCTATCTATCTATCTATCTATCTATCTATCTATCTATCTATCTATCTATCTATCTATCTATCTATCTATCTATCTATCTATCTATCTATCTATCTATCTATCTATCTATCTATCTATCTATCTATCTATCTATCTATCTATCTATCTATCTATCTATCTATCTATCTATCTATCTATCTATCTATCTATCTATCTATCTATCTATCTATCTATCTATCTATCTATCTATCTATCTATCTATCTATCTATCTATCTATCTATCTATCTATCTATCTATCTATCTGTCTGTCTGTCTGTCTGTCTATCTGTCTGTCTGTCTGTCTGTCTGTCTGTCTGTCTGTCTGTCTGTCTGTCTGTCTGTCTGTCTGTCTGTCTGTCTGTCTGTCTGTCTGTCTGTCCGTCCATGTCTGTCTATCTATCTATCTATCTATCTATCTATCTATCTATCTATCTATCTATCTATCTATCTATCTATCTATCTATCTATCTATCTATCTATCTATCTATCTATCTATCTATCTATCTATCTATCTATCTATCTATCTATCTATCTATCTATCTATCTATCTATCTATCTATCTATCTATCTATCTATCTATCTATCTATCTTTCTGTCTAATGCTTGCCTCTCCGCCCTTCCGTTTGTCTGTCTGTCTATCTGCCATATATATATATATATATATATATATATATATATATATATATATGTATATATATATATATAAGTAAAGTACCCCCGTCACGCCAAGTGGCGTATAGGGAATATGGTGTTAGTGACCATACATTTTTCAGACCTTCGGCACATGATGTTTGGGGTAATGTGGTCGGTATTACGCCCGTGCCGCTTTACTTTCCCAGAAAAAAATCCGGTACCCATTAAAGGCTGGATGAACCCGGAAGCCGTCGGTTGGGATCTAACCCTACCTCTTGTCCTTTGTAGTCCAGTTCACTAACCACTGAGCTATCGCGGCTCCCGTTAAATGAATGTGCTATCGCTTTAATATCGTGACATATTTAATGGAAAGGAACAGAGATTTCAAACTAGAATTTTGTGATGATTGGTAAAACCGTCTCCTAGTTTGATTTTCTCAATCTGAATAGGAATCTCAACAAGCACAACTGTAATCCAGTAATGTAATGATGTGTTATTATTCTTAAAACGTGTAGACTGTGAAAGTCCCAGTAACTATTGGTCGTTTCAAAATATTTTGAAGGTGTTTAAAATTCCATATCTCTGCAACCAATTGATTGATAATGCTGAAATTTTGCATATGGTCTTGTGATTTTTTGGTTCCAAGAAGTACATTCATTTCCTCACCAACAAACGTATAGTTTTAAATATTCTTTATTTAAAGTATACAAATTTAAGGCATTTTGGTCAAACCATATATTTGGAGGAATTACCGCTTCATATGAGTGAGCACCCACGGACTTGTCATCTTGAACGTAATGCGCGCCAATTTCCCTGTTTTAAGCACTAAAAAACACATAAAACGCGTCATAGTTATAATTTTATATCCGGTGCATCCCATTTCCTGTCGTTTTGTTGTGATTTATGTGCAACGGCGTATCCTAATTATTGGGTAATTTCGTTAAATTTGTGATCTGTTAGTCAATGGGTATAAAAGTAAAGTTCCTTACATTGCAATCAGTGGCAATAAATGTGTATAAATATTTTTGCATAGAAGCTAAGCGTGGAAAACTGTATCGAAGCATCTCAAAGCCAGAAAAGAGAACTATTCACGCATTGGGTATAAGCAAACGCTTTTTCAAACAAGTGCTTTAAGCTAACGGAGTGTCCAGTTCAATCAAGACTAGGACGCTAGGAAGAAAGAAAGTAGTAGATAGTTTTGACAAGGAAGTGATTAGAAGAGCAATTTGTAAAATGTTCGATTCCAAAGAAACTGTGACTTTAAGAAAACTGAAAATTCGACTGAGAGCAGAAAATGACATTGTTGTGTCGAAAGCAACATTATGGAGAACTGTTAGAAGCATCGGTTTTACGTTTAGAAAGTACGATAGTGGTAGAAATGTCATCTGCGAGAAGCCGCACTTAGTTTCTATGAGGAGTAAATATTTACGTGAAGTACGGGAAATGCGTAACCAAGGTTATGATATTGTATTTCTAGATGAATCTTGGATAAATTCTCACCATACAAGTGCAAAGGAATGGCAGTTATCAGATGGAAGTATTAAAAGATGTGTACCCACTGGAAAAGGACAGCGTATTATAATGGCACATGCAGGCAGCCGAAAAGAAGGGTTGGTGAAAATGCAGAACTTATATTCACCTCTAATTATACTGACAACAGGGACTATCACACCGAGATGAATGGCCATATATTTAGAGAGTAGATTGAAAATACTCTTCTTCCAATTCTAGACAGACCATCCTGTCTGGTAATGGACAACGCGTCGTACCACAACGCTGTGGCAGAAGAAGACAAAATTCCTACATCTACCAGTACAAAAGATGTTATAAAGATTTGGCTAAGAAAGGAAGGAATTCCATTTAACGAGGGATTTTTGAAACCTGAATTACTGTCACTTGTTAAGAAATCGCAAAAGACCAAAGTATTCCAAATAGACAAAATCATTCAACAGCATGGTCATACGTGCATGAGACTGCCCGCTTATCATCCACAATTAAACCCCATTGAACTCGTTTGGGCAAAAATTAAAGGGCAGGTGGCAGCTGAGAATACAAGTTTTAAACTATGCGATATAAAAGGACTGACATATGCTGCTCTATCACAGATTGACAAAGATTTTTGGTGCAAATGTGAAGATCATGTCTTAAAAGAAGAAAATGACTATTGGAAAAAAGATGGACTATCGTTCGTTCAGCCCAGATTAGTAATCAATATGTTAGACTCCTCTGATTCAGAATAAATGAAATAATAATGGACGTTTTTATATGTCCGCATGATCAATCTTTAGCTAAAGTTGATAACGTTTTGAAAATGTAAAGATTCTTGATATGTGTACTGCAGGCATGCAAAGAAACTAAATCACTTTCATATGTCTTGTTTACGTAAAATAATGAAAGTCACATAGAAAGACATAAAACGAACAATGTAGCTCTTTACAGTGAAGAGGATCCCGTGCTTACATCGGACTCTTTAGTCACATGCGTACCCATAAACAATAACTTTGCTTGATATGTCATGCTCGTTATCGCTCGCAACGGATAATTAATTTTTTTAAATGTATTCTTTGTTGTATATTGTTTAAATAGTTTTCATTAATGGAACTGTTTATACGCTGATTTGTTTTAGACCGTCTGTAAAGGCTATAACATTGACATTCTCATAGTATTTTAAAGAAAGTAAACAATAGAAAGTAAACAGTTGATAAACGCCTCCAACTTTCAAGTTGTGTAGAGACGCCTATGTCGAGAAGCTGATTTCCATTAATGTACGGTAAATTATTTTCTCCAGGAGCAAAAAGATCCGTAAATTCACTGAGATCAAAGGAAAGTGCTGCTTCATGATGAAGCATACTTCCTACATCATTAAATTTTGTGAAATCGGTGGGACCTTGGAAAAACAAGGCCAGATGCAAAAAATCAAGTTTGTAAATGCAGGGAAAGAGGAGATATTTCATGTTAATCGTGAACATTTAGATTTGAAACGACCAATAACACAATTTTACTCCAGTTTTGTAAAGGATGTTTTATTATTTTTAACTTATTTCTGCTTCTTCTTTCTTCTTTTCATCATCCTGTGAAACATAGATCTTCAACAAACAATTTCCAAACCGTCCTGTTTTTCACCTTTCTCTTTAGATCATCCCATGTATCCCCAATGATCTACACTCGCTCTTTAACTTGTCATCTCCAAGTATACTTTGACCTTCACTCTCTCCTCGACACAGGGGATTCCAAAAACAGAAAGCTTTGTCGCGTAATATTCTCTCTTAATAATTGTAGACTGTGAGAATCGATACACAACGAGCTACTGCAACCATTACCGTTTATACCATGCGCAGCCTCGTGGGAAGATAAATAAATAAAAGATCACATACCGAATTGCTAAAGCTGGAGTTAGCAATATTCTCATAACCAGTAGCACATAATAGCTGAACTTGTTACCACCAAGATTATTTCAGTAGCTTTATAGGTTTTGGGCTGTCCATTATCTGATCAACATTACATTATTTATGTTATCAATCAACAACTGATGTACACAACGACTGTAAACATTTTCCCAAGGGTGTTAACTCGTGTAGACATTGTTACGGGTTCAAAGAGTTGCTGGTCGCTATCAAACAACTGAAAGTATTAAAATATGCAACGGTATTTCACCACTAACAATAATCGACATTTTAAATTTATGCAAACTGTGTTACTTTATGTATGTAAAGAATTGAGTTATACCAAAAGAATTGAATTATGTTGACCTTTTTTCTTTCCTTTCTCGTATGCCTTTCAGTGTTGAGGGAGGATATTGTTTGTAGTATATTTATGTTTTTTACTTCATATTCTGACAAGTTTCCGAGTGTTTCTAGTTAACCAACTTTCACTTTCATTTTCCCCTTCAAATGTATTCGCTCCACGAATGTTGCTCTTCATGGTCCGCTTTTAGAAGGACGTTAAGAGAGCGCAGATGTGTTGTCGTTATAGCTGACGGCATAACCATGACATATTGGCGCCTTTCAGCCCAACACATTCGTCCTCGTCATGTTTAATCTAATAAAGAAAGAAACAACATGGAGGGCAGCTTAAGCAGCAATCACATTATGTTATGCTGCATAGTGACGTCATAACTTCACTATATAAGAAGTGGTAAAATAAACATAAAATGAACAGAATATGAATACAAAAGTGAATGAATACAAGAACAGTTCAACTGAAAGAAAGACAAAACAAACTATAACCTTCCGGTTCAAGCTTTTCTCAGGTATAAAAAAACCAACTATAATATTTAGTTGTTATTATTTATAAATATACTTTATTTGGTTATTTGGTTATGGAAGGCCCCGATATCACTGACAACGAATTAAAGTCCATAATTGCTCAAACGCCCGTGCCAGTGGAATCATCCGAATTACTAACTCATCTCCCAAAGAAAGGTAGCTGTAGTACCCATCATAGCAGTCCCAGCGCACGTCAAAAGACATAAGGCGAAACCGCATAGAAAGTGAACGCAGCCAACTGTTCTCCATCATACGATATCAGCATTCATCGTAAACAATTGGAATATCGGAACATGATCAAAACGTCTGAAACACACAGCTCACGGTGTGCACAGAGCACTTAACTCAGTAGCTCCTGCAACAAGCCGGACTTGGAATATGAGGAAACTGCAATAAGGAACACTTTTCAGACATAGCCTTCAATGGTTCCTGCCGCCTATCCACCATACTGACCGGAAGTTCACACTCTCCTAAAAATAATGATCGTCATTTTAAAAAAAAATGTACAGCGCTTTACGATGCTAGGACATGACCATGACTCCAAATCCGAAAATATGAAACAAATGTGTGTGTGTATGTAAGAGTACGCAACCATCAAGGCGCAAAAGAGAAGTTTCCATGACAACCGCGATCAGTAGTGATGGCTGTCGTACACCATTTGCACAATTAGAAAAATTGTTTATACTGCTCTGCCCAGAAACACAACTTCTCTGTCTTTATTTGCATTTGAACTGATTTAGAGAACAAAAGCGACAAATGGGCTTTGGAAACTTTTATCGTGTCCTGTTTGTTCAGTGAGATATATGCGCCCTGACATTAACCTCGTAATAACAAACATCAATATCAGACAATTAGAAAGTCAACCTCATTAATTCACTTCCATTTTCTTCTCTGATATTCACTGCGTTCTGCATGACTAATGCTATATTTCCGATATTGGCCATTGTCCCATTTATGATTCTGTTGGGATGCCCACGAAATTATTTCAACAAAATGTGTTAGAATTATCTTCGCTCCGTTTTATGTCTTCGGGCATTGGCGAGAAGGCTCCTTCATTTCTGTTTGTCAGGGGTTTTTTTTTTCTGATTAAATCTACTTGTTTCTGTTCGTTGCATCTCCTGGATAATCGACAAAAAATTATTCCTTTCTTGGTCTTCCTCATTATCAAATAAGGAAAATAAGGCGTGAAAGTTAGGAGAAAATGCTTAGAACAAAGTTGTGCAGTAAAATTGTGATGGCACTTAAAACATTGATGTTTATATAGAGGGATCAAGAGATACATTATTTATATTATTAGTATGTGTTTTTCTCTCTGCCTCTTTCATACTGTGTGTGCGTGTGTGTGTGTTTGTGTGTGCATTGCTGTGTTCACAACAACATAGATTGTACTATTGATAATACATGTTTACAACATAAAAATATTGCAATATTGATTATTAATTATTTGCAACACCAAATATTGCAAAATTGATGATTACATCTTCACAAAATTGTGCTTCCGGTGCAACCCAAGATGGTAGTGTCTTTCCGCTGGTTCGTCGGCAAGAAAGTCTGGTTTCATTTCTGTGTGATTCTGAATGAAGAAAATACAAGGCTCACGGTGCACCCACGTGCCGCAGGGCTGTATGACTGTGGTTGGCCAGTCTATAACGTGGAGACTGATTATTGACCGTGCGACTGAGCAAGTGCACGTGAGTCTAGACCATCCACAGCCATCGACATACAGTGACAAAATCAACAATGACGACGTGAAGTATTCAGACGAAGCCTAAACGACAACATCGAAGAAGAAAAAAAAAGGCAAACGTGCTGGAATGTGGCAGAAACGGTCGACGTGCGAGAGGCTAGACCTAAAGTATACGCGCGTTACATACAGGAACTGTGCTCCCATAAATCAACGACGTCCCATTCTTGAAAAGCTACTGTGCGGCGCCGATATCATGATTTTTACCGAAAAACTTCGTGAAGATAGGGCAGTTAAAGTACCTGGATTTCATTGTTTCTACAAAAGACGACACCTTGTGCGAAACAACATGGTGGCAGCTGAGTTTGAGATATCTGCGTGAGACGGTAAAGACTTGCAGGTACATGCGGCAAGGGTGCAGATCCCAGTCCAGTTGCCTTCGTGGTTGTAAATGTGTATGTCTGTAATGGGAAAGTGGACACACAACAATGGCAGAATCTCTTCGCGCTCGAGGAGGAGAACGTTATTTTCCGGGGAGACTTTTTAATGCTAGGGGCAACAAGCGAGGTAACGTTAAAACCAACAAGCAAGAAGAAAACCTAGAAAACGCACTGGTGTCGGCCGATTAGGGTGCTTGAATGATGGAAGGGCAACCAGAATTACCACTCGAATAGCGGACTCTGCTGGTGTCATAGACCTGGAACTGGTGTCTTGCACCTTCGCACCGGTTTGCAGGTGTGAAGTGTACTCATATTCTACGGAAGTGATTACTATCCATGTGTCATCCTAAATTAGAAAGGCAGAAATAGAAGCCAGAAAAGCAAGTTCAACACATTCCACCATGAGAGCACAAACCAGGAATTCATTAGCAAAATCAGACATAGGAAAGAGGGCGCCTATTTCAAGAGGCAGGAAAGGTGGACGCAGATGCACTAGTGGAACGAAGAACTCGAGGAAGCTTGGCGGAAGCTTGTCTACGTCTCAGGACATGCTGGAGTACAGGAAAATGAAAGAGCGGACAGGTTGGCTAGCTGCGCTGTCGTTGAAAACGGTCAACTAATGGATTGGGCGGACATCATCAATGCCCTCAGAGATGCGGGAAGGGCACAGGACTTCGACAACCATGAGTCCACGTCATTCCTTCGGATGAAAGAGATGGAACTTAAGATTGGCACAGTCAGAAACGAGAAACTTAGAGGCCGTGTAAGAAGACTTATCAACCAACACATAGCTGGAGTCGTAAGTCGCTGGGCACTGCGAGACTTGCTGAGGAGGGGATCTGAGCACCTATGGTTATGTTAGGAGTGCGATGATGATGACCCGCTAATAACTCAATAATAATTCAATGGCGCACCATGGCAGGCAACCTTGAATTTGTAGGCGTCACCCAATGAATGACGCTACATGGTAGACAACCTTCAATGTGGAGGCGACACCCAATGAATGACGCTACATGGTAGACAACCTTCGATGTGGAGGCGACATCCAATGAATGACGCTACATGGTAGACAACCTTCGATGTGGAGGCGACATCCAATGAATGGCGCTCTATGGCAGCCAACCATTAATGTGAAAACGGCACCAATTGAATGGCCATCCATGGTAGCCAAAATTCTATGTGGATACGACACCCAGGGAATGTTTGATATATCACACCGTTTAGTCACAATTTGTGTACCTGCTTGAATGTGTTTGAAGTTGGCGACGAAGTAAATGAAAGTGTCATGTGTTTGCTCAGTTTTTCATTTAAAATTCTCTTCTACTCATATTTTAGACACCGAATATTAGAGTGGATCTGGCAGACTCTAATTGTGATGTTCTGTCTGTGGGGGCGATCAACACACTTAACCTGACAGCTGACTTCATGTGAGAGTCTGAAATCCTACTCTGATTGAGTCCTGATCGCAGTGGGAGAGAGAGAGAGAGAGAGAGAGAGAGAGAGAGAGAGAGAGACCGACTTTAATTCACTTGAATTGGACTACAAAGGATAAGAGGCAGGGTTCGATCCCAACCGACAGCTACGGGTTCACCCAGCCTTAAATGGGTACCGGATTTTTTTCTGGGAAAGTAAGCGGCAGTGGCATAATACCGACCACATTACTCCAAAAATCATGTGCCGAAGGTCTGTAAAATGTATGATCACTAAAACCATATTTCCTATACGCCACTTGGCGTGACTGGGTAACTTTACTTTTTTTTTTTTTTTAATTCACCTTATAAATATTCCAATATTTCTTCGACTTTTCTGCATATTTTGTGCAGTTTTTATTTTAATTCATAATAAATTTAAAAAAAAAACACATGTTCATAAATTTCTGTAATTGAAAAATTTGACCTATCGCTAAAGTTGCTCTCGAGTTTTGAATGAGAACCGCTTATTGTCTATTGATTTCTCAAAAGCTGTCCTGGACGTGTTGAAATCGTTAGAAATATATAAAAAGTTCTTACATTCACACTAACTGTGACCTTTATATTACCGATGCTGTATTTTTTTCTTGTAATGTAATATTCGATAGTGACATTTCGTCATAGCTACAGAAGAAATATGATGATGATGATGATGCGTTCGTCCGATGATTTGAGGTATTCTAACGGATACGAACCGTAGACTTCCTCCTCGTCATCCGCCCTTAAAAGGACGTTAAGTGGACGTAGTTACGTTGTGTTGCAGTTTGCAGTGTAACACTGTGATATCTGCGCCTTTCGGCCCAACACATCCGATTTCAGCCGACGCTTTTTTGTGTACCGGGTTCGTCTTCCCACTTCGATCCCTGCTCGCTTGGCCAGACTAGACAGGTTAGTCTGTTTCTAGAGGCACCACGAAGAGGTGTAGCAGGGTCTGGATGGTTCTGGTTCACCGATCCTGGCGCAAGCCATCAGTTGTGAGTCACTGACGACTTCCAGCTCTGGTGCTGGGGGGGCGCGCCTTCGCCTCCAGAAGAAATATAATCGAGGTTTAAAAGGCAAGGAAAGTATTATACGAGTAATAAATAGACTAGTGACGTAACATTACCGCGTATGTGTGTAAATGCAAAGGTTGGAGTTGCTGCATCGGTCCAAACAGAAGATTGTAGAAGTAATATCCATAGTATATGTATTATTGCAATTTATTAAACAATTATTATGTACTTGCACATGTTAATATGGCTTTAAGGTTTATTACGTTTTCGTATATATATCAGCGGCGGATATTCAGAGGACCCAACGGATGCCACGACTTCTCCAATATTTTATCAGAATGCAGAACACAAACACATTCAAACTCACCATGGGTTAAATGGAAACAACTAGCCACCGTATTCCCTAGTATTGCCGTGATATAGTTCAAATAACGCAAATCGATACTATTAAATAGACTTCAATCTCTAAGGATGTTAAACCTACTATAACCGTACAACTTCATAAATCGACCTTGCAATGTGTATAAGAACTAGCTAGGCCATAACAACAATTACCTCCTGGTTGCCATGGCAACAAAAGAACACCGAATCAGATGACGTCCTATCATTATATTTAAACATATTGTAGTATACCGATGGGGAGAAGAATTTATGAAGTGCTCCCTGTAAGAATCACTTCTTCTGTAGGAGATTTTAATTAACAGCAAAACCGTGGTTTTTCATAACGTAATATGCAAATTATATATACATATATACACACACACACACACACATATATATATATATAGATAGATAGATAGATAGATAGATAGATAGATAGATAGATAGATGGATGGATGGATGGATGGATGGATGGATGGATGGATGGATGGATGGATGGATGGATGGATGGATGGATGGATGGATGGATGGATGGATGGATGGATGGATGGATGGATGGATGGATGGATGGATGGATGGATGGATGGATAGATAGACAGACAGACAGACAGACAGACAGACAGACAGACAGACAGACAGACAGACAGACAGATAGATAGATAGATAGATAGATAGATAGATAGATAGATAGATAGATAGATAGATAGATAGATAGATAGATAGATAGATAGATAGATAGATAGATAGATAGATAGATAGACATACAGACAGACAGGCGGACGGACGGACAGATGGATGGATGGATACAATAATTTAATGAACTATATTATAGTGCAAATTATCAGGTTGAAGGTCAACCTAAAAGTTGTGTTTCGTGTCTGGCCTCCTCAAGTTTCAAACTCATCGTCCGCCGCTGATATATGTATCTTTTGGCAACTTGGTTGGGGATAACGAGCCATAATTTGCCAATAGTTTGGTAATGTATTAGTGAGTTTTACCGAGTAGTCTCTCCTGGGGCTAATTCTTCCGATATTGAATCTACAGATCTATAAATGAATTTTAGGATTAACCAATTGGTACACTGTGAGGCAATTGTAACACCGTGAGGCAATTGTAATACCGTGAGGGAATAGTTACATTGATTTTATTGTTAAAATTGTTACATTTTACAAAGTTCTTGAATTGGTTTTATAGTTAAACGAATGTTATATTTTATCTATATTAAAATTTGTAAATGTTAATCTAAATTTAAGGGTTAAATAAAATGTTATATTTCAGAGCCTGGTTAATTCCGTTTTTATGCACAATAAAAGTAAATGGGACAATATTTGAACATGTCAATGAATTAAAATCCTCAGAACTATTTCGCATGAACGTTGTAAAGCAAATGTGAGGTTACAGAATTACTTAGGCCTTTGCTTTATTCTGTAAAATAAAGATTATTATTTAGAGCAACTTTCAAAAAAAAATATGAGGACGATTCTGTGTAATCTCTTTGTATTAATAGCAACAAGAAAAAGAGTTCTAAAATGTTATGTACAGCCAGTCTTAACATATGGATGGGAATCATGGGCAATAGGAAAACAGTCAAAAAATCAATGGAGGATGTAGAAATGTGGTTATACAGAAGAATGTTGAGAATGCCATGGACAGCTAACAAGAGTAATGAAAAAGTTCTGAAAGAGGCCAACGGAAAAAAAGAACTAATTTTCAATATTAGAAAGTAACAATCATCATTTTTTTGGCCATGTAATGAGAAGGGAACAGCTGGAATATATTGTGATAATTAAGAAAAACTATGGACGTAAAGATAAAGGGAAGCAAAGAGAAAAGATATCAGACAGCTTAAGAGAATGACTTGGCAGATGGGAAACAGCATTAATGATAAATAACTGTCGAGATCGAAAGTTATGGAGAGACATAATCACCTACGCCAACAGGCATTGTACTTGATGATGATAATGATGATGATAGAATAAAGAATGTATATTAAGCCACACATATTTGACAATGATGATACGAAAAACAGTACTTCAGTTTTATCTAAATGCAGTCTTAAAATATGGAAGTAAATCATGGACATAAGCGCAACAGACAGGAACGTTGTTGAGGGCCACAGAAATGTGTTTTATAGAAGAATGTTGAGAGTATCTTGGTCTCTGAACACAATCAGGAGGTCGTTATCAAAGAGACCAAAGCAAGTACGATTAAAATGGTTGTCAACATAAGGACGAAGTAGTCACATTTTCTTATGTCCTTGTAATGAGAAGGAAACGGCTTGAATATTTTGTGACAACCGGAAAAAATTGTTGGAAGAAGAGGAAAAGGGAAACATAGAGAAAATGTACCAGAGAATGGCTTGTCAGAAAATCAGCAACTGAACTAATTAAAGAATGTAGATACAGGAAGTTATGGAGAGACATGATCACCCACGCCAGCACTTACAGTTCGTGAAAATAGTTATGGTTAAGTTGGTTTTAGAATTAATAATTATTATGTTAGTGAGTTTTTGAGTTATTGGGCGGATGCTCATCATTGCACTCCGAACATGTCCATATTTGCTCAGATCCCCTCCTCAGCAAGTCTCGCAGTGTCCAGCGACTGGCGACTCCAGTTCTGTGTTGGTTGATTAGTCTTCTTACACGCCAACTACGTTTCTCGTTTCTGGCTGTGCCCATCTTAACTCCCATCTCTTTCATACGAAGGAGTGACGTGGACTCATGGTTGTCGAAGTCCTGTGCCCTTCCCACATCTTGGAGGACATTGATGATGTCCACAAATTATTATGTTTCAATGCGTGATCGAATCGCTTTTAGAGCTCTACAGCTAATCACTGAAATGTGATTTAGAATAACTGTCTCAATGTGTCTGTTTTAAAGAATATTTTGAATTTAAATTGTTTATATTATATTAAATTATTGATGTTGCCTTGATGAATAAGTGTTGAGATACAAATATGTTACGCTTATAAATAAGAAATTGCTCTAGTTATTTTGCTTATAATTTGTAGTCAATTAGTGACTATAAGCATTGTCTGCTTTAGGTATTTGATAACTATTGAACTTGGGAGATAGTTGTTTTTCATTTTCAAAAATGCTGTGGGAATTTAACGGACATAGGTTATAAATATATAATATATCGGCAAGGTCGTTAAAAAGCTGATTAAAACGTGGGGGAATATATATAAAGTTGTATGTATGGCCCTTTTCGTCTAGTCAGACGGTCTAGTGGAGGCTATTGTGTATTTTTGTTGTTTTTGAGGTTTTATATTTGTCGGACAGCTTCTCTCGTGGCTAATTTAATCAATGTTTAACAAACACACACGCCCACAGAATGAAAAATTCAGGCCCACTGATCCACAGGGTTTTCCATCTTTTTTTCATGCGTCTTTTCTCTTCTAAGTGTTGCATTAGCACGGTCTCAAAGGATGTTATACCATTCCTTATACATGCTCTCCATGATGTGCGATCACTTGCCAGATGTTCCCAGTCATTTTCACAGATGGAGAAGTCATTCAGAGATGATTTACAGATATCTCTATATGGTAGTTTAGGTCTGCCTGTTTGTCTTTTCCCGTGTATTAGTTCACCATATAGTATTTGCTTGGGAATGCGTTTTTCTTCCATTCGCTGGACATGCCCCAGCCATCTTAGTCTTCGACATCTGAGCATCGGCATGATTGTTGGGGTCTTAAATAGTAGGTCAATAAAAAAAAAAGAATTACAAGATTATACTGAGCCCTGTAAAGGGTTGTGCTCTTTGGACCCCGTAGGAGTGTTTTGGTTTAGCCACATGGTCCAAAGAGCAAGACCCTTCACAAGGATCCGACTGAAACGATGTTATGTGTTGATTGTCTTGTCGTACTGACGAACGTCTGTGAACGTGTGTTCGTAACTTTGCGTTGTCTTATTTTGTTTGTTGTGAAGCTGCTATACACAATTTAATTTTTTTTTTTTTTTTTGGAGAATTTTATTAAAAGGGTCATCGTCATCAAGTACCATGCATGCAGGCGCAGGTGATCATGTCTCTCCACAACTTTCGATCTCGACAGTTATTTATCATTTCTGTTGTTGACCTACTGCCAAGCTATTCTCTTAAGCTGTCTGCTATCTTTACTCTTTGCTTCCCTTATCTTTTCCTCCCACAACTTTCCCACTTGTCACAATATATTCCTTGCATTCCCTTCTCATAACATGGCCAAAAATTATGATCGTTTCTTCCTAATGTTTGATATTAGCTCTCTTCTTACTTTGGCCCTTTTTAGAACATTTTCATTCCTCTTCTTAGCTGTCCATGGTATTCTCAACATTCTTCTGTACAACCACATTTCTACAGCCTCTAGTGATATTCTTGTCTGTTGTCATATTGTCCATTATTCACATCCATATGTTAAGACTGGCTCTACATAACGTTTAAGAACTCTTTTTTCTTGTTTCTATTGTCAAAAATGGATTGCACAGTATCTTGCTCATTTTTTGGAAAGCTGCTTTTGCCTGAGCTATTCTACATCTCACCTCTGTTGTACATCTACCATCTGAGGTTAACATTGTTTTAAATTCATTTACCTGTTTTAATATTGTTCTACATATCTTTATTTTCTTATTTGAAGAGTAAGAAGATTAAATTACATAATGAAATTTCTGGAAATGCATTTACTTTTGACATAATGTGATTCATCATTACATCCTTGAGCCCGTGTTATTTTGTTTTCCCGTGAAAGCTTGACATTGCTGCAAAACAATGGCTTTATATAATGTTCATTTCTCGTTTAGAGTTGCTGCATTTAATTGAACTTGATGGTACTAAACTAGCCAGTAAAGTTTAATTCTCGTAAGTCCATTATATTTTTTTTATGAGTAATGAAACATGACAGCTTTCAAGTGAATTTGGAAAATGTAAGGTTCTTTTGATTGTGTCATATTTATTTTAATTCTTCTTCTTCTACCTTTCAGCTCACTCTGGAGGATAGGTCTTCAAAAAACACTTTTCAAGCCGTTCTGTTTCTTGCCATTTTTTAAAGATCATTCCATGTCTTTCCCATTATCATCATCTCGGCTTCTATCTGTCTTCTACAAGAATTTCTAGGTCTTCCCCTTTGTCTTTTTCCCTGGGGATTTATTATAATAACCGTAGCAATATAACGCGCGAGGAAACATACAATTCAAACGTTCTTTCATGCATAACATTTATTCTCTTTATAATTTACTTTTATATTAATATCAAATCAATGTATCTTCTCTTTAGCTTACGTTCTACATTAATTTAAATCAAATATTTTTTCACATTGGGTGATTTTTTTCAGTTTTCTAAATTAGATATTTATTTTCTTTAGATTAGTTTCTATATTATTCTAAAATAAATGTTTATTTTTCCTTAGCATAGTTTCCACATTGATAGCTCAGTGGTTAGTGAACTGGACTACTACGGACAAGGGGTAGGGTTCGATCCCAACCGACGGCTCCGGGTTCACCCAGCCTTAAATGGGTACCGGATTTTTTCTGGGAAAGTAAAAGCAGCACGGGCGTAATACCGACCACATTACCCCAAAAATCATGTGCTGAAGGTCTGTAAAATATAGGGTCACTAACACCATATTTCCCTATACGCCACTTGGCGTGACGGGGGGTACTTTACTTTTTTTTTTTTATAGTTTCCACATTATTATACAATACATATATATGTTTTCTTTTTCACGCATTAATGTGTTGATCTCTCTCTCTCTCTCTCTCTCTCTCTCTCTCTCTCTCTGCGTTCAGGACTCTATCAGAGTAAGGATTCCAGACTCACATATGAAGTCAGCTGTCAGGATAAGTGTGTTCATCTCTCTCTCTCTCTCTCTCTCTCTCTCTCTCTCTCTCTGCGTTCAGGACTCAATCAGAGTAAGGATTCCAGACTCTCATATGAAGTCAGCTGTCAGGCTAAGTGTGTTGATCTCTCTCTCTCTCTCTCTCTCTCTCTCTCTCTCTCTGCGTTCAGGACTCAATCAGAGTAAGGATTCCAGACTCTCATATGAAGTCAGCTGTCAGGATAAGTGTGTTGATCTCTCTCTCTCTCTCTCTCTCTCTCTCTCTGCGTTCAGGACTCAATCAGAGTAAGAATTCCAGACTCTCATATGAAGTCAGCTGTCAGGATAAGTGTGTTGATCTCTCTCTCTCTCTCTCTCTCTCTCTCTCTCTCTCTCTCTCTCTCTCTGCGTTCAGGATTCAATCAGAGTAAGGATTCCAGACTCTCATATGAAGTCAGCTGTCAGGATAAGTGTGTTGATCTCTCTCTCTCTCTCTCTCTCTCTCTCTCTGCGTTCAGGACTCAATCAGAGTAAGGATTCCAGACTCTCATATGAAGTCAGCTGTCAGGCTAAGTGTGTTGATCTCTCTCTCTCTCTCTCTCTCTCTCTCTCTCTCTCTCTGCGTTCAGGACTCTATCAGAGTAAGGATTCCAGACTCACATATGAAGTCAGCTGTCAGGATAAGTGTGTTGATCTCTCTCTCTCTCTCTCTCTCTCTCTCTGCGTTCAGGACTCAATCAGAGTAAGGATTCCAGACTCTCATATGAAGTCAGCTGTCAGGCTAAGTGTGTTGATCTCTCTCTCTCTCTCTCTCTCTCTCTCTCTGCGTTCAGGACTCAATCAGAGTAAGGATTCCAGACTCTCATATGAAGTCAGCTGTCAGGATAAGTGTGTTGATCTCTCTCTCTCTCTCTCTCTCTCTCTCTCTGCGTTCAGGACTCAATCAGAGTAAGAATTCCAGACTCTCATATGAAGTCAGCTGTCAGGATAAGTGTGTTGATCTCTCGATCTCTCTCGATCTCTCTCTCTCTCTCTCTCTCTCTCTCTCTCTCTGCGTTCAGGATTCAATCAGAGTAAGGATTCCAGACTCTCATATGAAGTCAGCTGTCAGGATAAGTGTGTTGATCTCTCTCTCTCTCTACCTCTCTCTCTCTGCGTTCAGGATTCAATCAGAGTAAGGATTCCAGACTCTCATATGAAGTCAGCTGTCAGGATAAGTGTGTTGATCTCTCTCTCTCTCTACCTCTCTCTCTCTCTGCGTTCAGGACTCAATCAGAGTAAGGATTCCAGACTCTCATATGAAGTCAGCTGTCAGGCTAAGTGTGTTGATCTCTCTCTCTCTCTCTCTCTCTCTCTGCGTTCAGGACTCAATCAGAGTAAGGATTCCAGACTCTCATATGAAGTCAGCTGTCAGGATAAGTGTGTTGATCTCTCTCTCTCTCTCTCTCTCTCTCTCTCTCTCTGCGTTCAGGACTCAATCAGAGTAAGGATTCCAGACTCTCATATGAAGTCAGCTGTCAGGATAAGTGTGTTGATCTCTCGATCTCTCTCTCTCTCTCTCTCTCTGCGTTCAGGATTCAATCAGAGTAAGGATTCCAGACTCTCATATGAAGTCAGCTGTCAGGATAAGTGTGTTCATCTCTCTCTCTCTCTCTACCTCTCTCTCTCTGCGTTCAGGATTCAATCAGAGTAAGGATTCCAGACTCTCATATGAAGTCAGCTGTCAGGATAAGTGTGTTCATCTCTCTCTCTCTCTACCTCTCTCTCTCTCTGCGTTCAGGACTCAATCAGAGTAAGGATTCCAGACTCTCATATGAAGTCAGCTGTCAGGCTGTGTGTTGATCTCTCTCTCTCTCTCTCTCTCTCTCTCTCTGCGTTCAGGACTCAATCAGAGTAAGGATTCCAGACTCTCATATGAAGTCAGCTGTCAGGATAAGTGTGTTGATCTCTCTCTCTCTCTCTCTCTCTGCGTTCAGGACTCAATCAGAGTAAGGATTCCAGACTCTCATATGAAGTCAGCTGTCAGGCTGTGTGTTGATCTCTCTCTCTCTCTCTCTCTCTCTCTCTCTCTCTCTGCGTTCAGGACTCAATCAGAGTAAGGATTCCAGACTCTCCTATGAAGTCAGCTGTCAGGATAAGTGTGTTGATCTCTCTCTCTCTCTCTCTCTCTCTCTGCGTTCAGGACTCAATCAGAGTAAGGATTCCAGACTCTCATATGAAGTCAGCTGTCAGGCTAAGTGTGTTGATCTCTCTCTCTCTCTCTCTCTCTCTCTCTCTGCGTTCAGGACTCAATCAGAGTAAGGATTCCAGACTCTCATATGAAGTCAGCTGTCAGGATAAGTGTGTTGATCTCTCTCTCTCTCTCTCTCTCTCTCTCTCTCTCTCTCTCTCTGCGTTCAGCACTCAATCAGAGTAAGGATTCCAGACTCTCATTTGAAGTCAGCTGTCAGGCTAAGTGTGTTGATCTCTCTCTCTCTCTCTCTCTCTCTCTCTCTCTCTGCGTTCAGGACTCAATCAGAGTAAGGATTCCAGACTCTCATATGAAGTCAGCTGTCAGGATAAGTGTGTTGATCTCTCTCTCTCTCTACCTCTCTCTCTCTCTCTCTGCGTTCAGGACTCAATCAGAGTAAGGATTCCAGACTCTCATATGAAGTCAGCTGTCAGGCTAAGTGTGTTGATCTCTCTCTCTCTCTCTCTCTCTCTCTCTCTCTGCGTTCAGGACTCAATCAGAGTAAGGATTCCAGACTCTCATATGAAGTCAGCTGTCAGGATAAGTGTGTTGATCTCTCTCTCTCTCTCTCTCTCTGCGTTCAGGACTCAATCAGAGTAAGGATTCCAGACTCTCATATGAAGTCAGCTGTCAGGATAAGTGTGTTGATCTCTCGATCTCTCTCTCTCTCTCTCTCTCTCTGCGTTCAGGATTCAATCAGAGTAAGGATTCCAGACTCTCATATGAAGTCAGCTGTCAGGATAAGTGTGTTGATCTCTCTCTCTCTCTCTACCTCTCTCTCTCTGCGTTCAGGATTAAATCAGAGTAAGGATTCCAGACTCTCATATGAAGTCAGCTGTCAGGATAAGTGTGTTGATCTCTCTCTCTCTCTACCTCTCTCTCTCTCTCTGCGTTCAGGACTCAATCAGAGTAAGGATTCCAGACTCTCATATGAAGTCAGCTGTCAGGATAAGTGTGTTGATCTCTCTCTCTCTCTCTCTCTCTCTCTCTCTCTGCGTTCAGGACTCAATCAGAGTAAGGATTCCAGACTCTCATATGAAGTCAGCTGTCAGGATAAGTGTGTTGATCTCTCGATCTCTCTCTCTCTCTCTCTGCGTTCGGGACTCAATCAGAGTAAGGATTCCAGACTCTCATATGAAGTCAGCTGTCAGGCTGTGTGTTGATCTCTCTCTCTCTCTCTCTCTCTCTCTCTCTGCGTTCAGGACTCAATCAGAGTAAGGATTCCAGACTCTCATATGAAGTCAGCTGTCAGGCTGTGTGTTGATCTCTCTCTCTCTCTCTCTCTCTCTCTCTCTCTGCGTTCAGGACTCAATCAGAGTAAGGATTCCAGACTCTCATATGAAGTCAGCTGTCAGGCTAAGTGTGTTGATCTCTCTCTCTCTCTCTCCCTCTCTCTCTCTCTCTCTCTGCGTTCAGCACTCAATCAGAGTAAGGATTCCAGACTCTCATTTGAAGTCAGCTGTCAGGCTAAGTGTGTTGATCTCTCTCTCTCTCTCTCTCTCTCTCTCTCTCTCTCTCTCTGCGTTCAGGACTCAATCAGAGTAAGGATTCCAGATTCTCATATGAAGTCAGCTGTCAGGATAAGTGTGTTGATCTCTCTCTCTGTCTCTCTGTGTTCAGGACTCAATCAGAGTAAGGATTCCGGATTCTCATATGAAGTCAGCTGTCAGGATAAGTGTGTTGATCTCTCTCTCTCTCTCTCTCTCTCTGCGTTCAGGACTCAATCAGAGTAAGGATTCCAGACTCTCATATGAAGTCAGCTGTCAGGATAAGTGTGTTGATCTCTCGATCTCTCTCTCTCTCTCTGCGTTCGGGACTCAATCAGAGTAAGGATTCCAGACTCTCATATGAAGTCAGCTGTCAGGCTAAGTGTGTTGATCGCTCCCACAGACAGAACATCACAATTAGAGTCTGCCAGATCCACTCTGACTGAACACCCGTTAATACGTTGCACTGTGTTCTGCGCCAGTGGCCCAATGCATCCGATTTCAGCCAGCATTTTATTCGGGTTTGCTTTCCCCATCCTTTGATTGCCCCCAATCTTCCTGCAAGGCAGCAGATTGTCTTTTCTGTAGGGGGATTCTGCCCTTAGATGGTAGGCCCTCCCAGGTTTACGAGCACCATCTGCCCGAGTCACTAGAGGTGACTAACACAGACATACACACACAAAGATGTGAGATGTGACTAACACAGATACGGACACACAAAGATGTGAGATGTGACTAACACAGACATGCACACACAAAGATATGAGATGTGACTAATACAGACATGCACACAGCGATACGAGGCATGACTAACACTGACACACATCAAGATATATGACACATGACTAACATAAACATGCACATAAAGATATGAGATATAACTGACATTGACATGCACACACAAAGATATGACACATGCCTTACATAGACATGCACGCAAAGATAAGAGATATAACTAGCATAGATATGCACACACAAAGATATGAGATGGGACTAACATAGCCATGCACACACAAGGAAATGAGATGTGACAAGCACAGACATGCACACACAAAGATATGAGATATGACTAACATAAACATGCACACAAAGATATGAGATATCACTAACCCAGACATGCACACACAAAGATATGACATATGACTAACACTGGTACACACTAAGATATGAGATATGACTAAACACAGACACACATAAAGATATGAGACATGATTAACACGGACACACCGATATCTTATTCTTCTAGAATAGATGCATTAATTTTTGCAATTAAACAAATACAATTACCAGTACAATTATTCGTCGTCTGCAAAGTTGATGAATGACAATTACTAAAAGACAATATATCATCGACTTCATTTTTAGAAATAACCTTTGAAGCAGTAAAAACGAATCATAGAAACTGTAACTAAGAATGTTGTTCTAGTATCATCTTCCCTGCACAACGGACGCATCTATAGATGCTTCGATATCACCCTCGAAATTCTGTAGAAAATTCCAGGAAAATCCTGACTTACGTGCACGAACTCCGTAGTAAGGCCATGAGATCTACAGTGTAGGTAGGTTTTTGTTGACAATCTTGCCCAGAGGTCACATTTGTAAGACCGGCTTAAGGGCATGCGTAGTCTAGAGCTACGTCGTCGACCTATGGAGAGGAAGGACCAGGGTTCAAATCCCACCATGGGTTGTAGTGATTTTTGAAAATTAAAAAAATAGTGAATCCGTGCTTCATGTGTGACGTCACTTTCCTCTCATCTCTTGTGGTAGTGAGATCCGATAGTTAGCCCTTTGGATTTTTCCTCTTCTTCTTCTTCCAGTTTCCTCTTCTTCTTTTTTCCTTCCTCATTTGCCTTTCAGCGTCGAGTGAATATATAATTTGCGGTCTTTTGCTCATCTGTTTGCTTCTGCTGCTGTTACGTTTCCCAGTGTTTATTTATAATATTCAGTGAATCCATCTTTTCGTGGTTGGCCTTTGGGTCTGGTGTTCTCGTATCGTTATTGACGGCTCGCTGAGTTATGTTTTGCTCGTTCTGATTTGTCACGTGGTCAAACTATTTTATCTTTTTTTTTTTAATATATATATTCTATGGCGGGGGTTTTTCTTAGCTTTTATCTGAGTTCTTCATTTCTGATCTTATCTCTCAGACTGTTTCCTGTCATTGGTCTAACACATTTAATCTCAGTAGAGGTTATTTTTTTGCACTGTTCTTGCATGTAGGGTTAAGGCCTAACAATTCGATGGGGACCTCAAGGTTTCCTTTAGTTTAGACAAGTTAGGGCCACACGGTTTCCTTTAGTTTAGACAAGTTAGGGCCACACGGTTTCCTTTAGTTTAGACAAGTTAGGACCTCAAGGTTTCCTTTAGTTTAGACAAGTTAGGACCTCAAGGTTTCCTTTAGTTTAGACAAGTTAGGACCTCAAGGTTTCCTTTAGTTTAGACAAGTTAGGGCCACAAGGTTTCCTTTAGTTTAGACAAGTTAGGACCTCAAGGTTTCCTTTAGTTTAGACAAGTTAGGACCTCAAGGTTTCCTTTAGTTTAGACAAGTTAGGACCTCAAGGTTTCCTTTAGTTTAGACAAGTTAGGGCCACACGTTTTCCTTTAGTTTAGACAAGTTAGGACCTCAAGGTTTCCTTTAGTTTAGACAAGTTAGGGCCACACGTTTTCCTTTAGTTTAGACAAGTTAGGACCTCAAGGTTTCCTTTAGTTTAGACAAGTTAGGACCTCAAGGTTTCCTTTAGTTTAGACAAGTTAGGACCTCAAGGTTTCCTTTAGTTTAGACAAGTTAGGGCCACA
The DNA here is from genome assembly GCA_032433765.1 of Megaustenia siamemsis. Taxonomy (NCBI): domain Eukaryota; kingdom Metazoa; phylum Mollusca; class Gastropoda; order Stylommatophora; family Ariophantidae; genus Megaustenia; species Megaustenia siamemsis. Next base: position 1,023,345 of record JAVIAB010000139.1, on the reverse strand, counting down.
CGTTTTCCTTTAGTTTAGACAAGTTAGGACCTCAAGGTTTCCTTTAGTTTAGACAAGTTAGGACCTCAAGGTTTCCTTTAGTTTAGACAAGTTAGGACCTCAAGGTTTCCTTTAGTTTAGACAAGTTAGGACCTCAAGGTTTCCTTTAGTTTAGACAAGTTAGGACCTCAAGGTTTCCTTTAGTTTAGACAAGTTAGGACCTCAAGGTTTCCTTTAGTTTAGACAAGTTAGGACCTCAAGGTTTCCTTTAGTTTAGACAAGTTAGGGCCACACGTTTTCCTTTAGTTTAGACAAGTTAGGACCTCAAGGTTTCCTTTAGTTTAGACAAGTTAGGACCTCAAGGTTTCCTTTAGTTTAGACAAGTTAGGACCTCAAGGTTTCCTTTAGTTTAGACAAGTTAGGACCACAAGGTTTCCTTTAGTTTAGACAAGTTAGGGCCACACGTTTTCCTTTAGTTTAGACAAGTTAGGACCTCAAGGTTTCCTTTAGTTTAGACAAGTTAGGACCACAAGGTTTCCTTTAGTTTAGACAAGTTAGGACCACACGTTTTCCTTTAGTTTAGACAAGTTAGGGCCACAAGGTTTCCTTTAGTTTAGACAAGTTAGGGCCACACGTTTTCCTTTAGTTTAGACAAGTTAGGGCCACAAGGTTTCCTTTAGTTTAGACAAGTTAGGGCCACACGGTTTCATTTAGTTTAAACAAGTTAGGGCCACACGGTTTCATTTAGTTTAAACAAGTTAGGGCCACACGTTTTCCTTTAGTTTAGACAAGTTAGGGCCACAAGGTTTCCTTTAGTTTAGACAAGTTAGGACCTCAAGGTTTCCTTTAGTTTAGACAAGTTAGGACCTCAAGGTTTCCTTTAGTTTAGACAAGTTAGGACCTCAAGGTTTCCTTTAGTTTAGACAAGTTAGGGCCACACGTTTTCCTTTAGTTTAGACAAGTTAGGACCTCAAGGTTTCCTTTAGTTTAGACAAGTTAGGGCCACACGTTTTCCTTTAGTTTAGACAAGTTAGGACCTCAAGGTTTCCTTTAGTTTAGACAAGTTAGGACCTCAAGGTTTCCTTTAGTTTAGACAAGTTAGGGCCACAAGGTTTCCTTTAGTTTAGACAAGTTAGGGCCACACGGTTTCATTTAGTTTAGACAAGTTAGGGCCACACGGTTTCATTTAGTTTAAACAAGTTAGGGCCACACGGTTTCATTTAGTTTAGACAAGTTAGGGCCACACGGTTTCATTTAGTTTAAACAAGTTAGGGCCACACGGTTTCATTTTGTTCAGACAAGTTAGGGCCACAAGGTGTCATTTAGTTTAGACAAGTTAGGGTCTCACAATCCGAACGATGCCTCAAGGTTTCATTTGGTTTAGACAAGTTAGGGTCTCACAATCCGAACGAGGCCTTAAGGTTTCATTTGGTTTAGACAAGTTAGGGTCTCACAATCCGAACGAGGCCTTAAGGTTTCATTTGGTTTTGACAAGTTAAACCCTCACAATCCGAGGGGGGTCTCATGGTTTATTTTAGTTTAGACAAGTTAATGCCTGACAATTCTATGTGCACCTCAAGGTGTCATTTAGTTTTTGCACTTTAAGGTCTCACAATTACATGTGGGCCTTATGGTTTTTTTTAGTCTAGACAAAGTAGAGCCTCACAATCCGAACTGGACCTCAAGATTTCATTTAGCGTAGACAAGTTAGGGCCTTACAATTCCATGGGTGTCTCAAGGTTTCATTTAGTTTAAACAAGTTAGGGCCTCACAATCCGATGGAGGCCTCAAGGTTTCATTTAGTTTAAACAAGTTAGGGCCTCACAATCCGATGGAGGCCTCAAGGTTTCATTTAGTTTAAACAAGTTAGGGCCTCACAATCCGATGGAGGCCTCAAGGTTTCATTTAGCTTAACTAGCTTAGGTCTTCACCACATCGACTCGGCGGGAAATTATATATTATCTTTGGGCTGCGTTAAATAAATTACATGTCTTTTCCAGCTTTAACTGAATATTAAACGACACCGTGCCTTCAAAAATCGCATTGATCGTGTACATCAGAACAATGTGGAAAATCATATTGTGATTTATAGTAAAGTTTATTTTTAAAAATCTGTATCCGTGGTTCAAACATTGATTGATTGCCCTGGCTGTGTGGATTTTAACGTATTGGTATCCAGCTAACATGACTCAGGCTCTGTGCAATTTGTTTGTGACAGAGAGAGAATATTTCTTCTACTTACGAGATGTTCGTAGATTACAGCCTGTGTTCCTATAACGGACTGAGCCACCTACAGACAGCCAGGAAGGCGGAATGACACAAAAGCAAATTAAGATTAGACTGCAATTTCTGCATTATTGTTATTCGTGACATTAGTTACATCTGACTACAAGTTAGAGGTTTTATCCCCAGCAGAAAAAATACATAAATCTTCATCTGCTTGTCAGCTTTAATTTGAACAAGACAACTACTAGAAATGATCAACGCTGCAGTTGTCGCCCTTTCGATAGTAGGGCAAGAGGTAAGTGAATGTGTGACGTGTATGTGCCATTTGTCGTGGATTATATTTTCATGTATCAAATCTTCAGTTGTTTCTGCTCTATGAATCCAGTATGGTCTGCTCTCAATATATATTTATATTTTAGTTCAATATTTATTTATTGTGTGTGAATTTTTAGTTTTAAAATATCATCATCAAGACAATGCCTGCTGGGTGATTGTGTCTCTTAACAACTTTAAATCGTAATAGTTATTTATTATTTCTGTTGTTCACCTTCTGCCAAGCTATTCTCTTAAACTGTCTGGTATCTTTTTTCATTGCTTCCCTCTATCTCTTCGTCCTTAAATTTTCCCAGTTGTTACAATATATTCCAGCTGTTCTCTTCTCATTTCATCGCCACAAAATGATGATTGTTTCTTCTTAACGTTGGAAATTAGCTCTCTTTTTAGTTTCAAAAGCTGTAGCAATAATGAAGACTATTTATTGTTAATAAAGATTACGTAAGAAAGTATTACAGTCAGAAGCACAAGGAGTTAACAAATTCAGGAAATGTAAAAATTTTAATGGAAGCGTGACATTTTGATGTTGGTGAAGAATCTTACTTATCATTTTTTAATAATAAAGAATGTGTTGAATTGTTCTTGTCAACAAAATGTTCAGGCTAAATAATAGGTGTGTGTGTGTGTGTGTGTTAATTAACTTTGTAAATAAAACAACAAAAATGTTCAGGCTAAATAATAGGTGTGTGTGTGTGTGTGTGTGTGTGTGTGTGTGTGTGTGTGTGTGAATTAACTTTGAAATAAAACAACAAAAATGTTCAGGCTAAATAATAGGTGTGTGTGTGTGTGTGTGTGTGTGTGTGTGTGTGTGTGTGTGTGTGTTAATTAACTTTGAAATAAAACAACAAAAATGTTCAGGCTAAATAATAGGTGTGTGTGTGTTAATTAACTTTGAAATAAAACAACAAAAATGTTCAGGCTAAATAACACGGTGTGTGTGTGTGTGTGTGTGTGTGTGTGTGTGTGTGTGTGTGTGTGTGTGTGTGTGTGTGTGTGTGTGTGTGTGCGCGCGCGCGCGCGCGCGTTAATTAACTTTGAAATAAAACAACAAAAACAAAGAGGAACAAAAAAGAAATGATAGTTTTACAGAATATATTTAACACTAGTCTTGACCTATAAGAGGGAGCCGCGATAGCTCAGTGGTTAGTCAACTGGACTACAAATGGACAAGGTGTAGGGTTAGATCCCAACCGACGGCTTCCGGGTTCACCCAACCTTAAATGGGTACCGGATTTTTTTCTGGGAAAGTAAAGCGGCACGGGCGTAATACCGACCACATTACCCCAAAAATCATGTGCTGAAGGTCTGTTAAATATAGGATCACTATAGGTCGTTTCAAAATATTTTGAAGGTGTTTAAAATTCCATATCTCTGCAACCAATTGATTGATAATGCTGAAATTTTGCATATGGTCTTGTGATTTTTTGGTCCCAAGAAGTACATTCATTTCCTCACCAACAAACGTATAGTTTTAAATATTCTTTATTTAAAGTATACAAATTTAAGGCATTTTGGTCAAACCATATATTTGGAGGAATTACCGCTTCATATGAGTGAGCACCCACGGACTTGTCATCTTGAACGTAATGCGCGCCAATTTCCCTGTTTTAAGCACTAAAAAACACATAAAACGCGTCATAGTTATAATTTTATATCCGGTGCATCCCATTTCCTGTCGTTTTGTTGTGATTTATGTGCAGCGGCGTATCCTAATTATTGGGTAATTTCGTTAAATTTGTGATCTGTTAGTCAATGGGTATAAAAGTAAAGTTCCTTACATTGCAATCAGTGGCAATAAAGGTGTATAAATATTTTTGCATAGAAGCTAAGCGTGGAAAACTGTATCGAAGCATCTCAAAGCCAGAAAAGAGAACTATTCACGCATTGGGTATAAGCAAAAGCTTTTTCAAACAAGTGCTTAAAGCTAACGGAGTGTCCAGTTCAATCAAGACTAGGACGCTAGGAAGAAAGAAAGTAGTAGATAGTTTTGACAAGGAAGTGATTAGAAGAGCAATTTGTAAAATGTTCGATTCCAAAGAAACTGTGACTTTAAGAAAACTGAAAATTCGACTGAGAGCAGAAAATGACATTGTTGTGTCGAAAACAACATTATGGAGAACTGTTAGAAGCATCGGTTTTACGTTTAGAAAGTACGATAGTGGTAGAAATGTCATCTGCGAGAAGCCGCACTTAGTTTCTATGAGGAGTAAATATTTACGTGAAGTACGGGAAATGCGTCACCAAGGTTATGATATTGTATTTCTAGATGAATCTTGGATAAATTCTCACCACACAAGTGCAAAGGAATGGCAGTTATCAGATGGAAGTATTAAAAGATGTGTACCCACTGGAAAAGGACAGCGTATTATAATGGCACATGCAGGCAGCCGAAAAGAAGGGTTGGTGAAAAATGCAGAACTTATATTCACCTCTAATTATACTGACAACAGGGACTGTCACACCGAGATGAATGGCCATATATTTAGAGAGTGGATTGAAAATACTCTTCTTCCAATTCTAGACAGACCATCCTGTCTGGTAATGGACAACGCGTCGTACCACAACGCTGTGGCAGAAGAAGACAAAATTCCTACATCTACCAGTACAAAAGATGTTATAAAGATTTGGCTAAGAAAGGAAGGAATTCCATTTAACGAGGGATTTTTGAAACCTGAATTACTGTCACTTGTTAAGAAATCGCAAAAGACCAAAGTATTCCAAATAGACAAAATCATTCAACAGCATGGTCATGCGTGCTTGAGACTGCCCCCTTATCATCCACAATTAAACCCCATTGAACTCGTTTGGGCAAAAATTAAAGGGCAGGTGGCAGCTGAGAATACAAGTTTTAAACTATGCGATATAAAAGGACTGACATATGCTGCTCTATCACAGATTGACAAAGATTTTTGGTGCAAATGTGAAGATCATGTCTTAAAAGAAGAAAATGACTATTGGAAAAAAGATGGACTATCGTTCGTTCAGCCCAGATTAGTAATCAATATGTTAGACTCCTCTGATTCAGAATAAATGAAATAATAATGGACGTTTTTATATGTCCGCATGATCAATCTTTAGCTAAAGTTGATAACGTTTTGAAAATGTAAAGATTCTTGATATGTGTACTGCAGGCATGCAAAGAAACTAAATCACTTTCATATGTCTTGTTTACGTAAAATAATGAAAATCACATGGAAAGACATAAAACGAACAATGTAGCTCTTTACAGTGAAGGGGATCCCGTGCTTACATCGGACTCTTTAGTCACATGCGTACCCATAAACAATAACTTTGCTTGATATGTCATGCTCGTTATCGCTCGCAACGGATAATTAATTTTTTAAATGTATTCTTTGTTGTATATTGTTTAAATAGTTTTCATTAATGGAACTGTTTATACGCTGATTTGTTTTAGACCGTCTGTAAAGGCTATAACATTGACATTCTCATAGTATTTTAAAGAAAGTAAACAATAGAAAGTAAACAGTTGATAAACGCCTCCAACTTTCAAGTTGTGTAGAGACGCCTATGTCGAGAAGCTGATTTCCATTAATGTACGGTAAATTATTTTCTCCAGGAGCAAAAAGATCCGTAAATTCACTGAGATCAAAGGAAAGTGCTGCTTCATGATGAAGCATACTTCCTACATCATTAAATTTTGTGAAATCGGTGGGACCTTGGAAAAACAAGGCCAGATGCAAAAAATCAAGTTTGTAAGTGCAGGGAAAGAGGAGATATTTCATGTTAATCGTGAACATTTAGATTTGAAACGACCAATAACACCATATTTCTCTATACGCCACTTGGCGTGACGGGTGTACTTTACTTTACTTACTATTGACCTATAATAGTGTATAATGACTGAGGCTATTCGGTAGATAAAAAAAGATACCATCTAATTAAAGTTGTCAGGAAGTGAGCAAGCTGAGGAGACGTTAACGAGAAGTTAACGTGAGGGAACATGATTTGAATGTGGAGCTAAGAAAAATAGGGAGAAATTAGCGGAAGGTAAAGAAGACAAATAAGGAAGTTCTGAATCAGAGGAAAATGAAAAAAAAAGAACTGTTTAAGATAATTCGAAAAGGATAACTGACATTTTTTGCGACATGTGAAGAGACATAATACCCCACTAAAGGTCAATATGAAATGGGAGATACAAGGTAGACGAGACAGAGGTAGACCGAGATAAGAGCGGACTGCTAACATTAAAAGATTGACAGGTCCACAATGGCAGCGTGTACTTTCAAGAGACAGGATAAAACGGCGCTCCATGGAGGCGGCACCAGATGAAAATCATCATCATCGAGTGCCGTCTCCTCAACGAAGGTTGGCTACCATGGAGCGCCATTCTGCTCTGTATCTTGCTATGATGGTGCAGGTTGTCATAGGCTGATCTGTCCATCTTGTGATGTTACTCGTCCATGTTAGTCTTGGTCTGCCTCTGCCTCTTTTACTTTGTATTTTCCCCACCAGGATTACTTTGAGTAGGCTGTTGTGTCTTTTAACATGGCCCAAAATCGCGTTTGTCTTGTTTGAATTGTACTTAGTAGTTCTCTTTTCATTTTTAGTTGTTTTAAAACTTCATCGTTTGTTTTCTTTTCCTTTCATCCAATTCTACTTATTCTTCTATACATCCACATTTCAAAGGCTTCAATTCTCTGTTCTGATTTCTTGTCTAATGTCCATGTTTCTGCACCATATAGGAATATTGAGAAGATGTAACATTTTGCTATTCTTAGTTTTAGCCCTGGTGTTATTTGTTTTGATGTTAGTATGTTCTTCATGACATTATAGTTACTTTTTGCCATTCCTATTCTTTTGTTTATTTCACTTGTACAATTGCCATCACTGGTTATAGTATGTCCGAGGTAGTTGTAGTTCTGAACTGTCTCCAGGTCTATTCCTTCAATTTTGATATCCACTTGTGGGTTTTGAGTATTTTCTTTGTTTATGATCATAGTTTTAGTCTTTTTGATATACCCGATGAAAAACTGAACGTAATTTAAGTTAAAGATGGCTCTATAGTACAATATGATCTTTTGTCGGCGGAAGAATTTGTTTAAGAATAGACCATAAAAATATAAGTGGTTTGACAGCAGGCAGGAAGAGTTGTACAAATATACCATAAACGCACTACGACAGTTCTGCTGTCTAGATATTGAGAGAATGTACAATAAAATGTATTACTAAAGCTGCTGGTGTGTTAATAAGGAACATTATATAGGTAAATACTGATGTAATTCCATTAATGCACCATAACAATACTGCTAACGTTCTGCAGCACATCCTGATAGATAATATAATATTGCTAGTTATAGTTCAGCATAGAAAAATTCGTTCTTATAGGTAAAAGTAAAGAGCTCCGTCACGCCAAGTGGCGTATAGGGAATATGGTGTTAGTGACCATTATTTTTATAGACCTTCAGCACATGATTTTTGGGGTAATATGGTCGGTATTACGCCCGTTCCGCTTTACTTTCTTAGAAACAAAATCCGGTACCCATTTAAGGCTGGGTGAACCTGGAAGCCGTCGATCAGGTTCGAACCTGTCCTCTCGTCCATTAGTAGTCCAGTTCACTAACCACTGAGCTATCGCGGCTCCTTGTTTTCTTAAAGACGACACATATATATTTAACTGTTCAACTGCTCTTTCGTGTCTTCTAAATGCAAAACGCCAGCAACTTTGACATTTCCCTCTCACATCTCTTGTACTTCTTGGCAGAAAACCAATCCACGTTATTAACAATAACAGAAACCTCCACCGGAATGTCAGACTGCTATTTTACCTTCATTATCTTGAAACTGCATTAAGATGCTTGTCTTCATTCGGCTTGTGATAACCATGTGTGGTTTGGTTTTTAATTAATCTTCTGATCACAGAATGTCATCAGTCCTCCCAGTCAGTGCGTCTTCTGGGGTCATATAATAGCTAGGAGCATCATGAAGGATGGTCTAGAAATGAATTAGGAAAAAAAAACCACACGCCACGAGGCGGATAGGGAATCTAATGCCAGTTCTAATATCGTTGTCACCATCGAAGTGACTTTGGATAATGTGTTTGGCATACCAGAGGATAAGAGAAAAATAGGCCGACTTAGAGAAAGAGTAAAATGAGCATTGAGGTAACAACAGAGGATAAGAGAAAAATAGGCCGACTTAGAGAAAGAGTAAAATGAGCATTGAGGTAACAACAGAGGATAACAGAAATATAGGCCGACTTAGAGAAAGAGTAAAATGAGCATTGAGGCGTGAGGTAACAACAGCAGGTATCAGCTCACTCACCGAGATTGCGCAAAATAGAAATGTGTAACGAGATACAATGCTGGCTGTACGCAAAGTCCAACACGGGAGCAAATATTTTCAGGGGAAGACGTATTTTTGCAGCACTCGGAAAAAAATCACAAATAATCAACAATAGAAAAAAAACAAAACAAAGAACAATAGATGGTACGAAGCAAGAACCCGTACTCCTCTATACAGCGCCTTGCCACGAGAAAAACAAACGCTAGCGCACTCGGCCAACTCAGCAAAGTATATCTATCATTAGCGATGTCTTTTACGCAGATGTACTCATGACTAGAGCAAGCATAGGGCTACGAACACAGCTCGCAAATAAATTGTGAATCTTTATTTTCCTATTAAGACAAGTATCTCCTGGATATAGTAGGGCTGAATTCTTGCGTTGCGGACAAAGAGTTATAGGAGGAAACAGCACGAATAGTAGTTTCCTGTGGTTTAGGCTGGAGACAAATAATAATCAATGAATATTAAGGGAAACTTCCGAGGCGATAGATCAGCGAATCATTTCAGGGGAAGTATGTTTAGAGCACTCGGAAAAAATCACAAGTAATCAACAAAAGATAGAAATACACGATGTGTGCTCGAGATGTGTTCGTGATCCTATGATATAGTCACGAGCACACCTGCGGAATGAACTAGAATTCTCATGATGAAATATGTCAATAGTGTCCCAATGATACACAGAGCTAGAAGACAAAAATAAGACCATACACTATGTTAGAAGCAGGATCTGGCAACTAACTAGTGTCACGTTGACGAGTATTGTAGCTGTCAATATCTGGAGAATACTTCAATCATCCCCGCCACGTCTGCACTATATTTACGCTCTTATTCTCGCTATCTCTATATCTCTCACTATCTGTCTGTCTGTATCTCTTTCTGTCTCTCCATATCTGTCTGTATCTCTATCTCTCAATATCACTATCTCTCCATATATGTCTGTATCTCTATCTCTCCATATCTGTCTGTATCTCTATCTCTCCATATCTGTCTGTATCTCTATCTCTCCATATCACTATCTCTCCATATCTGTCTGTCTGTATCTTTCTCTATATCTCCATATCTCTGTTTGTCTGTTTCTCTCTCTCTCTCTCTCTCTGTATATATATATATATATGTGTGTGTGTGTTTGTGTATGTATTTACACACATATGTATGTGTGTGTGTGCTTAATTGAGAAAGAGAGAGAGAGAGAGAGAGAGAGAGAGAGAGGGAAGTGAAAAATAAGAGAGCAAGTGACAAATGAATAAAATACTATAAAAACATATTAACTGTTGAAGATTCAAATGGTAGAGAATTCAATTCACTTCAAACCATTTCTATAAAGATAAGATGGCGACTGTTAGAATTGCCCAGGACAACAATAAACATTCTACACTTTTAGTCGTTCATTTCCCGATGCTGTTTGTTCAATATTGGAAGCAGAGCCACCGGTTTATCATCCATGATATTAATAGCACCTGCCGCTCCACCACACCCACCGTTACAATCAATAATAACTGGCCAAAGTTTATCGTTTCCTCTTGGAATCGATTGGAAAATCTACCTGTGAGCAGAGATGAGCATTACAGCATTACTCTCCAGCACTCACCATTCATTTATCAAAAATAACATTTTCTTGTTTTTATTGTATTTATAACCTCCAGTTTTTCTTTCTTTCTTTTTTCCGAATTATTATTGTTTTTTTTTTGCCATCTGTGCTGAAAAGCACTTTAGTGGGCGTGATTTGCTTTATCTCGTGATTTAGAATAAATGCGATACGTGCGCCTTTTGGCCCAGTACATTTAATCTCGAGATGGCAAGCGATGCAATAAAGCAGACAAAGTATTGGGACAGCTAGCCCTCTCCTACAACACAACACAATGGAAATCATTACAAAGAAATACTTTATACAAGGCATCTAATTAAAAAGTACTGACAATGTCTTTTGGCCTTAAAAGTAAAGTTAAGTAAAGAGCCCCGTCATGCCAAATGGCGTATAGGGAATATGGTGTTAGTAAACATAATTTTTACAGACCTTCGGCACATGATTTTTAGGGTAATGTGGTCGGTATTACGCCCGTGCCGCTTTACATTCCCAGAAAAATATCCGGTACCCATTTAAGGCTGGATGAACCCAGAAGCCGTCGATCAGGATCGAACCCGACCTCTTGTCTAATGTAGTCCAGTTCACTAACCACTGAGCCATCGAGGCTTTGTCTATAAGTTAGTTACTAATGCCTTATATCAGTCACAGGAAATGAGATGTTTTGAGAAACGTTGTAGGAATTACAATTAAGACAAGACAAATGCAATTTTTGGGGATACTAAAAAAATGAAGAAAAAAAGTGGTATGGTGACAGCTTTATGTGGTAATGGACGAAACAAAAGTCGACGTTTCGGCCAATGTAGGCCTTCATCTGGACGAACAACAAACACAAAAAGTATATATAGCGATATATTAACAAATATAACTACATGGCGATAATATGCTAGATACTAAAGGGAGGAAAAATAAAAAATGGTCACTTCCCTGTGTTCCTGAGCTGGGTCAGTCTCGAAATGGACTGAATTGATACGACAGGACCGATTATAAATCTCTCTAGACAGGAATTCAGGTGAGAAGACGGAAAGGAAGGGTTCTAAAAATATGGAGAGGTGGGTATATGATATGTGTAAACTATGCACGTCTAACTCTGTGTATGTACCCCGAACCGATGTGTAAACATAAGTATGTGTATGTAACAATGCATGCGTACAAGCATAAATCTGAACATATATTGCCGCAAGGCCCACAAAAGAAAAACCCAAAGGAGCCCAAATGTGTCAATACATGTGCAGACAAATATATCCACATATACAGGTTAAGTAGCGCATGGGGGTATGAAATATGTAGTGGGTGTCCTATGAGTATGAGAGTGATATGTTCATTCCATGGGGGGACAGCGAACCCAACTGGGCAATAAGGCGATTCTCAAGGGCGAACCTGCTGCGATTGCTAGAGTGACATGAGACAATGCCAGTACCTTGCATGTCGAGTTTACCACTATGTCCAGGGGAGTTGAAATGGGCAGACACCGGGCTGCCAGTCTTTTGCTCAACATCACGAAGATGCTCACAAAATCTTTCACTCAAGCGTCGTCCACTTTCACCCACATACGTCATCTGGCAGTGCTTGCATATTACGGTGCAGATGATATTCCGTGACACACAAGTGAACCCCTCCTTGAAGTCGAATCGCTTATTAGGGAACAAGACCGAATCGGTGCAAAGCACGTAGTCACAAGTTCTGCAAACTCGACGTCCACAAGGAACAGTACCAAGGTGTTTGTGGTTTGAGCGGGGGAGGCGGCTAGTGACAAGAATATCTCTCAGATTCCTGTCACGTTTGAAGGCGACCAAAGGAGGATCACTGAAAAGTAGGCGGGTAGTAGGATCTGAGTGGAGAATGGAGCGATACCGGTTAAGGATCCTCACCGCAGCCAAGTTATGGGGGTGGTAGGTGAGGGTAAATATGGTCCTATCAGAGGAACGGCGGGTGGATGGGGTGAGTGCCACCGAACGGGGAATATAGAGAGCTCTCTGAAAGGCAGACTGGAGAACCGAATCAGGATAGAGACGACGCCTAAAGAAATTTAACATCAGGTGGGCCTGTTGGAGAAAATCGTAATCATCCTGGCAGATACGACGAGGTCGTAATAATTGAGAATATGGAATGGAATCTCTGCAGTGAGATGGATGAGACGAGGTGCAGAGAAGATAACAGTGAGATGGATGAGACGAGGTGTAGAGAAGATAACAGTGGGCGTCCGTGGGTTTATAGAAGACGGAAGTGTGGAGGCTGGAGGTACCAAGGGAGACGACCAGATCAAGAAAAGTGACGGACGAGGTAGAGATATAAGATGTAATCTTGATGGATTTATAAAAGTTGCCAATGTAGTCGATGAACCTGGAGATGTCATCTTCCGGCAAGTCAGTCAGTCCAAAGACATCATCGATGTACCGGAGGTATTTAATGGGCAGGGGGCCACGGTATGAATTCAGTATTTGATGTTCATGGTAACCCTTGAACAGGCAAGCATAACTAGGACCCATGTTGGTCCCCATTGCTACCCCAATCACCTGGTCATAGAATTGGCCATTGAATTCGAAAGTATTAAGGTTGAGAACAAGTTCAGTGAGACGGAGGAGAGTAGAAGTATCCACGGATGGATGTTTTCTTTGGTCAAGAAAGAATTGAAGAGCTATAAGGCCATCGGCATGAGGTATAGAGGTATACAGAGAGCATACGTCGAGGACGGGGATAGAGGTATACAGAGAGCATACGTCGAGGACGGGGATAGAGGTATACAGAGAGCATACGTCGAGGATGGGGATAGAGGTATACAGAGAGCATACGTCGAGGACGGGGATAGAGGTATACAGAGAGCATACGTCGAGGACGGGGATAGAGGTATACAGAGAGCATACGTCGAGGACGGGGATAGAGGTATACAGAGAGCATACGTCGAGGACGGGGATAGAGGTATACAGAGAGCATACGTCCAGGACGGGGATAGAGGTATACAGAGAGCATACGTCGAGGACGGGGATAGAGGTATACAGAGAGCATACGTCGAGGACGGGGATAGAGGTATACAGAGAGCTTACGTCGAGGACGGGGATAGAGGTATACAGAGAGCATACGTCGAGGATGGGGATAGAGGTATACAGAGAGCATACGTCCAGGACGGGGATAGAGGTATACAGAGAGCATACGTCCAGGACGGGGATAGAGGTATACAGAGAGCATACGTCGAGGACGGGGATAGAGGTATACAGAGAGCATACGTCCAGGACGAAAAGTCGGTACGAGCGTTCAGGGGTAAGGGAAAGAGAAGAGAAGATAGTGAGAGCATGATTAGTGTCCTTGACATAGGTGGGAAGGGATGTCACTATGGGTTGGAAAATGCTGTCGAGATAGTCGGATATATGTTCTGTAGGACAACTACATGCTGAAACAATGGGGCGACCAGGGTTATAAGGCTTGTGGATTTTAGGAAGCATGTAGAAGGAAGGTTTGCCTAGAGCACTGTCTGGGATGATGAGACGGGACGCGCTAGGAGGAAGGGATTTATCGACGATAAGCTGTTTGATGGTTGAGCGAACCTTCTCATTGTTGATAGTAGTGAAATCACTAGGGCAAGGTTGAAATTTTTGGGGCATGTTAAAAGACACAACAGCCTACTAAAAGTAATCTTGGAAGGGAAAATACAGGATAACAGAGGCAGGCCAGGACTAGCATAGACGAGTAACATCAAAAGATGGACAAGACAGCCTATGACAACCTGCATCATCAAAGCAAGAAACAGAGCGGAATGGCGCTCCATGGTAGCCAACCTTCGATGCGGAGACGGCACTCGATTATGATGATGATGATGTAGGAGTGAGCAGAAGAGACAAAGTCAGAAGCGATGTTTGAAATAGGTTGCATAGAACCAGTTTTGAATCACATTCAAATACAAGAAATAAAATGGTTTGCCCACTGGAGAGAATGCCTAGTGATGCCATACTATACAAGGCGCACACAAAGATGGGAGAATATCCAGTGATGCCACACTATACAAGGCGCACACAAAGATGGGAGAATGTCCAGTGATGCCACACTATACAAGGCGCCCACAAAGGTGGGAGAATGCACAGTGATGCCACACTATACAAGGCGCCCACAAAGATGGGAGAATGTCCAGTGATGCCATACTATACAAGGCGCACACAAAGATGGGAGAATGTCCAGTGATGCCACACTATACAAGGCGCCCACAAAGGTGGGAGAATGGCCAGTGATGCCATACTAAACAAGACACACATAAAGATGGGAGAATGCCTAGTAATGCTATACTATATGCAATGCGCACACACAAAGATGGGATAATGTCCAGGAATGCTGTAACATGCTTGTTCAATTTATACACTGAGCAAATCTTTAAAAACATCACTGAGATGCCAGGCCTAAACATTAATGGGAAGATAATCAATAACCTAAGATATGCTGATGATACTGTACTACTAGCAAAAAATCCTAAAGATCTACAAAAATTACTTAATGTAATAAACATGACAAGCAAAAAATATGGACTAGAAATGAATAACAAAAAGACCAAAACTATGATCATAAACAAAGAAAATTCTCAAGACCTACAATTAAATTCACAGTTGAAGGAATACACACGGAGACAGTTCAGAACTACAACTATCTGAGACATACTATAACCAGTGATGGAAAATGTGCAACTGAAATAAATAAAGGAATAGGTATGGCAAAAAGTAATTTCAATGCCATGAAAAAAATACTATTGGTCGTTTCAAATCTAAATGTTCACGATTAACATGAAATATCTCCTCTTTCCCTGCACTTACAAACTTGATTTTTTGCATCTGGCCTTGTTTTTCCAAGGTCCCACCGATTTCACAAAATTTAATGATGTAGGAAGTATGCTTCATCATGAAGCAGCACTTTCCTTTGATCTCAGTGAATTTACGGATCTTTTTGCTCCTGGAGAAAATAATTTACCGTACACTAATGGAAATCAGCTTCTCGACATAGGCGTCTCTACACAACTTGAAAGTTGGAGGCGTTTATCAACTGTTTACTTTCTATTGTTTACTTTCTTTAAAATACTATGAGAATGTCAATGTTATAGCCTTTACAGACGGTCTAAAACAAATCAGCGTATAAACAGTTCCATTAATGAAAACTATTTAAACAATATGCAACAAAGAATACATTTAAAAAAATTAATTATCCGTTGCGAGCGATAACGAGCATGACATATCAAGCAAAGTTATTGTTTATGGGTACGCATGTGACTAAAGAGTCCGATGTAAGCACGGGATCCTCTTCACTGTAAAGAGCTACATTGTTTGTTTTATGTCTTTCCATGTGACTTTCATTATTTTACGTAAACAAGACATATGAAAGTGATTTAGTTTCTTTGCATGCCTGCAGTACACATATCAAGAATCTTTACATTTTCAAAACGTTATCAACTTTAGCTAAAGATTGATCATGCGGACATATAAAAACGTCCATTATTATTTCATTTATTCTGAATCAGAGGAGTCTAACATATTGATTACTAATCTGGGCTGAACGAACGATAGTCCATCTTTTTTCCAATAGTCATTTTCTTCTTTTAAGACATGATCTTCACATTTGCACCAAAAATCTTTGTCAATCTGTGATAGAGCAGCATATGTCAGTCCTTTTATATCGCATAGTTTAAAACTTGTATTCTCAGCTGCCACCTGCCCTTTAATTTTTGCCCAAACGAGTTCAATGGGGTTTAATTGTGGATGATAAGGGGGCAGTCTCAAGCACGCATGACCATGCTGTTGAATGATTTTGTCTATTTGGAATACTTTGGTCTTTTGCGATTTCTTAACAAGTGACAGTAATTCAGGTTTCAAAAATCCCTCGTTAAATGGAATTCCTTCCTTTCTTAGCCAAATCTTTATAACATCTTTTGTACTGGTAGATGTAGGAATTTTGTCTTCTTCTGCCACAGCGTTGTGGTACGACGCGTTGTCCATTACCAGACAGGATGGTCTGTCTAGAATTGGAAGAAGAGTATTTTCAATCCACTCTCTAAATATATGGCCATTCATCTCGGTGTGATAGTCCCTGTTGTCAGTATAATTAGAGGTGAATATAAGTTCTGCATTTTTCACCAACCCTTCTTTTCGGCTGCCTGCATGTGCCATTATAATACGCTGTCCTTTTCCAGTGGGTACACATCTTTTAATACTTCCATCTGATAACTGCCATTCCTTTGCACTTGTGTGGTGAGAATTTATCCAAGATTCATCTAGAAATACAATATCATAACCTTGGTTACGCATTTCCCGTACTTCACGTAAATATTTACTCCTCATAGAAACTAAGTGCGGCTTCTCGCAGATGACATTTCTACCACTATCGTACTTTCTAAACGTAAAACCGATGCTTCTAACAGTTCTCCATAATGTTGCTTTCGACACAACAATGTCATTTTCTGCTCTCAGTCGAATTTTCAGTTTTCTTAAAGTCACAGTTTCTTTGGAATCGAACATTTTACAAATTGCTCTTCTAATCACTTCCTTGTCAAAACTATCTACTACTTTCTTTCTTCCTAGCGTCCTAGTCTTGATTGAACTGGACACTCCGTTAGCTTTAAGCACTTGTTTGAAAAAGTGTTTGTTTATACCCAATGCGTGAATAGTTCTCTTTTCTGGCTTTGAGATGCTTCGATACAGTTTTCCACGCTTAGCTTCTATGCAAAAATATTTATACACCTTTATTGCCACTGATTGCAATGTAAGGAACTTTACTTTTATACCCATTGACTAACAGATCACAAATTTAACGAAATTACCCAATAATTAGGATACGCCGTTGAACATAAATCACAACAAAACGACAGGAAATGGGATGCACCGGATATAAAATTATAACTATGACGCGTTTTATGTGTTTTTTAGTGCTTAAAACAGGGAAATTGGCGCGCATTACGTTCAATCAGCTTCTCGACATAGGCGTCTCTACACAACTTGAAAGTTGGAGGCGTTTATCAACTGTTTACTTTCTATTGTTTACTTTCTTTAAAATACTATGAGAATGTCAATGTTATAGCCTTTACAGACGGTCTAAAACAAATCAGCGTATAAACAGTTCCATTAATGAAAACTATTTAAACAATATGCAACAAAGAATACATTTAAAAAAATTAATTATCCGTTGCGAGCGATAACGAGCATGACATATCAAGCAAAGTTATTGTTTATGGGTACGCATGTGACTAAAGAGTCCGATGTAAGCACGGGATCCTCTTCACTGTAAAGAGCTACATTGTTTGTTTTATGTCTTTCCATGTGACTTTCATTATTTTACGTAAACAAGACATATGAAAGTGATTTAGTTTCTTTGCATGCCTGCAGTACACATATCAAGAATCTTTACATTTTCAAAACGTTATCAAC
The DNA here is from genome assembly GCA_032433765.1 of Megaustenia siamemsis. Taxonomy (NCBI): domain Eukaryota; kingdom Metazoa; phylum Mollusca; class Gastropoda; order Stylommatophora; family Ariophantidae; genus Megaustenia; species Megaustenia siamemsis. The sequence continues at coordinate 1,005,531 of JAVIAB010000139.1, read as the reverse complement.
TTTAGCTAAAGATTGATCATGCGGACATATAAAAACGTCCATTATTATTTCATTTATTCTGAATCAGAGGAGTCTAACATATTGATTACTAATCTGGGCTGAACGAACGATAGTCCATCTTTTTTCCAATAGTCATTTTCTTCTTTTAAGACATGATCTTCACATTTGCACCAAAAATCTTTGTCAATCTGTGATAGAGCAGCATATGTCAGTCCTTTATATCGCATAGTTTAAAACTTGTATTCTCAGCTGCCACCTGCCCTTTAATTTTTGCCCAAACGAGTTCAATGGGGTTTAATTGTGGATGATAAGGGGGCAGTCTCAAGCACGCATGACCATGCTGTTGAATGATTTTGTCTATTTGGAATACTTTGGTCTTTTGCGATTTCTTAACAAGTGACAGTAATTCAGGTTTCAAAAATCCCTCGTTAAATGGAATTCCTTCCTTTCTTAGCCAAATCTTTATAACATCTTTTGTACTGGTAGATGTAGGAATTTTGTCTTCTTCTGCCACAGCGTTGTGGTACGACGCGTTGTCCATTACCAGACAGGATGGTCTGTCTAGAATTGGAAGAAGAGTATTTTCAATCCACTCTCTAAATATATGGCCATTCATCTCGGTGTGATAGTCCCTGTTGTCAGTATAATTAGAGGTGAATATAAGTTCTGCATTTTTCACCAACCCTTCTTTTCGGCTGCCTGCATGTGCCATTATAATACGCTGTCCTTTTCCAGTGGGTACACATCTTTTAATACTTCCATCTGATAACTGCCATTCCTTTGCACTTGTGTGGTGAGAATTTATCCAAGATTCATCTAGAAATACAATATCATAACCTTGGTTACGCATTTCCCGTACTTCACGTAAATATTTACTCCTCATAGAAACTAAGTGCGGCTTCTCGCAGATGACATTTCTACCACTATCGTACTTTCTAAACGTAAAACCGATGCTTCTAACAGTTCTCCATAATGTTGCTTTCGACACAACAATGTCATTTTCTGCTCTCAGTCGAATTTTCAGTTTTCTTAAAGTCACAGTTTCTTTGGAATCGAACATTTTACAAATTGCTCTTCTAATCACTTCCTTGTCAAAACTATCTACTACTTTCTTTCTTCCTAGCGTCCTAGTCTTGATTGAACTGGACACTCCGTTAGCTTTAAGCTCTTGTTTGAAAAAGCGTTTGCTTATACCCAATGCGTGAATAGTTCTCTTTTCTGGCTTTGAGATGCTTCGATACCGTTTTCCACGCTTAGCTTCTATGCAAAAATATTTATACACCTTTATTGCCACTGATTGCAATGTAAGGAACTTTACTTTTATACCCATTGACTAATAGATCACAAATTTAACGAAATTACCCAATAATTAGGATACGCCGTTGCACATAAATCACAACAAAACGACAGGAAATGGGATGCACCGGATAAAAAATTATAACTATGACGCGTTTTATGTGTTTTTTAGTGCTTAAAACAGGGAAATTGGCGCGCATTACGTTCAAGATGACAAGTCCGTGGGTGCTCACTCATATGAAGCGGTAATTCCTCCAAATATATGGTTTGACCAAAATGCCTTAAATTTGCATACTTCAAATAAAGAATATTTAAAACTATACGTTTGTTGGTGAGGAAATGAATGTACTTCTTGGGACCAAAAAATCACAAGACCATATGCAAAATTTCAGCATTATCAATCAATTGGTTGCAGAGATATGGAATTTTAAACACCTTCAAAATATTTTGAAACGACCTATACTATTACTATTGGTCGTTTCAAATCTAAATGTTCACGATTAACATGAAATATCTCCTCTTTCCCTGCACTTACAAACTTGATTTTTTGCATCTGGCCTTGTTTTTCCAATGTCCCACCGATTTCACAAAATTTAATGATGTAGGAAGTATGCTTCATCATGAAGCAGCACTTTCCTTTGATCTCAGTGAATTTACGGATCTTTTTGCTCCTGGAGAAAATAATTTACCGTACATTAATGGAAATCAGCTTCTCGACATAGGCGTCTCTACACAACTTGAAAGTTGGAGGCGTTTATCAACTGTTTACTTTCTATTGTTTACTTTCTTTAAAATACTATGAGAATGTCAATGTTATAGCCTTTACAGACGGTCTAAAACAAATCAGCGTATAAACAGTTCCATTAATGAAAACTATTTAAACAATATACAACAAAGAATACATTTAAAAAAATTAATTATCCGTTGCGAGCGATAACGAGCATGACATATCAAGCAAAGTTATTGTTTATGGGTACGCATGTGACTAAAGAGTCCGATGTAAGCACGGGATCCTCTTCACTGTAAAGAGCTACATTGTTCGTTTTATGTCTTTCTATGTGACTTTCATTATTTTACGTAAACAAGACATATGAAAGTGATTTAGTTTCTTTGCATGCCTGCAGTACACATATCAAGAATCTTTACATTTTCAAAACGTTATCAACTTTAGCTAAAGATTGATCATGCGGACATATAAAAACGTCCATTATTATTTCATTTATTCTGAATCAGAGGAGTCTAACATATTGATTACTAATCTGGGCTGAACGAACGATAGTCCATCTTTTTTCCAATAGTCATTTTCTTCTTTTAAGACATGATCTTCACATTTGCACCAAAAATCTTTGTCAATCTGTGATAGAGCAGCATATGTCAGTCCTTTTATATCGCATAGTTTAAAACTTGTATTCTCAGCTGCCACTTGCCCTTTAATTTTTGCCCAAGCGAGTTCAATGGGGTTTAATTGTGGATGATAAGGGGGCAGTCTCAAGCACGTATGACCATGCTGTTGAATGATTTTGTCTATTTGGAATACTTTGGTCTTTTGCGATTTCTTAACAAGTGACAGTAATTCAGGTTTCAAAAATCCCTCGTTAAATGGAATTCCTTCCTTTCTTAGCCAAATCTTTATAACATCTTTTGTACTGGTAGATGTAGGAATTTTGTCTTCTTCTGCCACAGCGTTGTGGTACGACGCGTTGTCCATTACCAGACAGGATGGTCTGTCTAGAATTGGAAGAATAGTATTTTCAATCCACTCTCTAAATATATGGCCATTCATCTCGGTGTGATAGTCCCTGTTGTCAGTATAATTAGAGGTGAATATAAGTTCTGCATTTTTCACCAACCCTTCTTTTCGGCTGCCTGCATGTGCCATTATAATACGCTGTCCTTTTCCAGTGGGTACACATCTTTTAATACTTCCATCTGATAACTGCCATTCCTTTGCACTTGTGTGGTGAGAATTTATCCAAGATTCATCTAGAAATACAATATCATAACCTTGGTTACGCATTTCCCGTACTTCACGTAAATATTTACTCCTCATAGAAACTAAGTGCGGCTTCTCGCAGATGACATTTCTACCACTATCGTACTTTCTAAACGTAAAACCGATGCTTCTAACAGTTCTCCATACTGTTATTTTCGACACAACAATGTCATTTTCTGCTCTCAGTCGAATTTTCAGTTTTCTTAAAGTCGCAGTTTCTTTGGAATCGAACATTTTACAAATTGCTCCTCTAATCACTTCCTTGTCAAAACTATCTACTACTTTCTTTCTTCCTAGCGTCCTAGTCTTGATTGAACTGGACACTCCGTTAGCTTTAAGCACTTGTTTGAAAAAGCGTTTGCTTATACCCAATGCGTGAATAGTTCTCTTTTCTGGCTTTGAGATGCTTCGATACCGTTTTCCACGCTTAGCTTCTATGCAAAAATATTTATACACCTTTATTGCCACTGATTGCAATGTAAGGAACTTTACTTTTATACCCATTGACTAATAGATCACAAATTTAACGAAATTACCCAATAATTAGGATACGCCGTTGCACATAAATCACAACAAAACGACAGGAAATGGGATGCACCGGATAAAAAATTATAACTATGACGCGTTTTATGTGTTTTTTAGTGCTTAAAACAGGGAAATTGGCGCGCATTACGTTCAAGATGACAAGTCCGTGGGTGCTCACTCATATGAAGCGGTAATTCCTCCAAATATATGGTTTGACCAAAATGCCTTAAATTTGCATACTTCAAATAAAGAATATTTAAAACTATACGTTTGTTGGTGAGGAAATGAATGTACTTCTTGGGACCAAAAAATCACAAGACCATATGCAAAATTTCAGCATTATCAATCAATTGGTTGCAGAGATATGGAATTTTAAACACCTTCAAAATATTTTGAAACGACCTATACTATTACTATTGGTCGTTTCAAATCTAAATGTTCACGATTAACATGAAATATCTCCTCTTTCCCTGCACTTACAAACTTGATTTTTTGCATCTGGCCTTGTTTTTCCAAGGTCCCACCGATTTCACAAAATTTAATGATGTAGGAAGTATGCTTCATCATGAAGCAGCACTTTCCTTTGATCTCAGTGAATTTACGGATCTTTTTGCTCCTGGAGAAAATAATTTACCGTACATTAATGGAAATCAGCTTCTCGACATAGGCGTCTCTACACAACTTGAAAGTTGGAGGCGTTTATCAACTGTTTACTTTCTATTGTTTACTTTCTTTAAAATACTATGAGAATGTCAATGTTATAGCCTTTACAGACGGTCTAAAACAAATCAGCGTATAAACAGTTCCATTAATGAAAACTATTTAAACAATATACAACAAAGAATACATTTAAAAAAATTAATTATCCGTTGCGAGCGATAACGAGCATGACATATAAGCAAAGTTATTGTTTATGGGTACGCATGTGACTAAAGAGTCCGATGTAAGCACGGGATCCTCTTCACTGTAAAGAGCTACATTGTTCGTTTTATGTCTTTCTATGTGACTTTCATTATTTTACGTAAACAAGACATATGAAAGTGATTTAGTTTCTTTGCATGCCTGCAGTACACATATCAAGAATCTTTACATTTTCAAAACGTTATCAACTTTAGCTAAAGATTGATCATGCGGACATATAAAAACGTCCATTATTATTTCATTTATTCTGAATCAGAGGAGTCTAACATATTGATTACTAATCTGGGCTGAACGAACGATAGTCCATCTTTTTTCCAATAGTCATTTTCTTCTTTTAAGACATGATCTTCACATTTGCACCAAAAATCTTTGTCAATCTGTGATAGAGCAGCATATGTCAGTCCTTTTATATCGCATAGTTTAAAACTTGTATTCTCAGCTGCCACCTGCCCTTTAATTTTTGCCCAAACGAGTTCAATGGGGTTTAATTGTGGATGATAAGGGGGCAGTCTCATGCACGTATGACCATGCTGTTGAATGATTTTGTCTATTTGGAATACTTTGGTCTTTTGCGATTTCTTAACAAGTGACAGTAATTCAGGTTTCAAAAATCCCTCGTTAAATGGAATTCCTTCCTTTCTTAGCCAAATCTTTATAACATCTTTTGTACTGGTAGATGTAGGAATTTTGTCTTCTTCTGCCACAGCGTTGTGGTACGACGCGTTGTCCATTACCAGACAGGATGGTCTGTCTAGAATTGGAAGAAGAGTATTTTCAATCCACTCTCTAAATATATGGCCATTCATCTCGGTGTGATAGTCCCTGTTGTCAGTATAATTAGAGGTGAATATAAGTTCTGCATTTTTCACCAACCCTTCTTTTCGGCTGCCTGCATGTGCCATTATAATACGCTGTCCTTTTCCAGTGGGTACACATCTTTTAATACTTCCATCTGATAACTGCCATTCCTTTGCACTTGTGTGGTGAGAATTTATCCAAGATTCATCTAGAAATACAATATCATAACCTTGGTTACGCATTTCCCGTACTTCACGTAAATATTTACTCCTCATAGAAACTAAGTGCGGCTTCTCGCAGATGACATTTCTACCACTATCGTACTTTCTAAACGTAAAACCGATGCTTCTAACAGTTCTCCATAATGTTGCTTTCGACACAACAATGTCATTTTCTGCTCTCAGTCGAATTTTCAGTTTTCTTAAAGTCACAGTTTCTTTGGAATCGAACATTTTACAAATTGCTCTTCTAATCACTTCCTTGTCAAAACTATCTACTACTTTCTTTCTTCCTAGCGTCCTAGTCTTGATTGAACTGGACACTCCGTTAGCTTTAAGCACTTGTTTGAAAAAGCGTTTGCTTATACCCAATGCGTGAATAGTTCTCTTTTCTGGCTTTGAGATGCTTCGATACAGTTTTCCACGCTTAGCTTCTATGCAAAAATATTTATACACCTTTATTGCCACTGATTGCAATGTAAGGAACTTTACTTTTATACCCATTGACTAACAGATCACAAATTTAACGAAATTACCCAATAATTAGGATACGCCGTTGCACATAAATCACAACAAAACGACAGGAAATGGGATGCACCGGATATAAAATTATAACTATGACGCGTTTTATGTGTTTTTTAGTGCTTAAAACAGGGAAATTGGCGCGCATTACGTTCAAGATGACAAGTCCGTGGGTGCTCACTCATATGAAGCGGTAATTCCTCCAAATATATGGTTTGACCAAAATGCCTTAAATTTGTATACTTCAAATAAAGAATATTTAAAACTATACGTTTGTTGGTGAGGAAATGAATGTACTTCTTGGAACCAAAAAATCACAAGACCATATGCAAAATTTCAGCATTATCAATCAATTGGTTGCAGAGATATGGAATTTTAAACACCTTCAAAATATTTTGAAACGACCAATAACATCAAAACAAATAACACCAGGGCTAAAACTAAGAATAGCAAAATGTTACATCTTCTCAATATTCCTGTATGGTGCAGAAACATGAACATTAGACCAGAAAACAGAACAGAAAATTGGAACCTTTGAAATGTGGATTTATAGAAGAATAGGTAGAATTGGATGGAAAGAAAAGAAACGAGGAAGTTTTAAAACAACTAAAAATGAAATGAGAACTACTAAACACAATTAGAGCAAGACAAATGAAATTTTTGGATCATGTTAAAAGACACAACAACCTAATAAAAGTAATATTGGAAGGGAAAATACAAGGTAAAAGAGGCAGAGGCAGACCAAGACTAACATGGACGAGTAACGTCAAAAGATGGACAAGTCAGCCTTTGACAATCTGCACCATCAAAACAAGAGACAGAGTGGAATGGCGATCCATGGTAGCCAACCTTCGATGCGGAGACGGCACTCAATGATGATGAATGATGATGCTGTACTATAGAATGCACAAAGATTGGAGAAAGGCAGTGATGGAGGCAGACCAAGACTACATTGGAATGAATTCAGAGGAACTCTATAAACAGCATCAAGTGTCAATGAATGAGACTGCTATTGGTCGTTTCAAAATATTTTGAAGGTGTTTAAAATTCCATATCTCTGCAACCAATTGATTGATAATGCTGAAATTTTGCATATGGTCTTGTGATTTTTTGGTTCCAAGAAGTACATTCATTTCCTCACCAACAAACGTATAGTTTTAAATATTCTTTATTTGAAGTATACAAATTTAAGGCATTTTGGTCAAACCATATATTTGGAGGAATTACCGCTTCATATGAGTGAGCACCCACGGACTTGTCATCTTGAACGTAATGCGCGCCAATTTCCCTGTTTTAAGCACTAAAAAACACATAAAACGCGTCATAGTTATAATTTTATATCCGGTGCATCCCATTTCCTGTCGTTTTGTTGTGATTTATGTTCAACGGCGTATCCTAATTATTGGGTAATTTCGTTAAATTTGTGATCTGTTAGTCAATGGGTATAAAAGTAAAGTTCCTTACATTGCAATCAGTGGCAATAAAGGTGTATAAATATTTTTGCATAGAAGCTAAGCGTGGAAAACTGTATCGAAGCATCTCAAAGCCAGAAAAGAGAACTATTCACGCATTGGGTATAAGCAAACGCTTTTTCAAACAAGTGCTTAAAGCTAACGGAGTGTCCAGTTCAATCAAGACTAGGACGCTAGGAAGAAAGAAAGTAGTAGATAGTTTTGACAAGGAAGTGATTAGAAGAGCAATTTGTAAAATGTTCGATTCCAAAGAAACTGTGACTTTAAGAAAACTGAAAATTCGACTGAGAGCAGAAAATGACATTGTTGTGTCGAAAACAACATTATGGAGAACTGTTAGAAGCATCGGTTTTACGTTTAGAAAGTACGATAGTGGTAGAAATGTCATCTGCGAGAAGCCGCACTTAGTTTCTATGAGGAGTAAATATTTACGTGAAGTACGGGAAATGCGTAACCAAGGTTATGATATTGTATTTCTAGATGAATCTTGGATAAATTCTCACCACACAAGTGCAAAGGAATGGCAGTTATCAGATGGAAGTATTAAAAGATGTGTACCCACTGGAAAAGGACAGCGTATTATAATGGCACATGCAGGCAGCCGAAAAGAAGGGTTGGTGAAAAATGCAGAACTTATATTCACCTCTAATTATACTGACAACAGGGACTATCACACCGAGATGAATGGCCATATATTTAGAGAGTGGATTGAAAATACTCTTCTTCCAATTCTAGACAGACCATCCTGTCTGGTAATGGACAACGCGTCGTACCACAACGCTGTGGCAGAAGAAGACAAAATTCCTACATCTACCAGTACAAAAGATGTTATAAAGATTTGGCTAAGAAAGGAAGGAATTCCATTTAACGAGGGATTTTTTAAACCTGAATTACTGTCACTTGTTAAGAAATCGCAAAAGACCAAAGTATTCCAAATAGACAAAATCATTCAACAGCATGGTCATACGTGCATGAGACTGCCCCCTTATCATCCACAATTAAACCCATTGAACTCGTTTGGGCAAAAATTAAAGGGCAGGTGGCAGCTGAGAATACAAGTTTTAAACTATGCGATATAAAAGGACTGACATATGCTGCTCTATCACAGATTGACAAAGATTTTTGGTGCAAATGTGAAGATCATGTCTTAAAAGAAGAAAATGACTATTGGAAAAAAGATGGACTATCGTTCGTTCAGCCCAGATTAGTAATCAATATGTTAGACTCCTCTGATTCAGAATAAATGAAATAATAATGGACGTTTTTATATGTCCGCATGATCAATCTTTAGCTAAAGTTGATAACGTTTTGAAAATGTAAAGATTCTTGATATGTGTACTGCAGGCATGCAAAGAAACTAAATCACTTTCATATGTCTTGTTTACGTAAAATAATGAAAGTCACATAGAAAGACATAAAACGAACAATGTAGCTCTTTACAGTGAAGAGGATCCCGTGCTTACATCGGACTCTTTAGTCACATGCGTACCCATAAACAATAACTTTGCTTGATATGTCATGCTCGTTATCGCTCGCAACGGATAATTAATTTTTTTAAATGTATTCTTTGTTGTATATTGTTTAAATAGTTTTCATTAATGGAACTGTTTATACGCTGATTTGTTTTAGACCGTCTGTAAAGGCTATAACATTGACATTCTCATAGTATTTTAAAGAAAGTAAACAATAGAAAGTAAACAGTTGATAAACGCCTCCAACTTTCAAGTTGTGTAGAGACGCCTATGTCGAGAAGCTGATTTCCATTAATGTACGGTAAATTATTTTCTCCAGGAGCAAAAAGATCCGTAAATTCACTGAGATCAAAGGAAAGTGCTGCTTCATGATGAAGCATACTTCCTACATCATTAAATTTTGTGAAATCGGTGGGACCTTGGAAAAACAAGGCCAGATGCAAAAAATCAAGTTTGTAAGTGCAGGGAAAGAGGAGATATTTCATGTTAATCGTGAACATTTAGATTTGAAACGACCAATAGAAGAACAAGAACCAGCCATATCTTTGTTTCTCCCGCGAACCCTCAAATGGTAAAAGCACAAGATAAGAAGAAGACATTTGACTTCAAAGTCACATTTTTTTGTCACTGGATTGGCCTGCCTTCTTCACTACCAGTTAGCGCATTTGTCACCGGCACTCTCTCGGTGAAGCGCACTGGATCTTGATCACTTCCCATTTGCTGAACCCTGACGGCGTCAGCTATGAAAAACTGATCTCCTTCATTTACTAAACAGGATCCTTGTTTCCTTTACAGTGCGTTTAAGTGCAGGTAAATGGTGTCTCACTTGTTACCGAACCTGACATTTCTTGCATTTTTCTATACCGTTTTACGCATCCCCAAAGTAAACCAACACGTTTCCCAGCTGTCCTGTTTGAACTCGCATGTACTGTATGATAACAGTCACGGACAACAACCGTATTGTGTAGGCACACTCACTCAAATTATAGAGATTGTAGAGAGATGGGTCGGGCAGGCTGCGCTACACAGTGTCTCACAAGTTAATCACAACACAAACACACAGACGCACTCTACAGGAACATTTCTTTAAGTGTCACCCACACACACACTCTGCAGGAACATTGCTTTAAGTGTCTCTCACACCTATCGTTGTGCTATCGATGCCAGACCTGGACCCTAGATGCAAGAACAATAAGTAAAATAACCTATACAGATATTAAATGTGTTAGACGAATGACATGAAACAGTCTGAGAGATAAGATCAGAAATGAAGAACTGAGAAAAAAGCTAGGAATAATCCCCGCCATAGAATATATAAAGAAACAACAGATGAGTCGATTTGACCACGTGACAAGGCAGAAAGATCAAAACACAACACAACGAGCCTTCAACTAACGTTGTGAGAACACCAGACCCAAGGGTCGACCACGAAAAAGATGGATTGACGGAATATTACCTTTCTTTGTTTGGGAGATGTGTTAGTAATTCGAATGATTCCACTGGCACGGGTGGTTGAGCAATTATGGATTTTAATTCGTTTGCAGTGATACCGAGGCCTTCCATAACCAATAACCAATAGAAGCACTAGGAAACATAAAAGCAGCAGAGGCGAACAGAAGAGCAAAAGACCGCAAATTGTATCTCCCCTCGACGCTGAAAGGGGAAAAGAAAGAAGAAGAAGAAGAAGTCTCAAACACACACTCACACACACATACATGCACACCTGTTCAAGTTTCGTTGCAATATCTTCGCTTGTGTTAGAACTTGTGAGGAAGTATCGGGTTTGGTAGCGAGTGAGACACCCTGTCAAACGTTATGTTATCCTTATTTCCATGGCCTTGTATCGTCACTTTGATCACAAATCATCAAATGTCCGGAACAATCTTAGCACTTTAAACCTGCCGATTGTCTCCTTCATATCTTACCTGAATATCAGCATCAGTTATCTAAAGGAGAAAAGAACCTTGCTTAACCTATTCCTTGACGGTTTGACGAACAGCCTGTGTCACTGCAGGCTGCCTGTGTCACTGCAGGCTGCCTGTGTCACTGCAGGCTGTCTGTGTCACTGCAGGCTGCCTAACAAGCTATGGATCACCTAGATCCCCACAATGGCGGAAATTGCTGCTTTAGAAGACCTGTCACTGTAGCCACCAGAACTGACAAGCATCAACTACTACAGCAGAAACCTGACAATCAATAAAGCAAAGACATCTGGCTTCATCAACCAGACTCGGTAGTTAACGGCTTTGCGTCGAACCCTCGTATTAACCTTAGCTCATCTTCCATCTTTCCACAACTTTCTACCACATTAAATGTCCCCAGTGCTTTAGAACGTGAAATGGCAATAGCGTATAGGAAACTGATACAAAACGTCCATTATACTTTACACTTGTGAGTGAGAATGTTTGTAATTTAGACAGAATAGAGAGGAGAAGACGTTTGTTTCTTATTTGTCTTCCTTAGTTCTGGAAATAAAGTATATATTGATAGTTTGTTATTAATCGTATTCAATAGCGAAGTTTCCAGAACACTTTAGGGAAGCCAGTGCTCTAGTGAGGGAGCAGCAAGTAGATTATTGAGGATGCTAGGTCGGATGGTAGATCATGTTATTCTGCCAGAGAAAGGCGTACTGCTGTACTACTGACAACATTACCCAACCAAGCATGCACTGCTAATCTAAAACAAGAAAGGTATTAACATGTTCTCCAAACGACACAAAGAGTGTACGGGCTCTTTCCCCTCTTCAGTGTTTCAATATTTATAATTAATTTGATTCTGAACTTTTACATTCACTTGAATTTTCAATAGCTCCTCCTTCGTATTTTACTTATTTCATTGACGCTCATTCAGCTGATGTCTTGACAAGTTATATCTCCCCTCGACGTTGCGAGGCAAACAAGGATGGAAAGTAGAAGAAGGTTTTTCTCCAGAGTTCCATTTCATGTCGTGTCCTTTCTTCTATTGCTTGTAACGTTTTTCATGCATCTGGGTTTAGAAGAATGTAGTTTGTAATTTCGTGTCATTCAAGAGATTTGCAAGTCTGGCATTGATATAATAATGTGATTCAGTATGATATTAATATAATAATGTGACTCAGTCTGCCATTGATATAATAATGTGATTCAGTCTGATATTAATATAATAATGTGACTCAGTCTGTCATTGATATGATAATGTGACTTAGTCTGCCATTGATATAATAATGTGACTTAGTCTGTCATTGATATAATAATGTGACGCAGTCTGCCATTGATATGAAAATGTGACTTAGTCTGTCATTGATATAATAATGTGACTTAGTCTGTCATTGATATAATAATGTGACTTAGTCTGTCATTGATATAATAATGTGACTTAGTCTATCATTGATATGATAATGTGACTCAGTCTGTCATTGATATAATAATGTGACTAAGTCTGTCATTGATATAATAATGTGACTCAATCTGTCATTAATATGATAATGTGACTCGGTCTGCCATTGATATAATAATGCGACTCATTCTGCCATTGATATAATAATGCGACATAGTCTGTCATTGATATAATAATGTGACTCAGTCTGCCATTGATATAATAATGTGACTCAGTCTGTCATTGATATAATAATGTGACTCAGTCTGTCATTGATATAATAATGTGATTCAGTCTGTCATTGATATAATAATGTGACTCGGTCTGTCATTGATATAATAATGTGATTCAGTCTGATATTAATATAATAATGTGACTTAGTCTGATATTAATATAATAATGTGACGCAGTCTGCCATATAATAATGTGACTTAGTCTGGCATTAATATAATAATGTGACTCAGTCTGATATTAATATAATAATGCGACTCAGTTTGCCATTGATATAATAATGTGACTTAGTCTGGCATTAATATAATAATGTGACTTAGTCTGTCGTTGATATAATAATGTGACTTAGTCTGGCATTAATATGATAATGTGACTCATTCTGATATTAATATAGTAATGCGACTCCGTGTGTCATTGATATAATAATGTGACTCTGCCATTGGTATAATAATGTGACTCAGTCTGTCAATTGATATGATAATGTGACTCAGTCTGCCATTGATATAATAATGTGACTCAATCTGTCATTGATATAATAATGTGACTCAGTCTGCCATTGATATAATAATGTGATTTAGTCTGCCATTGATATGATAATGTGACTCAGTCTGCCATTGATATAATAATGTGACTTACTTTGTCATTGACATAATAATGTGACTTAGTCTGTCATTGATATGATAATGTGACTTAGTCTGCCATTGATATAATAATGTGACTTAGTCTGTCATTGATATAATAATGTGACGCAGTCTGCCATTGATATGATAATGTGACTTAGTCTGTCATTGATATAATAATGTGACTTAGTCTGTCATTGATATAATAATGTGACTTAGTCTATCATTGATATGATAATGTGACTCAGTCTGCCATTGATATAATAATGTGACTTAGTCTGTCATTGATATAATAATGTGACTCAATCTGTCATTGATATGATAATGTGACTCAGTCTGCCATTGATATGATAATGTGACTCAGTCTGTCATTGATATAATAATGTGACTTAGTCTGTCATTGATATAATAATGTGACTCAATCTGTCATTGATATGATAATGTGACTCGGTCTGCCATTGATATAATAATGCGACTCAGTCTGCCATTGATATAATAATGTGACTCAGTCTGTCATTGATATAATAATGTGATACAGTCTGTCAATGATACAATAATGTGACTCAGTCTGCCATTGATATAATTATGTGATTCAGTCTGTCATTGATATAATAGTGTGACTCTGTCATTGATATAATAATGTGACACTGTCATTGATATAATAATGTGACTCTGTCATTGATATAATAATGTGACTCTGTCATTGATATAATAGTGTGACTCAGTCTGCTCAGAGATACCGGAACTTGCTGAGTTCGACGGCAGTGGATAAAGTCTCTTTGAGGTCAAGTCCAACAAAGGTCTGCTACATTTTCGTGCCAGAGCACGCGAGTAAAAGAGGTAATGAGCGTGCTGACAGGCATGCCAGTTTTACCTTAAGTGGAGTGCGGAAGGGCAGTGAACCGCGGTGACATTCTGAATGCCGTTACTGACACAAGACGAACAAATGGTTTAAGAAATGACAGAGTCCGCAGCCATAAACAAACTGCGCAAAGTCAGTGTGGGAGACGACAGACGGCACCGCAACACAGAAAATCAAAGAAGACTTGTCCACAAACACAAAACCGGTGACGTTAGTCGCTGCACATTGAGGGATATATCCGGAAAAGTTGTGATCACTTAAAGACTTGTCCGGTGTGAAGTGAGGATAACCTGTCAACTTCCATAGTAACTTATCAAGTATCCGGATTGATTCTGTTTGGTAGCATATGTTGTCTACTTTCTGGGTTCTGGTTTCAATTTATGTTTCTAATTTGCAGCTGTCAGTGACGATACTTATATAGAACCAATTGTGACCTATGGAAGCGAATCATGGACAGAAGACAAACAAATGAGAAGACGATTAGAAACCAAAGAGATAGGATTTCTCAGAAGAATGTTGAAAGTTCCCTGGACAGCCAAAAAGACCAATGAAGACATTTTCTCAGAGACCAACACAAAAGGGAACTCCAAAAAAACATTAGAAAGAAACAATTAACAATTTTCGGGCACATAATGAGAAGAGGAAAGTTGGAATACTTGGTTACAACTGGCAAAATGCAAGGAAAGAGAGATCGCGGACGACAAAGAGAGAAAATACTTGATAGCTTGGTGTCATGGCATGGAAAACAGTCAACAACAGAACTGATACGATGTACTGTAGATGGAAGATTGTGGAAGGACATGACCGCCTACGCCAACCGGTATGGTACATGATGATGACGATGATGAGTGACGATACTGCCTAGGTTCATGTAGTTGAGTTCAACAGTTAAGTTGAATTATGTTGTTTTAGTTCATGTTTTGGGGGAAAAAACGAGCACGTCAAATTGTGTGTTCAGAAGGGGAATCTACTCAATGTTATCATTTCTTATGTTGTATTATTATAACACCAATAATTTCATGAACAGTGAGTTTACTGCAAACATTATCTTTTTCTTTTATCGTAGAACAATCGTTACTATACCTGGACAACATCCATTAGCATTCCCGTCTCTTTATTGGGGTATCGTCTCTAGAGTCGGACAATATTCTTTAGTAATACCGTCTCTTCCCTGGCCTATCGTCTCTATAGCCGGACAATATTCTTTAGCAGTGCCGTCTCTTCCGTGGCCTATCGTCTCTATAGCCGGACAATATCCTTTAGTAGTGCCGTCTCTTCCCTGGACTATCGCCTCTATAGCCGGACAATATTCTTTAGTAGTGCCGTCTCTTCCGTGGCCTATCGTCTCTATAGCCGGACAATATCCTTTAGTAGTGCCGTCTCTTCCGTGGCCTATCGTCTCTATAGCCGGACAATATTCTTTAGCAGTGCCGTCTCTTCCGTGGCCTATCGTCTCTATAGCCGGACAATATCCTTTAGTAGTGCCGTCTCTTCCCTGGACTATCGCCTCTATAGCCGGACAATATCCTTTAGTAGTGCCGTCTCTTCCCTGGACTATCGCCTCTATAGCCGGACAATATCCTTTAGTAGTGCCGTCTCTTCCGTGGCCCATCGTCTCTATAGCCGAACAATATCCTTTAGCTGTGCCGTCTCTTCCCTGGCCTATCGCCTCTTTAAACTGATAAAATTTATTAACTTTTTCCTGTACAGAAAGACCGCAGCGCAGAACTCCTTAGCAGGAATTGGGCCCGCAGTGTAATTTCAAATTCCAGTTAATTATCGTGAAAATGTTATAAATGTTACATTTTCAACAATTTGTTACTAACAGCGGCATATAGCCTACTCTTTTTATTTGCATTTGCCAAGGGTTCAACATTAGAACAGAACCTCCTTTCCCACGTCAGTCTCAGATAGGGCTGAATTTTCGATCTTATGTACCTGGAGATTTGGAAATACAACAAAAACGAGTCTGATCGACCAATTAGGGTTCGAACAATCTGCCTTCTTGTTGCTTATCAGGCAAACTGGTATAGAGCTCTATCTTTAATGCGCAATAACCATTTGTAAATATCACAATCTTATATTTCTGATATTCTCAAAGATGCTTCAAGATTATAACTCCACTATTTCCTTAAACGCGTTTATATTATTCCACGGGAGACAATTTATGTTAGAAAGTCAGAACATCATTTTCTCAGTAGTCTGCCGCTGGTTCACAATTTGCCGTCTATGATTTTCAATACTGTCTGTTTCATCAACCATTAATATATAGGTAGATAAGTCCATTTTTTGTGCGAGAAATTATGTTTTTTTTTTTTAGTTCTTTGCTCAGTGAACGTTAACACATTTGAAGCTGTCTAGTTGCTGTCATAATGGGTTTGTGTTTAGTGAATATTCAATTGATTTTATTTGATCTTTATTAATATGATGTTTGAAAGTTTTCTACAATGTAATTGATAGAATTCCTTAATATGAGAACTAATTTTAGATAATAGTCTGTCTCTCGCTGTCACCTTGGCATCTTTATAATTATCGGTTTGTATTTCTAACAACCTGTTTCTATCTCTGAAAATCATTCTGTATATCTATCTATACATCTATCTATCTATTTATCTATCTATCTATCTATCTATCTATCTATCTATCTATCTATCTATCTATCTATCTATCTATCTATCTATCTATCTATCTATCTATCTATCTATCTATCTATCTATCTATCTATCTATCTATCTATCTATCTATCTATCTATCTATCTATCTATCTATCTATCTATCTATCTATCTATCTATCTATCTATCTATCTATCTATCTATCTATCTATCTATCTATCTATCTATCTATCTATCTATCTATCTATCTATCTATCTATCTATCTATCTATCTATCTATCTATCTATCTATCTATCTATCTATCTATCTATCTATCTATCTATCTATCTATCTATCTATCTATCTATCTATCTATCTATCTATCTATCTATCTATCTATCTATCTATCTATCTATCTATCTATCTATCTATCTATTTATCTATCTATCTATGTCTGTCAATTGTGTGTTCATCCGTCTGTGCGTCTGTCTGACCCTCTCCGCCTGTCCGACTTTCTGCCTATTTTGACTTTCCGATTTTTTATTGTCTTATTATGTGTCTCTGTGCAATTGTCTTGCCATTTTGCCTTGTCAGTCTGTTTTTGTGTCTATTTATTTATTCTTTATTTGTACGATTTATTTTTTTGTTCAATATACTTTTGAACCGTCTTGTAATTCGGTTTCATAGATTTGCTTTGCAACGTGCGATGTATTCAGTGACATGGCAAACAGCAGAGTCCGTTGTTACTCCTATAGGGATGGCTACACACAATGTCCAAAGCAAACAAGTGGGAGACACATTGCGAGCGGGAGAGACAAAAAGAGCGAGAAGACCCGATGAAAATGTCTCACTCAGCACTTCCTCCTAACGTGCAGTCTGCAAACTAGCACCTGGTTACAGACAAATGTTGTCATGACAACCTCGTTCAATAATGACACAAGCCGGAGAGGCTTGTATTCGATACAAGGGTTTTCATATTATTGTTATCGAGTTAAACTTGTTCATTCACCTGTTTTCTAATCACTATTCGCATCCTAAGGTAAAACAAAACTAAAGAAACCAAATTAATTAATTTACCTTTACAAAAATTAAAACAAATTAATTTGCTATTGCAAAGGTTAAAATATATTCAATTCACTTGTGTTTACAAAGATTAATTCAAATTAATTTGAGATTAAAAATTTTAAAACAACAGACCATTTGGTTATTTGGTTATGGAAGGCCCCGGTATCACTGCAAACGAATTAAAATCCATAATTGCTCAACCGCCCGTACCAGCGTAATCATCCGAATTAATATCTCATCTTCCAAACAAAGAAAGGTAACTGTAGTCCCCATCATAGCAGTCTCAGCACACGCCAAAAGACATAAGGCGAAATCGCGCGGAAAGTGAACACAGCCAACTGTTCCCTGTCATATGATATCATCATTCATCGTAATTAATTAGAATATCGAAACATGATCAAAACGGATGAGACACACAGCTCACGGTGTGCACAGAGCACTTAACTCAGTAGCTCCTGCAACAAGCCGGACTTGGAATATGAGTAAACTGCAAAAAGGAACACTTTTCATGCATAGCCTTCAATTGTTCCCGCCGCCTATCCACCATAAACCGGAAGTTCACGTCCGCTTGAAAATAATGATCGTCATATTTATTTTAAAATGTATAGCGCTTCATAATGTTAGGCCATCGTTGGTTACTCCAATTCCGAACAAATAAACACACAGTTAGTCGTCATATTATCCCTGTCGCACATCAAACAACAGGCCGTAAGATTATCGTACGGCCAGTCTAGAGATATACGATGAACCATTATGATGACATAGCACACAACAATGTCGTACACACAACAATTACAAAGGATGATGTACTGGGCATTAACCATCGTGTATTCCAAACATGAAAATGAAAGCATATCTGGGGATAACATGTAAGTGAAAGCATATCTGGGGTAACATGTAAGTGGCAGTATATCTGAGGGTAACATGCATGTGAAAGCATATTTGGGGGTAACATGCTAGAAAGCATATCTGGGGTAACATGTAAGTGACAGTATATCTGAGGGTGACATGCATGTGAAAGCATATTTTGGGGTAACATGCATGTGAAAGCATATTTTGGGGTAACATGCTAGTGAAAGCATATCTGGCGGTAACATACAAATGAAAGCATATCTGAGGGTAGCATGCTAGTGAAAGCATATCTGGGGGTAACATGCTAGTGAAAGCATATCTTGGATAACATGCAAGTGAAAGCATATTTCGGGTAACATGCAAGTGAAAGAATATCTGGCGTAACATGCTAGTGAAAGCATATCTGGGGTAATATGCTAGTGAAAGTATATCTGGGGTAATATGCTAGTGAAAGCATATCTGGGGTAATATGCTAGTGAAAGCATATCTGGTGTAATATGCTATTGAAAGCATATCTGGGGTAATATGCTAGTGAAAGCATATTTTGGGGTAACATGCAAGTGAAAGCATATCTGGGGTAATATGCTAGTGAAAGCATATTTGGGGTAACATGCAAGTGAAAGCATATCTGAGATAGCATGCAAGTGAAAGCATATCTGAGGTAGCATGCAAGTGAAAGAATATGTGAGGGTAACATGCAAGAGAAAGGATATCTGGGGACAATATGTAAGTGAAAGCATATATGAGGGTAACATGGAAGTGAAAACATATCTGGGGTAACATGTAAGTGAAAGCATATCTGGGCGTATCATGCAAGTGAAAGCAATACTGGAGGTAACATGTAAGTGAAAGCAATACTGGAGATAACATACAAGTGAAAGCAATACTGGAGGTAACATACAAGTGAAAGCAATACTGGAGGTAACATGTAAGTGAAATCATATCTGAGGGTAAAATGATAATGAAAGCATATCTGGGGGTAGAATGTAATTGAAAGCTTATCTGGGAGTAACATGTAAAGTGATAGCATATCTGAGGGTAACATGTAAGTGGAAGCAATACTGGGAGTAACATGTAAGTGGAAGCAATACTGGGGGTAACATGTAAGTGAAAGCAATACTGAGGGTAACATGTAAGTGGAAGCAATACTGGGGGTAACATGTAAGTGGAAGCAATACTGGGGGTAACATGTAAGTGGAAGCAATACTGGGGGTAACATGTAAGTGAAAGCAAATATGGGACTAGCATGCAAGTGAAAGCATATCTGTGGGTAACATATAAGTTAAAACATATCTGGGGGTAACATGCTAGTGAAAACATATCTGGGGTAACATGTAAGTAAAAGCATATCTGGGGGTAATATGCACCAAAATACTTTCTCATAATTGCAGTTCGAGAAAGGGTGACAATCGGCTATAACCAATGGTATTCATAATATTAGACAGGAAATGTCAATACCTCGCATAGGGATGACTACGTCCGATTTTAGTAGGCACTGCCGCCTCACTGCCAACACCCCATGATCCAGTCATTTACACTGATGATTTAGTGACAAGCGGTGTGTAGGCTGGTTTGAGTGTGGTTGTTTATTCCAGTGGAAAGTTGCTAGAGAAAGGTGCAGGGGCCCTCCGGAATACTGCTTCCAGAGCACGTATGAAGACTGAGGCTGTGACGGAAGCTATCACATGTATGTTTAAGAGACCGACAACATATGCGATCATATTAACGGTTAATACGTCATAGGATTGACAAGAATATGTTGTGCAGGGAGTGGGTGCAACTACCCGGTGTGTCTCACCATAACAGCCCATCTTGAATATTTTGTCCAAGCCACGCGGGAGTTCGTGGCAACTAGATGGCCGACAGGTTGCCGGGTTCTGCCCACGCTCAGGGGACTTTTAACAATGGATATAAATGATACTGTAAAGGCCGTTAGAGACCACATATCACAGGAAGATTAAAAGGAAGTAGAGGATAACCCACATGCCAAAGGAATAGTGGATTGCTGCGCCACGAAAAGAGCGAATGCATGGAAGGCATCCTCAGTCGTGAATAATGCACTTCCGGTAAATATGGCGGATAGGTGACAGGAACCGTTGATACTTTGTTTGAAAAGTGTTCCTTGTTGCAGTTTCCTAATGTTCCAAGTCCGACTTGTTGCTGGAGCTACTGACTTTAGGGTTCTGTGCACACCGTGAGCTGTGTATTTCATCCAGATCATGTTTCGATATTCCGATTGTTTACAATGAATGATGATATCGTATGACGAAGGACAGTTTGGCTGCGTTCACTTTTGGTTGGGTTGCGCTTATGTCACTTGGCGTGTGCTGTAACTGTTATAATTGGAACTGCAGCTGCCTTTTCTTCATTGGATCCTTTAGTGCGATGAAATGTTAATTCAGATGATTTCACTGGTGCGGACAGTTGATCATTTCTGGATTTTAATTCGTTTGTAATGATACCGGGGCCTTCAATTAACTACAACTAAAAGAATGCAACACATTCAAACAATGCAGGACAAAAACAATCAGTAGACAAACACTTCTATGGTTCCTGAAACGGGCGGCAGAGCGAGTGCACTGACTGCAGTGAAGCCAGTCCAAACAAAATATTAAATGCTAAAAGCCATCAAAATGTCATAAGTCGTAGTATTCTATCCTTCTCTCCTTTCTTTCTCTCTCTCTCTCTCTCTCTCTCTCTCTCTCTTTCTCTCTCTCTCTTTTCTAAGAATGTTTACTCCGAGAAACAATTAACCACAACTATTCACAAACAATGTTCCTTACAACTTTGCACAGATCTGTTTCTGAAAATGTAATTTAAATTTAGGTTTGAAAAGAGTACAGGTTGATTAGCCTGAAACATTTTCTAAACTTCACAACTTTATGGAAAACATCCATTTCTTTTTCTTTCTTGATTGACGGTAGCTTTTTTTGATCCGTCATTTTTTTTTACCTACGGGATAAAAGATTGTGTACCTACATCCAGCGCATGTTTTCCTCTCTTCTCTTATTCTTAGACGTTGTGATATAATCAACATCTCATAGCTTCCTTGCAGAAGTATCTGTATAACTTACTTGCAGAAGTGTCTGTAAAAATTCCTTGCAGAGGTGTCTGTAAAGTTTCCTTGCAGTGGTGTCTGTAAAATTACTTTGCAGAAGTGTCTGTAAAAATTAATCGCAGAAAAGTCTGTAAAAAATAAAGCTACTGTTTGCATTGTGATAAATCGTCATAATCATGATGTGCCATAGCGGTTGGCGTAGGCGATCATGTCCTTCCACAATCTTCTATATACAGTGCATCGTATCAGTTCTGTTGTTGACTATTTGCTATGCCATGACACCAAGCTATCCAGTATTTTCTCTCTTTGTCGTCCGCGATTTCTCTTTCCTTGCATTTTGCCTTTTGTAACCAAGTATTCCAACTTTCCTCTTCTCATGATGTGCCCGAAAAATGTTGATTGTTTCTTTCTAATGTATTTTAGGAGCTCCCTTTATGTGTTGGCCTATTTGAGAAGTTCCTCATTGGTCTTTTTAGCTGTTCAAGAAACTTTCAATATTCTTCTGAGAAATCACATCTCTGTGGCCTCTAACCGTCTTTTCATTTATTTGTCAACTGCCCCTGATTCGTTTTTGTGAAAAATATGCACTTTAAATTAACTGTGATTACAAAATAAAGGAGGTTGCTCAGAGTTGTGCCATCTCAAAAAAAATAATAAAGGTGTTCTAAAACACTTTTACTTTAAGTTTTCAAAGCGTAATTTGCCTTGCTCACCAGTGATGAATTGATGCTTATAAGGTGACTTGGCAAGCTCAACAGGAAAATCCCGTAAGCGTTAATTTTTTTCCAAGCTTGTTTCTTCTTTTTTTGAACAGGGAAGGCAAACAAATGTCAAACTGTTTAATGTATGTCTTTAAAACCTGTCGTTTTTTTGTTTTTTTTACATAATATAAAATCAAAATCCTGTATTATCTTTTAATAGACAAATTTTTTTCTTCCGGTGTCATGGCGACTACGTGTTGTCGTTTTTATAATTCGGCTCTTGCTGAGATATTTAAATGATTTACGCGACAGTCTAGTTGTGAATTTATGTCTTGCTATTCTCCACTTGGTGTAATGTTTTACTTCTGACTGGTGGATGGACTGCGAACTTTATCGATATTTAAGTGGATTTATTCTTTCTTTGTGTCGTGTGTTCACGGTTCGATAGGCAAGCACATGGTTCGACAACAATGGCGTCGATAGTTGGGTGTGTTCAACCCGTATGTGAAAAGTCTGCGACGGTGGATGGGGCGAATGAATTAATTGAAATAATCAACGGCCCAGAAAGCGAAAACAGCAAAGTGTGTGGTACACATGAGGCATTTTCAGAACACGAAAGGCGAAAATGGCAGACCACCGTGAAAGAGATTGGAGCCTCATCACGTAACAATCCAAAGAAAGACATGGAGAGAAATTCTAACTACCGTATTAAGAACGAATTAAAAATAGCTACATGGAATGTTAGGACCTTATACCAACAATTGAAAACTAGAAAATCTTATGGTAGAAGCAGAACGACTAAACATAGATATCTTAGGAATCTCGGAAACAAGATGGAAGGAAAGTGGATACATACAAGACGATAAATATACATTTATATATTCAGGAAACACAAAAGAACATCAAAGAGGAGTAGGCATTCTAATAAAACGAGAACTACAAAAATATATAAATACTCAATTGACATATAATGATAGGAATATACTAATAAAAATGAAGGCAAAACCATTCGACATAGCAATATTACAAACATACGCACCTACTCAAGACTATACAGACGAACAAATAGAGGCATACTATGAAGATCTAAACACAGTTATGAAGCAAGTGAAATCATCAGACATCCTGATTATAATGGGTGATATGAACGCTAAAGTAGGAAAAGGTAGATATAAGACCATTATAGGAAATCATGGTCTAGGAAAAAGGAATAACAGAGGAGAAAGATTAATACAATTTTGTGAAGAAAACAGACTGATAACACCTTCTTTGAGCAAGAGAAACGAAAATTATACACATGGAAAAGCCCTGGAGACAAGAAGAGAAATCAAATAGATTACATAATGATAAAAGGCAGATTCAGGAACAGCGTCAAGAAAGCCAAAACCTACCCAGGAGCAGATATAAATTAAGACCACAATCCTGTAATGATAAAAATGAAAATCAAATTAAAGAGAAACAAACACAAAACTAATGCAGCAACACCAATAGATATAACAGCGTTAAACCATAAAGATGCACAAGAAACTTATACTGTACAAGTAAAGAACACATATCAGAAGCTACTAGAAGAGGGGATTGAGCAATACAGAAGAGAAAATCTTGAGGAAAAAGTCACAACAAAATGGCAATGCATAAAAAACAGCACGCAAGAATCCTGCAAAACCTTGCCCAAAAAGGAAAGTAACAAAAAACAAAAATGGATAACTGACAAAATATTAGAAAAAAATGGAAGAAAGAAGACAAGCGAAAAACACTGCCAGATACAAGGATATAGACAATGAAATACGGAGAATGTGCAAAAAGGCAAAAGAAGACTGGCTCAACCAAAGATGTCTAGAAGTCGAAACTATGGAAAGTAAACAAAACCTAAGAGAGATGCACACAGAAATAAAGAGAATGACGAATAAAGACAAAAAAGCTGCAGGAATCGGATGTATAGCAAACAAAGAGGGAAGAATGCTATCAGACAACAAAGATATAATAGATAGATGGCAAGAATATATAACAGAATTATTTCATGACGAAAGGGACAAAAAGTCAGACATAAAATGTACATACAACTATAAAATCCTGAAATCCGAAGTAGAAAAAGCCATAAAAACAATGAAAAAGGGAAAAGCAGCAGGGTCTGACAATATACAGATAGAGATGATACAGCTCTAGAAGAGTTTGGCGTCGAAGTGATCACAGACATATGTAATGACATATACCATACAGGATGCATACCAAACGATCTAAAAACATCAACTTTCATTGCATTGCCTAAAAAGAATGGTGTAGTTGAATGCAGTGATTTCAGAACAATAAGCCTAATGAGCCAGGTAACACAAATTTTACTAAAAGTTATACAGGGAAGGATTCAGAATAAAATCAATACTGAATTAGAGGAGCAACAATTTGGATTCAGGAAAAACAGTGGGACAAAAGAAGCCATATTCAGCATGAGAAAATTGATTGAAAAATACACAGAAGTAAACATACCAATATATGCCTGCTTTATAGACTACACCAAAGCTTTCGATAGAATACACCATAACCAACTTATAGACTGCCTAAAGGATATAAATCTAGAGGACGCAGACATACGACTAATATGTAATTTGTACTGGGAGCAAACAGCAATAATAAGATATAACAAGGAGAACTCTACACCCATGGACATAAAAAGAGGAGTAAGACAAGGATGCATCCTATCACCAAGCTTGTTCAATCTATACACTGAGCAAATCTTTAAAAACATCACAGAGATGCCAGGCCTAAACATTAATGGAAAGATAATCAATAACCTAAGATATGCTGATGATACTATTCTACTAGCAGAAAATCCTAAAGACCTACAACACTTACTTAATGTGATAAACACAACGAGGAAAAAATATGGACTAAAAATGAATATCAAAAAGACTAAAACTATGATCATAAACAAAGAAAATTCTCAAGACCTACAATTAAATATCACAGTTGAGGGAATACATCTGGAGACAGTCCAGAGCTACAACTACCTAGGACATACTATAACCAATGATGGAAAATGCAAAACTTAAATAAACAAAAGAATAGGTATGGCAAAAAGTAATTTTAATGCTATGAAAAATATACTAACAACAAAACAAATATCAGCAGGGCTGAAACTAAGAATGGCAAAATGTTACATCTTCTCAATATTCCTGTATGGTGCAGAAACATGGACATTAGACAAGAAAACAGAACAGAAAATTGAAGCCTTTGAAATGTGGATTTATAGAAGAATAGGTAGAATTGGATGGAAACAAAAGACAACAAACGATGAAGTTTTAAAACAACTGAAAATAAAAAGAGAACTGCTGAACACAATAAAGACAAGACAAATTAAATTTTTGGGGCACGTTAAAAGACACACCAGCCTACTAAAAGTAATATTGGAAGGAAAAATACAAGGTAAAAGAGGCAGAGGCAGACCAAGACTAACATGGACGAGTAACATCAAAAGATGGACAAGTCAATCTATGACAGCCTGCACCATCAAAGCAAGAAACAGAGTAGAATGGCGATCCATGGCAGCCAACCTTCGTTGCGGAGAGGGCACACGATGATGATGATGATGATGATTAAAATCGGGGAGAATCTAAGCAGCATGCAAAATTTCACAATACACACTAGTTTCCAAGAAAATTTATGTTGCGTTTGAACGACATTTACTGAACAAATTTTAGATTCCAAACCGCTGTTTTTTGTGATGTTTGTTTTTTATACTTCTCTAAACATTTAATTAATGTAAGTGAAAAGTAGGAACACAATCTGTTGTAAGGGAAAAGCGGATGAAGGTTGTTAGCCTTAACAAGTCACAGAATGTGAAAGTTGGCCGTTTCTCTTTCTCGCTGTTATAACTTTTCCCCAACTTTGTGATCCAGGTATCCACTCCTTTTTAACTGAACCGACTAGAGAGCGTTAATAGCTGAAGGAAACTCTTTGTACAGAGCTTCGCAGCAGGAGGCAATCTGATCATCAGAAGTAATCCTCCCGTCGAGCAAGTGTTTCGGCCATTTAACTTCTTGACACTCTAGGGGAGGTGGGCCAGCTTGGGTCATGACTCCCAGGCGTCGACCTCCTGCTGCATTGCCTCCAAGGCGTACACTATATACTCGGCACACGATAACTACACTTAATACGTAACATTCGAAAATAGTTTAACTTACTGTCTTGCCCTAGCAAGTTTCTGTGCTTTCAAGTCGAAATGAATCAAGAAACTATTAAAATCTCTTCTCGCAAAGCCAGCTCGTAAATGCCAAGTCAGAGCGTTATAAATTGTAGCGATTTGTAAATATCTAGTTTCATTTCTGAGACATTCTGCCTTATTATATCTAAATAATTATTTCATCCCTTCAATTCATTTTTAGCCGACTATAATTTCAGATATCCGGAAAATCTCAATATCAAAAAAACACCGTGCGGGAATTTTTAGTTTCCTTCAGCAGAAAACAATAATATGCAAGTCAGTGGTCTCGGTATCTTGCTGGTTACACATACTTCTGGGGGACTCGGTAGCCTATTTGGGGGAAACACACACGACTGGGCTACCGACGTTCGGACAACCCGTGTTAGATTCCCGGTGGAAGCAGTGTGAATTGTGCTCGTGGCTGGAAAAAAAAATACCCTGCGGTTGACCCAGCCGCTGGCAGAAATGGGTACCAGGGGTAATACTATGGGAATGTGAGGAATGCCGCCTCACATCGTGAGTTTCGATGCTTGAAGCGACACTGTCCAGAGGTCTCTGAACACTACATGATAGGCGGTAGAGCACATATGGGTGGAAACTCGCATACTTTACTTTGACCTTTACCTTTACATGCTTCTACTTCCTGGGGTTTCTGACTAAAGATTAATCCGCTGTTTCTCTTAAAATAAAGAATGACCGAGAAAGATTGCCATGTGGGTGGAGTTGTCACTATTTCGAAACTACCAAATATGACATTACCGGACTGTGCAGCAGCTATTGCGGTTTTTCTGACAGCTGAACCGCTGTGTACAGAATGCATTATAAATAAGCATAAAAATAGGAACAGAAGAATATGTAAAATGAAATAAGAATAGGGAATGAAGAAGAAAAACAAACAGAGAAAAGAAGAGCAATTCTGGCTACTTTTCTTCAAAATTTTTAGCAGGACTTTTTTCTAATGTTAAGGCAAGTACCTCAAGTTGAATCATTTAGCGTTCCTCTTCAAACATTAATCATTGGATCCAATACAAGAGTAAAAGAGGCAGACCAAGACTAATATAGACGAGTAACATAAAAAGATTGACAA
The DNA here is from genome assembly GCA_032433765.1 of Megaustenia siamemsis. NCBI lineage: Eukaryota > Metazoa > Mollusca > Gastropoda > Stylommatophora > Ariophantidae > Megaustenia > Megaustenia siamemsis. Next base: position 977,693 of record JAVIAB010000139.1, on the reverse strand, counting down.
GTCAGCCTATGACAACCTGCACCATCAAAGCAAGAGACAGAGTGGAATGACGCTCCATAGTAGCCAGCCTTCGATGCGGAGACGGCACTAATTGCTGATGATGAATCATTGGAAGAATTGATTATTTAATTACTGTTTATTTTCATTGTAAATCTCATTGAGGCTAATTTTTCCGATGCTTTATCAGGGCGGTGAGTATTTTAACGGCCCAAAGAAGTGACAACATATATAAGTTGGATCACATTTTCAAAACACTAATCCAGGTCAAGGGGTTTCGATTTTTTGCTTTTTCGTCAGTGAAACTAATTTTAATTTTAAAACATGTTTTCTAAATTTGATTTGATTTTCTTGTCAGAGAACTCATTTTAATTGTATTTTCTGAACATTTTTATAAAAAATTATTTAAAATGAATTTATAAGTTCTTAAAATGTCTTTATAAAGTAAATAACATGCATTGTATAACACTTAACAGTATCATCATCATAAACCCTACCTGTTGGCGTAGGCGATCATGTCCTTCACAATTTTCTATCCACGGTGCATCGTATCAAATTGTAGTGTTGACTATTCTGTCATGGCTGTACACCAAGCTATCTTTTGTCTTCTTTCTTTATCGTCCACGATATCTCTTTTCATATATTTTGCCTGTTGTAACCTAGTATTCCAACTTTCCTCTTCTCATGAGGTGCCACAAAAATGTTGATTGTTTCTTTCTGATGTTTCTTATGTGCTCCTTTTTTTGTGTTGGCCTCTTTGAGAAGTTTCTCATTGATCTTTTTATATGTCCAGGGAACTTTCAACATTCTTCTGAGAAATCCCATCTCTGTGGCCTCTAATCGTCTTTTCATTTGTTTGTCTACTGTCCATAATTAGTTTCCATATGTCAGAATTGGCACTATATAGCACCGATGAACTCACTTTCTCACTTCTATTGACATAGACTTGTTGCATAAGATATTTTTAATTTTCTGAAATGATATTTTGGCCTGAGCTATTCTGCTTTTTATTTCTGTGGTGCATCTTCCATCTGATGTTATTATTGTGCCCAAGTATTTGACGACTTGCACTTGTTTCTGGCTTGTCCTGTTTATTTGTATGCTGCATGATGGTGGTGATTGTTTCTTCGATATGACCTTTACTTCTGTTATCTTACTATTCAGACTGAGACCTTTCTTGTTGCTTTCTTCTACTATTATGTCTATCATTTCTGGTAGTTCATTCTCCGTCTCTGCTAAGAAGACTGTATAGACACAAACATGCGGAATAAAGTTTTGAAAAACTACCAATTTCGGGATAAATTGGCGATCCCGTGTTGGATGGCAACAAATCCTAGACAGAGAGTCCAAATCTGGGGCTTTCCCGGAAACAGCGTGACATCTGGGCTCCGTACTGTGCCCATATCAAACTGTCAGGGTGGAAGTAAATGATCGGTTAATAGCATTATGTAAGACACACTTAATAGAAGAACTCTTTTGGGGTTGTCTGATTTTTGACGTGCAGAATCATGCTGCCATTTTGGAAGGTCTGATCTTCTCGTGCTTTGTCTGTTTTATACAAAGATATATACATATATGCATGCAAACATACATACACACACATACATACACACTTACATACACACATACATACGCACATACATACATACATACATACACACATACGTACTTACATCATCACATAAATATATCCATACATTGAGTTATTGAATTATTTGCGGGTCATCATCATTGCAATCCGAACACTGTACATCGATGTCATACAAACACAAACATATACACACATACATACAAGTATTTATATATATATGTGTGTGTGTATGAAAGAGAAATTGAGAGATAAAATGAAAAAGAGAGAGAATATATTCATCCTAAAATATGTCACTCTTATCGCTTGATATAATCCCATGCTGTGTTGTTTTTTCGCATTGATTTTATTGTGTAAACAAATACTCGTTAAAACGTTTTAATTGTCTACTTCTTAAACTGTTAGTTTGTATGAAGGTGAAGGTGATGTGTAGTTTGCCTTTGTATATCCGAAAAATGTTCATTTTAATAAATATTCAATTAATATACATTAATGTATGTTTAGATTATTTAATATCATGTTTGTTATTAAACTGACAACTAAAACAAAAGCCGCAGTTTACAACGCTTGTATAATCAGTTTCCTTTTATATGGCAGAGAATCATATATAACATTTGCAAAGCAAGAGTTATAACTAAACGCATTCCATTTACGATGTCAGTGCCTTATACTTGATAGCACCTGGAAGGACAAAGTGTCAAACGTGGAGGTCCTCACTTACACAGGCCTCCCGAACGTCTACACGTTGCTCAAACTACGTAGGTTACACTGGCTTTGCCACTTACACCGTGTAAAATATGGTCGTATACCAAAGGATATAATTTATGGACCAGATGCAAAAGAACTAGGGTGTGCCCAAACTCCGATTTATTAATGTAACATGAAGACTGTGAACAAAAACCCTGCAGTCTGGGAAATATAGCTGCAGGCCGCAATATTTGGAAACAAACTTTAAAGCTCCAACTCAATCAAGAAGCTGACAGCTTTATAGAAAAGGACACTACACGGTAAATAAAAGGAAAATAATAATATTGCCTAGAGGAGCCGCAAATTCCATAGTTAACAATGACTGACAAAGGCTACTACTACTACTGTTGCTGCTGCTATTATTACTACTACTACTACTATTACTACTACTACTACTACTATTACTACTACTACTACTACTACTATTACTACTACTACTACTACTATTACTATTGGTCGTTTCAAATCTAAATGTTCACGATTAACATGAAATATCTCCTCTTTCCCTGCACTTACAAACTTGATTTTTTGCATCTGGCCTTGTTTTTCCAAGGTCCCACCGATTTCACAAAATTTAATGATGTAGGAAGTATGCTTCATCATGAAGCAGCACTTTCCTTTGATCTCAGTGAATTTACGGATCTTTTTGCTCCTCGAGAAAATAATTTACCGTACATTAATGGAAATCAGCTTCTCGACATAGGCGTCTCTACACAACTTGAAAGTTGGAGGCGTTTATCAACTGTTTACTTTCTATTGTTTACTTTCTTTAAAATACTATGAGAATGTCAATGTTATAGCCTTTACAGACGGTCTAAAACAAATCAGCGTATAAACAGTTCCATTAATGAAAACTATTTAAACAATATACAACAAAGAATACATTTAAAAAAATTAATTATCCGTTGCGAGCGATAACGAGCATGACATATCAAGCAAAGTTATTGTTTATGGGTACGCATGTGACTAAAGAGTCCGATGTAAGCACGGGATCCTCTTCACTGTAAAGAGCTACATTGTTCGTTTTATGTCTTTCCATGTGACTTTCATTATTTTACGTAAACAAGACATATGAAAGTGATTTAGTTTCTTTGCATGCCTGCAGTACACATATCAAGAATCTTTACATTTTCAAAACGTTATCAACTTTAGCTAAAGATTGATCATGCGGACATATAAAAACGTCCATTATTATTTCATTTATTCTGAATCAGAGGAGTCTAACATATTGATTACTAATCTGGGCTGAACGAACGATAGTCCTTCTTTTTTCCAATAGTCATTTTCTTCTTTTAAGACATGATCTTCACATTTGCACCAAAAATCTTTGTCAATCTGTGATAGAGCAGCATATGTCAGTCCTTTTATATCGCATAGTTTAAAACTTGTATTCTCAGCTGCCACCTGCCCTTTAATTTTTGCCCAAGCGAGTTCAATGGGGTTTAATTGTGGATGATAAGAAGGCAGTCTCAAGCACGTATGACCATGCTGTTGAATGATTTTGTCTATTTGGAATACTTTGGTCTTTTGCGATTTCTTAACAAGTGACAGTAATTCAGGTTTCAAAAATCCCTCGTTAAATGGAATTCCTTCCTTTCTTAGCCAAATCTTTATAACATCTTTTGTACTGGTAGATGTAGGAATTTTGTCTTCTTCTGCCACAGCGTTGTGGTACGACGCGTTGTCCATTACCAGACAGGATGGTCTGTCTAGAATTGGAAGAATAGTATTTTCAATCCACTCTCTAAATATATGGCCATTCATCTCGGTGTGATAGTCCCTGTTGTCAGTATAATTAGAGGTGAATATAAGTTCTGCATTTTTCACCAACCCTTCTTTTCGGCTGCCTGCATGTGCCATTATAATACGCTGTCCTTTTCCAGTGGGTACACATCTTTTAATACTTCCATCTGATAACTGCCATTCCTTTGCATTTGTGTGGTGAGAATTTATCCAAGATTCATCTAGAAATACAATATCATAACCTTGGTTACGCATTTCCCGTACTTCACGTAAATATTTACTCCTCATAGAAACTAAGTGCGGCTTCTCGCAGATGACATTTCTACCACTATCGTACTTTCTAAACGTAAAACCGATGCTTCTAACAGTTCTCCATACTGTTATTTTCGACACAACAATGTCATTTTCTGCTCTCAGTCGAATTTTCAGTTTTCTTAAAGTCGCAGTTTCTTTGGAATCGAACATTTTACAAATTGCTCCTCTAATCACTTCCTTGTCAAAACTATCTACTACTTTCTTTCTTCCTAGCGTCCTAGTCTTGATTGAACTGGACACTCCGTTAGCTTTAAGCACTTGTTTGAAAAAGCGTTTGCTTATACCCAATGCGTGAATAGTTCTCTTTTCTGGCTTTGAGATGCTTCGATACCGTTTTCCACGCTTAGCTTCTATGCAAAAATATTTATACACCTTTATTGCCACTGATTGCAATGTAAGGAACTTTACTTTTATACCCATTGACTAATAGATCACAAATTTAACGAAATTACCCAATAATTAGGATACGCCGTTGCACATAAATCACAACAAAACGACAGGAAATGGGATGCACCGGATAAAAAATTATAACTATGACGCGTTTTATGTGTTTTTTAGTGCTTAAAACAGGGAAATTGGCGCGCATTACGTTCAAGATGACAAGTCCGTGGGTGCTCACTCATATGAAGCGGTAATTCCTCCAAATATATGGTTTGACCAAAATGCCTTAAATTTGCATACTTCAAATAAAGAATATTTAAAACTATACGTTTGTTGGTGAGGAAATGAATGTACTTCTTGGGACCAATAAATCACAAGACCATATGCAAAATTTCAGCATTATCAATCAATTGGTTGCAGAGATATGGAATTTTAAACACCTTCAAAATATTTTGAAACGACCTATACTATTACTATTGGTCGTTTCAAATCTAAATGTTCACGATTAACATGAAATATCTCCTCTTTCCCTGCACTTACAAACTTGATTTTTTGCATCTGGCCTTGTTTTTCCAAGGTCCCACCGATTTCACAAAATTTAATGATGTAGGAAGTATGCTTCATCATGAAGCAGCACTTTCCTTTGATCTCAGTGAATTTACGGATCTTTTTGCTCCTGGAGAAAATAATTTACCGTACATTAATGGAAATCAGCTTCTCGACATAGGCGTCTCTACACAACTTGAAAGTTGGAGGCGTTTATCAACTGTTTACTTTCTATTGTTTACTTTCTTTAAAATACTATGAGAATGTCAATGTTATAGCCTTTACAGACGGTCTAAAACAAATCAGCGTATAAACAGTTCCATTAATGAAAACTATTTAAACAATATACAACAAAGAATACATTTAAAAAAATTAATTATCCGTTGCGAGCGATAACGAGCATGACATATCAAGCAAAGTTATTGTTTATGGGTACGCATGTGACTAAAGAGTCCGATGTAAGCACGGGATCCTCTTCACTGTAAAGAGCTACATTGTTCGTTTTATGTCTTTCTATGTGACTTTCATTATTTTACGTAAACAAGACATATAAAAATGATTTAGTTTCTTTGCATGCCTGCAGTACACATATCAAGAATCTTTACATTTTCAAAACGTTATCAACTTTAGCTAAAGATTGATCATGCGGACATATAAAAACGTCCATTATTATTTCATTTATTCTGAATCAGAGGAGTCTAACATATTGATTACTAATCTGGGCTGAACGAACGATAGTCCATCTTTTTTCCAATAGTCATTTTCTTCTTTTAAGACATGATCTTCACATTTGCACCAAAAATCTTTGTCAATCTGTGATAGAGCAGCATATGTCAGTCCTTTTATATCGCATAGTTTAAAACTTGTATTCTCAGCTGCCACCTGCCCTTTAATTTTTGCCCAAACGAGTTCAATGGGGTTTAATTGTGGATGATAAGGGGGCAGTCTCATGCACGTATGACCATGCTGTTGAATGATTTTGTCTATTTGGAATACTTTGGTCTTTTGCGATTTCTTAACAAGTGACAGTAATTCAGGTTTCAAAAATCCCTCGTTAAATGGAATTCCTTCCTTTCTTAGCCAAATCTTTATAACATCTTTTGTACTGGTAGATGTAGGAATTTTGTCTTCTTCTGCCACAGCGTTGTGGTACGACGCGTTGTCCATTACCAGACAGGATGGTCTGTCTAGAATTGGAAGAAGAGTATTTTCAATCCACTCTCTAAATATATGGCCATTCATCTCGGTGTGATAGTCCCTGTTGTCAGTATAATTAGAGGTGAATATAAGTTCTGCATTTTTCACCAACCCTTCTTTTCGGCTGCCTGCATGTGCCATTATAATACGCTGTCCTTTTCCAGTGGGTACACATCTTTTAATACTTCCATCTGATAACTGCCATTCCTTTGCACTTGTGTGGTGAGAATTTATCCAAGATTCATCTAGAAATACAATATCATAACCTTGGTTACGCATTTCCCGTACTTCACGTAAATATTTACTCCTCATAGAAACTAAGTGCGGCTTCTCGCAGATGACATTTCTACCACTATCGTACTTTCTAAACGTAAAACCGATGCTTCTAACAGTTCTCCATAATGTTGCTTTCGACACAACAATGTCATTTTCTGCTCTCAGTCGAATTTTCAGTTTTCTTAAAGTCACAGTTTCTTTGGAATCGAACATTTTACAAATTGCTCTTCTAATCACTTCCTTGTCAAAACTATCTACTACTTTCTTTCTTCCTAGCGTCCTAGTCTTGATTGAACTGGACACTCCGTTAGCTTTAAGCACTTGTTTGAAAAAGCGTTTGCTTATACCCAATGCGTGAATAGTTCTCTTTTCTGGCTTTGAGATGCTTCGATACAGTTTTCCACGCTTAGCTTCTATGCAAAAATATTTATACACCTTTATTGCCACTGATTGCAATGTAAGGAACTTTACTTTTATACCCATTGACTAACAGATCACAAATTTAACGAAATTACCCAATAATTAGGATACGCCGTTGCACATAAATCACAACAAAACGACAGGAAATGGGATGCACCGGATAAAAAATTATAACTATGACGCGTTTTATGTGTTTTTTAGTGCTTAAAACAGGGAAATTGGCGCGCATTACGTTCAAGATGACAAGTCCGTGGGTGCTCACTCATATGAAGCGGTAATTCCTCCAAATATATGGTTTGACCAAAATGCCTTAAATTTGTATACTTCAAATAAAGAATATTTAAAACTATACGTTTGTTGGTGAGGAAATGAATGTACTTCTTGGGACCAAAAAATCACAAGACCATATGCAAAATTTCAGCATTATCAATCAATTGGTTGCAGAGATATGGAATTTTAAACACCTTCAAAATATTTTGAAACGACCAATACTACTACTACTATTACTACTACTACTACTACTACTACTATTACTACAACTACATTACATCAGCATATGCATTGTTCCTTTATCATGTTCCAATCACCATCATCGATCTCAATGCTTTATTTAACAAATAAATGTCTCCAATTTTCCAGATGAGCGCGGCCACTGCTGTGCGGCGATCGGTGGCCTCCCCGCGCTCAAGCATTAGGATGCGGAATAACTCTTTGTCTGACCACGCCCCTGAGACCTCAAGTTCTCCTGGGTCACCCCCAAGTTCGCCAGGAGACTCGGGGAGCAGATCCTCCAGGACCTGCTGCTTCTGTTGGTAAGTACAGCATAGGGAGACGATTAGCGGAAAGATTTTGGGAACATCTACGAGATTGCTATAGTAGTAGTAGTAGCCTCCGTCAGTGATAGTTGACTATGGATTTTTCAGCGCCCCTAGAAATGTTATTTTTTCCTTTCTTTCCTTTCGCCGCGTATTCTCTTGCTCTATGAATCTGTCTGCTTCTTCTTTGAGGTGAACCTTTAGAGTGTGTTTCCAGAGATTTCGGTCTGCAGCTATGTCTTTCCATGCTGCAGGGTTTACGTTCAGATTCTTCATGTCACGTTTACACACATCTACAAATCGAAGATTTGGGCGCCCCCTAGTTCTTTTACCATCTGCCAGTTGTCCGTAGAGTATATCTTTTGGTACACGGTCCTTCTTTCATACGGTGTACATGGCCAAGCCAGCGTAACCTACGTTGTTTGAGCAGCGTGTAGATATTCGGTAGGCCTGTGCGAGTCAGGACCTCCACGTTTGTCACTTTATCCTTCCAGGTGATACCAAGAATACGGCGTAGACATCGCATATGGAATGCATTTAGCCTCCTCTCCTGCTTTACATAGGTTGTCCAAGATTCGCTGCCATACAGGAGGATACTAATTATGCAGGCATTGTACACTGCAGATTTTGTTTTAATTGTCAGTTTGCTGTTTTGTCAGACACGCTTAGAAAGACGGGCAAAGGTGGTAGCGGTTTTACCAATACGAGTGTCAATTTCTGTACCTAAAGATAGTCTGTCGCTGATGATGGACTCCAGGTAGTTATACTGCCGCACGATGTCAAGTTTATAGTTGTCGATAGAGATTTCAGGTGTTGCTTCGGTGTCCTGACCGAGTATGTTAGTTTTCTGCAAACTTATTGTTAGACAGAAGTCTCGGCAGGCATGTGCAAAGCGATGTACCATGCTCTGGAGTTCTTCCTGGCTTTGCGTGACAAGTGCAGCGTCGTCAGCAAATAACAGATCTCTAATATAAATATGTCTGACCTTAGACCTTGCCTTTAGTCTTGAGATGTTGAACAGTCGGCCATCGGATCTAGTATGCAGAAAGACACCTTCATTTGAATGCATGTTTTAACAGAACAGCGAAGAAGATTCCAAATAGAGTTGGAGCAAGAACGCATCCTTACTTGACACCGCTGCGTATGCCGAAGGGTTGTGATGTGCTGCCGTCATATTGGATGGTGCCCTTCATGTCCTCATGAAACGATTTGACTAGCGACAGTCGAGTATGTGGGCAGTCTATTTTGGAGAGTATTTTGAAAAGACCTTCTCTGCTGACAAGATCAAATGCCTTTGTAAGGTCGATAAAGGCGATGAAGAGAGGCTTTTTCTGCTCTCTAGATTTTTCTTGAAGTAGACGTAAGGAGAAAATCATGTCTGCAGTTGATCTTCCTGATCTGAAGCCGCATTGCGATTCAGGATATACGCGTTCTGCGAGTTTTTGTAGCCTTCCTAAGATGACTCTGGCGAAGGTCTTGCTGACTATACTGAGTAAGGAGATGCCTCTGTAGTTGTTGCAGTCGCTTCTATCTCCTTTATTTTTGTAGAGAGTTACAATCACGGAGTCTCTCATATCTTGAGGAATGGTTTTCTCTTTCCAGCATAGATGTAGCACTTCAAGCAGGGGATGTAATAATGCACTTTTGCAGGATTTAATCAGATCGGGAGGGATCCCATCTTGTCCTGGAGCCTTGCCGGTGGCCAAGCTATCTATGGCCTTGCTAAGTTCCTGTACGGTTGGTTCAATGTCTAACTCTTCCATAGGTGGGAGACATTGTATGGTGTCGAGGGCGTTTGATGTAACAGTGTTTTCTATTGAATAAAGTGAAGAATAATGTTCCACCCATCTTTCCATCTATTTGCCTCTATCTGTTATTTTCTCCCCAGTGGATGACTTTAGTGGGGCAATAGTGCATTTTGTTGGCCCAAGGGCTTTCTTTATGCCATCATACATTACTTTTAGATTTCCAGTTTGAGATGCAATCTGGATGCTGTCGCTAAGCTGGAGCCAGTACTCATTAGCACAGCGTCGAGCTGATTGCTGGACTTTGTTTCTGGTCATTTTAATAGCATGCAGGGTATTTGCATTTGGTGCGCGCTTGTGATCTAAGAAGGCTGTGCGTTTAGCTTCAATTACGGGTTTCATAACATGGGAGTTGGCTTCAAACCAATCGTGAGACTTAAATGTCTGTTTTCCAAAGATGCTAACCGCGTTGTTGTAGATGACGTTGCGGAGATGCTCCCATTTTTCCACAGCGCTGTTGTAGTGTTCATTAGCGCTTTGCGACTCCTTGCAGGTCTTGTTGAACTGCTCGACCAGTCCAGAATGTGTTAGCTTGCTTGTGTCTATGTGTTAGCTTGCTAGTGTCTATGTGTTAGCTTGCTTGTGTCTATGTGTTAGCTTGCTAGTGTCTATGTGTTAGCTTGCTAGTGTCTATGTGTTAGCTTGCTAGTGTCTATGTGTTAGCTTGCTAGTGTCTATGCGAGGTCACTTCTTTGGCTGCCTGGCATAGTGGAACCTCCTGGGCAGTAACTAGAGTTTGCAGCAGACTAGTGAATGATCCGAGTCACAGTCTGCACTGTGGTATGACAGTGTGTGAATTACAGATTTGAGGAAAGGGCGTCTGACAAGTATCAAGTCCAGCTGGTGCCAGTGTTTCGATCGTGGGTGTCTCCAAGACACTTTATGCTGAGGCTTGGTTTTGAAGAAAGTATTTGTGACGCACAGGTTATGATAGGCGCAAAACTCTAGAAGTCGTTGGCCGTTTTCATTTAATTTACCAACTCCAAAGCGACCGATGCAGGTTGGCCACGAACTGTGGTCTGCGCCAATTCTAGCATTGAAATCCCCCAGTAGAATAATGTGATCTTGTCCTGGTATACTTTCCATGACTTCTGTCAGATTTTCGTAGAAATTGTCCTTGGTTTCAGATGACGAGCACAAGGTCGGAGCGTACACACTTATAAGTGTAACTGGTCCTGATGTTGTATTAAGGCGAAGTGTTAGTATCCGCTCTGATGCATTCTGACCGAGTGTAACCAGACCTTTTAGAGATTTGTTCACAGCAAATCCCACACCGTGTTCTCTGATATCGTCGCTGCTCTTTCCTTGCCAATAGAACACGTAGTCCGCCTCGTTCAGCATGCCTGATCCTGCCAAACGTGTCTCTTGAAGTGCGGCTATATCCACCTGAAGTCTTTTCAGTTCATTATTAATTATGGCTGTCTTTCTAACGTCGTTTATATCACGCAAATTGTCAGATAGGCCAGTTTGCATTGTGCGAACGTTCCAGCAACCCAAACGTAGGTTGAGTTTCTTAATTGTTGGTTTCACTTGTGTGGCAGGTGTGAATGGTATCCTGTCGACACCAAAATGGCGATTCTGGAGTGTTCTCTCCAGGGCGCGAGCTTGGGCAGAAAAAGAAAGAGACAAGTTGTTGCCCATGCAGCATGTTTCTTCACTCCGCGCAGCCGAATGATCCAAAGGTCTAGCAGGACAAGAACAGTTTAGTGCCAACTGCGCCGCAGGAGTTGCCAGAGCAATGTTGAAATCAACAGTGGACTGCCTTAGGGACTCCACCTCCGGATTTTTCCTCAGGGTTTACTCCCGAAGTCTATTCCGTGAACGGGTACCTGCTAGACAGCGGGGGTTTATAATCAGAGTTGACCTTCTCCTAGATGCGTTGCCATCTTTAGGCTGACGGGTCGCACCTACCCGGGGAGGAGGTTAGAGGCGCCTCCGATTCGCCGGCGAAAACGTCATAGAGATTGCTATACCCAGCCTTAAATGGGTACCGGATTTGTTCTCCGAATGTAAAGCGGTACGGGCGTAATACCGACCACATTACCCCAAAAATCATGCGTCGAAGGTCTATAAAAGTTATGGTCACTAATACCATATTCTCTACACTCCACTTGACGTGACAGGGCACTTTCGTTTTTTTTTTTTTTTTTTTTTTTTTTTTTTTTTTTTTTTTTAACAGGCTAGGCCAGATTGTAATATATGCTAATATAAATATGAGTACATCCTAGGCGAGACTGTAATACATATTAATTTAAATATGAGTACAGCCTAGGCGAGACTGTAATACATACTAATGTAAATATGAGTACAGCCTAGGCCTGGACTGAAATACATCATCATCATCCTGTGCCATACCGGTGGGCGTAGGTGATCATGTCCCTCCACAATCATCTATCTACAGTGCAACGTATCAGTTCTGTTGTTGGCAGTTTTCCATGCCATGACACCAAGCTATCCGGTATTTTCTCTCTTTGTCGTCCGCGATCACTCTTTCCTTTTATTTTGCCAGTTGTAACCAAGTATTCCAACTTTCCTCTTCTCATGATGCGCCCGAAAAATGTTGATTGCTTCTTTCTGATGTTTTTTAAGAGCTCCATTTCTGTGTTGGCCTCTTTGAGAACTTCTTCATTGGTCATTTTAGCTGTCCAGGGAACTTTCAACATTCTTCTGAGAAATCCCATCTCTGTGGCCTCCAATCGTCTTTTCATTTGTTTGTCTACTGTCCATGATTCGCTTCTATAGGTCAGAATTGGTTCTGTATAGCACCGATGAACTCTCTTTCTCATTTTTATTGACATAGATTTGTTGTATAAGATATTTTTCATTTTCTGAAATGCTATTTTGGCCCAAGCTATTCTGCTTAATACATACTAATTTAAATATAAGTACATCCTAGGCGAGACTGTAATACATGTTAATGTAAATAAGAGTACAGCCTTGGCCAGGCTGTAATACAATCTCGTTTAAATATGAATACAGCCTAGGCGAGACTGTAATACTTGATCATGTAAATTTGAGTACAGCCTAGGCCAGACTGTAATACATGCTCATGTAAATATGAGTACAGCCTAAGCGAGACTGTAATACATGCTAATGTAAATATGAGTACATCCTAGGCGAGACTATAGCCTTGGCGAGACTGTAATACATGCTCATGTCAACAGGAGTACAGCTTAGGCGAGACTGTAATACCAGCTAATTTAAATATGAGTACAGCCTAGACGAGAATGTAATACATGCTCATGTAAATATGAGTACAGCTTTGGTGAGACTGTAATTAATGCTCATGTAAATAAGAGTACGGCCGTACTCTCTCCCACCTTTCCCCCCCTTCTCCCTCAAACTACCTCCTAATACCCAGATATATATTCATTCATTTATTTTCCTCGCGGTCCGAAGACAGCACATAGGGCGGAACTTATAATTCTCCACGACTGACGATTTCTTGCTAGTTCTTGTATTTCTGAGTTGTTTCTAAGTCCCATGTTTGGGACTTCCCTAGTGGTTGTACCGCGTAGCAAATCACTTGGTCTGCCTTGTTTTCTTTGACCAAATGGTTTCAACTGGAGTGCCCAGCGGGCAAGTCTTTCTTCATTCATGGACAGATCGTGACCGATGTTTTCCTAGCCTTCTTCTTATAAAGCTCGACACGTATCCTTGTTTTGAGCCCTCTCTTATCTCTTCAGTTTAAATGTATTCTATCCAGCTTATGTTTGAGATCCTGGGAAATTTATTTTCAAAGGCATTTACTTTCCTATCTAAGAACTTGGTGGATTTCCAACTTCCAACTAGACACGATCAAATTGTTATAACAGATGCTGAAGTAGAAAATAGTAACATTTATTCTTCTCTAAATAAATCCGCATTTCTTTGTTGTTTGATCAACAATTCACACAAGGATAATGAATGATCCTATGTCGTTGACAATATTCCCTTCTTTTCTCCATCTTTAACCACTTTGGGTGTAGAGGAAGATGCAAAGTTTTGTTTCTTGCATTTCTGGCAGGCTCAGATACTGGCACTTCATGTGGAAGCGTTCCTCTGATGATGTTACTCCAACGTAGTCCATGCCCGTCTCGAACACTGCATTGTTTGTTGACTATAAGTTGTATTATAATGACGTCACTAGGCATTGTTTGTTGACTATAAGTTGTATTATAATGACGTCACTAGGCATTGTTTGTTGAATATAAGTTGTATTATAATGACGTCACTAGGCATTGTTTGTTGAATATAAGTTGTATTATAATGACGTCACTAGGCATTGTTTGTTGACTATAAGTTGTATTATAATGACGTCACTAGGCATTGTTTGTTGAATATAAGTTGTATTATAATGACGTCACTAGGCATTGTTTGTTGAATATAAGTTGTATTATAATGACGTCACTAGGCATTGTTTGTTGACTATAAGTTGTATTATAATGACGTCACTAGGCATTGTTTGTTGAATATAAGTTGTATTATAATGACGTCACTAGGCATTGTTTGTTGAATATAAGTTGTATTATAATGACGTCACTAGGCATTGTCTGTTGACTATAAGTTGTATTATAATGGCGTCACTAGGCATTGTTTGTTGACTATAACTTGTATCATAATGACGTCACTAGGCATTGTTTGTTGACTATAACTTGTATCATAATGACGTCACTAGGTATTGTTTGTTGACTATAACTTGTATCATAATGACGTCACTAGGCATTGTTTGTTGACTATAACTTGTATCATATAGACGTCACTAGGCATTGTTTGTTGACTATAACTTGTATTATAATGACGTCACTAGGCATTGTTTGTTGACTATAACTTGTATCATAATGACGTCACTAGGCATTGTTTGTTGACTATAACTTGTATCATAATGACGTCACTAGGCATTGTTTGTTGACTATAACTTGTATCATAATGACGTCACTAGGCATTGTTTGTTGACTATAACTTGTATCATAATGACGTCACTAGGCATTGTTTGTTGACTATAACTTGTATCATAATGACGTCACTAGGCATTGTTTGTTGACTATAACTTGTATTATAATGACGTCACTAGTCATTGTTTGTTGACTATAACTTGTATTATAATGACGTCACTAGGAATTTTGGTGGACAAACCGCCTATTTGTTGGTCTTTTGATGTAAACTTTGTTTCTATGCCCGCTCTAGCTCGTATAAACAAACTTGAAATTCAAGTGTATCACAGGTGTCTACTCACACATCCTTCACTTACAGGTATCTATGAATTCCAATGCCGTGATAACTATACTACAATCACAAATGTCAATTCATAAAAGTGTCCTTAAATACTACAATCACAATTGTCAATTAATAAAAGTGTCCTTAAATACTACAATCACAATTGTCAATTAATAAAAGTGTCCTTAATTACTACAATCACAATTGTCAATTAATAAAAGTGTCTTTAAATACTACAATCACAATTGTCAATTAATAAAAGTGTCCTTAAATACTACAATCACAATTGTCAATTAATAAAAGTGTCCTTAAATACTACAATCACAATTGTCAATTAATAAAAGTGTCCTTAAATACTACAATCACAATTGTCAATTCATAAAAATGTCCTACTCTTAACTCAGCCATTGTGTTAAACAAAATGTCTCCGCCGTACACTCACCAGCAGCTTCAATCTGTCAGTAACTGAGTTTCGGCGGCAGGTGTGGACACCAATCACAGAGTTTCTGCATCCATAATTTCATAACTACTGTCTTATCACAAAACCTACGCATCTCTCTCTTAATAAACTACACACATTTCTAGAATGTATCAAACTAACGCACTTTATGTACATCACCTTCTAACTATCCTGCTATTGTCCGGCCCTCATGACGAGCTTCAAGCTTTACTAATGTCCTAAAGCCCTCAAATATACACCTGGCTATTTTTATTCAGTTCAGTCACCACCCTTTTTACTTAACCTTACCCGCGACACGCGATTGTTTTGTTGCTCTTCGTCTATTTATCTCTGCCCAGTGGGTCACCGTGAGACGCCCAGTTCACGCCTCACTAATCTGTTCTTTATCTAATCCCGACTAAACACATTGTTCTCTTGGTAATTTAATAGAGATGATACAGGCTCTAGAAGAGTTTGGCGTCGAAGTGATCACAGACATATGCAATGACATATACCATACAGGTTACGTACCAAACGATCTAAAAACATCAGCTTTCATTGCATTGCCTAAAAATAATGGTGCAGTTGAATGCAGTGACTTCAGAACAATACGCATAATGAGCCAGGTAACAAAAATTTTACTAAAAGTTATATAGGGAAGGATTCAGAATAAAATCAATACTGAATTAGATGAGCAACAATTTGGATTCAGGAAAAATAGTGGGACAAAAGAAGCCATATTCAGCATGAGAACATTGATTGAAAAGTACACAGAAGTAAACAAAATAATATATGCCTGCATTATATACTACACCAAAGCTTTCGATAGAATACACCATAACCAACTTATAGACTGCCTAAAGGATATAAATCTAGACGACGCAGACATACGACTAATATGTAATTTGTACTGGGAGCAAACAGCAATAATAAGATATAACAAGGAGAACTCTACACCCATGGGCATAAAAAGAGGAGTAAGACAAGGATGCATCCTATCACCAAGCTTGTTCAATCTATACACTGAGCAAATCTTTAAAAACATCTCAGAGATACCAGGCCTAAACATTAATGGAAAGTTAATCAATAACCTGAGATATGCCGATGATACTGTTCTACTAGCAGAAAATCCTAAAGACCTACAACAATTGCTTAATGTGATAAACATAACAAGCAAAAAATATGGACTAGAAATGAATATCAAAAAGACTAAAACTATGATCATAAACAAAGAAAATTCTGAAGACCTACAATTAAATATCACAGTTGAGGGAATACATCTGGAGACAGACCAGAGTTACAACTACCTGGGACATACTATAACCAATGATGGAAAATGTAAAATTGAAATAAACAAAAGTATAGGTATGGCAAAAAGTAATTTTAATGCCATGAAAAATATACTAACAACAAAACAAATATCAGCAGGGCTGAAACTAAGAATGGCAAAATGTTACATCTTCTCAATATTCCTGTATGGTGCAGAAACATGGACATTAGACAAGAAAACAGAACAGAAAATTGAAGCCTTTGAAATGTGGATTTATAGAAGAATAGGTAGAATTGGATGGAAACAAAAGATAACAAACGATAAAGTTTTAAAACAACTGAAAATAAAAAGAGAACTACTAAATACAATTAAGACAAGACAAATGACATTTTTGGGGCATGTTAAAAGACACAACAACCTACTAAAAGTAACATTGGAAGGAAAAATACAAGGTAAAAGAGGCAGAGGCAGACCAAGACTAACATGGACGAGTAACATCAAAAGATGGACAAGTCAATCTATGACAGCCTGCACCATCAAAGCAAGAAACAGAGTAGAATGGCGATCCATGGTAGCCAACCTTCGTTGTGGAGAAGGCACACGATGATGATGATTCAATACCTGTCACTTTTATAACTCTCCCGCTCTCTTCTCCCACCTCTTCTCCCACTGTCTTCTCCAACACTCTTATTTGTCAGAGTTCGTTCCTATCAACTCTGTTGAATGACTTTTTGGTCTACAAAAGAGAAAAATAGGTCACCATCACATTCCATGTTCTTTTCTATGAGTTATTTGGTTATGGAAGGCCCCGGTATCACTGCAAACGAATTAAAATCCATAATCCCTCAACCGCCCGTGCCAGCGTAATCATTCGAATTAAAATCTCATCTCCTAAACAAAGGTATCTGTAGTCCCCATCATAGCAGTCTCAGAACACGCCAAAAGACATAAGGCGAAACCGCGCAGAAAGTGAACACAGCCAACTGTTCCCTGTCATACGATATCATTATTCAGCGTAAACAATTGGAATATCGAAACATGATCAAAACGGATGAGACACACAGCTCACGGTGTGCACAGAGCACTTAACCCAGTAGCTCCTGCAACAAGCCGGACTTGGAATATGAGTAAACTGCAACAAGGAACACTTTTCATGCATAGCCTTCAATTGTTCCCGCCGCCTATCAACAATATACCGGAAGTTCACGTCCTCTTGAAAATGATGATCGTCGTATTTAAAAAAAAAAAATTGTATAGCGCTTGATGATGTTAGGCCATCGTTGTTGACTCCAATTCCAAACATTTAGACACACAGTTTAGTCGTCAGATTATCCCCGTCGCACATCAAACAACAGACCGTAAAATTATCGTACGGATGGTCTAGGGATGCACGATGAGCCATTACGATGATGTAGCACACAAAAATGTCGTACACACAATTTCTCTCCCTTTAGATTCCTAATTACTCTAGTTAAAGCAGCCTACGACGAACAAAACAGGGTGCAAATTTCCTAAAGAGATAAAACTGTGGCCGACGAAGTACTTTACATTAATAAGTAACATGGAAATAACTTGCGTCAAGGAATTCCAACAACGGTCATGAACAGCACCAATGGGACGTAAAGCGCAGATCAAGTCTAAACGTTGGAAGGTCACATTCACAACACTTGATTTTTCAAAAAAGGACTGTTGCCGGCGTACAACTTCGCTTTAGCCGCACAGATGTAATAAGTGGATCATCATTTATACTTTAACGCAGAGAAGTACAACGCAGAACCGAAATTAATCAGATTCCCAATGCACTTTCTGCAGCAATGGAGAGAACGTGACCTAGATCCACCATCTTTGTAACGGAAGTCCTTCTATGAGTTATTCATTGCAATGACTGCAAATGTGCATATTCTATTTCTTGTAAAGACCATCTATTTATTCTGCCAACTGTTGTTCTGTAGTTAGTCTTCGTCTAGTTTCTGTTATCTCAGCATACATGCCTCCATATTGTGAGCACTCCCGTTTGCACCCTTTGTTTGTACATAGCAGTGTAATTGCTAGCTACAAATCAGAGGATGTCATTTGATGAATCCAGACCGCATAACAGATTCTATATAGTCATCTTATAGAGTAGTAACGTAAAGAGGCCAGTCACGTCAAGTGGCGTATAGGCTCATAGTGTTAGTGACCATCAATTTTACAGAATACTCACATCATACTCTTTTGCTGTTTGTCCTATATCTCACATCATACTCTTTTGCTGTTTGTCCTATATCTCACATCATACTCTACTTGCTGTTTGTCCTATCTCTTACATAGATCACGCTCTACTTGCAGTTTATCATATATGTCATATCATACTCTACTTGCTATTTGTCCTATCTCTCACATCATACTCTACTTGCTGTTTGTACTATCTCTCACATCATACTCTACTTGCTGTTTGTCCTATCTCTCTCATCATACTCTACTTGCTGTTTGTCCTATCTCTCACATCATACTCTACTTGCTGTTTGTCCTATCTCTCTCATCATACTCTACTTGCTGTTTGTCCTATCTCTCTCATCATACTCTACTTGCTGTTTGTCCTATCTCTCACATCATACTCTACTTGCTGTTTGTCCTATCTCTCTCATCATACTCTACTTGCTGTTTGTACTATCTCTCTCATCATACTCTACTTGCTATTTGTCCTATCTCTCACATCATACTCTACTTGCTGTTTGTCCTATCTCTCACATCATACTCTACTTGCTGTTTGTCCTATCTCTCACATCATACTCTACTTGCTGTTTGTCCTATATCTCACATCATACTCTACTTGCTGTTTGTCCTATCTCTTACATAGATCATACTCTACTTGCTGTTTGTCCTATCTCTCACATCATACTCTACTTGCTGTTTGTCCTATATCTCACATCATACTCTACTTGCTGTTTGTCCTATCTCTTACATAGATCACGCTCTACTTGCAGTTTGTCCTATCTCTTACATAGATCACGCTCTACTTGCAGTTTATCATATATGTCATATCATACTCTACTTGCTGTTTGTCCTATCTCTTACATAGATCATACTCTACTTGCTATTTGTACTATCTCTCACATCATACTCTACTTGCTGTTTGTCCTATCTCTCTCATCATACTCTACTTGCTGTTTGTCCTATCTCTCACATCATACTCTACTTGCTGTTTGTCCTATCTCTCTCATCATACTCTACTTGCTGTTTGTCCTATCTCTCTCATCATACTCTACTTGCTGTTTGTCCTATCTCTCACATCATACTCTACTTGCTGTTTGTTCTATCTCTCTCATCATACTCTACTTGCTGTTTGTACTATCTCTCTCATCATACTCTACTTGCTATTTGTCCTATCTCTCACATCATACTCTACTTGCTGTTTGTCCTATCTCTCACATCATACTCTACTTGCTGTTTGTCCTATATCTCACATCATACTCTACTTGCTGTTTGTCCTATCTCTTACATAGATCACGCTCTACTTGCAGTTTGTCTTATCTCTTACATAGATCACGCTCTACTTGCAGTTTATCATATATGTCATATCATACTCTACTTGCTGTTTGTCCTATCTCTTACATAGATCATACTCTACTTGCTGTTTGTACTATCTCTCACATCATACTCTACTTGCTTTTTGTCCTATCTCTCTCATCATACTCTACTTGCTGTTTGTCCTATCTCTCACATCATACTCTACTTGCTATTTGTCCTATCTCTCTCATCATACTCTACTTGCTGTTTGTCCTATCTCTCTCATCATACTCTACTTGCTGTTTGTCCTATCTCTCACATCATACTCTACTTGCTGTTTGTCCTATCTCTCTCATCATACTCTACTTGCTGTTTGTACTATCTCTCTCATCATACTCTACTTGCTATTTGTCCTATCTCTCACATCATACTCTACTTGCTGTTTGTCCTATCTCTCACATCATACTCTACTTGCTGTTTGTCCTATCTCTCACATCATACTCTACTTGCTGTTTGTCCTATCTCTCACATCATACTCTACTTGCTGTTTGTCCTATATCTCACATCATACTCTACTTGCTGTTTGTCCTATCTCTCACATCATACTCTACTTGCTGTTTGTCCTATCTCTCACATCATACTCTACTTGCTGTTTGTCCTATCTCTCACATCATACTCTACTTGCTGTTTGTCCTATATCTCACATCATACTCTACTTGCTGTTTGTCCTATCTCTTACATAGATCACGCTCTACTTGCAGTTTATCATATATGTCATATCATACTCTCTTTGCTATTTGTCCTATCTCTCACATCATACTCTACTTGCTGTTTGTACTATCTCTCACATCATACTCTACTTGCTGTTTGTCCTATCTCTCTCATCATACTCTACTTGCTGTTTGTCCTATCTCTCACATCATACTCTACTTGCTGTTTGTCCTATCTCTCTCATCATACTCTACTTGCTGTTTGTCCTATCTCTCTCATCATACTCTACTTGCTGTTTGTCCTATCTCTCACATCATACTCTACTTGCTGTTTGTCCTATCTCTCTCATCATACTCTACTTGCTGTTTGTACTATCTCTCTCATCATACTCTACTTGCTATTTGTCCTATCTCTCACATCATACTCTACTTGCTATTTGTCCTATCTCTCACATCATACTCTACTTGCTGTTTGTCCTATCTCTCACATCATACTCTACTTGCTGTTTGTCCTATCTCTCACATCATACTCTACTTGCTGTTTGTCCTATATCTCACATCATACTCTACTTGCTGTTTGTCCTATCTCTCAAATCATACTCTACTTGCTGTTTGTCCTATATCTCACATCATACTCTACTTGCTGTTTGTCCTATCTCTCACATCATACTCTACTTGCTATTTGTCCTATCTCTCACATCATACTCTACTTGCTATTTGTCCTATCTCTCACATCATACTCTACTTGCTGTTTGTCCTATCTCTCACATCATACTCCACTTGCTGTTTGTCCTATCCCTTACATCATACTCTACTTGATGTTTGTCATATATGTCACATCATACTCTACTTGCTGTTTGTCCTATCTCTCACATCATACTCTACTTGCTGTTTGTCCTATCTCTCACATCATACTCTACTTGCTGTTTGTCCTATATCTCACATCATACTCTACTTGCTGTTTGTCCTATCCCTTACATCATACTCTACTTGCTGTTTGTCCTATATCTCACATCATACTCTACTTGCTGTTTGTACTATCTCTCACATCATACTCTACTTGCTATTTGTCCTATCCCTTACATCATACTCTACTTGCTATTTGTCCTATATCTCAAATCATACTCTACTTGCTGTTTGTCCTATCTCTCACATCATACTCTACTTGCTGTTTGTCCTATCTCTCACATCATACTCTACTTGCTGTTTGTCCTATATCTCACATCATACTCTACTTGCTGTTTGTCCTATCTCTCACATCATACTCTACTTCCTGTTTGTCCTATCTCTCACATCATACTCTACTAGCTGTTTGTCCTATATCTGTCATCATACTCTACTTGCTGTTTGTCCTATCTCTCACATCATACTCTACTTGCTATTTGTCCTATCTCTCACATCATACTCTACTTGCTATTTGTCCTATCTCTCACATCATACTCTACTTGCTGTTTGTCCTATCTCTCACAGCATACTCTACTTGCTGTTTGTCCTATCTCTCTCATCATACTCTACTTGCTGTTTGTCATATATGTCACATCATACTCTACTTGATGTTTGTCATATATATCACATCATACTCTACTTGCTGTTTGTCATATATCTCACATCATACTCTACTTGCTGTTTGTCCTATCTCTTACATAGATCACGCTCTACTTGCAGTTTATCATATATGTCATATCATACTCTACTTGCTATTTGTCCTATCTCTCACATCATACTCTACTTGCTGTTTGTACTATCTCTCACATCATACTCTACTTGCTGTTTGTCCTATCTCTCTCATCATACTCTACTTGCTGTTTGTCCTATCTCTCTCATCATACTCTACTTGCTGTTTGTCCTATCTCTCTCATCATACTCTACTTGCTGTTTGTCCTATCGCTCTCATCATACTCTACTTGCTGTTTGTCCTATCTCTCACATCATACTCTACTTGCTGTTTGTCCTATCTCTCTCATCATACTCTACTTGCTGTTTGTACTATCTCTCTCATCATACTCTACTTGCTTTTTGTCCTATCTCTCACATCATACTCTACTTGCTGTTTGTCCTATCTCTCACATCATACTCTACTTGCTGTTTGTCCTATCTCTCACATCATACTCTACTTGCTGTTTGTCCTATCTCTCACATCATACTCTACTTGCTGTTTGTCCTATCTCTCACATCATACTCTACTTGCTGTTTGTCCTATCTCTCACATCATACTCTACTTGCTGTTTGTCCTATATCTCACATCATACTCTACTTGCTGTTTGTCCTATCTCTCACATCATACTCTACTTGCTGTTTGTCCTATCTCTCACATCATACTCTACTTGCTGTTTGTCCTATCTCTCACATCATACTCTACTTGCTGTTTGTCATATATCTCACATCATACTCTACTTGCTGTTTGTCCTATCTCTTACATAGATCACGCTCTACTTGCAGTTTATCATATATGTCATATCATACTCTACTTGCTATTTGTCCTATCTCTCACATCATACTCCACTTGCTGTTTGTCCTATCCCTTACATCATACTCTACTTGCTATTTGTCCTATCTCTCACATCATACTCTACTTGCTGTTTGTCCTATCTCTCACATCATACTCTACTTGCTGTTTGTCCTATCTCTCACATCATACTCTACTTGCTGTTTGTCCTATATCTCACATCATACTCTACTTGCTGTTTGTCCTATCCCTTACATCATACTCTACTTGCTGTTTGTCCTATATCTCACATCATACTCTACTTGCTGTTTGTCCTATATCTCACATCATACTCTACTTGCTATTTGTCCTATCCCTTACATCATACTCTACTTGCTATTTGTCCTATATTTCACATCATACTCTACTTGCTGTTTGTCCTATCTCTCACATCATACTCTACTTGCTGTTTGTCCTATCTCTCACATCATACTCTACTTGCTGTTTGTCCTATATCTCACATCATACTCTACTTGCTGTTTGTCCTATCTCTCACATCATACTCTACTTGCTGTTTGTCCTATCTCTCACATCATACTCTACTAGCTGTTTGTCCTATATCTCACATCATACTCTACTTGCTGTTTGTCCTATCTCTCACATCATACTCTACTTGCTATTTGTCCTATCTCTCACATCATACTCTACTTGCTATTTGTCCTATCTCTCACATCATACTCTACTTGCTGTTTGTCCTATCTCTCACAGCATACTCTACTTGCTGTTTGTCCTATCTCTCTCATCATACTCTACTTGCTGTTTGTCATAAATGTCACATCATACTCTACTTGATGTTTGTCATATATATCACATCATACTCTACTTGCTGTTTGTCATATATCTCACATCATACTCTACTTGCTGTTTGTCCTATCTCTTACATAGATCACGCTCTACTTGCAGTTTATCATATATGTCATATCATACTCTACTTGCTATTTGTCCTATCTCTCACATCATACTCTACTTGCTGTTTGTACTATCTCTCACATCATACTCTACTTGCTGTTTGTCCTATCTCTCTCATCATACTCTACTTGCTGTTTGTCCTATCTCTCACATCATACTCTACTTGCTGTTTGTCCTATCTCTCTCATCATACTCTACTTGCTGTTTGTCCTATCTCTCTCATCATACTCTACTTGCTGTTTGTCCTATCTCTCACATCATACTCTACTTGCTGTTTGTCCTATCTCTCTCATCATACTCTACTTGCTGTTTGTACTATCTCTCTCATCATACTCTACTTGCTATTTGTCCTATCTCTCACATCATACTCTACTTGCTGTTTGTCCTATCTCTCACATCATACTCTACTTGCTGTTTGTCCTATCTCTCACATCATACTCTACTTGCTGTTTGTACTATCTCTCACATCATACTCTACTTGCTGTTTGTCCTATCTCTCACATCATACTCTACTTGCTGTTTGTCCTATCTCTCACATCATACTCTACTTGCTGTTTGTCCTATATCTCACATCATACTCTACTTGCTGTTTGTCCTATCTCTCACATCATACTCTACTTGCTGTTTGTCCTATCTCTCACATCATACTCTACTTGCTGTTTGTCCTATCTCTCACATCATACTCTACTTGCTGTTTGTCATATATCTCACATCATACTCTACTTGCTGTTTGTCCTATCTCTTACATAGATCACGCTCTACTTGCAGTTTATCATATATGTCATATCATACTCTACTTGCTATTTGTCCTATCTCTCACATCATACTCTACTTGCTGTTTGTACTATCTCTCACATCATACTCTACTTGCTGTTTGTCCTATCTCTCTCATCATACTCTACTTGCTGTTTGTCCTATCTCTCTCATCATACTCTACTTGCTGTTTGTCCTATCTCTCTCATCATACTCTACTTGCTGTTTGTCCTATCTCTCTCATCATACTCTACTTGCTGTTTGTCCTATCTCTCACATCATACTCTACTTGCTGTTTGTCCTATCTCTCTCATCATACTCTACTTGCTGTTTGTCCTATCTCTCTCATCATACTCTACTTGCTATTTGTCCTATCTCTCACATCATACTCTACTTGCTGTTTGTCCTATCTCTCACATCATACTCTACTTGCTGTTTGTCCTATCTCTCACATCATACTCTACTTGCTATTTGTCCTATCTCTCACATCATACTCTACTTGCTGTTTGTCCTATATCTCACATCATACTCTACTTGCTGTTTGTCCTATCTCTCACATCATACTCTACTTGCTGTTTGTCCTATCTCTCTCATCATACTCTACTTGCTGTTTGTCCTATCTCTCTCATCATACTCTACTTGCTGTTTGTCCTATCTCTCACATCATACTCTACTTGCTGTTTGTCCTATCTCTCTCATCATACTCTACTTGCTGTTTGTACTATCTCTCTCATCATACTCTACTTGCTATTTGTCCTATCTCTCACATCATACTCTACTTGCTGTTTGTCCTATCTCTCACATCATACTCTACTTGCTGTTTGTCCTATCTCTCACATCATACTCTACTTGCTGTTTGTACTATCTCTCACATCATACTCTACTTGCTGTTTGTCCTATCTCTCACATCATACTCTACTTGCTGTTTGTCCTATCTCTCACATCATACTCTACTTGCTGTTTGTCCTATATCTCACATCATACTCTACTTGCTGTTTGTCCTATCTCTCACATCATACTCTACTTGCTGTTTGTCCTATCTCTCACATCATACTCTACTTGCTGTTTGTCCTATCTCTCACATCATACTCTACTTGCTGTTTGTCATATATCTCACATCATACTCTACTTGCTGTTTGTCCTATCTCTTACATAGATCACGCTCTACTTGCAGTTTATCATATATGTCATATCATACTCTACTTGCTATTTGTCCTATCTCTCACATCATACTCTACTTGCTGTTTGTACTATCTCTCACATCATACTCTACTTGCTGTTTGTCCTATCTCTCTCATCATACTCTACTTGCTGTTTGTCCTATCTCTCTCATCATACTCTACTTGCTGTTTGTCCTATCTCTCTCATCATACTCTACTTGCTGTTTGTCCTATCTCTCTCATCATACTCTACTTGCTGTTTGTCCTATCTCTCACATCATACTCTACTTGCTGTTTGTCCTATCTCTCTCATCATACTCTACTTGCTGTTTGTCCTATCTCTCTCATCATACTCTACTTGCTATTTGTCCTATCTCTCACATCATACTCTACTTGCTGTTTGTCCTATCTCTCACATCATACTCTACTTGCTGTTTGTCCTATCTCTCACATCATACTCTACTTGCTGTTTGTCCTATCTCTTACATCATACTCTACTTGCTGTTTGTCCTATCTCTCACATCATACTGTACTTGCTGTTTGTCCTATATCTCACATCATACTCTACTTGCTGTTTGTCCTATCTCTTACATAGATCACGCTCTACTTGCAGTTTATCATATATGTCATATCATACTCTACTTGCTATTTGTCCTATCTCTCACATCATACTCTACTTGCTGTTTGTACTATCTCTCACATCATACTCTACTTGCTGTTTGTCCTATCTCTCTCATCATACTCTACTTGCTGTTTGTCCTATCTCTCACATCATACTCTACTTGCTGTTTGTCCTATCTCTCTCATCATACTCTACTTGCTATTTGTCCTATCTCTCTCATCATACTCTACTTGCTGTTTGTACTATCTCTCTCATCATACTCTACTTGCTATTTGTCCTATCTCTCACATCATACTCTACTTGCTGTGTGTCCTATCTCTCACATCATACTCTACTTGCTGTTTGTCCTATCTCTCACATCATACTCTACTTGCTGTTTGTCCTATCTCTCACATCATACTCTACTTGCTGTTTGTCCTATATCTCACATCATACTCTACTTGCTGTTTGTCCTATCTCTCACATCATACTTTACTTGCTGTTAGTCCTATCTCTCACATCATACTCTACTTGCTGTTTGTCCTATATCTCACATCATACTCTACTTGCTGTTTGTCCTATCTCTCACATCATACTCTACTTGCTATTTGTCCTATCTCTCACATCATACTCTACTTGCTATTTGTCCTATCTCTCACATCATACTCTACTTGCTGTTTGTCCTATCTCTCACATCATACTCCACTTGCTGTTTGTCCTATCCCTTACATCATACTCTACTTGCTATTTGTCCTATCTCTCACATCATACTCTACTTGCTGTTTGTCCTATCTCTGACATCATACTCTACTTGCTGTTTGTCCTATCTCTCACATAATACTCTACTTGCTGTTTGTCCTATATCTCACATCATACTCTACTTGCTGTTTGTCCTATCCCTTACATCATACTCTACTTGCTGTTTGTCCTATATCTCACATCATACTCTACTTGCTGTTTGTCCTATATCTCACATCATACTCTACTTGCTATTTGTCCTATCCCTTACATCATACTCTACTTGCTATTTGTCCTATATCTCACATCATACTCTACTTGCTGTTTGTCCTATCTCTCACATCATACTCTACTTGCTGTTTGTCCTATCTCTCACATCATACTCTACTTGCTGTTTGTCCTATATCTCACATCATACTCTACTTGCTGTTTGTCCTATCTCTCACATCATACTCTACTTGCTGTTTGTCCTATCTCTCACATCATACTCTACTAGCAGTTTGTCCTATATCTCTCATCATACTCTACTTGCTGTTTGTCCTATCTCTCACATCATACTCTACTTGCTATTTGTCCTATCTCTCACATCATACTCTACTTGCTATTTGTCCTATCTCTCACATCATACTCTACTTGCTGTTTGTCCTATCTCTCTCATCATACTCTACTTGCTGTTTGTCATATATGTCACATCATACTCTACTTGCTGTTTGTCCTATCTCTCTCATCATACTCTACTTGCTGTTTGTCATATATGTCACATCATTCTCTACTTGCTGTTTGTCCTATCTCTCACATCATACTCTACTTGCTGTTTGTCCTATCTCTCACATCATACTCTACTTGCTGTTTGTCCTATCTCTCACATCATACTCTACTTGCTGTTTGTCCTATATCTCACATCATACTCTACTTGCTGTTTGTCCTATCTCTCACATCATACTCTACTTGCTGTTTGTCCTATCTCTCACATCATACTCTACTTGCTGTTTGTCCTATATCTCACATCATACTCTACTTGCTGTTTGTCCTATCTCTCACATCATACTCTACTTGCTATTTGTCCTATCTCTCACACCATACTCTACTTGCTATTTGTCCTATCTCTCACATCATACTCTACTTGCTGTTTGTCCTATCTCTCACATCATACTCCACTTGCTGTTTGTCCTATCCCTTACATCATACTCTACTTGCTATTTGTCCTATCTCTCTCATCATACTCTACTTGCTGTTTGTCCTATCTCTCTCATCATACTCTACTTGCTGTTTGTCATATATGTCACATCATACTCTACTTGCTGTTTGTCCTATCTCTCTCATCATACTCTACTTGCTGTTTGTCATATATGTCACATCATACTCTACTTGATGTTTGTCATATATGTCACATCATACTCTACTTGATGTTTGTCATATATGTCGCATCATACTCTACTTGATGTTTGTCATATATGTCACGTCATACTCTACTTGCTGTTTGTCATATATCTCACATCATACTCTACTTGCTGTTTGTCCTATCTCTTACATAGATCACGCTCTACTTGCAGTTTATCATATATGTCATATCATACTCTACTTGCTATTTGTCCTATCTCTCACATCATACTCTACTTGCTGTTTGTCCTATCTCTCTCATCATACTCTACTTGCTGTTTGTCCTATCTCTCTCATCATACTCTACTTGCTGTTTGTCCTATCTCTCTCATCATACTCTACTTGCTGTTTGTCCTATCTCTCTCATCATACTCTACTTGCTGTTTGTCCTATCTCTCACATCATACTCTACTTGCTGTTTGTCCTATCTCTCTCATCATACTCTACTTGCTGTTTGTACTATCTCTCTCATCATACTCTACTTGCTATTTGTCCTATCTCTCACATCATACTCTACTTGCTGTTTGTCCTATCTCTCACATCATACTCTACTTGCTGTTTGTCCTATCTCTCACATCATACTCTACTTGCTGTTTGTCCTATCTCTCACATCATACTCTACTTGCTGTTTGTCCTATATCTCACATCATACTCTACTTGCTGTTTGTCCTATCTCTCACATCATACTCTACTTGCTGTTTGTCCTATCTCTTACATCATACTCTACTTGCTGTTTGTCCTATCTCTCACATCATACTCTACTTGCTGTTTGTCCTATATCTCACATCATACTCTACTTGCTGTTTGTCCTATCTCTTACATAGATCACGCTCTACTTGCAGTTTATCATATATGTCATATCATACTCTACTTGCTATTTGTCCTATCTCTCACATCATACTCTACTTGCTGTTTGTACTATCTCTCACATCATACTCTACTTGCTGTTTGTCCTATCTCTCTCATCATACTCTACTTGCTGTTTGTCCTATCTCTCACATCATACTCTACTTGCTGTTTGTCCTATCTCTCTCATCATACTCTACTTGCTGTTTGTCCTATCTCTCTCATCATACTCTACTTGCTGTTTGTCATATCTCTCACATCATACTCTACTTGCTGTTTGTCCTATCTCTCTCATCATACTCTACTTGCTGTTTGTACTATCTCTCTCATCATACTCTACTTGCTATTTGTCCTATCTCTCACATCATACTCTACTTGCTGTTTGTCCTATCTCTCACATCATACTCTACTTGCTGTTTGTCCTATCTCTCACATCATACTCTACTTGCTGTTTGTCCTATCTCTCACATCATACTCTACTTGCTGTTTGTCCTATATCTCACATCATACTCTACTTGCTGTTTGTCCTATCTCTCACATCATACTCTACTTGCTGTTTGTCCTATCTCTCACATCATACTCTACTTGCTGTTTGTCCTATATCTCACATCATACTCTACTTGCTGTTTGTCCTATCTCTCACATCATACTCTACTTGCTATTTGTCCTATCTCTCACATCATACTCTACTTGCTATTTGTCCTATCTCTCACATCATACTCTACTTGCTGTTTGTCCTATCTCTCACATCATACTCCACTTGCTGTTTGTCCTATCCCTTACATCATACTCTACTTGCTGTTTGTCCTATCTCTCACATCATACTCTACTTGCTGTTTGTCCTATCTCTCACTTCATACTCTACTTGCTGTTTGTCCTATCTCTCACATAATACTCTACTTGCTGTTTGTCCTATATCTCACATCATACTCTACTTGCTGTTTGTCCTATCCCTTACATCATACTCTACTTGCTGTTTGTCCTATATCTCACATCATACTCTACTTGCTGTTTGTCCTATATCTCACATCATACTCTACTTGCTATTTGTCCTATCCCTTACATCATACTCTACTTGCTATTTGTCCTATATCTCACATCATACTCTACTTGCTGTTTGTCCTATCTCTCACATCATACTCTACTTGCTGTTTGTCCTATCTCTCACATCATACTCTACTTGCTGTTTGTCCTATATCTCACATCATACTCTACTTGCTGTTTGTCCTATCTCTCACATCATACTCTACTTGCTGTTTGTCCTATCTCTCACATCATACTCTACTAGCAGTTTGTCCTATATCTCTCATCATACTCTACTTGCTGTTTGTCCTATCTCTCACATCATACTCTACTTGCTATTTGTCCTATCTCTCACATCATACTCTACTTGCTATTTGTCCTATCTCTCACATCATACTCTACTTGCTGTTTGTCCTATCTCTCACAGCATACTCTACTTGCTGTTTGTCCTATCTCTCTCATCATACTCTACTTGCTGTTTGTCATATATGTCACATCATTCTCTACTTGATGTTTGTCATATATATCACATCATACTCTACTTGCTGTTTGTCATATATGTCACATCATACTCTACTTGCTGTTTGTCCTATCTCTCTCATCATACTCTACTTGCCGTTTGTCATATATGTCACATCATACTCTACTTGATGTTTGTCCTATCTCTCTCATCATACTCTACTTGCTGTTTGTCATATATGTCACATCATACTCTACTTGCTGTTTGTCATATATCTCACATCATACTCTACTTGCTGTTTGTCCTATCTCTTACATAGATCACGCTCTACTTGCAGTTTATCATATATGTCATATCATACTCTACTTGCTATTTGTCCTATCTCTCACATCATACTCTACTTGCTGTTTGTACTATCTCTCACATCATACTCTACTTGCTGTTTGTCCTATCTCTCTCATCATACTCTACTTGCTGTTTGTCCTATCTCTCTCATCATACTCTACTTGCTGTTTGTCCTATCTCTCTCATCATACTCTACTTGCTGTTTGTCCTATCTCTCTCATCATACTCTACTTGCTGTTTGTCCTATCTCTCTCATCATACTCTACTTGCTGTTTGTCCTATCTCTCTCATCATACTCTACTTGCTGTTTGTCCTATCTCTCACATCATACTCTACTTGCTGTTTGTCCTATCTCTCTCATCATACTCTACTTGCTGTTTGTACTATCTCTCTCATCATACTCTACTTGCTATTTGTCCTATCTCTCACATCATACTCTACTTGCTGTTTGTCCTATCTCTCACATCATACTCTACTTGCTGTTTGTCCTATCTCTCACATCATACTCTACTTGCTGTTTGTCCTATCTCTCACATCATACTCTACTTGCTGTTTGTCCTATATCTCACATCATACTCTACTTGCTGTTTGTCCTATCTCTTACATAGATCACGCTCTACTTGCAGTTTATCATATATGTCATATCATACTCTACTTGCTATTTGTCCTATCTCTCACATCATACTCTACTTGCTGTTTGTACTATCTCTCACATCATACTCTACTTGCTGTTTGTCCTATCTCTCTCATCATACTCTACTTGCTGTTTGTCCTATCTCTCACATCATACTCTACTTGCTGTTTGTCCTATCTCTCTCATCATACTCTACTTGCTGTTTGTCCTATCTCTCTCATCATACTCTACTTGCT
This sequence comes from Megaustenia siamemsis, assembly GCA_032433765.1. Classification (NCBI taxonomy): domain Eukaryota; kingdom Metazoa; phylum Mollusca; class Gastropoda; order Stylommatophora; family Ariophantidae; genus Megaustenia; species Megaustenia siamemsis. Next base: position 945,189 of record JAVIAB010000139.1, on the reverse strand, counting down.
GTTTGTCATATCTCTCACATCATACTCTACTTGCTGTTTGTCCTATCTCTCTCATCATACTCTACTTGCTGTTTGTACTATCTCTCTCATCATACTCTACTTGCTATTTGTCCTATCTCTCACATCATACTCTACTTGCTGTTTGTCCTATCTCTCACATCATACTCTACTTGCTGTTTGTCCTATCTCTCACATCATACTCTACTTGCTGTTTGTCCTATCTCTCACATCATACTCTACTTGCTGTTTGTCCTATATCTCACATCATACTCTACTTGCTGTTTGTCCTATCTCTCACATCATACTCTACTTGCTGTTTGTCCTATCTCTCACATCATACTCTACTTGCTGTTTGTCCTATATCTCACATCATACTCTAATTGCTGTTTGTCCTATCTCTCACATCATACTCTACTTGCTATTTGTCCTATCTCTCACATCATACTCTACTTGCTATTTGTCCTATCTCTCACATCATACTCTACTTGCTGTTTGTCCTATCTCTCACATCATACTCCACTTGCTGTTTGTCCTATCCCTTACATCATACTCTACTTGCTATTTGTCCTATCTCTCACATCATACTCTACTTGCTGTTTGTCCTATCTCTCACTTCATACTCTACCTGCTGTTTGTCCTATCTCTCACATAATACTCTACTTGCTGTTTGTCCTATATCTCACATCATACTCTACTTGCTGTTTGTCCTATCCCTTACATCATACTCTACTTGCTGTTTGTCCTATATCTCACATCATACTCTACTTGCTGTTTGTCCTATATCTCACATCATACTCTACTTGCTATTTGTCCTATCCCTTACATCATACTCTACTTGCTATTTGTCCTATATCTCACATCATACCCTACTTGCTGTTTGTCCTATCTCTCACATCATACTCTACTTGCTGTTTGTCCTATCTCTCACATCATACTCTACTTGCTGTTTGTCCTATATCTCACATCATACTCTACTTGCTGTTTGTCCTATCTCTCACATCATACTCTACTTGCTGTTTGTCCTATCTCTCACATCATACTCTACTAGCAGTTTGTCCTATATCTCTCATCATACTCTACTTGCTGTTTGTCCTATCTCTCACATCATACTCTACTTGCTATTTGTCCTATCTCTCACATCATACTCTACTTGCTATTTGTCCTATCTCTCACATCATACTCTACTTGCTGTTTGTCCTATCTCTCACAACATACTCTACTTGCTGTTTGTCCTATCTCTCTCATCATACTCTACTTGCTGTTTGTCATATATGTCACATCATACTCTACTTGATGTTTGTCATATATATCACATCATACTCTACTTGCTGTTTGTCATATATGTCACATCATACTCTACTTGCTGTTTGTCCTATCTCTCTCATCATACTCTACTTGCCGTTTGTCATATATGTCACATCATACTCTACTTGATGTTTGTCCTATCTCTCTCATCATACTCTACTTGCTGTTTGTCATATATGTCACATCATACTCTACTTGCTGTTTGTCCTATCTCTCTCATCATACTCTACTTGCTGTTTGTCATATATGTCACATCATACTCTACTTGCTCTTTGTCCTATCTCTCTCATCATACTCTACTTGCTGTTTGTCATATATGTCACATCATACTCTACTTGATGTTTGTCATATATGTCACATCATACTCTACTTGATGTTTGTCATATATGTCACATCATACTCTACTTGATGTTTGTCATATATGTCACATCATACTCTACTTAATGTTTGTCATATATGTTACATCATACTCTACTTGATGTTTGTCATATATGTCACATCATACTCTACTTGCTGTTTGTCCTATCTCTCTCATCATACTCTACTTGCTGTTTGTCATATATGTCACATCATACTCTACTTGATGTTTGTCATATATATCACATCATACTCTACTTGCTGTTTGTCATATATGTCGCATCATACTCTACTTGCTGTTTGTCCTATCTCTCTCATCATACTCTACTTGCTGTTTGTCATATATGTCACATCATACTCTACTTGATGTTTGTCATATATGTCACATCATACTCTACTTGATGTTTGTCATATATGTCACATCATACTCTACTTGATGTTTGTCATATATGTCACATCATACTCTACTTGCTGTTTGTCCTATCTCTCACATCATACTCTACTTGCTGTTTGTCCTATCTCTCTCATCATACTCTACTTGCTGTTTGTCCTATCTCTCTCATCATACTCTACTTGCTGTTTGTCATATATGTCACATCATACTCTACTTGCTGTTTGTCATATATGTCACATCATACTCTACTTGATGTTTGTCATATATGTCACATCATACTCTACTTGATGTTTGTCATATATGTCACATCATACTCTACTTGCTGTTTGTCCTATCTCTCACATCATACTCTACTTGCTGTTTGTCCTATCTCTCTCATCATACTCTACTTGCTGTTTGTCCTATCTCTCTCATCATACTCTACTTGCTGTTTGTCCTATCTCTCTCATCATACTCTACTTGCTGTTTGTCCTATCTCTCTCATCATACTCTACTTGCTGTTTGTCCTATCTGTCACATCATACTCTACTTGCTGTTTGTCCTATCTCTCTCATCATACTCTACTTGCTGTTTGTCATATATGTCACATCATACTCTACTTGATGTTTGTCATATATGTCACATCATACTCTACTTGATGTTTGTCATATATGTCACATCATACTCTACTTGCTGTTTGTCCTATCTCTCACATCATACTCTACTTGCTGTTTGTCCTATCTCTCTCATCATACTCTACTTGCTGTTTGTCCTATCTCTCTCATCATACTCTACTTGCTGTTTGTCATATATGTCACATTATATTCTACTTGCTGTTTGTCATATATGTCACATCATACTCTACTTGATGTTTGTCATATATGTCACATCATACTCTACTTGATGTTTGTCATATCTCGTATGTCACATCATACTCTACTGGCTGTTTGTCCTATCTCTCACATCATACTCTACTTGCTGTTTGTCCTATCTCTCTCATCATACTCTACTTGCTGTTTGTCCTATCTCTCTCATCATACTCTACTTGCTGTTTGTCCTATCTCTCTCATCATACTCTACTTGCTGTTTGTCCTATCTCTCTCATCATACTCTACTTGCTGTTTGTCCTATCTCTCTCATCATACTCTACTTGATGTTTGTCCTATCTGTCACATCATACTCTACTCGCTGTTTGTCATATATGTCACATCATACTCTACTTGATGTTTGTCATATATGTCACATCATACTCTACTTGATGTTTGTCATATATGTCACATCATACTCTACTTGATGTTTGTCATATATATCACATCATACTCTACTTGCTGTTTGTCCTATCTCTCTCATCATACTCTACTTGCTGTTTGTCCTATCTCTCACATCATACTCTACTTGCTGTTTGTCCTATCTCTCTCATCATACTCTACTTGCTGTTTGTCATATATGTCACATCATACTCTTCTTGCTGTTTGTCATATATGTCACATCATACTCTACTTGCTGTTTGTCATATATATCACATCATACTCTACTTGCTGTTTGTCATATATGTCACATCATACTCTACTTGCTGTTTGTCATATATATCACATCATACTCTACTTGCTGTTTGTCATATATGTCACATCATACTCTACTTGATGTTTGTCATATATGTCACATCATACCCTACTTGATGTTTGTCATATAGTCACATCATACACTACTTGCTGTTTGTCATATACGTCACATCATACTCTACTTGCTGTTTGTCATATATGTCACATCATACTCTACTTGATGTTTGTCATATATGTCACATCATACTCTACTTGATGTTTGTCATATATATCACATCATACTCTTCTTGCTGTTTGTCATATATGTCACATCATACTCTACTTGATGTTTGTCATATATGTCACATCATACTCTACTTGATGTTTGTCATATATGTCACATCATACTCTACTTGATGTTTGTCATATATATCACATCATACTCTACTTGCTGTTTGTCATATATGACACATCATACTCTACTTGATGTTTGTCATATATGTCACATCATACTCTACTTGCAGTTTGTCATATATGTCACATCATACTCTACTTGCTGTTTGTCATATATATCACATCATACTCTACTTGCTGTTTGTCCTATCTCTCTCATCATACTCTACTTGCTGTTTGTCATATATGTCACATCATACTCTACTTGCTGTTTGTCATATATATCACATCATACTCTACTTGATGTTTGTCATATATATCACATCATACTCTACTTGATGTTTGTCATATATGTCACATCATACTCTACTTGCTGTTTGTCATATATATCACATTATACTCTTCTTGCTCCATCCTTCATAGACCAGCAACCAAGCTCCCATAATTATAAAAACTTTAAATGATTTGTAAACATGATTGTTACAGAAAATGAAAGCACATTATGATAAAAACAATGTATCCACACAAATTAAAAAAACGTGTTTTAATATATATATATATATATATATATATATATATATATATATATATATATATATATATATATATATATAACTAAAAACTACCCAAAAAATAGTTAAGTAGTCAAAATACCTAATAAATCTCATAAAACCGAAAAAAAAACACGCAGTAAAATATAAATATAAAGTCAAAGCAAAGGGCTGGAGTATATTAGCATGACTTATGTAAGCAGTAGCGGACAAAAACAGGGAGTCATTAAATGTTAACTAGCCAAACAGACGCCAGATAAAGGAAATATAAAAAAAAACCATAATGTAAACAGGAAGAAAGAAGATTTGCTCTAGACGGAACTAGAATGAGCCGGCATAGAAGATAAGTAAATGATTGTTAGGGTAGTAAGTACTTAAAAGCGTAGGCAACAGATTTTTTAATAACCTTTTTCCCCCTCCTATTTTCTATTTGTGAATTTAATTTTTACTGTCTGTTTTTACTGTACGGTCTTATATCAACTTTTTACTGTTTTTTATGTTGTTTCAAATACACTGTCAACTGTTTTCACAATAAGGTTTGATATGTTCACGGTACGGTTTGTTGCTCTCGTTATGTGGCTTGTTTTTATGATATATGTGTTGCTTTATTATATTTTATGATTTGCTGTTTTCATTAAATGCTTAGGTGTTTTTGTGGTAAAATGCGTTCTTTTCGTGATAGATTTGGTAGTTTTCACTGTACAATTACATGAGTTCAAACAATCTTCTTAAATCTCTTAACTACAAAATTTCACGGCGAGTTAGGTTATTAAGAAACAAACGTAAAATTTTGGTACTTAAAGAACGGCCTATGTAACTTGGAGAAATAATACTTTTATCTTATCCTGAGTTTTATTGATAACCTAAAGTAAAATATTCTGTTACAATTGTCAGATTTAGCATATAGTAAAATGGACAACTGAAATAAAATAGCTGACACGCATAAAATAGCTGACACGCATAAAATAGCTGACACGCATAAAATAGCTGACACTCATAAAATAGCTGACACGCATAAAATAGCTGAAATCGTCGGCTGGTTACCTATTTGTTTAGCATGCCGAAGATGGCGGTCCATGTGCTGTAGTCTTGGGACTGGGGAATTTTAATATTTCGGGTTTTACACAGGTTGGATTAATAGACAGTTGAGTATAAGTTGTTGACAATAGGTCAACCACTTTATTGTTCTTTGGATTCTGTGAAACTACAGTTCTGTCACCATATCACACTCTAACTGATAGCATGGTATTGTTGTACCACACCTCTGCTGAATTAGAAAACACTTCTGGTCGCAATGACGCACTGGAGAGAAAAATTATAAAAGTACATGACAGGGAAAAGCATTCGTACATAGAAAGCTGTCTAATTAAAATATTTTGAAATCTGCGATCTTAGTTCTTACGATAGTTCATAATTAACGTTTTAATGTTTTCCAGGAATGCATGTCTCTCATATGTGCTCTTTACACTATTTGGTTGTAGACAAAATGTTTGCTAATTAAAAATTCTGAAGTAAAGTATTGTATAGCTACTTATGGCTATTATTATGTATTATTATTGTGGCTACTTATTCATTTCTTGTTCCCACGATCATAAAGGAACTTTCAGTTCGTTTTCCCACAGTTCACAACACTCCTGCCACTTCTAAACGTTCAAGGGACGTAACGACGTAAATTGATTCAAGACCTACAATTTATTAAACAAAACCAAAGAAAATAATGAAATGGGTATTTCCCCTTGTGCTTTTCAAAGAAAGATTATCATTTGTCTTATACACCTTTATCAGCATTTACAATCATGGTACTAGTCACGTATAGCGGATACAGAAATTATATAAAATTGTAACAGTTTGGCTGCATTATCAAGCCCGAAAGAGGTCATATTTAGTCATGAAATACAGAAAAACAGAGGTTCGCTGTCAGAAATGACGGAACTAGTCCTGTAGTGTATACCAGCAAGCTGTGGCGTCCCTAGAAACGAGAAAACAGATGAACTCCCTACAGCTGATGAAGCCTTCAACAGTCCAACCAACACCAAAGGCTCACAGAAATAAAAGCAATCATGAAACAAAACAGGAAAACAGAATGGAGGAAGTTACACGGAAAATATGAGCCAGAACATGACAGCTTAAACAAGCTCAGTAGACATGGGCAGACCAAGATATTCAGACGCAGAATAGATCACTGTGGCCTCTGAGCACATCTACACAAGATAGGACTCACTGACTTTGTAAAATGTGACAGCGGGTCACCAAACTCAAACTCCAGCGCAAAAGGTACAGGTCTGAGCACACTCAACACAAGATAGGACTCACTGACTTTGAAAAATGTGACAGCGGGTCACCAAACTCAAACTCCAGCGCATATGTTACAGGTCTGAGCACATCAACATAATATAGGACTCACTGACTTTGTAAAATGTGACAGCGGGTCACCAAACTCAAACTCCAGCGCATATGTTACAGGTCTGAGCACATCAACACAATATAGGACTCACTGACTTTGTAAAATGTGACAGCGGGTCACCAAACTCAAACTCCAGCTCATATGTTACAGGTCTGAGCACACTCAACGCTCTCAACATCATCGAGTGTCATCTCCGCATCGAAGGTTGGCTACCATGGAGCGCCGTTCTGCTCTGTCTCTTGCTTTGATGGTGCAGGTTGTCATAGGCTGGTTTGTCTATCTTTTGATGTTACTCGTCCTCGTTTATCTAGGACTGCCTCTGTCTCTTTTACCTTGTATTTTCCCCTCCAGGATTACTTTTAGTAGGCTGTTGTGTCTTTTAACATGGCCCAAAAATCGCATTTGTCTTGTTTGAATTGTGTTTAGTAGTTCTCTTTTTATTTGTAGTTGTTTTAAGACTTCATCGTTTGTTTTCTTTTCCTTCCTTTCAATTCTACCTATTCTTCTATATATCCACATTTCAAAGGCTTTAATTCTCTGTTCTGTTTTCTTGGCTAATGTCCATGTTTCTGCACCATAGAGGAATGTTGAGAATACATAACATTTTGCTATTCTTAGTTTTAGCCCTGGCGTTATTTGTTTTGATGTTAGTATGTTCTCCATGACATTAAAATCACTTTTTGCCATTTCTATTCTTTTGTTTATTTCAATTTTATTTTCCATCACTGGATATAGTATGTCCAAGGCAGTTGCAGTTCTGAACTTCAACTTTGATATCCACTTTATATCTAGTCCATATTTTTTGCTTGTCATGTTTATTTCATTAAGTAATTGTTGTAGATCTTTAGGATTTTCTGTTAGTAGAACAGTATCATCAGCATATCTTAGGTTATTGATTAGCTTTCCATTAATTTGTAGGCCTGGCATCTCTATGATGTTTTTAAAGATTTGCTCAGTGTATAGAATGAACAAGCTTGGTGATAAGATGCATCCCTGTCTTACTCCTCTTTTTATATCAATGGGTGTAGAGTTCTCTTTGTTATACTTTATTATTGCTGTTTACTCCCAGTATAGATTACATATTAGTCGTATGTAAATGTCATTTAGATGTATCTCTTTTAGGCAGTCTATAAGTTCTTTGTGGTGTACTCTATCAAAAGCGTTGGTGTAGTCTATGAAGCAGGCATATATTGGTTTGTTTACTTCTGTGTACTTTTCGATTAATGTTCTCATGGAGAATACGGCTTCTTTTGTCACGCTATTTTTCCTGAATCCAAATTGCTGCTCATCTAATTCAGTATTGATTTTATTCTGAATCCTTCCTTGTATAACCTTTAGCAAGATTTGTATAACATGGCTCATTAGGCTTATTGTTCTAAAGTCACTGCATTCAACTGCACCATTCTTTTTAGGCAATGCTACGAAAGTTGATGTTTTAGTTCATTTGGTATGTATCCTGTTAGGTATATGTCGTTGCATATGTCTGTAATCACTACAATGCCAAAATCTTCTAGTGCCTGTATCATCTCTATCTGTATGCTGTCAGGTCCTGCTGCTTTTCCATTTTTCATTGTTTTTATAGTTTTTTCCACCTCAGATTTTATAGCCTGATGTACATTTTATGATTGGTTTCTTGTCCCTTTGATCATGAAATAGGTCTGTTATATATTCCTGCCATCTATCTATTATATCTTTATTGTCTGTTAGCATTTTTCCTTTTTTTGTCTGCAATGCATCCCCTTCTGTGGCTTTAAAAAAAAATTTTATTAGTCATTCTCTTTATTTCTGTGTGCATTCCTCTTAAGTCTTGTTTGCTTTCCATAGTTTCTATTTCTATACATTTTTGACTGAGCCAGTCTTCTTTTGCCTTTTTGCACATTTTGCGTATTTCATTATCTATTTTATTGTATTGGGCAGTGTTCTTCGCTTGTCTCCTTTCTTCCATTTTTTCTAAGATGTTGTCAGTTATCCATTTTTGTTTTTTCTTCTTTTATTTTTTGGGTAAGGTGTCGAGAGTTTCTTGTATGCCTTTCTTTATGCATTGCCATTTGGTTGTTACTTTCTCATCATGATTTTCTCTTCTTTACTGCTCAATTCCTTCTTCTAGCAGCTTCTGATATGTATTCTTTACTTGAATTGTATAAGTATCTTTAATATCTTTTTGATTTAAAGCTGTTATATCTAGTGGTATTGTTGATGAATTATACTTCTGCTTGTTTCTCTTTAGTTTGATTTTCAATTTAATCATTACAGGATTGTGATCTGAATTAATATCTGCTTCTGGATAGGTTTTGGCTTTCTTTACGCTGTTACGGAACCTTTCTTTTGTCACTATATAACCTATTTGATTCCTCTTCTTATCTCCAGGGCTTTTCCATGTGTATAGTTTCCTTTTCTCTTGCTCAAAGTAGGTGTTACATATTATTAGCCTGTTTTCTTCACAGAATTGTATTAATCTTTCTCCTCCGTCTTTTCTTTTTTCCTAAACCATGATTTCCTATACTGGTCTTATATTTACCTTTTCCTACTTTAGCGTTCATGTCAACCATTACAATCAAGATGTCCGAAGATTTCACTTGCTTCAAAACTTTATTTAGGTCTTCATGGTAGGCCTCTATTTGTTCATCTGTGTTGTCTTGAGTAGGTGCATATGTCTGTATTATTGCTGTGTCGAATGGTTTTGTTTTCATCTTGACTAGTATAATCCTATCACTGTATGTCCAGTGGGTACTTATATATTTTTTGTAGATTTGTTTTTATTAGAGTATTCCTACCCCCCTTTGATGTTCTGTTGTGTTTCCTGAGTTTATAAATGTATATTCTTCATCCTCTATGTACCCACATTCTTTCCATCTTGTCTCTGATATGCCTAAAATATCTATGCTTATCCGTTCTGCTTCTTGAATCAGATTTTCCAATTTCACTTCTTGATATAGAATCCTAACATTCCATGTACTTATTTTAAGATCTTTCCTCCGACATAAGATCGAATTCCTCTCCATGGCTTCTTCTGGACTAGTACATTATGAGACTCCAATCTCTTTCACGGTGGTGAGCCACATTCGTCTTTCGTGTCCTGAACATGCCTCTTGTGTACCACACACTTTGCCTTTTTCCGCTTTCTGGGCCGTTGGTCATTGCTCACTCTTCCGCCCCATCCACCGTTACAGACTTTGTACACTTCCGAATGGACATTTTCGTCTGCCTGGCGCGATAGTGAAAAACAATGACCTATCACCGATAGGTCAATCTCGAATGAAAAGAAGATAAATACCCACTTAACAACGAAAATTTCCACCATCAACCAGCCTGTCAGAAGTTAAACAACCACAACAGGCATGAGCAGAATATTAAATTCAAGAAGCACACCGCGTGTAACTGGCGTATTTCGAAACAACACGCGCTGTAACGGAAAACACTGTCCACACACGGACGCCACCTTGAACTCGTGACGTCAAAACTCTAAATATACAAATATGGCCCAATGAGGTAACCCTGCATAACAAGTTATGGGCAACCGGTGATGGCCTCAAACGCACTGTCCTGTTTTATGACCCAAGCTGGTCCAAATGTCTAAATGCATAGCAACAGCTGATCTTGTTCGTGACCCAAGCTGGTCCAAATGTCTAAATGCATAGCAACAGCTGATCTTGTTCGTGACCCAAGCTGGTCCAAATGTCTAAATGCATAGCAACAGCTGATCTTGTTCGTGACCCAAGCTGGTCCAAATGTCTAAATGCATAGCAACAGCTGATCTTGTTCGTGACCCAAGCTGGTCCAAATGTCTAAATGCATAGCAACAGCTGATCGCTAAAGAAGTAACAGGTTGCCCACGTTTCAACGAGACAAAGCATTAAATACTGTTCTATTTTTGCCTGTAGGCGTTTAGATTTGACACTCGCTATATCCTGTTTAGATCCACCTTCACCGGCCTCTATATAGTTGTGTTGCTTGCACCCACCAGAGAGTGCGAGTGTTTACACTAGCGAGTGTTGATGGCGTCGTTCTTTGAGTCTGGAACCAGCGTTCTAGGTGATGGCGAGGGGATCAATACTCGCTCATGAATGTGTGTACGTACGTGTGTGTGAATGTGCGTTATACAAGAGTGGATTGTTTCGTGTGATTGTTCATTAACGTGAAGTAGCAGAGTTAGTGCCGTACGTGTGACTTTGTGGCATGGCGTTTGGAAATGATCGGTTGTGGAAATGATTGTTTATGACGATTTGCGTGATAATCTACTAAAATTAAACAGGAAGAATGATTTAAGTTGATGTAATACACATGTGCATACAAGTTATCATGCTTCTGAATTTTGTGAAATTTTAATTTAAACAGAACGATCAAAAATAGATATAAATATATAGTCTAATGAATTTGTACAGTATGGCTAACGAGGATATTGATACAATCTTGAGTCTTTAGTTGGGACCGGCGTCACTGCACTCGAGGTATTAAACAACAAGGAATTAGAGATAAATTTGCAGTCACAATATCAAACAAATACCAAGTCCTCAAACAACAAGATAATACAATAAATATAGAAGATCATTGGAAACAGGTAAAGGATATATGGAAAGAGACATGTGAAGAAATGCTGGGGAAAAGAGAACGCCAGAATAAGGCATGGATGACAACAGAGACCCTGGATAAAATTTAAGAAAGAAAGAATAAGAAAGCAGACATAAATAAGAGCAAAACGAGAAGTAATAAAGCCAAGACACATGAAGCTCACACAGAGGTGAATAAAGAAGTGATAAGATGCATTAAAAGGGAAAGAGGAAATATATGGATGAACTAGCTAAAGAGGCAGAGGAAGCAGCAAATATAGGGAATATAAAAGAACTGTACAGCAGCACAAAGAAATTAAGTGGAAAATACAAACAAATCAAAGCCTTTATTACAGATAAGAAAGGAAATCTGCTTAGTAAGATAGGACACAAATGGAGAGATGGAAAGAACACTTTGAAGAACTTTTGAACAGACCCGGCTCAAATATTCCTCCGTATATACTACCATCAGAAGAAGAGCTACACGTTAACTCTGGACAACCAAGCAAAGAAGAAATAATGAAATCCATCAAGCTTTTAAAAAAATTGTAAAGCCACAGGACCAGATGCAATTCCTTCGGTAGCCATCAAAGCAGATATTAACACCTCTACCAAGATGTTACATAATCTATTAGATAACATTTGGAAGAGGGAATAAATACCTAAAGACTGGAAAGAAGGTTATATGATTAAACTACCAAAGAAAGGAAGTTTACAGGAGTGCACAAATTATAGGTTAAGTATGCTACTATCAGTGCCAGGAAAAATATTATGCAGAATCATTCTGGAGAGACTAAAAGAGGCCACAGAGGAACATTTGAGAGATGAATATGCAATCCGCAGAATACCCACAAAGTTTATTAACCTGATAAGAACAATGTATGAAGGAATGAGATGTAGTGTGGTGCATGAAGGGCAGCTTACAGAAGCATCTGAAATAACAACAGGAGTAAGGCAGGTATGCCTTCTATCTCCATTTCTCTTACTGCTGGCCATAGATTGGATTATGCAAATAACTCAAAACAACAGAAATAGAATCCAGTGGTCACTAAACAAGCAATTTGATGATTTAGACTTTGCTGATGATATAGCTCACCTATCGCACAACGATCAACAGATGCAAGATAAAATGAACATACCTGATGAGAGATCACAACAGATGGAGCTGAAAATAAATAGAGAAAAGACCAAAATTATGAGAATTAATGCATTTTGGCAATAACCAAATAAAAAAAGGAGAAACTAGTTTCCAATACCGCTCCCTTGTCTCATGTCACTAAAACTAGTTTCCACTACGCGTGTCTTGTCTCATATCATTAAAACTAGTTTCCACTACGCGTGTCTTGTCTCATATCATTAAAACTAGTTTCCACTACGGTTGTCTTGTCTCATGTCACTGAAACTAGTTTCCATTACCGCTGTCTTGTCTCAGGTCACTGAAACTAGTTTCCACTACGGTTGTCTTGTCTCATGTCACTGAAACCAGTTTCCATTACCGCTGTCTTGTCTCATGTCACTGAAACTAGTTTCCATTACCGCTCCCTTGTCTCATGTCACTAAAACTAGTTTCCACTACGCGTGTCTTGTCTCATGTCACTAAAACTAGTTTCCATTACCGCTGTCTTGTCTCAGGTCACTGAAACTAGTTTCCACTACGGTTGTCTTGTCTCATGTTACTGAAACTAGTTTCCATTACCACTGCGTTGTCTCTGTCACTAAAACTAGTTACCATTACCGCTGTCATGTCTCATGTCACTAAAACTAGTTTCCATTACCGCTTTGTCATGTCTCACGTTAACTGAAAATAGTTTCCATTACCGCTGCCTTGTCTCATGTCACTGAAACTAGTTTCCATTACCACTACCTTGTCTCATGTCACTAAAACTAGTTTCAACTACGGTTGTCTTGTCTCATGTCACTGAAATTAGTTTCTGTTACCGATGTCTTGTCTCATGTCACTGAAATTTTGTTCCATTACCGGTGTCTTGTCTCAGGTCACTGAAACTAATTTCCTTTACCGCTGCCTTGTCTCATGTCACTGAAACTAGTTACCATTACCGCTCCCTAGTCTCATGTCACTGAAACTAGTTTCCATTACCGCTCCCTTGTCTCATGTCACTAAAACTAGTTTCCACTACGCTTGTCTTGTCTCATGTCACTAAAACTAGTTTACATTACCGCTCCCTTGTCTCAGGTCACTGAAACTAGTTTCCATTACCGCTCCCTTGTCTCATGTCACTGAAACTACTTCCCATTACCGCTGCCTTGTCTCATGTCACTAAAACTAGTTTACATTACCGCTCCCTTGTCTCATGTCACTAAAACTAGTTTCCACTACGCTTGTCTTGTCTCATATCACTAAAACTAGTTTCCACTACGGTTGTCTTGTCTCATGTCACTGAAACTAGTTTCCATTACCGATGTCTTGTCTCATGTCACTAAAACTAGTTTCCATTACCGGTGTCGTGTCTCAGGTCACTGAAACTAGTTTCTATTACCGCTGCCTTGTCTCATGTCACTGAAACTACTTTCCATTACCGCTCCCTTGTCTCATGTCACTGAAACTAGTTTCCATTACCGCTTCCTTATCTCATGTCACTGAAACTAGTTTCAATTACCGCTGCCTTGTCTCATGTCACTGAAGCTAGTTTCCATTACCGCTGCCTTGTCTCAGGTCATTGAAACTAGTTTCAATTACCGTTGTCTTGGCCGTGTCACTGAAACTAGTTTACATTATGGCTGCCTTGTCTCATGTCACTAAAACTAGTTTCCATTACCGCTGCTTTGTCTCATGTCACTGAAACTACTTTCCATTACCGCTTCCTTGTCTCATGTCACTAAAACTAGTTTCCATTACCGCTGCCTTGCCTCATGTCACTTAAACTAGTGTTCACTACAGTTGTCTTGTCTCATGTCACTGTAACCAGTGTCAGCTAAGGCTGTCTTGTCATGTCACTTACAAAGGTCATAATCCTGTCAGGCAACACAATTAAGCGGAACATGCGACACATGAAATATTACGTTGCACTTCTCACCTTGTCTCCAAACAAATCCCATTAACCTTAGCCATATATAGTTTTAGTAAGGCCTGCGGTTTGAAAGGGAAATATCGGAATCAGCCAAAGTTCGTGGACGTCTTTAACTACACGAGAATAACGGCTGATGTGATTATAGCCACAACCATCCCTGCCCCGTAAAACTGAAAACGTCACAAACTTTTGGTGATTCATTTCATGCCGCTGACCTTACTATAGATGACTGTACCATTAACCACACGCAGCCCTGGCATTATAAGAAGACATCATCATTTTCCTCCATATTGCTGGAGATAAGGACACGTATCAAATATACAAAATATTAAATTATGTGCGAGCTGAGAGTGGAGCTGTAAAGAATATATAAAATAAACATACAATGTTATGGGGTAGCTAAACCAATATAAAGACAAGACAAGCTACGACATATCGACAAACACCTTCATCAGTTAAAACAAACTAAACAAATGAAACAAATAAATCCTAGCCATCTGTGTGTTTGGAGCCGCAATAGTGCGATGGTTTGTGAACTGGACCACAAAGCACAAGCGGTCGAGTTCGATCCTGAACTACGGCTTCCAGGTTCACCCAGACTTATATGGATATCGGATTAATTTTCTCGAGGAAAGTGGAGCGGCACGGGTGTAATGCTGACCACATTCCTCAAAATCATGCTGAAAGTCTGAACAAATGATTGTCGCCAATAGCATAATCCCTAATACGGCACTTGTCGGCGCACTTTACTCCTTTTTTTTTTTTTTTTTCTATTTATGTGTTTAATTGTTTTGTTATTTTTTTATATACCTGTTGAACACTTTTAGCGAAGCGTCGTAGTTGTTTTCTCTTTCTATTTAGATTAGTTTTTCCATACCATTTTATGTTTATTTTACATACATCTTCCATATCGTTACTGTCACAAACTATGAAAGTTGTATACAAGATTGTGCACTGGACTGACCTTAGCTTGGTCCTAGCACAAGCTCTGTGTGCCCGCTAATGGGGGCAGCACCGCGACATTCTAGTACCGTCAATAATTTATTAACGAAAGAAACAAGGCGGCTGTAAAGGGGAAGGAATCGCTATAACGATCTGACACGGGATATGAGTAATAAATAAATACTGCCAAATAATAAATAATACCATAATAAATACTGCAGTAAAGTTGCTGTCAGTGTACACAAATGTCAAGTGGTTGTCAATGTGGGCTTCATTGCCTTATGACCAATGGCGAGTAAGTTAAAAAAAAGTAAAGTACTCCCGTCACGCCAAGGGGCGTATAGGGAATATGGTGTTAGTGACCATATATTTTACAAACCTTCGGCACATGATTTTTGGGGTAATGTGGTCGGTATTACGCCCGTGCCGCTTCACTTTCCCTGAAAAAATCAGGTACCCATTAAAGGCTGGGTGAACCCGGAAGCCGTCGGTTGGGATCTAACCCTACCTCTTGTCCTTTGTAGTCCAGTTCCCAATGGCGAGTGACTTCAGGAAAATAAGACTATATTATAGTGTGTCTGACATTCACAAAATTAGCTTGTATGAAATACCGTTATCTCATGAGAGGCATTTATCTGACAAATCGTCGCGCATGAGAGGACGCAGGTTTAGTTGGGCTAAACTGGGGCGCACATAAACAATTATAATTGTTACTATTAGAGAACATTGTTATTCTAATTTGTCTGTAATTATTGATAGAGAATGTGTGAGTTAAAAGCCGAGTACTATATGTGACAATAAAGAGTGATATTACAATATCAATTATGAATGAAGAGTGGATTATTTATTATATTTGCTCGTTCCCTAATTACTTTATACACCAGCTACTTTATGTTGTGGTTAGTGTGCTCGGTGGCTGAGTGATTAGTGTGCTCGGTGGCTGAGTGGTTAGTGTGCTCGGTGGCTGAGTGGTTAGTGTGCTCGGTGGCTGAGTGGTTAGTGTGCTCGGTGGCTGAGTGGTTAGTGTGCTCGGTGGTTGAGTGGTTAGTGTGCTCGGTGGCTGAGTGGTTAGTGTGCTCGGTGGCTGAGTGGTTAGTGTGCTCGGTGGCTGAGTGGGTAGTGTGCTCGGTGGCTGAGTGGTTAGTGTACTCGGTGGCTGAGTGGTTAGTGTGCTCGGTGGCTGAGTGGTTAGTGTGCTCGGTGGCTGAGTGGTTAGTGTGCTCGGTGGCTGAGTGGTTAGTGTGCTCGATGGCTGAGTGGTTAGTGTGCTCACTTCCTGACCAGAAGGGGCTGGGTTCAATCCCCAGCAGTGGCTTTTTTTCGAACTGACAAGGCTCCGGGGTTCAACCAGCCTCTAAAAATGGGTATCAGAGATTTTTCTGGGAAGTAAAGGCGACCTGGCGTGATACCGACCACATCACCGAAAAATGTGCCGTGGTTATAGAAGATTATGGTCACTAATACCATATTCCCCAAACGCTAGCAAGGTGTGAAGGGAGCCTTTACCTTTTACTTACTTGATGTTTGTCCAGTGTCATCCATTTCTCTGTGTATTAGTTAGTTAGACTCATCACCATAACTTTTCGACCTGTCCCAATCATCCTAGATATCCTCCTCTAACTTTTCAGCTCCCTGTGGAGCAAAGGTCTTAAACACACACTTCCCAATCCGTTATGTTTCTTGTCATTCTTTTAAGATCATTCCATGTCTTCCCCATCATCTTCATCTCTTCTTCTGTCTGTCTTCTCTAAGAATATCTTGGACTTCCTCTTTGTCTTTTTCCTTGGGGGTTCTTAAAAAAAGGCCTGTTGTGTAATACCGTCAGTTGACATCCGCAGTATGTGTCATATTCAGCGCCATCGTCTTCGCTGTATCTCTTTATTCACTGGTATTTGACTGGTACATTTCCATAATTCTATGTTAGTGATTTTGTCCTGCCAGTTCCATCATTTTATTCTGCGTAAGCGTCCATTTATAAAAGTTAAAAGTCTGTATCTTCATGATTGCCATTTTTATTGTTGTCCATGTCTAACAGCCATATAATAATACTGATTCTACATTGGAGTTGACAATTAAAAATTTTGAATTTAACCTAATTTCTTTGGACTCCATATGTTTCCCAGTACGAATGCTCCTCTTGTTTTTGATATCCCTATTTTCGTATCATTCTCTGTTCCTCATTTGTCTATATTACTGCTCAGATATATGTAAGATTGTAAGTCTAGTAGAGGTATTTCTCCTATTATTATTTGGTTATTGCCAACTGCATTAGTACTCATAATTTTAGTCTTATCTATATTTATTTTCAGTCTCAGCTTTTGTGATCTCTCATCAATTATGCTAATTTTATCTTGCATCTGTTGATGGTTGTGTGATAGGAGAGCTATGTCATCAGCAAAGTTCAAATCATTATATTATCACTAAATGAAATAAAAGATTGTGGAGAGATATGGTCACCTACGCCAGAGGGCACGATACTTGATGATGATGATGATGCTTTATGTGTGCCCCCCCCCCAAAAAAAAAAAAATCTCATTTATTTATCCAACAAACAAATAAACATGCTAAGTCAACATTGATCCATCTTTTTATTCTGTATCCAAAATCTTGTTAGAATAAATAACCGGTCTATGGTCAACTATTGATCGTTGTCTGGAGCCAATGACAATCGTCCATAGTGACCAGAGCTGACACAGTGTCAACATCGAGATTACAAACATTCAACCTGATTTGTCGTTTACCTTCAGAGAGCTTCACAAGAGCAACCATTGGCTCCAATAACGTGTTAGGAAAGCGGGTATTATTGTTGGAGCTAGTGATGATGTGTTGAAGCGCAGCCAAAACGCTAGAATGTTAAAATAAAACAATGTTGAACGTCTTGTTATTTTTCTACTGAAAGTATGACTTTGTCTAGTAATGTAGACTCTATCTACAATCCAAAGGTTACTTACTGAGGCGTGTCTTATATTTTCAAAGGTGTAAAATGTAATTCTTCCTCCTTTCAACGTCATGTGGAGCATATGTGTTCAACAAACACTTTCAGATCCCTGTGGAGCATAGGTCTTCAACAAACACTTTCAGATCCCTGTGGAGCATAGGTCTTCAACAAACACTTTCAGATCCCTGTGGAGCATAGATCTTCAACAAACACTTTCATATCCCTGTGGAGCATAGGTCTTCAACAAACACTTTCAGATCCCTGTGGAGCATAGGTCTTCAACAAACACTTACAGATCCCTGTGAAGCATAGGTATTCAACAAACACATTAAGCTTCCTGTGAAGCATAGGTATTCAACAAACACTTTCCAAGCCGTTTTGCTTGTTGCCATTCTTTTAAAATCATTCAATGGCTTCCCCATCATCTTCATCTCTGCTTCCATCTGTCTTCTCCAAGAATATTTTAATCTTCCTCTTTGTCTCTTCGCCTGGGGATTCAAAAAAGGTCTGGTGTGTAATACTCTCAGTTGGCTTCTGCAGTGTGTGTTCTATACAGCGCCATCACCTTCGTTGTATCTCTTTGTCCACTGGTATTTGAGTGATACTTTTCCATAGTTTTAAGTTAAAATATGATTACATATGATTATATTCTCTTACACCAGCTTCACAACGACAGTGTGTTATTGTATAATAATTTTTTAAATGACAATTGTCCAATCCACGACTTGAGGCTTATTTGGGTACTGGTGATATTGTCCATATTTTTCAACGACCAACTGCTGTCCATATGTTGTCCATATCAAGTAGTCCGCCCTATTTTGCAGAAAAATGCGGTACCCATTTAAGGTCGGGTGACCTATAGAAACAGTCGATTGGCATCTATATAACTTTTTATTTGCATTTCAATGTACTAACCATTGAGCTACTACTAAGTCTCTTCCATGATTATGTATTTTTTTATATTTACGTTCGTGTTGTACCATGAAACTAAACATTAAGAGAAAGAATATCAATAACATCAGATACGCTGATGATGATGTATTGCTAGTGACTCTCATATGATACGATCACATGAGTAACTAAATTTAGGAGCTCTTCTATTTTCCAAACACTCTTATCTCAGTTATTTTTACATCAATAACCAACACAATACCGGCGTCGTTAGTGGCTACACGTTGATGATGTTCTTCGGGGGAGATCTAAGCACTTATGGACCTGTCCGATGTACAATGATGAGCAACTGTCGACTAAACACCATAATGAATAGTCTTACCATGGAGTAAGATTAGCTTGTCACAGCTCAACAACGTTTCAGAGAACCTCTTCAATTTGAAGATTAAAACAACAATCAAAAAGACAGAAAGACAGAATCAGAAAATATAATATAAGAGTAAGAGTAAGCATTGAGCCAATCCTAAGCTACATACAGAAACAACAAATAAACTGGTGTGTCCATCTAGAAAGAATGTCGTGTGATTCCTTACCATAAGTCAAGTCAAGTACCCCCGTCACGCCAAGTGGCGTATAGGGAATATGGTGTTAGTGACCCGTCATGCCAAGTGGCGTATAGGGAATATGGTGTTAGTGACCCGTCATGCCAAGTGGCGTATAGGGAAATATGGTGTTAGTGACCCGTCATGCCAAGTGGCGTATAGGGAAATATGGTGTTAGTGACCCGTCATGCCAAGTGGCGTATAGGGAAATATGGTGTTAGTGACCCGTCATGCCAAGTGGCGTATAGGGAAATATGGTGTTAGTGACCCGTCACGCCAAGTGGCGTATAGGGAAATATGGTGTTGGTGACCCGTCACGCCAAGTGGCGTATAGTGAAATATGGTGTTAGTGACCCGTCACGCCAAGTGGCGTATAGGGAAATATGGTGTTAGTGACCCGTCACGCCAAGTGGCGTATAGGGAAATATGGTGTTAGTGACCCGTCACGCCAAGTGGCGTATAGGGAAATATGGTGTTAGTGACCCGTCACGCCAAGTGGCGTATAGGGAAATATGGTGTTAGTGACCCGTCACGCCAAGTGGCGTATAGGGAAATATGGTGTTGGTGACCCGTCACGCCAAGTGGCGTATAGGGAAATATGGTGTTAGTGACCCTATATTTTACAGACCTCCAGCACATGATTTTTTGGGGCAATGTGGTCGGTATTACACCCGTGCTGCTTTACTTTCCCAGAAAAAAAAATCCGGTACCCATTTTAAGGCTGGCTGAACCCGGAAGCCGTCGGTTGGGATCGAACCCTACCCCTTGTCCATTGTAGTCCAGTCCACTAACCACTGAGCTCTCGTGGCTCCCGATTCCTTACCATACGAAGCATATATTAAAAGAGGAGAAGGTAGAAGAGCAAGAGGCAAAACCAGAGTAAGATGGACAGACAACATAAAAAACGCTTTCATAACAACTGACAATGAGTGATGCTGACAAAGATACAAGACAAGAACTTTGCATCTCCCTCGACACCCGAACGAGAACACGAGGATGTGAGGAAAGAGAAGAGAGCAATAACAATAATTAAAGAGAACAACTTTAAAATGTAGACACCCTTGATGTTAATGAAACATGATGATGATGTTTCATACTTCTGCTTAAAAAACTCTAGATAGCATGTTCTACCACTAGAGTGATAACATGATATCTAGAATTTCCACACACAGCTTTATCAATGTGGGCATATTGAAAGCAATTACCAGCGGCAGTTCCCCGGTAAATGTGTATACTATGATAATCAATAGTATCCAGCGAGTGCCATTAATCGCTGGCGAACACTGGAAGTGATTATCATGCTGGTAGTTGCAGTGAGAGGGGAAACGTTCAGGCGCGTTATTACAAGGTAAAAGTGTTGAAGAAACAGCGAAAACAAAGAGACGGTTCTCATTAACACAATATGACATAAGAAGGGACACACAAATGATCAGAAAAAAATGATTGAATTAGAGCAGTGATTAAAGCTTTGGCTTTGCTATTTAAGGTGATTGATTACACATCTGATTAATACACAGCTGTTTGTGTTCATCACAAAGTGGCAGTTTAGTTATAATTTTGGAAATTCTGCAACGTTTATGGATGAAGATATGACACACTATATGACCTCCTACAGGGCAACAACACAATTTCTCAACTTTGTGAGATCCTTCTCGCCCTGTTTCAAGTCTGATCCATTCTATTGGTCTCTGTTTCATTTTAATCCTCTAGGTTGTCGACTCCCCTCTGAACTCCACTAAATGAGAGTTCATCTGGTTACTTCTGGATTGTATCTGACTACAAGACGTGATTCTCTTCAACCTCCCCTACTCGCTATTATCATGACGTACATAAATTGATATTATAAATAACATCAGTTTGAAGATGAACCACAGAAATAACAAGCAGAATAGCTCAGGCCAAAATTTTCAGAAAATTAAAATATGTCTTATCCAACAAGTCTATGTCAATAGATGTGAGAAAGAGTCCTCACCTCATCGGTGATCAATAGAACCAATTCTGACCTATTGAAGCGAATCATGGACAGTAGACATACAAATAAAAATATTATTAGAGACTATAGAGATGGAATTTATCAGAAGAACAATGAAAGTTCCATGGACATCTAAAAACACCAATGAGGACATTCTAAAAGAAGTCAACATAATAAGGGAGCTCCTAAACACCATCAGAAAGAAACAATCAACATTTTTCGAGTACATCATTAGAACAGGAAAGTTGAAATACTTGGTTACAACTGGAAAAATACTGGAAACAAGAGATCGCGGACAACAAAGAGAGAAGATACTAAATATCTTGGTATCTTGACGTGGAAAATAGTCAACAACAGAATTAGCTCGTTACAAATCACGTGCCCAACTTCAAAACGCTATTACTCAGTAACCGTTTGTTAAAAACTGTTGACATTTTCCAAATGTTATTAGAATGCAAAAGACCCTTTAAATGTATATTTAACAAATATCTTGCAGCTGCAGTTTTCTTAAAGCGGCGAATTTCTTTGATGTTTGTCAAAATTGTAAATTGTGAACCCCTAAATAATAGAAATTACCGTAGTTGCTGGTCTATGATTAATTTTCACTAGGTAAAGGCGTAGCCGTAATGGGGAAATAACTGAATAAGGCAAAACACCAGGAGAATTATTGTCTTCTCAGTTCGAGGACGGACGATAATATCAAGGTATACCTGTATGTCCAATTTTCATAGTTGTGTGGTCCTGAAAAGGACCGTTTGTTGAACTAATTTAAGGTAATATAGGGGCCAACATTGTGGGGGCTATATACTTTCATTCTGAATCAGACGAGTCTAAAAGATTAATAACTGTTTGGGGTTGAACATTCCACAAACCATCATTTTTCCAATATTCCTCTTCCTGTTTTAAGACGTGGTCTTTACATTTAGCCCAATAATCTTTGTCTATATTTAATAAAGCGAGATTAGTAAGAGTCTTTACATCGCATATTTTGAATGTTGTATTTTCATCTGCCACTTGTCCTTTTAATTTTGCCCAGATTAGTTCTATTGGATTTAAATGAGCATGGTAAGGTGGCAACCTCAAACTTATGTTTCCGTGCTCTTGGATAATCTTATCTATTTGAAAAATCTTTGTCCTTTATTTTTGCATTACTAGAGATAGTAATTCAGGTTTTAAGTACATGTTATTAAATTGTATGTGCTCCTTTGTGAGCCATATCTTAATAGCATCTTTTGTACTGGATGACGTCGGGACTTTATCTTCAAGTAAAAGAAAGTAAAGTAAAGTACCCCCCGTCACGCCAAGTGGCGTATAGGGAAATATGGTGTTAGTGACCCTATATTTTACAGACCTTCAGCACATGATTTTTGGGGTAATGTGGTCGGTATTACGCCCGTGCTGCTTTACTTTCCCAGAAAAAATCCGGTACCCATTTAAGGCTGGGTGAACCCGGAACCGTCGGTTGGGATCGAACCCTACCCCTTGTCCGTAGTAGTCCAGTTCACTAACCACTGAGCTATCGCGGCTCCCACTAATTTTTAGGGAATTAGTAAAACCCAGGTGTCCTCGCCAGGGTACGAACCCCGGCTGTTGCCGTGGTAAGCCAACCGCCTATCGATTGCGCTAACCGGACACCCTTTATCTTCAAGTGCAACAATGTTGTGGTACGCTGCATTGTCCATTATTAGGCAAGATGGTCGATCTAGTGATGGGAGAACAGAATTTTCAATCCAATGTCTAAATATGTGACCATTCATCTCAGAGTGATAATCCCGATTGTCTATGGATTTTGAAAGAAAAATGAGCTCTGCATTCTGTATTAGTCCATGTTGTTGACTACCTGCATGAGCAATTATCAAGCGCTGTCCTTTGCTGCTAGGTATTAATCTCTTAATCTTTCCATCTGATGACTGCCATTCCATTTGGTTAGTGTGGTGAGCATTGATCCATGCTTCATCCAAGTACACAATATCATAACCTTGCTTGTGCACCTCTTTTACTTCACTTAAGTACTTGCTTCTCATGACTACTATATGTGGCTTCTCACAGATGATGTTTCGTCCATTCGAATACTTTCTGAATGTAAAGCCTGCAGCTCTCACATTCCTCCATAATGTAGACTTTGATATTTCAATACTGTTGTTCTTTGTCAGCGATACTTTTAATTTTCTTATTGTAACAGTTTCATTCATACCCAACATTTTGCGAATTTCACTTCTAATAAGTTCACTGTCGAAATTATCCAACATTTTTGCTCTTCCTTGTGATTTTGTATATTTTGAACATTGACGGTCACGTGCTTGAATCCAGCGATTAAATGACCGTTTAGATAAATCCAAAATGTGTCTTGTCCTATTCTCAGGGTTTTCTAAAGAATGAAATAATCTTCCTCGTTTAGCCTCTTTGCAAAAATAGCCATACATTTTTATTGCGATGTTTTGTAAACTGCAGAATTTCATTTTAAGACTCATGATAAATGTTATCGTTCGAATGAACGGAAATGGAACACACAATTTTTCGTGTTTTTTACAAGTGTCTAAATGTGTCAAAAAACCACGGTAAAAGCGTGCAAACACGTCAATTTTTCCGTGTATGGATTTTTACTCGCTATTTTTAACTTAAAATACTGTAAACATTAAGTTTTGACTATATCAATGGGTCGTTATAAATTTATATAAATCAAATAAGCAACAATAATAACCAAATGTTTTTTTAAAATGAAATTAATTCCCTGTTGAGTTGTAATCATTATAACTTTACATGCAAATTTTGAACAACTTACAACAAGCAGTTAAAAAGCTATCGATTTTAAAAGTTGTGCACGAGTTATGAAACAAGCTATAATACGATGCACTGTGGATAGAAAATTATAGAAGGACATGATCGCCTACGTCAACCGGTAAAGCACATTATGATGATTATTAATTGACTTTAGTTTGAATTATACTGATGAGTCTCAGATACGAAACCTACAAAACTTTTTGCTTTATCCCGCCTTCTTTTTAGCTTTGATTTGTTATTAATGTAACAGTGTGTGAACACTTTCAGAGACGCGGAAATAATATAGCAACATTTGTCAACGTTAGTTGTTTCATTTACCATGTATATTATTTCATTTGTTTGGCTTTGAAGAAAGCAATATATTTACATCATCCAATGCTGAGCACGCAAAATATTTGTGACCGTGTTTTTGGCTTCCTCTTCTTTCGCATACAAACGTAGCGAGGTAAGTTGTTTTTTTTAATTTATCACTGGTGCCCGATGCATCCGATGCTCTAGGTAATTACTCTGGATTGCTTCCAAATTGACATAATGATATTTATAAAACTGCATCTCGTTAGTGTTCTGTCTTTGCATTTCTTCACGTGGTTGTCAACAGTTTTTAAAGTGGCACTTTTTGTAGAAAGAAATAACACTATCATTGCTCTTGTTGTAAGAAGTGTCAGTGTTTCAGCCTCCTTAACTTGTGTTTGTTTTGTACGATACGAAACCTGCAAAACAATTTCTCCATTTTGACAAATAAATATGTGTGATTCCTTGTATATAGTTCAAGAGTGGTTATAATGTTATTCAGAAGAATTGAATTCCCTTTAATCCCTTCTTATTTATTCGTTACATTTTTTCTTATCGCCACGAGTATATTAGAAGAATATAGAAAAAGAGTTATTAAATATTATGTAGAGCCAGTCTTAACATATGGATGTGAATCATGGACAAGGATATGACAACAGACAAGGAAATCACTGGAGTCTGTAAAAATGTGGTTTTACAGAAGAATGTTGAGAGTACCATACACAGCTAAGAAGAGTAATTTTTTTTTAATATTCGCTCGCCAGCTTTTTACCTCTGACGAAGTCCCTAGAGACTAGTAACTGAATTTTGCGAGTTAATCCGTTTTTCCCTGGCAGTCGTGTGAACAGGGGTCCCTCGCCGCACAGGCAATTAACTTCGTCTTCGGATTTACTTATATTTTTTCTGTCCTTGAGTAATTGAGGTTTCAAGCCGGGCCTCGCTTCTGAGACCAGGGGTGGTTGCCGGGCCTCGCTGCTGAGATCAGGGGTGGTTGTCGGGCCTCGCTGCTGAGACCAGGGGTGGTTGCCGGGCCTCGCTTCTGAGACCAGGGGTGGTTGCCGGGCCTCGCTTCTGAGACCAGGGGTGGTTGCCGGGCCTCGCTGTTGAGACCAGGGGTGGTTGTCGGGCCTCGGTGCTGAGACCAGGGGTGGTTGCCGGGCCTCGCTGCTGAGTCCAGGGGTGGTTGCCGGGCCTCGCTGCTGAGACCGGGGTGGTTACCGGGCCTCGCTGCTGAGACCAGGGGTGGTGCCGGGCCTCGCTTCTAAGACCAGGGGTGGTTGCCGAGCCTCGCTTCTGAGACCAGGGGTGGTTGCCGGGCCTCGCTGCTGAGACCAGGGGTGGTTGCCGGGCCTCGCTGCTGAGACCGGGGTGGTTGCCGGGCCTCGCTGCTGAGACCAGGGGTGGTGCCGGGCCTCGCTTCTAAGACCAGGGGTAGTTGCCGAGCCTCGCTACTGAGACCAGGGGTGGTTGTCGGGCCTCGCTGCTGAGACCAGGGGTGGTTGCCGGGCCTCGCTTCTGAGACCAGGGGTGGTTGTCGGGCCTCGCTTCTGAGACCAGGGGTGGTTGCCGGGCCTCGCTTCTGAGACCAGGGGTGGTTGTCGGGCCTCGCTTCTGAGACCAGGGGTGGTTGAGACCGGGCCGGGCCTCGCTTCTGAGACCAGGTGGTTGGTTGCCGGGCCTCGCTGCTGAGAGGGGTGGTTGCCGGGCCTCGCTGCTGAGACCGGGGTGGTTGCCGGGCCTCGCTGCTGAGACCAGGGTGGTGCCGGGCCTCGCTTCTAAGACCAGGGGTGGTTGCCTCGCTTCTGAGACCAGAGGTGGTTGCCGGGCCTCGCTGCTGAGACCAGGGGTGGTTGCCGGGCCTCGCTTCTGAGACCAGGGGTGGTTGTCGGGCCTCGCTTCTGAGACCAGGGGTGGTTGCCGGGCCTCGCTTCTGAGACCAGAGGTGGTTGTCGGGCCTCGCTTCTGAGACCAGGGGTGGTTGCCGGGCCTCGCTGCTGAGACCAGGGGTGGTTGTCGGGCCTCGCTGCTGAGACCAGGGGTGGTTGCCGAGCCTCGCTGCTGAGACCAGGGGTGGTTGCCGGACCTCGCTGCTGAGACCTGAGGTGGTTGCCGGGCCTCGCTGCTGAGACCAGGGGTGGTTGCCGGGCCTCGCTTCTGAGACCAGGAGTGGTTGCCGGGCCTCGCTGCTGAGACCAGGGGTGGTTGCCGGGCCTCGCTGCTGAGACCAGGGGTGGTTGCCGGGCCTCGCTGCTGAGACCAGGGGTGGTTGCCGCAGAGAGAGATCATCAATAACAATCCCAACTAGCCGGGATTTGAACCCACAACCTCTCTTTCTCGAGGCCGGTGTTTTGCCTCGAGACCAACCGGTCCCCCAGAAGAGTAATGAAAACGTTATGAAAGAGGCCAAAGCAAAAAGAGAGCTAATTTTCAATATTAGGAAGAAACAATCCAGAGAACAGCTGGAATATATTGTAACAACTGGGACAGTTGAGGGACGAAGAGATAGAGGGAAGCAAAGAGAAAAGATACGAGACAGCTTAAGAGAATGGTTTGGCAGAAGGTCCACAACAGAAATGATAAATAACTGTCGAGATCGAAAGTTGGGGAGAGATATGATCTCCTACGCCAGCAGGCATGGTAATTGATGATGATGATGATGCTGAGATTAGGACACTCGCTTCCTGATCAGAAAGAATAATAAACAGAAGTGTCGAAATGTTTTCGGACT
This sequence comes from Megaustenia siamemsis, assembly GCA_032433765.1. NCBI lineage: Eukaryota > Metazoa > Mollusca > Gastropoda > Stylommatophora > Ariophantidae > Megaustenia > Megaustenia siamemsis. Next base: position 917,544 of record JAVIAB010000139.1, on the reverse strand, counting down.
GAAAAATGTTCCTGAGTTCGCCCAACCTCTAAAAATGGGTACCATAGATTTGTTTGAGAAGTAAAGTCGACCTAGCGTGATAACTACCACATTACCCAAAAATGTTCGGCGGTTGTGAAAAAACATGACCACCAACACCATATTCCCTAGTGAAACGTGGGAGGAACCTTAAGAATTAGCCCACAGCAGCAGCTTGTACGTCATAAAAAAGGTAGTAAATATATGGCAGGTTTGATATGCTCATAATGTTGAAGTAAATCAATGCTGGACTCGTTCTGAGTTCAATAGTGCAGATAATGCAAACTTTAGAGGTAAGCTCTAGTTCGATATTGGGAGTATACAAATGATACGATTTGTTGTAGTCACCTGAAACTTGATAAAGAGGAAATGAAATATATCTTGCATTACGCACACATTCCTCGAAAAAAAAAAAGTAAAGTACCCCCGTCACGCCAAGTGACGGCGAATAGGGAATATGGTGTTAGTGACCATACATTTTACAGATCTTCGGCACATGATTTTTGGGGTAATGTGGTCGGTATTACGCCCGTGCCGCTTTACTTTCCCAGAAAAAAATCCGGTACCCATTTAAGGCTGGGTGAACCCGGAAGCCGTCGGTTATTGGTTATTGGTTATGGAAGGCCTCGGTATCACTGCAAACGAATTAAAATCCATAATTGCTCAACCGCCCGTGCCAGTGGAATCATCCGAATTACTAACACATCTCCCAAACAAAGAAAGGTAACTGTAGTCCCCATCGTAGCAGTCTCAGCACACGCCAAAAGACATAAGGCGAAACCGCGCAGAAAGTGAACACAGCCAACTGTTCCCTGTCATACGATATCAACATTCATCGTAAACAAGCGGGATATCGAAACATGATCAAAACGGATGAGACACACAGCTCACGGTGTGCACAGAGCACTTAACTCAGTAGCTCCTGCAACAAGCCGGACTTGGAATATGAGGAAACTGCAAGAAGGAACACTTTTCAGACATAGCCTTCAATGGTTCCTGCCGCCTATCCACCATATACCATGGAAGTTCGCGTCCTCCCGAAAATGATGATCGTCGTAGCACTTCATGATGTTAGGCCATCGTTGATGACTCCAATTCCAAACATATAGACACACAGTGGTGGTAAGTTATCATTTCCAATCCAACAGAAGCCACCTGACCTGTAGTTGGTAAAACCACAGAGAGAATATGATTTTGTGACCTTCACTGATTCACTCTTGGATGTGAATGTGTAGTTTACAAAAGAGGAGAAGTTTTCAACTACATTGATCCAATTTAAGGTAATTCTGGGATAGCAAGGCAAGTCTCCTTTATAGCAGCAGAACTTGATGTTCTCTGCTCCCTTCTTGTAGCTGCTGCCACACGATTCTGATGTCTCATTAACTTGGACATCATTCAAGAACAATGTCAGATTAACATTCCATAGATCTGGCTCTGCTGATGAAGTGCTTGGTGCAACAGTTGTATCAATCATACAGGAGGCTCCTGGTTTGTGGTCATTAATATCACAGACGGCATATGATGTTGTTATATTCCGTATTTCTTTCTGGGGTGTAAATATGTGGCACACACATGGAGACTGGTTTGTGGTCACAGTAATCCCATTAAAGTCAATTCTAGGGTAGCATGGCATAGCTGTTTCAGAACAGCACAATACTATGATGTTTTCTGTGTTCGCTATAAAGCTGCTGCTGCTACACAATCCTGACCAATTATAGGTGTGGACATTATTCACTTGCAATGAAAAAACTGCTTTGTTTACATCATAAACCCTTGGAAGCGAATCATTTATGGGACTAATAGTATTTACACAGACATACCATAGCCGTCGATTGGGATCGAACCCTACCCCTTGTCCTTTGTAGTCCAGTTCACTAACCACTGAGCTTTCGCGGCTCCCTAAACATTCCTCGACACCCTCAGCTAAAACCTGAGCAGCCTGGCCTATATGGAGTGGGTTTCGCTGCGCATAATAAGCTCATACGTTTTATAAACACCTGAAATAGTACATCAGAACGCATAATAACTCTGGCAATCAACTCAGACGCTAGACCAATCAACATTATTAGCGCCTATGCACCAACAGAAAATATCTAAGGTCTGCTGAAGATACAGTCTTAATCGCTAAGAGTGAAACATTTACAAGAAATGTTAGATATTATAGTGAAAGAAAGCAAAAATAAAGGACTCACCCTTAATATAAAAAAGACAGAAGTAATAGTAACAACAAAGAATCAGATATCACCGCAGTGCAAAATAAAGACAAGTGGAACAATATTAAAACAGGTAAATGAATTTAAACATTTGGGAACTTTGTTAATCTCAGACGGAAGATGTACAAAAGAGGTGAGATGCAGAAGGGCTCAGGCAAAAGCAGCTTTCCAAAAATGAGGAAGATATTGTGCAATCAATTTTTAACAATAGAAACAAGAAAATGAGTTGTTAAATACTTTGTAGTGCCAGTCTTAACATATGGATGTGAATCATGGACAATAGGACAAAAGACAAAAAAATCACTGGAGTCTGTAGAAATGTGCTTTTACAGAAGAATGTTGAGAATACCATGGACAGCTAAGAAGAGTAATGAAAATGTTCTGAAAGAGGTCAAAGCAAAAACAGAGCTCATTTCCAATATTAGGAAGAAACAATCATCATTTTTCCCCATATAATGAGAAGGGCTCAGTTGGAATATATTGTAATAACTGGAAAAATGGAGGGACGAAGAGATAGAGGGAAGCAAAGAGAAAATATATCAGACAGCTTAAGAGAATGGTTTGGCAGGTCAACAACGAAAATTATAAATGACTGTCGAGATCGAAAGTTGTGGAGAGACATAATCACCTACGCCAGGATGCATGGTTCTTTAAGATGCACCAACAATGGTAGCAATGACAGAAGATAAAGATAATTTTGTTTGAGATGCTATAAGTTACCTTGGATTCAGTCAAAGTAGAACAACTTCACCAACTGGGTGATCTAAAGGTACGCATTGGATCTGATCATCATTCATGGCCATCATGCCTAGGTGATCGTGGTTTTGGCAAAATGAATGAAAATGGTCAGAGACTTGTAGAATGTTGTTCCCTTAACAATTTATGTGCTACCAACAGCGTCAAGAACCAACAAAAAGCAACATGACGTCACCCAAGTTCAGGCGTTGGCACCAGCTGGACTTTCTCCTAGTTCGCAGACAACACTTAAATAATGTTAGAGTAACCAGAGCATACCATAGCACAGACTGTTGACACAGACAACACTTAAATAATGTTAGAGTAACCAGAGCATACCATAGCCCAGACTGTGACACAGACAACACTTAAATAATGTTAGAGTAATTAGAACATACCATAGCACAGACTGTGACACAGACAACACTTAAATAATGTTAGAGTAACCAGAGCATACCATAGCACAGTTAGAGTAACTGCACAGACTGTGACACAGACAACACTTAAATAATGTTAGAGTAACCAGATCATAACATAGCACAGACTGTGACACAGACAACACTTAAATAATGTTAGAGTAACTAGAGCATACCATAGCCCAGACTGTGAAACAGACAACACTTAAATAATGTTAGAGTAACCAGAGCATACCATAGCGCAGACTGTGACACAGACAACACTTAAATAATGTTAGAGTAATTAGAACATACCATAGCACAGACTGTGACACAGACAACACTTAAATAATGTTAGAGTAACCAGAGCATACCATAGCACAGACTGTGAAACAGACAACACTTAAATAATGTTAGAGTAACCAGAGCATACCATAGCACAATCTGTGAAACAGACAACACTTACATAATGTTAGAGTAATTAGAACATACCATAGCACAGACTGTGACACAGACAACACTTACATAATATTAGAGTAACCAGATAATACCATAGCAAAGACTGTGACAAAGATAACACTTAAATAATGTTAGAGTAACCAGAGCATACCATAGCACAGACTGTGAAACAGATAACACTTAAATAATGTTAGAGTAACCAGAGCATACCATAGCACAGACTGTGACACAGACAACACTTAAATAATGTTACAATAACTAGAATAACCAGAACATACCATAGCACAATCTGTGACACAGACAGCATTTAAATAATGTTAGAGTAACCAGAGCATACCATAGCGCAGACTGTGACACAGACAACACTTAAATAATGTTAGAGTAACCAGAGCATACCATAGCACAGACTGTGAAACAGACAACACTTAAATAATGTTAGAGTAACCAGATCATACCATAGCACAGACTGTGAAACAGACAACACTTACATAATGTTAGAGTAATTAGAACATACCATAGCACAGACTGTGACACAGACAACACTTAAATAATGTTAGAGTAACCAGATCATACCATAGCACAGACTGTGAAACAGACAACACTTACATAATGTTAGAGTAACCAGATCATACCACAGCAAAGACTGTGACAAAGATAACACTTAAATAATGTTAGAGTAACCAGAGCATACCATAGCACAGACTGTGAAACAGATAACACTTAAATAATGTTAGAGTAACCAGAGAATACCATAGCACAGACTGTGACACAGACAACACTTAAATAATGTTAGAGTAACCAGAACATACCATAGCACAGAATGTGACACAGACAACACTTAAATAATGTTAGAATAACCAGAACATACCATAGCACAATCTGTGACACAGACAGCATTTAAATAATGTTAGAGTAACCAGAGCCTACCATAGCACAATCTGTGACACAGACAACACAGCACTTAAATAATGTTAGAGTAACCAGAACATACCATAGCACAGAATGTGACACAGACAACACTTAAATAATGTTACAATAACTAGAATAACCAGAACATACCATAGCACAATCTGTGACACAGACAGCATTTAAATAATGTTAGAGTAACCAGAGCATCCCATAGCGCAGACTGTGACACAGACAACACTTAAATAATGTTAGGGTAACCAGAGCATACCATAGCACAGACTGTGAACAGACAACACTTAAATAATGTTAGGGTAACCAGAGCATACCATAGCACAATCTGTGACACAGACAACACTTAAATAATGTTAGAGTAACCAGAGCATATCATAGCAAAGACTGTGACACAGACAACACTTAAATAATGTTAGAGTAACCAGAGCATACCATTGCACAGACTGTGACACAGACAGCACTTAAATAATGTTAGAGTAACCAGAACATACCATAGCACAGACTGTGACACAGATCACGCACTTGTCACTAGCAAAGTGAAGGCAACCACTAAAAGGCTTTACAAATCTAGAGAACAACCAGGCCTAGGATCAATATCACTGGAACAAAATTATCTGACAACCAAGTCCTGTTCACGAATACCTTCCAGAAATGCATGGAGAAAGTAGCAGACCTAGACAATATAGATGATTTATGGAACCGGCTAAAATCTCACATCCTTGACTGTGCAATCTCTTCTTTTTCTAAAGATACAAATTCCACCAAGGACTGGGTTCAAGAAAACTCGATGAAACTCATGCCATTTGTAGAGAAAAAGAACAAGGCTTTCCAAGCCTTAAAGAACTACCCATGTCAGAACACAAAAGACACATTCAAACAAGCAAGATCAGAAGTACAAAGGGAATCAAGGAGACGGTCGAATGAGTACTGGTCAAATCTGTGCTCTACGATCCAGAAAGCTGCTTAGCTGGGTAATTCACGAACTATGTATAACAACATTAGGATTGCTCTAGACCCAAACATCTAAAAAAAATTGATCCCTTAAAAGATGCTAACTGTGAGTCTATCAGTGTCAAAACTAAACAGATGGAACGATGAGTCAAACATTACTCAGGTCTCTATTTTAAAGACAGACCAGCAAGCCCACTCCTAGACCAGCTGGTCCCAAATACTAAGTCCTGACTGAAATGGACGTTAAACCTACTGAGAAGGAACTTCATGACGTCATCCGCGACCTCTCAAGTGGAAAAGCTTTCTGGTAACGATAACATCACAGCCGAAATACTCAAGGAAAACCTTGAAACACTCATTCCTCACCTCTACAAACTCCGTGTCCAATGATGGCAATGATGGAGATATACCCCAAGACATGACAGATGACAAGATTGTAACGTTATATAAATAAAATAAAGGGGATAAGGGCGATTACAATAACTCTCTCTCTCTCTCTCTCTCTCTATATATATATATATATATATATATATATATATATATATATATATATATATATATATTTATCCCTCCTGAATATAACTGGAAAGACATTCGCAAGAATTGTTTTAAAGCGTCCACATCAACTGGCAGAACGTATCCTTCCTGAAATTGCTTTGTTGTGTGTTGCCTTCGAAAGATACGTACATCAAATTGCAGGACAAAGTAACCAAATCTAATGTCTTACTTCGAGCCAAACTCACGTTCATCTTGGCAACACATGGAAGTCAAAGCCTAAGGTGGCTGGGTCATGTAAGAAGAATGGTAACATTCGTATTTCCATACAAATATTGTATGGCAAACTGAGGGACATACACAAACTGACCCGGGGGCAGATCTGTGCTGAGATATAAGGATGTGTGGCTTTCTTGAGGGAATTCTCTATCAGTGAAACAAAACTGGGGAAACCTGGCTGCAGGTCATAGAACCTTGAGAACAAAATAAAAAATGGCACAGCAAATTTCGATGCAGTGCTGATATCAAATTCAGCCAAAAGGCACAGGAGAAAGGAGACGAGACCAAGCACTACGAATACATCTATCTTGTTTGTTCTATGGATGAATCTGTGTGCTCAATATTGAGTGATTCAGCCACGAGAGAAGCTGTTCAGCAAAGCAGTATCCTGCAAAAGACATATTTTTTTTTTGCAAACTACTGACTTATCATGATTGCTTGCCACCAACCGTCTGTCAAGACGTCAAATGCCATATATTATTCATTTTCATAGGATCAATCTATCTATCTATCTATCTATCTATCTATCTATCTATCTATCTATCTATCTATCTATCTATCTATCTATCTATCTATCTATCTATCTATCTATCTATCTATCTATCTATCTATCTATCTATCTATCTATCTATCTATCTATCTATATATATATGTCTGTCTGTCTGTCTGTCTGTATGTCTGTATGTCTGTCTGTCTCTGCCTGTCTATGTTCGCTCGTCCGTACGCGTCCGTCCGTCTATCTATCTATCTATCTATCTATCTATCTATCTATCTATCTATCTATCTATCTATCTATCTATCTATCTATCTATCTATCTATCTATCTATCTATCTATCTGTCTGTCTGTCTGTCTGTCTGTCTGTCTGTCTGTCTCTGCCTGTCTATGTTCGCTCGTCCGTACGCGTCCGTCCGTCTATCTATCTATCTATCTATCTATCTATCTATCTATCTATCTATCTATCTATCTATCTATCTATCTGTCTGTCTGTCTGTCTGTCTGTCTGTCTGTCTCTGCCTGTCTATGTTCGCTCGTCCGTACGCGTCCGTCCGTCTATCTATCTATCTATCTATCTATCTATCTATCTATCTATCTATCTATCTATCTATCTATCTGTCTGTCTGTCTGTCTGTCTGTCTGTCTGTCTGTCTGTCTGTCTGTCTGTCTGTCTCTGCCTGTCTATGTTCGCTCGTCCGTACGCGTCCGTCCGTCTATCTGTCTGTATGTGTTTTTCTCTGCCTATTACTGTCGTTAGACCTGAAGACGTTACGCAATGCGACAATGTTAGAACGTTCGATGATCATTGTTATCAAGTTTCCACAGAACTCCACTTGTATTTCCCCCACAAATCTCCGTTCTGACCGAGCCGCTCAATATCATTTCTCTCGTTTCTGCGCTGGTCTTGAATTCATTCCATAGTACGCGAAGTATTTCCCTGTCATTTGTTTTTAGTAAATTTATCTCATTTGTCTTCTACTTCATGTATTTTTTTGCGGAAATTATTCCTAGCTTTTCTGTCAGTTCTTCGCCTAAAATCTTTTTTCTTATACTGTTTGCTGTTATGCTTCAACCACATTTTGCTAATGGTTATTTATCGCACTGTTCCTGAGTATTAGAGATCATGTCTGGCGTTGGTAGAACAACGCTGCAATAAAGATTGTATTATTGAGTGCCCGTTATACTTCTAACGTTTTTTTCTTTGCATTATTGAGTTTTTATTTATTTATGTGTTATCATCATTGCAGTCCGAACATTAACATATGTGCTCAGATCCCCACCTCCGGACTTCCGGTCAATCTGACGGACAGGCGGCAATGAAATATTCAGGCACTGTATGAAAAGCTTCATTTTTTGCAGTTACCTCATATTCCAAGTCCGGCTTGCTGCAGGAGTTACTGAGATTAGTGCTCTGTGCACACCGTGAGCTGTGTGTTTCATCGGATGGTGTTTCTATATTCATATTACTTACGATGAATTATCATATCGTATAACGAAGGCTAGTTCATTTGCGTTCACTATCGGTGATACTATGCCTTATGTCTTTTGACGTGTGCTGTGTTTGCTACGATGGGGACTGCAGCTTCTTTTTTTATTTGGATATTCGATGAAATATTAATTGTGATGAGTCCCCTGGCACGGACGGTTGAGCAATTATGCATTTTAATTCATTTGCAGTGATACCGAGACCTTCGAATAACTATAATTATAACCTATCTCCTCCGAGGCCTTCGAATAACTATAATTATAACCTATCTCCTCCTCAGCATGTCCCGCAACTTTCAGACCCCGACGACTCCAGTGAATCATTTTAGAGGACGAGCTATGTTTACAGAACTGGGGAAAAAATATCAAATAATCAACAACAGAAAAAACAATAAAGAACAATATATGGTCCGAAGCAGGATCGAACCCGTAGTCAATGACATTGCGCCTTGCCATGAGAAACCAAACGATAGAGCACACGGCTAACTCAGCTATCTAAAACATAGCAACCATTGACGATGTCTTTCACGCAGGTGCACTCATGACTATAGCATAGGTTTACGATAACAACTCGGGAATACATTTTGTATCTGTATTTTCCTATTAAGACAAGTATCTCCTGGATATAGTAAAAAAAGTAAAGTACCCCCCGTCACGCCAAGTGGCGTATAGGGAAATATGGTGTTAGTGACCCTATATTTTACAGACCTTCAGCACATGACTTTTGGGGTAATGTGGTCGGTATTACGCCCGTGCTGCTTTTACTTTCCCAGAAAAAATCCGGTACCCATTTAAGGCTGGGTGAACCCGGAGCCGTCGGTTGGGATCGAACCCTACCCCTTGTCCGTAGTAGTACAGTTCACTAACCACTGAGCTATCGCGGCTCCCACTAATTTTTAGGGAATTAGTAAAACCCAGGTGTCCTCGCCAGGGTACGAACCCCGGCTGTTGCCGTGGTAAGCCAACCGCCTATCGATTGCGCTAACCGGACACCCATCTCCTGGATATGGTAGGGCTGAATTCTTGCGTTGCAGACAAAGAGTTATAGGACGAAACAGCACGAATAGTTGTGTCCATTGGTTTAGACTGGAGACAAATAATAAATTAACATTATTATAGAGGGAAACTTCCCATAGAGAGATCAGCGGATCATTTCAGGGAGGAGGTAGGCCCTATGTTTACAGCCCTCGGAAAATATCACAAATTTCTGAATGTAACCATCTTTATCCCTATCTTCTTCATTAGAAAGAGAGACGTTGACTCATGGTTGTCAAAGTCCTGTGTCCTTCCAGGATCTTGGAGAGCATTACTGACGTCTGTTTGATCCATTGGTTCTTCAGCGACAGCACAGCTATCAAACCTATCCGCTCGTTCATTGCCCCGTACTCCCAATTTATATACTTAGTTATTTCCTTGTTGATCATTAGTGATGATATATGTCCGATGATTTAACAAACGTTGTTCCATATTGTTTAATTTAACAAACGTTGTTCCATATTGTTTAATTTAACAAACGTTGTTCCATATTGTTTAATTTAACAAACGTTGTTCCATATTGTTTAATTTAACAAACGTTGTTCCATATTGTTTAATTTAACAAACGTTGTTCCATACTGTTTAATTTAACAAACGTTGTTCCATACTGTTTAATTTAACAAACGTTGTTCCATATTGTTTAATTTAACAAAAATCTAATATAATCTTATTAGATCTTTTAAATCTAATTAATCGAATGACTGCTAACAACAATTTGTGAGAAATGTGCTGCATCATTTAACAAATATATAATAATATTACCACGTGAAATTTCTAATGACTTATTTAACAACATTATTTATATTAACATTACTTTGTGAAATTATTATTGTCTATGTTAACAAATCTATACTAACACGCCGTGAGGCTAGAAGCTGCCACTATTACTACAAGTACTACTACTACTCCTACTACTACTACTACTACTGCTACTACTATTACTACTACTACTACTACTACTATTACTAATACTAATACTACTACCACTACTACAACACACACACTCACTCTCTCTCTTTATTTTTCTCTCTCTCTCTCTGACTAAATCCCCATTTGAACATCAACTATCATGCGCCACATTTCCTATTGTAAGTCACACTCTGATAACAAAATATCAAGAGCCAATCATCGCGGCATTTATCTGAGATAGGTACATCATTTCCGCGCCGCTAGATGTCGCATAAAGCTCATTGTGCTTTACCTCATCTATCTATGTTCTTGGTGAGATGTTTGATCTTATTTAATTAGTCTATGCCTTTCAACTTTGCTTCTCTAATAAGTGTTCTTTTTAGTGTATCTCTATGTCTTCCTCTTCTTCTGTATTCTGATGTTTTCCATATAAGAGCCTGTTTTCGAATTTTCTTGTTGTCTCTTCTCAACACATATCCCACATATTCTTCTCTTTCTAATTGTAGATGAGATCATTGGTTGCATGGCCATTTCTCTTATTTCTATATTAGTCTTGAATTCATTCCATTGTAATATGAAATATACAAAATATAGCCGGAGAGAACATATAAAATAAACATAATATGGTATGGAGCAGCTAAACTAATTCATTTCCTAGTCTCTAGGGACTTCGTCAGAGGCCAAAGCTGGCGAACGAAAAAAAATATATTGCTTAAAAATAAAACATACTGGTGCCGAGTGTTTCTCAGAACGATGATATCGCAATGGTTAGTGTATAGGTCTACTGTGGAAAAGAAATTGGGTCCTATTCCGATCGACGGCTTCTAGGTTCGCCCAGTCATAAACAAGTACAAGCTTTTCTAGAAAAGAAAATGACATTGGCGTACTGCTGACCACGTTGTTCAACAATTTGAAGATACATTTTTAATGAGCACAAATAACTTCTCTACATGCTTCGGAGTTTCCGAGATTTCTTTCTTTCTTTATTTTGTAAGCTTCAGTTAAGTGAAAGCACAGTAAAAGGATGAAACCATGATCATTAGGTCGCAAAGTTAGATATGGCCTTTGTCGTCATGACAGACGGTTGGTAGCAAGCAATCATGATAAGTCAGTAGTTTGGTAAAGCATTAGTGTCTTCTACTGGGTGCTGCTTTACTGAACATCTTTTCTCGTGGCTTAATTTGCCAATCCTGGGCAGACAGATCCATCCACATAAAGAGCAAGGTGTACCCGCGGTACCCGGCTTTGTCTCCTTTCTCTTGCGCCTTTTGTCTTCTGAATTTGACTTTTCGCTCGCCAGCTTTTACCTCTGACGAAGCCCCTAGAGACTAGGAACTGAATTTTGCGTATTAATCCATTTTTCCCTGGCAGCCGTGTGCACAGGGTCCTTCGCCGTACAGGCAGTTAACTCCGACTTCGGAGGTACTCATATTTTTTTCCGTCGATGAGTAATTGACGTTTCAAGCAGGGCCTCGCTGCTGAGACCAACCAGTCCCCTGAATGTGACGTCAGCACTGTCTGGAAAGTTGCTAAGTCGTCAAGTTGGGTATCTGCCAACCACCTCACCAACCCTGCCACATAATATAACACTTACTTTTAATATAACACTTACTTTTAATATAACACTTACTTTTAATATAACACTTACTTTTAATATAACACTTACTTTTAATATAACACTTACTTTTAATATAACACTTACTTTTAACAATATGTAGTGAAAGCTTATAAAGCTAATAGTAAAAAAATGTTACTTAACACAATTCGAAAAGACAATTGAAATTTGTTGGACATGTGAAGAGACATAATATCCTACTAAAAGTTATCTTGGTATGGACGGTACAAGATGAGGTAGAAGCAGACCAAGACAAACTTTGGACATGTAACATCAAAAGGTGACAGGTGAATCTATGACAGCGTGTACAATCAAGATAAGAGACAGGGTGAAATGGCGCTCCATGGTAGCCAACTTTCGATATGGAGACGACAATCAATAAAAGAATGATGTAAAATCTTCATGAAAAAGCGCAAAATGGTATGTTTCGGCCACGTATCTCGATTGTCCGGTCCAGCAAAGACTATTCTGTAAGGAGCTACGAAAGAAGCAAGAAGAAGAGGTAGAAGAGGTAGACGGTGAAAGCAATTGGAGGATAACATTAAAAGATGGACAGGCCTCGACTTTGCAGTTTCAAAGCATTTACTGAAGATAGTGCAAAATGGTGAAGGTTGACAATGTCTGTCAGTGGTGCCCCAATGACATCGAGGGTTATGGAAAGAAGAGCAAGTGAAATTAAAATGTTGTCATAATGGATGTCACTGACATAAGCTTGAGAACCCCTGGCTGTTGCACAGAAAATCGTACGCCGGCAGGTTCTCATAACGTAAATAGCGAATGATCGATATCATGCCATAGAGGATAGAAGCGAATATTCCTGGCTTATCCACAATAAATGAGGTCAGTGGCTTTCATTGGCAGTGATCATGCGTTCTGATGGGCGGTCATGCAATTCACAGCCTCTGCCATCATCATCAAGCACCGTGTCTGCCTCAGCAAGAAATCCTATCTGTTCACATTGTTTTATCTCAACAACAATCGGATTATGTTGTTGACTTCCAAGCAAACCATTCATTTAGCCCTTTCAGCCGTGACTTTTGTTGTTGTTGAGAGTTTTTTAAATAAAATATTTCATGTGATTCGATCACAGTAATGACCCCTAACAGCAACGCAGCATGCATCATGTGGTAACAATTATAAACATTTGTGTTTAATATGAGGTGGAACTCAGAAGTCCCGACAGTCTTTCGTTATCTTATATAAATGTATAGGGACAAACAACAATCCATATAATTTGAAAACGAACGTTCCGGAAGGTCATGCTACTATAGGTTGCATAATGTTGGCGATTCCCAGTGATATAGTCTGCTGGACCTATAAGTCCCGTCAGGAAACAACGATTGTTAACTAAGATAATGTAGCAAATACGAAGCAGGACATTTAGAACCGATCACTGCTGAAAAGGTTAAATTAAACTGTCTTGTTTCTTTTCTCTTAGTTTGTCTCTTTCTCTTCCCCTCTAAATCTTTTCCTCTTGTCACTATTTATACTTTTTCCTTTGCATTGAGTGGCCAAATATGATGATCGTTTCTCTTTGATGTTGGAAATAAGTTTTCTTTTGTTATGACCTCTTTTAGAACATCCACATTACTATTTTTGGTTGCTGTTTATAGTAATTTCAAAATTCTTTGGTCGCTAATGATTTTCTTGTCAGTTGCCAGATTGTCCACGGTTCATTCATCACAAAAGAACGTATGTAACACTGACGAATGTTTTCTTATTTACTTTGACAAAAACGTGTTCCATAATACCGTTCTCATATTCATGAATGCAACCTTTACCTCAGCTAATGTTATAATTGAGTTGTTATGTAGAGTGCTCAAGTTCTAGGGTTTTTTGTATTTAACTGTTTTCACTATAAAGGTGTACGATAATGGTACCCTTAGCAGTATTGCCGTTAGGAAAGTGACGTAGAGATTCTAAAACTGTCTTGAGTGCGTCATTTGATGTAACGCCGCTAAGCTCTATCTTGCGTAATGCCCTTACTCTCAAATTCCCATTCGTTTTGCTGCTTTACCGACTGGAGCATGTGTTTTGAAACCTGAAGATTTACACGAAAATTGAGAACCTTGCAGTTTCAATAACAATCATATCTACAACAATTTGTTCCATGTAATAAACACACAAACGCACGAACTAAAATAAAATTCGAAACACAGGCAAGCAAAGCTAGTCACTATTCAGCCAATAGTCTCAAAGCTCCTTTAAATTTAAACTGTTTAAAGTGTACATGCAATTTATTAACAATTATTGACCAGAGGCGTAACTAGGGATTTCAGCGCCCGGGGACAAAATAGTGTTTGCGCACCCCTCCTGTCCTCACTCCTGACAAGATCCGTCATGCTCTCCCGGGCATTTTATAAAACCTGCATTTGTTTCAGGTATGAGAAGGATGAACAGAAGTAAAATAATGAAGGCAAAAATGGTCAATTTGGCGCCTCCAGATTCTGCTCTCGGGGACAGATGTTCCCACACACCCCCCCCCTCCCTTTTAGCTACGCCACTGTTATTGACCGAATCATGTTTTCAGTAAAATATGTGAAAATGTGTGTCTGACTTTTCAAAAAAATTTTGTTTCAAATGTAAATATTCTGAATCGTGTATAAATGGTTTACTATTATGTGAACCAAACATACCAAGGCATGATGTTTCTACTTTGTCTAGGTCCCCTATCAGCTTTTTCTCTCTCTTACATTCTCTCTCTCCTTCTCTCTCCTCTCTCTCTCTCTCTTTCTCTCGATCTCATATATATATATATGTATAGGTCGCTAATTCTCGAAAGAATAGCACACACACTGAGATTAGGAGAGAGAGAGAGAGAGAGAGAGAGAGAGAGAGAGAGGTTGCAGAAAGGGAAAAAGATAGGTCGTCGTGTCCAGACCTCGAAGGATCGATAATGTATAAATCGATCAGAAGCAATGACGAGAAGTCTTAGAAAACTCGCTGGCAAGCATTCTAGAAATATCTAGAAGGGTATTGTCTGACATATCTCTTTGCCATCTGTCAAACCGTCTTAAGACTACAAAATCTGTCCAGAGGCGCTTTGAAGTTTCTTGTTTCCGATACTCTGTGAACGAGTCTTTGTACAAATAATAGAAGGAAAGAGTGGCAGGCGTAGAGAAAGACTTAAAATAAGAAAGACAGAAGAAAAAGGAGTATAAGTTTAAGTAAAAGAGACATTTTTAATGGGGTAGTGAAGAAAGAGGAGGAAAAAGAGAGAATAAGGAATAGGACGAAAAACAATTGAAAGAAAAGAAGTAGAAAAAAGTAGAAAAATTATAAAAGGGAAATTAATTTATTTAATATCGCTGAAAGAAAAAGAGTTGAATAATAAACTAATTTGGTGGAAAGTGATATACCTGAAACAAGCGAGGATTGCGTAAGTAGTCATTGAAGAAACTAAAGCGGACTTTAGGGTCTGTGGAGAAAATGAAATAAGTGGAGAGTAAACGAGAGATGGAGAATTAAACTTGTTTTAATTTGTTTAAGTAACAGAGAGAGGAGAAGGTGGATGTGAATGAAATAAGTGGAGACTAAACGAGAGCTGGAGAATTAAACTTGTTTTAATTTGTTTAAGTAACAGAGAGAGGAGAAGGTGGATGTGAATGAAATAAGTGGAGACTAAACGAGAGATGGAGAATTAAACTTGTTTAATTTGTTTAAGTAACAGAGAGAGGAGAAGGTGGATGTGAATGAAATAAGTGAAGATTAGAAAATAAGAAGGAGAGGAAAACAGGTAGAAGGGGAAGAAAAAGTAGCCAGAGAGTTTTAGAAAAAGAATAAGCATGAGAAGGCGAAATGAAAAGAGAGACAGAGAGTTTTAGAAAAAGAATAAGCATGAGAAGGCGAAATGAAAAGAGAGACAGAGAGTTTTAGAAAAAGAATAAGCATGAGAAGGCGAAATGAAAAGAGACAGAGAGCAGGAGAAAAATGGGGAAAGCAACAAAGAAACAGAAAAGTGATGAGGTAGCAAAGAAGAGATGCAACGGAGAGAGAGACAGAGACAGATAGACAAACAGAGAGAAGAGATAAATAAATTTAGGAGAAATATGGGAAGAAAGAAAAGACAGCGAGACGGAGAGAGCGATAGAGAGAGAGAGAGAGACCTAAAAACTTTACTTATACACCGACTGGTGTAGGACTTCAAACAATATTCATTGAGACTTTATTTACTTATTGTCATTAACTCACCTTATCAAAGCTCAATATGGGCCATTCACTGTGTGTGCCCGTTGGTTTCTACTAGTGATAGAAACACTAGTAACTCTGGAACCTTGGTACTATTTCTCGCACCCCCGCACTTTGTGTGCGAGTTTCATCTCTATGCCGTCGTTGGCAAAGAGAGAGTGCTGGAAGCAGCACGTTCAGAACTACTGTGAGCATTGATTTTCATGTTTGGGAGACACATTGTCCCCCGGCATAAATTATTTCACTGTCACAGCGTCAGTTGTGTTGTTTGTGTTCCACTGAACTGATCATTTTAAAGGATCTTACTCGGGAAACGTTGTGCAGGGATTCATGTATGACGTAGTTTTCGGGATACAAATATGCTTCGTGTGATTGTTTTCCTCGAACGTCCTCGTTTATTCTTCAGTCATCCCAGCGGTGAACAGAGCATTCAGGAATAAGTGATATCAACCAGTTAGTTCTCGTCTGTGGGTGAAACAAAAAGGATGAACTTGAATTATTTCTCATTTTCTTCAGAAAAATTGTGTGACCTGTGTGCTCCAGCAGATATAATGGATTATCAGTCTTTGTTATCTGGACAAAATCTTGAACAGCATCTGTGCTGGGATTCTTGTCTTCCGATAAAGGCCATATTCTGGCAATTAGGCCTGGTTATTGTTGATGTTACCAGGCGATGGTTTAAATATGTGATCACTAATACCTTCTCACAAACAATCTGAACTTCGCTTCCTGTTTCAGTGAATTTATCCATTCGTTGACCACCAGAACTCTACATTTGGTTGGCAGAGAAATGTGTCGACTAAATAATTGATAGATTCTAGCTTTCGAGTGAAGACTGACTATACAACAAAGCCGCCTTCTAAGCGGTTCAACTTCATACAGCATTCCCCAAATAATGTGAATATAAAAAGTACACATTTCCAACTAACGTCTGACATAGTATCTTCAATTTTAAATTATCTGTAGCAAGAATCGGTATCCCAATGTGATATCTTGTCCATATCAAACCGGAATTACGTGCATTGCTTAAGAGTTGTTGCCAGGATCATTACTGTTTGTTCATGAGATTTGCTTGTGTCTGACAGTTCCATTCTATTCAGACTATTTTGGGGGAATTAATACCTGCGTTTTTGGATATTGGACAGTTCTGCCAGCAGGATACCACCGGTGTAATTATGAAGAAATGTTAATGAAGTGGCGAAACATGTTCAAATGGTTGGTTTTAGATAAAGAAAGTAATTGTCTCAGTGTCATTTTTTAGTTACTTGATTTAACGTTGTCTTAGATCATTTTGGCGACACTCGCACTCACCTTTCTCTATATGTGTGTATGCGAGTACGATTTATCCACTTAGACATCCTTAAATTCACATTTTTTAAGCGGTTGTTGCATGTAAAGCTCCCGAGTTTGAATCGTTATATATGTTATGTCATTATTACATATACTATCACTACTGTTTTCTGTATTGAACCTTGCTCCCTTCTAAACTTTGTTTTTGATATTCTTCGTTTCATGAATGTTGTATTTTTTCTAAAAATGGATTTACTATTATTCTCGAAGCAGGTCAGAGGCTTGGCGAAACATAGGAATCCATTGGTAGCACTAAGTAGTACACTTCCGGTTCTGCTTGTGCCCATTGATCATCATTACAATGACAAGGAAACTCCATGTATTGTTTGAACGAATTTGTTTATGTTTTCAATGTGTAAAGAAAAAAATACTTCATACAATGTCCAATTCTTTGTCATTTTATATTCGATTACGGCGTCTTCCATTAAAAAAAAACTGCTCGGTAATCAGGTCTGTCCTTGCCAGTTTTTGCATAATTCCTCTTTTCCATATCTGTCTTACGTTTTTGACCTTCGTCTCTAAGTTTACATTGTTTCCTGTTTACATGTATATTCCAGTTATCTTCGCTCTGGTGACAAATGCAATTGACTTGTAAGCTTGTGTTGGATCTCCCTCCGTGGTACTTTACTTACCATTTATTCCACAGTGTGTTGATTTGTTATTTACCATAATTAAATATTGTAATGACATCCGTTCATCTGCACTGAAGTATTCGGTTAAGTAAAACAAAAATAATGATTCCCCAAAGCGTATGGTTAACATGATGCTGCTGTCCCCATTTTGCAATGACCATCAACGAGTTCCACTCAGCGCAGGTTTGAGTAGAAATCACGAGTCGTGGGACTAGCGTTCTCAGAACTGTGCCTACCGTCAGACGGCAATGGCGAACCAGTAACGTATCATGTCTAGACAATTACACAGCCAAAAATGATGGGGCAACGTTTTGTAACGGATATGCTTCTGCCTTTTACCGGCACATTTTCTAGAGTCATGTACCCATTTATGGTAGAAGGCGGGAGTTTGAATCGAACCCGGCCTCTTATCTTGAAATAGCTAACCACTGTGCTACCGCGGCCTCTAAGTAAATGTTAATAAATGTCTCAGGTTTTGTATTCTGCTTTCTGTTGTTCGTACAATGTAACTGTTTTAGTTGTAACTCATTGTTTTAGTTGTAACTCGTTGTTTTAGTTGTAACTCGTTGTTTGTTGTAACTCGTTGTTTTAGTTGTAACTCATTGTTTTAGTTGTAACTCAGTGTTTTAGTTGTAACTCGTTGTTTTAGTTGTAACTCATTGTTTTAGTTGTAACTCATTGTTTTAATTGTCACTCGTTGTTTTAGTTGTAACTCATTGTTTTAGTTGTAACTCGTTGTTTTAGTTGTAACTCATTGTTTTAATTGTCACTCGTTGTTTTTAGTTGTAACTCATTGTTTTAGTTGTAACTCAGTGTTTTAGTTGTAACTCATTGTTTTAGTTGTAACTCAGTGTTTTAGTTGTAACTCATTGTTTTAGTTGTAACTCATTGTTTTAGTTGTAACTCATTGTTTTAGTTGTAACTCAGTGTTTTAGTTGTAACTCATTGTTTTTAATTGTTTTATGAAGATTTTGGCGGGGGGGGGGGGGTTTACATTTTTTGCTAAGATGTTTTTCTTCCCTTATTCAGATATGACTGATTGTTTTTTTTTTTATTTTGCTAAAAATTCTGAATTGTTGTGTTGTACAAGTGACGCCCTGTAGGACACGAATGAAGTCTTTCTTTCTTTCTTTCTTTCTTTCTTTCTTTCTTTCTTTCTTTTCTTTCTTTCTTTCTTTCTTTCTACGAACTGTTGCCAACACTAGCGGAATACCCACTATCCGGGACGTCATATAACAATACTCCATTAATTGTGTTAGCATGAACAGAATTCACGAGCTGAGTTCCTGGTGTATAAATCTATGAAAAAAGCTTCAATTTTTCAGTTCTACTTTACAACAAATCTTTATTTAGAACTGTGCTTTTTTTTAAAATGTATATGACAGATATGAGAAGCACGCTTTATTTGTCATTGCATAATTGAACATTGATCTACGAAATATGTTTCATTTCACATAACAAACTATAGAATATTGATCTGTTAATAACACGTCATTTTCTACTTATACTGTTGAATATTGATCTGTTAAAAACACTTCATTTTCTACTTATACTGTTGAATATTGATCTGTTAAAAACACTTCATTTTCTACTTATACTGTTGAATATTGATCTGTTAAAAACACTTCATTTTCTACGTATACTGTTGAATATTGATATGTTAAAAACACTTCATTTTCTACTTACACTGTTGAACAATGATCTGTTAAAAACACTTCATTTTCTACTTACACTGTTGAAAATGAAGCACACGTCACTGATTAATTGTTGAATCTTTAATCACTACTCCATCAGTACACTTTATTTCCTACTTATATGTACATATACAAACGCCATCTGTAAATCTCAAGCTTGCCTGCTGGGAGGTTTTTCCCGAAAACGCCCCATTGCTTGTGACGTCTTGAGCTATGCAAACTATCGACAGTTTACAATTGTTTACAACAATTACTTAATGAAATGTACATGATAAGCAAAAAATATGGATTAGATATGAATTTAAAAAAGACTAAAACTATCATCTTACGCAAAGATAATACTTAAAACCTACAAGTGGATATCAAAGTTGAAGGAATAGACCTGGAGACAGTTCAGAGATACAACTACCTTGGACATACTATAACCAGTGATGGAAAATGTAAAACTGGAAAAAACAAAAGAATTGGAGTGGCAAAAAGTAATTTTAATGCCATGAAACGTATACTAACATCAAAACAAATAACACCAAGACTAAAATTAAGAATAGTAAAATGTTATATCTTCTGAATATTCCTGTATGGCCCAGAAACATGGGCATTAGACAACAAAACAGAACAGAAAATTGAAGCCTTTAAAATGTGGATTTACAAAAGAATAGGTACAATTAGATGGAAAGAAAAGAGAACAAATGATGAAGTTTTAAAACAACAAGAAAACTAATAAACACTAACCACAATTAGAACAAGACAAATGAAATTTTTTGGGGCATGTTAAAAGAGACAACAGCCTACTAAAAGTAATATTGGAAGGGGAAATGCAGGGTAAATGAGGCAGAGGCTGACCAAGACTAACGTGGACGAGTAACATTAAAATATGGACAAGACAGCCTATGACAACCTGCACCGTCAAAGCAAGAGACAGAGCGGAATAACGTTCCATGGTAGCCAACCTTCAATGGGGATACGGCACTTGATGATGATGATGATGATGATGATGATGATGATGTTATTTTATCAACAGCCCCTACCAGCAATGCTAAAAACGTCACAACCTTTGTGTGGTCCCCCCCCCCAACGGGCACGCATGAATGATAAAGGTGGCATTGTATTTATGTGTCATTACTTATTAACAGAAAATACCCTGAGAAAACACGTCATTGATAGGTGTGCACTTGTCATTGCACAAACAAGGACATCATTTCCCAGACCGTCTTTTCTTGGCCATTAACTTCAGAAAAGTTGTATTTTGTTGTAGTCATTGCTGGCGATTTTCTGGATAATGCCTTTTCTTTTTGTTGCTACATCTTAAGAAAATATCAAATTGTAAACATAAACACTAACCGTAGGATGCTGTATTAGAACTGTCCATTCATCGCTTGACTTTTCATTTCAGTGATTGACGTTTATTGTTTGCTCGTGCATTATTTAACGAACGCCCATTTGAATATCAGCCTTTGCACATTCACAGACACTTAAATGTGCTTTTAATACAGATTTGTCTATGCTGCAGTTGTATTATTCAAACTGTTACGCATTACTTCCCGTGAATTGATTCTTTTTTCATCAAGTGATGCTTGTGTGGGGTTTTCTTATGACGGGGTCAAAGCAAAGAAATGCAGATAAAATGTGAAGCTGCAGTAAAGCTAATTGTAAGGAGAAATGATAAAGCAAATATATTTTAAAAAATAGAAAAAACGGTATGGTTAAAGCTTTACGTCATTCGTGGACGATACAAATTGAAACAACGTTTCGGCCCAATAGGCCTTCAGCAGGAACAAACATACAACACACACACAGATATGTATTTAAAACAACAAATAATAAAATAATAATTTTGAACTAGAATGAGAAAAAAAAATAAAGGTCTTTCCTACAAACAGGTCTTCCCTGCAAACAGGTCTTCCCTGTGCGTGTACCGTGGCGTTTACTTTCCTTCTGGACAAAGCACAGTTTTCATAAAAAAGTAGTAAAGAGCATACAATAGCGTGATGACGATCGGGTGTTACCTGTAGCACATGACGCTCCCTACCGGACGAGGTGGCTGTGAAGTCCCCATTAACGTCGTTAACACCAAAAATGTAATATACATCTTAAGAACATTGATAGAAAGATCTATAGAGGTAAAGAAAGATCTATATATGTGCTTTATACACTAAACAAATTTGACAAAGTAAAGCACGTGGAAATAATAAAAATGCTGCAGAAATTAAACATTGATGGCAAGAATCTGCGAATCCTAAAAAAAACATGTACTGGCAACAAATAGCAGCTATACGAATTAATAACAAAACAGGACAATTTCAATATATAAAACAAGGAGTCAGACAAGGCTGTGTTCTGTCGCCAGATTTGTTTTCACTTTACAGCGAACATATTATGAGATCAATAGTAGACAAAAAAGGAATTGAAGTCAACGGACACAACATAAATAATTTACGATATGCGGATGACACAGTCTTAATAGCAGAGACAGAGAATGAACTACAAGAAATTATAGATATAATAGTAAAAGAAAGCAACAAGAAATGTATCAGTCTGAATAGTAAGAAAACAGAAGTAATGGTTATATCGAAGAAACAATCATCACCGGCATGCAGCATAAAAATAAACATGACAAATCTGAAACAAGTGCAACGTTTGAAATACTTGTTTACGGTGATAACATCAGATGGAAGATGCAACACAAAAATAAAAAGCAGAATAGCTCAGGCTAAAATAGCATTTCAGAAAATGAAAAATATCTTATGCAACAAATCTATGTCAATAGAAATGAGAAAGAGAGCTCATCTGTGCTATATAGAACCAATCCTGACCTATGGAAGAGAATCATGGACAACAGACAAGTAAATGAAAAGAACATTAGAGGCCACAGAGATGGGATTTCTCAAAAGAATGTTGAAAGTTCCCTGGACAGCTAAAAAGACCAATGAGAAAGTTCTCAAAGAGGCCAACACAAAAAGGGAGCTCTTAAAAAACATCAGAAAGAAACAATCAACATTTTTTGGGCACATCATGAGAAGAGGAAAGTTGGAATACTTGGTTACAACTGGCTAAATAAAAGGAAAGAGAGATCGCGGACGACAAAGAGAGAAAATACTGGATAGCTTGGTGTCATGGCATGGAAAACAATCAACAACAGAACTCATACGATGCACTGTGGATAGAAGATTGTGGAAGGACATGATCGCCAACGCCAACCGGTACGGTACATGATGATGATGATGAGTAAAGAGCGCCCGTCATGCCAAGTGGCGTATAGGGAATATAGTGTTAGTGACGATCATTTTTATAGACCTTCGCCACATGATTATTGGGTAACGTGGTCGGTATTACGCCAGTGCCGTTTACTTTCCCAGAAAAAAACCGGTACCTACTTAAAGGATGGGTGAACCTGGCAGCCGTCGATCAGGATCGAACCCGGCCTCTTGTCCTTTCTAGTCCAGTTCACTAACCACTGAGCTATCGTGGCAGTCACAGGTTGCAATGAAGACCTTTTTTTTTTTATTGTTATTTCTCATTCTAGTTCGAAATGTTTGTTTTTTTTAATTGTTTATTATGTTTTGTTTTAAATACATATCTGTCTGTGTGTGTGTGTCTGTGTATGTTGTATGTTTGCTCCTACTGAAGGCATAATGGTCCGAAACGTTGCTCTAATTTGTGTCGTCCATTTATGAAGTAAAGCTTTAAACCATGCCGTTTGTTCTATTTTTTCCAATTCTCCTCTTCTAATGAAACCAGTCAATTGCTTCTCGCGAAAAAACGCGGACTATTAATTCTTTCTTCTTTAAATATCATTTTATATTGATAATCCTGTTTGCATTATTATCATTGACATATATGTGACGGTTAATGCTTGTAATCAATGTTCACATCACGTAAACCCTGTCGCTTGTCACAGTGTCGTAATCACGTTATGCCACAATATATCTGTCACATAATTTAAGTTTGATTTATTTAAATTTGCCATATCTACCATTTATTTGTGCGCTTTATTATACGTGTAATTCAATATCGTGTCTGTTTTAAGTGCAATGTGAGTTATTCACACTATTTGTCTTATATACAATCTGCTTTATACTAAATGTGTCTTGGATAAAACGCTTGTGCCGTGCACAAAATGTAATTCACATAATCTGCCTTTCTTATTTATACACAATGAATGAAACTAAGGAAACTATGACATAAACTATGGACACTTGCGAAAGCTCTAAGTGACGAAAACAACTGATGACCTCCAATATCATTAATACACAATCAGAACATTCTCACAGGCAAAAGGGCTGCAAATCTACTGATAGAGACTTACAAAAACATTAGTAGAATAAACATTCCAATAGACAAACAGAAAGCTGCAAGGCGGGAAAACCAAGATGCAAAACACATGCCTTTAGCACCCGAAGAGCATCAGACGACCATCTTTACCCCGACTGAATTAGATGTTGCCCTCAAAGGATTGAAGCTCAAAAGTTCCCCTGGTAAAGATGGAATCTCCAACGAAATGCTCCTAAATCTGAGGCAGAAAGCCAAGAGTCAGCTTCTAAGGATAATAAATGCTAGCTGGAAGAGAGGTCATGTGCCGTCAATCTGGAAAGAAGCTATTATGGTGCCCATCCATAGGTGTGGAAAAGACCCACCAGACCCAAGTAGCTATAAACCAATTAGCCCACTGACCTGTTTGAGTCATGGAAAGGCTGGTTAACAGAAGACTTATGTGGCATTTGGAGAAAAAACAACAAATCGTAACACAACAAAGTGGCTTCCGTCAGCCCAGATCAACTGAAGACCTGGTCACCTACATTGCACAGGAAATAGAGGATGCTCTACAAGAAAAGAAAACATACACTGGCAGTGTGGGTCGACATGTAGATGGCTTTTGATAGGGTTTGGCCAGAGGGTTTAAAGAACACGCTTTTTAGACTTGGCATCCAGGGTCGTTTATTCAATTGGGTCTCTCAATACCTTCAGGATAGAACGGCCAGAGTACAGGTTCAAGGTCAACTAAGTAAGAAGGTCTCTATCGAACAAGGTGTCCCACAAGGCGGAGTCTTGTCCCCAACACTCTTTTTAATTGTCATAAATGACATCGTAATGGACATTCCGCTTACAATACACTCAGCAATACACGCAGATGATCTGGCGTTATGGGCTCGCTTGGAAAGTATGTCGGTGGCTGGACCCAGGATGCAAGATGCCCTAGGTGAACTTGAAAAATGGACGAACACCTGGTTCTTACCAATCAACGAAAATAAAACTACATATACAATTTTCAGCCTATCAAGAAACACACTCTCTGCTAACTTGAAGATAAAAGACCATACACTCCCTATTAACCAAAACCCAACATATCTTGGTGTGACCATGAATCGCAGAATGGCTTGGAAAAATCAGATAGACAGAGCAAGGAAAAAAGCCAGAAAGCGAACAAATATTATGAAGAAATTGGAAGCAACGGACTGGGGGGCAGACAGCAATATTTTAAAAAGACTATACGTAGGAAGAGTCAGACCAGTTCTAGAGTATGGAGTCACAGCCTGGGCTATGGCTTCCAAATCACACCTTAGCAAAATTAACAGAACACAGAACCAAGCTGCCCGTATCATCACTGGTGCTATGAAATCTACACCTATCAAGACTCTAGAAACAGTAACAGGTTTACAACCCTCAGATGACAGACGGATCACTAAAGTATTGCAACAAGCGGAGAAATATAGAAGGCTCCTTAGCCACTCCATGCACCAAAGAATATCTGGTTCCGGAATTGTACGACTAAAGAGAAGCAACTTCGCTGCAATTGCCAATGAACTAACTACTGGAGATCCAGTACTCCAGTAAATTGCCGAAATGAACTGATTTCTTTCTCTCTGCTGTGCAGTTCCCTGTAGTGGAGTAAAGACACCAAGACGCATAGAGATGCGAAGCTGCTGTAAAGCTGATGATAATTTTAAAATAATGATTTTTGATTCGTACGGCCTGAACTATTTTGGTGAGGCACTTGTAGTCTTCCTGCCCATAATTCTTGACCTCCCATTTGCTTCATTTCGCACGATTCCATTGTGTGTTTTTAATTTACTCACAACTTTATAGACAGTCCGCTCTGAAACATTCTTTAAAATGTTTATATGTGGATGATATGCGTAATTCTAAACTGTAAAATAAGCACGAAATTGTGACAGCTAGACTATTAGAGACGAGACATGCAACGACAATTCGGCAAAAGTCTTCATCGCGTACAAAACATATGCAAAGATCAATACGATGGGCAAATACTATTCTAAAATATACAAACAATAAAACACAAAAGTCAAACGCTGATGTAAAATTGTAAAAAAAAAATAGATGTGAAAAAAAAAATTAACATACGATTTGAATTTTCAAAGCTTTGGAAAATGTGAAAAATGTCGTCTAACCTACCATCAATGGACTTTACGCTATTTTACCTTGACTTTTGCTGTGATTGCTCGCATAAATGGAATACAAATTTGGGACAAAACATGGATATTTAACAGGACATTATGCAGAAAGACTTTATTTTTTTAATGTAAAAAAAAAAAAAATTTTTAATTAAAAAAAAAAATATTGTGTGTGTGTGTGTGCGCGCGCGCAGAATATTATATATTGGCAGAATTTATACAATTTATACAAAAGTAGAAACAGACATTCGAGGCTCTTAAGAGATCATGGGAAATCATGGACAGAAATTGTTAGCATATTTTAATTTTCCCTGTTTAATCAGCTGACTATAACAACAATATTCGAACATGAAATAATATACTAAGTTGCATTGATGTCACCATTTCAAAGAATAGAGACATCAAATTGATTACATGCGTATTGATAAGAAGTCTAGATAATCTTTTGAGTGTTAAAGTCACTGAGAAATAAATATGTGCCATACCGGTTGGCGTTGGCGATCATGTCCTTCTACAACCTTCTATATACCGTGCATCGTATCAGTTCTGTTGTTGACTGTTTTCTATGTCATGATACCTAGATATTTTGTATTTTCTCTCTTTGTCGTGCGCGATCTCTCTTTCCCTGTATTTTGACAGCTGTAGCCAAGTATTCGAACCTTCCTCTTCTCATGATGTGCTCGAAAAATGGTGATTGTTTCTTTTAGCTATTTCTTAGGTGCCTCTTTTTGTGTTGGCTTCTTTGCAAACGTTATCGTCTATTAGTTAAAGAATAAAATATATTAATAGTCAGTCATAATAAGTTGTTTTAAAATGTCTTTACATAGGGCGGTCTTGTAATGGCTTTAAGACTACACTGCTACAGACCATAGACCAGCTGGTTTCATTCATTGTTGCAATCAAAATCCTAGACCAACTGGCTTCACTCATTGTTCCAATCACAATCCTAGACCAGCTGGTTTCATTCATTGTTCCAATCATAATCCTAGACCAGCTGGTTTCATTCATTGTTCCAATCAAAATCCTAGACCAACTGGCTTCACTCATTGTTCCAATCACAATCCTAGACCAGCTGGTTTCATTCATTGTTCCAATCAAAATCCTAGACCAACTGGCTTCACTCATTGTTCCAATCACAATCCTAGACCAGCTGGTTTCAGCCATTGTTCCAATCACAATCCTAGACCAGCTGGTTTCATTCATTGTTCCAATCACAATCCTAGACCAGCTGGTTTCATTCATTGTTCCAATCATAATCCTAGACCAGCTGGTTTCACTCATTGTTCCAATCACAATCCTAGACCAGCTGGTTTCAGCCATTGTTCCAATCACAATCCTAGACCAGCTGGTTTCATTCATTGTTCCAATCACAATCCTAAATCAGCTGGTTTCATTCATTGTTCCAATCACAATCCTAGACCAGCTGGTTTCATTCATTGTTCCAATCACAATCCTACACCAATTGGTTTCATTCATTGTTCCAATCACAATGCTAGACCAGCTGGTTTCATTCATTGTTCCAATCACAATCCTAGACCAGCTGGCTTCACTCATTGTTCCTATCACAATCCTAGACCAGCTGGTTTCAGCCATTGTTCTAATCACAATCCTAGACCAGCTGGTTTCATTCGTTGTTCCAATCACAATCATACACCATCTGGTTTCATTCATTGTTCCAATCACAATCATACACCAGCTGGTTTCATTCATTGTTCCAATCACAATCCTACACCAATTGGTTTCACTCGTTGTTCCAATCACAATCATACACCAGCTGGTTTCATTCATTGTTCCAATCACAACCCTAGACCAGCTGATTTCACTCGTTGTTCCAATCACAATCCTAGACCAGCTGGTTTCAGTCATTGTTCCAATCACAATCCTAGACCAGCTGGTTTCATTCATTGTTCCAATCACAATCCTAGACCAGCTGGTTTCAGTCATTGTTCCAATCACAATCCTAGACCAGCTGGTTTCAGTCATTGTTCCAATCACAATCCTACACCAGCTGGTTTCATTCATTGTTCCAATCAAAATCCTAGACCAACTGGCTTCACTCATTGTTCCAATCACAATCCTAGACCAGCTGGTTTCATTCATTGTTCCAATCACAATCCTAGACCAGCTGGTTTCATTCATTGTTCCATTCACAATCCTACACCTGCTGGTTTAATTCATTGTTCCAATCACAATCCTACACCAGCCTGTTTCATTCATTGTTCCAATAACAATCCTACACCAACTGGTTTCACTCGTTGTTCCAATCACAATCCTAGACCAGCTGGTTTCATTCATTGTTCCAATCACAATCCTAGACCAGCTGGTTTCAGCCATTGTTCCAATCACAATCCTATACCAGCTGGTTTCATTCATTGTTCCAATCACAATCCTACACCAGCTGGTTTCATTCTTTGTTCCAATCATAATCCTAGACCAGCTGGTTTCAGCCATTGTTCCAATCACAACCCTAGACCAGCTGGTTTCAGCCATTGTTCCAATCACAATCCTAGACCAGCTGGGGTCAGCCATTGTTCCAATCACAATCTTGCAGTTTAACAACTTTTTAAATAATCAGTTATAAAAACGTTCTTGTGACGTTTCCTATAAAAACGTTCATGTGACATTTCCTATAAAAACGTTCTTGTGACATTTCCTATAAAAACGTTCTTGTGACATTTCCTATAAAAACGTTCTTGTGATGCTTCCTATAAAAACGTCCTTGTGACATTTTCTATAAAACGTTCTTGTGACGTTTCCTATAAAAACGTTCCTTGTGACATTTCCTATAAAAACGTTCTTGCGACGTTTCCTATAAAAACGTTCTTGTGACGTTTCCTATAAAAACGTTCTTGCGACGTTTCCTATAAAAACGTTCCTTGTGACATTTCCTATAAAAACGTTCTTGCGACGTTTCCTATAAAAACGTTCTTGTGACGTTTCCTATAAAAACGTTCTTGCGACGTTTCCTATAAAAACGTTCTTGCGACGTTTCCTATAAAAACGTTCTTGCGACGTTTCCTATAAAAACGTTCTTGTGACGTTTCCTATAAAAACAATCACAATTTTTAACACCCCCCCCCCTTTTTCTCCCACATAAAAGAAGCACGCAGCGACCTGCCGGTAAGCAACCACTAATCAATACTCTTATATTCCCATTATTTCGCGAATTGCCTTAAAAAATCTTGACCGGGAACTAATTCAGCTAAATCTACGAAACGTGTTTGTCTTCCTTCTACCTATAAGAACTAGTGTGTTACATATATCATAGCTTATCTATTATAATATTTGAGTTGGCTTCGATCGTTGGCGCATTTCTTTTACTAATCAACATTCATAACTATACCATGTATCATCATCATCATCAAGTACCATGCTGGCGTTGATGATCATGTCTCTCCACAGCTTTCGATCTCAACAGTACTTATCATTTCCGTTGTTGACCCTCTGCCGCGCCGTTCTCTTAAGCTGTCTAGTATCTTTTCTCTTTTCTTTCCTCTTATCTTTTCGTCGTTTCAGTTTTCCCAGTTGTCACAATATATTTCAGCTGTTTAATTCTCATTAAAAGGTCACAAAAATGATGTGTTTCTTCGCATTATTGGATATGAGCTTTCTTTTTACTTTGACCTCTTTCAAAACGTTTTCATTACTCTTCTTAGCTGTCCATTGCATTCTTGACATTCTTTTGTAAAACCACATTTCTATATCCTCCACTGATTTCGTGTTTGTTGGTCACTTGCCCATGATTTACATGCATATGTTAAGACTGTCTCGACATAACATTGAAGAACTCTTTTTCTTGTTTCTATTGTCAAAAATGGATTGCACAGTATCTTTCATTTTAATTCACATCACATTTCATTATAAGTGAAGAAAATAAACGACACTCGAAAAACAATCAGAAACAAATTTTTAAAAAGTACATTAAATATTTTCACCAATACACTTTGCAACATCTTGCAGGCAACAATAAAATCTCCTCACTCTGACCGCACCACAACCATCATTCTTCGCCATATTTAATGTGGTCCTGCATCTCTTAGATTTACTTTTGGAGTCCACAAGTATGGCTGTTCTTATTGTGGCTTCTGTGTTGTGTAGGAGACTTTCCACTGTCTATTTCTGCTTGTTATGTCTGTGTTCATTAACTCATGTTTGCACTTGCTGGTCAGTTTTTTTATATTTTTCTATTGTTCTCTTTCCTGCAAATTAAATAGTTTTTTTTATCATGAAATTTCTTTAAAAACTGTGTCTATCAGTAGATAAAAAGATGAAGGCTTTCCGAACTTTCTAGTTCCTATGATTTATAATTTGGTTGCTCCAGAACCACCAAATTTGTTATCATGTGCAAGGTATAGTTCTTGATCGTAGTATACAGGGAGTACAGAGTTTCTGTCCCATGCGACGTCCGAAAGGACAATAAACAGACAGACATACAGACAGACATACAGACAGACATAAAGTGTCAACCTAACTGTTTCCCAACAAGGCATCCCATTTATGGGTCAATAAAAGCTCTAACCTATGCTTACCCTTGCACTCCATGCAGAATTAGCAAAACTGAGCAAACCCAGTCAGACAAATGTTAACTCTACAAAGTAGAGTCAGAAAAGATAGTTCACTGGCTTGTAAACGGGACTTTAGCCTTCACTTCGGACTGTCGTTCCCGCCTGTTCCAGCAACCATCGAAATGATCGTCTAATGATTGTTTCTGTTCTGCATCGAATGAGCTGGACTACTAGGGACAAGAACTAAGTCTCTAGCTCCTGGGGACAAGAACTAAGTCTCTAGCTACTGGGGACAAGAACTAAGTCTCTAGCTACTGGGGACAAGAACTAAGTCTCTAGCTACTGGGGACAAGAACTAAGTCTCTAGCTACTAGGGACAAGAACTAAGTCTCTAGCTACTGGGGACAAGAACTAAGTCTCTAGCTACTGGGGACAAGAACTAAGTCTCTAGCTCCTGGGGACAAGAACTAAGTCTCTAGCTACTGGGGACAAGAACTAAGTCTCTAGCTACTAGGGACAAGAACTAAGTCTCTAGCTACTAGGGGCAAGAACTAAGTCTCTAGCTACTGGGGACAAGAACTAAGTCTCTAGCTACTAGGGACAAGAACTAAGTCTCTAGCTACTGGGGACAAGAACTAAGTCTCTAGCTCCTGGGGACAAGAACTAAGTCTCTAGCTCCTGGGGACAAGAACTAAGTCTCTAGCTCCTGGGGACAAGAACTAAGTCTCTAGCTACTAGGGGCAAGAACTAAGTCTCTAGCTCCTGGGGACAAGAACTAAGTCTCTAGCTACTGGGGACAAGAACTAAGTCTCTAGCTACTGGGGACAAGAACTAAGTCTCTAGCTACTAGGGACAAGAACTAAGTCTCTAGCTACTAGGGGCAAGAACTAAGTCTCTAGCTACTAGTGACAAGAAATAAGTCTCTAGCTACTGGGGACAAGAACTAAGTCTCTAGCTACTAGAGACAAGAACTAAGTCTCTAGCTACTAGGGACATTAACTAAGTCTCTAGCTACTAGGGGCAAGAACTAAGTCTCTAGCTACTAGGGACAAGAACTAAGTCTCTAGCTACTAGGGACAAGAACTAAGTCTCTAGCTACTAGGGGCAAGAACTAAGTCTCTAGCTACTAGGGGCAAGAACTAAGTCTCCTATGTTCACCCTGCCTTCAATAGTATCGAATTTTATTATTTTCTAGGAAATAAAGTGGGGCAGCCTAGCCCAGTGCCGAACCAATCACACGCAAAATATGCCGTAAGTAATTTTAAAATATTGTACTAACGACATATTCCCCATACGACTTAAGGCGTGGAGTGAAACTTTTACCCCCCTCTCCTCCCCTTTACTACATCATGTAATAGTTTAACTGCTTTCTCCAAACAGAATTGATTTAGTTCATTGGACCAGTTCAAGAATTAGTCGAACTACGTAAACAAATAAAATGAGTAAAGAGCTCCATCACAATACGTGACGTTTAAGGAATATGGTGTTAGTGACCATAATTTTACAGATCTTCAGCACATGATTGTTGGGGTAATGTGGCCGGTATTACGCCCCTGTCGCTTTTACTTTTCAATAAAAAATCCGGTACCCATTTAAGGCTGGGTGATCGTGAAACCGTCGATCAGATTGGAACCGGACCACTTGTCTTTAGAAGTCCAGTTCACTAACCACTGAGCTATCCCTGCTCTATGCTAATATCATGTAACTATGCAGCCCATGCACAAAGTTCATACCAACATAGCAGATAAGTGCCTGTGGAATCTGACAAGTGTAGCTTTAAGGTGTTCAGCATGAGAATGCAGATAGAAGCAGCAACGGTGGCGAAAACATGGTTGGTTACACAGAACATGGATCACGGAGTCTTGGTGCCTGACTCGCAACGTATGCTACAGATTGACAGATAGTGTCTACGGCATAAGTGGATGCAGCTCTTGGATGTCTCTAAAGTGAACGTGTTGACACGGGTTGCACTGTCCATCACATTGGTGTACATGGCAATGAAATAGTCAATCAGTTGGCTGGCGCTTATGGCACTGTGTGTGGTCTTACTCTCGACATAAAGGACATCGCCAAGTTTGTTCTTCATTCCTTAAGTGAAGATGAGGAGAATGGCTGGGACAATGATGTATATAGTGAGAGGCTGAAGAGTCAAAAGGGGGAAAGGGATCAGCCCGAAGTGCTTAATGTGAAAATCTGATGTATCTATAATCAAAACCGTTCAGGAACAATCTGTCTGCATAAGCTTCGAGTAATGCTGAGACGGTCGATGGAGCGGATATGGGAATCCCCGACTGCAGTGAAATGTATTTGATGAACAGAATAGAGTAGAACAGAATAGAATGCAGAAAGTTCAAAGAAAAATACAATTCAGAAATGACTGAACCAAATCCTTTTGTGCATCATCCCATATCACCATGGTAGTTAGGGCGACATACTTCGTCAACCTTCTCCATTTCCCTCTATCTTCACGTACTCTTTGTGATTCTGCACAATGGACCCCTGCCCATTCTTTGATATTCTTTCTTCCCATCTCTTTCTCTGTCTACATCTCAATCAAATAGACCTCTCAAAAAATGACCACTCAAGTAAGGGACATAAACGTTTTCTATAACTTTTTTTTTAAAAGATGTATTTTGCAGTTTGTTAAAACTTTGGCTGAAGACGTCAAACGTGAACTTCACCACTATGGAATGCCAGCTAATCGATCAGTAGATGTCTACTCCACGGCTGCAGATGTCATGTGATTAGAGCTAATTGTGATGGGAATTTCCATTTTTCAGGGAAACTGCCAGAAAGTATCAGGAACACAAATCTCATTGTTGAACTTATTGACTGCACTTCATGCTAAATTTAATCTTAACAGATTTGAGAAAACTATCGTCGATATACAAAATAAACTGTTTTAAATTTGCTATTGTTGGTACTGCTGTTGGTCTTCCCTCTGTTTTGGTCTAACACACTATTTTTATTGATTAAGGGATGGGGAGAGGGGGTTTCTGTGAATTTTCTACTCACGGAAATTAACATATGTTATTTGGACTTCCGGGGAATATGGCGCCCTGTTAGCTTGCTTCTTCAGAAGACTCATAGATAAATGCTGTTTTCCAGTGAACTTTTCTATTTATTTGTTTGTTTTTATTGATATTTTAAGGGATCATATGATTGTACGCGCTTTCTATTTGATGTAAATCACTTTGCTTCTTTTGATACATTGTATTTTGTTACAATTTCCTTATTTCATCACTTATACTCATCCTTGTTGATTACACTACTGAACGCGTCAAAAAATGGCGGTTTGTTTACGCCGGTCTGTCGTCAAGGACGCGTAATTCATTTGTGCAAGCTCACAGTGTATCCGCGTGCTGCTGAGCTATTTACTGGAGTTGGCCAGTTTATAACGTGGAAACGGGTTCAGGACCGTGCGACTGAGTAAGTGCACGTGAGTCTATACCATCCACAGCATCGACGTTCAGCGACGTTCATCTATGACGACGGTAAGTGTAAGTATTCAGATGCAACCCAAACGATATCATCGAAGAAGGAAAACACGACGGGGCAAGCGAGGTGGCATTAAACTGTCAAAGTGTGAGAGGCTAGGCCTAAAGTATGTGCGCTTAATGTTACTTATTGGAATTGTGGGTCCATTAATCAACGACGGCCCATTCTTGATAAGCTACTGTGCGGCGCCGATATCATGATTTTGCAAGAAACTCTTCTTGGTGACAGGACAGTAAGTAGTCCTGGCTTTCATTGTTTTTACAATAGACGACACCTTGGGCAGGCCATCCTTGTGCGCAACAATATGGTGGCAGCTGAGGTTGATATGTCTGTGTGGAACAATGCAGAATTGCAGGTACATGCGGTTAGGGTGCAGACCCCAGTTCATTTCGTGATTGTTAATGTGTATGCCTGTAATGGGAAGGTGAACACACAACAATGGCAGAATCTCTTCGAGTTCGATGAAGAGAATGTCATTTTCTGACTAGAGGAAACCAGTGGGGTAACGTCATAACCAACAAACAGGGAGAAGACCTAGAGAACGCACTGGTGTCGGCTGATTTAGTGTGCTCGAATGATGGAAGGGCAACAAGAATGGCCACTCGAACAGGGGACTCTGATAGTGTCATAGACCTGGCACTGGTGTCTTCCACCTTCGCACTGGTTTGCAGGTGGAGTGCACTGGGGTTCCACGGAAGTGATCACTATCCATGTGTCCTCCTAATTGAGAAGGCGGAAATAAAAGACAGCTCCACACATTCAACTACGAGAAAACAGACCAGGACGTCATTAGCAAAATCAGACATAGGAAACAGAGCGCCCCTCGTAGGAGGCAGGAGAGATGGACGCAGCCACCCTGGTGGAACGTAGATGTCGAGGAAGCTTGGCGGAGCAAGAGACAAACGGTCAAGACATGGCAGAAAACCAGAAGGAATGGAAGAACACAACCTGACACTTGAAGCGTCTAAAAGTAGAGGTCGACCAAAAAATGATGCACTTTAAACTACGCGAAAAGCAGGCTAAGGATGCCAAATGGGGTGACTTCTGTAAAAAAGTGTGCTCAGAAAAATCGCTCGCCACATTCTGGCGTCTTCATCAGTGCATGAATGGCACAACACGACACAGAGGCATACTAGACTTTCAGAGCAGAGGCCGGATATGGCACAAATCTGATGAGAGCAAAGGGAAGGCCCTGCTTTCCCGCTAAATTGAGCAGACGGACCAAAGAAATGAGGCTGTAAGAATGAGGATACGGAGATCGCTGTCAAAATTGTGTAAGGATGTAGTGCTGGAAGAAGATCTCACAATCACAACCGATACCATTCGCACGACACTTAAAAGGTCACACAATACTGCTCCTGGTCCATATGGTGTTCGGTACGATGAAATAGGCGATTTAGCTGACGACGACTTAACAAAATTGGGGAATGAGTTTAATGCCAGTATTCGAAGTGGCCAGATTAAGGAGGAGTGGCTACACAGCTACTTACTACCACTACCGAAGCCAAACAAGAACCATTCTCAGATCAGTGCCTACAGAATCATCACAATGCAGAACACTGCGGGCAAGCTGCTGGAGAAAATAGTTGCCCGTGTCCTCACGTGTCACCTTGAACAGAAACGCGTATTCCCACCCACACTCAGAGGTTATAGATATAACAAAGAGACATGGCTCAATGCGATACTCTTTGCCTATGACGTCTTCGAAGGCTTCCACAGACGAGAGGAGACATGTGCTGCTGCTATAGATCTGGAGGATGCATACAACAGGGTACCATTTGAATATCACATGCATATGCTCCTTAAACTGGAGGTGAACCCCTTCCTCATTAGATGGATCGCCGCGGCACTGTTTCAGAAGAAGGTTATACTCAGATGTGGAAGTTGGTCTTCCGAGCCAACATCCATTTGCCCAGGGCTGCCACAAGGCTCACCATTGTCACCAGTTCTATTTAACGTGTACACAATAACTATCACGGAACAACAGCTGGATGGGAGTGGAAGAACTATGACTTTTGCTGATGATATTCTGGTATATCGACTGGGAAGAGACAGACGGGGAATCGCCTCCACAATGCAAGACGAACTCGGTCGCATTTCTTCCTGGTGTGGGGTTTCAGGTGCCTTGGTTAATCCTAATAAATCATCAGTTTCATGGTTCTCCCCTTAACAATCATATCGTTAATACGATCACACCGGTAGTACGAATGGGAGCTGATGAGGTGACCAGGGACAAGTTGATGACATACCTCGGAGTTAAGTATGATCGCAGCCTGTGTTTTCGGGACGACGTCGACCATGTGATAACAAAATCCCGCAAAGGATTAGCATCCTTGAAGGTCATGGCAGCTGCCAACATCAAGCAGAGGCTACTTACTCTTCTGTTCCAGGGATTAGTCCTCGCATCAATCGAGTATGTCCTGGCAATTCTTACTGTAAGTACGACTCAAATTGATAGGCTGGAGAAAATACCAATGAAGCCATGCGCATTATCCTGGGATGTACGAGGAACACTCCCTGTGTAGCAATGAGGTATCTTCTTGACTTTCCAACCATGGATGACAGAATCAAGATCTGGAGGGCACGAGCATACCTGAAGATTAGTACAGATACAGAGCATCCATTGCACCACGTGCTCAACACAGAGAAAGGTACCAGGCTAAAAAGAGGCAAATCATGGGTGGGCCGAGCAGAAGATGTCATCAAGCAGGTCTGTGGGCTTACCAATATCAGCGTTGGTGAGGAGTGGATACCGTGCCTCATTCAAGGGTACTTTCTCATGTATTGTCAAACTCGACAGGAAAAGTAGGGAACAGAACCCGGTCGTGGTTAATGCTGAGGTCAACGGTCTCATCTGCGATAACACCGATGAGAAAGATGCAGTCATCCATACAGACGGATCTGTAAGACGACACCAAAGAAGTGCATGGGCATTTACAGCACGCTCGGCAGGCAGAATAGTCAAGGACAGTGGTGCATACGTCATGACCACGAGTAGCATGACAATGGAGGCGATGGCAGTGACCAAGGCATTCAAATGGTTAGAGTCACAAGACTACATCCACGCATGTATACTGAGTGATTCGATGAGCATGACAAAAAAAGTGGAGGCGGGCTCTGTACGCATGCAATAGGTAGTGTCATTGCAGAAATCCGAAATACGTAAGGTCACCTCAATGAAAGAGCGGACAGGTTGGCTAGCTGCGCTGTCGTTGAGGACGGGCAACCAATGGATCGGGCGGACATCATCAATGCCCTCCGAGATGTGGGAAGAGCACAGGACTTCGACAAACACAGATCCACGTCACTTCTTCAGATGATGGAAATGGGAGTTAAGTTGGGCACAGCCAGAAATGACAAATTTGGTGGCGGTGTAAGAAGACTTATCAACCAACATAGAACTGGAGTCGTCAGTCGTTGGACACTGAGGGAATTGCTGAGGAGGGGATCTGAGCATCTATGGACATGTTCGGAGTGCAATGATGATGACCCACAAATAACTCAATAACTCAATAACATATGTTATGGGACATGTTGTGGAAAACATTTTGTCTAGAAATAATTTGGTTAATATTATTAAATCCTCTCCCTAGTCGGCATAGCAGTAACGTAGAGCTTGCTCGTATCGATTTCTAAACGCAAGTGGTTATTCATCAAAGTCATTATAAACATGGCATCTTCTTAGTGTCGTCTTAGTGTGAGATGCCTAGGTACTCAGCTCATACCTATTTCGATGAGATTAAGAGTAAAGGGCACACGTAACGATGTAGCAATTGGCACACGTAAAGATGTGGCAAGTGGCATTTGTAAAGATGTAACAAAGGGCACTTGTAAACATGTAATAAGGGGCACACATAACGATGTAATAAGGGGCACACGTCAAGATGTAACAATAGGCACACATAACGATGTAACAAGGGGCACACATAAGGATGTAACAAGGGGCATACATAAAGATGTAACAAGGGGAACACATAAAGTTGTAACAAGGGGAACACGTCAAGATTTAACAAGGGGCGTACATAAAGATGTAACAATGGGCGCACATAAAGATGTAGCAAAGGGAACACGTCAAGATGTAACAAGGGATGCACATAAAGATATAACAAGGGGCGCACATAAAGATGTAACAAGGGGCACTCATAAAGATATAACAAGAGGCACACATAACGATGTAACAAGGGGCACACATTAGAATGTAATATGTGACACACGTCAGGATGTAACAATGAACACACATAGGTGCCCAGATGGTCTGTCTTTATCTTTCAAAGTCTTAACAAAGGTTTTTTCTTTTATATTTAGACTGGCAATGAAAATGAATCCTTATCAATCACCAGCAACGGCGTTCTTCTCAAGAATGCATGGAAAAAGACCAAGAGGAAGACCCAGAAGAAGATGGATAGATGCAGTGAAAGAGACATGTAACAACAAAGGAAAATCACTAATTCAGACAGTTCGAGCAGCACAAGAACGACAAATGATATAAACCACGACACCTTTTAGGTATCAGTGAAAAGAGAAAAGAAGAAAAGTAGAAAGAAGAAGAGAAGAAGAATGAAAATGTGCCCCAGAGATTGAATCATTACACCCGGCATCTGGTGTCATGCTCTTCACATGTGTGTTGAGCGCGTGTATTTTTTGTGTATTGTGTGTGTGGTGAGTGAATGGTCTGTATTTGGTGTGTGTGGCGTGTGTGTGTGGTACGTGTATGATGTGTGTATGGTCTGTGTATTGTGTATATGGTGTGTGTGTGGGTGTGGTGAGTGTATGATGTATGTATTGTGTGCATGATGTGTGTATGGTACGTGTATGATATGTGTATTGTGTGTGTAGCGTGTGTATGGTGTGTGTATGGTGTGTGTATGGTGTGTGTATGGTGATTGTGTGGTGTGTGTGGTGTGTGTATGGTGTGTGTGTGTGGTGTGTGTATGGTGTGTGGTGTGTGTGTGTGGTGTGTATGGTGTGTGTATGATGTGTGTGTGTGGTGTGTGTATGGTGTGTGTGGTGTGTGTATGGTGTGTGGTGTGTATGGTGTGTGTGTGGTGTGTGTATGGTGTGTGGTGTGTATGGTGTGTGTGTGGTGTGTATGGTGTGTATGTGGTGTGTGTATGGTGTGTGTGTGGTGTGTGTATGGTGTGTGTATGGTGTGTGTATGATGTGTGTGGCGTGTGTATGGTGTGTGTATGCTGTGTGTATGGTGTGTGTATGATGTGTGTGTGTGGTGTGTGTATGGTGTGTGTGGTGTGTGTATGGTGTGTGGTGTGTATGGTGTGTGTGTGGTGTGTGTATGGTGTGTGGTGTGTATGGTGTGTGTGTGGTGTGTATGGTGTGTATGTGGTGTGTGTATGGTGTGTGTGTGGTGTGTGTATGGTGTGTGTATGGTGTGTGTATGATGTGTGTGGCGTGTGTATGGTGTGTGTATGCTGTGTGTATGGTGTGTGTATGATGTGTGTGTGGTGTGTGTATGGTGTGTGTATGATGTGTGTATTGTGTGTGTGTGGTGTGTGTGTGGTTTGTGTGGTGTGTGTGTGTGTTGTGTGTATGGTGTGTGTATGGTGTGTGTATGGTGTGTGTAGTGTGTATGGTGTGTGTGTGGTGTGTTTGGTGTGTGTGTGGTGTGTGTGTGAGCACCAAACATTCCATTTCTGTTATCACAAAACTTCATAGAAACGAAGTTTTCTAGGAACTAAAACACACGATCTACTGGCTAAGAAAAAAAAACTGATGTTATAATTACCAAAATCTTTTCTCTCTCTCTCTCTCTCTCTCTCTCTCTCTCTCTCTCTCTCTCTTTCTCTCTTTCTCTCCACCCTCTCTTATATCTCTTCTGGTGTCAACCAAGATATAAAGTTCTAGTTCTAACCTTTATGGCAGCCTCAACCATTGCCAACTAATGTTCTTGTACCGGTTCTCGGATGTTGTCGGTCCATCTTATTCTGGATCAACCGCTGTCACTTCAATTATCTCCTCTTTTAATTAATATGTTTTGTATGGTATACATCGTCACGAGCGGAATTAACAACATGGTGGAAGTAAACAAACACGGGGTCGGTTTCATTATCGAAAGTAATACTGCCAAAAACAGACTAGAAATAGATGAGATCTGGGACAGAATTATAAGTATCAAATTAGCAGAAAAAGGAGGAAATAGCACTTATATTCAAACATATGCTCCATGCAACGACACGTATAGTGAGGACAGAATTATAAGTATCAAATTAGCAGACATTAGTCATTAGTCATTAGTCGAAAGATCATCCTCCTTGCACAAGGGGCATACCCATAAGTGCTCCGATTTCCTTTCGAGTAAATTCACAAGTGTGTGACGGCTGATCGTGCCGGTTCGCAGTTGGTTAACCATACACCTCTGGCGTCCTGAAAATGTTCGCTCTTAGCTGTGCCAAGCCTTACGCGACTATGCGTTAGACTCGCCATTGCGTTTGAATCCTTGTCGTCTCGAAAGTCTGCTACTCTTCCCGCCTCGCGGATTGCGTGTAAAATGTCCGCGTTGTCCATGGCGTTGCCATCTGAAATTTTAGCCTTTTCAGCAAGCTTGTCAGCTCGTTCGTTCCCTTGCACTCCAGAGTGGCCAGGTACGTAGATGAAGACGATTTCTTTTAAAGTTGACAGCTGCAGGGACTTCAACCACTCTCTTCGCCTCCACCCAGCCTCAACCTTCTTAAGCATACTCATGGAGTCACTGAGAAAACATGCACCTGCGAAAGACTGTGTTTCGAGCCATGTCATTGCCTTAGTGACTGCTAAAACCTCCACTGTCATGCTGCTCGTTGTTTGCGAAAAAGCACCACTATCCTCATGCACCATTTGCCCTTTCACCTGCGCTGTATATGCCCATGAACATCGTTTATTTCGTACAACCGAACCATCTGTGTAGATAATAATATTGCCGGACGTTACGTTTTCTTTGATTAAGGCCTGAATCTTATCCTCTACGACCTTGGGATTCATCGTTCTACATTCTTTATTCAGTGTTATGCAGACTTTGATAGTAATTGTAGAAATGTCATTTGGCCATTGCCGCCATTCTTCTCCACGCTGCAAGTCATTTAGCATGCACACCTTTTGAATGGATTTCTCTGCCCTGCCCATCCACGACTGGCCTCGCTCGAGTCTATCACCTTTTGGTGCTAGCGCTACAGAATTTAAAGGATGTCTTTCATCAGCAAGAATGTTCAGAAAAGCGCGTGCTCTACACAACTCGATTCTACTTTCTATGGTCGGAATGTCAAGTAGGTATCTTAACGCTCTGCATGACGTGTCTCTAGTGCAGCCAAGAATAATGCGCATAGCCTCGTTCTGAATTTTTTCGAGCCTCTCTGACTGAAGTTTGCTGAGAGTTTGAATCGCCAAAGCGTATTCTAGAACAGAAACAACCAGTCCCTGGTATAATGTATGCAGGTGCCGCTGTTCACTGCCTGCAGCGGCCATTACTTTCATAGCAGCAAGACCCTTTTTTGCTTTCTCTATCACGTTATCAATGTGCTTTACGAAAGCAAGGCTTCGATCTAAATGAATACCTAAATATTTCATTGTCATAGATCTTGGCAAAGTGTCTGAAAACATTTCTACAGATGGAGTATCAATATTAACGATGTTGTTATATAGTGAGAACCAAGTTACTTCAGCTTTTGATGGGTTCACGTTGGCACCTGCCTCGTCACACCACTTTTGTATGCGCCTGAGATTTAAGACTTCCGGTCGGTGTAATGGCGGACTCAGGTTTGTTTTCTTTGATTCCGCTTCAACTTTCTACATCAATTGGAGTATTTTACACCAAATTAGCAGAACAAGGAGGAAATACCACTTATATTCAAACATATGCTCCATGCAACGACACATATAGTGAGGACAGAATTATAAGTATCAAATTAGCAGAACAAGGAGGAAATAGCACTTATATTCAAACATATGCTCCATGCAACGACACATATAGTGAGGACAGAATTATAAGTATCAAATTAGCAGAACAAGGAGGAAATGCCACTTATATTCAAACATATGCTCCATGCAACGACACATATAGTGAGGACAGAATTATAAGTATCACATTAGCAGAACAAGGAGGAAATACCACTTATATTCAAACATATGCTATATGCAACGACACATATAGTGAGGACAGCAAACAAGAATATTTTGATGAACTATCAGCCACAATAAATAAAGTCAAAGACACAGAGACATTGTTTGTACTAGGAGATTTCAACGGTAGAGTAGGACAAAGGAGAACACCATGGGAATTATACCTAGGACCATTTAGTGACATTAGAACAGAGTGTAACAGTAACGGTGAACACCTACTAAATATTTGTGCAGAACATGATCTATATATAACAAACTACAACAAGCCCAAGCATATGGGCACTTTAATGTGTTTCTGTGATAGACATGGTTCATTTTTTTGGTGTTTTTTAGTGAAGCCATGGCTCATATCTTGCTGTGTTTCTGTCCTAGCCATGGCTCATATCTTAATTTTTGTGTGCTGGCCATGGCTGATATCTTGGTGTGTGTCATGTTAGTCATATCTCATATCTCGGTGTGTCCGTGTTAATCATGTCTCATATCTTTATGTGTGTCTGTGTTTAGTCATATCTCATATCTTAGTGTGTACCAGTGTTAGTCATATGTCATATCTTTGTGTGTGCATGTCTGGGTTAGTGATATCTCATATTTTTGTGTGCATGTTTATGTTAGTCATATATATCTCATATCTTTGTGTGTGCATGTCTGTGTTTGTCACATCTCATATCCTTGTGTGTGCATGGCTACGTTAGTCCCATCTCATATCTTTGTGTGTGCTTATCTATGTTAGTCATATCTCTTATCTTTGTGTGCATGTCTATGTTAGGCATGTGTCATATCTTTGTGTGTGCATGTCAATGTCAGTTATATCTCATATCTTTATGTGCATGTTTATGTTAGTCATGTGTCATATATCTTGATGTGTGTCAGTGTTAGTCAACCCGCGTATCGCTGTGTGCATGTCTGTGTTAGTCACATCTCATATCTTTGTGCGTGCATGTCTGTGTTAGTCACATCTCACATCTTTGTGTGTGCATGTCTGTGTTAGTCACCTCTAGTGACTCGGGCAGATGGTGCTCGTAAACCTGGGACGGCCTACCATCTAAGGGCAGAATCCCCCTACAGAAAAGACAATCTGCTGCCTTGCAGGAAGATTGGGGACAATCAAAGGCTAGGGAAAGCAAACCCGAATAAAAAGCTGGCTGAAATCGGATGCACTGGGCCACTGGCGCAGAACACAGTGCAACGTATTAACGGGTGTTCAGTCAGAGCGGATCTGACAGACTCTAATTGTGATGTTCTGTCTGTGGGGGCGATCAACACACTTAGCCTGACAGCTGACTTCATATGAGAGTCTGGAATCCTTACTCTGATTGAGTCCTGAACGCAGAGATATATATATATATATATATATAACAAACACATTTAATCAGCACAATCGTAACCAAATACTTACTTGGTATAAATGGAATGACATGGACAAGGCCTACCAAATCGATTTTATTTTGACTAGAAGACATCAAAGGAGAGACATAACAGACTCAAGATCTATACCAAATGCAATATTAGATACAGACCATAAGCCTGTTTTACTAT
This sequence comes from Megaustenia siamemsis, assembly GCA_032433765.1. Taxonomy (NCBI): domain Eukaryota; kingdom Metazoa; phylum Mollusca; class Gastropoda; order Stylommatophora; family Ariophantidae; genus Megaustenia; species Megaustenia siamemsis. The sequence continues at coordinate 873,618 of JAVIAB010000139.1, read as the reverse complement.
GGCAGGAAAAATGGGTTAGGAAACTACAGATGACAAGACCTCAAGCACAAAGAATCGATCTAAAAGCAATACAGAATGTAAACGTACAAAAAGAAATAGAAGAATCCGTAACCAACAAATACCAAACCCGAATACAACCAACAAACATAGAAGAAGCATGGAAACAGTTTAAAGACGGTCTAATAGAGTCAACACAAGAGAAATGCGGTCTGAAAAATATAGGAAAGAGCAGAAAGAAACTAACAAGATGGTGGAATGAAGTAGTTAAATCAGCAGTGAAACACAAGAAAGAAAAGTATAAAACGTGGCAGAAGACAAAAACAACAGAAGACTACAATCACTATAGCCAGAAATGATAGCAAAAAGATCCTAGAACAAACAAAAGCAGACTCATGGAAAGCATTTGGTGAAGAATTAGCAAAAACATGTAGAGAAGAACCCAGAGAATTTTTCAAAAGTGTAAAAGCAATGAGAGTAAGAAATAATGATTATAACCCAACCACTATAATAAACGACAAGAAAGGTAGACCAATCAGCAGCAGGAAAACATAATAATCAGATGGAGAGAATACTTTAAGGAACTATTAAACCAGGGAAATACAAACGGAAATACAGAGTTTAAACATCGGCAGTATGATGAACAGGAACCGAATATACTTAAAGCAGAAGTAGAATGGGCATTGAAACAGAATAAAAAGAACAAAGCAGCTTGTATAGATGGAATAACAACAGAAATGCTACTAGCCTGTAAGGAAACAGCTATAGATTGGCTTACTATCATATTCAATATGGCTTGGGAAGAAAGAAAAGTCCCAGACGATTGGCAAAAAGCTATCATTGTCCCATTTTGGAAGAATAAGGGAAGTAAAAGGGAGTGTGAAATGTACAGAGGAATATCCCTGTTGAGTCAAGTTGGTAAAATGTTTGCTAAAATATTAGAGAGGAGAGTAAGATGCATAATAGAACCTCAATTAAATAATAGTCAATTCGGATTCAGAAAAGGCAAAAGCTGTACTGATGCTATATTTACATTGAGACAACTATGTGAAAAAACAATAGAATACGACAGAAACCTAAATATAGTGTTTATAGATCAGGAAAAAGCGTTTGATCGTGTGGACAGGAACAAACTTTGGCAAACTTTAGAAACCTACGGGGTAGCAGGGCAACTACTAGAAAATATAATAGCACTATATAAAAACAGTCAAAGTGCCGCCAGAACATCGGAAGGTCTGTCAGAATGGTTTCATGTTACAACAGGAGTAAGACAAGGATGTGTCCTCTCACCACTCCTCTTCATCATATATATGGACAAAATAAATCAGGAAACAACCAACAACAAGGACAATTCAAATAATAACGTAGAGGTAGAAAACTTCAACATCAATGAGCTACTCTTCGCAGATGACCAATGCCTAATATATGAGGATGAAAACCTGCTACAACAGCATTTAACATCTCTAGATAAAAGCTGTACAAACTACAGTATGAAAATTAAGACAGCAAAAACAGAGGCTATAAGAATAAGCAAATTAAGACACCCATTAAACATCAAGATCAAAGATAAAGGAATAAAACAAGTAGAGGAATTCAAGTATTTAGGCACAATGTTCACAGAAGATGGAAAACTAGACAGAGAAATTGACATGAGAATACAAAAAGCAAATGCTGTCACATACCAGCTTTCACCATTGCTAAGACATTCAAACATTTCTAAGCCAGCTAAACAACAAATGATAAATAGCATCTTCATACCAACTTTGTGCTATGAAAGTCAAACATGGACCCTTTCTAAATCACATTTAAGAAAGATCAATACATGTGAGATGCGATGCTTGAGAAAAGTAACAAACAACACAAGAAGAGATAGAATACCAAATGAAACTATAAGAAAATTGGTAGGTACAAAACCCTGCCAAGAATATATAGAACAACAACAATTTAAATGGTTTGGCCACCTGGTCAGAATGAATCCTCACCAATCACCATCAAGGGCGTTCTTCTCGAGAATGCATGGAAAAAGACCAAGAGGAAGACCCAGAAGAAGATGGATAGATGCAGTGACAGAGACATGTAACAACAAAGGAAAATGACTAATTCAGACAATTCGAGCAGCACAAGAACGACAAATGATATAAACCACGACACCTTTTAGGTATCAGTGAAAGAGAAAAAAAAGAAGTATGGTATAAAATCTAGTTACGTTCTTTCCCTATGAGGAAACCATTTTATTTATTGTCACTGAGGGTAATTCAGAACTAATTCAATGCCCAATCTTTCTCTTACAAAATTGTTTCTAGTTATCTCTTCTGGTTCCTCGAAACACTTTTCTCAAACATCTCATCTATGTGGTAACAAGCTTCCTTTCATGTTTATTCGTGAGTTACCATGTTTGGCACTGATAGCACAAGGTGGGAATGAATATACTCGGTATAACATGTGTCTGTGTGATGTTGGGTAGTGTCTTCTGTTTGAAGTATATGTGCTAGCTAGCTGTCTCAATATTTGGTTACCCTTGTTACATGGAATGTCGAATTCTTTGTTCATTTTACCATCTTTAGATAATGTTTTTCACAGATATTTGAATAATGTCACTGGCTGTATCATGCTGCGTTCTATAACTATGTTAAACGTCTGCTCTTCTTTTCCTATTGTCATGACTTCTGTTTTATATTTACCACTACGCTGTATTATTTTGCCATTATTAGTACTAATGTAGTACTACAGTTTAATGTCCAGGGATCTGACTGTATCTTGAGTATATATATACAAGCTATCGATACTAAGTTGATAGGAAATCTTGCTCTGATGTTCAAAATAAATATGGAGATTGTGGCGAAGTGAAAGGGCACCAGATACGCGACCGCTACTCATCTATATAAGGGGAAATAACGTAAATATGTCTGTGACAATCACAGAGAGATATCCCTTCATAAAATATTGGGAAAATGTTTCTCGAAATTATTCTAATTTAACACCTCTTTCGGGAAGTATTCTTCTTCTTCGGCTGCTTCCACTTCTTCTGTCGCTACTTCATTATCTGCATGTCAACTTCGATTAAAGAGACAGTTTGTAGTTATATATTCTTTAAATGATCTCTTTGTCTGTTTTGAGGTTACTGATCACCAATGACACGCCAAAGTGCTATAAGAAAAGCTTTGCTTATAGACTACAAAGAACTACCTGACCACTAAGTAACAACTAAGTAGCTAACAAAAGCAACTATCTTAACTAGCACTATCAAAGCAAACGACAGAGCGGAACAGTAGTCGACCATGCGATGAGGAGACGGCACTCAACGATGATGAATACATTATCTAACTAGGCATCTTACTAACTAATTAATTAACTACCTGACTGATTAATTAACTACCTGACTGATTAATTAACTACCTGACTGATTAATTAACTACCTGACTGATTAATTAACTACATGACTGATTAATTAACTACAAGAATCACTGATCAAATGACTAATTAGCCACATAATTAACTGACCAGCTAAGTACATATCTTACTAACTAAATTACTTATCTACGTAGTTACTAATTGTAATGTTAAATAAGTACTCAATTGTGGTTCTATAGATTACATTTATCATCATTATTTTTTTTATAAATCATGAAGCTAACTTGAATTCAAAGAAGCAGCTGAATTAACTTCTTTACGTATCTTTTCTCCCCAAATTGCACACGTATTCACGTAATTATTCACAACTTTATTTAAGCCACGTAGTTTACATTGCCTTTCAGACACGATTTCAATATTAGCTTTTCACAAATGCAATAAAGTGTCAGCCACTCGCAGACGTTGTACAAGTTGCTAATTAATATGGTCTTAAATGCTGATATTCCTGGATAAGTGCTGCAGTTTCATTTAAAAAGGAATTCGTTTAAATTAAATTTCCGTGTAGACTCTCCAGAAAGATGTTATTAAGCATTTCAGGCAATCAAATATCTTTAGATGTCACTACAGATGTAAGGAAACTATGATGTATATTTCTGTTTTTGATCTGTATATATATATATATATATATAGTAAAAAGTGTAAAGTACTCCCGTCACGCCAAGTGGCGTATAGGGAATATGGTGTTAGTGACCATATATTTTACAGACCTTCGGTACATGATTGTTGGGGTAATGTGGTCGGTATTACGCCAGTGCTGTTTTACTTTCCCAGAAAAAATCCGATACCTACTTAAAGCTTGGGTGAACCTGGCAGCCGTCGGTCAGGATCGAACCCGGCCTCTTGTCCTTTGTAGTCCAGTTCACTAACCACTGAGCTACCGCGGCTCATATATATATATATATATATATATATATATATATATATAAATAACATTATCATCATCATCAGGTTCCATATCATTTGCAGAACGTTGCATTTACCATGGTCCATCTAAAAGAATCTCTTTTCCGAACCATGTTTTCCACTTCTGTTTTCATGTTCACGGTCTCCATGATGTTTTGAAACTACCTTCTTCACAGTCATATAATGATGAGAGCAAATTGTTAATAATGAGAATAACTGTTAATGATGAGAGTACATTTTTAATAATGAGAATCATTGTTAATTATGAGAGCAAATCGTTAATAATGAATACAATCTTAACGATGATGGCAAAAGATAAAGTCTTTTTTAAAATTAACATCTTCAAATATTCGAGTAATCACTTAATGAACTATGTATTTCATAACTTTCTATTGTGTGCATCGGACATTTCTTCACAATATACGACTAGGAAACATTCGATGAAATAGATCAGCTATTATCAGGTGTCTTTTGCTAATCCATTAACCTCTGCAATCTGCCGCGCATTATTTGCCAGCCAAAGTGATGATGATAGCAGACATTGATCGAGATTCATGGATGATTTTATAACAAAATCAGCTATTTGTCAGCATCAGTGTTTTATTATTTTCATCAACTTGCTGGTTGTTAGAGCACACTTGACGTCGTAGTAAAGTAACAAGTCAAGAGCCCCGTCACGCCACGTGGCGTATAGGGAATATAGTGTTAGTGACCATCCATTTTACACACCTTCAAGATACGATTTTTGGGGTAATGTGGTCGGTATTACGCGCGTGCCGTTTTGCTTTCCCATAAAAAAATCAGGTACCCATTAAAGGCTGGGTGAACCCGGAAGCCGTCGGTTGGGATCGAACCCTACCTCTTGTCCTTTGCAGTCCAGTTTACTAACCACTGAGCTATCGCGGCTCTCACGTGACGTCGTCCTCACTGTATTTTCTTCTCCAACCTGCACGATCGGCTTTCTCAGATATGGCGATTATTAACCCGGTCAATTTTATGATATTGTTCTAAGACCTTTGTCTGCCTTATTTTCTTCTGTCTAGTACTGAGCCCTGTTGACAAGTTTTAGAATGTCATGTGGATCTCGTAACATATTCATATTTTAATTTTCGTATATTTTTCTTTCTTTTTTTTTTAACCGTCGATTTGTCTCTGGTTCTGGTGATCTTTAGATTTTGTTGAGCATTTCCTCATTGATGATGTCGTCTACGTCTACAAGGGTCAAACACGAAAAAGATGGATTGACGGAATATTGGAAACACTAGGAAACATAACAGCTGTAGAGGCGAACAGAAGAGCAAAAGATGGATTGACGGAATATTGGAAACACTAGGAAACATAACAGCAGTAGAGGCGAACAGAAGAGCAAAAGATGGATTGACGGAATATTGGAAGCACTAGGAAACATAACAGCTGTAGAGGCGAACAGAAGAGCAAAAGATGGATTGACGGAATATTGGAAACACTAGGAAACATAACAGCAGTAGAGGCGAACAGAAGAGCAAAAGATGGATTGACGGAATATTGGAAGCACTAGGAAACATAACAGCAGTAGAGGCGAACAGAAGAGCAAAAGACCACAAATGATATCTCCTCTCGACGCTGAAAGGCAAATGAGGAAGGAAAGAGGAAGAAGAAGCTTCCTTACCTTCCAGGTGTAGAACTTCCCAGCCTGGTCTCCTAGCAACATCTCTAGTTCAATAATCGAATTCTGATCGTTCGAAAAACTGCGTCAACGAATACGAATTTGTATGTTCATAGAAACAAGGAGTTACCTAGGGCTAAGTCCGGTGAGTCTAGTGAATAGGTCACTGCTGTGTAATGACAATTGTGGTACGAGCTGCGTGAGTAGGTGCATTGTCCTGAAATAGTTGAACGTCTTCAAACATCAAACCGTGTCTTCACAACTTGTATGTTCTTGTATCTTCTGGTGGAGTTTTTGGTAGTGTGTGTACTTTTGTTAGAGGAGCTGATAGTTCTTCCTCAAGAAAAGTAGTCTGTGAGTCTTTGGTAGTAAGTGGAGCTGATAGTGCTGCCTGGAGGAAAGTAGTCTGTGAGTCTTTGGTAGTAAGTGGAGCTGATAGTGCTGCCTGGAGGAAAGTAGTCTGTGAGTCTTTGGTAGTAAGTGGAGCTGATAGTGCTGCCTGGAGGAAAGTAGTCTGTGAGTCTTTGGTAGTAAGTGGAGCTGATAGTGCTGCCTGGAGGAAAGTAGTCTGTGAGTCTTTGGTAGTAAGTGGAGCTGATAGTGCTGCCTGGAGGAAAGTAGTCTGTGAGTCCCTGGTAGTAAGTGGAGCTGATAGTGCTGCCTGGAGGAAAGTAGTCTTTGGTAGTAAGTGGAGCTGATAGTGCTGCCTCGAGGAAAGTAGTCTGTGAGTCCCTGGTAGTAAGTGGAGCTGATAGTGCTGCCTCGAGGAAAGTAGTCTGTGAGTCCCTGGTAGTAAGTGGAGCTGATAGTGCTGCCTCGAGGAAAGTAGTCTGTGAGTCCCTGGTAGTAAGTGGAGCTGATAGTGCTGCCTCGAGGAAAGTAGTCTGTGAGTCTTTGGTAGTAAGTGGAGCTGATAGTGCTGCCTCGAGGAAAGTAGTCTGTGAGTCCCTGGTAGTAAGTGGAGCTGATAGTGCTGCCTGGAGGAAAGTAGTCTTTGGTAGTAAGTGGAGCTGATAGTGCTGCCTCGAGGAAAGTAGTCTGTGAGTCCCTGGTAGTAAGTGGAGCTGATAGTGCTGCCTGGAGGAAAGTAGTCTTTGGTAGTAAGTGGAGCTGATAGTGCTGCCTGGAGGAAAGTAGTCTGTGAGTCTTTGGTAGTAAGTGGAGCTGATAGTGCTGCCTGGAGGAAAGTAGTCTTTGGTAGTAAGTGGAGCTGATAGTGCTGCCTCGAGGAAAGTAGTCTGTGAGTCCCTGGTAGTAAGTGGAGCTGATAGTGCTGCCTGGAGGAAAGTAGTCTTTGGTAGTAAGTGGAGCTGATAGTGCTGCCTCGAGGAAAGTAGTCTGTGAGTCCCTGGTAGTAAGTGGAGCTGATAGTGCTGCCTGGAGGAAAGTAGTCTTTGGTAGTAAGTGGAGCTGATAGTGCTGCCTGGAGGAAAGTAGTCTGTGAGTCTTTGGTAGTAAGTGGAGCTGATAGTGCTGCCTGGAGGAAAGTAGTATGTGAGTCTTTGGTAGTAAGTGCAACTGATAGTGCTGTCTCGAGGAAAGTAGTCTGTGAGTATTTGGTAGTAAGTGCAACTGATAGTGCTGTCTCGAGGAAAGTAGTCTTTGAGTATTTGGTAGTAAGTGCAACTGATAGTGCTGTCTCGTGGAAAGTAGTTTGTGAGTATTTGGTAGTAAGTGCAACTGATAGTGCTGTCTCGTGGAAAGTAGTTTGTGAGTATTTGGTAGTAAGTGCAACTGATAGTGCTGCCTCGAGGAAAGTAGTCGGTAAGCATGACATTCCTCGAAGTGGGTATGGTCTTAGCCTACTTTGGTTTTGGCGACATGGAATGTGTCCCTTGGTTGTTCCGTTTATTTGTTTTGGAGTCATAAAAATGCAGCCAACATGTGTCCACAGTAATCAGTAAACGAAAATAAACAATTGTCATCGTCCCGGTCAGCATTACAACTGTCCAACATTTGTGCGGCTCTCTCGGTGCTCCATTTGCAATAGCCTACGACACAGTGAAGCTGCTCGTGTCAAATCTTCACTGTGGACTTAGTCCGAACACAACCGTAATTTGTTTTCAATGACTATGCCAATGTCTGAGAGGACTGGGGATTTTCTTTTCAAATTGCTGGAGGTTATTTATTGTATGAAGTTAAGGGAAACAAATTGCTGGAGGTTATTTATTGTATGAAGTTAAGGGAAACAAATTGCTGGAGGTTATTTATTGTATGAAGTTAAGGGAAACAAATTGCTGGAGGTTATTTATTGTATGAAGTTAAGGGAAACAAATTGCTGGAGGTTATTTATTGTATGAAGTTAAAGAAAACAAATTGCTGGAGGTTATTTATTGTATGAAGTTAAGGGAAACAAATTGCTAGAGGTTGCTTTATTGTATGAAGTTCCTCTTCTTCTACTTTCCTTCCTCATCTGCCTTTCAGCGTCGAGGGGAGATATACTTTGCGGTCTTTTGCTCTTCTGTTCGCCTCTGCTGATGTTATGTTTCCTAGTGCTTCTAATATTCCATCGACCCATCTTTTTCGTGGTTGACCCTTGGGTTTGGTGTTCTCACAACGTTTGTTGCTCGTTGTGTTGTGTTTTGTTCTTTCTGCCTTGTCACGTGGTCATACCATGTTATCTGGTGTTTTCTTATATATTCTATGAGGGGAGGGGGGGGGGGGGGCTATTCCTAGCTTTTTTCTCCGTTCTTCATTTCTGATATTATCTCTCAGACTGTTTCCTGTCATTCGTCAAACACATTTCATCTCTGTAGAGGTTATTTTTCTTATTGTTCTTGCATCTAGGATCCAGGTCTGGCATTGGTAGCACAACGTTGAGATGAAGATTGTATTGTATAGTGCTCGTTTTGCCTCCAGAGTTATTTCCTTGTTGGACAATAGTGGTGATAACTGTCCGATGATTTGACAAATTTGTTGCATCTTGATTCTATCTCTGCTGTTTGGGAATTATCGTTTGTCATTAGACTTCCTAGGTATTTGAATTCCTCTACTTGTTTCAGTTGTCTGCCTTCTATAGTTATGTTTATTTTTGGCGACATTCATGACTTCTGTATTGTTGATGTTGATTTTCATGTTGTATTTTGTACCTGAGATGTAGAGTTTGTTTAAGTGTTCTTGTAGGTCTTCTATTGTTTCATGTATTAGTGCCTGATCGTCAGCAAATAGAGGCTCGTTGATCTCCTCTGTCTCTGATGGGTTGGCTAGCTTGCATATATGGTCCATGTATGTAATAAACAGAAGGGGGGATAGTACGCACACCTGTCTTACACCTGATCTAGCTTCGAAGTGGTTTGTGTAGGCTGCTGCTGTTCTGACCCTGCAGCTGCTGTTGATGTAGAGACTTTTAATAAGGTTGATTAGATGTTGGCTTACTCCGTATATTGTTAGTATCTCCTACAGTTGTTCTCTGTTTACTCTGTCGAATGCTTTTTCCTGATCAATGAAGGCTATGTATAAGTTTTGATTGTGTTCTGTCGTTTTTTCTGCAAGCTGTTTTAGTGTGAATAGTACGTCGGTACATCCTCTGTTTTTTTTTCGGAACCCCATTTGAGAATCGCTTAACTGTAGTTCTGTTATTGGTCTCAGCCTTTTTTCCAAGATTTTGGCGTATAGCTTCCCTACATGGCTGAGAGAGATATACCTCTATATTGATTGCAGTCTCTTTTGCTACCTTTCTTTTTCCATATTGGTATGATGATTGCCCATATTGGTATGATGATTGCTGATTGGTATGATGATTGATGTATGAAGTTAAGGGAAACAAATTGCTAGAGGTTACTTTATTGTATGAAGTTAAGGGAAACAAATTGCTTAAGGTTGCTTTATTGTATGAAGTTAAAGAACTCACCAATAATAATTCACCTACCTAGCTATACAACAAACTATATCTCATTCCATCATCTAAGGACCTCACAAACAATAATTCACCTACCTAGCTATACAACAAACTATATCTCATTCCATCATCTAAGAACATCACAAACAATAATTCACCTACCTAGCTATACAACAAACTATATCTCATTCCATCATCTAATGACCTCACAAACAATAATTCACCGACCTAGCTATACAACAAACTATATCTCATTCCATCATCTAATGACCTCACAAACAATAATTCACCTACCTAGCTATACAACAAACTATATCTCATTCCATCATCTATGGACCCCACAAACAAGAAATCACCTACCGAGCTATACAAGAAACTATATCTCATTCCATCATCTATGGACCCCACAAACAAGAAATCACCTACCGAGCTAGACAAGAAACTATATCTCATTCCATCATCTAATGACCTCACAAACAATAATTCACCGACCTAGCTATACAACAAACTATATCTCATTCCATCATCTATGGACCCCACAAACAAGAAATCACCTACCGAGCTATACAACAAACTATATCTCATTCCATCATCTATGGACCCCACAAACAAGAAATCACCTACTGAGCTATACAAGAAACTATATATCATTCCATCATCTATAGACCCCACAAACAAGAAATCACCTACCGAGCTATACAAGAAACTATATCTCATTCCATCATCTATGGACCCCACAAACAATAAATCACCAACCTAGCTATACAAGAAACTATATCTCATTCCATCATCTATGGAGCCCACAAACAATAAATCACCGACCTAGCTATACAAGAAACTATATCTCATTCCATCATCTATGGAGCCCACAAACAATAAATCACCGTTCTAAACAACAAACTATTCATTTCATTCCACCAACATTGTACTCCATCAAAATTCACCAACTAAGCTTAAAAGTGCACGCGCTACTGAAAGCTGCAAGCACTTTACATGAATAATATCGATGTGTTTGATGCGGTTCAGTAATAATCCTTTACACAGTTCCTAGCTTCGTTATGGATTTGCTGTTCTGGGTGTTCTCGAAGCCCACGGCAATGAGAGAAATGGCTGGTCAGCTCTTAGAGTATTGATTATGAACATTCATTCTGAAATTATCATTTGGATTATGACTCAATGATCAAGTAACACGTTGGCGATGATGGCTCCAATGATGAATAAGGTGGTTTTAGTATGAACCTCTTTGTACAGAGCTTCGCAGCAGGAGGCAATATGATCATCAGAAGTACACCTCCCGTCGAGCAAGTGTTTCGGCTTTTTAGCTTCTTGACACTTTAGAGGAGGTGGTACCCGCCTGGGTCATGACTCCCAGGCGTCGATCTCCTGCTGTATTTCCTCTAAGGCTTACACTATATGTTCGGTACAAAATAACGACACTTACTCTACGCAAACACAGTCGAATTCTCTCAGACTACTGTGTTACAGACGGGAGGAAACTTGATCATCTATCTCTTCTCGTCCATGATATGAGCGAATTCATCATCGGACAACACGACTTGAATATTCTCAGTTCTGTCGATTGACTCCTGACTGAGATCTTCTGCCATTTTATCTGTCCGGACAGTGCTTGCAGTAGTTGAGCTATAGAAACTGTACACCCACACATCTCTTCGTTCGAGCTACTGGGGGAATCAGTACACACACTGCTTACCGATTGATTACGTATCATTAATACTAACAAATGCTGAGAAAACAACACTTAGAAACGCTCAGAAACACACCTGTTGTTGAGGCCAGTCAAAAAGCAAAACATCTCAAATACCCTCCCACCAAAAATGCAAGAAAATTTAGGAAATAATGAAGAAGACGAGGATAATGTACAAATTGACAAATGATAGTTATACTACCAATCCAATGATAATTTATATTTGTGTGTGGGGTATTTCAGTAACTAATTATTTTTTGTTTCAAACAATTAATGATCTCAGAAATAAGATGTTTTAAGAAAGTTCTTGCAGTGAGCAGAAATGGTAAACTCATGAATGAAATTGTAACATAAAAGATTCCTGAAAGAACTAGCCTTGAAATGCATTCAGTCATGAATTAGACCTTAACAGAAGTGATTCGTGATTGAACTAATCTTGAAAGGCGTTTATTGTGACAGCAAACAGTAATGTCTTCTTCGTCTGTTCATGAGTGCAATCTCTACAAGGCGTAAATGTATAAAAAGACATATAGGGAAAGTATTGGAAAGCAGAACACGAGACACGAGCTGAGATGGCACCTCTGACATTGAGTGTCGACTTACTCTTGACAAAGAGGGCATCGCTAAGTTTGTTCTACATTCCTTTAGAGAAGAGAATGTGAATGGGCGGGATAATGATGAGAGATTGAGGATTCTAAAGGTGGAAAAGAGTTCTAGTCGATCTGGAGTGCTTAGTAGGAAAATCAGATGTATCTATATTAGTCAACACCTTACAGGAACAATCAGTTGGCAAAGGCTTCGAGAATTGCTAGGACGGGCGGTGGAGCGGATATGGGGATGCCCCGACTGCAGTGAAACTGATTCCATGAACAGAATAGAATTGACCACAGACTCAGACTAACATGGAGCAGCACCAACAAGGAAACTCTACAGCAGCACCAACAAGGAAACTCTACAGCAGCACCAACAAGGAAACTCTACAGTAGCACCAACAAGGAAACTCTACAGCAGCACAAGAAATGACGTCATCTGAGACGGTCAGAAAAATCAAGTGTCTGGATAACTGAAAGAGCGATAAGTTAAAAAGAAGAATATAATAGTGACGAATACCTTTTCAAATTGTAACGTATTTCTTGTCTGTACTCGTTGATCTTGTGCATACATAAACCGCTTATAACGATCTGTCTATCCCTTAAACTGTGCCTGTTATGCTCTACTTGCCCTCTTTCTGTTTTTAAGACTACAATAATAGACACGGATGTTTAACATGTGGAAGTTTCCCATCCCGTTTGTGTAGCGTTAAAATGAGACGACACTTGTTCAACACATTGAGTGCTGAGATTTTCTAACGGGTATCCAGGAAGTATTAGCTATTGATGGCCAAGAAATATCATTTTTGTCTTAACGATAATATGTCTGTACCGTTGTGGTTCCGTCCCTTTACAACACAGAAAACGGACTTGAAGTGTTTGTTTTTCAGAAAACTGTGTAGCAGGTGAGTTTTTTTTAATTACAACTAAATGCCATTTTGTACAGTTGTTGCTGTCTTTGTATGATTACATCTATTCTGATAACTACTAGCACCACTATTGTCAGTGTAACACATCATCATCTCCACATTCCAAATACAAACACTACTATTTATTGCTGTTACTGTTACTTCTATCATTACTACTACAACTACTAATATTACTATTACTACTACTACTAATGATACCACTACTACCATCACTACTACTTCTACTACTATACTACTACTACTACTGCCACTATTATCACTACTACTACTATTACTACCTCTACCACTACTACTACTACCACACTACTACTACTACCACTACTTCTACTACAGCCACCACCACTACTACTACTACTACTGATATGAATTATGATTAAGCGTAACCTACAGCTCTGGCATTATGCCACTACAAAAATGTTACAAACGTATTGTTACAAGTTAAATTACTATTGTTACTGTTTTACTACTACTTATTAATACTATTCTTAACACAGTATAATTATGAATACTACTATTATAACAGTACTATTTTAAATATAACTAGTGCCACATTACTATTTCCTACACACACACCCACCACTACTATAATTCTATATCACTATCTATACGATCAACTTAAATTATACACGCCCAGTCTGTAGCAGGGAATTTCTATGCCAAAATTGGACTTTCCGATCATCTCTGTATACAAAGTGGAAGATGCAGTAAAGCTGTGTTTTGTGAGAACAATATGGAGGTCTCGAATATCACGATGGCTTCTAGGTTCACCCATCCGTTTGTCCTATATTTTGTTTTCTGTGGAAAGAAAGGTGTAACTAGAGTAGTGGCTACCGCATAATACGGGAGTGTGCCGAGGATTCAAATATACATTGCCACCAAGACCATATTTTCTAATCGGCACGGGGCGCGTGACTGGGTTCTATCAGCTATTGTATAAAATGTGATTCGTGTCATCGTTATCATGTTGTATCTCTCTCAGGTTGTCAATAAAATATCCCTTCAGCTAGTCACTGTTTGAACATATCACAACTTTGCGTTGGCTTCAAATTCCTAAACTTTGCCATTTCAATTACTTTCTCTCTGTCTTCCTCGGCTTATTTTACCCTCGTTCTGCCCTCCCATTATCTCTAGAATTTAAAGTTCTCCTTTCTATGTAAACGATGCAGAAATAGTGACTGCTGTTGATTTCATCTAGATTTAAATGATGTTTTGACCATATTTTATTGTAATATTTGTTCAATTCATTTATCATCTCGCAATGTAATGGCTTGCATTATTCTGAATAAACACTTGTTTATGAGCGCGTATTTCTGTAGGGTAAACATGAGTACAACTTGTGCACATACAGACAAAACACTTACCCGAGGTCTCAGGTTGTTAGGATGAAGTCGACGCCAGTAATAAGACTTCAAAGTTATAATTTTCCTAAACGTTGATGTAATGACATTCTGAATGTGGCTGTTATGTTTTTGTGTAATGTATGCTTCTTAGTTTATAGTTCACGAGCGTGGGCTAGAAAACCAAACTTTCAATATAAATCCAATGTAAAGGTAATCTTATAATGGCCTAGATTTGAAGTCTTCAACTTGATTCTTTTCGCTCCGCGTGACATCACAAAGGACTTGTAGTGTTTTCCGCTCTTGGCCAGATTTTCGAACTGTCTCCCAACTCCCAACTTTGCTTTTCTTATAATTGTTCTTTTCAGTGCCTCTCTAAGTCTTCCTCTTTTCTAGATTTGAAGTGTTTGAAACAACATATTATAAAATGAGTGCATTAGGAGGTGGACAAATCAGTGATCTTCATTTCTCTCTGTTTTTGTTATCTCTCTCTCCCTTCTGCAAGTCAAGCACCATTTTATTTGTTTAATCCGATATTTAAATTTAAGACGATGTCGACTAGATAGAATTGGCAAGGATTTGAATCACAATAATTAGAAGATGACGTCAATGTGATAACCACGCAATAGCGATTCTACATAGAAAGCAACGTCTGAAAAGCAGAATGAAAGAGATAGGAACCTCATCGCGTACTATTCCAGGGAAAGGCATGCAGAGGAAATGTAACCTATGTCGGAGGAAATATCTAAAAACAAAGAACTAAAACATCAACTTTCATTGCATTGCCTAAAACTAGTGTGACAGTTGAATGCAGTGATTTTAGAATAATAAACCGAATGAGCCATGTAATTAAAAAAATTTTTAACGTTATACAAAGAAAGATTCAAAATAAAATCAATATTGAATTAGAAGAAGAACAATTTGGATTTAGGAAAAACAATGGCACAAAAGAAAAAATATTCTGCATTAGAACATTAATCGAAAAGTACACAGAAGTAAACAAACTAATATATCCCACCTTCACAGACTACACCGAAGCTCTTGATAGAATACACTTTAAGCAAATTATAGAATGCCTAAAAGATATACATCTAGGTGACACGGGCATACGATTAATATGTAATTTAGACTGGGAGCAAACAGCAATAATAAAATATAACAAAGAGAACTCTACACCAATTGATCTAAAAAGAGGAGTAAGAGAGGGATGCATCCTATCATCTAGCTTCTTTAGTCTATACACTCAATCAAAGTAGGATTAGTACTCTCTCATGAAGTCAGATGTCTGTTTAAGCGAATCGATTGCCCCATATAGTTTTTCTTCCAGGGAGGTGGGCGTGGAACACATTGCTCTTCTCAGGTCTGTGTACTGTGGGCAATCCTGTACATCATGTTTTGTAGTCATATTGTCCAGTGTACAGTGACATAGGCTGGTTGTACCTATTTTGAATTTGGTGAACATGTGATTCCTCATTCTATTGTGGCCAGTGCGTAGGCGAAGTATGATGACTTCATCCCTCCTTGATAATTGGTGGCATCCGTCACTCTCGTTATGCTTTGGGTGTTCTCGTTTTCATTTTTCATGGAACTGATCTACGAGGATGGATTTGGCTTCATCATAACTGAGCGGATGGTTCTCTTGTGGTAATCTCCCTCCCTCTTTAGCTAATTTGTATGCGCGTTCGTTCCCATGTATATTACAGTGTGATGGTATCCACTGAATGACTACTCTCTGGAAGTTATTGCATAGTTGGTCCAGGGTTATTCTCAAGTCTTCTAGTTCATTGTTCTTGGGACTTTTTAGAGCTGATAGGACTGACAGTGCACAGTGCATCAGCAAGAATCACCAATTTAATGTGCTTCTTATTTTTGTGTTGAGTAGCCAGTGTTGCAGCATCTATGATGACCTCAGTTTCTGTTTTAAAGTTGTTTGAGAATTTTCCAGTAGCTATTGACTTGTTGCTCTCGTCCTGATTATTCAGTGCCAAGAACACACCTCCCCCTCCATTTCTGGTGGCATTTGTAGCAGAGCCATCGTATATAGGTGGGACCAAGAGTCATGTGGGTAGTTATCGTGTATGTGCTATGTGTTTTCTTTCTGTGTCTGTTTGGGTACATTTTTTCATGAATCCTGTTATATTTTCCTTAAGTTCTGGTATTTTATATTTTCCATGAGGAGACATATCAGATGGGCCCAAAGGTTTCGATATTGTTGGACTCCTCTTTAGTCGTACAATTCCAAAACCAGTTATTCTTTGATGCATGGGGTGCCTAAGGAGCCTTCTATATTTCTCCCTTGTTGCAATACTTTAGTGACGCTTCTGAAATCTAAGGGTTGTAAACCTGTTACTGTTTCTAGAGTCTTGATAGGTGTAGATTTCATAGCACCAGTGATGATACGGGCAGCTTGGTTCTGTGTTCTGTTAATTTTACTAAGGTGTGATGTGGAAGCCATAGCCCAGGCTGTGACTCCATACTCTAGAACTGGTCTGACTCTTCCTACGAATAGTCTTTTCAAAATATTGCTGTCTGCCCTCAAGTCCGTTCCTGCTAATTTCTTCATAATATTTGTTCGTTTTCTGGCTTTTTTTCTTGCTCTGTCTATCTGATTTTTCCAAGTCATTCTGCGATTCATGGGGACGCCAAGATATGCTGGGTTTTGGTCAATAGGGGGTGTATGGTGTTTTATCTTCAAGTTTGCAGGGAGTGTGTTTCTTGATAGGCTGAAAATTGTATATTTAGTTTTCTTTTTCGTTGATTGGTAAGAACCAGGTGTTCGTCCATTTTTCAAGTTCACCTAGAGAATCTTGCATCCTGGGTCCAGCCACCGACATACTTTCCTCGCGAGCCCATAACGCCAGATCATCTGCGTATATTGCTGAGTGTATTGTGGGTGGAATGCCCATTATTATGATGTCATTTATGACAATTAAAAAGAGTGTTGAGGACAAGACTACGCCTTGTGGGACACCTTGTTCGATAGAGACCTTCTTACTTAGTTGACCTTGAACTTGTACTCTGGCCGTTCTATCCTGAAGGTATTGAGAGATCCAATTAAATAAACGACCCTGGATGCCAAGTCTAAAAAGCTTGTTCTTTAACCCTCGCGCCATACCCTATCAAAAGCCTTCTCCATGTCGATCCACACTGCCAGTGTGTGTTTCTTTTCTTATAGAGCATCCTCTATTTCCTGTGCAATGTAGGTGACCAGGTCTTCAGTTGATCTGTGCTGATGGAAGCCACCTTGTTGTGGTACGATTTGTTTTTTGTCTCCAAATGCCACATAAGTCTTCTGTTAACCAGCCTTTCCATGAGTTTACTCAGGCAGCTCAGTAGGCTAATTGGTCTATAGCTACTTGGGTCTACTGGTTCTTTGCCATGCTTGAGGATGGGCCACATAATTGCTTCTTTTCAGATTGCCGGCACATGGCCTCTCTTCCAGCTAAAATGTATTATCCTTAGAAGCTGCTCTTGGCTTTCTGTCCCAGATTTAGGAGCATTTTGTTGGAGGTTCCATCTTTACCAGGGGTACTTTTGAGCTTCAATCCTTTGAGGGCAACATCTAATTCAGTGGTGGTAAAGATGGTCGTCTGATGCTCTTCTGGTGCTAAAGGCATGTGTTTTGCATCTTGGTTTTCCCGCCTTGCAGCTTTCTGTTTGTCTATTGGAATGTTTATTCTACTAATGTTTTTGTAAGTCTCTATCAGTAGATTTGCTGCCCTTTTGCCTGTGAGGATGTTCTGATTGTGTGCTAAGGATATTGGAGGTCGGCAGTTGTTTTCGTCGCTCAGAACTGTCGCAAGTTTCCATAGTTTACGACCATTTTTGTCTAGATTAAGGCTCTCTGTTTTGTCTATCTAGCTCTGTCTTGCTGATATCATGACCTCTCTTCTGTATTTGGCCGAGGCTGCTTTGTAAGCAATGTTGCTCTCTGTGCTGTGTGATGTTTCAGCTAGTTCTCTGGCAGAGTCCAGTTCCTCTTCTAGTCTTTGTATTTCCTTGCTCCAGTATGGCTTGTAGTTTCTTCTTGCTCCTGTAGGAATGGATCCTATAGCAGCTCTCAGGATTCCATTTGTTAACCGCTTCTATCATATTATTGACCTTCTTTTCGTGGGTGTTGATAGGTGCAGTATATTTATCAGTGAGCCTTGCAATCTTTGCCCAAATTGCTCTCTTATAGTTCCAGCGGGAAGAGGTATTTGCAACTCCTGTTTGTGAGCAAGTGTCACTGAAAGTTTGACTGGTCTATGGTCACTATCTCCAAGTTGGTTCAGCACTTTTCTGGTTATTTTGATAGATATGTCTCCAGTTGCAAATGCTAGGTCGGGGGTGGAAGTTGTTTTCCATCTTCTTGAGTAGAATGTTGGGGGGTCCAACCTAGAGTTTATGAGGAATAGGTTGTTGTCTATTTCCAATTCTTCCACTTCTTCACCTCGAACATTGGACTCCTTATATCCCTTTCATTCAGAGTGGCTGTTAAAGTCTCCTACTATCAGACACTTTGGTGGTGTTATTTCCATTGACTGCAGCTTCATTTGTCATTTAGACAGTATATATTAAATATACTTATACTAGCGGAGTTGATATATAGGTCTGTACCAATGATCTCTGCCTCTCCGTTTGTGACTACATCTATCAGTTTTGCTGGGATTTAATTTTTCATAAGTATAAGAATTCCACCCTTGTGACCTTCCCTGTCTTGTCTAAATGTTTGGTAGCCCCTGATCATAAATCTGTGCTGAGGATTAAGATGAGTTTCCTGGATGCAGGCAACGTCTATCTCCTCCTCTGCTAGTCTGATTGTTAGAGCTTGTTTTTTTGTGGTATATGCCTTCCGCATTCCATTGTATTTTATTCAGCTGTTTCTTGAAGCCTTTCCGGTCAGCGGTAGTTTCTATCATAATTAGAGTCTGTTAGATCCAGTCTGATTGATTCCTTGTTAAAACGGTGCACTGTGTTCTGCGCCAGTGGCCCAGTGTATCCGATTTCAGCCAGTATTTTATTCTGGTTTGCTTTCTGGTAAGCCTTTGATTGTACCCAATCTTTTACAAAGCAGCAGATTGTCTTTTCTGTAGGGGGATTCTGCCCTTAGATGGTCGGCCTTCCCAGGTTTACGAGCACCATCTGCCCAAGCTTGATGTAGTAATTAGCTAGTGATTAGACCATCACCATCACACATCAAACAACAGACTATAAGACCCTCCTAACTATCACGAACTTCCGGGAGTCTCACCGATGCTGACAAGTCATGTTATGACAAGTATTTGAAACTAAACGTTCTACCAGATACATACGAATATATGATGAAACATGTAATTTACTATTTGGATAGTTTGTCAAAGAAGGTGTTGATCATCTCCTGCTTTAGTAGACGCATGGTTGTTTACTAATTTGGTTCATTTAAATTAAGACAGCGTCCACAAGAGTCAGAGTGAAATGAATTTTACCTTGAATCTCCATTGTCGCCAACCTTCGATGCAGGGAGAAAGCACGACAAGATTGTGTTCTGAGCTTATGCTCCAGGTATTGTGCTAGTAAAAGCTAAACCATAACAGCCGCCATTGAGAATGAACGAAATTCTGCAAATTCAGATCTAAGCCGTTGGGCATAGTTCAAACGTAAACAAGCGTCCATCTTGGTGCTTCTTCAAATGTACATCTGAAATAAACAAAAGGAAAAGAATGGCAAAGAGTAATTTTAATGCCATGAAAAATATATTAACATTAAAACATTAACACCAGGGCTGTAACTAAGGATAGAAAAATTTTATATCGTATCTTCTCAACATTCCTATATGGTGCAGAAATATAGATATTAGACAAGAAAACAGAACAGAAAATTGAAGCCTTTGAAATGTGAATATATAGAAGAATAGGTAGAATTGGATTGAAGGAAAAGAAAACAAACGATGAAGTCTTAAAACAACCAAAGATGAAAAAAAGAGAACTAAACACAATTCAAACAAATGAGATTTGTAGGGAATTTAAGACCTACTAAAAGTAATCTGGGGGGGGGGGTGTAGGGGGGCGGTAATACAGGGTGAAAGAAGTAGAGGCAGACCAAGACTAGCGTGGACATATAACATCAAAAGATGGACAAGTCAGCCTTTTACAACCTGCATCATCAAAGCAAGTGACGGAGCGGAATGGCGCTCCATGATAGCCAACCTTCTGTGCGGAGACGGCATTCAATGAAATAAAAAAATAGAAGTGTGTGTGTCCATTTGTAGAAACAGTTGAGTGAGTTTTGGATTCTACATACATAGAAGATTGAGTGTTGCGCTCCAGTGGCATAGAGGAGTGGGTGTCGAGCTGCAGGAACATAGAGGAGTGGGTGTCGAGCTGCAGGAACATAGAGAAGTGGGTATGGAGCTGCAGGAACATAGAGGAGTGGGTGTCGAGCTGCAGGAACATAGAGAAGTGGGTATGGAGCTGCAGGAACATAGAGGAGTGGGTGTCGAGCTGCAGGAACATAGAGGAGAGCTGCAGGAACATAGAGGAGTGGGTATGGAGCTGCTGAAACATAAAAGGAGTGGGTATGGAGCTACAGAAACCTAAAGGAGTGGGTATCGAGCTACAGAAACATAGTGAAGTTAGTATCGATCTGTGGAAATTTAGAGGAGTGGGAATCGAACTATGGATTCATAGAGGACTTGTCTTCGAACTGTGGATACATAGAAGAGTGAGTTTCGAACTGTGGATACATAGAAGAGTGAGTTTCGAACTGTGGATACATAGAAGAGTGAGTTTCGAAATGGTGAAACTGAAAGGAATGGCTATCAAATTGTAGACAAATAAAGGAGTCGGTGGGTATGGTTGTAAAAACAGAAATTGTTTAGCCTAGTGGTAAAAAAATAGATAATATAACCAAAACGTTGGCAAAAATAATCCTTTTAGAGCTTGGATATATTATTTATGTAGGTAGCACTGAAGCTATATCTTCGTTTATTTATGTCTTATTCATTATAACGCTGTTATAATACAATTTCATGCTTGAGCTGTTTCTCTGGATTTCGTGCACGTCATTAAAAAGTTACGCCTTAATCTTGATAGACATAACACACGGGGTCATATAGTTAACACCTTTCTCTGATGAATTCAACAAGTTTCACTCACACGGGCTATATGATATCTTTTACGAAAATGAATTGCAAAAAGTCCCGTACATTTTTAGTGCAATACAAATAGTTCTAGAATATACATATAGCGATAGATTCCTTTCTTTGAATGTTGCCTCTTTGGTTTGTTGTGAACTTGTCTGCTTCGATTGTTTTCAGCAATGTTCTAGTCTGTATTTTTTCCTGCATTTTTTGAGTTTATTGTTTTCGAGAGATAAACAGAAAAATAAGTTGTCTTTTTATTGTGTGTTGCTATCAATTGAACGCAGTCATTGGAGTCACAGATAAAGTGGTGTTGCTGTAGCAAGTTGAAAAGACAATGGACAAGTAAGAAGAGAAACGAGAATGTTTTAAAAGTGGCCAGAAGATAATGAAACGATGGAGTGAGATCTAGTTTCTTGTATTAGTGACGTGATGTAGGGTCAAGGCAAAGAAATGCATCAACATGCAAAGCTGTAGTATAACGTGATTTATGCGAATTGAACGATTTAGTTGGTGGAGTGGTAAGAATTGTTCCCAGGCGTCTTACTTTTGATCAACAATGAGTGCCCTGGGCCATTTTTAAAAATATCCCATACAATATTTGCTTGCGGATGCGTTTGTTTCGGATTTCGGTGAAACACCTGACACTTTTATTTTTCTCAAACATTATATTTGCCCGACACATTCAGTCATTGATTTTCCATCAACAAATTTATAAACATGGGCATTGATGTAAGGCCCACATTAGGCAAACAAGATGATGCAAGATGTTTTAGTTTCTCATTTTTCTTTGTAATTTTTAGAGGACTGCATTGAACTGTTTCTTTTTGTATCTAACGACCCAACGAATATGGTTTCCCCCATCCTTATTCAGGACTGCTTCTCTAGCCTGTGGTTTTAATTAATTTTCATACAACACAACAATCTCTAGTCCTTAGTTTACTTTAACTTATATACAATAAAGCAACCTCTAGCAATTTGTTTCCCTTAAAGTTTTGTTGCCAATAGGAGGAAATAATCATCATTGTGTGCCATATAATGAGACAGGAATAGCTGAATAGCTTCGGTTCTTGTGACATTTGAAAAAAAAAAACCATGACAAGAAGCAATAGAGGGAACGCGATTTCTTGTTTAATATGAGAAGCAGACGGTTTAACGGCACTCCACGAAATCAATATCGGAATTGGTAAACAAGTGTAGACATCAAATGATGCGGAGGGTTATGATTAACATAAGCCAGCAGGCATGGCGTTTGATGGTCATAATAAAGGTCTATTTATAGATATGATGTCTCTTCTCTTTCTTCTTCCTTTTCTTCTTTTTTTACTTTTGCTTCTGCGCTCGATCAAGCCGCCCAAGAGTTCTTGACGTTTGAAGCCAGCCTCGCTGTTGAGACCAGGGGTGGTTACCGCAGAGAGAAATCATAAATACAAATTTCAACTGATGCGGCAGGGATTTGAACCCAAAACCTCACTGTCTCGAGGCCGATGTCTTGCCAAGAGACCAACCAGTCCCCCCCCTTTTCCCCTCTTTGCGATGTGTCTGACCCTCTCAATCTTCGGTAGCTGGTACGAAGCTTTTTGTCTTTATACATAGTTTGGAATACCCTGCTTCTGCACTATGTGTTTAAAAATGGGTGGGATGCTAGTTATCCATTATATCAATCCAACTTGGTTACCCATTATATCAATCCAACTTGGTTACCCATTATATCAATCCAACTTGGTTACCCATTATATCAATCCAACTTGGTTACCCATTATATCAATCGAACTTGATTACCCATTATATCAATGCAACTTGGTTACCCATTATATCAATCCAACTTGGTTACCCATTATATCAATCCAACTTGGTTACCCATTATATCAATCCAACTTGGTTACCCATTATATCAATCCAACTTGGTTACCCATTATATCAATGCAACTTGGTTACCCATTATATCAATCCAACTTGATTACCCATTATATCAATCCAACTTGGTTACCCATTATATCAATGCAACTTGGTTACCCATTATATCAATCCAACTTGGTTACCCATTATATCAATCCAACTTGGTTACCCATTATATCAATCCAACTTGGTTACCCATTATATCAATCCAACTTGGTTACCCATTATATCAATCCAACTTGGTTACCCATTATATCAATGCAACTTGGTTACCCATTATATCAATCCAACTTGGCTACCCATTATATCAATCCAACTTGGTTACCCATTATATCAATCCAACTTGGCTACCCATTATATCAATCCAACTTGGCTACCCATTATATCAATCCAACTTGGCTACCCATTATATCAATGCAACTTGATTACCCATTATATCAATGCAACTTGGTTACCCATTATATCAATGCAACTTGGTTACCCATTATATCAATCCAACTTGGTTACCCATTATATCAATCCAACTTGGTTACCCATTATATCAATCCAACTTGGTTACCCATTATATCAATCCAACTTGGTTACCCATTATATCAATGCAACTTGGTTACCCATTATATCAATGCAACTTGGTTACCCATTATATCAATGCAACTTGGTTACCCATTATATCAATGCAACTTGGTTACCCATTATATCAATGCAACTTGGTTACCCATTATATCAATGCAACTTGATTACCCATTATATCAATCCAACTTGGTTACCCATTATATCAATGCAACTTACGGTTAACATGGTCGTCGTCAGGTCGGATGTCCTTTCTGAACGTTACATTCACCACAGTCCCTATAAAACTATCTCTGTCTCAAGCCATACATTCCACTTCCGTATTCACCACAGTCCCTATAAAACTATCTCTGTCTCAAGCCATACTTCCACTTCCGTATTCACCACAGACCCGATAAAATTATCTCTGTCTCAAGCCATACCTTCCACTTCCGTATTCACCACAGACCCGATAAAATTATCTCTGTCTCAAGCCATACCTTCCACTTCCGTATTCACCACAGACCCGATAAAATTATCTCTGTCTCAAGCCATACCTTCCACTTCCGTATTCACCACAGACCCGATAAAACTATCTCCGTCTCAAGCCATACCTTCCACTTTCTCCGTTATCATGTTCAAGGTCTCCTTGGTGAATGTGAAACCATCTTCTTCTTGGCCTGCCCTTGATGTGTGGCCCAGGAACCATGCTTTCCATTATTGTTCTTTCCAGCCCGCTGTGTCTTTTCACGTGGTCATGGTATTTCAATTTCCTCTGTATAATAGTGTTTATAAGGCAATTATTTTTAATGTTTAAACCTTTTAATATGTTTTCATTGATTTTTTTCATTATCCTAGTTATCTTAAGGATCTTACTGTAGCATTTTGTTTCGAAAACTCGTTTTTCCTCCTTTCTGTTTGCGAAATTGTCCATGATTCACAACAGTATGTTACAATCAGAAAGATGCATACTTCAGTAATGTTATCGTTATTGCCCTACTATCATTATTTATTATATTCTTTGTAATGTTTAATTTTGGTTAATATCATAATCATCATTATCATCATCATCATGTGCCATACAGGTTGGAGTAGACGATCATGTCCTTCCACAATCTTCTATCCTCAGTGCATCGTATCAGTTCTGTTGTGTTTTCCATGCAATGACACCAAGCTATCCAGTATTTTCTCTCTTTGTCGTCCGCGATCTCTCTTTCCTTTTATTTTGCCAGTTGTAACCAAGTATTCCAACTTTCCTCTTCTGATGATGTGCCCGAAAAATGTTTATTGTTCATTTCTGATGTTTTTTAGGAGAAGCCTTTTTGTGTTGGCCTCTTTGAGAACTTCCTCATTGGTCTTTTTAGCTGTCCAGGGAACTTCCAACATTCTTCTGAGAAATCCCATCTCTATGGCCTCTAATCGTCTTTTCATTTGTTTGTCTACTGTCCATGATTCGCTTCCATAGGTCAGAATTGGTTCTATATAGCACCGATGAACTTTCTTTCTCATTTCTATTGACATAGATTTGTTGCATACGATATTTTTCATTTTCATAAATGCTATTTTGGCCTGAGCTATTCTGTTTTTACTTCCGTGGTGCATCTTCCATCCGATGTTATTATTGTGCCTAGGTATTGGTTAATATAATGCCATTGTTAAATTTTCCTTTCTTGAACTTTGCTCTTTTACCTATTACATCAGTCAACTATATGGTGAATCAGGTGCTAAATTGTTATTTTGTTACTGTTTTCGTTTCTTTGTTCAATTCTTTGTTCCCACAAAAAGTCACAAATTTCGATGTAGGTATCAAATGCGATCACTTCTTGTTTGTATGAGCACATTCCTACATTCTTGTTTGTATGAGCACATTCCTACATTCTTGTTTGTATGAGCACATTCTTACATTCTTGTTTGTATGAGCACATTCCTACATTCTTGTTGTATGAGCACATTCCTACATTCTTGTTTGTTTGAGCACATTCCTACATTCTTGTTTGTATGAGCACATTCCTACATTCTTGTTTGTATGAGCACATTTCTACATTCTTGTTTGTATGAGCACATTCCTACATTCTTGTTTGTATGAGCACATTCCTACATTCTTGTTTGTATGAGCACTTTCCTACATTCTTCTTTGTATAGCACATTCCTACATTCATGTTTGTATGAGCACATTCCTACATTCTTGTTTGTATGAGCACATTCCTACATTCTTGTTTGTATGGGCACATTCCTACATTCGTGTTTGTATGAGCACATTCCTACATTCTTGTTTGTATGAGCACATTCCTACATTCTTGTTTGTATGAGCACATTCATACATTCCTGTTTCTATGAGCACATTCCTACATTCTTGTTTGTATGAGCACATTCATACATTCTTGTTTGTATGAGCACATTCCTACATTCATGTTTGTATGAGCACATTCCTACATTCTTGTTTGTATGAGCACATTCCTACATTCTTGTTTGTATGGGCACATTCCTACATTCGTGTTTGTATGAGCACATTCCTACATTCTTGTTTGTATGAGCACATTCCTACATTCTTGTTTGTATGAGCACATTCCTACATTCATGTTTGTATGAGCACATTCCTACATTCTTGTTTGTATGAGCACATTCATACATTCCTGTTTCTATGAGCACATTCCTACATTCTTGTTTGTATGAGCACATTCATACATTCTTGTTTGTATGAGCACATTCCTACATTCTTGTTTGTATGAGCACATACCTACATTCTTGTTTGTATGAGCACATTCCTACATTCTTGTTTGTATGAGCACATTCCTACATTCTTGTTTGTATGAGCACATTCCTACATTCTTGTTTGTATGAGCACATTCCTACATTTTTATGTGTATGAGCAGATTTACTTCATTCTTGTTTGTATGAGCACATTCCTACATTCTTGTTTGTATGAGCACATTCCTACATTCTTGTTTGTATGAGCACATTCCTACATTCTTGTTTGTATGAGCACATTTACTACATTCTTGTTTGTATGAGCACATTCCTACATTCTTGTTTGTATGAGCACATTCCTACATTCTTGTTTGTATGAGCACATTTACTGCATTCTTGTTTGTATGAGCACATTCCTACATTCTTGTTTGTATGAGCACATTCCTACATTCTTGTTTGTATGAGCACATTCCTACATTCTTGTTTGTATGAGCACATTCGTACATTCTTGTTTGTATGAGCACTTTCCTACATTCTTCTTTGTATGAGCACATTCCTACATTCATGTTTGTATGAGCACATTCCTACATTCGTGTTTGTATGAGCTCATTCCTACATTCTTGTTTGTATGAGCACATTCCTACATTCGTGTTTGTATGAGCACATTCCTACATTCTTGTTTGTATGAGCACATTCCTACATTCTTGTTTGTATGAGCACATTCCTACATTCTTGTTTGTATGAGCACATTTACTACATTCTTGTTTGTATGAGCACATTCCTACATTCTTGTTTGTATGAGCACATTTATACATTCCTGTTTCTATGAGCACATTCCTACATTCTTGTTTGTATGAGCACATTCCTTCATTCTTGTTTGTATGAGCACATTCCTACATTTTTGTGTGTATGAGCAGATTTACTGCATTCTTGTTTGTATGAGCACATTCCTACATTCTTTTTTGTATGAGCACATTCCTACATTCTTGTTTGTATCAGCACATTCCTACATTCTTGTTTGTATGAGCACATTTACTGCATTCTTGTTTGTATGGGCACATTCCTACATTCTTGTTTGTATGAGCACATTCCTACATTCTTGTTTGTATGAGCACATTCCTACATTCTTGTTTGTATGAGCACATTCCTACATTCTTGTTTGTATGAGCACATTTACTACATTCTTGTTTGTATGAGCACATTTACTACATTCTTGTTTGTATGAGCACATTTACTACATTCTTGTTTGTATGAGCACATTCCTGCTGATTTTATTTTCTTTTTAGCTTAAAACAAACGTTCATTATGAACGCAAATAATGTCACTTTGATTTTAATTCCCTGATTTCCAAGTCTGGTCTTGGCTTCTTTATTATAACAACGAAATTTTGTTTATAAATTTAGCTTTTTGAATTATCAAACTAAGGAGTTGCAAGCCATAATAATGCGATTATAATGTTTTATCTATCAGTGTATCCGTATTTTCCCTATATAGTGTATCCAAATTCCATTGTTTTATGAATATTGTAGTTATTCTGTTTTCATGCTATGTCTAATATTGGATGTGTGAGCTCGTTGATTCCACCTGTATGTTATTAAAGACCTCTTCAAGTTGGTTGCCATTAGCGTTGATAACTGCAATACTGGAATGCATGCAGTTTATTGATTGTTATACTTCATTCCTTCTATATTTGTGTTATTGATTGTTATCCTCCACTTCGTTTATATTTGTATCTTTTTATTTAAAAAAAAAGGTAAATGTATTTTCGATTTATGGTGTGAGAGGAGATCGATAAATGTGCAGTATTTATAAATAATTTTTTTCTTCTGTTTTTTTTTTTCATTTGTGTTCCTTTAGCATCGAGGGGAGATATAGCTTGCGGACTTCTGTTATGCTGGCCTTTTCTGCTATTATATTTCTAAGACTTTCTAAAATTCCATCAATCCATCTTGTTTCGTTGTTGGTTCTTGGATGTGGTATTCTCGGAATTTATGCTGCAAGAACATATTTCTGAATTGTTATCTTTTTATCTTTTCATGTAGCCAAAACATTGTATTTGTTGTGTTTTTTATGTATGACGGGAATAACTCCTAGTTTTTGTTTTTTTTCCCACATAGAATCGTATCGCTAAGTCTCATCCCTGTCATGCGTAAGACCCACTGAGATTTGGTTGTGGCTATTTTTCTTAATGCTCCACTCGTCTAGTGTCTGACACTGGTAGCACAACGTTGGAAGAGGATTGTGTTGTAGAGTGCCCGTTTTGATTTTAGAGTTATTTCTTATTCACTTTTCTTATTGATTTATTTTCCTCTCGGACTGTAGACGGCACAGACAGCGGAAGTCATAGTTTTCAATAATTGACGATTTTCTGCTTATTGTTGTGGGTCTTGGTTGTTTCTTAGTATCGTGAGCCTTACCTGGTGACTGTTCTGCCTAGCGATTCTCTTGGTCTGCCTTGTTTTCTTTTACCAGATAGTTTCCACATGAATGCCTAACGAGGAAGTTTCCCCCATTCATTCTCAGCACATGACTGATGTATTCCAACGCCTTCTTTTGATAAAGCTCAACACGTCTTCATGTT
This sequence comes from Megaustenia siamemsis, assembly GCA_032433765.1. Lineage (NCBI taxonomy): Eukaryota > Metazoa > Mollusca > Gastropoda > Stylommatophora > Ariophantidae > Megaustenia > Megaustenia siamemsis. The sequence continues at coordinate 844,447 of JAVIAB010000139.1, read as the reverse complement.
TAGATTAGCCATCACTTCATTTGAAATATATTTTCCCAGTTTGTTTTAGGTTTTTCGGAAACATTTATTTTCGAAGGCATTTTATCTAAAGTCTGGGTTGATTTCCAGCTTTCGCATTTGCTAACACTGGTATCACAAAGGAGTTTAACAATCTAGGTTATGTACGTTTACTGAGTGAGTACTTTAGATCTCCATGTGTTCGTCATTTTATTGAAAGCTAGGTTGGACGATAGCTTTTCTCTTCTGTCTATAAATAAAAAGTCGTTATACATTAAATATATTTGTTATGAATTATAAATATTTTTAAAGCATTTTCCTTCCTTGTGGTACGTTTGTCATTTAAATATTTTGTTAATGTTTAATATTCGTGTTACTCTTATAAGTTTTTCTTCTTCGTTTCGCATAGTGAGATGAAATTGTATTTCTCTTTTCTACTAGCAGTAGAATGCATCATCATCATACATTTGTTTTGGACTGCTGCTGCACCATTCTTTTCGTTAAATGGGGCTTGTAGTCTGTTACTTCTCCCAGAATTAGTTGAACTAAAATAACGAGAATATCCTACCCGGAATTATATCACATTTTTTCTCCATTTGGTGGATTTTCCAACAGCACAGTAATATTTCTGTCGCATGGTTCACTCTTTTCCATTGATACGCTGTGTTACCAGTGTATGCGTTATTCTTGGCTTCGTATTTTGTGACTAAATATTAATCCCAAAATATGAAGTCAGACATAACGTAAAAAAGTAAAGTACCCCCGTCACGCCAAGTGGCGTATAGGGAAATTGGTGTTAGTGACCATACATTTTACAGACCTTCGGCACATGATTTTTGGGGTAATGTGGTCGGTATTACGCCCGTGCCGCTTCACTTTCCCAGAAAAAACCCGGTAGCCATTAAAGGCTGGGTGAACCCGGGGCCGTCGGTTGGAATCGAACCCTACCCCTAAACATAACGTATATATGGTATAATGGTGGCGGATCTAGTCCACGTTCTCTCAATCGCTGCAGAAAGTGCATTCGATGTCTGATTAATTTCGGTTCTCCATTGCACTCCTATGCGATGTCAAGATGATGATCTACTTATTACATCTACGCCGATGAAATAATGTCGTACGCAGGCAATATTCCATTTTCGACAAATCAAGTGTTGTGAATGCGACATTCCATCGTCTAGGCTTGTTCTGCGCTTTACGTCACATTGGTGCTGTTCATGACCGTTGTTGGATTTGCTTGACGCAAGTTATTTCCATGTTACTTACTAATGTGAAATGCTTCGTCAGCCGCAGTTTTATCTCTTCAGGGAATTTGCACAGTGTTCTGTTCGCTGTAGGCTACAATCACTAGAGTAATCAAGAATCTAAAGGGCGCGTCATTGCAGTGCGTCCGACATTATTATGTGTGCTACGTCATCGTAATGGCTCATCGTAAATCCCTAGACCGGCCGTACGCTAATCTTACGGTCTGTTGTTTGATGTCCGACGGGGATAATCTGACGACTAACCGTGTGTTTATATGTTCGAAATTGGAGTCAACAACGATGACCTAACATCATCAAGCGCTATAAATTTTTAAAGAAATATGACGATCATCACTTTCGGGAGGACGTGAACTTCTGGTATATGGTGGATAGGCGGCAGGAACCATTGTAGGCTATGCATGAAAAGTGTTTCTTGTTGCAGTTTCCTCATATTCCAAGTCCATGGGGGACTGGTTGGTCTCGAGGCAAGACGCCGGCCTCGGGACAGAGGTTGTTGGTTCAAATCTCGGCTACACCGGTTGAGATTTTTATTTATGATTTCTCTCTGCGACAACCACCCTTGGTCTCAGCAGTGAGGCCCGTCTTGAAACGTCAGTTACTCATCGACGGAAAAAACATGAATACCTCCGAAGTCAGAGTTATCTGCCTGTGCGGCGAGGGACCCCTGTGCACACGGCTGCCAGTGAAAAATGGATTAACACGCAAAATTCAGTTCCTAGTCTCTAAGGACTTCGTTAGAGTTGAAAGCTGGCGAACGCAACAACAACAACAACAAATGGCGTCTCTTCAAGAAATAGAGAAGAAAACGAGCGCCAAAAATAGGTTTTATCCTTTGCATGATTGAGTCTATGTACGGAAAGAAATCAAACGCATCTACATAAAGTTGTTATCTACAATTTGCTTCGGTATCAAATGTGTCAAATACGCAATTATAATATAAACAAGGAGGCAACGGCGCCACACAGCAGAAGTGTTGGAAGATGTCAATGACCCATACCTGATAACAAGCACCAGGATCGGTGAAACAGAACCATCCAGACTATACTCCTAAGATGACCACATTTTTGAAACCCTAATTCGGGACGAATTAATTTGACTTAAATTTTCCATCAATAAAATGAAATTTTTCCCGTCTTTTTCAAGTGAATAATAGATCTATTGTACAACTAATTAAAACACATAACAATATAGGCTTAGAAAACGAAACCAGGAAATGATAAAAACATGAGTGATGCTCACTTCAATGGAAGGTGAAGCAGAGTTGCTGGACTTTTCTGATGAGTAGATTTTTTAAAAAGATCTTTCTTTTTTATGGAGCATCTTAAAAATTCAACACATGTTTGCTCATTGTTTACTTTGGTGATCAACATGGCCTGTGTCCACACTTAGATGTGTTTTATCATTTGTCCACAAGCTGTTCATCAGTGACAACAATCTTTCCGTTGCAGCATTTGTTCCCGGTAGACACAAAAAGAACTCCGCCAGCTTCAGAATATGTGAAATTGGCACATGCCTGTTTTTGAAGTGGGAAGCCATTTCAATCCAGCGCTGCCCTGGTAATGTTTTATTAATACTCCACTCATTAATTTTCTGAGAAGAAACAAACTTTTTCATGGAAACATATTTGTCATACATTTAATTCTCTGGAAAGTCGACTGAAGGCACTGTTTGACTCAATAATGATGAAGATTTCTGAATATCTTCCCAAGTTGGTGTTCTGTTCAACATTACCCAGCTGTAGGCCTCAAGGATTAAAAAATTGTTTGCAGCCCATTCCTTCAGATAACTTAAAACTATTTCATAGAATGAAGAAACACTGGCTTTAAACTTGTTCACATCATCCTGTGGAATTCCTTCTATTTCCAGATTGTCAAGAATTAGCTTAACTCTTGATGACAAAGAAACCATCTTCCAGTTTGGACTCCCATTGATGTTGTCAATTACTTCAAAACCAGTGACCACCTGTCCCTCTACTTTCTGCCCTGCTTCGTGGAAAGAGGATGCCTGACTGTGAACAAAAATAAGCCATGCTTCAGACAGAGGGTTTTCAACGAATTTTTGTATAAAGACTGGGCATCTGCATTGAGACTGAAAATATGATTTTAAAGGCAGGAACATGTGAAGAACCCTTTCAACAATGCAATAGTGCAAGCCACCTAGTCTGTGCATAACCTAAAATCATCTGGAAGTCTGTGTTCACAAACTGGCAAAACTCCTTGAGACTTTCAACTCTAACTGTGCATGATTTGAAGTGCAGATAAATGTTAGCAATAATCATCTCAACATCAATAGGTAATACATCTGCAGCTGCTCGAACAGTGTTGTGGAAAATATGGCATGCACAACGAAAACATACCACACCATATCCAAGGTTTTCTTTCAGCTTTATGAAAACATTGTTCTTTCTTTTCCTTTCAGCGCCTCCAAAATTAGAATTTGTGTTGTCTACACATAATACAACTACCTTCCTTTCTAAACCTTTTTTACGTTAGACAGTCATTAATAAAACTACTAATAATATATGATGTTTCTCCTGGCAATGACTTCAGTTCTAATATTTTAACTTTCAGCTCATTATTGTGTCAAAGTATTTGACAAGCAAAGAAAAATCTTGATTTCCTTGTGGTTGGAGGCATCTATCAGTATGGAAATAAATGTTGAGTTTTCTAGGTCACATCTCAACTCGTTTTGAACATGGGGTTTGCACACATTTCGAATCTGTTTTCGTACGTGCATAAGCACATTTTGGTTCTAAAGTAACCTGAAGTAAATGTGATGTGCAGTCCATAGCTATAAATGTATGATTGTGTATCACTGTATGATAGGCAAATGCACCTTCTGTAGCAGCTAATTGTTCTTCTTTTCGCCAATCTGTTCAGCTCGAAGAAATGTTGTTAACGACGAGCTTGTTGCAGCTGTAGCGACGGCTCTCTTATGCTTCGCACTATTTTATGCGACGCTTAATATCACCATGTCCACAATGGTTAATCGACAACCAAGAGACACATATACTGCATCTTACAGTGAAGTCCGATGTAGACTTTTTTTTAGAAAGGGGTGTTCCTTTTGCTTCGGTCAGGTCGGGTAATTTTACCTGCTACTGTATGCAGTAAACAGTACAACCTGTGGCTGCTCTTCTGCCTTGCATGTAAGCTCGGGAGAGTAAAAGGCTAAGGGAGGGTACCCCGAAGTAAAACAACCCCACTGCCTTGAGGGTGAGACTTTTTAGTCAAAGGCTAGCGGAGCCAACCGTAAAGAAACCGACGGAAGACAACAGAAAACCACCGTCATAACTTCTTTAAAACAATCATGAATCTCTACAACAATAGAAATCACGACAACAACGTTAAGGGGGATTCCAATGGAAAAACCTCGTTCGGTATGGGACACCATGTGCTACAGGTGATACCCGATCGTCATCAAGCTACTATAAGCAAAATAAAGATAAGACAAAATCTAAAGATAGGTACTTGGAATCTGAGAACACTCATGCAGAAGGGTAAACTGGAAAACATCATACAAGAAATGAAAAGAATGGGTTTACAATTACTGAGACTTTGTGAAATGAGATACACCGGATCAGGGAGATGTATTCTGATAAACATAAAATAATCTATTCTGGAGGTACTGAACACCAAAGAGGAGTAGGTATCATCTTGGATGCAGAAAGAGCCAGAACAGTGAAAGGCTTTTACACAATATTTGACTGAGTCCTTTTAGTGAAATTGAATGGACAGCAAATAGACATACATTTTATACAAGTTTATGCACCAACAGCAGACAGTCTAGAGGAACAAATGATAAATTTTACAATGAGTTAAAAGAGGCACTTTGTGAATGCAAACCACATGAAAACAAGTTCAAGGAGATTTTAACTCAAAAGTAGGAAAGGAAAGGGTTGAGGAAGTAGTTGGTCATTATGGCTTAGGTGAGAGGAATGAAAGAGGTGAGAAACTTATTGAATGAGCAAGAACACACAACATGATGATAGGAAACACCTGGTTTAAGCAACATCCAAGACGTCTGTTGACATGGAAAAGCCCAGGAGACAACGCACGTAATCAAATTGATTACATAATGATAAACAATAGATTTAGAAACAGTCTGGTGTGTGTGAAAATTAGACCAGGGGCAGATTGCAATAGTGATCATGTACCAGTTGTGGGAAAGCTTAGAGTAAAATTAAAAACAACAAAACAAGCCTCAGTTAACATCAAGTTAAATTTAGATTTACTCATATCAGACAAGAATATTTATAGTAAGATTATTTTAAGATCCATAAGGGGCATGCCTGAAATAACAATTGGAGGTCATAATATAAATAATCTAAGGTATACTGATGATACAGTCTTAATCTCTAAGAGTGAAAATGAGTTACAAGAAATGTTGGACATGATAGTGAAAAAAAGCATAAATAAAGGACTCAACCTTAATAGCAACAAGACAGAAGTAATGGTAACAACAAAGTGAAAGACATCACCTCAGTGCAAAATAAAGACAAGTGGAACAATATTAAAACAGGTAAATGAAGTTAAATATTTGGGAACTTTGTTAACCTCAGACGGAAGACGTACAAAAGAGGTGAGATGCAGAATGGCTAGGGCAAAAGCAGCTTTCCAAAAAATGAGGAAGATACTATGCAATCCATTTTTAACAATAGAAACAAGAAAAAGAGTTCTTAAATGTTATGTAGAGCAAGTCTTAACATATGTATGTGAATCATGGATAATAGGACAAAAGACAAGAAAATCACTAGAGTAGAAATCACAGAAGAATGTTATGCTAAAAAGACAGCTAAAAAGAGGTAATGAAAATGTTCAGAAAGAGGTCAAAGCTAAAAGAGAGTTAATTTCCAATATTAGGAAGAAACAATCATCATTTTTTGGCCATGTAATGAGAAAGAACAACTGGGATATATTGTAACAACTGGGAAAAAAAGTGGGACGAAGAGATAGAGGGAAGCAAAGAAAAAAAATACCAGACACCTTAAGAGAATGGTTTGGCAGAATGTCAACAACAGAAATGATAAATAACTGTCGATATCGAAAGTTGTGGAGAAACTTGATCACCTGCGCCAGCAGGCCCAGTACTTGATGATGATGATGATTCATTTTTTTTTTTTGTAAATCTTGATTGAAACTGCATTTACGTTTTGATACAATGTGTTGCAACAATTATAAACTTTACAAACTAACTATAGTTTAAATAATAATTGTATATGACTATACCATATGCATGCCCAGCCTTTAATGGGTACTGGAATTGTTTATGGGAAAGTAAAGCGGCAAGGGCGTAATACCGACCACATTACCCCAAAAATCATGTGCCGAAGGTCTGTAAAATTTATGGTCACTAACACCATATTCCCTATACGCCACTGAGGTGACGGGGGTACTTTACTTTTATATATATATATATATACCATATGCATAGGCATAAGTTCTTAAACATATTAAATTGTCAAGTAACTGACTTATAGCACAATGTAAACAGAATCTAATGAATGCAAAACCCTCTATCACTAAACAACACAATAAAAAGAATTAGTTGGTCAGTAAACGAAAGTAACACAATGAATATACAAGAATATGAAATGTCGTGGCCACAAAGATGTTACTTATTGAGTTTCAGTTTCAGTATCCAAGATTTAAAACTTGGAGCACATTTTACTGTTAATGTTTCGTCAAATGAACAGCCATTTCAACTTTTTAAACATTTTCTACACAACAACGGAATAATGTATATTTTTAAGTCGAAGAGACGTTTACCATATTTGTAAACAAAATTGGTAAACGTTTGTGTCCCTAATGTATTTTAACAAATCCGGGACAAAAGCTAAACAATCGGTTAAAATCTGGACAAATTCGGGACAGTAACAACTCCGGGACAAAAGTTAAAAAAACAGTGAAAAATCGGAACTGTCCTGGAAAAATCGGGACGCCTGGTCACTTTAATACTCCACCTCTTCGCAGTGCCTCGAAAAACAGGTTTAACAGTCTAGTCTAACCAAGCGAGTAGTGATCGAAGAGGAAAGGCAACCCGATACTCAAAAAATAACATGCTGAAGTCGGATGTACGGGGCCGAAAGGCACAAATATTATAGTTTAACTGCAAACTACAACACAACATATCTACGTCCATTCAACGTCCTTCTAGAAGAGATGCGCGAAGAGGACAATCAATTCCTTTAGTAGTCATCAGGTGATGAACGACAGAAAGAAAGAAAGAAAGAAAGAAAGAAAGAAAGAAAGAAAGAAAGAAAGAAAGAAAGAAAAGAAAGAAAGAAAGACAGAAAGAAAGAAAGAAAGAAAGAAAGAAAGAAAGAAAGAAAGAAAGAAAAGAAGAAAGAAAGTCTTGTTCTTCTGCGATCATGGCTCATTCAGACTAGGATTCCGGACTCTCTTAGAAACGCAGCTGTTTGTTTAAGTGATCCGGTTGCCCCGTACAGTTTCTCTTCCAGGGAGGTGGGTGTGAAACACATTGTCCTTTTCAGGCTGTGTACTGGGGGCAATCCTGTAGAACATGTTTTGTTGTCATGTTATCCAGTGTACAGTGGCATTGGCTGGTAGTTCCTATTTTGAATTTGGTGAACATGTGGTTTCTCATTCTGTTGTGGCCAGTGCGTAGGCGAAGTAAGATGACTTGATCCCTCCTTGATAGTTGCAGGTATCCATCTCTCTTGTTATACTTTGGGTGTTCTTGTTTCCATTTTTGATGGTGCTGAACTTTGATGATGGATTTGGCTTCATCGTAGCTGACCAGATGGTTCTCTTGTGGTAATCTTCCTCCCTCTTTAGATAATTTTTCTGCGCGTTCGTTTCCGGGTATATTACAGTGTGATGGTATCCACTGGATGACCACTCTCTGGAAGTTATTGCACAGTTGGTCTAGGGTTGTTCTCAAGTCATCTAGCTCACTGTTCCTGGGGGTTTTTAGAGCTGTTAGGACTGACAGTGCATCAGTCAGTATCACCAATTTCTGGTGCATGTTATTTTTGTGTTGGATAGCCAGCTTTGCAGCGTCTTTGAGGGCTTCAGTGTCTGCTTTATAGTTGTTTGAAAATTTCCCAGTAGCTATTGACTTGGTGATCTTTTCATGGTTATTCAGCCTCAAGAACACACCTCCTCCTCCATTTCTGGTGGCATTTGTAGCAGAGCCATCTGTGTATATGTATGACCAGGAGACCTGTGGGTAGTTGTCGTTTGTGTGTTTTTCTGCTATGTGTTTTCTCTCTGTGTCTGTCTGGGTGCATTTTTTCATGATTCCTATTATGTCTTCCTTAGGTTCTGGTATTTTGTGTTTCCCATCAGGAGTCATATCAGATAGGCATAAGGGTTTCGGCGTTGTTTGGGACAGTACTGGGTCACTAGTTGTCAGTTCTTTAGAGATTGCAGCGAAGGTGCTCCTCTTTAGTCTTCCTTTTCCAAAACCAGTTATTATTTGGTGCATGGGGTGACTAGGAGCCTTTTATATTTCTCCGCTTGTTGCATTACTTTAGTTTTCCATCTGTCTTCTAAGGGTTGTAAACCTGTTACTGTTTCTAGAGTCTCGATAGATGTAGATTTCATAGCACCAGTGATGATACGGGCAGCTTGGTTCTGTGTTCTGTTAATTTTGCTAAGCTGTGATTTGGAAGCTGTAGCCCAGGCTGTGTGTGACTCCATACTCTAGGACTGGTCTTAACTCTTCCTACCTATAGTCGTTTCAAGATATTGCTGTCTGCTTCCCAGTCCGTTCCTGCCAATTTCTTAATAATATCTGTTCGTTTTCTGGCTCATTTGTTTGACTTGTCTATCTGATTTATTCATGTTATTCTGCGGTCCATGGTGACGCCAAGATATGTTGGGTTTTGGTCAATAGAAAGTGTATGGTCTTTTATCTTAAATTTTGCAGAGAGTGTATTTCTTGATAGGCTGAAAATTGTGTACGTAATTTTTTCTTTCGTTAATTGGTAGTAACCCGGTGTTCACCCATTTTTCAAGTTTTCCTAGGGCATCTTGCATTCTGGAGCTAGCCACTGACATAGATTCTTCACGTGCCCATACCGCCTAGTCGTCTGCGTACACTGATGAGTGTATTCTGGGTGGAATGTCCATTACGACAGAAAGCATGTGAAAAATAGCAACCTATAATCAATAAAGTGAGTGTGTTGTTAGTGGCGTGTCCGCTGATCTTTCTTTTCTATGAATGAGGAAGCCTTACTTTGTTGCTGCTTTTGTTTGGTTAGTACAAGCGTCAAAGCTTCAACTGTTTATTTGTTGTTTTTATTCAAAGCGTGAGCTTTGCTTGAGAATCTGAAACTTCGTTTCAATTTATCCTCCAACAAATGTTGCTATTTGCTAATGTACAATCAGTATATCAATAGCTTCGTACATACGTGGAATGATATTAAGAATGATGAAAAATAAAGAAATTATGTGCTGCCCTGTGAATTCTCGGTGGGTGAGTGGCTAGTGTGCTCGCTTCCTGATCAGAAGGATTCGGGTTCGAACCACAGAAGTGACGTATTTCTTGTCGGACCGATAAGACTCCGGGGTTCAACAAGCCTCTAAAAATGGGTGCCTGAAATTTTTCTGGGAAGTAAAGGGGCCCTGGTATGATATCAACCACATCAGCCAAAAATTGGCAGTGGTCATAGAAAAATATGGTTACTAACACCATACTCCCCATGTCCCTAGCAAGGCGTGGAGGCAACCTTTACTTTACCTATAGGTTCACAACATCTCAAACGAAAGCATTCGTAAAGTCGTTGACAGTATTGTTGGTCTAGTCTAAGAGTTACTTCTCTTCAAAGAGCCCGACGTCACCACAGTCGGGACATTCTCATACCTGCCAGCCGCCACTTACAGTAACCATCACAAATGTTCGTCTTGATTGTTCCGGTTATTGATCGAACGTGATGTGTTTAAAAAGTAGTCACGCATGCGCAGCTTACAACGAACATTTGCAGGCCGCTTAAACGGGCATCGCGTCCAACAAATTTTTATTTGGTCTTTCTAATAACATCCTTTCATTGTTGTAACATCCTTTCTTCAGACTTTATTACTTTTGGATGTCATCCCAAAATACCTAAATCAACATTAAAATATATATTTATATTTTCAAATGCACTTTTGATACTTTATATACATATAAAATAATACGTCAAATAATTTTACCGTTCTTTAATTTGATTAGATCTGTCATTGATTTGCGAATCATTTCAAGGGAAGAGGTGTCTTTATAACAATCAGAAGCAAATTCATAAATCATAAATCAAGCAGAAAAAAAAACAGAGAACACTAGACACCCCAAAGCAGGATCGAACCCGTACTCCTCGACACAGCGCGTTGGTACGAGAAATAAATGATAGAGCACACGGCCAACTCATTGATTTGTTGCTCGAGGCACATGTTTGTAGCAACTGTTCATATCACTCATTAACCGCTGGAGCTATGTTATCTTACATAAGAAGATTTGCGCTTCATGTTAACTCTCAAAAGAAATTTAAAATACTGCCTTAACTATTTCTCATCAGTGTTTCTATCTATCTATCTATCTATCTATCTATCTATCTATCTATCTATCTATCTATCTATCTATCTATCTATCTATCTATCTATCTATCTATCTATCTATCTATCTATCTATCTATCTATCTATCTATCTATCTATCTATCTGTCTGTCTGTCTGTCTGTCTGTCTGTCTGTCTGTCTGTCTGTCTGTCTATCTATCTATCTATCTATCTATCTATCTATCTATCTATCTATCTATCTATCTATCTATCTATCTATCTGCCTGCCGCTAGTCTGTCTGCTTGTCGCTGGTCTGTCCGCCCGCCTGCCGCTGGTCTACCTGTTTGTCTGTAGCTGGTCTATCTGTCTGCCTATAGCTGGTATGTCTCCCTGTCGCTGGCTTGCCTACCAATTTGTCTGCCTGTCTTTCTGCCTGTCACAGGTCTCTCTTTCTCTGGATGTTGCTTTTCTATCTGCTTGTCCGCCTGGCTGTATGTCTCTTTAATTGTTTTTACATCCACTCTCCCTTCCCTCCGTCCCTCCCCTGCTCTATTACTGAATGTGTTTACAAGACAAGAAGTCGAGAGTTCGACAAGGTGACTTGTACATTATACTCACAGCCTACGTTAGATAGACCTGAGCGCAGAAAGGGAAACCTCGGAAAATTCTCCACTGGCGTAACGTTTTCAGCCTTTCAATCAGGGGCGGTTGTATCTAGAGTGACGTCAACTGCCTACAATTCGCATAGCTCAATACGTCATGTTAGTGGAGGTTTCCCAGGGTTATCCTTTCTTCCGTCAGGTCTGTTGAAGTGGGCTATGGTTCATCACGCTTTAAAAGGGCAAGGTTTATATTTGGTTGTTGTGAAGGATCGGGGGGAGGTGTCATTATTCTCAGCACTTTACCCAGAAGTGTGACCACGTAGGAACAAAAATAGGAAACTTCAAAAATGTCACAAACTCTATTATCCATCTACGTCACTGGACGAGAAGGGATCTTTTGATTACCATTCTATCTACCGTCCGCCCATCACTCTACATTTATAATTCCATTGCATGCACTTTTTCTATCTACTATCCGCTCTTCTGTCTCTTGCTCTGATTACATGTATACACGTGTTCCTTTCTACTGCCCGCCCACCAGTCTACGTCTATAATTACATGTATAAAGTGTTCCTTGTTGCAGTTTCCTCATATTCCAAGTCCGGCTTGTTGCAGGAGCTACTGAGTTCAGTGCTCTGTGCACATCTTGAGCTGTGTGTCTCATCCGTTTTGATCGTGTTTCGATATTCCAGTTGTTTACGACCCCTCGATGCTGAAAGGCAGATGAGGAAAGAAAGAAGTAGAAGAAGAAGAATTGTCTACAATGAATGATGATATCGTATGACAGGGAATAGTTGACTGTGTTCACTTTCTGCGCGGTTTCGTCTTATGTCTTTTGGCGTGTGCTGAGACTGCTATGATGGGGACTACAGTTATCTTTCTTTGTTTGGGAGATGAGATATTAATTCGGATGATTACGCTGGCACGGGCGGTTGAGAAATTATGGATTTTAATTCGTTTGCAGTGATACCGGGGTCTTCCATAACCAAATTACATGTATACACTTTTTATCTATCTACTGTCTGCTCACAAATCTACATCTATAATTACATGTATAATACACTTTTTCTACTTCCAGTTTGTGTGAAAGAAGGATTATGAAATAAATTCACCCTCGTGTCCTGCAACTATTCCACTGTTATTTATTGTCAAGATTGAGTTATTGCGTTATTTGCGGGTCATCATCATTGCACTCCGAACATGTCCATAGGTGCTCATATCCCTTCCTCAGCAAGTCCCGCAGTGTCCAGCGACTGAGCACTCCAGTTCTGAGGTGGCTGATAAGTCTTCTTATACGCCCACTAAGTTTTTCATTTCTGGCTGTGCCCATCTTAACCCCCATCTCTTTCATCCGAAGGAGTGACGTGGATTTGTGGTGGTCGAAGTCCTGTGCTCTTCCCACATCTCGGAGGGCATTGACGATGTCCACCCGATCCATTGGTTGACCGTCCTCAACGACAGCGCAGCTAGCCTACCTGTCCGCTCTTTCATTTCCCCGTACTTCCGAATGTCCAGGGATATAGACAAAGGTGACCTTACGTATTTTTGACTTCTGTAATGACTCAAACCATTGCATACGTATAGAGCCCACATCCACTTTTTTTTTAATCATGCTCATCAAATCACTCAGTGTACATCCGTGGGTGTAGTCTTGTGACTCTAACCATTTGAATGTCTTGGTCACTGCCATCACTTCCATCGTCATGCTACTCGTGGTCATGACGTATGCACCACTGTCTTCTTTGACTACTTTGACTACTTTGCCTGCCGGGCGTGCTATAAATGCTCCTGCACTTCTTTGGTGTCATATTACAGATCCGTCTGTATAGATGACTGCATCTTTCTCATCGGTGTTATCGCAGATGAGACTGTTGACCTCCGCATTGGCCACGACTGTGTTCTGCTCCCTAGTTTTCCTATTGAATGTGACAATGCCGGGGCCTTCAATAACCAAATAACGAAATGACGTAGGCACCGGTATCCACTCCTCGCCAACGTTTATATTGGTAAGCCCACAGACCTGTTTCATGACATCTTCTGCTCGGCCCACCCATTATTTGCCTCTTTTTAGCCTGGCACCTTTCACTGTGTTGAGCACGTGGTGCAATGGATGCTCTGTATCTGTACTAATCTTCAGGTATGCTCGTGCCCTCCAGATCTTGATTCTGTCATCCATGGTTGGAAAGTCAAGAAGATACGTCATTGCTACACAGGGAGTGTCCCTCGTACACCCCAGGATAATGCGCATAGCTTCATTCTGTATTTTCTCCATCCTATCATTTTGAGTCGTACTCACAGTATGAATTGCCAGGACATACTCGATTGGTGCGAGGACTAATCCCTGGAACAGAAGAGTAAGTAGCCTCCGCTTGATGTTGGCGGCTGCCATGACCTTCAAGGCGGCTAATGCTTTGAGGGATTTTGTTATTACATGGTCAACATTGTCCCGAAAACACAGGATGCGATCAAACTTAATATCGAGGTATGTCATCAACTTGTCCCTGGTCACCTCATCAGCTCCCATTCGTACTACCGGTGTGTTGGTATTAACGATATTATTGTTAAGGGAGAACCATGAAACTGATGCTTTATTAGGATTAACCAAGACACCTGAAACCCCTACACCAAGAAGAAATGCGATCGAGTTCGTCTTGCATTATGGAGGCGATTTCCTATCTGTCTCTTCCCTGTCGATATACCAGAATATCATCAGCAAAAGTCATAGTTCTTCCCCTCCCATCCAGCTGTTGTTCCGTAATCGTTATTGTGTACACGTTAAATAGAACTGGTGACAATGGTGAGCCTTTTGGCATCCCTGGACAAATGGATGTTGGCTCGGAAGACCAACCTCCATATCTGAGTGTCACTTGCCTCTGAAACAGTGCAGCAGTGATCCATCTAATGAGGATGGGGTGCACCGCCGGATTGAGGAACATGTGCATGAGGAACCCTGTTGCATGCATCCTCGAGATCTATAGTAGCATCACATGTCTCCTCTCGTCTGTGGAAGCCTTTGAAGAAGACATAGGCGAAGACTGCCGCATTCAACCACGTCTCTTTGTTATATCTGTAACCTCCGAGTGTGGGTGGGAATGCGCATTTCTGTTCAAGGTGACAGGTGAGGACACGGACAACTATTTTCTCCAGCAGCTTGCCCGCAGTGTTCTGCATCGTGATGATTCTGTAGGCGCTGATCTGAGAATGGTCCTTGTTTGGCTTCGGTAGCAGTAGTAAGTAGCTGTGTAGCCACTCCAACTTAATCTGACCATTCCGAATGCTGGCATTAACCTTTTTGACCAGTTAAGTTCAAGTCGTCGTCAGCTAAATCGCCTATGTCGTCGTACCGAGTACCATCTGGACCAGGAGCAGTGTTGTATGACCTAGTAAGTGTTGTGCGAATGGTATCGGTTGTGATTGTGAGATCTTCCAGCCCTACATCCTTACACAATTCTGAGAGCGACTCCCGTATCCTGATTCTTACAGCCTCATTTGTTTGGTCCGTCTGCTCGATGTAGCGAGGAAGTAGGGCCTTCCCTTTGTTGTCATCAGATTTGTGCCATATCTGGCCTGTACTCTGAAAGTCTGGTATTCTTTTGTGTCGTGTTGTGCCATTCATGCTCTGATGAAGGCACCAGAATGTGGCTATATTTCTGTGGATTTTTCTGTGAGTTTCCATCTCAGGGCGAGTGTCATATCGACTTGCGGTTGTAGACATACTTCCCGTTGGCGTGAGTGCGTAGCATCCTGATTGTTGTAGTGCGCCTTTTGGCTGGTTGCCTCCGACTTCAGCACTTAAACTTGCTAGAGCAGACTGTGGTCTTGCTCGGGTGTAGGAAGGCCTGGCCAGTCTTGTTTTTCAGTCTCTGGTGACTGTTAAGCCCCATCCCCACAACAAGGAGCTGGCCTTGATGAGGCTCCCTTTTCTAATACCCAGCCTGTTCTTCACGCATTACTGTATCTATTGAATCCGATATTCTATTTAGGATGATTTTGCAGAATAACTTTGAGGCAACTGACAAAAGTGTCACGCCTCTCCAGTTGTTACAATCTCTAAGATGCCTTTTTTTAAATCTTAACAATGATTCCTTTTTTCCATTTATGATGCGTCTTCTCTGCTTTCCAAATGATGTTGAAAATTTTCTGGAGATATACATTTACAACCACGAAATGAACTGGGGTTTGCACCCTAACCGCATGTACCTGCAATTCTGCATTGTCCCACGCAGACATATCAACCTCAGCTGCCACCATATTGTTGTGATATTCCGATTGTTTACGATGATATCGTATGACAAGGAACAGTTGGTTGTGTTCACTTTCTGTGCGGTTTCGCTTTATTTTGGCGTGTTATGAGACTTTCTATAATGAGGTCTACAGCTACTTTTTTTCTGTTTGGGATTTTATTTAGTAATTCGGATGTCAAGATTGATCATTGCCTAGTGAGAGTGCTTTTAAGTGCTTCTATTGGTCCTAACTGAATAGTTTCTTATTGATTCTTATTTATATTTTTTACCAATGATATTCCATTTGTAGTTGCTCTGATTTATTGTAAAGGTCTTGTTTTTCGCCGATTGAATATTGTCATGATGTTGTTTTTAATATTGGCATATATGATGTGGTAACATTATGTATAGTGTGCATAGACACAAAAGGTTGCGTATCCAAGTTCCGCAAACAAAGTATTCATATATTTAAAGCTCTCTTTGAGATATACAAATTACTTTATTTTTTTCTCATGTGATTTTTGCGTGTAGTTGAGTGTGGTTTCAGTATAAAATCGGGGGAGGGGGGGCTGGAAAGAGAGAATAAAGTTTAAAAAAACATGGGATGGAATGGTTGTTTTGGCTATCTAGGTTTCACTGAAGGAAGAGTTGTAGGTTATCTATTATTTCTGGAAGTGAAGCTCTGAATCTGATATAAAGTAGCCGATTTCAGCATATGGATATTACGATGGTCAGTTGATGATTGTTGTGGTTTCTAACAAGTGCAGCGGAGAGATGAGAACTTTGATCATGAGGTGCTCTGGCTCGCTGACTCTACACGGTTCTTATATAACGATATACTATTATTGTTATTATATAATAAGTAATTATCTTCATAATAACCTATGTGGGCTGGACTTAAATAATCATGTATTCGAGCGTCTTATATTGTTCGTGTTGATAAACTTACATAGTACTACAGAGCATTGGACTGTAGTATTAGAATTAACTAATTCGCACGTTGACACACGGCAATTTTCCCTATTGAGGCTAATAAGGCCGGTGCATTCGCTGGCTATTATTATTTATCTCAATTCAATGAGCCAGATATGCAATCCCTTCTCTATGAGGGGTAAATTTGAGTACTGGGTGGATCCTGAGCTTCAATGTGGGATAGAAACTACAATCGCTTTATCTCTCGGCTGGCGCGTTACCGCTCGACACTAACACGTCAAACTTATCAACAACGTGTTCTTTAAAACTACGTGCTACCTTGTTTACTTTTCTAACGTGCCTACATTTGCACTTTCTCTCGCTCATTCAAATTGGTATTTTTTATTCTTTCACAGTGGTCGTTTAAGTTAAAAAAAAAAGTAAAGAGTCTCGCCACGTCAAGTGACGTATAGGGAATATAGTGTTAGTGACCATACATTTTACAGACCTACACCAGAACTAATAAATAAATGTTGAAATAAAGTCTCGGTGAGACCTCATCACCTACGCCAGCTGACACAAATCTTAATGGATATGATATGATATATATATACATAATGGTATTGATTTTAACTATCATTGAATGTAACTTTCAGGCATATTGTTTTTTCTAGTTTCTTTATTATCTTTACTCAAAAATATCTGCAGCAAGAACGACAACATAAAATTAATGGGATATATGTGGCATTGATACTACAGAACGCCGCTAACAGACCAGCGTACTCAAACTGATTATATACATATGTCAAAAACGTTTATATCAAGAGAATGACCTTTAAAACGAGTTAAGTTTCAGCTCGAATTATTTCCCCCTAATTCTATTCACTGAGCAAATCTTTAACAACATCTCAGAGATGCCAGGCCTAAACATTAATGGAAAGATAATCAGTAACCTAAGATATGCTGACGATACTGTTCTACTAGCAGAAAATCTTAAAAACCTACAACAATTGCTTAATGTGATAAACATAACAAGCAAAAAATATGGACTAGAAATGAATATCAAATAGACTAAAACTATGATCATAAACAAAGAAAATTCTCACGACCTACAATTAAATATCACAGTTGAGGGAATACATCTGGAGACAGTCCAGAGCTACAACTACCTGGGACATACTATAACCAATGATGGAGAATGTAAAAGTGAAATAAACAAAAGAATAGGTATGGCAAAAAGTAATTTTAATGCCATGAAAAATATACTAACAACAAAACAAATATCAACAGGGCTGAAACTAAGAATGGCAAAATGTTACATCTTCTCAATATTCCTGTATGGAGCAGAAATATGGACATTAGACAAGAAAACAGAACAGAAAATTGAGGCCTTTGAAATGTGGATTTATAGAAGAACAGGTAGAATTGGATGGAAACAAAAGATAACAAACGATGAAGTATTAAAACAACTGAAAATAAAAAGAGAACTACTAAATACAATTAAGACAAGACAAATGACATTTTTGGTGCATGTTAAAAGACACAACAACCTACTGAAATTAATATTGGAAGGGAAAATACACGGTAAAAGAGGCTGAGGCAAACCAAGACTAACATGGGCGAGTAATATCAAAAGATGGACAAGTCAATCTATGACAGCCTGCACCATCAAAGCAAGAAACAGAGTAGAATGGCGCTCCATGGTAGCTAACCTTCGTTGCGGAGAGGGCACTCAATGATGATGATGATGAATTCTATTCATATCTTTCGAGCATTCTTTAATATAATATATCTCATGAGTTGCTATAATTTACAATAATAATGTGCAGAGCATCGTAATTTGCGACGATAAGCAGCGCTTAGCGACGATGATACTCATTGTCTAAGTTGGTAACAATAATTTCAGATAAATCAAGATAGTAACGACATAACTTGTGTGCTTCATATGCCATTTTTCTTTCTTTCTTAGAATAATAATTCTTATCCTAATTGTTCGTGTTTTCTTCCTTCTTCTTAGATGAGTTTTTTTTTACTACATCTGACGATAACGGTTATTACATCTGACGATAACGGTTATTACATCTGATGATAACGGTTATTACATCTGATGATAACGGTTATTACATCTGAAGATAGCGGTTATTACATCTGAAGATAACGGTTATTACATCTGAAGATAACGGTTATTACATCTGAAGATAGCGGTTATTACATCTGAAGATAGCGGTTATTACATCTGAAGATAGCGGTTATTACATCTGAAGATAACGGTTATTACATCTGAAGATAACGGTTATTACATCTGACGATAGCGGTTATTACATCTGAAGATGGCGGTTATTACATCTGAAGATAACGGTTATTACATCTGACGATAGCGGTTATTACATCTGAAGATAGCGGTTATTACATCTGAAGATAGCGGTTATTACATCTGAAGATAGCGGTTATTACATCTGAAGATAGCGGTTATTACATCTGAAGATAACGGTTATTACATCTGACGATAGCGGTTATTACATCTGAAGATAGCGGTTATTACATCTGACGATAACGGTTATTACATCTGACGATAGCGGTTATTACATCTGAAGATAGCGGTTATTACATCTGAAGATAACGGTTATCACATCTGAAGATAACGGTTATTACATCTGAAGATAGCGGTTATTACATCTGAAGATAACGGTTATTACATCTGACGATAACGGTTATTACATCTGAAGATAGCGGTTATTACATCTGAAGATAACGGTTATTATATCTGACGATAACGGTTATTACATCTGACGATAACGGTTATTACATCTGACGATAGCGGTTATTACATCTGAAGATAACGGTTATTACATCTGAAGATAGCGGTTATTACATCTGAAGATAGCGGTTATTACATCTGAAGATAACGGTTATTACATCTGAAGATAGCGGTTATTACATCTGAAGATAGCGGTTATTACATCTGACGATAACGGTTATTACATCTGACGATAACGGTTATTACATCTGAAGATAACGGTTATTACATCTGAAGATAGCGGTTATTACATCTGAAGATAGCGGTTATTACATCTGAAGATAGCGGTTATTACATCTGAAGATAACGGTTATTACATCTGACGATAACGGTTATTACATCTGACGATAACGGTTATTACATCTGACGATAGCTGTTATTACATCTTAAGATAGCGGTTATTACATCTGACGATAGCGGTTATTACATCTGAAGATAGCGGTTATTACATCTGAAGATAGCGGTTATTATATCTGAAGATAACGGTTATTACATCTGACGATAGCGGTTATTACATCTGACGATAGCGGTTATTACATCTGAAGATAGCGGTTATTACATCTGAAGATAACGGTTATTACATCTGAAGATAGCGGTTATTACATCTGACTATAACGGTTATGATAGCGGTTATTACATCTGACGATATCGGTTATTACATCTGAAGATAGCGGTTATTAGATCTGACGATAGCGGTTATTACATCTGACCTTAACGGTTATGATATCGGTTATTACATCTGATTATAGCGGTTATTACATCTGACGATAGCGGTTATTACATCTGATTATAGCGGTTATTACATCTGACGATAACGGGTATTACATTTGGCGTTTCCAGTTATTACATCTGACGATTGCGGTTATTACATCTGACGATAACGGTTATTACATCTGACGATAACGGTTAATACATCTGACGATAACGGTTATTACATCTGAAGATAACGGTTATTACATCTGACGATAGCGGTTATTACATCTGAAGATGGCGGTTATTACATCTGAAGATAACGGTTATTACATCTGACGATAGCGGTTATTACATCTGAAGATAGCGGTTATTACATCTGAAGATAGCGGTTATTACATCTGAAGATAGCGGTTATTACATCTGAAGATAGCGGTTATTACATCTGAAGATAACGGTTATTACATCTGACGATAGCGGTTATTACATCTGAAGATAGCGGTTATTACATCTGACGATAACGGTTATTACATCTGACGATAGCGGTTATTACATCTGAAGATAGCGGTTATTACATCTGAAGATAACGGTTATTACATCTGAAGATAACGGTTATTACATCTGAAGATAGCGGTTATTACATCTGAAGATAACGGTTATTACATCTGACGATAACGGTTATTACATCTGAAGATAGCGGTTATTACATCTGAAGATAACGGTTATTACATCTGACGATAACGGTTATTACATCTGACGATAACAGTTATTACATCTGACGATAGCGGTTATTACATCTGAAGATAACGGTTATTACATCTGAAGATAGCGGTTATTACATCTGAAGATAGCGGTTATTACATCTGAAGATAACGGTTATTACATCTGAAGATAGCGGTTATTACATCTGAAGATAGCGGTTATTACATCTGACGATAACGGTTATTACATCTGACGATAACGGTTATTACATCTGAAGATAACGGTTATTACATCTGAAGATAGCGGTTATTACATCTGACGATAGCGGTTATTACATCTGAAGATAGCGGTTATTACATCTGAAGATAGCGGTTATTACATCTGAAGATAACGGTTATTACATCTGACGATAACGGTTATTACATCTGAAGATAACGGTTATTACATCTGACGATAGCGGTTATTACATCTGACGATAGCGGTTATTACATCTGAAGATAGCGGTTATTACATCTGAAGATAGCGGTTATTACATCTGAAGATAGCGGTTATTACATCTGACTATAACGGTTATGATAGCGGTTATTACATCTGACGATAGCGGTTATTACATCTGAAGATAACGGTTATTACATCTGAAGATAGCGGTTATTACATCTGACTATAACGGTTATGATAGCGGTTATTACATCTGACGATATCGGTTATTACATCTGATTATAGCGGTTATTACATCTGACGATAGCGGTTATTACATCTGACGATAGCGGTTATTACATCTGACGATAGCGGTTATTACATCTGAAGATAGCGGTTATTAGATCTGACGATAGCGGTTATTACATCTGACCTTAACGGTTATGATATCGGTTATTACATCTGATTATAGCGGTTATTACATCTGACGATAGCGGTTATTACATCTGATTATAGCGGTTATTACATCTGACGATAACGGGTATTACATTTGGCGTTTCCAGTTATTACATCTGACGATTGCGGTTATTACATCTGACGATAACGGTTATTACATCTGACGATAACGGTTAATACATCTGACGATAACGGTTATTACATCTGACGATAACGGTTAAGATAACGGTTATTACAACTGACGATAGCGGTTATTACAACTGACGATAGCGGTTATTACATCTGACGATAGCGGTTATTACATCTGACGATAACGGTTATTACATCTGACGATAGCGGTTATTACATCTGACGATAGCGGTTATTACATCTGACGATAGCGGTTATTGCATCTGACGATAACGGTTATTACATCTGTCGATAGCGGTTATGATAACGGTTATTACAACTGACGATAGCGGTTATTACATCTGACGATAGCGGTTATTACTTCTGACGATAGCGGTTATTACATCTGACGATAGCGGTTATTACATCTGACGAGAACGGTTATTACATCTGACAATAATGGTTATTACATCTGACGATAGCGGTTATTACATCTGACGATAACGGTTATTACATCTGACAATAATGGTTATTACATCTGACAATAATGGTTATTACATCTGACAATAACGGTTATTAGATCTGATGATAGCGGTTATTACATCTGACAATAATGGTTATTACATCTGACGATAATGGTTATTACATCTGACAATAATGGTTATTACATCTGACAATAATGGTTATTAGATCTGACGATAATGGTTATTACATACACTATTTACAGTAACATCCTTTCGTTTGTTTTTTGTAATAAATAAAAAAAATACTTTTGTCTCAGAAAAGAAAATAATTTATTTGTGTTGTTTCCAATGAAATTCCTAGTTTTTAAGGAGTTCCATCTTGAATGTTTAAGGTTAACTAAAGCTGCAAACAATAATGAAAAGAAAACAAATATAAATTGTCATGCAAACTCCGAGCTCAGAGTCCCACATAAATTTATAATAACGAAAGTATGTTTTTAAATAGGGATTATATATCAATGTAAAATACAAAAGACTAAAACTATGATCATAAACACAGATAATACCCAAAACCTACAAGTGGATATCACAGTTGAAGGAATAGACCTGGAGACAGTTCAGAACTACAACTACCTGGGACATACTATAACCAGTGATGGAAAATGTACAACTGAAATAAACAAATAATAGGAATGGCTAAGAGTAATTTTAATGTCAGGAAAAATATACTACCATCAAAATAAATAACACCTGGGCTAAAACTAAGATTAGCAAAATATTATATCTTCTCAACATTCCTGTATGGTGCAGAAACATGGACAAGAAAACAGAACAGACAATTTAAGCCTTTGAAATGCGGATTTATAGAAGAATGGGAATAATTTGATGGAAAGAAAAGAAAACAAATGCTGATGGCCTGAAACAAATAAACATGAAAAGAGAACTATTAAACACAATTCAAACAAGACAAATGAGATTTTTGGGGCATGTTAAAAGACACAGCAGCCTACTAAAAGTAATCTAGCAAAGGGAAAATACAAGGTACAAGAGACAGAGGCAGACCAAGACTAAACATGGACGGTTAACATCAAAAGATGGACAAGTCAGCCTATGACCACCTGCACCCATCAAAGCAAGATGTCTCCTGACCTGGTAGCCAACCTTCGATGCGTAGACGGCACTCAATGATGATGATGTATATTTTTGACAACAAAAAACATCATGATAACAATCAAGTCTATAAATATCAACCCTGATCTGGTGTTGACCTTGTTCTCTGCTCATACAGAACTTGCGTGCCTACATGGCCTACCAGCAAAATTTTTTTTTTTGGGGGGGGGAGGGGGGGGGGCTGGCAGTAGCTCAGGTATATCTAGTGTCAAGGCCGTGTGTTGAAGAAAAGGTAAAAGATGTAAATTGACCTGTCACGGCAAGTGACGTATAGGGAATATGATGTTAGTGACCTTAATTTGTACAGACCTTCAGCACAAGATATTTGGGATAATGTGGTCGGTATTACGCCAGTGCCGCTTTACATTTCCCAGAAAAATAATTCCGGTACCTATTTAAGGCTGGGTGAACCCGGAAGCCGTCGATCAAAAACGAATCCGACCTCTTGTCCTTTGTAGCCCAGTCCACTAACCAGCGAGCTATCGCGGCTCCCCAAGTGTTGAAGAGCACGGGTTCAAATCTTAATTTAGGCTGCCTATTATTTGTCAATCTTTTTCTTCTTGTCTGTGCAACTTTCTATGGCCAGTGCGGATATATGTTTCTGTGTTATTTATCTTTGAAGCTGTTTTTTTTTAAATATAAATTTATATTTTATATCGTTTTACATAACATGTGTAAAGTACTAGTACTTTTTGTGAGAAATGAAAGCTAGTAGGGCACGATCATAAAAGAACCTTCCAAAGCTCTGTTTAGAACTTGATATGTCCCATAATGAACCTGGTGTCGGTGTAGTTAGTGCATTCTTCAGCTGACATGAAGTTCCAGGGTTCAAATCCCAGTTGAGGCAAAATCGCCGAATGAAAAGATTCTCGGGTACCACCATACCTCTTTAAATGGGTACTAGATGTATTCTCTGGGACAGTAAGGCAGCGAAGAAAAGAACTGGCCACCTCAGTTTACAAAGTTGATGTTTAGTAAAGTGAAGTCACTAACACTTCACTATTCGACGTCTACGAGAATTGGTTGGTTATTCTCAATCCTCATAACAATAAACGTTGAATAGTGTTTGTGACTTTACTGTACTAAACATTAGCTTCGTGAACTGAGGTGGCCAGTTCTTTTCTTATGACAGCAGCCTACTAAAAGTAATCTTGGAAGGGAATATAAGGGAAGGTAAAGGAGGCAGCGGCAGACCAAGACTAACATGGACGAGCAACATCAAAATATTGACAATTCAGTCTATGAAGACCTGCACTATTAAAGCAAGAGACAGAGCGGAATGGCTCTTCATGGTAGCCAACCTTCGATGCGGAGACGGCACTCAATGATAATGATGATGATTGCTATGAGATTCAACTTCATCCAAAATAGGTTTAAAAAAAGCAAAATGTTTTAAAAAGGTTTGAAATATGATTCTTCGAATGTTAAAAAAGGGTTAACTTCTGACCACACTGAACATTCCAGCGTAAGGACGAGCTTACTTATTATCCTTCTCCAGCTTTTTTACAGTATCTCCAATCTAATCTCCTTTTCTGGAATATTCCAACATTGCTTGTGTTCATCCCTACATGAATCTCTCTCCTCCCTCCGACATAGCCACTGTCACGAGATTGTCTCAATAAATCACGTAACGAGGCGGTTGTAAGGGTTAGAATAATCACGCAAGTTCCAGATGTATATTCAGACAAATGATACAATGCACGCCATGAAATATAAATCACTATCTGTGCGTGATGTCTTGAAAGTCTATAGACAATGTTTATGCAACCTTACCCATGGCCGATGTAAGTCTATATCAGACGCAACGTGGTTCTTGTCAACGAAATGTTATTGTTGATTTTACTTCTCAAAACTGAAACGCATATTGTAGTGGGGGATAAAAGAGGAGTTCTTAGAAGAACAGTTACTTAGATTGGAGTGCAATATCATGAGACAGTATCTGACAGTTCTATAGGTAAAATAGGTTGGACTGTAATATCTGGAAACAGTTTTTGACAGTTCTATAGGTAAAATAAGTTGGACTGTAATATCAGGAAGGAGTTTCTGACAGTTCTATAGGTAAAATAAGTTGGACTGTAATATCAGGAAGGAGTTTCTGACAGTTCTATAGGTAAAATAAGTTGGACTGTAATATCAGGAAGGAGTTTCTGACAGTTCTATAGGTAAAATAAGTTGGACTGTAATATCAGGAAGGAGTTTCTGACAGTTCTATAGGTAAAATAAGTTGGACTGTAATATCAGGAAGGAGTTTCTGACAGTTCTATAGGTAAAATAAGTTGGACGGTAATATCAGGAAGGAGTTTCTGACAGTTCTAAAAGTAAAATAGGTTGGACTAATATCAGAAAACAGTTTGTGACAGTTCTATAGGTAAAATAGTTTGGACTGTAATATCTGGAAACAGTTTGTGACAGTTCTATAGGTAAAATAAGTTGGACGGTAATATCAGGAAGCAGTTTCTGACAGTTCTATAGGTAAAATAAGTTGGACGGTAATATCAGGAAGGAGTTTCTGACAGTTCTATAAGTAAAATAGGTTGGACTAATATCAGAAAACAGTTTGTGACAGTTCTATAGGTAAAATAGTTTGGACTGTAATATCTGGAAACAGTTTTTGACAGTTCTGTTGGTAAAATAGGTTGGACTGTAATATCAGGAAACAGTTTGTGACAGTTCTATAGGTAAAATAAGTTGGACGGTAATATCAGGAAGGAGTTTCTGACAGTTCTATAAGTAAAATAGGTTGGACTAATATCAGAAAACAGTTTGTGACAGTTCTATAGGTAAAATAGTTTGGACTGTAATATCTGGAAACAGTTTTTGACAGTTCTGTTGGTAAAATAGGTTGGACTGTAATATCAGGAAACAGTTTGTGACAGTTCTATAGGTAAAATAAGTTGGACGGTAATATCAGGAAGCAGTTTCTGACAGTTCTATAGGTAAAATAAGTTGGACGGTAATATCAGGAAGGAGTTTCTGACAGTTCTATAAGTAAAATAGGTTGGACTAATATCAGAAAACAGTTTGTGACAGTTCTATAGGTAAAATAAGTTGGACGGTAATATCAGGAAGCAGTTTCTGACAGTTCTATAGGTAAAATAGGTTGGACTGATATCAGAAAACAGTTTGTGACAGTTCTATAGGTAAAATAGGTTGGACTGTAATATTAGGAAAACAGTTTATAACAGTTGTATAGGTAAAATAGGTTGGACTGTAATAATCAGGAAAACATTTTGTGACAGTTATATAGGTAAAATGGGTTGCACTGTAATAATCAGGAAACGGTTTGTGACAGTTCTATAGGTAAAATAGTTTGGACTAATATCAGAAAACAGTTTGTGACAGTTCTATAGGTAAAAGAGGCAGGGCTGTAATATCAGAAAACAGATTGTGAAAGTCATATAGGTAAAAGAGGCACGGCTGTAATATCAAAGAAGAGTTGCGCAAATTCTACAGGTAAAATATATGTGAATGTAATATCATGAGCAGTTTCTGACAGTTTTGTAGAAGAAAAACAGAAACGATAACCCAGTCACTCGCTGTGACATGTTTTTTGGTCAATAGCTATATGTTTTTTGGTCAATAGCTATATGTTTTTTGGTCAATAGCTATATGTTTTTTGGTCAATAGCTATATGTTTTTTGGTCAATAGCTATATGTTTTTTGGTCAATAGCTATATGTTTTTTGGTCAATAGCTATATGTTTTTTGGTCAATAGCTATATGTTTTTTGGTCAATAGCTATATGTTTTTTTGGTCAATAGCTATATGTTTTTTTGGTCAATAGCTATATGTTTTTTTGGTCAATAGCTATATGTTTTTTTGGTCAATAGCTATATGTTTTTTTGGTCAATAGCTATATGTTTTTTGGTCAATAGCTATATGTTTTTTGGTCAATAGCTATATGTTTTTTTGGTCAATAGCTATATGTTTTTTTGGTCAATAGCTATATGTTTTTTGGTCAATAGCTATATGTTTTTTTGGTCAATAGCTATATGTTTTTTGGTCAATAGCTATATGTTTTTTGGTCAATAGCTATATGTTTTTTGGTCAATAGCTATATGTTTTTTGGTCAATAGCTATATGTTTTTTGGTCAATAGCTATATGTTTTTTTGGTCAATAGCTATATGTTTTTTGGTCAATAGCTATATGTTTTTTGGTCAATAGCTATATGTTTTTTTGGTCAATAGCTATATGTTTTTTTGGTCAATAGCTATATGTTTTTTGGTCAATAGCTATATGTTTTTTTGGTCAATAGCTATATGTTTTTTTGGTCAATAGCTATATGTTTTTTTGGTCAATAGCTATATGTTTTTTGGTCAATAGCTATATGTTTTTTTGGTCAATAGCTATATGTTTTTTTGGTCAATAGCTATATGTTTTTTTGGTCAATAGCTATATGTTTTTTTGGTCAATAGCTATATGTTTTTTTGGTCAATAGCTATATGTTTTTTTTGGTCAATAGCTATATGTTTTTTTGGTCAATAGCTATATGTTTTTTTGGTCAATAGCTATATGTTTTTTTGGTCAATAGCTATATGTTTTTTTGGTGGTTATTTTGTCAGTATAACGCCAGAATTGTCTTTCGTTACTTGACAGCTACGAGTGCAGGACAAAGTTGAATTAATAGCAACTACATGACAGACTGGGAGCCGCGATAGTTCAGTGGTTAGTGAACTGGACTACAAAGGACAAGGGGTAGGGTTCGATCCCAACCGATGGCTTCCGGGTTCACCCAGCTTTAAATGGGTACCGGATTTTTTTCTGGGAAAGTAAAGCAGCACGGGCGTAATACCGACCACATTACCCCAAAAATCATGTCCTGAAGGCCTGTAAAACATAGGGTCACTAACACCATATTTCCCTATACGCCACTTGGCGTGACGGGGGTACTTTCCTTTTTTTTTACATGACAGACTAGTTTTGTGGCACGATACACAGTTAACAGAATTGGTAAGATGCACTGTAGACAGAGAATTGTGTAAGGTCATAATCTTCTCTGCCAACAGTTATGGCACATGATGATGGTAGTCTGACAGTACCATAGATGTAAGTCATGTGTCTGTCAATTGGTAACTATAGTCTTACATTAATGTAGAGGAGAATATTGTATCAATAAATGAGGTGACTATAGTCTTATAGTAATATAGATGGGAATGTTGTATCAACAAATGAGGTAACTATAGGGTGTTTATAAAGTCTCACTACACTTGGTATCTAGGTCAATTTGAAAAAAATGTTTATGACGTCATCACAATATGTGCTCAATGGTAAGTTCACTTGTTGCGACAGTTTTCTTAATGACTTGTCTGGACTTTTAAGGATTCTGTCTTGGATATCTAAACATATTTCATCATTCACAGCAGGCCTACCAGATCGTGGAGCATCTTCCACATTTCCAGTAGCAATAAACTTATTCAACAAATTTCATTGACAGTGGGAGCACATATTGTGATGACGTCATAAACATTTTTTTTTCAAATTGACCTAGATACCAAGTGTAGTGAGACTTTATAAACACCCTGTATAATCTTGTAGTAATATAGATGGGAATGTTGTATCAATAAATGAAGTAACTATAGTCTTGTAGTAATATATATGGGAGTGTGTCAATAAATGAGGTGACTATAGTCTTACAGTAATATAGATGGGAGTGTTGTATCAATAGATGAGGTAACTATAGTAATGTAGTAATATAGATGAGAATGCTGTATCAATAAATGAGGTGACTATAGTCTTGCAGTAATATAGATGGGAGTGTTGTATCAATAGATGAGGTAACTATAGTCTTGCAGTAATATAGATGGGAGTGTGTCAATAAATGAGGTTACTATAGTCTTACAGTAATATAGATGGGAGTGTTGTATCAATAGATGAGGTAACTATAGTCTTGCAGTAATATAGATGGGAGTGTGTCAATAAATGAGGTGACTATAGTCTTACAGTAATATAGATGGGAGTGTGTCAATAAATGAGGTGACTATAGTCTTACAGTAATATATACGGGAGTTTTGTATCAATAAATGAGGTAACTATAGTCTTGCAGTAATATAGATGGGAGTGTGTCAATAAATGAGGTGACTATAGTCTTACAGTAATATAGATGTGAGTTTTGTATCAATAAATGAGGTGACTATAGTCTTATAGTAATATAGATGGGTGTGTATCAATAAATCAGGTGACTATAGTCTTACAGTAATATAGATGGGAGTGTGTCAATAAATGAGGTCACTATAGTCTTATAGTAATATAGATGGGAGTGTGTCAATAAATCAGGTGACTATAGTCTTACAGTAATATACATGGGAGTGTTGTATCAATAAATGATGTAACTATAGTCTTACAATAATATAGATGGGAGTGTGTCAATAAATGAGGTGACTATAGTCTTACAGTAATATAGATGGGAGTGTGTCAATAAATGAGGTGACTATAGTCTTACAGTAATATATATGGGAGTGTTGTATCAATAAATGATGTCACTATAGTCTTACAGTAATATATATGGGAGTGCTGTATCAATAAATGAGGTGACTATAGTCTTACAGTAATATAGATGGGAGTGTGTCAATAAATGAGGTGACTATAGTCTTACAGTAATATAGATGGGAGTGTGTCAATAAATTAGATGACTATAGTCTTACAGTAATATAGATGGGAGTGTATCAATAAATGAGGCGACTATAGACTTACAGTAATATAGATGGGAGTGTGTCAATAAATGAGGTGACTATAGTCTTACAGTAATATAGATGGGAGTGTGTCAATAAATGAGGTGACTATAGTCTTACAGTAATAAAAATGGGAGTGTGTCAATATATGAGGCGACTATAGTCTCACAGTAATATAGATGGGAGTGTATCAATAAATGAGGCGACTATAGTCTTACAGTAATATAGATGGGAGTGTATCAATAAATGAGGTGACTATAGTCTTACAGTAATATAGATGGGAGTGTGTCAATAAATGAGGTGACTATAGTCTTACAGTAATATATATGGGAGTGTATCAATAAATGAGGCGACTATAATCTTACAGCAATATAGATGGGAGTGTATCAATAAATGAGGCGATTATAGTCTTACAGTAATATAGATGGGAGTGTATCAATAAATGAGGTGACTATAGTCTTACAGTAATATAGATGGGAGTGTATCAATAAATGAGGTGACTATAGTCTTACAGTAATATAGATGGGAGTGTATCAATAAATGAGGTGATTATAGTCTTACAGTAATATAGATGGGAGTGTATCAATAAATGAGGTGACTATAGTCTTACAGTAATATAGATGGGAGTGTATCAATAAATGAGGTGACTATAGTCTTACAGTAATATAGATGAGAATGTTGTATCAATAAATGAGGTAACTATAGTCTTGCAGTAATATAGATGGGAGTGTGTCAATAAATGAGGTGACTATAGTCTTACAGTAATATAGATGGGAGTGTATCAATAAATGAGGTGACTATAGTCTTACAGTAATATAGATGGCAGTGTATCAATAAATGAGGTGACTATAGTCTTACAGTAATATAGATGGCAGTGTATCAATAAATGAGGTAACTATAGTCTTACAGTAATATAGATGGGAGTGTATCAATAAATGAGGTGACTATAGTCTTACAGTAATATAGATGGGAGTGTATCAATAAATGAGGTCACTATAGTCTTACAGTAATATAGATGGGAGTGTATCAATAAATGAGGTGACTATAGTCTTACAGTAATATACATGGGAGTGTATCAATAAATGAGGTCACTATAGTCTTTACTGGGGTTAAACAAGGATGTATTTTATCGCCCTTGTTATTTGGAATTGTTATGGACTTCATAATGAAGAAATGCTGCACTGGTAATAAAGGCATCGAATGGATACAAGGAGACCATTTGGAGGACCTGGACTTTGCTGATGACATAGTTCTCATCAGCAATCAGATAAAAACGATGCAGGAAAACACAAATGAACTATCATCAATAGCCAGCAAAATTGGGCTTGAGGTCAATCATGAAAAGACTAAAGTCATGAAAAGTTTAATTCCAACAAGTGACAAAATATACATGGAAAACAAACCAGTAGAAGAGATCGATCACTTCATCTATCTTGGAAGTCACATTGATCGAGAAGGGGATACGAGCAAAGAAATTAGAATCAGACTGGCTAAAGCAGCAATGTCTTTCAGAAGCCTTGAAAAGTTGTGGAAATCAAAACTCATTAGCACAAACACAAAACTTAGGCTATTCAAATCAAATGTAATATCAACCCTTACGTATGCGTGTGAAAGCTGGAAAACAACAAGAGATATAGAAACAAAGTTGAACGCATTCGAAAATAAATGTCTAAGGAAAATACTTGGTATAGAATGGAACGAATTCAAAACAAACGAGGAAATTAGAGAAATCGCCAATCAACCACTAATATCTTCAGTAATAAAGAAAAGACGATGGTCATACGTTGGACATGTGATGAGAAGAGATAATAATCGAATAGCAAAGCAAGCCCTCATATGGGAAACAACAGGTAAAAGAAAAAGAGGAAGACCCAGGGAGACACTGAGAAGAACATTGATGAGAGAGGCAAGAGCAGCAGGAATCGGCTCCCTCAATGAGATAGAACTGCTTGCACAGAACAGAGACAGATGGCGAGATTTGATAAAATATCTTTAAAAGAAAACTGCTAGAACAAAAATTCATATAGGAGAAGGTGTATCTTGGTCTACGCCCTATGGGCCGGTTACGGCTCGAAAGGTCAATAGAATAGTCTTTCTTATAGCCCTATACGCGGAAAACTCAAAAGGAGAACAACAGTCTCACAGTGTTATAGATAGAGAAGTCAACATCAGCATGAAAACAGCTTTAATTGAGAGGTCTTCTCTTCCTCCTCTTTTCTCTTTTCACTGATACCTAAAAGGTGTCGTGGTTTATATCATTTGTCGTTCTTGAGCTGCTCGAATTGTCTGAATTAGTGATTTTCCTTTGTTGTTACATGTCTCTGTCACTGCATCTATCCATCTTCTTCTGGGTCTTCCTCTTGGTCTTTTTACATGCATTCTCGAGAAGAACGCCCTTGATGGTGATTGGTAAGGATTCATTCTGACCAGGTGGCCAAACCATTTAAGTTGTTGTTGTTCTATATATTCTTGGCAGGGTTTTGTTCCTACCAATTTTCTTATAGTTTCATTTGGTATTCTATCTCTTCTTGTGTTGTTTGTTACTTTTCTCAAGCAACGCATCTCACATGTATTGATCTTTCTTAAATGTGATTTAGAAAGGGTCCATGTTTGACTTTCATAGCACAAAGTTGGTATGAAGATGCTATTTATCATTTGTTGTTAAGCTGGCATAGAAATGTTTGAATGTCTTAGCAATGGTGAAAGCTGGTATGTGACAACATTTGCTTTTTGTATTCTCTTGTCAATTTCTCTGTCTAGTTTTTTTTCATCTTCTGTGAACATTGTGCCTAAATACTTGAATTCCTCTACTTGTTGAGAGGTAACATCCAAAAATGAGACAATAACAGCAGAAATTAAATTACCCGCCAGGCATAAGACAAACTTTGTTGAATGAGCTAGACATTTCAACAGATATGCACTTCCAATGACAACAAACTACCCTCAAGGTTCAGTCTCTGATGTAAATGTTCTTTTTTTTCTTTTACAAATAAACTCTGCTCTAGTCAGTCGTCAACAAGTCTTGATATTTCCATTTTCTTGTACAAATGTCCTCGGGTAAATCTATTTCCATTTTCTTGTACAAGTGAACTCGTCATCAAGTCTTGTTATTTCTATTTTCTTGTGCAATAGAACTCGTCAAGTCTTGTTATTTCCATTTTCTTGTGCAATTGAACTCGTCCGCAAGTCTAATGAACTAGTTAGCACCTCTTGATAATTCCATCTTTTTTAAAACTTTTATTTCCTATTGTATCAGGACACATTTTTTAATGTTATATGTGTGTCCAGATCTTCTCTAAATGTTTACTAAAACTCTATAATCCCATCTACTAAGTCGAGAAAACTCTAACAGACAAAGCCTCTGAAGCAACGAAACACTTACATTTGTATTATCTTTATCAACGACATAACATGATATAAACTGACGGTAAAAAATATGGTTTTCAATTGCTTTTCAAACTGATACTTGTATCATTGGAAATTAATTTTACTGGAATGCGTAATAGACAATTACTGATAAAAGAAAGAAAAACAGGTTTTTCTATTTAAACGGTTGTGTTGTTGGGATAATTGAAATGCTGGAATTAAGTTGAACGTTTTGGTAGGCATAGAAATCGTAGAGCAATAGATTCCGCAAAACAAGACCCACTGAGAGAAGATGTGGTCGAACTAGTTTGTAGTTTACCTGCCTTCTCAGTGACGCCAAATATCTGCTATCATCAAATTTCTGAATGAACCAAATATCTTCTATCATCAAATTTCTGAATGAGCCCAAATATCTTCTATCATCAAATTTCTGAATGAGCCCAATATCTTCTATCATCAAATTTCTGAATGAACCAAAATATCTTCTATCATCAAATTTCTGAATGAGTCCAAATATCTTCTATCATCAAATTTCTGAATGAGCCCAAATATCTTCTATCATCAAATTTCTGAATGAACCAAAATATCTTCTATCATCAAATTTCTCAATGAGCCCAAATATCTTCTATCATCAAATTTCTGAATCAGCCCAAATATCTTCTATCATCAAATTTCTGAATGTGCCCAAATATCTTCTATCATCAAATTTCTGAAGGAGCCCAAATATCTTCTATCATCAAATTTCTGAATCAGCCCAAATATCTTCTATCATCAAATTTCTGAATGAGCCCAAATATCTTCTATCATCAAATTTCTGAATGAGCCCAAATATCTTCTATCATCAAATTTCTGAATCAGCCCAAATATCTTCTATCATCAAATTTCTGAATGAGCCCAAATATCTTCTATCATCAAATTTCGGAATGAGCCTAAATATCTTCTATCGTTAAATTTCTGAATGAGCCCAAATATCTTCTATCATCAAATTTCTGAATGAGCCCAAAAATCTTCTATCATCAAATTTCTGAATGAGCCCAAATATCTTCTATCATCAAATTTCTGAATGAGCCCAAAAATCTTCTATTATCAGATTTTTTTATGTAACAAATCGAGAGCTGGCTGTTCCAGGACCCGTTGGGTAGTAAAGTAGTTCCTTTAAAATCTTTCTGTTTTTCACTTGGACTTTCCCCATCTATTATTTATTGCCCATATAGACTCCTCAAATCATTGGACAACTATCACCACTATTGTCCAACAAGGAAATAACTTGAGGCAAAACTGGCACTCTACAATACAATCTTCATCCCAACGTTGCGCTACCAATGCTAGTTCCGGACCCCAGACGCAAGAACATTAAGAAAAATAACCTCTACTGAGATTAAATGTGTTAGACGAATGACAGAAAACAGCCTGAGAGATAAGAGCAGAAATAAAGAACTGAGAAAAAAAGCTAAGAATAACCCCCCGCCATAGAATATATATATATTTAAAAAAATAGATAAAATGGTTTGGCCACCTGACAAGGCAGAGTGATCAAAAGACAACACAACGAGCCTTCAATAAACGTTGCGAGAACACAAGACCCAAGGGACGACTACGAAAAAGAAGGATTGACGGAATATTAGAAGCACTGGGAAATATAACAGCAGCAGAGCGAACAGAAGAGAAAAATACCGCAAATTATATCTCCCATCGTTGCTGAAAGACAGATAATGAAAGAAAGAAGAGGAAGAATATAGACTCCTACGTCTTCCGGTGGTTTCAAACACGTATCTCTGGAAGGAAAAGATATGAACATATTAATATATACAAAAATAAATGTAAAGAAAAATTGTGACAATGCTAGAGCTCTTTTCTAAAATTACATTCGCACACGCAAAATATCAATAAATCTTGGAGCCGATAATATGTGGATTCATCTGCTTTCTGCATTAAAATGTTCATTACGTCTTTATCACCAAGAAATCTCTCTCGATGCGATTTTAAAATTACTTTTTCAGACGAGATGACGACGTGAATATTGAATAATGTAAGATGCTCGTTTTGCTTTTATTTGGTAAGTTTCTCTCAAACTGTTTTTTTTTAAATAATTACTGGTTACGTTAATAAACATCAAGTGAGTAACAGAATTGTTACAGGATCTCAACGAGTTTTAATTCTCTTTTTGTTGGACACGATTTAGTCAAACCAATTATAAAAATAGGTACTTTGTTCTCAATGTTCTAGTAAACAACAGGAGTGAGAAATGTCTCCTCATCGCCAAGATTTTTATGTTCAGGAAGAGATGTTCAACTTCATACACTTACGGCTATGTAGATACTTTTAACATATAATGATAGTTTCTGATTTTTATTTTCTGTTTTCATTATTCGCTTTCCGGTTTTCTTCGTTCCTTCTTTCTCCGGTCTATAGCCTCAGATCGACAAGAAAGTCAATGACCACCAGGCCGTATGAAAATATCTTGCTCAACAGCAAAAATATCTTCCCCTTCATTGATGTATGGTCATCTAAAACACATTGCACATCTAGGTACCGTTGAGCATTTTTCATCTACTTTTGTCTTTCAAAATGCGTTTGGTCTGTCACTCTTTTACTTTTCCCACCAGATTCCACTGTACTGCATTCATTGTTAAAGTCTCTGAATCTCGTCTAATCACGTGACCTTTCTATCTCCTCTTTCTTCAATCAATTGCTGGGTGGTCTAGAGGTAGGATGTCTGCCTCTAGATTAAAAAAAAAACATATTTCTAACCACGCCACAACCAGTGGCAATTTTTCTCTTCGAGATAGTGGTATTGGTGTGGCTCAATCCTCCTCAGATCTCCAGGTAGTATGATCCAATGTCTTACCCTGTCTAGGTAGTGAGATCCGATATCTAACCTTGTCTAGGTAGTGAGATCCGATGTCTAACCCTGCCTAGATAATGAGATCCGATGCCTAACCTTGTCTAGGTAGTGAGATCCGATGTCTAACCTTGTCTAGGTAGTGAGATCCGATGTCTAACCCTGCCTAGGTAGTGAGATCCGATGTCTAACCTTGTCTATATTGTGAGATCTGATCTCTAACCCCCACTTGGTAGTGAGATTCGATGTCTAATCCTGTCTTGGTAGTGAGATCCAATGTCTAACCCTCTCTAGGTAGGGAGATTCGATGTCTAACCCTCTCTAGGTACTGAGATCCGATGGATAACCCTCTCTAGGTAGTGAGATCCGATGTCTAACCTTGTCTATATTGTGAGATCTGATCTCTAACCCCACTTGGTAGTGAGATTCGATGTCTAACCCTCTCTAGGTAGTGAGATCCGATGTCTAACCCTCTCTAGGATGGGAGATTCGATGTCTAACCCTCTCTAGGTAGTGAGATCCGATGTCTAACCCTCTCTAGGATGGGAGATCCGATGTCTAACCTTCTCTAGGTAGTGAGATTCGATGTCTAACCCTCTCTAGGAAGTGAGATCCGATGTCTAACCCTCTTTAGGTAGTGAGATCAGATATCTAACCCTCTCTAGGAAGTGAGATCCGATGTCTAACCCTCTCTAGGTAGTGAGATCCGATATCTAACCCTCTCTAGGTAGTGAGATCCGATGTCTAACCCTATGTAGGTAGTGAGATCCGATGACTAATCCTATATAGGTAGTGAGATGTGATCTATAACCCTCTTTAGGTAGTGACATCCTTTGTATAACCCTGTTGGTTGAAGGTGAAAATCAGGAGGTTCTGTGCGCAATCTTCATACGTTAAAGAAATTTTGGTAGTTAGAAATGGAAAAGAGTAGCCGAAATATGTCAACTCTCTAGCCCAAACATGACAGCTCTGTAGCTAAAAACTGTCAGCTATCGAGTCCAAACATGTCAAATCTCTAGCCCAAAAATGTCAGCTCTCCAGTCCAAACTTGTCAACTCTCTAGCCCAAACATGACAACTCTCTAGTCCAAACATGTCAGCTCACCAGTCAAAACATGTCAAATCTCTAGTCCATATTTTGATAACTCTCTATTATAAACATGTCAACTTTCAATGCCCAAACATGACAGCTATCTAGTCCAAACATGTCATCTCTCTAGTTAAAACATGTCATCTCTCTAGTCCAAACATGTCAGCTCTATAATCCAAACATGTCAGCTCTCTAGTTCAAAAATGTCAACTCTCTAGTCCAAACATGTCAACTCTTTAGTCCAAACATGTCAGCTCTCTAGATCAAAAACATATCAGCTCTCTAGTCCAAACATGTCATATCTCTAGTCCAAACATGTCAGTTCTCTAGTCCAAACATGTCATCTCTCTAGTCCAAACATGTCAGCTCTTTAGTCTAAACATGACAACTCTCTAGTCCAAACATGTCAGCTCTCTAGTCCAAATATGCCATCTCTCTAGTCCAAACATGCTAGCTCTCTAGTCTAAACTTGTCAACTCTCTAGTCCAAACACTCCATCTCTCTAGTCCAAACATGTTAGCTCTCTAGTCCAAAAATGACATGTCGCTAGTCCAAACATGTCAACTCTTTAGTCCAAACATGTCAGCTCTCTAATCCAAACATGTCAGCTCTCTAGTCCAAACATGTCATATCTCTAGTTCAAACATGTCAGCTCTCTAGTCCAAACAAGTCATCTCTCTAGTTCAAACATGTCAGCTCTTTAGTCCAAACATGACAACTCTCTAGTCCAAACATGTCAACTATCTAGCCCAAACAAGTCATCTCTCTAGTCCAAACATGTCAACCCCCTAACCCAAACATGACAACTCTCTAGGCCAAACATGACAGCTGTCTAGTCCAAACATGTCAGCTCTCTAGTCCAAACATGTCAGCTCTCTAGTCCAAAATGTCATCTCTATAGTCCAAACATGTCAGCTCTCTAGTCCAAACATGTCATTTCTCTAGTCCAAACATGTCAGCTCTGTAGGCGAAACATGTCAGCTGTCAAGAACGAACAAGACAATCTATCCCAAACATGACAATTCTCTAGTCCAAAAATGACAACTCTCTAGTCCAAACGTGTCAAATCTCTAGTCCAAACATGTTAGCTATCTATTCAAACATGTCAACTCTTTAGCCCAAATATGCGAACTCTCTTATCCAAACATAACAACTCTCTAGCCCAAACATGTCAACTCACTTGCCCAAACATGTCAGCTCTCATATCCCAAACATGACAAGTCTCTAGTCCAAACAACCAACTCTCTAGCCCAAACATGACAACTCTCTAGTACAAACATGTCAGCTCTCTAGCAAAGCATGACAGCTCTGTAGGCCAAAAATGTCAACGCTCTAGTATAATCATGTCAACTCTCTAGTTCAAATATGACAGATCTGTAGCCCAAACATGACAACACTATAGTCCAAACATGTCAACTATCTAGCTCAAACGTGATAGCTCTGTAGCCCAAACATGTCAATTCTCTAGTGCAAAAACGACAGCTCTATAGCCCAAACATGACATCTTTGTAGCCAAAACGTGTCAACTCTCTAGTTCAAAAATGTCAAATCTCTATTCCAAACATGCCAGCTCTGCAGCCCAAACATGACAGCTCTGTAGCACAATCATGTCAACTCTCTAGTTTGAACATGTCAACTCTCTAGCCCAAACAAGACAGCTCTCTATTCCAAAGATGACAACTCTCTAATCCAAAAATAACAACTCTCTATCCCAAACATGTCAACTATCTTGTCCAAAAATGTAAATTCTCTAGCCCAAACATGACAGCTCTCTAGTCCAAAAATGACAGCTCTGTAGCTCATATATGTCAACTCTCTAGTCCAAACATGTCATATCTGTAGTCCAAACATGTCAGCTCTCTATTCCAAATATGTCAACTCTCTAGTCCAAACATGTCAGCTCTTTAGTCCAAACATGTCAACTCTCTAGTTCAAACATGTCAACTCTCTAGCCCAAACATGACCGCTCTCTAGTCTAAACATGTGAATACTCTAATCCAAACATGTCATCTCTCTAGGCCAAACATGCCAACTCTCTATGCCGAACATGTCAGCTCTCCTGTCCAAACATGTCAACTCTCTAGTCCAAACATGTCAAATCTCTTGTCCAAACATGTCAGCTCTTTAGTCCAAACATGTCAGCTCTCTAGTCCAAACATGTCAAATCTCTAGCACAAACATGACAGCTCTGTACGCGAAATATGTCTGCTGTCAAGAACGAACATTACAACTCTGTAGTCCAAACATGTCAGCTCTCTGGTCCAAACATGTCAACTCTCTAGTCCAAACATGTCAACTCTCTAGTCCAAACATGTCAGCTCTTTAGTCCAAACATGTCAGCTTTCTAGTCCAAACATGTCAACCCCCTAACCCAAACATGACAACTCTCTAGCGCCAACAAGACAGCTATGTAGCACAAACATGTCAACTATCTAGGCCAAACATGACAGCTCTGTAGCCCAAATATAACAGCTCTGTATTCCAAACATGTCAACTCTCTAGTCCAAACATGACAGCGCTGTAGCCCAAATATGTCCACTCTCTAGTCCAAATACGTCAACTCTATAGTCTTGTCAAACATGACAGCTCATTAGCTCAAACATTTCAACTCACTTGTCCAAAGATGTCAGATCTGTAGTCCAAACATGTTAACTCTCTAGAACAAATATGTCAACTTTCAAGCCCAAACATGTCAACTCTCTAGTCCAAACAAGTCAACTCTCTAACCCAAACATGTCAGCTCTTTAGCTAAACATGTCAACTCTCTAGTCTAAACACGACAGGTCTGTAGCCCAAACATGTCCACTCTCCAGTACAAATAAGTCAACTCCAAACATGACACTTCATTAGTTCAAACATTTCAACTCACTATTCCAAAGATGTCAGATCTGTAGTCCAAAAATGTCAGCTTTCAAGACCAAAAATGTCAACTCTCTAGTCCAAACATGTCAGCTCGCTAGTCCAAATATGAAA
Source organism: Megaustenia siamemsis (assembly GCA_032433765.1). NCBI lineage: Eukaryota > Metazoa > Mollusca > Gastropoda > Stylommatophora > Ariophantidae > Megaustenia > Megaustenia siamemsis. The sequence goes on along the minus strand of JAVIAB010000139.1, from coordinate 804,211 downwards.
ACTCTCTAGTTCAAACATGACAACTCTCTTGTCCAAACATGTCAACTCTTTAGCCCAAAAATGATAACTCTCTAGTACATACGTGTCAACTCACTAGTCCAAACATGTCAACTCTCTAGTCCAAACATGTCAACTCTCTAGTTCAAACATAACAGGTCTGTAGCCCAAACATGCCAACTCTCAAATCCAAACATGTCAACTATCTAGCCCAAACATGATAGCTCTGTAGCCAAAACATGTCAACTCTCTAGTCCAAAATCGACAGCTCTGTAGCCCAAAAATGACAGATCTGTAGCCCAATCATGTCAACTCTCTAGTCCAAAAATGTCACCTCTCTAGTCCAAACATGACAGCTCTCTAGTACAAACATGACAGCTCTCTAACCCAAACATGACAGCTCTCTAGTCCAAAAATGTCAGCTCTCTACTACAAACATGTCAGCTCGCTAGTCCAAATATGACAACTCTCTAGTCCACACCTTTCAACTCTCAAGTCCAAACATTACAACACTGTAGTCAAAAAATGTCAACTCTCTAGCCCAAACACGTCAGCTCTCTAGTTCAAACATGTCAACTCTCTAGCCCAAACACGTCAGCTCTCTAGTACAAACATGTCAACTCTCTAGTCCAAACATGTCAACTCTCTAGTCCAAAATTGTCAACTCTCTAGTCCAAACATGTCAACTCTCTAGTCCAAAAATGTCAATTCTCTAGTCCAAAAATGTCAACTCTCTAGTCCAAACATGACAGCTCTCTAGTACAAACATGACAGTTCTCTAACCCAAACATGACAGCTCTCTAGTCTAAAAATGTCAGCTCTCTACTACAAACATGTCAGCTCGCTAGTCAAAATATGACAACTCTCTAGTCCACAACTTTCAACTCTCAAGTCCAAACATAACAACACTGTAGTCCAAAAATGTCATTTCTCTAGCCCAAACACGTCAGCTCTCTAGTACAAACATGTCAACTCTCTAATCCAAACATGTCAACTTTCTAGTCCAAACATGTCAACTCTCTAGCCCAAACATGTCAGCTCTCTAGTCCAAAAATGTCAACTCTCTAGTCCAAACATGTCAACTCTTTAGTCCAAACATGTCAACTCTCTAGTACAAACATGTCAACTCTCTAGTCCAAACATGTCAACTCTCTAGTCCAAGCATGTCAACTCTCTAGTCCAAACATGTCAACTCTCTGGTCCAAACATGTGAACTCTCTAGTCCAAATATGTCAACTCTCTAGTCCGAACGTGTCAACGCTCTAGTAAAACATGTCAGCTCTCTAGTTCAATCATGTCAACTCTATAGTTCAAACAGGTCAACTCTATAGTCCAAACAGGTCAACTCTTCAGACCAAACATGCCAACTCTCTAGCCCATACATGTCAACTCTCTAGTCCAAACATGCCAATTCATTAGTCCAAACATGTCAAATCTCTAGTCCAAATATGTCAGCTCTCTAGTTCAAACATGTATACTCTCTATTTCAAACATTTAATCTCACTAGTTCAAACATGTCAGTTCTATAGTCCAAACATGTCAACTCTCTAGTCCAAACATGTCAGCTCTCTAGTTCAAGCATGTCAATTTTCAAGTCCAAACATGTCAACTTTCTTGTCCAAACATGTCAGCTCTCTAGTCCAAACATGTCAACAATCTAGTCCAAACAGGTCACCTTTCTTGTCCAAACATGTAAACTTTCTAGTCCAAATATGTCAGCTTTCTAGTGCAAACATGACAGCTCTCTAGTCCAAACATGTTAACTCTCGTTGACAACGTTCGCATGAGATTGATGTCTTTTGCTCTGGTACTGGTCTGACCAACAAGTTACGGATTGAAGGGGCGATATATGCAAATATCTGCTCCATGTACATTGGCGGGGGTCGGAATGTGGCTCTCAAATCATACCCAAATATTTCTTTGAACACTATTATAGTCACCACACAAGCGACAATGGCACACATTAAGATTGAGTTCTCACCGACCATTTCGCAGGTCGTCAGTGCACTGACGGCGTGTGAGGTGCAAACATTTACAGACACCTATTGTCTGGATGGGCATTCTTGGTCATTTTGTGCAGTGTGTAGTGGGTGTTGCAGAGGCTGCAACGTCATCATCGGTACGAGTCACGGCAACTGTTCACATGGGATCTATGGACACGACTGCTCCGGGTCTTGTCAGTCCTTTATGTGAGGAAAAATCCGGAAAATGCCTACTATGTAAGCATCCTGGCTACACCTGTAATGACACTTGTCCCGATGGTAATTTTGGGTTACAGTGCAAACAGATGTGTTCTGATGGCTGTGACATCATATGTGACCCGGAAAGTACGGACTGTACGTGCAAGGAAACGTACTACGGGTCAGACTGTACTCTCAAATGTCTGGACAACTGTTTCAACGACACCTGTGAACAGTTAATCGATGTCTGCGTCTCGTATGTCGATGATTCCCACGTTAAGAAGAGTACTACAACAAACCCAAGCATATGGATACCTTAATGTGTTTCTGTGCTGGACATGGTTCATTTCTTGGTGTTTTTCCGTGAAGCCATGGCTCATATCTTGATGTGTTTCTGTGCTAGCAATGGCTGTTGTGTGTGTGTGTGTGTGTGTGTGTGTGTGCGTGCGTGCGTGCGTGCGTGCGTGCGTGCGTGCGTGCGTGCGTGCGTGTGTGTGTGTGTGTGTGTGCGTGCGTGCGTGCGTGCGTGTGTGTGTGTGTGTGTGTGTGCGTGCGTGCGTGTGTGTGTGTGTGTGTGTGTGTGTGTGCTGGCCATGGCTCATATCTTGGTGTGTGTCATGTTAGTCATATCTCATATCTTGGTGTGTCCGTGTTAATCATATCTCATATCTTAGTGTGTATCTGTGTTAGTCATGTGTAACATCTTTGTGTGTGCATGTTTGGGTTAGTGATATCTCATATCTTTGTGTGCATGTTTATGTTAGTCATATCTCATATCTTTGTGTGTGCATGTCTGTGTATGTCACATCTCATATTCTTGTGTGTGCATGGCTATGTTAGTAACATCTCATATTTTTGCGTGTGCATAGCTATGTTAGTCACATCTCATATCTGTGTGTGTGCATGTCTATGTTGGTCATATTTCATATCTTTGTGTGCATGTCTATGTTAGGCATGTGTCATATCTTTGTGTGTGCATGTCCATGTCAGACATATCTCATATCTTTATGTGCATGTCTATGTTAGTCATGTGTCATATATTTATTGATGTGTGTCAGTGTTAGTCATGCCTCGTATCGCTGTGTGCATGTCTGTGTTCATATCTTTGTGTGTGTATGTCTGTGTTAGTCACCTCTAGTGACTCGAGCAGATGGTGCTCGTAAACCTGGGAGGGCCGACCATCTAAGGGCAGAATCCCCCTACAGAAAAGATCATCTGCTGCCTTGCAGGAAGATTGGGGACAATCAAAGGCTAAGGAAAGCTAACCTGAATAAAATGCTGGCTGAAATCGGATGCACTGGGCCACTGGCGCAGAACACAGTGCAACGTTTTAACGGGTGTTCAATAAGAGTGGATCTGGCACTCTAATTGTGATGTTCTGTCTGTGGGGGCGGTCAACACACTTAACCTGACAGCTGACTTCATGTGAGAGTCTGGAATCCTACTCTGATTGAGTCCTGATCGCAGAGAGAGAGAGAGAGAGAGAGAGAGAGAGAGAGAGAGAGAGATTACAATTTCTTTATTTAATCTCTTATACTCATCTTTATTTTCTTTATTTCTTCTTCTTGTATCCATTAGCTGCAAAATGTCATCTGTCATCCATTTCTTTCTTGAATTTGTCCTCACTGGTGGTATGAACTCTTTTGATGTTTGTTGCATTGATTCTTTTAGCATTTCCCACTGTTCATTAATGCTTTGTATCTTCTCTATTGCATTGTACCGGTTCTGAATTGTGATTGTATATTTGTCTTGCAGCTTCTTGTCTGATTTGAGTAAATCAAAACTTAACTTGATGTTAATTGAGCCTCGTTTTGTTGTTTTTAATTTTACTCTAATCTTTCCCACAACTGGTACATGATCGCTATTGCAATCTGCCCCTGGTCTAGTTTTCACATACACCCGACTGTTTCTAAATCTATTGCTTATAATTATGTAATCAATTTGATTACGTGCGTTGTCTCCTGGGCTTTTCCGTGAAGGAGGCCTTACCTCGAGCATAAAGACGCTAACTAGGATTTGAACAAGTTTCCTAATTTGACTTCCGGTCAATATGGCCGATAGGCGGTAGGAACCGTCGAGGCTGTGTCTGAATAGTGCTCCTTATTGCAGTTTCCTCATATTCCAAGCCCGGCTTGCTGCTGCAGCTACCATGTTTAGTGCTCTGTGAACACCGTGAACTGTGTTTTTCATCCGGATCTTGTTTCGATATTTCAATTGCTTACGATGAATGATAATATTGTATGACGAAGGACAGTTCAACTGCGTTCGCTTTCTGTGCCGCTTGGCCTTATGTCTTTTTGGCGTATGCTGTAGCTGCTATGATGGGGACTGCAGCTGCCTTTCTTTGTTTGGATCCTTCAATGAGATGAGATGTTAACTCGAATGATTCCACTGGCACGGGCGGTTGAGCAAGTATGGGTTTTGATTCGTTTGCAGTGTTACCGGAACCTTCGACTGACTACATCTATAATGATTTATTGATGTCATTATTTATTGACTAATTTGTGTGTGAGAGGAAACGTTGATGTCAAAGCCAGGAGACAAAAGAGCAGGGGAAAGTCGATGAACCTGACGCCACAATCTTATTCATTGCCCGGTCCAATATTTCTAAACTCTGTCCGATATTGACAGATTCAGTCAAGAGAGAAGTTGCTCAGTAAAAAAAACATCCAACATTAGACATAAATGTACATAAATAAACTAAACTACAGAGAAATCATGATTTCTTGTAATCAATCAACTGTCAAGAGGTCAAGACCATATATAGTATTTATTAATGTATCTATTGACTAATTTATTTAGAAATTTGTTTTTTGTGTGTGTGTGTGTGTGCGTGGCTTTATTTACCCTCTCTCTCATTCTCTCTCTCTCATCTTAACATATTTGTGTGTGGCTTTATTTACCCTCTCTCTCATTCTCTCTCTCTCATCTTAACCTATTTGTGTGTGGCTTTATTTACCCTCTCACTCATTCTCTCTCTCTCATCTTAACATATTTGTGTGTGGCTTTATTTACCCTCTCTCTCATTCTCTCTCTCTCATCTTAACCTATTTGTGTGTGGCTTTATTTACCCTCTCTCTCATTCTCTCTCTCTCATCTTAACCTATTTGTGTGTGGCTTTATTTACCCTCTCTCTCATTCTCTCTCTCTCTCATCTTAACCTATTTGTGTGTGGCTTTATTTACCCTCTCTCTCATTCTCTCTCTCATCTTAACCTATTTGTGTGTGGCTTTATTTACCCTCTCTCTCTCTCATCTTAACCTATTTGTGTGTGGCTTTATTTACCCTCTCTCTCATTCTCTCTCTCTTATCTTAACCTATTTGTGTGTGGCTTTATTTACCTTCTCTCTCATTCTCTCTCTCTCTCATCTTAACCTATTTGTGTGTGGCTTTATTTACCCTCTCTCTCATTCTCTCTCTCTCATCTTAACCTATTTGTGTGTGGCTTTATTTACCCTCTCTCTCATTCTCACTCTCTCATCTTAACATTTTTGTGTGTGGCTTTATTTACCCTCTCTCTCATTCTCTCTCTCTCATCTTAACATTTTTGTGTGTGGCTTTTTTTACCCTCTCTCTCTTTCTCCCTCTCTCTCTCATCTTACCATTTTTGTGTGTGGCTTTATTTACCCTCTCTCTTATTCTCTCTCTCTCTCATCTTAACCTATTTGTGTGTGGCTTTATTTACCCTCTCTCTCATTCTCTCTCTCTCATCTTAACCTATTTGTGTGTGGCTTTATTTACCCTCTCTCTCATTCTCTCTCTCTCATCTTAACCTATTTGTGTGTGGCTTTATTTACCCTCTCTCTCATTCTCTCTCTCTCATCTTACCATTTTTGTGTGTGGCTTTATTTACCCTCTCTCTCATTCTCTCTCTCTCTCATCTTACCATTTTTGTGTGTGGCTTTATTTACCCTCTCTCTCATTCTCTCTCTCTCATCTTAACCTATTTGTGTGTGGCTTTATTTACCCTCTCTCTCATTCTCTCTCTCTCATCTTACCATTTTTGTGTGTGGCTTTATTTACCCTCTCTCTCATTCTCTCTCTCATCTTAACCTATTTGTGTGTGGCTTTATTTACCCTCTCTCTCATTCTCTCTCTCTCATCTTAACATATTTGTGTGTGGCTTTATTTACCCTCTCTCTCATTCTCTCTCTCTCATCTTAACATTTGTGTGTGTGGCTTTATTTACCCTCTCTCTCATTCTCTCTCTCTCATCTTAACATTTTTGTGTGTGGCTTTATTTACCCTCTCTCTCATTCTCTCTCTCTCATCTTAACATATTTGTGTGTGGCTTTATTTACCCTCTCTCTCTTTCTCTCATCTTAACATTTTTGTGTGTGGCTTTATTTACCCTCTCTCTCATTCTCTCACTCTCTCATCTTAACATTTTTGTGTGTGGCTTTAATTATCCTCTTTCTCATTCTCTCTCTCTCATCTTAACATTTTTGTGTGTGGCTTTATTTACTCTCTCTCTCATCTTAACATTTTTGTGTGTGGCTTTATTTACCCTCTCTCTCATTCTCTATCTCTCTCTCTCTTCTTAACATTTTTGTGTGTGGTTTTATTTACCCTCTCTCTCATTCTCTCTCTCTCTCTCTCTCTCATCTTAACATTTTTGTGTGTGGCTTTATTTACCCTCTCTCTCATTCTCTCTCTCATCTTACAATTTTTGTGTGTGGCTTTATTTACACTCTCTCATCTTAACATTTTTGTGTGTGGCTTTATTTACCCTCTCTCTCATCTTAACATTTGTGTGTGTGGCTTTATTTACCCTCTCTCTCATTCTCTCTCTCTCATCTTAACATTTTGGTGTGTGGCTTTATTTACCCTCTCTCTCATTCTCTCTCTCTCTCTCATCTTAACATTTTTGTGTGTGGATTTATTTACCCTCTCTCTCATTCTCTCTCTCTCATCTTAACATATTTGTGTGTGGCTTTATTTACCCTCTCTCTCTTTCTCTCATCTTAACATTTTTGTGTGTGGCTTTATTTACCCTCTCTCTCATTCTCTCACTCTCTCATCTTAACATTTTTGTGTGTGGATTTATTTACCCTCTCTCTCTCTTTCTCTCTCTCATCTTAACATTTTGGTGTGTGGCTTTATTTACCTTCTCTCTTATCTTAACATTTTGGTGTGTGGCTTTATTTACCCTCTCTCTCATTTTCTCTCTCTCTCTCATCTTAACATTTTTGTGTGTGGATTTATTTACCCTCTCTCTCTCTTTCTCTCTCTCATCTTAACATTTTGGTGTGTGGCTTTATTTACCTTCTCTCTTATCTTAACATTTTTGTGTGTGGCTTTTTTTACCCTCTCTCTCATTCTCTCTCTCTCATCTTAGCATATTTTGTGGCGCTTTATTTACCCTCTCTCTCATTTTCTCTCTCTCTCTCATCTTAACTTTTTCTGTGCCTCACTGCGTCGAAGAAAAATGATGTGTTCGAGACAGAGTTCAAGAGTTGGACCAAACGACGAGCTAGTCTCAGCTGTTCCATGCATCTATTTTTCTCTGACAAATCAGCCTTTTGTACCCCCCTCCCCCTTTTAACCCCCTTTCCCCGCTTTTTTTCTTCTTTCAACACATTCGTTATCATTAATTTATTTACACATTCAATCAAGTAATCTTTAATGTATTTACACATTTAATTAATCATTAATTTACTTACAAATTCAAGTAATCATTAATTTACTTACACATTCAAGTAATCATTAATTTACTTATAAAATTGCCTATTTCATAATTGCATTTGGTGGCGTTTCAGCATATAGTTTTATAACTCATCACATTTTGTTTATCGATTTCTGGGGAATCCGCCAGAGGCACTTTGAAAATAAAATGGGAGCGACCTTTTGTTGTGGGACGCAAACTAAAAAAATAAACTATTCTGTTTGTATCTGGTTGTTAGGCTATTGTTGGCCTCAGAATAACGTTTGACATGTCGGTGTCTGGAGTTACCTAGTGGACGAGATGTTGTTGTTTTAGGCTTGCATGTTTGGCTGAATAAAATAATAATCTATCTATCTATCTATCTATCTATCTATCTATCTATCTATCTATCTATCTATCTATCTATCTATCTATCTATCTATCTATCTATCTATCTATCTATCTATCTATCTATCTATCTATCTGTCTGTCTGTCTGTCTGTCTGTCTGTCTGTCTGTCTGTCTGTCTATCTATCTATCTATCTATCTATCTATCTATCTATCTGCCTGTCGCTAGTCTATCTGCCTGCCGCTAGTCTGTCTGCTTGTCGCTGGTCTGTCCGCCCGCCTGCCGCTGGTCTACCTGTTTGTCAGTAGCTGGTCTGTCTATCTGTCTGCCTATAGCTGGTATGTCTCCCTGTCGCTGGCATGCCTACCAATTTGTCTGCCTGTCTTTCTGCCTGTCACAGGTCTCTCTTTCTCTGGATGTTGCTTTTCTATCTGCTTGTCCGCCTGGCTGTATGTCTCTTTAATTGTTTTTACATCCACTCTCCCTTCCCTCCGTCCCTCCCCTGCTCTATTACTGAATGTGTTTACAAGACAATGTTGTTTTAGGCTTGCATGTTTGGCTGAATAAAATAATATCTATCTATCTATCTATCTATCTATCTATCTATCTATCTATCTATCTATCTATCTATCTATCTATCTATCTATCTATCTATCTATCTATCTATCTATCTATCTATCTATCTATCTATCTATCTATCTATCTATCTATCTATCTGTCTATCTGTCTGTCTGTCTGTCTGTCCATCCGTCTGTCTGTCTGTCTGTCTACTGTCTGTCTATCTGTCTGTCTGCCTATCTATCTATCTATCCATCCGGCCGTCCGTCCGTCTGTCAGTCTTTCTATCTAATCTACCTACCTACCTGTCTGTCTGTTTTCTTATCCATCCATCTGTCAGTCTGTTTGTCTATCTTTCTTTCTTATCTCTTTCTTCTACCGTTCAGCTCCCTGTGGAGAATAGGTCGTCAACAAACACTTTCCAAGTCGTTCTGTTTCCTGCCATTATTTTAAGATCATTCCATGTCTTCCCCGTCATCTTCATCTCTGCTTCTATCTGTCTTCCCCAATAATTTTTTGGTTTTCCTCTTTGTCTTTTCCTCTGGGGATTAAAAAAAAGGGCCTGTTGTGTAATACTCTCAGTTGGCTTCCGCAGTCTGTCTGTCTGTCTGTCCGTCCGTCCGTCCGTCCGTCCGTCTTTCTATCTAATCTACCTACCTACCTGTCTTTCTGTTTTTTGTCCATCCATCTGTCAGTCTGTTTGTCTATCTTTCTTTCTTATCTCTTTCTTCTACCGTTCAGCTCCCTGTGGAGAATAGGTCGTCAACAAACACTTTCCAAGTCGTTCTGTTTCCTGCCATTATTTTAAGATCATTCCATGTCTTCCCCGTCATCTTCATCTCTGCTTCTATCTGTCTTCCCCAATAATTTTTTGGTTTTCCTCTTTGTCTTTTCCTCTGGGGATTAAAAAAAAGGGCCTGTTGTGTAATACTCTCAGTTGGCTTCCGCAGTCTGTCTGTCTGTCCGTCCGTCCGTCCGTCCGTCCGTCTTTCTATCTAATCTACCTACCTACCTGTCTTTCTGTTTTTTGTCCATCCATCTGTCAGTCTGTTTGTCTATCTTTCTTTCTTATCTGTCTCGCTTGTTTGTATTTCCGCCTGCTAACAGTTTAATGCTGTAAGAATAATTACTAAAACAAACCTCATTTTGCACTAAATGAACTTAGAAGTTCTCACCCGCCCTCAATATAAGTCACGCAAACCGATTGTTCGTGAAAATTGCATGATCCTAGTTCATTCACCTTCAATCACCATTTCTTATTCCATCAAATTCTTATTCCATCAAATTCGTATTCCATTAAATTCTTATTCCATTAAATTCTTATTCCATTAAATTCTTATTCCATTAAATTCTTATTCCATCAAACTCGTATTCCAAATTCCCACATCCCCTTATCTGAAGTCTCATGAAATGCGTTTTCTCATTTGAGCAGAACATTAGAAAAATAATTGACAAATGGTAAGTAAATAAATTTTACATTGTAGCGTGTCGTGTTCAGCAGCTTCCACATTGCTGTTAATTGGATATCTTTCACTGCCATTTCAATGTACACGTTGAATTGATTTTACACGTCTAGAAACTCCCATTGCTCAGCAAATCAGCGCAGGACTTCTTCTGCGCACACCTCTAGACGTCAATATGAATAAGTTCGAAGAAAGCATTCGTCAACTCAAGTCTGGTGGCATCACCATACAGCGTGTCCCATTACGGTACCGTTGATAGTTACAAGAGCCTTCTCTGTTAATCATATGTTGGGTATGATTGTAGCAGATTTTCAGCAGTCATTTTCCTGTACCACATTCATATTCATCAGATGTTCTATCCTTATGTTGTTGAAAAGATGGTAGTTCAGTCTATTGTGGCTTGTTCGGAGTCTAAAAAGTATTACTTGTTATTTTCTGCTGAGCTGGTGGTAGGCATCATTTTTCCAGTGGCCCTGATATTCTGTATTCCATTGGTTCATGTATTTATCGCAGGACAGTTACAGTTGAAGGTCGACATCTGTCCGTTTCCAATCGCCAGTTAACACGTAAAAGGTCATATATGTGTACATTCTCACGTTTCTGAAAAAACGGGAGAAACTGTTGGCAGAGTAATTTTGAGTGAAAGGGTTAGACGATTTGAAGAAAAGTAATTTAACCGTTCAACTTATTTCTCTGATACAACTGCTGCTGATTATGATGGTGATGATGATGGTGATAATGAGGATGACATGATATTAGAACTATATTAATAAAACATTATGGTCTGCATACAAAAGTATTAAAGGTCAAAATCTCTCTCATGGAAAAATAACAGAAAAAAACACATCAGAGAAAATAGTTTTCAATTACTTTCATCTGATTAGAGCTGTAGGTGTCCTTAAGAAAATAAAATGACGATATCACTAAATAACAAAAAAAGATGCTTTCGCAGACCCACCCACAACAATGTAGCAATGCAACTAAAGGTCTCGGCTTTCCAGAGAAAGAATTGTCTGCAAGGCAGAGAGGAAATGCGTCATCAAAAAGGATAGATATATCCCTCGTCGAACATGCCATGCTGTTACATGTGGCAACGGCTTCAATGCTCTATCTGGACACAACAGTCACATCCGCATAAACAACAGTCACATCCGCATACACAGCAGTCACATACGCATACACAACAGTCACATCCGCATACACAGCAGTCACATAAGCATACACAACAGTCACATCCGCATACACAACAATCACCTCCGCATACACAACAATCACCTCCGCATACACAACAATCACCTCCGCATACACAACAATAACCTCCGAATACACAACAGTCTTTGGTTCTGGAAGGCCTCGGTATCACTGCAAACGGATTAAAATCCATGATTGCTCAACCGCCCGTTCCAGTGGAATCATCTAAATTACTAACTCATCTCCCAAACAAAGAAAGGTAGCTGTAGTCCCCATCATAGCAGTCTAAGCACACGTCAAAAGACATAAGGCGAAACCGCCAGAAAGTGAACACATCCATCTGTTCCCTGCCATACGATATCATCATTCATCGTAAACTATTGGAATATCGAAACATGATCAAAACGGATAAAACGCACATCTCACGGTGTGCACAGAGCACCTAACTCAGTAGTTTATGCAACAAGCCGGACAATATATATAATTATGCTCTACAACCAACTAAACAAATTTGGTCTCTGAAATCTTGCTTTAGGCATAACACTTTTACATTACATGAAATATTTGAGTACATTGTTGACATGTCATATTACCATTGAATAAGTTAACATTTTTTTAAAATTAAACAATGCAGCAACAGAGTAAAACTCATATGCTGACTGAACTAACCTCCTGACCAACATAGAAGTCTTTCAGGCAAAAGCATTCGCATGCATCATCCTCTGCGACGTAGTCAGATGTATAAATCCCATTGGTATGATTGGTATACACAACACTCACATCCGAATACACAACACTCACCTCCGTATGCACAACACTCACCTCCGTATTCACAACATCACCTCCGTATGCACAACACTCACCTCCGTATGCACAACACTCACCTCCGTATGCACAACACTCACCTCCGTATGACACAACAGTCACATCCGTATGACACAACAATCACCTCCGTATGACACAACAGTCACATCCGAATGACACAACACTCACCTCCGTATGACACAACAGTCACATCCGTATGACACAACACTCACCTCCGTATGACACAACAGTCACATCCGTATGACACAACACTCACCTCCATATGCACAACACTCACCTCCGTATGCACAACACTCACCTCCGTATGACACAACAGTCACATCCGTATGACACAACACTCACCTCCGTATTACACAACACTCACCTCCGTATGACACAACACTCACCTCCGTATGACACAACAGTCACATCCGTATGACACAACATTCACCTCCGTATGACACAACACTCACATCCGTATGACACAACACTCACATCCGTATGCACAACACTCACATCCGTATGCACAACACTCACATCCGTATGACACAACACTCACATCCGTATGCACAACACTCACATCCGTATGCACAACACTCACATCCGTATGACACAACACTCACATCCGTATGCACAACACTCACATCCGTATGACACAACACTCACCTCCGTATGACACAACACTCACCTCCGTATGACATAACACTCACATCCGTATGCACAACACTCACCTCCGTATGCACAACACTCACCTCCGTATGCACAACACTCACCTCCATATGACACAACACTCACCTCCGTATGACACAACACTCACCTCCGAATACACAGCAAACACGTTTAGCTGTAAATTGTGACATCACCGCTTTCTACGGGCGGATATTTTTAGAACAGTGGTTGTATTTCCAAGCAAATAAAATGTCAATTATGACAAGGTGTTTATTTGTATATGTAGACGATAGTAGCGTCACATCACCCGCAGTTGCCATAGATTAAGAGAACGCGGATTTGAATCCCAGGACAGTAAACAGTTTTATTTTTCTATCGGGCTTGATATCAAAGCTCAGATCAGAACACATCATGGCAACCCGACTGGACTACCGACCCTCGGACAACCCGTGTTCGATTCCCGCTTGGAGCAGTATAAATTGTACTCGTGGTTGGAAAAAAAAATACCCCCACGGTCGACCCAGCCGTTGGCAGAAATGGGTACTTAGGTATTACCCTAGGAAGGTGAGGAATGTCGCCTCGCATCTGAGTTTCGATATTTGAGGCGACGCTGTACGGAAATCTCCGAACATTTCTGGATAGGCGGCCGAGCACATATGGGTGGAAACTCGCGTGCTAAGACGCCGGTTCAAGTCTCGTACTTTACCTTACCTTTACCTCAAAGCGACTGCTTAGGAGAAGCGGCCTATTTTATCCAGTCCTATATTTTCCCTGGCAAACCCCAGTAATGGAATAATGCCGTAAAGATAGAAGATGCTATCATGGATTGGTTTTTATTGAGTCGTTGGACATTTTAATTATCGTTATGAATAGAGAAGTGAAATATATGATGCACTGAGTGGTATGTAATACTAGAACGAGCTATTGACAAATGTAAACGTTAGATTTTGAAGCAGTTGCCCAGAGGGCAACATAAATATGTAGATGGGAGCCTAATTTAAATGGGTGAGTGAATGGAATCGTGTCACAGCACGATACTGACATTCAATAAGATCAATATTCTAGAGCAAAAAAAATAATAAATAAAGATTTTGCTTAACACTATGATCGTTTTAACTTATGTATGCATTCATAGCTTTTTGCTGGGTTATTTGGAAAGCACAGATAAAGACATTTGTTTCAATAGTATACAAAAAATAGAAGCATTGACCGCAACATAGAAAAATATTTCTCCGCGATACACAGTCAAAGAAAATGGGATTATGTGAAACAAGTCATTGAATTCAAATGACTGAGATTGGTAATATCATTAGATGACAGATGTCCAAAATAGGTAACGTGCAGAATAGCTCAGGTGACAGCTACACGTTAAAGAACGAAAGAAATACGGTATGCAGCCTGTTTTTGGAAATAAAAGAAAGAAACAGGCTTCTGCAGTATACGTATATGGGCTCAGTCATGACATGGTGTCAGGATAGTTCTACAGTATAAGTATATGGACTCAGTCATGACATGGGGTCAGGATAGTTCTACAGTATAAGTATATGGACTCAGTCATGACATGGGGTCAGGATAGTTCTACAGTATAAGTATATGGACTCAGTCATGACATGGGGTCAGGATAGTTCTACGGTATAAGTATATGGGCTCAGTCATGACATGGTGTCAGGATAGTTCTACAGTATAAGTATATGGACTCAGTCATGACATGGGGTCAGGATAGTTCTACAGTATAAGTATATGGACTCAGTCATGACATGGGGTCAGGATAGTTCTACGGTACAAGTATATGGGCTCAGACATGACATGGTGTCAGGATAGTTCTACGGTATAAGTATATGGGCTCAGTCATGACATGGTGTCAGGATAGTTCTACAGTATAAGTATATGGGCTCAGTCATGATATAGTGTCAGGATAGTGCTACAGTATAAGTATATGGGCTCAGTCATGACATGTTGTCAGGATAGTTCTACAGTATATGTATATGGGCTCAGTCATGACATGTTGTCAGGATAGTTCTACGGTATAAGTATATGGGCTCAGTCATGACACGGTGTCAGGATAGTTTTACGGTATAAGTATATGGGCTCAGTCATGACATAGTGTCGGAATAAATCCTGGACGATAGAATAACAGGCAATATTTTTTTAAATACAGAAATATGGCTGCAGTAAAAGGAAGTTGAGAATATCATAGCACATATCACTACAAACGGAGGAATGTACTGAAAGAGGTCAAATTTAAAAAATAATAAAACTTATTATCAACATCACGGTGATACAATCCACTTTTACTGTCATAACATTTAAAGGGAATAAGCAAAGCATATTGTGACAACTGGACAAATTGAGGGAGATTAAATAAAGGAAAACAGTGCGCAAAGAATATAAACAGCTTCGGTGAATATCTTATGACGCAGTATCAGCAGCAGCAATGACAAGCAACAGTCGAGACGAACAAGTGTCGAGATAAATAATCACTTACGCCAGCAGGCATGTGCTTAGTGATAATGTTTACGAATATGATGACGGTGTTATATTGCTGTTTAAAAAGAATATTTAGAAGAAGAAAATATATATTTATTTGTATTAGTTTATTGCTTATTTACACGCCGGAGTTGTTGAAGCGAGAAACATGTCTGGTCGACATCAGAGAAATCGAAGAGAAAATGGTATCAGACGTCGAATGGTTTGTACATTGATGACTCCCACGAGGATACGGGTAAATTAAATGATTGCACGGATGACTCCCACGAGGATACGGGTAAATTAAATGATTGCACGGATGACTCCCACGAGGATACGGGTAAATTAGATGATTGCACGGATGACTCCCACGAGGATACGGGTAAATTAAATGATTGCACGGATGACTCCCACGAGGATACGGGTAAATTAAATGATTGCACGGATGACTCCCACGAGGATACGGGTAAATTAGATGATTGCACGGATGACTCCCACGAGGATACGGGTAAATTAGATGATTGCACGGATGACTCCCACGAGGATACGGGTAAATTAGATGATTGTCCTGATGACTCCCACGAGGATACGGGTAAATTAAATGATTGCACGGATGACTCCCACGAGGATACGGGTAAATTAAATGATTGCACGGATGACTCCCACGAGGATACGGGTAAATTAGATGATTGCACGGATGACTCCCACGAGGATACGGGTAAATTAGATGATTGTCCTGATGACGCCCACGAGGATACGGGTAAATTAGATGATTGCACGGATGACTCCCACGAGGATACGGGTAAATTAGATGATTGTCCTGATGACGCCCACGAGGATACTGGTAAATTAGATGATTGCACTGATGACGCCCATGACAACACTGATAAGTTAGAATTAGATGATTGCACTAATAACGCCTATGACAACACTGATAAGTTAGAATTAGATGATTGCACTAATAACGCCTATGACAACACTGATAAGTTAGAATTAGATGATTGCACTAATAACGCCCATGACAACACTGATAAGTTAGAATTAGATGATTGCACTAATGACGCCCATGACAACACTGATAAGTTAGAATTAGATGATTGCACTAATGACGCCCATGACAATACTGATAAGTTAGAATTAGATGATTGCACTAATGACGCCCATGACAACACTGATAAGTTAAAATTAGATGATTGCACTAATGACGCCCATGACAACACTGATAAGTTAAAATTAGATGATTGCACTAATGACGCCCATGACAACACTGATAAGTTAGAATTAGATGATTGCACTAATGACGCCCATGACAACACTGATAAGTTAGAATTAGATGATTGCACTAATGACGCCCATGACAACACTGATAAGTTAGAATTAGATGATTGCACTAATGACACCCATGACAACACTAATAAGTTAAAATTAGATGATTGCACTAATGACGCCCATGACAACACTAATAAATTAGAATGAGATGATTGCACTAATGACGCCCATGACAACACTAATAAGTTAGAATTAGATGATTGCACTGATTACTATGTATGCATAGTCATGACGCATAGTTTGTAAATACTTAAACTTCCCATCAATTGTTTCCCCACTTACACTCTCAGCATAACTTTACACACCCTGAAGGATGGCACGTCCATCTGTTTCACGTTCTCCAGCAATCTTCTATTACAATGTATGTAGACATTTAGACCAGCACAGGTCACAAACAAGACGGTATGTATGAAGCCTTCACTGGCTCCCCATAACTTGTCGTACAGGGTTGTTCCTGTAGGTCATATTTTGTGTTCTTAGCTTCCTTTGTTTCACCAATGTCGTTGCCAGCATGATTCCTCACACCCTGACGGGGTAGACACAATTTTTGTCACATTCTCCAGTATTGCATTTCTGTCCATGGTTAGACCTCCATATGGGGAATGAGTGATCCAGAGGTAAAACGACGGTCTTTGGACGGGAAGGTCCTGGGTTCGATCCCCGCAGCATTTTTCTAGAAATCGAATTATGGTTTCTTCGTGGCTTTGCCGTCCTCTGGTTTCTGGGTAGTGAGACCCGTTGTCTAGCCATCTCGAAAAGCGTTAAAACTATAAGGCAATCCTTGTTTCTGAAACTCCGAGGTCTCTTCGTCAACCATCTATTCAGATATAGCCACACTTATATATATATATATATGACAACAGAAACAAGATAATGATTACAGTTATGTAGAGCCAGTCTTAACGTATGGATTTGAATCATAGACAATAGGACAACAGGCAAGAAAATCACTGGAGGCTGTAGAAATGTGACGTTACAGACATGGACAGGTAAGAAGAGTAATGGAAACTTTCTGAAAGAGACCAAAGCAAAGAGAGAGAGCTAATTTCCACTATTAGAAAGAAAAAAAATCATTTTTTTGGCCATGTAATGAGAAGGGAGCAGCTGGAATATATTGTGACAAATGGGAAAGTTGAGGGACTATGAGGTAGAGGGAAGCAAAAAGAAACGATACCAGACAACTTAAAAGAATAGTTTGACAGAAGGTCAACAACAGAAAAGATAAATATCTGTCGAGATCGAAAGTTGTGGAGAGACATGATCACATACGCCAGCAGGCATGGTACTTGATGATGATGATGAGTTGCTCTGCTCAAAGTACATGTGATTTTTAGTCAGTCTTTTATTGTATCTTCTTATTTTTATTCTTAATCTTATTCTTCGTATTCTTATTTGTATTATTACTATTATATTATTATTATTATTATTCTACAGCCTTGCAGTTAAAAGCAGTAACGGCGGTTCAGACAAGTCACGGGACAACAAGCTTAGTTCAGTGTCTGAGAAAGATGAACCGTAAGTCACGTTTTGCACTCAACTTTAGGTCCTTCAGTGTTTCATTAGTCCCATGCCTACGACTACGTTTTGGTTTCATTAGTCAGATGGCTACGACTACGTTTTGGTTTCATTAGACCATGGCTACGACTACGTTTTGGTTTCATTAGACCATGGCTACGACTACGTTTTGGTTTCATTAGACCATGGCTACGACTACGTTTTGGTTTCATTAGTCCCATGGCTACGACTAAGTTTTGGTTTCATTAGACCATGGCTACGACTACGTGTTGGTTTCATTAGTCCCATGCCTACGACTACGTTTTGGTTTCATTAGTCCCATGGCTACGACTACTTTTTGGTTTCATTAGACCATGGCTACGACTACGTGTTGGTTTCATTAGTCCCATGCCTACGACTACGTGTTGGTTTCATTAGTCCCATGCCTACGACTACGTTTTGGTTTCATTAGTCCCATGGCTACGACTACGTTTTATGTCATTAGTCTCATGGCTACGACTACGTTTTATGTCAGTCTCATGGCTACGACTACGTTTTGTGTCAGTCTCATGGCTACGACTACGTTTTATGTCAGTCTCATGGCTACGACTACGTTTTGTGTCAGTCTCATGGCTACGACTACGTTTTGTGTCAGTCTCATGGCTACGACTACGTTTTGTGTCAGTCTCATGGCTACGACTACGTGTTGGTTTCATTAGTCCCATGCCTACGACTACGTTTTGGTTTCATTAGTCCCATGGCTACGACTACGTTTTATGTCATTAGTCTCATGGCTACGACTACGTTTTGTGTCAGTCTCATGGCTACGACTACGTTTTGTGTCAGTCTCATGGCTACGACTACGTTTTGTGTCATTAACCCCCATGGCTACGACTACGTTTTATGTCAGTCTCATGGCTACGACTACGTTTTGTGTCATTAACCCCCATGGCTACGACTACGTTTTGTGTCATTAGACCATGGCTACCACTAACTTTTGTGTCATTAGACCATGGTTACGACTACGTTTTGTGTCATTAGACCACGGCTACGACTACGTTTTGTGTCATTAGTCCTATGGCTACGACTATGTTTTGGTTTCATTAGTCCCATGCCTACGATTACGTTTTGGTTTCATTAGTCCCATAACCTACGATTACGTTTTGTGTCATTAGACCATGGCTACGACTACGTTTTGTGTCATTAGTCCCATGCCTACGACTACGTTTTGTGTCATTAGTCCCATGATTACGACTACGTTTTGTGTCAGTCCCATGACTACGACTACGTTTTGTGTCATTAGTCCCATGACTACGATTACGTTTTGTGCCATTTGTCCCATGACTACGATTACGTTTTGTGTCATTAGTCCTTTGACTACGATTACGTTTTGTGTCATTAGTCCCATGGCTACGACTACGTTTGTGTCATTAGTTTCACTACTATGACTACGTATGCGTGTTGTGTCATTTGTTTCATGGCTACGACTACATGATATATCATTAGTTTCATGATTACGACTACGCATTGTGTCATTAGTTGCATGGTAAAGGCTACGTGCTGTGTCATTAATTCCATAAGTATGGCCACGTACTGTGTTATTAGTTCCTTAGCTGCGACTACGTGTTGTGCCATTACTGCTACATCACGACTACTTGTGTTATTAATTCGTTTTTTCACGACTACGCGTTGTGTCATTAGTTTAATTGCACGACTACGTGTTGTGTCATTAGTTTTATGAGACGACTACATGTTGTGTCATTAATTAGTATCTTTTTCAGGACTACATGTTGTGTCATTAGTTCTATAGTTACGACTACGTGTTGTATTATTAGTTCTATAGTTACGACTACGCGCTGTATCATTAGTTCCATAGTTACGACTATGTGCTGTATCATTTGTTCTATTGCACTACTACGTGTTGTGTCATGAGTTCTATGAGACGACTACGTGTTGTGTCATTAATTAATTTGTTTTTTTTTTAAAGATTACGTGTTGTGCCATTAGTTCTATTGCATGACTACGTGGTGTGTCATTAGTTCTATTGCATGACTACGTGTTGTGTCATTAGTTCTATTGCATGACTACGTGTTGTGTCATTAGTTCTATTGCATGACTACGTGTTGTGTCATTAGATCCTTGGCTACGACTAAATTTTTAACTGATTTCTCAGCATTTGTATAGTTTAGACGCGTTTATTTCTGTAGAAATTGTAGTGAGGTGTGTTCATTTTTGTGGGTGATGAGTGTTAGATATGTGGTTGCGGTTTTATAGATATATGGATGAGATGTGGTAGATATGTGGTTGCAGTTTTGTAAATATGTGGGTGAAGTGTGGTAGATGTGTGGATGAAGTGTGGTAGATATGTGGTTGTGTTGTGGTAGATATGTTGGTGAGGTGTGATATGTAGGTGAAGTGTACTAATTTTGTGGGTGAGGTGTGAGATATATGTGATTGCGGCGTGGTTAATATGTGAGTAAAGTGTGATAGACATGTGGTTGCGGTGTGGTAGATATTATGAGTGAGTTGTGATAGATATGTGGTTGCGGTGTGGTAGATATGTGGGAGATGTGTAGTAGATATGTGATTGTGGTGTGGTAGATATGTGGGTAAAATGTGGTAAATATGTGGTTGCGGTATTGTAGATTTTTGGTTGCTGTGTGGTAGATCTGTGGGGGAGGTGTGGTAGATATGTGGGTAAGGTGTGGTAAATATGTGGTTGCGGTATTGTAGATATTTGGTTGCTGTGTGGTAGCTATGTGGGTGAGGTGTGGTAGATATGTGGGTGAGGTGTGGTAGATATGTGGGTAAGGTGTGGTAAATATGTGGTTGCGGTATTGTAGATATTTGGTTGCTGTGTGGTAGCTATGTGGGTGAGGTGTGGTAGATATGTGGGTGAGGTGTGGTAGATATGTGGGTAAGGTGTGCCAGATATGTGGGTGAGGTGTGCCAGATATGTGGATAAGGTATGGTAAATATGTGGTTGCGGTATTGTAGATATTTGGTTGCTGTGTGGTAGATATGTGAGTTAGGTGTGGTAGATATGCGGGTAAGGTGTGGTAAATATGTGGTTGCGGTATTGTAGATATTTGGTTGCTGTGTGGTAGCTATGTGGGTGAGGTGTGGTAGATATGTGGGTGAGGTGTGGTAGATATGTGGGTAAGGTGTGCCAGATATGTGGGTGTGGTGTGCCAGATATGTGGATAAGGTGTGGTAAATATGTGGTTGCGGTATTGTAGATATTTGGTTGCCGTGTGGTAAATGTGTGGGTAAGGTGTGTCAGATATGTGGGTGAGGTGTGGTTACATGTGTGGTTGAGGTGTGCCAGATATGTGGATGAGGTGTAATATATATGTGGTTGCTGTGTTGCAGATATTTGGTTGTCGTGTGGTAGATATGTGGGTGAGGTGTGCCAGATATGTGGGTGAGGTGTTGTAGATA
This sequence comes from Megaustenia siamemsis, assembly GCA_032433765.1. NCBI lineage: Eukaryota > Metazoa > Mollusca > Gastropoda > Stylommatophora > Ariophantidae > Megaustenia > Megaustenia siamemsis. The sequence goes on along the minus strand of JAVIAB010000139.1, from coordinate 782,626 downwards.
TGTGGGTAAGGTGCGGTAGGTGAATGTGTGGCTGCGGTATTGTAGAAAATTTGGTTGCCGTGTGGTAGATATGTGGGTGAGGTGTGCCAGATATGGGGCTGAGCTGTGCCAGATATGTGGGTGAGGTGTGGTAAATATGTGTTTGCGGTATTGTAGATATTTGGTTGCCGTGTGGTAGATATGTGGGTGAGGTGTGGTAGATATGTGGGTGAGATGTGCCAGATATGGGGCTGAGGTGTGCCAGATATGTGGGTGAGGTGTGGTATATATGTGGGTGAGGTGTGGTAAATTTGTGGTTGCGGTATTGTAGATATTTGATTGCCGTGTGGTAGATATGTGGGTGAGGTGTGGTAGATATGTGGGTGAGATGTGCCAGATATGTGGGTGAGGTGTGGTAGATATGTGGGTGTAGTGCTACAAATGTAAGCCCCATGTCTTCATGTTTAATGCTCGTCTATGAAATCACTTTTGATCTGATCGTCCTGTAGCTTGGTCAGTGTATTTTTCTCCAGTTCTAATTGTAAGGGAATCTAAAGGCAAATATAATATCACAAGATAATATACGATAATATCTATTGTATCAGAAAATAGAACTGCTGAGTGCGCAATGATTACATAGTAAGTGAATTATAATACGGCTATGATGACTCATATTTTGCCAGGAATTGGAAGGGTAAGGTAAAAGAAGAAGAAAAGATAGTAGTAGTAGTTGTTGTAGTAGTATAAATAGTACAAGTAGCAGTAGTAGTAGTTGTTGTAGTAGTATAAATAGTACAAGTAGCAGCAGTAGTAGTTGTTGTAGTAGTATAAATAGTACAAGTAGCAGCAGTAGTAGTTGTTGTAGTAGTATAAATAGTACAAGTAGCAGCAGTAGTAGTTGTTGTAGTAGTATAAATAGTACAAGTAGCAGTAGTAGTAGTTGTTGTAGTAGTATAAATAGTACAAGTAGCAGCAGTAGTAGTTGTTGTTGTAGTATAAATAGTACAAGTAGCAGCAGTAGTAGTTGTTGTAGTAGTATAAATAGTACAAGTAGCAGCAGTAGTAGTTGTTGTAGTAGTATAAATAGTACAAGTAGCAGTAGTAGTAGTTGTTGTAGTAGTATAAATAGTACAAGTAGCAGCAGTAGTAGTTGTTGTAGTAGTATAAATAGTACAAGTAGCAGCAGTAGTAGTTGTTGTAGTAGTATAAATAGTACAAGTAGCAGTAGTAGTAGTTGTTGTAGTAGTATAAATAGTACAAGTAGCAGTAGTAGTAGTTGTTGCAGTAGTATAAATAGTACAAGTAGCAGTAGTAGTAGTTGTTGTAGTAGTATAAATAGTACAAGTAGCAGTAGTAGTAGTTGTTGTAGTAGTATAAATAGTACAAGTAGCAGCAGTAGTAGTTGTTGTAGTAGTATAAATAGTACAAGTAGCAGCAGTAGTAGTTGTTGTAGTAGTATAAATAGTACAAGTAGCAGCAGTAGTAGTTGTTGTAGTAGTATAAATAGTACAAGTAGCAGCAGCACTAATTGTATGGTAGCACTAGCAGTAGTAGGGGGCCCCGAAAGCTCAGTTGTTAGTGAACTGGACAACTAGGGACAAGTGGTCGGGTTCGAACCTGATCGATGGATTCCCGGTTCATCCAGGTGTAAATGGGTACCGGATTTTTTCTGGAAAAATAAAATGGCACGGGCGTAATACTGACCACATTTTGCAAAAGGTAATGTGTTGTAGGTCTGTAAAAATTATAGTAACTAACACCATATTTCTTATATGCCACTTGACGTGAATGGGTACTTTACCTTTTTTTACTAGCGGTAGTAGTAGCAGCACTAATTGCGGTAACAATAGTGATAGTGGTTGCAGTAGTAGTAGTAGCAGCACTAATTGTGGTAACAATAGTGATAGTGGTTGTAGTAGCAGCACTAATTGTGGTAACAATAGTGATAGTGGTTGTAGCAGTAGTAGTAGCAGCACTAATTGCGGTAACAATAGTGATAGTGGTTGTAGTAGTAGTAGTAGCAGCACTAATTGTGGTAACAATAGTGATAGTGGTTGTAGCAGTAGTAGTAGCAGCACTAATTGCGGTAACAATAGTGATAGTGGTTGTAGCAGTAGTAGTAGCAGCACTAATTGTGGTAACAATAGTGATAGTGGTTGTAGCAGTAGTAGTAGCAGCACTAATTGCGGTAACAATAGTGATAGTGGTTGTAGCAGTAGTAGTAGCAGCACTAATTGCGGTAACAATAGTGATAGTGGTTGTAGCAGTAGTAGTAGCAGCAGTAATTGTGGTAACAATAGTGATAGTGGTTGTAGCAGTAGTAGTAGCAGCACTAATTGCGGTAACAATAGTGATAGTGGTTGTAGCAGTAGTAGTAGCAGCACTAATTGCGGTAACAATAGTGATAGTGGTTGTAGCAGTAGTAGTAGCAGCACTAATTGCGGTAACAATAGTGATAGTGGTTGTAGCAGTAATAGTAGCAGCACTAATTGCGGTAACAATAGTGATAGTGGTTGTAGCAGTAGTAGTAGCAGCACTAATTGTGGTAACAATAGTGATAGTGGTTGTAGCAGTAGTAGTAGCAGCACTAATTGTAGCTTAACATAGTGGTTTTAGTAGCAGCACTAATTGTATGGTAGCACAAGCAGTAGTAGTAACAACATTAATGTTAGTAACATAACAATAGTGGTTGTAGTAGCAGCACTAATTGTATGGTAGCACAAGCAGTAGTAGTAACAACATTAATGTTAGTAACATAACAATAGTGGTTGTAGTAGCAGCACTAATTGTATGGTAGCACAAGCAGTAGTAGTAACAACATTAATGTTAGTAACATAACAATAGTGGTTGTAGTAGCAGCACTAATTGTATGGTAGCACAAGCAGTAGTACTAACAACATTAATGTTAGTAACATAACAATAGTGGTTGTAGTAGCAGCATTAGTTGCAGTAGTAGTAGAAGTACTAATCGTATGGTGGCACTAGCAGTAGTAGTAGCAGAGGTAGTAGCAGGGATAGTAGAAACGGTAGTAGTAGTAGTAGCAATAATAGTAATAGTAGTTGTAACACTAATATTACTAATAGTAGTAATAATAGTAGTAGTAGGTGTAGCTCTAATATTAGTGGCAGTAGTAATAGTAATAGTATTTGTAGCACTAGTGTTAGTAGCAGTTGTAGTAGTAATTGAGGAGGAGGAATAGTAATAAGACTAAACTAATTAAACCAGTGACACAGTAAAATTACTTGCATTCTTGCACAAATTAAGAACTGTGAAAGAGTAGCTGTTAATGAGCACAAGGTATTCTAGTAGCGGGAGATATTCAAAATAGGCAATGGAGGCCACGTTTGCTGTGATATTTTATCAGAATGCATAACACGATCACATTCCAGATCAATGAGTCAATCTACAACAAGTCACTGTGTCCCAGGTCTGACATGATATTTATTGTTCAAGAAATTCAACCCGTCATTTACCTCGTCCCTTTCCGAAAATTCTTGAAACGGAAGTCGAGAAGGGGGTGGGGGGTCGTGTGACAAAGCACTGTCTCTATATTCTGCGCCCAGGCAGAGTAGGCAAAGTGAAATGAGAAAGAAAGTTCTAACAATAAATCAGCTGATCAATCTAACAATAAATCAGCTGATCAATCTAACAACAAATCAGCTGATCAATCTAACAATAAATCAGCTGATCAATCTAACAATAAATCAGCTGATCAATCTAACAATAAATCAGCTGATCAATCTAACAATAAATCAGCCATGAGAGTAGCTGTTCGACAAGAACATAATCTCAACAAACAAACAAAACATACACAAAAGCCTCCACTAAACCGTTTGACAGGATGGAGAAGGGCAATATTCATATTTCAACTGGATACTGATAGATAGGATTCGCTGTCTATGGATATCAAACATGATACAACAGTATGACATATATCGTCGACCTTGCAATGTATTTGAGAGCAAGGTATGTAATGTCGGTCAGTCACCTGGTCTCTCCCCCCAATCCGCACTGCCACGACAACAGCAGCTCATATAATCGATGACTTTCTTTATCGATCAGTCTATGTTTAGTGGACATGGGCACACACAAAAATAACTCCTTCCCAGCCCCCCCCTCCCCCCACGCCCTTATTAAATCGTGTGCTACATCTTTATATCAAAGAAAACTTGAACAAAGCTATGAGAGATGTTTATTCACAACAATACCACGTTTTTTATTACGCCAATAACTAAGATATTATGAATTAATTAGTATTATGATTAATGACTCCGTCTAGTAGTTCTCTTTTCATTTTTACTTGTTTTAAGACTTCATCGTTTGTTTTCTTTTCTTTCCACCCAATTATTCCTATTCTTTTATAAATCCACATCTCAAAGTCGTCAATTTACTGTCCTGTTTTCTTGTCTAATGTCCATGTTTCTGCACCATACATGAATATTGAGCAGGTACAACATATAACATTTTGCTTTTCTTAGTGTTAGCCCTGGTGTTATTTATCTTGATGTTAATATACTTTTTATAGCATTAAAATCACTTTTTGCCATTCCTATTCTTTTGTTTATTTCCGTTTTGCATTCTCCTTCACGGGTTATAGTATGTCCAAGGAAGTTGTAGCTTTTAACTGCTTCCAGGACTATTCCTTCCACTTTGATATCCACTTGTAGGTTTTGTGTGTTAACTGTGTTGATGATCATAGTTTCTTTTAGGTTCACCCAGCCATAAATGAGTTTTGGTACGGTGTAAGGCTAAATATTTTACTAAAACAGGTAGTGTACTCTAGCACATAGTTCACTGTGAGTCACAGGACCTTACGGTGTTCGTTATTTATATATGCATTATAATATTGTTTTCTTATAGCATAAGCTGATGATTTATTCAATCAAACATATTTATCTTTGTATTCTTTCAGGCCCACTCTAGAAGATCTAAAGGTGTGGGGTGAATCTTTCGAAAAATTAATGAAATGTTCGGGTAAGTGTTTGTTGTGAAACTTTCGAAAATTAATAAATGTGCGGGTATGGTGTTTGTTGTGAATCTTTCAAACAATTCATGAAATAATCAGATCAATTTATTTCAAAACGTTGCAAAAAATATGAGTAAATTGATGTAAAAGTTCCATAAATATGTTGTTGATTTTCGTCTATCGGTGCAGATGTAGACCTTAATTCTCTGTTAACTAACAGTCCTGAAGTGTCTATGTAATGAAGTAGTGCACGTGCTTATTGCTGACCTGTGAAGGAGGAAGATATAACTTGCGCAGTGATCGCTTCTGGTAGGGGGTAATTGTCATTTTTTTCTCAAATTCTGGGCGGTATTTACATCAAATGTGCTGCAGCAACTTAGCAATTTGCAAAAATACTCTCACAAAAATGTGTGTATATCCGTCCAGGTATCTGTAACTAATGGTTAGGTCAATTTTTTTCACCCACCTTGCCCATGCTATAAACACTAACAAAAGCATTTAAGACACGTGGACACCATCTCTTTTGTGTTTTTTTTTTAAACAAGCTACAATATATGCGCCTTTTTGCCTTCACATTCGATTTCATCGTGCCCTTTATGGATACTACGTTGTCTCCCTCATTGATTCCTATCCGTTTGGCAAGACAGGCAAGCTTGTTTTTAGGTCTACCACGGGGTAAAGGAGATTTATCAGTTCACTGGTCCTGATGAAAACAGTCAACTATGAGTAGTTGAAAGCTTTCAGGCCAGGTGTTGTTTTGTATTTTCAGCACTTTAGACAGTTATTAATTTGTTTTAATTGTAGAAACATTATCACCAATATAACCCAAGATATTCTTTATCTAATTTTAATAAGTTCAGTGTTTTCTTTGTCACAAGCTATCAACTTGTTTGTTATAGCTCAAACCACCATCATGACTGTAGACTGGGGGCCGCGATGGCTCAGTGGTTAGTGCACTCCACTACAAAGGACAAGAGGTCGGGTTCGATACTGATCGACGGCTTCCGGGTTCACCCATCCTTAAATGGGTACCGACATTTTTTCTGAGATAGTAAAGCGGTACTGGCGTAATGCTGACCACATTACTCCAAAAAGCATGTGCCAAAGGTCTATAAAAAATATGGTCACTAACAACATATTCCCTATACGCCACGTGGCGTGACGGGGCTCTTGACTTTTATAACTGTAGATTGTAAAGTAAGAAGGGTTCATGCTCCAGTCACTTTCCTGGTGGCACAAAAATATATCTCCGCAGTTAATAAACTCATAAAGGGGAAGAATCCCTGAGGTCATTTCAGAAAATGGTTACAGTCATTTTAATGATTGCAGAAATCTTGTTCTATCGAGATTTTTTTTCTCTCCCTTTAGACTGACAGTTTGCCACTCTCTAGAATATGGAAACCGTGTTTAACATCTGCCCCAATATGACCAGATACTCTCTCTCTCTTTCTCTCTCCCTCTCTCTGCGATCAAGACTCAATTAGAGTAGGATTCCTGACTCTCTCACGAAGTCTGCTGTCTGTTTAAGCGAATCGATTGCCCCATATAGTTTTTCTTAAACTGGGAGGTGGGTGTGGACCACATTGCTCTTCTCAGGTCCGTGAACTGGGGGCAATCCTGTAGAACATGTTTTGTAATCATATTGTCCAGTGTACAGTGAGATTGGCTAGTAGTTCCTATTTTGAGTTTGGTGAACATGTGATTCCTCATTCTATTGTGGCCAGTGCGTAGGCGAAGTATGATGACTTCATCCCTCCTTGATAGTTGGTGGTATCCGTCACTCTCGTTATGCTTTGAATATTCTCGTTTCCATTTTTCATGGAACTGACCTTTGAGGATGGATTTGGCTCTATAACTGAGCGGATGGTTCTCTTGTGGTAATCTCCCTCCCTCTTTAGCTAATTTGTATGCGTTTTCGTTCCCGTGTATAATACAGTGTGATGGTATCCACTGAATGACTACTCTCTTGAAATTATTGCATAGTTAGTCCAGGGTTGTTCTCAAGTCATCTAGTTCATTGTTCTTGTGGCTTTTTAGAGCTGATAGTACTGACAGTACATCAGTCAGAATCACCAATTTATTGTGCATGTTATTTTTATGTTGAGTAGCCAGTGTTGCAGCATTTCTGATGGCCTCAGTTTCTGCTTTAAAGTTGTTTGAGAATTTTCCAGTAGCTATTGACTTGTTGCTCTCGTCCTGATTATTCAGCGCCAAGAACACACCTCCCCCTCCATTTCTGGTGGCATTTGTAGCAGAGCCATCTGTGTATATGTGAGACCAAGAGTCCTGTGGGTAGGTATCGTGTATGTGTTTTTCTGCTACGTGTTTTCTTTCTTTGTCTGATAGAGTGCCTGTTTTCATGATTCCTGTTATATTTTCCTTAAGTTCTTGTATTTTATGTTTTCCGTGAGGAGACATATCAGATGGGCCCAAGGCTTTCGATATTGTTTGGGAAAGTACTGGGTCTCCAGTAGTTAGTTCATTTGCAATTGTAGCGAAGTTGTTCCTCTTTAGTCGTACAATTCCAAAACCAGTTATTCTTTGGTGCATGGTGTGGTAGAGGAGCCTTCTATATTTTTCCGCTTGTTGCAATACTTTAGTGACCCGTCTGTCATCTAAGGGTTGTAAACCTGTTACTGTTTCTAGAGTCTTGATAGGTGTAGATTTCATAGCACCAGTGATGATACGGGCAGTTTGGTTCTGTGTTATGTTAATTTTACTAAGGTGTGATTTGGAAGCTGTAGCCCAGACTCTTCCACCGTATAGTCGCTTCAAGATATTGCTGTCTGCCCCACCAGTCCGTTCCTGCCAATTTCTTCATAATATTTGTTCGTTTTCTGGCTTTTTTCCTTGCTCTATCTGATTTTTCCAAGTCATTCTGCGATTCATGGTGACGCCAAGATATGTTGGGTTTTGGTCAATAGGGAGTGTATGGTCTTTTATCTTCAAGTTTGCAGGGAGTGTGTTTCTTGATAGGCTGAAAATTGTATATGTAGTGTTTTTTTTCGTTGATTGGTAAGAACCAGGTGTTCGTACATTTTTCAAGTTCACTTAGGGCAAGATGCCTCCTGGGTCCAGCCACCGACATACTTTCTTCACGAGCCCATAACGCCAGATCATCTGCGTATATTGCTGAGTGTATTCTCGGGGTGAATGTCCATTACGATGTCATTTATGACAATTAAAAAGAGTGTTGGGGACAAGACTCCGCCTTGTGGGACACTTTGCTCGATAGATACATTCTTATTTAGTTGACCTTGAACTTGTACTCTGGCTGTTCTATCCTGAAGGTATTGAGAGACCCAATTGAATAAACGACCCTGGATGCCAAGTCTAAAAAACTTGTTCTTCAAACCCTCTCGCCAAACCCTATCGAAAGCCTTCTCCATGTCGACCCACAATGCCAGTGTGTGTTTCTTCTCTTGTAGAGCATCCTCTATTTCATGTGCAATGAAGGTGACCAGGTCTTCAGTTGATCTGTGCTGACGGAAGCCACTTTGTTGTGGTACGATTTGTTGTTTTGTCTCCAAATGCCACATAAGTCTTCTGTTAACCAGCCTTTCCATGAGTTTACTCAGGCAGCTCAGTAGGCTGATTGGTCTATAGCTACTTGGGTCTAGTGGGTCTTTTCCACGCTTGAGGATGGGCACCATAATAGCTTCTTTCCAGATTGACGGCACATGACCTCTCTTCCAGCTAGCATTTATTATCCTTAGAAGCTGGCTCTTGGCTTTCTGTCCCAGATTTAGGAGTATTTCGTTGGAGATTCCATTTTACCAGGGGAACTTTTGAGCTTCAATCCTTTGAGGGCAACATCTAATTCAGTTGGGGTAAAGATGGTCGTCTGATGCTCTTCTGGTGCTAAAGGCATGTGTTTTGCATTTTGGTTTGCCCGTCTTGCAGCTTTCTGTTTGTCTATTGGAATGTTTATTCTACTAATGTTTTTGTAAGTCTCTATCAGTAGATTTTCTGCCCTTTTGTCTGTGAGGATGTTCTGATTGTGTGCTAATGATATTGGAGGTCGGCAGTTGTTTTCGTCGCTCAGAGCTTTCGCAAGTTTCCATAGTTTATGACCATTTTTGTCTAGATTAAGGCTCTCTGTTTTGTCTATCCAGCTCTGACTTGAGGTCAGATTTCACTGACGAAAAAGCCTCAGAAAATTGTACTTTTAGAACACGGTACTTTCTGACAAATACTTTTTAAAATGTGACTTGGACAGACTGCCTTTTGGGGAAATCCCCAAACTTTTGACTGGAGCAGGGTTTTTTTGTGTAAAATAAAATCTAACAATATGTGACTGGAAGAAGATACTGACACAAAACCGTTTCAAAAATATGACTGAAGTAATTTCTGAAGAAAATAGTCCCTATATATGTAACTGGAACACGGTCATCATCACAATGTGCCATACCGGCTGGCGTAGGCATTGTCTCAATTCTGTTGTTGACTATTTTCCATGCCATGACACCAAACTATCTAGTATTTTCTATCTTTGTCGTCTACGATCTCTCTTTCCCTGTGTTTTCCCAGTTGTAACCAAGTACTCCAACTTTCCTCTTCTCACGATGTGTCCGAAAAATATTGAGTGTTTCTTTATGAAGTTTCTTAGGAGTTCTCTTTTTGTGTTGGCCTCTGAGAATTTCCTCATTGGTCTTTTTAGCTGTCCAGGGAACTTTCAACATTCTTATGAGAAATGTCATCTCTGTCCCCTCTAATTGTCTTTTCATTTGTTTGTTCACTTTCCATGATTCGCTTCCGAAGGTCAGAATTGGTTCTATATAGCACAGTTGAACTCTCTTTCGCACTTCTATAGACATAGATTTGTTGCATAAGACGTTTATAATTTTCTTAAATGCTATTTTGGCCTGTGCTAGTCTTTATTTTTCTTGATGTGGTGCATATTCCATCTGATGCTATTATTGTGCCAAAGTATTTGACGTGTTGCACTTGTTTCAGATTTGTCGTGTTTCTTTTTATGCTGCATGATGATGATGATTGTTTCTTCGATATTGCATTATAGGTGCCCTGGCCTTACACGAATGCACATTGCTCCTCACTTATTTCTGGTTTTATTGTGTTCCATTCACGTCTCATGATGATACATGTGTCATGATGATTCATGACTACAAAGATAGATTTTAGTATTGACAATACAGCACGGTAGTGACTATACAGCACGGTACTGACAACACAGCACGGTACTGGCAATACAGCACGGTACTGACAATAAAAGTCCATAAATATGTGACTGAAACTGAGTAGTTTCTGGAAAAAATCTGGAAATATGTGATCAGAACAGGACATCATTCTTGCCCTGAAGTAATCGCTGTAGTGACTATCTATGTCGATGGATGGGAGTAAACTTGCCAGGTTAACGCTATAATTTATTTATTGTCAGAGCATTTATTTTCTAGCAACAATGTGCCTGATAAGACTTTGTCCCTGGCTATAAAAGCATTGTAAAAAATATTTTTGTTTTATTCACATTTACCGTAAACCGTTGTGGAAATGTGTTGTTTTTTTTTCTTTTCTTAGGTAATGTTAGATAAACTGGCACTTGTTATTGGCTATATCCGCTACAGAATTTATGTTACTTTATGTTTTTGGAGGGGGCAAGGGGCTTCAAGGCATAGAATAGCATATAGATGCGAAGCTGTTGTTGATGATAAAGGAGTAAGGAAAAACAATAGAAACAAAATGGTATGGTTGCAGCTTTACGTATGTTATGGACAACACAAAATCAAACAACTTTGCGCCTCATTATGCCTTCAGCAGGAACAATAGACAACACATGCACATATATATAAGTAAATAAAATTGGCACTACATAGCTAACTAATAATGAAATATCTAAAACAATATAATATTGAACTAGAGTAACAATTTTTTTTAATGTCCCTGCCATGTTTCCTGTGACCAGGTCAGAAACTTTGTCTTATTTTGTTCGCCCATCTGACTCTTGTTCGTCCCCAAGCATTGAAAACACATCATCGGAATTGTAGACGCCACATGGTGTCTGTTGAGCGTCCTCATTGAATTAGCCAAACCACTTCTATATTCCTTTAATTTATTTGTGTTGTTCCAGCGCATTGGTTCTGTCATAATTTCTCGCTCTGCATTTTCCTGCGACATTAAAAATCAATCATCATTTATTTATCACGTTTTGGTTATGGTTATGGTAGGCCACGGTATCACTGCAAACGATTTAAAATCCATAATTGCTCAACCGCCCGTGACAGTGGAATCATCCGAATTAGTATCTCATCTCCCAAACAAAGAAAAGTAGCTACAGTCCTCATCATAGCAGTCTCAGCACACGCCAAAAGACATACCATTAAAAAACATAAGTTTGGTTGTTGTGATTCCATTATTTTTGGTGTTTTATTTTGATTCGTAAACACACAAGCAATTTTATAAATTTAAAAAAAATAGCTTTTGCTCAGGCGTTTACTGTTTATAGAAAACTATTCCTTGTCCACACATTCTGGTATAGTGAGTTTGTATAGAATCATTATATTATTTCCATTGGTGGAACAAGTTTTTAAAGATTGTAGACATTCAGAGATCATTTACTTCTAGCAACACCTCCACTTTCATGGTGGAAAAATGCAAGAAAATTCACTACTTTCCTAGATAATATGTATGATTAAAGATGTACATTAATTTTATATTCACTACTTTCATAGACATGATGTATGATTAAAGATGTTGATTACTTTTGTTGATGTTGTAATTACTTTTGTAATCACTACTTTTCTAGACAAGGTGTATGATTAAAGATGTTGATTCCTTTTGTAATCACTACTTTCCTAGACAAGGTGTATGATTAAAGATGTTGATTACTTTTGTAATCACTACTTTCCTAGACAAGATTGAGTGGTTAAAGATTTTAACTTAAAGTAGAACCACTTTATGCTTCTTAAAAGAAATTATCATTTTTGTCAAAAACACAATTAGTTTCTTTATTTCTTGAAATGATTATCAAAAATGTATTGTTTTGCTGTTTGTGTAAATATCATTTTAGCCAAAAACGCAGTTTCTTTATTCCTTGAGATGATTATCAAACATTCATTGTTTGGCTGTTTGTGTTATTTTTTTCCTTCTGTGATCTCTCTGTTTTAGCCTTGAACTTATTGACAGAAATAAGCGATGTCATCTGCATAATCTAACAATCCCTGAATTCTGTGCATTGTCCATCGTGAACTCATTGTCCGTGGTGAACTCATTGTCCATGGTGAACTCATTGTCCATGGTGAACTCATTGTCCATGGTGAACTCATTGTCCATCGTGAACTCATTATCCATGGTAAACTCATTGTCCATGGTGAACTCATTGTCCATGGTGAACGCATTGTCCATGGTGAACTCATTGTCCATGGTGAACTCATTGTCCATCGTGAGCCCATTGTCCATGGTGAACTCATTGTCCATGGTGAACTCATTGTCTATGGTAAACTAATTGTCCATCGTGAACTCATTGTTCATCGTGAACGCATTGTCCATCGTCAACCCATTGTCCATGGTGAACTCATTGTCCATGGTGAACTCATTGCCTATGGTGAACTCATTGTCCTTCGTGAACTCATTGTCCATCGTGAACCCATTGTCCATGGTGAACTCATTGTCCATGGGGAACTCATTGTCTATGGTGAACCCATTGTCCATGGTGAACCCATTGTCCATGGTGAACTCATTGTCCATCGTGAACTCATTGTTCATCGTGAACGCATTGTCCATCGTGAACTCTTTGTTCATGGTGAACTCATTGTCCACGGTGAACTCATTGTCCATCGTGAACTCATTGTCCATCGTGAACTCATTGTCCATGGTGAACTCATTGTCCATGGTGAACTCATTGTCCATGGTGAACTCATTGTCCATCACTGAACTCTGGAAAAATCATTTTTAATTATCTTGTCTTCCGGCTATTAACTAAGAAGAAGAGTTTGGTTTCTAACAGACATCTTTGTCGAGTCATCGTTTTAACTTTGAATGACTCACTTCTGTGACTGACGCTGCATGGATAATTAGGATACAAGCTTTTGATGTAAAATCTCCTGGAAATTCCTGGCTCTCTGTATCTGTTAATTAACAGTTTCTATGTGAACCTGGTAAAAACATTTTAACATGTGTAGAAAATACCCCGCTGCCACTGTGAGCACTGTTCATAGATACCTCATTAGGTGACGATGTGACTTATGCTGCGACTGTTCCTTCTGAAGTCTACTTTTTTCTTTCTTAGATTTGAGTTCACTATCTGAAGTTGCTGAAGAGTGATTCTCTCACATTTTTTTAAATAGAAGACTCTTAGAAAACAGGTTTATTGTACAGTAACTCTCCTACTTCCACCGACCAAAAAAAAAACACGATTCCTATCCCAGAATCATATTTAGAAACATATTTATAATTATTAGCTGATCCTTAGATCCTTTAAATTAAAACATTATACCTTCATTCCCCTTTCTCAAATTATCATCAGGTGGTCGTAAATTATTTCGCGAGTTCCTGAGGTCGGAGTACAGCGAGGAGAACATGTTGTTCTTCATGGCCTGCGAGGATCTGAAAAAGGAAGACAATCCAGAGCTGATAGAGGAGAAGGCACGGCTAATATACGAGGATTATATATCTATATTATCACCTAAAGAGGTTAGTGAACTTGTTGTGACTACGTGTGTAAAGTCATGCAAATGTTTTATAGCGAGTTTGTGTTGGGTTCTCGATTACCGCTTTAGCTCCTGAACTATGTGACAAAAATTTGAGAATATTTTTCTGAAACAAAATCAGCAACCCAAGCAATGTAACCAAGAGAAAATAAAACGGACAGACACAGTAACCGTAGAAGTCGTACACTAGGAATTTATTCAGAAAAAAAAAAAATCATCATTATCAAGTCTCCGGGCCCTTGTAGAACGTTGCATTCACCGCAGTCCGTCTGAAAGGATCTGTCTCTAGCCAGATCTCCCACTTCTCATGTTGTGATGTTCGAGGACTCCTTGATGTATTGAAATCATCTTCTTCTTGGTCTGCCCCTGACACGATGCTCAGAAACCATGCCTTCCATTATTGTTCTTTGCAGCCCGCTCTGTCTTTTGACGTGGCCATAGTATTTTAATTTCCTCTGTAGAATGGTGTTTATAAGCCAGTTCTTTTTAATGTTTAAATCTTTTAATATGTTTTCATTGCTCTTTTACACTATACGATATATCTTAAGGATTATTCTGTAGCATTTTGTTTCTAATGAATCGATTTTCTCCCTTTCTGTTTGCGAAATTGTCCATGATTTAGAACAGTATGTTGGTATCGAGAAGATACATGTCCTTAGTAATTTTAATTTGACTGTCTTGTTAAAATTGTGCCTCATGTTCTTCATGACGTTTAACTTTTGTGTTGCTATTGCTAATCCTCTTTTGATCTCTTTCTGGCAATCTCCATTATTAGTTACTACAGATCCCAGGTGTTCATATTTTGTTACAATTTCAAGTTCTTCACTATTGATCATGATTTTGTGCTGGCTTTTTGTTTTACCAATGAACATTATCTTAGATTTCTGTTTATTTAGACGGAGGTTTTGTTTTTCTCTGTGTGTTGTTTAACACACTCAATTGTCCCTTTGTTGCCATTTAACACATTCAATTATGTTGCAATTTACTGTGAAATAGTTGAACTTCATAATCATTGATCGTTTCTGACATTTATCATGATGTTCTCAGCACAGATTTTGAGCAGGTATGGAGAGAAGATGCACATGAACTTTTCAATGGGTGACAGAATGAAGGCGAAGTGTGGGAAACCAAAGACAAGTTGACGGAGAGCAGTAGAAACAGAATGGGATAATGTTGGGAATAGGCAAATAATTGCGATGCTACGGTAAAGCTGGTACCAAGGAGCTAGTGGTGGGGAGTGTTAAACACTCCAAGGTATGAAGACAGCTTTACAAGGTAGGAACACAACACAATACTGACGTTTCGGCCTGTGGCCTTCTTCAGAGTACAAGGACAACGAAAACAAACGGTGAAACACAATTATCTATAACTACATGATCAGAAGAGTGGAGAGGTAGACAGAAAAGAAGAAAGTAGGATGTAGAAAAATGAAAAAAGAAGAAAGCTACATGAGGGGAGGTAGCACCAAATCATTCAAACCTACCAGGGCCCTCTCCCCCTTATGTATCGTATGTACATCGATGATTGCATTGGGCTGACTGACCTTCCAGAGGATGAGATCTCCCGTTTCATCGATAATGTCGGACATTTCCACCCCTCTATCCACATCACCTACCACATCTCCACCTCCTCCGTATCTTTTCTTGATATCTCAGTCTCCTTGAGCACCTCTCATCTTCTCACCTCGGTCTTTTACAAGACCACAGATTCCCACAGTTTCCTCCGCTACGACTCCTCTCATCCTACATCCTGCAAGAACTCTCTTCCCTATTCTCAGCTTCTCAGACTTCGTCGCCTTTGCGAAGACGATGAAGATTTCCTTCACAACGCCCACCTCATGCTTGATTTCTTCCGCCGACGTCTCTATCCAGAAGCAGCTCTCCTCCCTGCCCTGCGTCGAGTTCTCCACACTTCACGTCAGTCTGCTCTTACCCCCTCTACTCATCCCCCTTGGATAGAGTAGTACTGGCCCTCACCTATCACTCTCACCACTATGCTGTGATTAGGACCATTCACCGCTACCTCCCTATTCTTCGATCTAACCCTACTACTCGTCTGCTCTTCCCCGACCCACCACTGGTGGCCTTTAGACGTGACCGGAACCTCCGTGACTTTCTTGTCAGGGGCCGTCTCCTAGCTGCCCTTCCTAGCCATCGAGGTACTATCCGCTGCAACCGCAGAGTATGCAAAACTTGTGACCACGTCCTCCAGACCGATACTGTCCTCTTTCGTAATGGTCCTTTCGAGATCAGAGAGGGATTCACTTGCACATCGCGGAACATCATTTATGCCATCATCTGTAAACGATGCAAGTTAACCTACATCGGTTAATCTGGTCGAAGGATCGGCGATAGGTGCCGTGAACACTTGAATGACATCACCCGAGAAGCTGACACTCCGGTAGCAGCCCACTTTAACTCGAGGGGTCATCAGGGGAAGGCTGATGTCCTGGTCACGGGCTTAGTATCGTGCTCTTCTGATCACCACAGTCGTCTCACTCTTGAGCACCGTGCGTACAATTCTCTTTGTATCCTCTTAGTCTCTCCTCTTCTTCCTTTCCTCCTTAGACACCACTGCCTAGGTACCATCCCTCTATTTCTCCACTTTTCTTTGTATCCTATCAGTCACTCCGTTTCCCCACTTCCTTACCTCTTTAGGCACTACTGCCTGCGTACCATCCCTCTATTTCTCCACTTCTGTCTGACTCCCTCTCTACCTATCCACTCCTGACCCACCGCCTCTCCTCTTATCTTTTACCTGACCTCCTCTGATGAATACTTCCTACTCCTCTTTATATATACATTCTTGGTATCCCCCTCAGCCTCTCCGGTCCCTACCTCTCTACCTCGCTGGGCCCCACTTCTTGCGTACCATCCCTCTATTATTCTCTTCTTTCTATCTATCTATCTTTCGTTCGCCTGAAGTATTGTCTATATCTGCAATGTCGTTTCCTGTATAAATTTTACTGTCTTTTGTAATTCTTGCAGTGGCCCATATAGTTTTGTCTGTAGTGTTTGTATGTATGGGCCAATGGATTTTCCTCAGTCTACTATATTCAGTGCAGTCTTGAAGTATGTGTTCAGCAGTCTGGGGTGCCTGTCCACATATACAAGTTATTGATGTGCCGATCTTGAATTTTGTATACATGTGACTATGGAGTCGATTGTGTCCTGTTCTTAGGCGTATAATGATAACTTGTTCATATCTATTCATATTATGAAAGGCATCCTGATTTGGGGCTTGTGGTCCTCTGATTGATTTGATTATCTGTTTCTTATGATGGTATGTAACTGGTGTATCTAGTTGTGTGCCTGTTGAACCTTCCTTTGCCAACTGATCTGCTTTCTCATTTCCTGGTATTCCACAGTGAGACGGGATCCACTGCAGGGCAACCCTGTGGTGCTTGCAGAGTTCAGTCAATAAGGTCTGCAGATGTGGTAATTTTCTGGATTGTAGTGCCTGGAGTACTGATCTTGCATCTGTCAAAAACACTACAGGCTGTGGGCTAAGATTACTGTTCAGCAGTTTTTCTATTGCCAACTTTATTGCTTGTATTTCTGCATCATAATTGTGACAATATTTCCCTATTGCTATTTTATTCATATCCCTAGTGTTATTTGGGTACTCTATATATGCACCTGCTCCCCATTCTTTACTGCATTCTGTGCTGATCCATCTGTGTACACACGGATCCATAGGTCTTGTGGGTATTCTTCATCCCTTCTTTCTGACTCCCTCTCTTATCTATTCTCTCCTGTCCCACCGCCTCTCCTACGATCCTATTTTCCTACTATCATCATGTGCCATATCGTTTGGCGTATCTGATCATGTCCCTCCACAATCTTCTATCTACGGTGCATCGTGTTAGTTCTGTTGTTGACTGTTTTCCATGCCATTACACATAGCTATCTAGTATTTTCTCTCTTTGTAGCCCGCGATCTCTCTTTCCTTTTATTTTGCCAGTTGTAACCGAGTATTCCAACTTTCCTCTTCTCATGATGTTCCCGTAAATGTTGATTGCTTCTTTATGATGTTTTTTTAAGAGCTTCCTTTTTTGTGTTGGCCTCTTTGAGAACTTCCTCAGTGGTCTTTTTGGCTGTCCATGGAACTTTCAACATTCTTCTGAGAAATCCCATCCTTGTGGCCTCTAATCGTCTTTTCATTTGTTTGTCTACTGTCCATGATTCGCTTCCATAGGTCAGAATTGATTCTATATAGCACCGATGAACTCTCTTTCATATTTTTATTGACATAGATTTGTTGCATAAGATATTATTCTTTTTCTGATATGCCATTTTGGCCTGAGCTATCTCCCATCTGATGTTGTTATTGTGCCCCATTATTTCTTCGATATAACCATTACTTCTGTTTTCTTACTACTCAGACAATTTTCCTATACCTGATTCTTTCCATTCTTATTCTTCCTTTTCATTTCTCTTCCTCGTATCAGTATTTCCTCCCTCTCCTTACCTGTGTATCCGCTCCGATTCCTCTGTTTGGATTAGCCCCCCCCCCCCCCACCTCTGTTAGGCTCATGTAGATTAATGATACCTATTATCTTTTCCGTCTACCGCCTTTTGCCAGACCTTTCCTGTGCTTTTGTTTGAATTTCTTTTCATCCCGTCTGGTGTTCTGACACTGGTCTGGCCCCCCCCCCTTTTTCTCATTTGTTTCCCACGATTCATGTTCCCCTTCTACCGGCACGTGGATCCTGTCTATGTGGTCATTCTTTAGTTTCGTTCCCGGAGGACAGACTAGTTATTTGAGCTAAGTGATACAATTATATATATATATATATATATATATATATATATATATATATATATATATATATATATTCTCCTATTCTTTCATATTTATATATCTTAACACTCATCCTACCTCCCCTCATGTAGCTTTCTTCTTTTTTCATTTTTCTACATCCTACTTTCTTCTTTTCTGTCCACCTCTCCATTCCTCTGATCATGTAGTTATAGATAATTGTGTTTCACCGTTTGTTTTCGTTGTCCTTGTACTCTGAAGAAGGCCACAGGCCGAAACGTCAGTATTGTGTTGTGTTCCTCCCTTGTAAAGCTGTCTTCATACCTTGGAGTGTTTAACACTCCCCACCACTGGCTCCTTGGATAATGTTGGCCAGACCTAGGACATCCTGCAAAAAAAATTGGTACTAAAAGCACGAAATGAAACAATTCTTGTGTTATCTTTGATGACGTCATAAGACAAGGCGCCTTACAGGAACAGAGCTGGAAGCTAATTATTGTTGATGGCTCGCGCCAGGATCGGGGCACCAGAATCATCCAGACCGAACTCCACGTCATTACGGTGCTTCTAGTAACAGACTAACAAATCAAGCCTGGTGAAACGAGTAGGTATCGAAGAGAGAAAGTAGTAACCCGATACTCAAAAAAATGCCGTACTGAAGTCGGATTTGTTGGGCCGAAAGGTGTAAATAATCCGTTAACACAACGCATCTACCCCGAGGAAGCCTCGGTTTCCTAGTTGGGAAAACCATCCGACTGGGCTACCGACGTTCGGCCAACCCGTGTTCGATTCCTGCTGGAAGCAGTGTGAATTGTACTCGTGGTTGTAAAAAAAAAAATACCCCCACGGTCGACCCAGCCGCTGGCATAAATGGGTACCAAAGTGGTAGTCTGGGAAGATGAGGAATACCGCCTCGCATCGTGAGTTTCGATGTTTGAAGCGACACACTACAGAAGCCTCCGAACTCTTCTGGATAGGCGGCCGAGCACATATGGGTGGCAACTCGCTACTAAGACGCCGGTTCAAGTCTCGTACTTGACCTTTACCTTATCTACGCCGACTCAACGTCCATTTAAGAGCGGACGACGAATCCATTCATTTAGTAGTCATCGGGTGAACGTCAGAAGAAAGAATGATGACGTCACAAGGTGCATCTGGCCAGTCAGTGACTACTTTGTCTGTGAGCAGGTAGTGCAGGATGAAAGATCAGTGTGTTTTTGTGTAAGAGATGCATCTGTTGTAAGGATATGAAAATGTATATGTGTATGTGTGTGTGTGTGTATGAAGCAGACATAATAGCCGAATGGAGATTTACGTGTTGAACAGAGGTATGAAATGTGTGTGTGTGGTGTGTGTGAGAGAGAGAGAGTGAGGTGTGTTACAGTCACCTAATATTTTCCGTGTTATATTAGCCCCTTAGCGTCTGGTTTTCCACTCTCATCTCCACTCTATTTTTTTCCATCCATCCATCTCTCCAAGTTGTGTCTTTCTCTCTCTCTCTCTCTCTCTCTCTCTATCTCACTCTCTCTCTCTCTCTCTCTAGTTCCCTACCACATGCGATCTCTCCTTCATCACTCCCACTCAATCAATCAATCAATACTCCAGTAAAGAAGCCTTCATTCATTGACTCATCCCAGCTGAAAGAAGGGGGAGGAACTGTGTCTAGCAAGTTTGTTGATGCCTCCTCTCTTTTTGGCCGGAAGTGAGACTCTCAGAGATGGGGAAAAAAACTGGTCCTTCGTCTCTCTCACTCCCCTGCCTTCCCCTCTCATTGTAAAATACATTATTTCTGGTAAAGGAGAAATTTAACAGAGAGAAATAATAGCTTAGATAATAGGGTCGATAAGACGTGACAGAAGCTGATGCTAGCATTGCACAGGATGAGCAGATGTTGAGGGCAGTGATGAACCTAGTGCCAGGGTGGGCTTCAGTTTTTAACACTCACTCGCTTGCCTTTTTAATTTTATTTTGCCATGTCTTCCATTAAACATAGCTCTATAACACCAAGTTATAACACATAGCTATAGAACACCAAGTTATAAAACATAACTATAGAACACCAAGTTATAAAACATAGTTCTAGAACACGAAGTTATAAAACATAGTTCTAGAACACCAAGTTATGAAACATAGCTATAGAACACCAAGTTATAAAACATAACTATAGAACACCAAGTTATAAAACATAACCATAGAATACCAAGTTATAAAACAGAGTTCTAGAACACGAAGTTAGAAAACATAGTTCTAGAACACCAAGTAATAAAACATAGTTATAGAACACCAAGTTATAAAACATAGCTCTATAACACCAAGTTATAAAACATAACTCTAGAACACCAAGTTGTAAAACATAGTTCTAGAACACCAAGTTATAAAACATAGCTATAGAACACCAAGTGATAGAACATAACTGTAGAACACCAAGTTATAAAACTTAGCTTTAGAACACCAAGTTATAAAACATAGTTCTAGAACACCAAGTTATAAAACATAGCTCTAGAACACCGAGTTATAAAACATAGTTCTAGAACACCAAGTTATAAAACATAGTTCTAGAACACCAAGTTATAAAACATAGCTCTAGAACACGAAGTTATAAAACATAGTTCTAGAACACCAAGTTATGAAACATAGCTATAGAACACCAAGTTATAAAACATAACTATAGAACACCAAGTTATAAAACATAACCATAGAATACCAAGTTATAAAACAGAGTTCTAGAACACGAAGTTAGAAAACATAGTTCTAGAACACCAAGTAATAAAACATAGTTATAGAACACCAAGTTATAAAACATAGCTCTATAACACCAAGTTATAAAACATAACTCTAGAACACCAAGTTGTAAAACATAGTTCTAGAACACCAAGTTATAAAACATAGCTATAGAACACCAAGTGATAGAACATAACTGTAGAACACCAAGTTATAAAAATTAGCTTTAGAACACCAAGTTATAAAACATAGTTCTAGAACACCAAGTTATAAAACATAGCTCTAGAACACCGAGTTATAAAACATAGTTCTAGAACACCAAGTTATAAAACATAGTTCTAGAACACCAAGTTATAAAACATAGCTCTAAAACACCAAGTTATAAAACATAGTTCTAGAACAATAAGCTATAAAACATAGCTCTAGAACACCAAGTTATAAAACATAGTACTAGAACACCGAGTTATAAAATTTAGCTTTAGAACACCAAGTTATAAAACATAGTTCTAGTACACCAAGTTATGAAACATATCTTTAGAACACCAAGTTATAAAACATAGTTCTAGAATACCAAGTTATAAAACAAGTAACACATTTTAAATATCTGGGAACAACATTCTCGATGATGGTAAAATCTATAAAGAAATAAACATTCAATGCAACAAGGCAAAACTAATATTGGATCAACTGTACCCTATACTTCAACAGTTAGCAAAACATATTACCACAAAGAAGATCGTATACAGAGTATATTCAAACACAATGCCAAACATGGTCACTTACGACTAAGCATACAACAAAGCTTGTCACCACAGAGATGAGATGTCTGAGAAAAGCGCCTGGAGTGACCAGAAAAGACAGAATTAGAATTGACATAAGAGAAAGAGTAAGCGTTCAACCAATCCTAAGCTACATACAGAAACAACAAATACACTGGTTTGCTCAACTGGAAAGAATGTCGTGTGGTTCCTTGCCATACAAAACATATATTACAAGAGGAAGAATTGAAAAGAAATAGAAAAAATGATATGGTAAAAGCTTTACGTGATTAGTAGACGACACATATATTTGAACGACGTTTCGGCTCAATATTTCTTCAGCAGGAACAAACAAACAAACAACACGCACACACATAAATGAAATTATATAAAACTAATCCTATATAGGTAACTAGTAACGAAACATCCAAAACAAAATAATCGAAACTGGTTAAAGATAAGAAAAATGACTTCCCTGTGTCGTGGACCGTGGTCAGAATGGGAAAGATATGGTCACACGGGTGTAGCTGTAATTATACCCTCTGGTCAGGTGAAGGGTTCTAAAAATACACGAATGGAGGGAACGCTGTCTAGGTTATCTCGACTGCAAAGACACTGACAATGTCTAAAAGTATCTAAGAGCCCATAAATGCGTGCATACACACAAACACACACAGATGCGCATATACATATATACACGTACAGACATGCACATACTTATACATATCAACATATATATATATATATGCATACAACAAACAATTATCCAATACCACGTTTTATACACCCCGCCCTAACGACGCCACTGTCTTCCACAATAAGCAGGTCCAATCTACCATCAAGGAACTGATCCGAGACAACCTCCTTCCTCCTAGCGCGTCCCGCCTCATTATCCCCAATAGTGGTCTTGGTAAATCATCATTCTACATGCTCCCCAAAATTCATAAAATCGACAATCCAGGACGCCCCATCGTGTCAGCGTGTGCTTGCCCGACTGAACACATATCAGACAATCTAGACAGTGTCTTCCAGCCCATGGTAGTTAGCCTTTCCTCATATCTCAAGGACACAAACCATGCCTTGAGTATCTTCTCTTCCATCTCTCTCTCCAGTGGTCGCTCATACCGATTTTTTTACCCTTCATGTTTGTTCTCTCTACACCTCTATTCCTCACTCCGACGGCCTCCTGGCTCTACGGTTCTTTCTTGACCAGAGGCAACACTCTTCTGTTGATACTGCCACTCTTCTCTGCTTTACTGAGCTTGTACTCAACCTCAACACCTTTGAGTTCAATGGTAACTTCTACGACCTAGTTAGTGGAGTAGCCATGGGCACCAAGATGGGCCCTAGCTATGCTTGCCTATTTATGGGTTACCTTGAGCATCAAATTCTCAATTCATATCAAGGTCCTCTTCCCATCAAATATCTCCGGTACATTAATGACTGTTTCGGACTTACCGATCTACCTGAGGATGACCTCTCCAGGTTTATCAATTACATTGGTAGCTATCACAAAGCTATCAAGATCACATCTTGTATATCCACTTCCTCTGTTACCTTCCTAGATCTTATTGTTTCTTGGGTACTTCTGGCCTCCGCACCTCGGTTTTCTATAAACCCACAGACGCCCATTGTTATCTTCTCTATACTTCATCCCATTCACCTTCTTGTCGTCATTCATTTCCGTTCTCACAGTTATTGCGTCTCCGTCGCATCTGCCATGATGACCAAGATTTCCTCCAACAGGCTCACTTCATGTTAAGTTTCTTCAGCCGCAGGCTTTATCCAGACTCGATCCTTCAGATCCTGTCTGCCTTCAAAAGGGTACTCCTTATCTCCCGTCCCGAGGCACTCACTCCTTCCAACCGCCCCTCCCCCGAAAGAACCATACTCACCCTCACCTATCATCCTCACAACTTAGCTGCTGTGAAGATACTCAACCACTACCGTTCCATTCTCCTCTCTGATCCCACTACCCTATAAACGTGTTAGTGATCCCCCGATGATCGCCTTCAAGAGCGACAGGAATTTGGGAAATATTCTGGTTAGGAGCCATCTCCCTCGCTCCGACCATCAACACTTCGGTACGGCCCCTTGTAGTTGTATCACCCGTGCATATTTGCTCTCCACTGACTCGGTCTTATTCCCTAATGGACGGTATGAGATCAAGCAAGGCTTCACATGTGCGTCCCGTAACATCATTTATGCCATCATATGCCAACGATGCCACATGACTTATATTGGCGAGTTTGGTAGACTATTAGCGGTAAGAAGTTGTGAACATCTACGAGATGTTCAACAGAATACTGGCACTCCAGTGTCTTCCCATTTCAACTCCCCAGACGACAAGGGCAAAGACGACATCCGTTTCATTGGTATTGTCCTTTGTCAATCTGGCGACCGCAGCCGATTTGCTTTGGAGAATCGCCTCATAGTCTAGTTTGGTTCGCTGATCCCACGAGGTATGAATGTATCACACTCGTACACATAGTTTCCTTTACTCCTTCCATTTTGCATAGTCTTCTCTACTGCCCATGTTTGGACTCTTGAGTTAGTCTATCTACAATGTCACGCTTTTTATAGTTCTCCTCCATTAGTCCCCGTTATGGCACTTCGGTGTTCTCCTATACCCATTTTTTATGTGCTACTTACCCCTCATATGTTTTTATTGTACCCCACTCTCAGACATCTCACTCTTTCCGCCTTTTGAGTACCTGTTATTCTTCTGTTATATTCTTTCCCCTATGTGTTTGCACACTGACACTGGTGTGTACTCTTCTGGTTATGTGGGCGTTATGCGCACATTTCTACACATATATGATTGTCTCCGTATGGGTGTGCACATGCATGTATGTGTTCATATGTATATGTATAGTATTGGTATATATATGTGCATGTAGGTGTGTGCATGTATGTATGCATATATATGTATATATATATATATATATATCTGTATGTTGATATATATATAAGTATGTGCATGTCTGTTTGTACGTGTATATATGTATACCCGCATCTGTGTGTGTGCGTGTGTGTGTGTGTGTGTGTATGTGCATGCATTTACGGACCCTTAGATACTTTTAGACATTGTCAGTGTCTTTGCAGTCGAGATAACCTAGACAACGTTCCCTCCACTCGTGTATTTTTAGAACCCTTCACATGCCCAGAGGGTATAATTACAGCTACACCCGTGTGACCATCTCTTTCCCATTCTGACCACGGTCCACGACACAGGGAAGTCATTTTCTTTTCTTTAACCAGTTTCGATTATTTTGTTTTGGATGTTTCGTTACTAGTTAGCTATGTAGGATTGGTTTTATTTACTTACATTCAACACCCACGAAAAGAATGTCAATAATATGATAGAGCGGTTAACAAATGGAATCCACAGAGCTGCTAAAAAATCCATTTCTAGAGGAGCAAGAAGAAACTACAAGCCATACTGGAGCAAGGAAATACAAAGACTAGAAGAGGAACTGGACTCTGCCAGAGAACTAGCTGAAACACCACACAGCACAGAGAGCAACATTGCCTACAAAGCAGCCTCGGCCAAATACAAACGTGAAGTTTATCTTATCAGCAAGACAGAGCTGCATAGACAAAACAGAGAGCCTTAATCTAGACATAAATGGTAATAAACTATGGAAACTTACGAAAGCTCAGAGCGACGAAAACAACTGCCGACCTCCAATATCATTAGCACACAATCAGAACATCCTCACTGGCAAAAGGGCAGCAAATCTACTTATAGTGACTTACAAAAATATTAGTAGAATAAACATTGCAATAGACAAACAGAAAGCTGCAAAACGGGCAAACCAAGATGCAAAACACATGCCTTTAGCACCAGAAGAGCATCAGACGACCATCTTCACCCCAACTGAATTAGATGTTGTCAAAGGATTGAAGCTCAAAAGTTCCCCTGGTAAAGATGGAATCTCCAACGAAATGCTCCTAAATCTGGTACAGAGAGCCAAGAGCCAGCTTCTAAGGATAATAAATGCTAGCTGGAAGAGAGGTCATGTGCCGTCAATCTGGAAAGAAGCTGTTATGGTGCCCATCCTCAAGCGTGGAAAAGACCCACTAGACCCAAGTAGCTATAGACCAATCAGCCTACTGAGCAGCCTGAGTAAACTCATGGAAAGGCTGGTTAACAGAAGACTTATGTGGCATTTGGACATAAAACAACAAATCGTACCACAACAAAGTGGCTTCCGTCAGCACAGATCAAATGAAGACCTGGTCACCTACATTGCACATGAAATAGAGGATGCTCTACAAGAAAAGAAACACACACTGGCAGTGTGGGCTGAGATGGAGAAGGCTTTTGATAGGGTTTGGCGAGAGGGTTTAAAGAACAAGCTTTTTAGACTTGGCATCCAGGGTCGTTTCTTCAATTGGGTCTCTCAATACCTTCAGGATAGAACGGCCAGAGTACAAGTTCAAGGTCAACTAAGTAAGAAGGTCTCTATCTAACAAGGTGTCACACAAGGCGGAGTCTTGTCCCCAACACTATTTTTAATTTTCATAAATGACATCGTAATGGACATTCCACCCAGAATACACTCAGCAATATACGCAGATGATCTGGCATTATGGACTCGCAAGGAAAGTATGTCGGTGGCTGGGCCCAGGATGCAAGATTCTCTAGGTAAACTTGAAAAATGGACGAACACCTGGTTCTTACCAATCAACGAAAATAAAACTACATATACAATTTTCAGCCTATCAAGAAACACACTCTCTGCTAACTTGAAGATAAAAGACCATACACTCCCTATTAACCAAAACCCAACATATCTTGGCGTCACCCTGAATCGCAGAATGACTTGTAAAAATCATATAGACAGAGCAAGGAAAAAAGCCAAAAAACGAAAAAAAATATGAAGATATTGGCAGAAACGGACTGGGGTCAGACAGCAATATTTTGAAAAGACTATACGTAGGAAGAGTTAGACAAGTTCTAGAGTATGGAGTCACAGCCTGGGCTATGACTTCCAAATCACACCTTAGTAAAAATTAACAGAACCAAGCTGCCCGTATCAGCACTGGTGCTATGAAATCTACACCTATCAAGACTCTAGAAACAGTAACAGGTTTACAACCCTTAGATGACAGACGGGTCACTAAAGTATTGCAACAAGCGGAAAAATATAGAAGGCTCCTTAGCCACCCCATGCACCAAAGAATAACTGGTTTTAGAATTGTACGACTAAAGAGGGGCAACTTCGCTGCAATTGCCAATGAACTAACTACTGGAGACCCAGTACTTTCCCAAACAATATCGAAACCCTTGGGCCCATCTGATATGTCTCCTCGTGGAAAACATAAAATACCAGAACTTAAGGAAAATATAACAGGAATTATGAAAAAAGGCACTCAATCAGACACAGAAAAAAAGAAAACACGTAGCAGAAAAACACATACACGATACCTACCCACAGGACTCTTGGTCCCACATATACACAGATGGCTCTGCTACAAATGCCACCAGAAATGGAGGGGGCGGTGTGTTCTTGACACTGGCTACTCAACACAAAAATAACATGAACAATAAATTGGTGATTCTGACTGATGCACTGTCAGTACTATCAGCTCTAAAAAGCCCCAAGAACAGCGAACTAGATGACTTGAGAACAACCCTGGACCAACTATGCAATAACTTCAAGAGAATAGTCATTCAGTGGATACCATCACACTATAATATACACGGGAACGAACGCGCAGACAAATTAACTAAAGTTGGAGGGAGATTACCACAAGAGAACCATCCGCTCAGTTATGATGAAGCCAAATCCATCCTCAAAGGTAAGTGCCATGAAAAATGGAAACGAGAACACCCAAAGCATAACGAGAGTGACGGATACCACCAACTATCAAGGAGGGATCAAGTCATCATACTTCGTCTACGCACTGGCCACAATAGAATGAGAAATCACATGTTCACCAAATTCAAAATAGGTACAACCAGCCTATGCCACTGTACACTGGACAATATGACTATAAAACATGTTCTATAGGATTGTCCCCCCCCCCCAGTACACAGACCTGAGAAGAGCAATGTGGTCCACGCCCACCTCCCTGGAAGAAAAACTATACGGGGCAATCGATTCGCTTAAACAGACAGCTGACTTCATGAGAGAGTCTGGAATCCTACTCTGATTGAGTCTTGATCGCAGAGAGAGAGAGAGAGAGAGAGAGATTTACTTACATATCTGTTTATGTGTGTTGCTTGTTTGTTCCTGCTGAAGGCCTATTGAGCTGAAACATCGTTCAAATCTGTGTCGTCTACTAATCAGGTAAAGATTTTACCATACCATTTTTTCCAATTTTTTAAAAATTCACCCTCACATTTAGCTTTACTGCAGCTCGTATTTTTATGCATTCATTTGCATTTCTTTGTCTTAACCCCCTTACTTTTACAAGAGGAGAAGGTTGAAGAGCAAGAGGCAGACCCAGAGTAAGATGGAGAGACAACAAGAAATGCTGCAACACCAAATGACAATGATTGAAACCTCTCTCTGCAGCTATATTGTCGGTGCCACATTGTATTCCATATTGGATATATTTGATATTAGTGTTATCTGCAATGGTTTCAGCCGCCAAATAGGGCGAGAACTAGAACTTTATATCTCCCTCGACACTCGAAGGGGCACAAGTGGTAGTGAAGAAAGAAGAAGAAGAAAGATTTTTTGATAAACTATTTTAAGACACTCTAAAGAGATTTTATTTGACACATCTTTTTTTAAAATACTAATCGTTTTGTTTACTGCTATCGTTCCTTTATTTGACTTCCTTATTCTTTCTCTTAGGGCTCTTGCTGTTAAGCACATCTCCTAACATGTTGACATTCTCTTATTTTAACACACCTCCCTTATTATATTTATTCTGCTCTTCCTTGCTTTGAGGAAGCCACGATAGGAGCAGTGTTTAGTGAACTGGTCTACGGAAGGCGAGATATCAGAGTTCGACCAACCGATTACTAGATTAACACTGTTTAACTGGTTTGTTTTGTTAGGTAGAAAAACTATGCTATCATAGAGCTAACAATAAACGGTGCTGTCATAGAGAGAGGTAAAGACAGTGCTGTCTTAGAACCTACCAAAGAAAGTGCTGTCATAGAGCATACCAAAGATGGTGTTGTCATAGAGCTCACTAAAGACAGTGCTGTCTTAGAGCCTACCAAAAGACAATTCTATCATAGTGGTGCTGTCATAGAGCTTGCCAAATTACCCAAGAATAATTGTAAAGAACAGACACACTATAGTCCGTTCAGATTCGTTTGCCTAGACATTAATTTATTTTTTTCAAAAACTTATTGTTCATTTGCATTGATCTTTTGAAGTTAGGTTTAGAATACTAATGTCGCTATAAAAATATTTTTATTTTTTTTATCAAAGAAATGTGATCCAGTTTCAAAGATGCCTTATTTAACCTATATTAAAAAAAAGTTAATCGATATTATAAACACCGGCGGGATTATGTAGATGCTTACATCTCACAGCTGATTCTTTAACATATAGGCATGACCTTCACGGCTGAATGCGCACCGTCCTAAAATAGTTATGTTTCCACTATAAATTTTTATAAAGAAATGTTACATATGAAATTTCCCGTTTAGCACAAAATGACATTTTAGCCGAAACCGGAAATTATGTGACGTCAAAATCACGGCCGCAGACTCGAGTTCGAGTCATAATTCAGAGGCAAATCTCAATATTTACAGAAAGGAGGCGGCACTATCCATATTATCTTCTGCAAGTCTATGTGAGAATGAATATAAAGGCAAAATATTTTACTGAGCATAACATTGCTATAAAGATTTATCAATACTTCTGCAGAGAGCGTAAAAAGGGACATCTTTATTGTTCTTTATCAAACCCTGAGAAGAGAACAATGCATATTTTAGGTTTGTGTAAACGTTCATTTGATCGAATAGTTAAAGGAAGCGGATATTTATTGCCAACAAATGCAAGAAAGCAAGGAAGGAAAGAAACGTTAGACAGTTTTGATAAGGACCTAGTAAAAAGAGAAATCTGTCGAATGTTTGATATAAACGAAGAAGTGACACTTAGAAAGTTGAAGCTTTGGCTGAAAACTAACAACGACATTGAAATATCAAAAACTTCATTATGGAAAATATTAAGAAGTGCAGGCTTCACCTTTAGAAAGTATGCTGGTGGAAAAAACATTATTTGTGAGAAGCCACATCTAGTAGCTCTTAGAAGCAAGTATTTACGTGAAGTGAAGGAAATGCGCGAAAATGATTATGATATTGTTTATTTAGATGAAACTTGGATCAACACTCATCATACAAATGAAAAGGAATGGCAGTTAGCAGATGGAAGTATTAAAAGATCAGTACCAAGCAGTAAAGGGCAACGTTTGATAGTTGCACATGCAGGTAGCAGACATAATGGGTTGTTGCAGAATGCTCATCTCGTTTTCATTTCAAAATCCATAGACAATAGAGACTACCACTCCGAAATGAATGGGCACATATTTAAAGACTGGATCGAGAAAAGTATCCTTCCAATATTAGATCGACCTTCTTGTCTGATAATGGACAATGCTTCATACCATAACGTAGTTAACGTAGAAGATAGAATCCCAACATCATCAAGTACAAAAGATGCAATCAAAACGTGGCTCATAAAAGAACACATACAAGTTAACGACAGCTACTTGAAACCCGAATTGCTTAGCCTTGTAAAACAGACACAACGTACAAAGATATTTAAAATAGACAAGTTAATTCAAGAACATGGTCATAGATGTTTGAGACTACCTCCATATCATGCACACTTAAATCCTATAGAACTAGTTTGGGCAAAAGTTAAAGGACACGTAGCATATACAAATAAAACTTTCAAATTATGCGATGTTGAGACACTTACAAATCAGGCTCTATCAAATATAAATAAAGACTACTGGGTAAAATGTGAGGATCATGTGTTACGACAAGAAGAGGAATATTGGAAAAAGGATGGTTTGTTGTTTGTTCAGCCGAAAGCAGTAATCGACCTATTTGACTCGTCTGATTCTGAATGATCATTACTCTGATTAAGTCTACAGATAAATAGTTTGATTTGCAAAATTTCCTAGTTGATTTGTTAAACAGTTTATTGTTCAAGACCACCCAAGCAATCAAAAATATGTTATAAGCAAACCAACAACCATTACTTTGAATGGAAGCCTGCTTGAGTCAGTACAGAAGTTCAGCTATCTTGGATCCACTATTACAGCCACACTTTCCTTAGATGAGGAACTAAATGTACGTATTTGAAAGGCAGCGACAACATTTGGGAAACTCACACCAAGAGCATGGAACTATATCAAATTGACTCTACGAACAAAAGTTCTATATATAATTTAAAATTTGTATACTTGCCACCAAGTAAAATTTTATGGACACGCCTATGGGTCATCGTTGCACTAGATTACTGTAAAACATTTTGATTAGGGTCAAAATAATAGTTACATGGGCAAAGATCAAAGGAATTCGCCGCTTTAAGAAAACCGTTATAGCTAGACATCGAGTAACACATATGTTCTCGTGACATGGACATTTTAACACCGTATGCCAAAAATCATGTGAAATCATCAAGAACTTTTTGAATTATAAATCATAACATCTCGGCAAACGAATCTGAACGGACTATAACACTATTTTCTCTAAGTGTTACACTTTCAACATGAGGACGTTTTTTTTTTTTACTTTCTTCTTTCTTTTCTTCACACCATACCTCTTTTTGGCATCCCTCTCTTCCGCTCTCCATCTTTTTTAGCAATCACTCTTTATTTGAACACATCATACTTACTTTTGACACTTATCCTTCTTTGTGACAACCGTATTTTTCCTAAACCTCATTTCTTAACTTTGTCACACCATTCCTTTATCATCACCGAGTGCCATCTCCGCAACGAAGGTTGGCTACCATGGAGCGCCATTCTGCTTTGATATTGCAGGCTGACATAGGCTGATTTGTCCATCTTTTGATGTTACTAGTCTGTTAGTCTTGGTCTGCCTTTGCCTCTTTTTCCCTGTACTTTCCCCTCAGATTAATTTTAGTAGGCTGTTGTGTCTTTTAACATGGCCCAAAAATCGCATTTGTCTTGATTGAATTGTGTTTAGTAGTTCTCGTTTCATTGTTAGTTGTTTTAAGACTTCATCGTTTGTTTTCTTTTCCTTCCATCCAATCTACCTATTCTTTTATATATCCACATTTCAAAGGCTTCAATTCTCTGTTCTGTTTTCTTGTCAAATGTCCATGTGTCTGCACCATATAGGAATGTTGAGAATATATAACATTTTGCTTACTTTCTGTAAAATCATTGCTGTATTTTCACGTGACAATTAGTTTCATCGTTAACAGTCAAGAACGGGCAAGCATTGGAAAATCACTTAGCATCTTAAAAAAATTGTTATGATCTTTACTACTTTCATGTTTTGCGGACCAGTCAAAACAATTTCAAATTTCCCAAGTGCCTCCATTTTCCTGAGTGTAACTCCATCATCTTCTCAATATTCCTATATGGTGCTGAAACATGGACATTAGACAAGAAAACAGAACAGAGAATTGAAGCCTTTGAAATGTGGATATATATAAGAATAGGTAGAATTGGATGGAAGGAAAAGAAAACAAATGACAAAGTCTTAAAACAACTAAAAATGAAAAGAGAACTTCTGAACACAATTAGAACAAGACAAATGCGATTCTTAGGCCATGTTAAAAGACACAACAGCCTACTGAAAGTGATCCTGGAGGGGAAAATACAAGGTAAAAGAGGCAGAGGCAGACCAAGATTAACATGGACGAGTAACATCAAAAGATGGACAAATCAACCGATGACAACCTGCACCATCAAAGCAAGAGATAGAGCAAAATGGCGCTCCATGGTAGCCAACCTTCGTTGCGGAGACGGCACTCAATGATGATGATGATGAACTCCATGGCCGACAGACAGCGCCTTCTCCACACGCCCTATATGTGTGGAAATTAGACGAAGCGGTGTGTTGTGTTAGAGAATAGAGTTCTTGTTTATTTACTTACTAGGGCCATGCATCCACTGTGTCATCTAAAATAACATGCATTACTGGTTGAAGCTGAGCCGCGATAGCTCAGTGGTTAGTGAACTGGGCTACAAAGAACAAGAGGTAGGGTTCCCAACCGACGGCTTCCGGGTTCACCCAGACTTAAATAGGTACCGGAATTTTTCTGAGAAAGTAAAGCGACACTGGCGTAATACCGACCACATTACCCCAAAAATCATGTGCCGAAGGTCTATAAAAATGATGGTCACTAACACTATATTCTCTATACGCCAATTGGCGTGACGGAGGTACTTTACTTTTTTTTTAACAGGTTGAAGCTGACGTAGTTAACAGTTCTCTGCACTTCCAACTGACCAAAAGGTTCAGTATTTAATTCCCAATGTCTTTTTTAATTGTCTTCTTTTTTTTTTTTTTTTTTTTTTTTTAGGAGAGGGGGATTGCGAACATGGCTTCGGGTTTCAGCGAATCATTTCAGGGGCAGAGGTATGTTTACAACACTGGGGGAAAAATCACAAATAATCAACAACAGACAAGAAAAAAAAAAAAAAAAAGAACAATGGGCAAGTCGAAGCAGTATCGAATACGTGTTCCTTGACACAGCGCATTGCCACGAGAAATAAACACTAGATTACTCGGCCAACTAAGTTATCTAAAAAAAAGTAGCTATCATCGGCGATGTTTTTCACGCATGTCTACTCATGACTATAGCATAGCGCTGCGAACACAACTCGGGAATAAATTGTATATCACTATTTTTCAATTAAGACAATTATCTTCTGGATAGGGTAGAGCTGAATACTTGCGTTGCAGACAGTTGTTTCTAGTGGCATGGCGCTGTGTCGAGAAGTACAGGTTTAATCCTGCTTCGGGCTGTCTATTGTTCTTTGTTTTTTTCTGTTGTTGATTATTTGTGACTTTCTTTTGAGTGTTGTAAACATACCTCTCCCACTGACGTTATTCGCTGATCCAAAACCTCGGAAGGTTCCCTCCAAGACAATGTTTATTTAGTATTATTTGTTCTCGGGTTTTACCCAGCCATTAAAATCGGATACCAAAGATTGTGACGTGGAGAGGAAGGGTGACTGCGTGATATCGATTACATGATCTATGAAACGTGCCTGTAGCCACTGACAAAAATGGGCACTAACACGATAGACCTTAAGGCGTTGAGGAAATTGTTAACCTTGGAAATGACTAATAGTAAAAAAAATAAAGTAAAGAACCTCCGTCACGCCAAATGGCGTATAGGAAATATGATCATAAATTTTACAGACCTTCAACACATGATTTTTGGGGTAATGTGGTCGGTATTACGCCCGTGCCGCTTTACTTTCCCAGAAAAAAATTCGGTACCCATTTAAGGCTGGGTGAACCCAGTATTTGATGATTTAACAGTACCCAAGTATTTGAGCAATACATGTGAGATGCGATGCTTGAGAAAAGTAACAAATAACACAAGAAGAGATAGAATACCAAATTAAACCATAAGAAAAATGGTAGGAACTAAACCCTGCCAAGAATATATAGAACAACAACTTAAAAGGTTTGGCCACCTGGTCAGAATGAACCCTTACCAATCACCATCAAGGGCGTTCTTCTCGAGAATGCATGGGAAAAGACCAAGAGGAAGACCCAGAAGAAGATGGATAGATGCAGTGACAGAGACATGTAATAACAAAGGAAAATCACTAATTCAGACGGTTCGAGCAGCTCAAGAACGACAAATGATATAAATCACGACACCTTTTAGGTATCAGTGAGAAGAAAAAAGAAGAGGAAGAATACTTTAATTTCTGACAACATTACACGCTACAAGATAATCTCTACCTCCATCTGTGTGTTTCATGATTAGCTATCAACGTAAAACAATAAATGTTAAATTGTCTTGGGCAGCTAAATAAAAATATAGGCAAACGGAACACAATTATAACGTTTCGGCCACAAACCTTCATCAGAAACAGGACAACAAATAAACACGGTATGTTTCATGTTGTACACGAAGAATTAATTTTTATGCGCTAATATTTTCCAGCTTTTCTCTCGGTCCTGCATTATGTTTATTTGTGTGGTTGTTATCTCTTTGAACATAATACTCAAACAATCAAACAACTGATCATTCCTAGCTCCTTCCTGTCTACACCAGAAGACCGCAGTACAGCACACGAGCTCTGCAGCACCGGCGAGAGATCCCCCCCCCCCATCCCTCTCTACCCAAGCATAGCTGCAAAAGGCTAAAATAATTATAATTGTTCTTTACATATTGGATCATTTCCTATTGAAACATAAACAGTCAACAAAATGATACAACACCGATCATTTGAAATGAGTAGTTGTTTATAAGATCGATTAAGGCAGCTAAAAATATCTAAAGAAGAGGTACTAAAAGTGGTAGATTTATGAAAGACGGTTATGAAACAAATTAAGAAAAGTAGAATTCAAACGTGTGGGGCATTTGTAGATAAGAGACGGGGTGGAATACTTAGTAAGTAAAAGTAAAGAGCCCCGTCATGCGACGTAGCATATAGGGAATATGGTGTTAGCGACCATAACTTTTACAGACCTTCAGTACATATTTGGGGTAATGTGGTCGATATTACGCCCGTGTCGCTTTACTTTCCCAGAAAAAAATCCGGTACCCATTTGAAGCTAGGTGAACCCGGAAGCCGTCGATCAGGATCGAACCTGATCTTTTGTCCGTTGTAGTTCAGTTCACTAACCACTGAGCTATCACGGCTCCCTGGAATACTTAATATCAACAGGAAAAACAGAAGGCAAGAGGTTTACAAAGGGAACAGATTTGACGGCCGTGACACGAGAAGCGATCAACAGAACTTTATGTAACAATAAGATATGCAAGGCCACTCGGCATGGACCATGAATGAATAAATTGGATGCGCTTTAGATTGCCTTTCTCTTATTTAGGTTGCCTTTCTCTTATTTAGGTTGCCTTTCTATTATTTAGGTTGCCTTTCTCTTATTTAGGTTGTCTTTCTCTTATTTAGGTTGCCTTTCTTTGTTAGTTTTTTTCATGCTAAGTGTCAGGTCGGGTAATTCTACCTGCTACTGTATGCAGTAAACAGTACAACCTGCGGCTCCCCTACTGCCTTGCAAGTAAGCTCGGGAAAGTAAAAGGCTAAGGGAGAGTACCCCGAAGTAAAACAACCCCACTGCCTTGTGGGTGAGACTTTTTAGTCAAAGGCTAGCGGAGCCAACCGTAAACAAACCGATGGAAGGCAACAGAAAACCACAATCGTAATTTCTTTGTACAATCATAAATTGCAACAATAATAGAAATCACGACAACAACGTTAAGGGGGATTCCAAAGGAAAACCATTGTTCAGTAGGGGACATCATGTACTACATGTGATACCCGATCGTCATCAAGCTACTGTAAACAAAATAAAGGTAAAACAGATTCTAAAGATAGGTATTTGGAATGTGAGAACACTCATGCAGAAGGGTGAACTTGAAAACATCAAACAAGAAATGAAAAGAATGGGTTTACAATTACTGGGACTTTGCAAAATGAGATACACCGGATCAGGGAAGATGTATTCTGATAAACATAAAATAATCTATTCTGGAGATACTGAACACCAAAGAGGAGTAGGTATCATCTTGGATACAGAAGCGCAAGAACAGTGAAAGGCTTTTACCCAATATCTGACAGAGTTCTTTTGGTGAAATTGAATGAAAAGCCAATAGACATAAATCTTATACAAGTTTAAGCACCAACAGCAGACAGTCTAGAGGAAACAATCGATACATTTTCGACGAGTTAAATAAGGCACTTCGTGAATGCAAACCACATGAAAACACCACAGTTCTAGGGGATTTTAACGCAAAAGTAGGAAAGGAAAGAGTTGAGGAAGTAGTTGGTCATTATGGGTTAGGCGAGAGGACAGAAACAAGTGAGAAACTTATTGACTGGGCAAGAATACATTACATGATGATAAGAAACACCTGGGTTAAGCAACATCCACGATGTCTGTGGACATGGAAAAAGCCCAGGAGACAACGCACGTAATCAAATTGATTACATAATGATAAACAATAGATTTAGAAACAGTCTGGTGTGTGTGAAAACTAGACCAGGGGCACATTGCAATAGTGATCATGTACCAATTGTGGGAAAGCCTAGAGTAAAATTATAAACAACAAAACGAGCCTCAGTTAACATCAAGTTAAATTTAGATTTACTCAAATCAGACAAGAAGCTGCAAGACAAATATAAAATCACAATTCAGAATCGCTACAATGCAATAGAGAAGATACAAAGCATTGATAAACAGTGGGAAATGCTAAAAGAATCAATTCGCCAAACATCGAAAGAGTTCATACCACCAGTGAGAACAAATTCAAGGAAGAAATGGATGACAGGTGACATTTTGAAGCTAATGGATACATGAAGAACAAATAAGAAAATACAGATGAGTATAAGAGATTAAATAAAGAAATTGTAATAAAATGCAATGAAGCAAAAGAAGCATGGCTAAAACAGAGATGCAAAGAGATTGAAATGCAACAAAAAGGAGATGCTAAAGCTATATACAAACAAATTGAAGCATTAACTGGAAGAAAAACGCAATCAAAAACTGGATGTTTAAGATCAAAGGAAGGAGAACTGTTGATTGAACAAGAATGCATAAGAGAACGATGGACAGAATACATTTAAGATCTTTATAATTATTAACGAACAGAAGTAGATATTAAGGATAATGGAGAAGGACCAGAAATACTCAAAGAAGTGGAAGACGCATTGCGCAATTAGAAAGCAGGAAAAGCTCCTGGCCCAGATAATATAACTAAAGAAGAGATTGAGTCCATGTGTGATTTTGGAATAGAAATAGTAACAAAAATATTGAATTGTATCTATAACATAGGATATATATGAGACGACCTGCTAAAATCAATATTCATAGCCCTTTAGAAAGCATAAATGTAGACAGCAAAGATCTAAGAATAATAAAGAACATGTACTGGCAACAAACAGCGGCCATAAAAACTGGAAACCAATTGGGAATGTTTCAATAAATAAAACAGGGTGTTAGACAAGGTTGTGAAAGAGGCCAAAGCAAAAAGAGAGCTAATTTCCAATATTAGGAAGAAAGAATCATCATTTTTAGGCCATCTAATGAGAAGAGAACAACTTAAATATATTGTAATAACTGGCAAAAATGAGGGACGAAGTGTTAGATGGAAGCAAAGAGAAAATATAGCAGACACCTTAAGAGAATGGCTTGGTAGAAGATCAACAACAGAAGTAATAAATAACTGTCGAGATCGAAATTTGTGGAGAGACATGATCACCTACGCCAGCATTCCCGGTACTTGGTGATGATGATTTATTCATGCTCTGTGTTCTCTAACATAGACGACCGTATCTTTCCTCAATTTCCTACAAGCCATCTTGTATATCAAATATGTCACGACCTTCTGTAATATCCAAATCTCCATCTTGTATATCCAACCCGTAGCGACCTTCTACAATATCCAAATCGCTATCTTGTGTATCCAATCCGTCGCGACCTTCTACAATATCTTATCCCAAACTAGACCATTAAGTTATTGAGTTATTAGCGGGTCATCATCATTGCACTCCGAACATGTCCATAGGTGCTCAGATCCCCTCCTCAGCAAGTCCCGCAATGTCGAGCGACTGACGACCTCAGTTCTATGTTGGTTGATAAGTTTTCTTACACGCCCACTAAGTTTCTCATTTCTGGCTGTGCCCATCTTAGCTCCCATTTTAAATCATCCGAAGAAGTGACGTTGATCTGTGTTTGTCGAAGTCCTGTGCTCTTCCCACATCTCGGAGGGCATTGATGATGTCCGCCCGATCCATCGGTTGCCCGTCCTCAACGACAGCGCAGCTAGCCAACCTGTCCGCTCTCTCATTTCCCCGTACTCCCGCATATTCTGGGACATAGACAAAGGTGACCTTACGTATTTTGGACTTCTGCAACGACTCTACCCATTGCATGCGTACAAAGCCCACCTCCACTTTTTTTATCATGCTCATCGAATCACTCAGTATACATGCGTGGATGTAGTCTTGTGACTCTAACCATTTGAATGCCTTGGTCACTGCCATCGCCTCCATTGTCATGCTACTCGTGGTCATGACGTATGCACCACTGTCTTCCCTGGCTATTCTGCCTGCCGAGCGTGCTGTAAATGCCCATGCACTTCTTTGGTGTCGTCTTACAGTTCCGTCTAGACCTTAAAATCTGCCGTGAACGTCTGCGATGCCAACATTCCAGGTTGTCTAAAAGTTTTTTCTCCTCAGCTCCTAAAGTCTGTCTTCCTCGTTATGTGTCCACTTCCACTGTAGCTTTAACATTGTGTCGTGACGGTTCTTCTCCAGGTCTGCTTTGACCTTCCAACTCTCCTATCTCTTTACGGATTCCACTTGTCTACATGTCTTGCATCATTCCTTGCTGATTTTCACAATTTGTGGCCAATCCATCCCCATTTACTTTTCTTGATCTCCTTTCTTTTTGAATCTGTGCAGTTCTTTCTGAAAGGTTTTCGTTTGTAATTCTATTTGACCATGTAATATTATGAAGCTGTCTATGTTTATGAAGTATTGGAGTCTATTGCTATTAATCATTTACTCTCCAGGTTTCGGAACCATATAACAGAATGTAAAAGATAGGCAAAGTTAATTGACAATGAAGCCATATTTTAAGTGTTTAGAACGATATATACAGACATAGAATGTATACAGGAATAAACATGAATTCGGGACGTTTCGCCAGAACGGGAAAAATGGAGACCAGATATAGGATGATAAAAAGTCATGTTAAAGCTTTTCAGTGATAACGACGGCACAAAACGATCCCATAATGTGGCACATGTTTAGATATATTGAAGACATAATCGATTGCTCCTTTCAGGATATAGAAACGTCTCCTCCCTCACCCCAAGCGTATTTACAAATGTGTATGCATTTGACATTAAGATGAGTGAAATGATAATTCTGTCATCATCATCACTGAGTGCTGTGTCCGCATCGATGATGGCTACCATGGAGCGCCATTTCGCTCTGTCTCTTGCTTTGATGGCACAGGTTGTCATTGGGTGATTTGTTGTAGGGAATAAAATGAACTTGCGGATAATTTCAGTTGACGACTTTTATTTGCTTAATATGTTGGAGACAGAAATAACATGGAGAAAAGTACCTCCCTCATTTCATCTACAAATATGGCATACTACTGTGCAGCTTTACACTTTTCAATCCCCTAGACCATAACTTGTTACGAAGCGTAATTTACATTTTCAATAACACCTTTGATAAGATTTATTTTATTTACATTTCCTTCACTTTCTGCATGACGTTTGTCTTATATTGTTAGGATCTCAACACATTCTAAAGCGGCACGGGGGTTTTTTGGTTATGAAAGGCCTCGGTATCACTGCAAACGAATTAAAATCCATAATTGCTCAACCGCCCATGCCAGTGGAATCATCCGAATTACTAACTCATCTCCCAAACAAAGAAAGGTAGCTGTAGTCCCCATCATAGCAGTCTCATCACACGCCAAAAGACATAAGGCGAAACCACACAGAAAGTGCACACAGCCAATTGTTCCCTGCCATACGATATCATCATTCATCGTAAACAATTGGAATATCGAAACATTATTAAAACGGATAAGACACACAGCTCACGGTGTGCACAGAGCACCTAACTCAGTAGCTCCTGCAACAAGCCGGACTTTGAATATGAGGAAACTGCAACAAGGAACACTTTCATACATAGCCTTCAATGGTTCCTGCTGCATATCCACCATATTGACCGGAAGTTCACGTCCTCCTGAAAATGATGATCGTAATATTTTTTTTTAATGTATAGCGCTTGATGATATTAGGACATCGTTTTTTACTCCAATTCCGAACATATAAAACACAGTCGTCGGAATATCCCCGTCGCACATCAAATAACAGACCGTAAGATTAGCGTATAGCCGGTCTTGGTATATACTATGAGCCATAATGATGACGTAGCACACGCAACAATGGCTGCGCCCATAGATTCTTGATTACTCTAGTGAATGCAGTCTACAACTAACGAAACACGAAACGGTGTGAATTCCCTAAAGAGATAAAACTTCGTCTGACTTGACGGAGCAATCCACATTAATGAGTTGTAACATGTAAATGACTTGAGTCAAACAATTCCAACAACGGTCATTGAAAAGCACTCAATGTGACGTAAACCGCAGATCAACTCTAGACGGTGGAAGGTCGCATTCACAACACCTGATTTGTCAAAAAAGGAATATTGCCGTGCGTACTACTCCGCTTAATCGGCGCAGATTTGTTAAGTAGAACATCATTTTGACTTTAACGCAGAAAATTGCAATGGAGAGCCGAAATTAATCAGACCCTAAATGCAACATCTGCAGGGATCGAGAGAACGTGACCTAGTTCTCGTGAACTAGCACGGGGGTATTACTGACCACATTACCCCAAAAATAATGTTCTAAAGGTCTGTAAAAAGTATGGTCATTAACACCATATTCCATATACGCCACGTAGCGTGACGGGAAATTTACTTTTGTTGTTTACTCAACATATTCTATTCACTATAGATTCAGCTTTTATTTCTACTCCTGTTAATGTTTTACTTTTGAGGCTTGGACTTTTTTGTTGTTTTGTCTTGCAACGATTACTAAGACTGACTGAGATTTCATCAGGTCACTATCTAGGTTTGTCTAGTCGCCTGCCTTTCTCTATAAATTGGTTGACGCTTATGTTGGCCGGTGGGTGAAGCAGTTAAGACATGTGGGAGATTGCATTGCTTCTATGGTTAAGCCGCTGTAATATTAAATTGAAAATGGCATTACAAGTATTTGTAGTGAAAAAGAAGGAAAGTAAGAAAGAAAGATATATAGGTAGAGAGAGAGAGAGAGAGAAAGAAAGAAAGAAAGAAAGAAAGAAAGAAAGAAAGAAAGAAAGAAAGAAAGAAAGAAAGAAA
Organism: Megaustenia siamemsis; assembly: GCA_032433765.1. NCBI lineage: Eukaryota > Metazoa > Mollusca > Gastropoda > Stylommatophora > Ariophantidae > Megaustenia > Megaustenia siamemsis. The sequence continues at coordinate 740,737 of JAVIAB010000139.1, read as the reverse complement.
GAAAGAAAGAAAGAAAGGGGAGCGAGAAAGGCGTACAAAACCTCGTTACTTTAAGAAGATAGAACCCTGTCACGATGGATGGCGCTTTGGGAATATTGAGTTAGTACCAATACTTGTTTGCGACTGATTAGCATAGTCGAAGAGGGCTCGCTTTTCACGCCGAACACCAGAGTTCGAAGCTAGCTCGTCACTCGCCAGCCAACCCAGCTGGAAGAAAGTGGGTACTTGCCCGTTGGGAAGTTCAGGGATCCAGGAAAAGAGTACTTGACCGCGCTTCCTCAAGAGAGATGCCCATGATAAGTGGAGGATATACACTCAACCCCAACCTCTATCTACCGACAACAAAATACTGTTAAAAAACATCACAGCCAACTATAGATTTGCTTAGGCCTGCGGACTGAGAAGGAACTTCGTGAAAACCACCAACAAGCGTGACGTTTTCAGCTTTGCGAGCAGGAGGGGTGATTAAGAATAAAGTGAAGTCTGTCATATATATATATATATATATATATATATATATATATATATATATATATATCACCTATAGTTGAACACGTCATTCCAGTTGGTGTATTTTCCGGTTTTATTTTCTGCCAGCGGGCCTTATTAAATATATAGTTGGCTGTATGAACATTTACGATTTATTTATCCTTATTTTAGGTGACACAGCATCTGCTAGATGGCTCGAACCATCGATGGACATACGGGCTGTCCAGTCAGGTTGCTCCCTACAAGTTTGACATCACTGAAGGAAGGCATAAGAAGAAGTGGAAAAACAGCATCACGGGGTGGTTTGGCCAACTCTTAGGCCACGAAAGAAAGTGAAGGACGAAGATAAATAGTTGCTGAAACGATTGCCAACTCTTCAGAGAAAAGAAACAATGAAGAGAAGATAAATAGTTGCTGAAACGATTGCCAACTCTTCAGAGAAAAGAAACAATGAAGAGAAGATAAATAGTTGCTGAAACGATTGCCAACTCTTCAGAGAAAAGAAAAAATGAAGAGAAGATAAATAGTTGCTGAAAAGATTGCCAACTCTTCAGAGAAAAGAAACAATGAAGAGAAGATAAATAGTTGCTGAAACGATTGCCAACTCTTCAGAGAAAAGAAACAATGAAGAGAAGATAAATAGTTGCTGAAACGATTGCCAACTCTTCAGAGAAAAGAAACAATGAAGAGAAGATAAATAGTTGCTGAAACGATTGCCAACTCTTCAGAGAAAAGAAACAATGAAGAGAAGATAAATAGTTGCTGAAACGATTGCCAACTCTTCAGAGAAAAGAAACAATGAAGAGAAGATAAATAGTTGCTGAAACGATTGCCAACTCTTCAGAGAAAAGAAAAAATGAAGAGAAGATAAATAGTTGCTGAAACGATTGCCAACTCTTCAGAGAAAAGAAACAATGAAGAGAAGATAAATAGTTGCTGAAACGATTGCCAACTCTTCAGAGAAAAGAAACAATGAAGAGAAGATAAATAGTTGCTGAAACGATTGCCAACTCTTCAGAGAAAAGAAAAAATGAAGAGAAGATAAATAGTTGCTGAAACGATTGCCAACTCTTCAGAGAAAAGAAAAAATGAAGAGAAGATAAATAGTTGCTGAAACGATTGCCAACTCTTCAGAGAAAAGAAACAATGAAGAGAAGATAAATAGTTGCTGAAACGATTGCCAACTCTTCAGAGAAAAGAAACAATGAAGAGAAGATAAATAGTTGCTGAAACGATTGCCAACTCTTCAGAGAAAAGAAAAAATGAAGAGAAGATAAATAGTTGCTGAAACGATTGCCAACTCTTCAGAGAAAAGAAAAAATGAAGAGAAGATAAATAGTTGCTGAAACGATTGCCAACTCTTCAGAGAAAAGAAACAATGAAGAGAAGATAAATAGTTGCTGAAACGATTGCCAACTCTTCAGAGAAAAGAAACAATGAAGAGAAGATAAATAGTTGCTGAAACGATTGCCAACTCTTCAGAGAAAAGAAAAAATGAAGAGCTGGGTAAGATAGCATAATATAACACCTAGTGTTCTTTATGTTACGGTTAGTCGAAGGTCCCTGTATCACTGCAAACGAATTAAAATCCATAATTATTCAACCACCCATGCCAGTGGAATCATCTGAATTAAAACTCATCTCATTGAAGGATACAAACAAAGAAAGACACTTGCAGTCCCCATCATAGCAGCTACAGCACACGCCAAAAAGACATAAGGCCAAGCGGCACCAAAACTGCATGCAGCTGAACGTCATATGATATCGTCATTCATCGTAAGCAATCGGAATATCGAAACACGATCCGGATGAAACACACAGTTCACGGTGTGCACAGAGCACTAAACTCAGAAGCTCCGGCAGTAAGCCGGACTTGGAACATGAGGAAACTGCAACAAGGAACACTTTTCAGACACAGCCTCAACAGTTCCTGCCGCATATTCACCGGAAAATAATCTCTTTATGTATGTGTTCGTCCATATGTCACTTCCAGAGCTCATGATTAATTAACTCTTTTTACACTTCCATTGACAAAGACGTGTTGTGTAAATTTATATTTCATTCTCTGAAATGCTGATTCTGTCTGTTCTCATTAAAATAAGGCATTAACAGTTAACAATCATCATCATCGAGTGCCATCTCCACAACGAAGGTTGGTTACCATGGAGCGCCATTCTGCTATGTCTCTTGTTTTGATGGTGCAGGTTGTCATAGGCTGGTTTATTCATCTTTTGATGTTTCTCGTCCATGTTAGTCTTGGTCTGCCTCTGCCTCTTTTACCTTGTATTTTCCCCTCCAGGAATACTTTTAGTAGGCTGTTGTGTCTTTTAACATGGCCCAAAAATCGCATTTGTCTTGTTTGAATTGTGTTTAGTAGTTCTTTTTTTTATTTTCAGTTGTTTTAAAACTTCATCGTTTGTTTTCTTTTCTTTCCATCCAATTCTACCTATTCTTCTGTATATCCACATTTCAAAGGCTTCAGTTCCCTGTTCAGTTTTCTTTTCTAATGTCCATGTTTCTGCACCATGTAGGAATGTTGAGAAGACATAACATTTAGCTATTCTATGTTTTAGTCCTGGTGTTATTTGTTTTGATGTTAGTATGTTCTTCATGACATTAAAATTACTTATTGCCACTCCTATTCTTTTGTTAATTTCAGTTTTGCATTTTCCATCTCTGGTTACAGTATGTCCCAGGTAGTTGTAGCTATGAACTGTCTCCAAGATTATTCCTTAAATTTTGATATCCACTTGTGGGTTTTGAGTATTTTCTTTGTTTATGATCATAGTTTTAGTCTTTTTGATATTTATATCTAGTCCATATTTTTTGCTTGTCATATTTATTTCATTAAGTAATTGTAAATCGTTAGGATTTTCTGCTAGTTGTACAGTATCGTCAGCATGTCTTAGGTTATTGATTATCTTTCCATTAATTTGTAAGTCTGGCATCTCTGTGATGTTTTTAAAGATTTGCTCAGTGTATAGATTGAACAAGCTTGGTGATAGGATGCATCCTTGTCTTACTCTTCTTTTTATATCAATGGGTGTAGAGAACTCTTGTTATATTTTATTATTGCTGTTTGCTCCCAGTATAGATTACATATTAGTCGTATGTCCATGTCATCTAGATGTATCTGTTTTAGGCATTCTATAAGTTGTTTAACAACTGGAAAAATTGAGGGACGAAGAGATAGAGGGAAGCAAAGATAACAAATAACAGACAGCTTAAGAGAATGGCTTGGCAGAAGGTCAACAACAGAAATGATAAATAGATGCCGAGATCGAAAGTTGTGGAATGACATGATCACCTACGCCAGTAGGCCCGGTACTTGGTGATGATGATAAGTTGTTTGTGGTGTACTCTATCAAAAACTTTGGTGTAGTCTATGAAGCAGGCATATATTGGTTTGTTTACTTCTGTGTACTTTTCGAGTAATGTTCTCATGCAGAATATTGCTTCTTTTGTCCCGCTATTTTTCCTAAATAAAATTTGCTGCTCATCTAATTCAGTTCTAACAATAGACCAAATAATAACATCTTATTCCTAACCGCATTGTCTCAAGTGTTTCTTTATTCCTCCACCTGATGCATTCACCTAACGAGTACCCGTCACCATCCTCCGCCCTTAAAAAATTGTTATGTGGGTACAGATGGACAGTGTTTTGGTTTATCATCATCATTGAGTGCCGTCTCCGCAACGAAGGTTGGCTACCATGGAGCGCCATTTTGCTCTATCTCTTGCTTTGATGGTGCAGGTTGTCATCGGTTGATTTGTCCATCTTTTGATGTTACTCGTCCATGTTAATCTTGGTCTGCCTCTTTTACCTTGTATTTTCCCCTCCAGGATCACTTTCAGTAGCTGTTTATAGTAAGCCGAAATATCAGCACTGTTTAACCCCCCCTCCTCCCCCGCCCCCAAACATTCGACTTTAGCACTGAATTTTATATTACAGGTTTGTCTTCCAATTTGGGAGATGTCCTACTTGATTGGCCAGAGTAAGTGAATCTCTTCCAACTTGATAGATGTCCTACTTGATTGGCCAGAGTAAGTGAATCTCTTCCAACTTGATAGATGTCCTACTTGATTGGCCAGAGTAAGTGAATCTCTTCCAACTTGAGAGATGTCCTACTTGATTGGCCAGAGTAAGTGAATCTCTTCCAACTAGAGAGATGTCCTACTTGATTGGCCAGAGTAAGTGAATCTCTTCCAACTTGAGAGATGTCCTACTTGATTGGCCAGAGTAAGTGAATCTCTTACAACTTGAGAGATGTCCTACTTGATTGGCCAGAGTAAGTGAATCTCTTCCAACTTGAGAGATGTCCTACTTGATTGGCCAGAGTAAGTGAATCTCTTACAACTTGAGAGATGTCCTACTTGATTGGCCAGAGTAAGTGAATCTCTTACAACTTGAAAGATGGCCTACTTGATTGGCCAGAGTAAGTGAATCTCTTACAACTTGAGAGATGTCCTACTTGATTGGCCAGAGTAAGTGAATCTCTTACAACTTGAGAGATGTCCTACTTGATTGGCCAGAGTAAGTGAATCTCTTCCAACTTGAGAGATGTCCTACTTGATTGGCCAGAGTAAGTGAATCTCTTACAACTTGAGAGATGTCCTACTTGATTGGCCAGAGTAAGTGAATCTCTTACAACTTGAGAGATGTCCTACTTGATTGGCCAGAGTAAGTGAATCTCTTACAACAGCAGCCGCGAGAAGATCAAGTCAGATCTTGAACCTGTTGTTGTTTCTAATCATGACGCAAGCAGTCAGCTTTAAGTCTTCGACAATTTTCAGCTCCACCGCATCCTAGACCTTCTTAAGTGTTTTCAAATGTCATTTTTATAACTGAAGCTTTCTCTAAAACATACAACTAAAAACAAAACAAAATATAAAATTACAAACATATTGCTCTGTTTTTGGGGCGAAAATAATATCTCCAACAAAACAATATATCATCTGTCTGGCTTATCGATCGGGCTATATAGCAAAACATCAACAGCTGGCAAAGTCGTAAGAAATATGTCAACTCTCAGAATTGTTTTAAATATGGCTGACTTAAATTTGTCAACTTCCAGACTGTTATTTTCATTTTTTTTTTTTAAGGTTTGAGGAAAAAAGTGTTCTGAAATCCGTACATATAATACATATATATGTCGATATATATTGATCCTTTAGAATGCACTTCATAAATGAAACATAATAACACATACATATATACTGCATAAAAACTAGAGCTAGATAATAGGCATAGCTAAGTGAATATTTTAAATAGCATTAAATAATTACACATCATCATCAGGTTGCGCGTCATTTGCAAAACGCTGCATTCATCACAGCGGAAATTATCCTTCTCTGGCCAGATCTCCCATTTCTTCTGGTGTCATGTTCAAAATCTCTTGTCCTGATCTCTTGACAGTAGACAGCCAGTGGTAGTTTGCCGTTGTTTTCTACTTTGTTTGGCTACTTAACAACTTTGGTCCCTTTTGTGCATTGATTTCCATTCCAGGCTGTTGCAGCTACTACCATTGAGATTATGTTTTACACAAACAAAATACAATTACACACACACACACACACACACACACACACACACACACAGACAAAATAATCAGCAGCCAGGTCAGGTAGACAACATATCTCATGTTACATACATGTTACATTTACATGTTACATTTACATGTTACATTTACATGTTACATTTACATGTTACATTTACATGTTACATTTACATGTTACATTTACATGTTACATTTACATGTTACATTTACATGTTACATTTACATGTTACATTTACATGTTACATTTACATACGCGTCATGTCATTAAGATAGATCAGTTTCCTGCCTGTGCTGTTTCTTTTGAGTAGATCCGAATACATATGTACATGTGTAATGGGTTAAGGCAAAGAAATACAAATGAATGCAAAAAATGCGAAGCTGTACATGTGTAATGTATGTAAGAGTTTCCACCCCGGCGTATGGGAACATCGCGTTAGAGCCAATATTTTTCTATGATCAGAGGTTTATTTTATAGGGCACTGAGATCAACATCGCGCCAGGCTGCCTTCATTTTCTGTTTTAAAATCTCAGGTACCATTTTTGTGTATGCTGAATGAACACCGGCGCTTGTCCGAACTAAAAATATCCCACATTTGAAAATTCAACCGGAACGTTCGGGTTAGTGGCGAGCACATTAAAACATTCAGTCACCGCAACTTTCTCTACTTGTGTCATCTTAATAAATTTTTTTTAAAGTGTCATTACTTGGAATACGTGTAATACAGAAAATTGTTGAATATCAGGAACAATTATTACTCTGTACACCAAATTATGAGATTACATCTGATCACGAACGTTTTTATGAGAACTTGCTACTACAGACTTCTGAGTGATCTCATTGATGTTTAGTGTCTTCAACAAGGATGGCTATCCATGTGAAAGAACGACCAGCTCGGAAGATTGTTGTTTTCATGTTCGGATCATTATCAATCGGATAATGTTGATACAACACATCATACCAAGTAATGAATAGGTTGATCATACATCACATCAAGTAATGAATAGATTGTTGATACAACACATCATACCAAGTAATGAATAGGTTAATCATACATCACATCAAGTAATGAATAGATTGTTGATACAACACATCATACCAAGTAATGAATAGGTTAATCATACATCACATCAAGTAATGAATAGATTGTTGATACAACACATCATACCAAGTAATGAATAGGTTGATCATACATCACATCAAGTAATGAATAGATTGTTGATACAACACATCATACCAAGTAATGAATAAGTTGTTCATACATCACATCAAGTAATTAATAGATTTTTTATTCATCACATCAAGTAATGAATAGATTGTTGATTCATCACATTAAGTAATGGATAAGTTGTTCATCCATCACACCAAACCAAGTAATTAACAGGTTACTGATTTGTGGTTTTTTAATTCATTTCCGACAGAAAATATTGATTCTCTTATAAGACTTGGAAAAAGATTACATTTTCACACAACACTGAGAGAAACATAAAATGTTGACATATCGAACATTGTCCTGAAACGAATTATTAATTCTAACTTTATCGTATCCCTTGTCACATGTCTGATTTTGCTAATATAGGAACGACAGGTCCGGCTGCAGAATTAACGAGGCAGATTTTATGTCACCGAGGGGGGAAAAAAAGATGAGGACTCATTTGTTCTTCTCTCTCTCTCTCTCTCTCTCTCTCTCTCACACACACACACACACACACACACACACACTTTTAAATTTCTTGTCTTTGTATTTGTAATTTTACTTCGTTTCATTGTCAAATATTAATGTGCCGCTTCTTGTATTTATTTCCGTGTGTTATGATTTTTGACAGATTTTCTCTGCTTATAACACTAATGTGAAATTCACAAAGCAATACATTGCAGACACCTTTGTAACTCAGCGTCCTTCTCTCTCGGCTTATCTGTCTGTGCTGGGAATAGGATTTCCGTTGTATATGACCATCACTTCCGGCTACTGTCATTGTCTAACCCTCATATAATAATATCTGCTTCCCATGCAGTCTGTCCACTTGTAACTTAAAATTTTAAAATATTTTCACGCTCACACACGGCCCTGGTCTATTTTATTGGCCCTGTGTCTTAATATTTTGCTCTTCACGTCTATAAATAGACCATCATGTACTCAGGTTGCTTGATGTATCTTTTCGCGAACTTTTTCATTTGTGAAATGATCTAAGTAAGAGGTGCCCAAAATCTTACATATAACACTTCATCCCCATAGCTTGTATGTTCATCTGCAGCTAAACTGTTATAGTCCATGATTCTAACAAGTATCAAGTCAAGCTGGTGCCAGTGTTTCGATCGTTGGTGTCTAACAAGTATCAAGTCCAGCTGGTGCAAGTGTTTCGATCGTGGGTGTCTAACAAGTATCAAGTCCAGCTGGTGCCAGTGTTTCGATCGTGGGTGTCTGACAAGTATCAAGTCCAGCTGGTGCCAGTGTTTCGATCGTTGGTGTCTAACAAGTATCAAGTCCAGCTGGTGCCAGTGTTTCGATCGTGGGTGTCTGACAAGTATCAAGTCCAGCTGGTGCCAGTGTTTCGATCGTTGGTGTCTAACAAGTATCAAGTCCAGCTGGTGCCAGTGTTTCGATCGTGGGTGTCTGACAAGTATCAAGTCAAGCTGGTGCCAGTGTTTCGATCGTTGGTGTCTAACAAGTATCAAGTCCAGCTGGTGCCAGTGTTTCGATCGTGGGTGTCTGACAAGTATCAAGTCCAGCTGGTGCCAGTGTTTCGATCGTGGGTGTCTAACAAGTATCAAGTCCAGCTGGTGCAAGTGTTTCGATCGTGGGTGTCTAACAAGTATCAAGTCCAGCTGGTGCAAGTGTTTCGATCGTGGGTGTCTAACAAGTATCAAGTCCAGCTGGTGCCAGTGTTTAGATCATTGGTGTCTGACAAATATCAAGTCCAGCTGGTGCCAGCGTTTCGATCGTGGGTGTCTGACAAGTATCAAGTCCAGCTGATGTCAGTGTTTCGATCGTGGGTGTCTAACAAGTATCAAGTCAAGCTGGTGCCAGTGTTTCGATCGTGGGTGTCTAACAAGTATCAAGTCCAGCTGGTGCCAGTGTTTCGATCGTGGGTGTCTAACAAGTATCAAGTCCAGCTGGTGCCAGTGTTTCGATCGTGGGTGTCTGACAAGTATCAAGTCCAGCTGGTGCCAGTGTTTCGATCGTGGGTGTCTAACAAGTATCAAGTCCAGCTGGTGCCAGTGTTTAGATCATGGGTGTCGGACAAGTATCAAGTCCAGCTGGTGCCAGTGTTTAGATCATTGGTGTCTAACAAGTACCAAGTCCAGCTGGTGCCAGTGTTTAGATCATGGGTGTCGGACAAGTATCAAGTCCAGCTGGTGCCAGTGTTTAGATCATGGGTGCCCCCAAGATACTTTATGCTGCGGGTTGGTTATGAAAAATATATTTGTGACTGGCACAGGTTATAATAGGCGCAAAACTCCAGAAGTCGTTGGCCGTTTTCATTTAATTTACCTACTCCAAAGCGACCGAGACAAGTTGGCCACGAACTATAGTCTTCACCAAATCTAGCATTGAAATCCCCCAGTAGAACAGTGTGATCTTGTCCTGGTATACTTTCCGTGACTTCTGTCAAATTTTCGTACACATTTTTTTTTTTGTAGAAAGCCAAAGGTCGGAGTTTATACACTAATGAGGGTAGCTGGTCCTGCTGTTGTATTAAGGCGAAGTGTTATTATCCGCACTGATGCATTATGACCAAATGTAAATAGACCTTTCAGAAATTTTTTTTCCAAGCAAAACTTACACCGAGATCTTTGATATCGTCGCTGCTCTTTCCTTGCAAATAGAACACGTAGTCCGCCTCGTTTAGCATACCTGATCCTGCCAAACGGGTCTCTTGAAGTCCGGTTATATCTACCTGAAGTCTTTTCAGTTCGTTATTGATTATGGCTGTCTTTCTGGCGTCGTTTATGACAAGCAAAATGTCAGATAGGCCCGCTTGCACAGTGCGAAAGTTTCAGCAACCCAATCGTAGGTTAAGTTTCTTGGATGTTAATTTCACGTATGTGGCAGGTGTAGATGGTAACAATCTACCTTTCGAGTTTTCCCTAATCCCAATACACCCACTGGGGAAAACCGTGACGGGAAAGCACATTAGTGGTTGGGGGCTGCCCTGCTTTGTCAACTGCTGTTTCCCGTGTTGTCATCATCATCAAGTACCGGGCCTACTGGCGTAGGTGATCATGTCTCTCCACAACTTTCGATCTCGACATTTCTTTATCATTTATGTTGTTGACTTCTGCCAAGCCATTCTCTTAAGCTGTCTGGTATTTTCTCTCTTTGCTTCCCTCTATCTCTTCGTCCCTCAATTTTTCCAGTTTTTACTATATATTTCAGCTGTTCCCTTCTCATTACATGTCCAAAAAATGATTATTGTTTCTTCCTAATATTAGAAATTAGCTCTCTTTTTTGCTTTGACCTCTTTCAGAACATTTTCATTACTCTTCTTAGCTGTCCATGGTATTATCAACATTCTTCTGTAAAACCACATTTCTACAGACTCCAGTGATTTTCTTATCTGTTGTCTTTTTGTCCATGATTCACATCCATATGTTAAGACTGGCTCTACATGACATTTAAGTACTCTTTTTCTTGTTTCTATTGTCAAAAAATGATTGCATAGTATCTTCCTCATTTTTTAAAAGCTGCTTTTGCCTGGGCCGTTCTGCATCTCACCACTTTTGCGCTTCTTCCGTCTGAAGTTAACAAGGTTCCCAAATATTTAAATTCATTTATCTGTTTTAATATTGTCCCACTTGTCTTTATTTTGCACTGAGGTGATGTCTTTTTCTTTGTTGTTACCATTACCTCTGTCTTTTTGCTTTTAAGGCTGAGTCCTTTATTTTTGCTTTCTTTCACTATAATGTCCAACATTTCTTGTAACTCATTTTTACTCTAAGCGATTAATAATGTATCATCAGCATACCTCAGATTATGTATATTATGACCTCCAATTGTTATTCCAGGCATGCCCCTTATGGATCTTAAAATAATCTCACTATAAATATTAAACAAATCTGGTGACAGCATAATTTTAATGCCATGAAAAACATACTAACAACAAAACAAATATCAGCAGGGCTGAAACTAAGAATGGCAAAATGTTACATCTTCTCAGTATACCTGTATGGTGCAGAAACAAGGACATTAGACAAGAAAACAGAACAGAAAATTGAAGCCTTTGAAATGTGGATTTGTAAAAGAATAGGTAGAATTGGATGGAAAGAAAAGAAAACAAACGATGAAGTTTTAAAACAACTGAAAATAAAAAGAGAACTACTAAATACAATTAAGACAAGACAAATGAAATTTTTGGGGCATGTTAAATGACACAACAGCCTACTAAAAGTAATATTGAAAGGGAAAATACAAGGTAAAAGAGGCAGAGGCAGACCAAGACTAACATGGACGAGGAACATCAAATGATGGACAAGTCAATCTATGACAGCCTGCACCATCAAAGCAAGAAACAGAGTAGAATGGCAATCCATGAGAGCCAACCTTCGTTGTGGAGAAGGCACTCGATGACGGTGACAGCACACAACCTTGTCTAACAGCCTGTTTTATTTCTTGAAACATTCCCAATTGGTTTCCAGTTCTTATGGTCGCTGTTTGTTGCCAGTACATGTTTTTTATTATTCTTAGATCTTTGCTGTTTACGTTTATGCTTTCTAAAATTTTGATTATTTCTTGGTGCTTTACTTGTCAAATGCTTTGTTATAATCTATGAAACATAGGTATGGATGTTTTCACCTCTATGCTTCTTTCTACTAAAGATCTTGTGTTGTTTCGACACCAAAAACGTCGGAGCTGGAGTGTCCTCTCCAGGGCGCGAGCTTGGGCAGAAAAAGAAAGAGATAAGTTGTTGCCCATCTAACATGTTTCTTCTCTCCACGCAGCCGAATGATCCAAAGTTCTAGTAGGGCAAGAACAGTTTGGTGACAACTGCGCCGCAGGTGTTTACCAGAGCAATGTTGAAATCAACACTGAACTGCATTAGGAACTCAATCTGCGGATTTTTCCTCAGGGTTTATTCCAGAAGTCTATCCTGTGAATGGGTAGATCGCTAGACAACGGGGGTTTATAATCGGAGTTGACCTTCTCCTAGATGTGTTGCCGTCATGGGTAGTAAAATATACATTATTGCTTCTCATTTTCACAAGTTAATCACCGGTGACATAATGATGGCACTCAACTTCTTTGGAGGCAGGTGAAATAACACAATTTTCTTCATATAATTAAAGATGGATGGGCACATATGGAAACAAACAACGACGTTATTAAGCGAGAATATGATGAAGTAATTATCAAACACTATTTGACCAATAGTACTCAAACAATATTCTTCTGAAAACAATTACGAAAGATTTATCAACTAGAGTCTAGAACAAAACAAGGCTCCATGATCGTCAGAAATAGTGTCATGATTTTAGCCCTATAAAGGTAAAGGTCAAGTACGAAACTTGTACCGGCGTCTTAGCACGCGAGTTTCCACTGATATGTGCTCGGCCGCCTATCCCGAAATGTTCGGAGATTGTGGATAGTGTCGCTTCAAGCATCGAAACTTACGATGCGAGGTACATTCCTCACCTTCCCAGGGTAATACCCTGGTACCCATTTCCGTCAACGGCTGGGGCGACCGTGAGGGTATTTTTTTTTCCCAACCACGAGTACAATTCACACTGCTCCCAGCGGGAATCGAACACGGGATGTCCGAACGTCGGTAGTCTAGTCGGGTGGTTTTTCCAACTAGGTGACCCCATTCAGCCCTATGTGCATATTTAGTTTGATAAAAAACTGATTATTTGGGTTCGTGATGTTTTTCGCCATCCAATTCTGTTATTTTTGAGATGTTCGATCTTATATAATGAGTCTATGCCTGCTAACTTTGTTTCTCTTATAAGTGTTATTTTTAGTGTTTCTCTTAGCCTTCTACTATTTCTTTATCCTGATGTTGCCCATAGAAGGGTCTGTTTTGAAATTCTGTAGTTGTCTCTTCTAAGCACATGTACGACATATATCCCTCTTCTCTTCCTAATTGTAATAAGATCGTTGGCTGCATGACAATTTCTCTTATTTCTATATTAGTCTTACATTCATTCCATTTTACACAGAGCATTCTTCTTAGACACTCACCTTCAAAAGTGTTTAGTTTTCTCTCAATCTCTGTTGTTTTCCAGCTTTCAGATATTAAGGTAAGGGTTGATAATGCGTTTGAGTTGAATATTCAAAATTTAGTTGTGTTTTTTTTTTGCTGAATATTTTTTATTCCATAATAATAATTGATGATTGTTTATTGTCTCGTTTCAGGTTAGTTTAGATTCTCGAGTCAGAGAAGTCATAAATAGAAACATGGTTGACCCTACACCCAACACATTCGACGAAGCACAATTGCAAATATGGACATTAATGCATCGAGATTCCTATCCACGTTTCCTGAACTCACAAACGTATAAAAGACTTTTGCAGCAGCTGTCATGAACGATGATGTTTACACGTGAATAATAGAGATTCTACATTCTCCACAGAATCTGATTTATGTCCCTTTATTCTGATATTGATATTTGTTTTTAATTAGTGTATATTTTTAAAGACTCAACAACCGGAGTACTAAAGGCTCCAAGATCTGACCAATGAATGAGTATTATTGCTCAGGCATGTCCAGGAAGTCGATCACGTGATATTGTGAATCAACAAGCTAGCAAGAATCTTTCAAAAAATTATAGTCCCAGTTATACCGTCTATTTTCAATACCAAACAGATAAGATGTAAAGTTTAACATTTTTATGAAACAATTTATTTACTAAGTAAGTTCAGAGAAAAGTGGTAGTAAAGTAAAAGAACAGATGCAATAAAATATGACAATTGTTGTACTAAAACTTACCTCATTTCTATCAAATTATAAAAACTAAGTTTAGCCAGAAAAACATAACAACGTTAGTTGAATCAACCTAAAATTTACATCAATTAGTACCGTTTTTATAGCATTTAATACTCGTCTTTGATTACTCCTGTCAATGTTATTTTTAAAATCAATGATGGTGAACGTTAAAGGTTGATTCCATTAAACAAAAAGAATATGTTGTGCAGAATAAGGCAGAAAAAAACCAATAAGGCAGAATTGAAACAGCCTGTAGACATTTACCTCTAGGTCTTCCCAACATGAGCAGGCCTGTTACTCCTGGAGACAGGGTAAACATGCAGATAGAAGACATTACTCATGTTTTTATAGCAACAAATCAAGAAAGGTACAGAACTACATTGATTAGAAGGAGCTGCTAATTTATTCTCTACAGTTAAGCAATTGTAAGTTGGATATCAGTATTAACTTTTACAGAGATGCAGGGTGAGAATATTTCATGTCTGACATTATCTGGGAATGAAATGTTGTCTCTATATTGAGCAAGTCATGTGGTCCTCAGTTTCTGTGGGAGACAAATCAATGGCGGTCATAATTTCAAAAGACATCATCGTGTTATCTGAGTTTACTGGATTTGATGGAAGTGTGTATAGATATACTATGACAACTGGTCTGAGGACAAAGAGTTGTTGAAGGACACGATCGCCTGTGCCATCTGGTATGGCACATAATGATGATGACAGCAGAAGAAATATAACACCTGAACAAACTAGACTAAACAAGTACACATTATTTCTGCATGAAAATTTTTATAAACTGAAATTTTTAAAATAAATTCTGAAATGAACGAATTGAAAAATGAATTGAAATTTGACATGTTTACGACATATAAAGAGACAATAACCTACTGAATGCCATCTTATAGATGAAAATACAAGGTAAACAAAGTTGAGGCAGACAGAGACTAAACTTGATAAAGACATCATGAGACGGAGACAAAGCAAGAGACAGAGTGAAAATAATGACCCATGGTAGCCATCCTTCTATTTGGAGACAGTGCACGATGATGGTTATGATTCTATTGACTCATATATGATGCACAGAAAGGGCATATCCCTAAACTAATTCCATCACTAGTGAAGTCATATTTTCAAAGGTGAAGGTTAATATTTTTATGAATTACCATTTGGGCACCTCGGTAGCCTAGTTGAGGAAATTACCCGACTGGGCCACCGACGTTCGGACAATCCGTGTTTGATTCCCACTGGAAGCAGAATCAGTTGTACTCGTGGTTGGAAAAAAATGCCCTAGAGGTCGACCCAGCCACTGGCAGAAATGTTGTACCAGGGTAGTACTCTGGGAAGATGAGGAATGCCGACTCGCATCAAGAGTTTTGATATTTGAAGCGGCACTATACAGAAGTCTCCAAACACTTCTGGATAGGCGGCCGAGCACATATGGGTGAAAACTCAGGTACTGAGATGTCGATTCAAGTCTCGTACTTTACTTTACTTTACTTTACTATGATTATTATTTATTTTAAATTTATAAATATGAAAATGGTAAATAATAAGGTAAAAAATAAATCTGTTTAACTTTTACCTTTACATAAACTATTTGCAATACACAAGCTGTAATACCATTTCAAGCTTGATCTTTACTTGTAAAAATAATGGGCACATCTCACTTTTACTTGGACATTAGCCATAAACAATATAAAGTTGTTCTTTGCTAGTAAATAACCATGCAATCACTTCTCTGTGGAGCAGACAAATAATTGCAGTAAATCTGGTAGCAGAGAGCAAGTGGTGGCGTGTAACGTACGTTTCCACAAGGTATGGGACAGCTTTACAGAAAAGGAACACACACAAAGTAATGACATTTCGACCTACATCTTGCCTTCTTCAGAAAACAAGTATACAAACAGATAACGAAATCAAGATCAACTGTATTACGTCTAGAATGAGCAGGACTGGTAAATCATGTGAAATAAAAAGTGAGATGAGAAATGAGTTGATATAACAAATAGATGAATTACAGTATAAGAGAATACAAATTGATAATTAATAAATAAAAAAAAATAGTAAACTACAAAATTTTTAATAAATTAAATAATAAATAATGCAAGACTTAGCTGAGACTCGATCTAGAAGCTTCCAGTGTGTGGATGACTGTAATGCGGGTGAAATGAGAAGTGGGGTGGGGATGGGGGGGGGGGTTGAAGTCACATGATTAAAATAGAAGTATTATAGGAGTAGGAAGGTGATAAAAGAGGGTGTGAATGGTGGTCAAGAAATAGACAGGTATCAGCTACGATAGAAAAGTGTTTTCTAGAGCATGAAAACATTAGCAAACAAAGCAAAATATGCCTCGAGTAACTGGGAGATCATAGAAGATTAGGTGTAAATACGGGGTACGATCTATGAGGGGGGATGGGATGGTAGTGTGTCCGAAAGAAATAGTATAATAGCAGATAGGTGGGAGTGGAAGAAAAGGAAAAAAGAGAGTATAGTAGTACTGGGATATACAGCGAAAGAGAATAATATGGCAAAATATGTGTTGATAAAGATTATACTTATAAGTTGGTAAAGAGGGATCATGGCTCCAGTAAGATTGGTGCCAACAAATATATAAAGTGTAGACCCTGAATATCACCTGGGAAAACCACATCAGGGAGTAAGAGGCCATAGCAGAAGGGGAGGGAAGAATGGAGAAGGGGGAATCAGGAGGGAGAGGGAAATTAAAAGAGGAAAGGGGAGGGTGGAGGAAATGGGGGAGTGAGAGTTAATTGATTAGCTATGAGAAAGGGATACATTGGTCCCCCATACGGTGAGGCAGTCCAGGGGCAATCAGACCATTCCCCCATACGGTGAGGCAGTCCAGGGGCAATCAGACCATTCTCTAAGTTGAATCGGTTGTAGCTGTCAGAAGAACATGACACCAAGCCAGTGACTTGGAGTCACATATCTTAGTCTTGTATTATTTAATTAATTTTTAAAAATTGTGTAGTTTACTCATAGTATTAATTATTTGTTTTTATTCTCTCATCATGCAGTACATCTCATTTTTGTTTTATCATTTAGTTTCTTATCCCACTTTTTATTTCTCCTTGATATACTAGTCTCGCTTGTTCTAGATGTAGCAGAGTTTACCTTTATTCTGTTGTCTATTTGTATTGTTCTCATTTTCTCAAGCATGTAGGCCAAAATGTCATTACTTTGTTGTGTTCCTTTTTTGTAAAGATGTCACCGTCTCTCGTAGGAGTGTACATAACACCTTACCTATCACATCTCCACCTTGTTCTCACTAAATTAAAATTGCTATATAAAATTTTGTAACATGGTTTACAACAAACTGTGATACAATCAATTGCAGCCCATATATCCAACTTGCGTGCTATGGCAATGGGCTTATCTTCCCACATTGATACCAGCTAACAGGCTAGTCTTTTCTAGGGCCACCACATGGCGGTGAAGGTCTTGATCAGTTCTGATTCATTAATTCTCACACAAACAATCACTTATGAATTGCTAACTGCTTCAGCTCATACAAAGTAACACATCTATACCCTTCAATATTATTTTTCCTTATTCTTTTAATTGGGCACAAATTGTAATCTTTGCAACCACCTGATGACAACAGTCAAACTTAACACTTTCCATACGGAAGCTTTTTATCAGTTGTGCAGAGATTTCAGAGACAAAATTTGTCATGGCTTAAGAATAAATCTACATATTTATATTTATCTAACATATAACATAGTTATAGTATACATGAATTTTTAGACAATTGAACAAGGAATTAGATTTCACCAATACTAAGATGATACAAGACATTTAAAATAAATATGGTTTGATGACATCCCACATTAATCAAATTGAGAGTGATGCACTATGCAGTGAAATGTACACGGTGGAAATCGGCAAGGCACACACTGTGACACAGTACGGTGGAAAGAGTTAAGTAAGCCTTTAGTAAATGTGTCAAGTATTTTAAAAACTTATCTTATCCAAAATTTACCAATGTGCAAAAAATTGTTTTAAATTTCTAAAATCATGTCTTGAGCAATCATACTAAACATACAATAGAATATTGCTGGGATTTTTATTCCACCAAATATATTAATCAACATAATTCGTTTTCCTCTGTACCCCTTTTCAGCCATGTTGTGAAACCTCCTAAATAAAAGTATACCAGATTTCTTAAAAACTTTTTGAAACAGATCTGACTAAAAATATTTATAAAAGTTTTATCAAATTAGTCTTGCGTAAAAAGCAACTTTTAAAATTTGTATTAATTATGAAAGTAATATTATCTCAAATATATCTATATTAACTCATTTAAAATCCACATAATTCTAAAATATTGCTTTAGGTGATCAATTTCAATCTATCTGTCTATTGACCTTTCAAGCCATAGCCGGCCCTTAGGGTATAGACCCAAATACTCTTTCTCTTATCTAAATTTTTATTCTAGCAGTTTTCAATCCTTGTAAAGATATTTTATCAAATCTCGCCATTTGTCTTTGTTCTGTGCAAGCAACTCTGTCTCATTGAAGGAGCCGATTCTTGCTGCTGCTTTGATTTTTTACTGAATTTATTCAATTTCAATGGCATACTTTTAATTAGTGAAATTATATTTGATAACAGTTATACATATAATTTAAGTAAGGATTACATTTTTACAGTATCAAAACAATCTGTATAGTATATGTTTTATATCTTGAACTGTCTATTGTGATTATCAAAAAGTGTGATAATTGGACATAATTCTGATTCTGTGGGAATGTGTCACAAATTGCTAATGTTCGATTAATGAATTTTTATGAAACAATGATTATAGATTGAATGACTCTAGTAATGAGAAAATGTTAGAGAAAAAGGAAGAATGATATTTTTGGTGGTTTCAGTAATGACATAAAGATCATCTTATATGCACGTTTGAGATATGGAAGAACATAATTACATTCCAAAATTCAAACTGGCCAATTTTTATAGGGATATCAGCAAATCATGATGCAATATTGTGAGCAAAAATGACATTTGAAATGTGCAATAGGGTGTAGTATGACAAAAAAGTTACACAATTATATGAACATAACCATCTATAACCATATTATATGCTGCATCCCAATTAAGTTTGTGTTCATTGAAACGCATTTAATGAAATCCGTGTATTAAGAAATCAGTATATTCTTGCAAGAAACCCTGTTATCTTTGTTCTAAAAATGAGTCAATCCACCTACCATGCAAATATTGTTAACAAGTGCAGGATTCAAAGATTAAGTAAAAGGAATGAGAGAGAAATAATGATACAGATGTAGTATCTGTCAAGAAATGGGTAAGCATATGTGAGCAGAAAAATGGAAAGAGATAAAAGACAACTAAGTAAGAGAAAATGAAAAGGGTGACAAAGGAGCTACAGAAAATTAGTGAGAGGCAAAACATGAAATACATTTTTTCAGATCTGCATTCTGAAGTCATAATCTTTTGAAGATGTGTAACATTTCTGTTATTTTTTACAATCAAAATGTGATAATTAACCTTCACATTTGATGATAAACTGATCTCAAATTATTTGACATAGAAGCTAATGCTGATTGATATTTCTGAACTTAGCTTCTGTATTTGCCCTCATAATTTTATAAATTTTATTGTCTTGTACCACACTTAACACTGCATCCCAATGACATTTGTGTTTGTAGAAACACATTTAATAAAATCTTAGGAGAAACCAGTGTATGTTTACAAGAAGTATAAAATAAATTAATAAAAATAAATCAATCCTTCTACCATACAAGAATTGTAACAAGTGTTGGCTCTGTTTTGGAAGATGTGCTCTCCTGGTTCACCAAGATTATTGCTCGTTAGCAAATGCCATGACCAGAGATTGTATGCAAGATGTGACATTACAAACACACTCTATAATGGGTAAAGACATAAAAACTCACTAATTGTGTAAACCTTATTCAAAGGGCAGTGTGGGAGTTTGTGACTACTCTCAGCTCATTGTGAGTGACAGTAATTTATTTTCTTCACAGTAAGTAGTTCATTCAAAGTCATTTGTTACACAGATGTCTGTGTGACACTTTTATATGAAAAAAAAACAACACAACCAATTTTTAATAATGTTTAATAAAACTTCCATATTATTATTCTGTGGTTGTTATTATTATTTTGCTAATGTTATTGTTCAATTTATGTGGTTTTTCTGTTACAAACTTGCAGTGATATCATCAATATGTTAATTTTTTATTTTAAAACCAGCTTCCCCGCGCATGTTTCATTCCACTACATAATTAGGTAGCTATTTCCAGGTAATTGCTACAAAATCTGTTAGTAGCACTCTCATTTCTTACACTTTTATTTATACTTTGTTTCTTTTCTTTTCTGGTTAAATGTTTGTACATACTTTCAAGTCTGCATATATGTACTGAATAATTTTAGTTGTATATTTTTAGGAACAGAAGTTTGAATATTCTAAATAATGTCTAATATTTTGTAATGTTGTTTCCAATTTTTGTTTCTATATATGATGCATTTGTAATGAAGTTAATTGTTTGTAGATAATGCTTGTTAAAAATGAACAACAAATATATATAAAATGTAAGAAGGAAATACTTTTCTTTGGCATTGTTAAAATTTAAATGTGATTTCAGTGTGAATTAATTTAACATAATTACCTTCTTTCTTATTCATAATCAGGGTTAACCAAGGGCAATTTGACAAGAATTATCTATAGATCATTCACTTCTTTCCTGTGTGATTATGACTTATATTGTTTGTAACAATTTCAAAATGAATAGCACAAACAAATGATGTAAATATTTAATTAAAGTGAATGTTCCAGATAAATGTTTTTATGAAAAAATGATGTTTGCTCCTCATCCATCGTTCATGTAATTTATTTTGTTTAAATTTTAAGGTGCAATGTGTGTGTTATTTTTTCAGTGCAATGTGATGTTTTTGTTTAGAGATTTTTTTTTATAATAAACTGTCCATTTAAATGTTGCAAAATTATTCAAAATATCATGTGCTTTTGACAATTTTTTTTCTCCTCAAATTTTTTCTTTGAGTGCCAACATGTGTTTGTTCAGTTTAACATCACCGTCTTAGTGAATGAACTAAATGGGCAGAAGTTTTATTTTTTAAATATACTACATTCTTGCTTCATTGACATTGGTAAATTTAATATTTGGATCTTCAACGATCATGACAGATGGACAGCCAACCAATAGGGACATATATCATTAACAACCTCAGAGAGATGACTAGAATGAAGAATTTTGAAAGAACTTAAACAAACTCACTGTAGGTAAAGATTGACAGTGCTAGAACAGAGTGATATTCTGGATGGTTGAAAGGAATTGTCAACCTACACCAAACAGACACAGTTAGTCACTTCATGCTGATGATCATTTTGAGGAGAAGATTGGAGCACCTGTGGACACGTCTAGAGTACAGCTATGATATGATAATTCCATCATAATATAATACAAAATAACACAACATAACAGTAACTTTTATTTTCAGTAATTATAATGAAATTAGTGAAAACATAGCTGATTTTCCAAATGAATTCAAGTAACTGTTCAGTACCATTAAGTATGTATCTGTAAAATACTTTGATTCTTCTGTTTTTCTAAATGTCAGTTATTAGCCTGATTTGATAGCATGCCAGTAAATGATGAGAAATTCATTTTTTTTTTAAAGTGAGGATACAACCTCTTGTATATCTCAGGAAACTGACACTTATATGGGGAGGTAAGATGGGAATATATGTGTGAAGCTACGGTAAAGGTTATAAAAAGTTGAGTAAAGGGGAGAAATAAATAATAAAACAGTATATGGTTGCAGCACAACAGTGATAAAGAGGGTATAAAATGACTTGATGTGGCATCCAAAACTGATCTTCTGCTGGGACAGAGGCTACACACACACAGACACAAACTACTTAAAAAAAATATGTTATAAATCAACATATGACATTGAAATTCATGTAGAAATGCAAAAATAGCTCATATATTTATATATATGTATATATATATATATATATATATATATATATATATACACACACACACACACATGGGCTTGCCAACATTTGAAACAGACTAAATACTGAGGCCAACCAACCAATATAAAGTTGTATAATGAATTGTGCTTCGCCAAGAAAAAAGCAACAAAATTGATATATGACATCCCTTTTTCAATGTTAAAGACTGCATGGTCTGGTGTACATCTATCTATCTATTGACCTTTCGAGCCGTAACCGGCCCATAGGGCGTAGACCAAGATACACCTTCTCCTATATGAATTTTTGTTCTAGCAGTTTTCTTTTAAAGATATTTTATCAAATCTCGCCATCTGTCTCTGTTCTGTGCAAGCAGTTCTATCTCATTGAGGGAGCCGATTCCTGCTGCTCTTGCCTCTCTCATCAATGTTCTTCTCAGTGTCTCCCTGGGTCTTCCTCTTTTTCTTTTACCTGTTGTTTCCCATATGAGGGCTTGCTTTGCTATTCGATTATTATCTCTTCTCATCACATGTCCAACGTATGACCATCGTCTTTTCTTTATTACTGAAGATATTAGTGGTTGATTGGCGATTTCTCTAATTTCCTCGTTTGTTTTGAATTCGTTCCATTCTATACCAAGTATTTTCCTTAGACATTTATTTTCGAATGCGTTCAACTTTGTTTCTATATCTCTTGTTGTTTTCCAGCTTTCACACGCATACGTAAGGGTTGATAGTACATTTGATTTGAATAGCCTAAGTTTTGTGTTTGTGCTAATGAGTTTTGATTTCCACAACTTTTCAAGGCTTCTGAAAGACATTGCTGCTTTAGCCAGTCTGATTCTAATTTCTTTGCTCGTATCCCCTTCTCGATCAATGTGACTTCCAAGATAGATGAAGTGATCGATCTCTTCTACTGGTTTGTTTTCCATGTATATTTTGTCACTTGTTGGAATTAAACTTTTCATGACTTTAGTCTTTTCATGATTGACCTCAAGCCCAATTTTGCTGGCTATTGATGATAGTTCATTTGTGTTTTCCTGCATCGTTTTTATCTGATTGCTGATGAGAACTATGTCATCAGCAAAGTCCAGGTCCTCCAAATGGTCTCCTTGTATCCATTCGATGCCTTTATTACCAGTGCAGCATTTCTTCATTATGAAGTCCATAACAATTCCAAATAACAAGGGCGATAAAATACATCCTTGTTTAACCCCAGTTTCTATTGGGAAACATTCGCTCAGTCCTTCCTCTGTTCGAACTGCACATGTGTAACCATCATACATGTCTTTGATAATATTTATGATTTTTGATGGTAAGCCATATTGCTTCAGAATTTTCCACAAAGAATCTCTATGAATACTATCAAATGCTTTTTTGAAGTCGATGAAGTTAAGTACAAAAGGTTTTTGCTTTTCAATGTGTTCCTCCAATATAAGTCGTAGAGTGAAAATGTGGTCAAGACAGCTTCTCCCTTTTCTAAACTCAGCCTGTTCTTCACGCATTACTGTATCTATTGAATCCTTTATTCTATTTAGGATGATTTTACAGAATAATTTTGAGGCAACTGACAAAAGTGTCACGCCTCTCCAATTGTTACAATCTCTAAGATTGCCCTTTTTTGGGATCTTAACAATGATTCCTTTTTTCCATTTATGAGGCGTCTTCTCTGTTTTCCAAATGATGTTGAACATTTTTTGGAGATGTATTAAATTATGGCTATCAATTGCCTTGAGGATCTCAGCTGTTAACTTATCCTCTCCAGCAGCCTTGTTATTGGTCATTAGCTTTAAGGTGGTTTCTATTTCACTCAAGGTAAAGTCATCTAAATTTACATCTAATTCTGCTGCTGGTGTTTCAGCTTCAAAATCTATTAAACTGTGAGGTAGTGGACGGTTAAGAATTTCTTTGAAGTGTTCCGCCCAACGGGCTTTTATGTCTGCGCTTGTTGTTAGCATTAATCCAGATTTGTCTAGAATTGGTGTTCCACTGGATGTATAGGTGTTTGTCAGCATCTTTTGTACAGTATAAAGAGTTCTGCTGTCTCCTGTAATTGCAGCTGTCTCTGCTTTCTCTGCCAAGTTGTCTATATAAGCTCTTGTATCTCTTCTTGCCGAACTTTTCACTTTGTTGTCTAATTCTTTGTATGTTGCTTTTGCCAGAACCTTTCCAAGATCTGTCTTTACATTAGTCATGGCTCTCTTCGCTTCTCTTCTTTCTTTGATGTATTTCCATGTGGTGTCTGAGATCCAAGCTCGTTTTTCCATTTTCTTCAGTCCAGCACTTGCTTCTGCTGCTGTCATTAGTATTTTGCTCTGTGAGTCCCACATTTCATTGATATCTAAGTCTATTTCACCAAGTGCTGAATAACAATTACTTAGCTCTATGTTAAACTTTTCCTTTATTGCTTCATCTTTAAGTTTATGACTATCAATTTTATGTGTAATTGACCTCTTCTGTTGGTTTCTAAATTTTAATCTTATTTTCCCAATGCACAGGTTGTGGTCACTATTAACATCAGCACCTCTGTATGCTCTTACATCTATTAATGATGATCTGAATTGTTGTTTAATACATAGGTGGTCAATTTGATTTGATGTTCTATCATCAGGAGATATCCATGTTGTTTTGTGGATATTTTTATGTGGAAATAATGTCCCACCTATAACTAAATTTTCTATTAAACATAATTCTATTAATCTTTCTCCATTCTGACTTGTTGTATTACAGCCTTCTCTCCCCATCACATGTTCCACTCCTGCGTTATCTTGTCCTACTTTGGCGTTGAAGTCTCCCATTACAATTAAAAGATCGTGTTTTGGTATTTTGTTTATAAGTTGTTGCAGTTGGTTATAAAAATCATCCTTAACTTCATCATCAGCTTCGTTAGTAGGCGCATAACATTGAATAATTGAAAGTCTTCCATGTTTTGTTTTGTATCGTGTTCGTATCAGACGGCTATTTACCGGTTCCCATTCTAATAAACTTCTTGCAGCTTTGTCTGTCATCATTATGCCTACTCCTTCACGGTGTTTTCCATCTTCCCTTCCAGAAAACATGCTTGCCTTTAAAAAAGATGAAGGGCATGAAACTAGTAAAAGAAAGAATGTAGGAGTACTTATATGAGTGTCTGAGTTGCAAAATATCCACTGAATGAAAGAGTTGGAAGAGTTTTTAATAATAAACATATGAGATAAAATTAATAAAAGAGATACCATTTGGGGTAGGGAGAAAAAAATGCTTATATTCGTACTTTTGTATGGCATTAGCAAATCCTGCCACAATTATTCTCTCCTTCATCACTCTAATACCTGTTTGGATGTTTAATCAGATGTTGTCTTTGTCTGCTTTTTTGTTTGCACAAGATGCACTGCACTGTGTTTTATATTTTGTGGTCCATTGCAACTGTTTATAGCATGCATATATTTGGGACTGCTTCCTTAGCCATACAGCGTTTTTTTACCTTTCTGTGGTGTTTTGTAGCTTGAGTTTGCTGTCATTGGACAGCAGCCCGACATGCGTATGAGTTGTTTCTGCTTGGGTGTATAACAAGGTATCTTTATTTTTTATGGATTCTCCACCATGACTCTCATACTCCTTCAATAAAGGCCAAAGATTGGGTTTTTCCCCACTTTTACTTTACCAGGATATGTTTTTCATGCACATTGTGAAGCTTAAACTTATGGAACTAATCTCAGCATTTATGGGTATAGAAATCATTGGCATTTAATATGTCCCGTGTTAAATTTTAATTTTTGCAGTTTCCAAGTGTAGCACTAGTTTCATTTCAGTGTTTTCAGTGGCAATATTGTCAGTGCATTATTCAGCATTAAGAATTTGTTGTGTGTCATCAGATTTTAAATTAATAGCAAACTTTTCAATTAAATCTTTTCTATTACTTTGTCTGTTTTATCACAAGAAATTTGTAACAAATATCACTACAGTGTTCACAAGCCATTGAGGTAAATTAGTTATATAAGCATAGTGATATATTTGTTATGGTTTAACAAATGTACAAATACATTGTAGTTAAAAAAAATAAAACTTCCTAGATGTAAAAACCTTTCACAAACATTTTTATATTACAGGAAGTATTTATTTCAAAAACTTCAGCAATGGTAGAAAATGTATGGTTTCAAAAATATATATCATATTAAAATATCAAGAAACATCCCTTATGTGGATGTTGGTACTATTCCACTTTGATCTTTATGAATAATAAAATAATGTATTTCTTCGCTTGCAGCTAAATTTTAAAATTGATTAATTTATGTGATTAAAGAATCATATCAAAGTGGGTGGTAATAGGAAACTCATTATACAGAGCTTGACACCAGGAGGCAATCTAATCATCAGAAGAGTACCCTATGTTTTCTTAGCTCCATATAAAACTTTAACAACCTAATTTATTTTTTACAAAGGAACAGAGGAATAAAAAAATTTAATTATTTTAAATATTTAATATGTTATTCTAAAATTACTTTATTATGTCGCTGTGAAAGTTTTATAGAAATTTGTCGTTTTGTGCAACAGAGGAACAAACATACAAGTGACGGAATGGTACTTAATTTAATGCTATGGCTTATCTTAAATTTCTACTGGTCTCATTAGTATTAATATTTGCTAGTTCTTTCACCTGTCAACTCACTGTATAGATCTTATATGTGTAGTGTGTGTTCACTGTGTTTGTTGATTATCCATTCTTTCACACAACGATGTTTCCACTTATAGCATGCAGCTGTGTTATCTCTGCTGTTCTTTAACTACAGTTTGCCTCCTTTAATATAACATTTTATTAATTTATACTACTTTCATTTATTTAATTGATATGTGACAGCTATTTCAACACCATTCATATATGATTGTTATTTTGATGTCATATTCCTATAAAATAATTTTCTCTTATATCACTGTCCAGCCTGTCTAGATATTCTATTCTATACTTGGAATCAGTTTCATTGCAGTCAGGACATCCTCATATCTGCTCCACCACCCGTTCCAGAATTGTTCTGCTTTAGAATGAACATGAATGATTCTCCATTTTATTTTAATCACAGTCAACACAAGTGTTATTTGAAGACAGTACAGAGAAGAACAAGTACAATGAACAATGCATGACTTAGGCATTGACTCTCATCTAGGGAGAGAGTCATTGGAAAACTTGCTATAGTTGTTTAAGCCTACACAAATGCTTTTTTACCGGATATTAACCATTGGGGGTGAAAGTTATAGAATCTGGAATGCCCGATAATGTAGATGACATGATTTGGGTATGTCTTATATTTTTCAACCTTGGGGAAGTTGAATAAACTATCTGTGTTTTTTACTATGACTTGTCACATTAGGTCAGGTGATAGATATTAACCATTGGGGGTGAAAGTTATGGGATCTGGAATGCCCGATAATGTAGATGACATGATTTGGGTATGTCTTATATTTTTCAACCTTGGGGAGAATTGAATAAACTATCTGTGTTTTTGACTATGACTTGTCACATTAGGTCAGGTGATAGATATTAACCATTGGGGGTGAAAGTTATGGGATCTGGAATGCCCGATAATGTAGATGACATGATTTGGGTATGTCTTATATTTTTCAACCTTGGGGAAGTTGAATAAACTATCTGTGTTTTTGACTATGACTTGTCACATTAGGTCAGGTGATAGATATTAGCTATTGGGGTGAAAGTTATGGGATCTGGAATGCTCAATAATGTAGATGATATGATTTGGCTTCATCCCTGGAGAAGCTATGTAAACTATTTTATACTTCTTACCACATGAGGCAGGTGATGAGAATTCTGTGTGTATTATATTGGTGTTCAAAAGTGTTTCAGATTATGAAATATTTCAGATTTAAGTGCTCAACTTGCATCTAAATGTAAAGTTTTATTATATATTTTTCAATAAAATAGTAAAAGGACTTCATCCCCACCTACTCACAAACACCAAGCAAACCTAAAGAGACTGGGTAATAATGTAAACATAGTTTTTAATATTTTCGAAATTTTACTTTAGTACACTGTGTACAACAGAAGAAGTGGGAGATCTGGCTAGAGACAAACATTTTTTCAGATAGGCTGTGGTAAATGCAATGTTCTGCAAAGGATATGCGATCTGATGATGACACTGTGTTATGATAATTTGAGTTTGGATGCCTTAGTTATGTTGCACTCTAGTGGTTACTATTCTTTATTAACACCTTGTTTTTAGGAAGTAAAACCACAGTCTAGAATAAAATCTGTGGGGAAAAAAATTTTTTTGTCCGTTTGGTTCTGAATGTTGATTTTGAAGACAAATTAAAGTGTAAGTTGAAACATGATACCCAGAATAATGGAACTATTTGCAAACTCTAGAACAGCTCCTCTTGACTTTAGTGTTTTAAGCAAACTCTAGAACAGCTCCTGTTGACTTAAATGTTGCAAAACAACTCTTGAACAGCTCCTGTTGACTAAGTTGTTACAAAACAAACTCTAGAACAGCTCCTGTTGACTTAAGTGTTACAAAACAAACTCTAGAACAACTCCTGTTGACTTAAGTTTACAAAACAACTCTAGAACAGCTCCTGTTGACTTTAGTGTTACAAAACAGCTCCTGTTGATGAAAGTTTACAAAACAACTCTAGAACAGCTCCTGTTGACTTAAGTTTACAAAACAACTCTAGGACAGCTCCTGCTGACTTAAGTGTTACAAAACAACTCTAGAACAGCTCATGTTGACTTAATTTTACAAAACAACTCTAGAACAGCTCCTGTTGACTTAAGTTTACAAAACAACTCTAGAACAGCTCCTGTTGACTTAAGTTTACAAAACAACTCTAGAACAGCTCCTGTTGACTTTAGTGTTTTAAGAAAACTCTAGAACAGCTCATGTTGACTTAAGTGTTGCAAAACAATTCTAGAACAGCTCCTGTTGACTTAAGTATTACAAAACAACTCTAGAACAGCTCCTGTTGACTTAAGTGTTACAAATCAACTCAAGAACAGCTCCTGTTGACTTAAGTGTTACAAATCAACTCTAGAACAGCTCCTGTTGACTTAAGTTTACAAAACAACTCTAGAACAGCTCCTGTTGACTTAAGTGTTACAAATCAACTCTAGAACAGCTCCTGTTGACCAAAGTTTACAAAACAACTCTAGAACAGCTCCTGTTGACTTAAGTGTTACAAAACAACTCTAGAACAGCTCCTGTTGACTTAAGTGTTACAAAACAACTCTAGAACAGCTCCGGTTGACTTAAGTTTACAAAACAAACTCTAGAACAGCTCCTGTTGACTTTAGTGTTTTAAGAAAACTCTAGTTCACAGTTGACTTTTTCCTTGATCACTTCATGTGGAATACTTGAAGCCTATAGGCCCAATCTTATTAAATACATGAATACCAATTTTAAAGTGGTGCTGCTTGTAGTAAATATCTATGTGCACCTAATTGCTGAGTAGGACATTACTGAAGACTTAAGCATTGTTTCCCTTCTACTGACCAATACAACAACACAATTTTACAACTCATGAATCAAGTGTGATTGCATCCTTTAAATTTTATACCGGTTTCCTTGAGAACATCATACATGTAGTCAGTATAGCACTGACATGGCATTATAATCTAAGCTTGACACTCTCAAATCAATCTGGGTAGAAAAAATGGGACCTGGCTTGCTAAGTTGAGGAAAGTATTTACAGAAAGAATAGCATTAAATCCTCACAACCTGAGGTAGACTGGTTGAAAAAAAAACCGAGAATCCCATCATTTCCCAAGTGTTGTGTATAAGGTATTTGGTGTTGGTGTTCAATTTATTATCACCAGGCACATTTTTAGGTAATGTGGTCAGTACTATACCAAGCCAGTTTTCTTATCCAAAAATTCTCCAATACCTATCTAAGTCTGTGTTAGTCAAGGAACAAGACCAACCTCTTTCCACAATAGACCAGTTCACTAACCACTACTATATGTGGCTTAGTATGACGAAGTTGAATACTTCACTTCCTTTTGATTTTCTAACGTATGGGACATCCTTTCTGTTTAGTGATATTTTATGAACGATTAAGAAAAATATAGTTTGGTCTACTGAACACTTCAAATTCTTGATGACTTTTTGAAACAAAATGATGTTAGAGAGAGGTAACATTGTCAAGAATTGGATGGAAAGAAAAGAAAACAAACGAGGAAGTTTTAGGATGACTAAGGGTGAAAAAAGAACTACTAAACACAATTAAAGCAAGACAAATGACATTTTTTGGTCATGTTAAAAGACACAACAGTCTAATAAAAGTAATATTAGAGGGGAAAATACAAGGTAAAAGAGGCAGAGGCAGACCAAGACTAACATGGACGTGTAACATCAAAAGATGGACAAGTCAGCCTATGATAATCTGCACCATCAAAGCAAGAGACAGAGTGGAATGGCGCTCCATGGTAGCCAACTTTCGATGCGGAGAAGGCACCCAATGATGATGATGAACATTGTCAAGTGTTGAAAGAACCTTATTGGTAGATATGAATGATTCATTGTTTACAACAAGCTGAAATATTTTCGTCTTTCGATTGAACATATCCAAGTTCAGAAAAGCATTTTTGAACCACCAGGTTTGCCTTCTCTCATTGATCCCTACTTGCTAGACCAGTCTTATGTCTTATTAGTCTATTTCAGGACCACCCCCCCCCCCTCCCCCGGCGCATGGGAAGTCAACTAATAGTTATTGATGGTATTCAACTCTCTCACTGTATTTTCTGTTTCTTCAATTGTTTTCCAGCTCCCCCCTGCATAAATACATGTGGATGATACATTATATTTGAAAATCATAGACTATATTATATTTGAAAATCATAGACTATATTATATTCTTAGTAATTTTGATTTTCATTTGTAATTTTTCTTAAAGTCATTGCCGCCTTTGCTGTCCTGATTCTAACTTCTTCCTTTGTGTCTCCTTCTTGGTCTAGGTAACTTCTGAAATATAAAAAAGAGATCTTCTTCTTCCAATTCTTTCCACATGTCAACCAGGGATTATTAATAAGACATCAAAATCATGCAGCCTAAATAGTTTTTGAAAATGTATAAGTGACCTAACATTTGTAAAGAGCTCAAAAAGTGAATCATGAAAACATTAAAAAATTACATTGCTGCTGGCAAGCTACATAGAAACAAATAAAGAGACTATTGTCTCATTCATTAACCCCAAATTGTTATGCAAACCTCCAAAACTTTCTTAATACATGTATTTGTCTTCTTTCTAAGTTTCCATCTTGATCAAAGTCAACTATAAGAAGAATTAAAAGCATAAAGTATTATGTGGCATAAAAGAGAAGCCATTTTTTATCAAGTTCTAATTTTTGCCAAAGCTTTCCATAAGCAGAATTAATTTATAACATATTGTTATAAAACATAGCTTTCTATCTCAGTCTGAGTCTAAGTTACTTTCTTTCAATCTTCCTTTCATTAGTGTTACTCAGGTAAGATGTTTACATTAAATATCTTTCATATTGTTTTCATAAGATAACTACATTAAATATCTTACTTATTGTTCTCTCAAGATAAATATGTTAAATATCTTTCTTATTGTTCTCTCAATATAAATATGTTAAATATCTTTCTTATTGTTCTCTCAAGATAAATATGTTAAATATCTTTCTTATTGTTCTCTCAATATAAATATGTTAAATATCTTTCTTATTGTTCTCTCAAGATAAATATGTTAAATATCTTTCTTATTGTTCTCTCAAGATAACTATATTAAATATCTTTCTTATTGTTCTCTCAATATAAATATGTTAAATATCTTTCTTATTGTTCTCTCAAGATAACTATATTAAATATCTTTCTTATTGTTCTCTCAATATAAATATGTTAAATATCTTTCTTATTGTTCTCTCAAGATAAATATGTTAAATATCTTTCTTATTGTTCTCTCAAGATAACTATATTAAATATCTTTCTTATTGTTCTCTCAATATAAATATGTTAAATATCTTTCTTATTGTTCTCTCAAGATAACTATATTAAATATCTTTCTTATTGTTCTCTCAATATAAATATGTTAAATATCTTTCTTATTGTTCTCTCAAGATAACTACATTAAATATCTTTCTTATTGTTCTCTCAAGATAAATATGTTAAATATCTTTCTTATTGTTCTCTCAAGATAAATATGTTAAATATCTTTCTTATTGTTCTCTCAAGATAAATATGTTAAATATCTTTCTTATTGTTCTCTCAAGATAAATATGTTAAATATCTTTCTTATTGTTCTCTCAAGATAAATATGTTAAATATCTTTCTTATTGTTCTCTCAAGATAAATATGTTAAATATCTTTCTTATTGTTCTCTCAAGATAAATATGTTAAATATCTTTCTTATTGTTCTCTCAAGATAACTATGTTAAATATCTTTCTTATTGTTCTCTCAAGATAAATATGTTAAATATCTTTCTTATTGTTCTCTCAAGATAAATATGTTAAATATCTTTCTTATTGTTCTCTCAAGATAACTATATTAAATATCTTTCTTATTCTTCTCTCAAGATAACTATATTAAATATCTTTCTTATTGTTCTCTCAAGATAACTATGTTAAATATCTTTCTTATTCTTCACTCAAGATAACTATGTTAAATATCTTTCTTATTGTTCTCTCAAGATAACTATGTTAAATATCTTTCTTATTGTTCTCTCAAGATAAATATGTTAAATATCTTTCTTATTGTTCTCTCAAGATAACTATGTTAAATATCTTTCTTATTCTTCTCTCAAGATAACTATGTTAAATATCTTTCTTATTGTTCACTCAAGATAACTATGTTAAATATCTTTCTTATTGTTCTCTCAAGATAACTATGTTAAATATCTTTCTTATTGTTCTGGCATGATCATCAATGTGGAATGCTTTTATACTCTCAAGCTGACCATACATCCATTATAATTTCCATATTGTTAGTGTTAAAAATATTTTTATTTCATTATTTAAAGATGCTAATTTAATTTCTTATATCAAAATTACATTTGGGGATTTTTTTCTCTTTAAAATGTATTCATTCTTAATTTACTATATTTTTTTTCTGTAAAGATATTTATCTCTTGGCTTAAGAGAACAATTGACATTCACAATTTACCTTGAAAATGTTCACAAAGTGAGTCAACGTTAGTTGGGTAGTAAATTCGTTAGCTTTTCAATTATTTTGTTAAACAGATTATAGTGTAGTATTCACTATTAATGTCTACTTTTCTAAATATACATTTATGAATGCAAATTAATTGGCATGAAAATCAAGGGGTAATTGTATGGTGGCAATATTCACTGTACTCTTTAAACTACTGTTTTGTTATTATTTTTCTTCTTGTTTTATTGTTGTTTTATTTATGTGTAATAACTTATGTGTGTATTGTCGCTCTTCAGTTCCTCAATTTATACGTAGCATTTCTTTTTTCTTTTCTTTCTTGAGTTTCTAAATGTATACATAGCATTTCTTTTTTCCTTTCCTTCTTCATTCTAAAAAAATCTGCTTCTGAACAATATTTATATGTGATAAAGTTTATGTGATAATGTACACGTGACATAAAATGCTTTATGTTTTATATAAAAGCCATTTGGCTGACAATAATAACCCATATTTAATTAAGTAATGTAAGCTATTGCATTATTGACAGCTAAGTTTATGTTTGTATATGTCTGTTCTGATCTTCAGTTTTTTAAAAATAATTATACAGAGAAATACATTAAATGAAGGAATTTTTTTTTCATAAATTGTGAATGGCTGGCAAATGAAATACTCAGATAAGTTGATTCATGAATTTACTCAGCATAAGTTTGTTTGTGTTGTTTACAAGTACATTTCATTTGGAACTATTTTCTTTATTGAAAGAACCAAACAAGTGAAAGATTGTATTGAAGGCTTAATTTAAATATGCACATCAGAACATGGAATCTGAAGTGGAATGGGCTCTAGAATGTATTTCCTCATGATACACATGGTATTAAAAGCATCCAAATTAATACACACAAAAGATATTAATGAATTATATTACCTGAGTTTTACTATTTGTGATCAAAAGTACAAGCCCGCGATACCAGCATGAACTGCAGAAACCCTGGTAAAACTTAAACCAATGGTTATAGTTGGTTGAAGGCCTCAGTATCACTGCAAATGAATTCTTCTTCTTCTTCTTCTTTTCTTCCTATTTTGCCTTTCAGCATCGAGGGCAGATATAATTTGCAGTCTTTTGCTCTTCTGTTCGCTTCTGCTGCTGTTATGATTCCTAGTAATTCTAATATTCCATCGATCCATCTTTTTCATGGTCGACCTTTGGGTCTGGTGTTCTCACAACACTTATTGGAGGCTATTGAACACTTATTGTGTTTTGATCACTCTGCCTTGTCACATGGCCAAACTATTTTATCTATTGCTTCTTTATAAATTCTATCTTCTTCTTCTTCTTTCCTTCCTCATCTGCCTTTCAGCGTCGAGGGGAGATATAATTTGCGGTCTTTTGCTCTTCTGTTCGCCTCTGCTGCTGTTATGTTTCCTAGTGCTTCTAATATTCCATCGATCCATCTTTTTCGTGGTCGACCCTTGGGTCTGTTGTTCTCACAACGTTTGTTGAAGGCTCGTTGTGTTGTGTTTTGTTCTTTCTGCCTTGTCACGTGGCCGAACCATTTTATTTGTTGTTTCCTTATATATTCTATGGCTGGGGCTATTCCTAGCTTTTTTCTCCGTTCTTCATTTCTGATATTATCTCTCAGACTGTTTCCTGTCATTCGTCAAACACATTTCATCTCTGTAGAGGTTATTTTTCTTATTGTTCTTGCATCTAGAGTCCAGGTCTGGCATTGGTAGCACAACGTTGGAATGAAGATTGTATTGTATAGTGCTCGTTTTGCCTCCAGAGTTATTTCCTTGTTGGACAATAGTGGTGATAACTGTCCGATGATTTGACAAGCTTTGTTGCATCTTGATTCTATCTCTGCTGTTTGGGAATTGTCGTTTGTCATTAGACTTCCTAGGTATTTGAATTCCTCTACTTGTTTTAGTTGTCTGCCTTCTATAGTTATGTTGATGTTCTGTTTATTTTTGGCGACATTCATGACTTCTGTTTTGTTGATGTTGATTTTCATGTTGTATTTTGTTCCTAAGATGTTGAGTTTGTTTAAGTGTTCTTGTAGGTCTTCTATTGTTTCATGTATTAGTGCCTGGTCGTCTGCAAATAGAAGCTCGTTGATCTCCTCTGTCTCTGATGGGTTGGCTAGCTTGCATATATGGTCCATGTATGTAATAAACAGTAGAGGGGATAGTACGCACCCCTGTCTTACACCTGATCTAACTTCGAAGTGGTCTGTGTAGCCTGTTGCTGTTCTGACCCTGCAGCTGCTGTTGGCGTAGAGACTTTTAATAATGTTGGTTAGATGTTGGCTTACTCCGTATATTGTTAGTATCTCCCACAGTTGTTCTCTGTTTACTCTGTCGAATGCTTTTTCCTGGTCAATGAAGGCTATGTATAAGTTTTGGTTGTGTTCTGTCGTTTTTTCTGCAAGCTGTTTTAGTGTGAATAGTGCGTCGGTACATCCTCTGTTTTTTCGGAACCCCATTTGAGAATCGCTTAACTGTAGTTCTATTATTGGTCTCAGTCTTTTTTCCAAGATTTTGGCGTATAGCTTTCCTACATGGCTGAGCAGAGATATACCTCTATATTGATTGCAGTCTCTTTTGCTACCTTTCTTTTTCCATATTGGTATGATGATTGCCTGTTGCCAGTCTTCTGGGGCTTGTTGTTGGTGCCATGCTGCATTAAATATTCTGTGCAGCCATTGCATTCCTGTTTCTCCCGCTGCTGCTATTATTTCTATTGGAATGTTATCTGTCCCTGGTGCTTTATTTCTTGGTGCATATTTGATTACTTCTTCTATTTCCTCTTTCATGATGTTGGGTTCAGTATTTGTGAGTTCTAGTGTGGTTTTTGTTGAATAAATTCTATGGTGGGGGCTATTCCTAGCTTTTTTCTCAGTTCTTCATTTCTGATTTTGTCTCTCAGGCTGTTTTCTATCATTTGTCTAACATATTTCATCTCTGTAGAGGTAATTTTTCTTATTGTTCTTGCAAATGAATTAAAATCCATAATTGCTCAACCACCCATGCCAGTGGAATCATCAGAATTAAAATTCATCTCATTGAAGGATCCAAATAAAGAAAGGTCCATGCAGTCCCCATCGTAGCAGCTACAGCACACATCAAAAGACATAAGACCAAGCGACACCGAAAGTGAATGCAGCTGAACTGTCCTTTGTCATATGATATCATCATTCATCATAAGCAATTGGAATATCAAAATACGATCCAGATGAAAAACACAGCTCACGGTGTGCACAGAGCACTAAATTCAGTAACTCCAGCACCAAGCCGGACTTGGAAAATGAGGAAACTGCAACAAGGAACACTTTTCAGACTGAACCTCAATGGTTCCTTAATTCAATCTAGATAGATAGGAATGTCACAGTAAGATCTAAAACTAGATTGAAGCTAACTTTCATCACATCAGTCTTCTTATATCCTTGCCAAATGTAGACATTAATAGCATTTTTTAAATTCCAAGCAAGTGTCATGAGTTGTTTTCAAAAAGTCCTGAGTATCTCATACTTAGATCACATTACCAACAAAGAGATCAAACACAGAATTCGAACAAAAATGAATTAATATAATGATGACCTTACCACATTGAAGAAATAAAAACTAAGATGGTACAATCATATTCCTCTTCTGCGATCATGGCTCATTCAAACTGGGACTCCTGATTCTTATATGAAGACAGCTATCTGTTTCAGTGATTTGGTTCCCCTCTTACAGTTTCTCTTCCAGGAAGGTGGGTGTGGGCCACATTGTCCTCCTCAGGCCTGTACACTGGGGGAATCCTGTAGAACATTCTTTGTTGTCATGTGATCCAGGGTACAGTGGCATTGGCTGGTAGTAGCTGATACAATCATATAATTAAATATCATGCAAGGAAATGTGAAACAAAAGGTAATACAAATTGGTGCAGTGAACAGAAATGAAGCTCTTTTGACTTTGTCAAACCAAATATAACGATGAGACACCGAGAAAACTGGAAAATAATAGTTGCATCCATTGATTGTGTTCATTGTGTTTATTAGTTCATCAAATCAAAGTTATCAGTGAGGTGTAGTGAGGCTTTATTTAAAACTGATTTGAAACTTTCTTCTGTAATATACTGTCCTATATAAACACTACATTTTGTTCCAGAAATATAAAAATCCAAACAGTGAATAAAATAAGTAGGGGACAGGCAAATAATTGCAGTGCAGTGGGAAAGCTGTTAGCAGGAGCAAGTGGTGGGGTGTAACGTACACTACTACAAGGTATGGTGACATTTTTACAAAAAGGAACACAACAAAATACTGATGTTTTGGCCTAAATGCGATCTTCTTCAGAAAATGAGAACGACACAAATGACAACGAAATAAAGATAAACTCTACTAAATCTAGGATGAGCGGGACAGGTAAATTAAGGAGACATAAACAGAGGGATACGAGATAAAATGATGGAACGAAAGAGAGATGTGCTACATATCAGAGGATAAAAATAGATATGTGAAAACTGGTAAACTAATATATATATATATATATAATTAAGCGAGACTTAACTACGGGAAGATCCAAAAACTGAATAAATTATAATTAATTAATGAATAAACATGTTCTGATTAATAAGTAGGTATCAGTAAAGATAGTATAATAAATTATGATAAGTAAGTATAAGTAAAGATAATATTGTATATTATAATAAGTAGATTTCAATAAAGACAGTCCCGAAGTATGTATTGTACAGTATTTGAAGTTTGGGATGGACAGCTCTCCTGTTTGTTATTAGTTATTACCTTCAGTTGAAGTTTGTCTGAAAGGGAACTAACTCACTGTGGTAGTGTGGTAATGACTACGCTGCTCTTGTTCTCAAAATATCTTACAAAAGAAACTGTGAATTTATAGGACGTTTTAGAGACAGTTTTAAACAGATAGGGAGAGATATGAAAAGAAACTGAAAGTGGTGTAAAGTGTTTTAGACTGTTAAAGGAGTCTCTTATGGTATTGGTATGACAAGCGATCTAACAGCTTTACCAAGCTCATCTTACATAGACAATCAAAGACGGAAGATACAGAGGGAGAAAAAGCAGGAAATGGATTGATAATTGTAGTGGATGAAAGCATTGAACTGGGAAAACATTTAAATAAATAAATATTTTTGCACAGAAAGGAGAAGAATGGAAACAGTAACATCTCACTATGATGGTGCCATAAAGACTTCCAAGAGAGCTGAAACATTAGGCAAGGCAACACAAGAAATGTTCCTTTGACAAATTATAATTAAGACTTTCTTTGTTCTACTCATCCTCTATAAACATGTCTGTAGATGATTCATTGAGCTGGCTTATTTGTTTTCTCACCTCATCATTTCACTTGTGGGCTAACTGGATGTGTCCTAACTCTTAAGTTATTTCCTATTTAAAACTTGTATCCATGAACATTTTTTTACTTTTGATGTCAAAATATGTTAACTTCTACTTCTACTACTAATAATAATAATATAGAAGCTGCTTTATTATTTTGTTTGGTGAGAATGTTAAATAACAAGTCATCACCAAACATACATCTTAAATTTTAATGAAGACTAATGACTAATGAAGATGCAATAGATGGCAGGAAGTGAGCTTGTACAATCATAAAAACACATAAATGTTTTTTTAAAAAATGGCGCTCATTACATAAAAAGTACATTTAATTCTACATTTTATTGAGAAAAATACAAGAAAATGTAAGAACCTTATAATGTCTCAAGTGTGGTGTATAGATAAAATAGTGTCTATATTTTTATGACCAAAAGCATTGGGTAATTTAGTTAGCACTATAAACAAGTGTAGTTGGGAAAAACACCTGAATGAGCTACTGATGTTCGGACAACTTGTGTTCGATTCCCACTGGAAGCAGTGTGAATTGTACTCGTGGTAGGAAAAAATGCATCGTGAATTTTGATGCTTGAAGCGACACTATCCAGAAGTCTCCAAACACTTCTGGATAGGTGGCCGAGCACATATGGGTAAAAACTCACGTGCTAAGACGCCAATTCAAGTCTCATTCTTTGCCTTTATTTTACCAGTGTAGAGATAGAAAGTTGTAGAGAGACATAATCATCTACACCAATAGGCATGGTAGTTAATGATGAGAATGATGATTAAGTACTACACCTCTCTTGTTCTCTCTCAGAATAAAAATTCTCTAGTACCTGTTTAAGACTGAGTGAACCTAGAATGTATTAAACCCAACCTCTTGATTAAAATCAACCTCTTGTTCTCAATACTCTAATTAACTAATCTACTCTACTAATTTTTAATCTTTTAATAGACAATTGAATTGATTAGAATTGTCAGTTTTATTTTTCTACACAAGAATGCCTTCCAATGATGGGGATTGTTCAGTTAAACTTCACGCTGATTCTTCTTGGTTATCAATGCTAACATCCAACATCATCAAGTACATGCCTTCTGGCATTTATGATCATGACTCTCCACAACTTTCTATCTCTACAGTTGTTTATCACATTTGTTGTTGACTTTCAATCAAATAATTCTCTTATAATGTCTGTTATCCTGCCTGTCTGTTTCTAGTTATCTATTCTTCCCCATTTTTTTCAAATTGTTTTATTCCAGTTGCTTCCTTCTACATCATCATCATCATGTGCCATACCGGTTGGCTTTGGCGATCATGTCCTTCCACAATCTTCTATTCACAGTGCATCGTATCAATTCTGTTGTTGACTGTTTTCCATGCCATGACACCAAGCTATCCAGTATTTTCTCTCTGTTGCACTTGTTTCAGACTTGTTTATTTTTATGCTGCATGATGGTGATGATTGTTTCTTTGATATGACCATTACTTCTGCTTTCTTACTATTCAGATTGAGACATTTCTTGTTGCTTTCTTGTACTATTATGTCTATTATTTCTTGTAGTTTATTGTCTGTCTCTGCTATTAAGACTGTGTCATCCGCAAATTGCAAATTATTTATGTTGTGACCGTTGGATCAATTCCTTTTTTGTCTACTATTGATCTCATAATATGTTCGCTGTAAAGTGAAAACAAATCCGGCGACAGAACACAGCCTTGTCTGACTCCTTGTTTTATAAATTGAAATTGTCCTGTTTGGTTGTTAATTTGTATTGCTGTTGTTTGTTGCCAGTACATGTTTTTTTATGATTCGCAGATCCTTGCCATCAATGTTTAATTTATCCAGCATATTTATTATTTCCATGTGCTTTACTTTGTCAAATGATTCCGTGTAGTCATTAAAGCACATATATCTTTCTTCACCTCTATAGATCTTTCTATCAATGTTCTTAAGATGTATATTGCATTACTGGTGCCCTTTCCTTCCACAAATAGACATTGTTCCTCACTTATTTCTGGTTTTATTTTGTTCCTTACACGTCTCATGATGATTCTTAGTAATATTTTAGTCATATAAAAAATATGGACTAGATATGAATATAAAAAAGACTAAAACTATGATCATAAACAAAGAAAATTCTCAAGACCTACAATTAA
The DNA here is from genome assembly GCA_032433765.1 of Megaustenia siamemsis. Classification (NCBI taxonomy): domain Eukaryota; kingdom Metazoa; phylum Mollusca; class Gastropoda; order Stylommatophora; family Ariophantidae; genus Megaustenia; species Megaustenia siamemsis. The sequence goes on along the minus strand of JAVIAB010000139.1, from coordinate 700,185 downwards.
ATATCAAAGTTGAAGGAATACATCTAGAGACAGTCCAGAGTTACAACTATCTGGGACAAACTATAACCAGTGATGGAAAATGTACAACTGAAATAAATAAAAGAATAGGAATGGCAAAAAGTAATTTCAATGTTTTAAAACAACTAAAAATGAAAAAAGAACTATTAAACACAATTAGAGCAAGACAAATGAAATTTTTTGGTCATGTTAAAAGACACAAGAGTCTAATAAAAGTAATATTAGAAGGGAAAATACAGGGTAAAAGAGGCCGAGGCAGACCAAGACTAACATGGACGAGTAACATCAAAAGATGGACAAGTCAGCCTATGGCAATCTGCACCATCAAAGCAAGAGACAGAGTGGAATGGCGCCCCATGGTAGTCAACCTTCGATGTGGAGAGGGCACTCGATCATGATGATGATGATGACAATGGCTCATGAGACTAATAATGTGATGGTCTTCACAATCAGTGGCGCCTTACTTCTTCGGTATGGCTACAAAGATAGATTTTAGTAGATCTTCGGGTATGTGTCCAATGTTGTATATGTCATTGAGTAGTTTTGTTATGACTTGTACTCCTAGCTCTCCTAATCTTTTTTTCTAACGTCGTTAGCTGTCCTTCTTGGCAGTGACTGTACTAGTCGGAGATAGCAACCATTGTCTCTATACATGAGATCCTCTGCCTGCCATCGCGGTGTGGGTACCATAACTGGCACTACTTGTCGGCTGCTCCCACAACACCATCCACCACCTGCTCCAATGGCTTCACATAACCCTGATAGTGATAGGTGGGCTAAACGGGCGCTCCACCTTACCCAAGGGTGTCCCGAAGACTAGCGGTGGAAAAGAAACGTCTTACTCCTCCTTTGGTAGGGCAGAACTCTACCCCGCCAATCCTTCTACATAGCAGCCAAAAATTATGTTTGTTTCCTCCTGATGTTAGCAACAACCTCTTTTGTTTTAGCTTTAGCCTCCTTTGGAACATTCTTTTTACAATTTTTAGCTGTTCACATAATGTTTTTTTGTGTGTAAAACCATAACCATAATTTTGTTGTTTCCAGCCATTGTCTTGTCTGTTGTCCAATTGTCCATGACCCACTTCAATATTTTATGACTGACTTTTCATAACACAGAAGAACTATTTTTTTTCTCACCCCTGTTGTTAAATATGAGATGCATAATATCTTTATCATTCTTTGGAAATCATCCTATGCCTGTGCTAATCTGTACATTATCTCTGCTGTACGTCTACCATGAAAAAAACAAAAGAAATAGAAAAAAAGTTGAACACATTTGAAAATAAATGTCTAAGGAAAATACTTGGTATAGTGTGGAATGAATTCAAAACAAATGAGGCAATTAAAGAAATTGCCAAACAACCACTAATATCATCAGTAATCAAGAAAAGACAATGGACATATGTTGAACATGTGATGCGAAGAAATAATAATTAAATAGCAAAGTAAGCCCTCAAGTGGGAAACAACAGGTAGGAGGAAAAGAGGCCAACCCAGAGAAACACTGAGAAGAACATTGATCAGAGAGGCAAAGGCGGCAGGAATAGGCTCCCTCAATCAGATTGAGATACTTGGACAGAAAGAGACAAATGGCGAAATTTGATAAATGATCTTTGTAAAGATTGAGACTGCTAGAAAGAATTTTGAAAAAGAGAAAGAGTATCTGAGTCTATGCCCTATGGGCCTATTATGGCTCAAAAGTCGATAGATGGACATCCACCATATGAGGTTAAAATCACCTCATTTTACTCATATCTTATATCAATAATCTAATTACTGTTCACTTACTTTAATGGTACATTTAAGAGAAGTTTTTTTTTCCCTTTGTTATAATTGAGATAGAATTGTTAGAATGAGCTTATGCTACAGCTTCATGTATAAAATTGTAGCTTGAGATTGTGACTACAGCTCTGAGATGGTTCACTGAGATGCTCCAGTGAGATGCTCTGTAATGGTTTTAGGTTCTCAGTCTATGAGGAATGTTAAAAATTTATGATTGTAAATAAGAGTAATGATATAATATATTAGAAAAATGTGTAGATTCATTGACTTATTTGTATCAAGATTCGTAACAGCGAAAGAACATATGCACTAGCATCAAAGGCTCAATGATGGAGACTCAAAGCATGGATATCTATCTATCTATTTATTGACCTTTTGAGCCGTGGATGGCTCATAAGGCATAGACCCAGATACTCTTTTTCTTCTTCTAAATTTTATTTCTAACAGTCTCAATCCTTGCAAAGATCTTTTATCAAATCTCGCCATTTGTCTCTGTTCTGTGCAAGCATCTCAATCTCATTGAGGGAGCCGATTCCTGCTGCCTTTGCCTCACTGATCAATGTTCTACTTAGTGTCTCTCTGAGTCAGCATATTTTCCTCCTACCTGTTGTTTCCATAGATATGGAAAAGGTGAAATGATTCATATCTTATAGAGAAAACAAGTGCAGACAATTAATGAGTGTAGTGCCCTGAGAATGTGAGAACTGACACAGTACAAATTAAACCAGTTATTTATGACTAGTTATGGACAGTTAGATCAGAAGTACTATACCGGTCAGTATCATTTATTGCATGCTAAACGTCATGTGAGCTTTAAGGCTCAAATGCAGCAGGAGACCTCACCTGAAGGTCTCTACCCAGGCATGCCCACACACTAGAGTGTCAAGAGGCTAAAGGACTGAAACATTAGCTTGACAGAGACACTTTTGATGATCAATTTGCCTCCTGTTGCAAAATTATATATATATATATATATATATATATATATATAAGTGTTTTCTATCATCAGGATATATGTATAAATATGTATATATATATGTGTAATTAATGTTCCCTAGGAGGTGTCCTTAAATAAACCCTTAGTTTTTCCTTAAATAAACCCTTAGTTGTCTTTATACAAACCCTTAGTTGTCCTTATATAAACCCTTAGTTGTCCTTTCACAAACCCTTAGCTTTCGTTATATAAACCCTTAGTTGTCCACACACAAACCCTTAACTATCTTTTTACAAACCCTTTATTGTCTTCTCACAAACCCTTAACTGTCCTCTTAGAAACTTTTAACTGTCCTCTTTCAAACCCCGAATTGTCCTTTTTCAAATCCTTAACTGTCCTCTTACAAACCCTTAATTGTCCTCTTCAAACTCTTAATTGTCTTCTTTCAAACCCTTAATTGTCCTCTTTCAAACCCTTAATTGTCCTCTTTCAAACCCTTAATTGTCCTCTTCAAACTCTTAACTGTCCTCTTATAAACCCTTAATTGTCCTCTTTGAAACCCTGAATTGTCCTCTTTCAAGCCCTGAATTGTCCTCTTTCAAATCTTTATCTGTCCTCCTACAAACTCTTAATTGCCCTCTTCAAACTCTTAATTGTCCTCTTACAAACCCTTAATTGTCCTCTTTCAAATCTTTAACTGTCCTCCTACAAACCCTTAATTGTCCTCTTCAAACTCTTAATTGTCCTCCTACAAACCCTTAATTGTCCTCTTACAAACCCTTAATTGTCCTCTTTCAAATCTTTAACTGTCCTCCTACAAACCCTTAATTGTCCTACAAACCCTTAATTGTCCTCCTACAAACCCTTAATTGTCCTCTTACAAACCCTTAATTGTCCTCCTACAAACCCTTAATTGTCCTCTTACAAACCCTTAATTGTCCTCCTACAAACCCTTAATTGTCCTCCTACAAACTCTTAATTGTCCTCCTACAAACCCTTAATTGTCCTCCTACAAACCCTTAATTGTCCTCCTACAAACCCTTAATTGTCCTCCTACAAACCCTTAATTGTCCTCTTTCAAACCCTTAATTGTCTACTAATGAGAATTGAGCATGTTTAGGTTTGTTTGCAACAATGGCAGTCCTTCATCACGATCAATTAATCATTAGAAAGCATATACATTTATTTGTATGCAGATTGTCTGCAGTTTCATGAAAGAGATTAAGTCCAGTGAGAAAGTATGAATTTCTTGACCCATCAGAGGTTTCTTACTCTATGTTGTGAGATGTTTTGTCTTACCATCAAAAATAAACAAAATTATTGTAGGTTTATTATATGAAACCAAAATATTTACCAGTGCTACCAATGACAGACCTGGACCCTAGATGCAAGAACAATAAGTAAAATAACCTCTACTGAGATGAAATGTGTTAGACGAATGACAGGAAACAGTCTGAGAGATAAGATCAGAAATGAAGAACTGAGAAAAAAGCTAGGAATAGCCCCCGCCATAGAATATATAAGGAAACAACAGATAAAATACTTTGGCCACATGACAAGGCAGAAAGATCAAAAACAACACAACGAGCCTTCAACAAACATTGTGAGAACACCAGACCCAAGGGTCAACCACAAAAAAGATGAATCGATGGAATATTAGAAGCACTAGGAAACATAACAGCAGCAGAGGTGAACAGAAGAGCAAAAGACCGCAAATTATATCTCCCCTCGACGCTGAAAGGCAGATGAGGAAGGAAGAAGAAGAAGAAAATATTTACAAATTGGATGATTATAATTTAGTAAAATAATAGTCCTTTTCAAAACTTAGAGATAGCATTATATTATATGTTTTTTTTTAAACTTCATTCTTAGAAATATCAAAAATGATTCCTTTCATGAGGGCACCATTAATTTTCAAGTGATAGTTATAAATATGAGTGTATTAATAGATAGTAAACTATCATATTAATTAAACAAACAATTGAGATTCTTCTTGCCCATAAGCAAAGTTGTCATGTGGTTGTTCTCCTATAGGGGAACCCACAATTTTATATTTAGTATGGTCTCATTTGGGCAGCGGACATCTTTCAATGCATTATACTGACTTTAGTCTCGTAAAATGTGTGTTGCAGACTGTGGTGTTTGTTCATATGTACACATATTTATGTTTCTAAAATTGAACTTTGTGTACATGTGATTTTGAAGTAGATAATGTTTTTCTCTTAGTCTGAAGATGATGACCTTTTCCTTTCAATCAAATTAGTGGTAATAATCCTGACCAGGTTTGGTGCTTTTGCTCCATTTAATCATATTGATCTTGTGCTGGTATGTAATCAGTAAGCTAAGATGTTCCATTCTGCTAAAATCCTTGGCCAGAATTTCATCTTTATTATTTCATGGCATACCACAGTGAGATGTCATCCACAATTATAATACAATTTTTAGCTACATAGTTTTTGCTAGATTTCATGTGAGGAAAGTGCTAAAACAGAATGCTCAAGTTATTCAAAGTTTTTGCCAGAAATGGAGTTGTTAAATTTTACTCCAAGTTTGTTAATATAACCATATTTGTTAATTCAATTTCACAATTAACATAAGCTTTTTTTTGCATTACTGGCGAAAGTGTCTTTATATATTTATATATATATATATATATATATCTATAAAAAAAAAAAGAAAATGAGTAAAGAGCCCCCGTCATGCCTAGTGGCATATAGGGAATATGGTGTTAGTGACCATAAATTTTACAGACCTTTAGCACATGATTTTTTTGGTAATGTGGTCAGTATTACGCTCGTGCTGCTTTACTTTCCCAGAAAAAAATCTGGTACCCATTTAAGGCTTGGTAACCCGGAAGCCATCGGTTGGGATCGAACCCTACCTCTTGTCCTTTGTAATCCAGTTCACTAACCACTGAGCTATATATATTTATAGCTCCATTTTAATTCTACTATTTCTTAGCAAAAGATTGTTTGTTCCTTTCTTAGATAAAATTTTTCCCTCTTTCTCTCAAGATAAATTCCTTTCAACCATCAGTTCATGTTTGTGTTTTTTTAGGATATTTGAACACATGAGTTTATGCTTGAAGGCTTAGAATAAAAAGGATGATGTTCAACAAATGATGAGACATTTAAAAATGTAATATCAAAATTTCATAAAAACTTTTTGTCTCTTGAATTTAAAAAGAATTTATATTTCTGGTATTTAATCCTTTTTTTTTAATCTCCTGGGAATTTCTGTTGATTGGGGATTAAACACTACATGAAAATATAACATGAACTTTATTATTATTTGTCTGACAGCAGCAAAACAATTTTTACTTCAAAAATGTGTGTATATTTGAGTCTAAAACAAATCTAAAGGTACCATGCAGACTTGGATTATCTATCTTTGTACAGTGAATAATAATTATGTTACAGTCTCTATCTTATTTTACTTTCATCCAAAGTTGAAAGAAAAAACATCATTTGGTTTTAAAAGAAAACATGTTTTTAATGTTGTTATATAATTTATATATAATTTATATTTAATTACATGTATTTCATTACAATCAGTTTTTGTCATTTTAAAAATATTAATGTAGCATAATAGGAAAGAGCAAAACAATAACACAAATATCTCCTAAAAAATGTGATTAGTTCAAAATGTTTAAACTGAAATTTTGAAAACAAGCCCAAAACAAATTTAAAAATAAGAAAGTAATAAAAATATTGCATATGATTTTTACTTGACTCTACTCAGCATGAAATGAGCATCAGTTTATACCCAACAAATGTAGGCATTATAATGAAAGATTCTTCAAAAATAAAACAGAATTAAAATTTCAGCAGATAAGAAATGGTAGAGGAGAAAAGCATTTTTAAATATTTGGGACAAATTGCTTAAAAGAACATAAATAAGCATTCGCATTTTTTAGCATTTCAGGGTTAAAATAATGCTAATTGTTACAAATTATTTTCTCAAATTCTCAGAAAGGAAATTAAAAATATAATGCAAGACATTAGTAATTATTACAAATATTTATATGTTTATCTGCTCACACGTTCATATATCTCCATGATTTGAGTTTTTTTTTTTTTAAATCCATTATGTCAGCTAATGAGCATAAACATATTCTCAGCTATCTATATATGTCAATGAAGAAGGTTTTGTTGGGAAAAGTTTCTGACAGGTTCTCTAGCAATGGATTATCTTGAGGTAGTGTGTAAATACTTTCTTTTTGTAAAATCTACATTATGGAGTTAGTCAGTTTTGAGAATTTTTATAAAGCTCAATTGGTTGTTCCAAACTTTTCAAAACCTGTAAACAAATTCAAAATGGTTTTTTTTAAACAATGATTCTAGCCCACTATTCAAATGTGATGCTCAATGTGTGCTTCTTGACTGTTCATTCATATAGCCTGTTATTATAAAATTAATGCTCCTGTTGCATGTAACATCATGTTAATGTATATCTTGAGTTAACTTATTCTAATGTGTGTCTCAGTTACGCTTGTTAACAATCTGTGTTATAATAGTATCAACATTATTATCATCACATTAAAATTATTCAAATAAATGCATAATGGATAGCTCACAAAGCCCTTTCCATTGTACTGTACGGGTTACTTTCATAATATCATCCTGGACTATTAAAGTTCCCACAGCAGAGTTTGAATGTATATGCTAAATTCATTCATTGTAATGCAATATTACTAAACTTTATTATTTTTACTACTTACATATTTTTGTTACATATAATTTTGCATTTGCGTGTTCTTGTGTAGGTAATAACGATTAAGTAATAGTTAGTGTCCATTTTATATATTTATATATTATGGGCCAATATTTTCTGTCATATGTTATTTACGAAAAGCATCTAACATATTTTTTATTCACAAGATTAATGAATGAAGATTATCAGTTTATTAGTTTATGTGTTATCTGATGTTCACTGTGTAATATTTTTGTTTGCATAATGTACCCTTACACATAATGCTATGGTGAATAATGTAATTACCATTGACTGGGATACTTTTGTCAAAAGATAAAGATTATTTTTTGCTCTTTTCAGACAATGAGAATATTGCAGTTTCTGAAAGGTTTAAACTCTTCATTATTGTAGTTTCAATATAAAGAATAATGTTTTCAATTTAATTTTTTTTTCTTACAAATCAATGTAAGATTTTTTGCCATTAAAGCTTACTTGCGTTACATACTATTAAGATAAAATTATCAAATTTTAACATTCTTAATCACATTACTATCAATTGACATAAAGTTTTTGCTTTTGTTTTTAACATGTTTTTAAATATTTTTTTCATTATTTATATGAATTTACTTGTTTATTTAGTGTGTATGCCATTTATGCTAAATATCACAGGTGAAATTAATTACAAACTTAAATAAATGGGTTCCTTTTTTTTTAGATTTGCTATTCTTTTAAATATACTTGTTCTTTAATTTATTTTTAAAAATATATATTAATTTATACTTTTTAGTGCTATGTTCACCAGTCACAACTTGTGAATGTGGATTATTCTGTATTTTACTTTATAATTTTTATTTAATTTCTCTATGCCTAGTTAAGTTGTTAAAATGTCCACGTTCTCTTGGCAATCATTTTACTGATAATGCATATAATAATGTACTACCATATTATCACAGTTAGTGATGGATCTTAGTAACATCTTCAGGTAAACAGTCTATGAACTTAAGTATTTTTCTTGTCCTTCCATTTCCATTCTGCATTTTTATAATTCTGCTTCTTATTATAAGCTATTACTTTCCTTCCTCCCATAATTTATGCTTCTTTGTTTTTTATTCTGGAATTACCAGAATAAAACACATGGTTTTCACCCACTCTAGTTCACTTTTCATTCAACTGAAAGTTACTAAGTGCTATCATGCCATATGCTCCATATTGATCACTCATGTATGCTTAAACCCTTTAAACATTTTTTCTCATTACCATATCAAGCACTTAGGGAGCCACGATAGCTCAGTGGTTAGTGAACTGGACTACAACAGACAAGGGGTAGGGTTCGATCCCAACCGACGGCTTCCGGGTTTACCCAGCCTTAAATGGGTACCGGATTTTTTCTAGGAAAGTAAAGCAGCACGAGCATAATACCGACCACATTACCCCAAAAATCATGTGCTGAAGGTCTGTAAAGTATAGGGTCACTAACACCATATTTCCCTATACGCCACTTGGCGTGACGGGGGTACTTTACTTTATTTTATATCAAGCACTTGGGGAGCCTAGATGGCTCAGTGGTTAGTAACCTGGACAATTAAATGCAAGAGATTGGGTTCAGTCTTCATCACTGGCTTTCAGGTTTACCCAGTCTTAGATGGGTACTGGATTTTTTTCTGAGATAGAAAGACACCACTGGTGTAATATTGACTACATTATCCAAATAATAATAATCAGAAGGTCTAGAAAAAATATGGGCACTAACACCATATTCACTATGAACTACAACATGATGTGACTGGGCTCTTTCTATATCAAGCACTTCTAAGATGCAATGGCAATGGTGCTGAAGTTAATGTTACAACATGTGAGGTTAAATACTTTGAGACAAACAAATATGTCACAAATAGAGATGTGAAGTAAAATTAGTACACCAGAAAAATTGTGTAAACGACATCCTGCATCAAATGAAACAAACAAGTAGAATCATTTAATCATCCATGGAAAATGGAGAGAAATATGTTTCCATTGTACAATAGCAGATGATTATGCTTTAGAAGAAATATAATATCAAGGGACAAATCAATAGACAACACTGCACAAATCATGGAGAAAAAAACAATGGACAAGTCAATAGGTAACATTGTGCAGATAATAGGGAAAAATATGGGGACAAGTCAATAGACAACACTGCACAAATCATGGAGAAAAAAACAATGGACAAGTCAATAGGTAACATTGTGCAGATAATAGGGAAAAATATGGGGACAAATAAATAGACAACACTGCACAAATCATGGAGAAAAAAACAATGGACAAGTCAATAGGTAACATTGTGCAGATAATAGGGAAAAATATGGGGACAAATCAATAGACAACACTGCACAAATCATGGAGAAAAAAACAACGGACAAGTCAATAGGTAACATTGTGCAGATAATAGGGAAAAATATGGGGACAAGTCAATAGACAACACTGTACAAATCATGGAGAAAAAAACAATGGACAAGTCAATAGGTAACATTGTGCAGATAATAGGGAAAAATATGGGGACAAGTCAATAGACAACACTGTACAAATCATGGGGGTAAAACATAGTCTTATAACTAGCAGGAGAACACACATAAGTGAAGAAAATGGATTTTAATTCTTCTGATACTGGATATAACCAAAGAACCATATCCCTTTAGGATAAATAAGAATATAAGACCAGTAGTCAATGGGTTTAAAAAAATGGCACTGGTACAGCAGCAAATAAATTTTTATATTTGGGAGTAGAAATGTCAGGGAAGAAAACAGCAATTCTACAATAAATAATGTAAACACACTTTTATAACAGACAGATTTGAGGAGAAACATAGGACAACAATGAAAGAATAAGCAGAAAATATTCCTATAGATACAAAGAAGGTAACCGGAATAATTAATTATCACACTTGAGACAATATTTGTGAAACAATGATTGCCAATGTCTTTTAACATTGGGCAGATGTTCTTGATGATTCTACTTTGCTAACACAATGGTGTATTTAAAAGCACAAACTCGTTGAAAAAACATACAGCTGTGTACTTCTCCATCTTTGTTTACTTACAGACATCCGGTCCACATTGATGATTCCAAATATCAACAGTCAACTCAATATCACAAACACCTCCATAAAGATTTTCATGGAAAGAGACTGGATGCTTCCATATGTTATATCTTGCATTACTGTATGTTGAGCAGGTCTGCAGTTATTGTTCTGCAGGCATGAGACAGGTATCATATGTGCATGTATTTGTGTCCCACTCCTGTAAGTGCTTCTAAGCCAGTTTGACTGATTACATATTCTAAAAATGGTGGCTTGATCAAACCTGTATAGTTGACATACACCATTTGTTTTATGGCCTTCAGGTCCTGTTTTCCATCCAGATTTAAAACTGATTGATTGCTTCATAAATTGCCACTAAATCCTCTTGTTCCTCCTTCTTCTCTTGCAAAATTTCCCATTTCTTCATTGTGCAGAATTTTGCATTGCTGATACCCACTATATTGTTATCTGTTTATGACTGTTAGTTACTCTTTCATGTGTGTTTATTAGGTCTTCAGTTGACCACTGATGTGAAGAGTAAATTATAAAATATTTCTTGTGTTTCTATTCTGAAAAGGTAAGAAAATGATTTCAGCTATTATTCAACATATTTTCCATACAACATTCAAAAAATTAACACACGATTGTTGCTGTGCAATACAATATACTTATTCTTAGCATCAAAATATGATTTAATAAAGATGTTTTTCAATTAAAGAGATATATAATTTTATAATCAAAATAAAGTTAAAAGAAATAATTTGTTAAGATATTATTTTATATATTATCAAACAAGTTAAAATGTTATGGCCATAGTTATGGTTAATCAAAGGCCCCAGTATCACTGCAAAGGAATGAAAATCAATAATTGCTCAACCGCCCATGCCAGTGAAATCATCCGAATTAACATCTCATCGAATATCCAAACAAAGAAAGGCAGTTGTAGTTCTCTTCATAGCAGATACAGCACACATCAAAAGACATAAGGTATTTCCACACCGAATTAATGCATCTGAACTGTCCTTTGTCACACAATATCATCATTCATCGTAAGCAATCGGAATATCGAAGCACCATCTGGATGAAATACACAGCTCATGGTATGCACAGAGCACTACTCAGTAGCTCTGACAGCAAGCCAGACTTGGAATATGAGGAAACTGCAACAAGAAACATTTTTCAGACAGTGACTCAACGTTAAAATGTAGAAACTGCAGACACTTTAGGGATATTAAGATTTTAAAGTTAATCTGAGGGTAGAGGCAAAATGGAGGGGAGGATGGGAAAATGGAAAGATATTGGTAGAGTAGATCAGTGATGAAGATGATATTGTAGCAATTGATAGCCACAGTTATAACAGGATGTTATAAAATGTATGTTAAGTATTGGAAATAGAAATCAGAGCTGTAGAAATTTGAGATAAACATTTGTTATATCAACATTAGTTTGTATCATTGAATATGTTTTGAAATTATTCAATTTACTTTAAGAAGGTAAGCACATAAAATATATATACAAAATATGAAACATTATGTGGGGCCATGAGTAGAGCTGCAGAGAACAAGTAAAATAAACATAAAATGGTAAAGAGCAGCTAAACTAATAGAAAGACAAGACAAACTACATTTTGGCAAAAAACTTCATCAGGTATAACAAACAAACTATTCCAATTTAACAAAGAAATCCAAGCCTGAAAACACAACACTGATCTAAAAATATAGTTTAATTTACTTCAGTTTACTTTAAATTTTATTTTACTAATAGAATCTTACACTGAATATCTTACAAGGATGGTAGTTTATATCTACATTATAAAGTGTTATTTATCAACATTTATTATTCTAGAAATTATTTTTCATAACAACTATCACTTTTTAAATTAATATTATCAACCACTGAAAATGTTGATGTTTTATTGAGCTTAAATTGTTGGAAAGTTTTTATTATCAAGAATTTTAAAATATCACATGTGTGTACTTTTAGATTATTTGTTGCTGATTTAAGGAATATATCTGTCTTGCATGACTTTTGAAGAAAGCCATATTTATTTTTGCCCAGTGAAGGTGGGCTGTAAAATAAAATAAGGAAGGAAAATTTCCTTTAAAAAATGTATAAGATTTTTATGCAACATATCTTTGTAAGAAGAAGTAAGAAAAGAGAATTACTATATTTTATGGTGAGTCAATCTTGTCATATGAAAGTGTTCCTTGAACAATCAGGGAAAAAACAGAAATGTGGTTTTCACAGAAAAATGTTAAGAATACCATGGTTAGCTAAGAAGAGTAATTAGGATGATTTAAAAGTGACCAGGACGAAAGTAGGTATCATTTTCAAATTACCTAAAAAAGGCAAACATAAAGATTGTATTAACTGGAGAGGAATTTCACTTTTATCAGTTGCCTCCAAGGTTTTCTGTAGAATCATGCTGAACAGAATAACAGATGTTGTAGATAATATTATGCGCAAAGAACAAGCAGGATTCAGAAAGGGGGGTAACTGTCTTGATCAAATATTGACTCGAAGGATAATACTAGAAAAACACATACAGAAAAACGCATACAGAAAAACACATACAGAAAAACAACCCACAAATCTGTGAAATCAATTCCATTGATTTTAAAAAAGTGTTTGGCAGCATACATAGATTGACCTTGTAGAATATCTTGAAACATTACGGAATACCACAAAAAATTACCAACATTATAAAAGACATACATGACGACCATACTTGCGCAGTTCACACAGAGGAGGGAATGTGTGATTGGTTTCGAATTGAAACAGGAGTAAAACATGGATGTATACTATCACCATTACTATTTGGAATTACCATTGATTACATAATGCGTAAAAAAAAACTATCTTTACAACACATAGTACCATTGCTGGTGTATGTCGGAGGACAACGATAGAACCAGAGGGATAAAGGCCGCTTGATCAAATAGTCGCCACAACGTGTAAGACTCAGGATTTTTATTTCACCCACAATAGAAAAAATCCTTTGTGTCTACCGTGGTTTCGAAAACCATACGCCGGCTTTTCAGCCAGCGGAACAATGGTTTTAGCCGCACTGCCATAGGCACCTCACATAATGCATAAATGTTGCAAAGTCAATAATGTCTTTAAATTGTATGACGAGAATTACTTGGAAGATCTAGATTTTGCAGATGATATAGTGCTCCTAAGTGACAATATCAACAAGATGCACAATATCACAGACACCTAATCATCCATGGTGGAAAAAATAAAATAGACTCAAAATCAACAGGGATAAAACAAAAATATTCAAAAATAACAATTGTCCAGAGAGCAATATATATACAACAATCGCTAGGCATTAGAAAGAGTAGACCACTATATATATATATATATATATATATATATATATATATATATATATATATATATATTGATAGTATTATACATAGTGACAGAATTGAAACAACGAAGGAGATCAGAAGCAGGATAACAAAAGCAGCAATGAATTTTAAAAACCTGGACCAAATCTTGAAATCAAAAACACTAAGTAAGGAAACCATTCTTAGAATATTCAATTTAAATGTATTATCAACACTTACCTATGCGTGAAAGCTGGAAAACAACAAAAGAGTTTGAAAAAAACACAAAAACTCAACGTTTTTGAAGATAACTGCCTAAGAAAAATACTGTGTACAATGGAATGTATTCAAGACCAATATAGAGATAAGAGAAATGGCCTTACAATTAGGAAGAGAAGGTGGACATATGTCGGTCATGTGCTGAAAAGAGATAAAAAGAGAATTCCAAAATAGGTTCTTCTATGGGAAACATCAGGATACAGTAAAAAAGGAAGACCTGTAGAGATAGTGAAAGAACACTTTAATAAAAGCTTAGCAGGCATAGACTCATTAGATAAAATCGAACATCTCGCCCAGAATAGAGATAGGTGGAGAAAAACACTACAAACCCTATATGACGTCTAACAGCTTGGGAGAGATCAAGATCAAGAGGTCAAGATCCAGATAAAAGTGACCAGGAAAAAACACACTTTTTATTAACATCAGAAGGAATCACTCATTACATCCACAAAATAAGTAGAAAAGAGCTGGAATATATATAACAACATGACAAAATGAAGAAAGAAGAGAAAGAGGAATGTAGAGAACAAAGATAACAAATAGCTTTGGAAAATGGCATGATAGAATACCATTAACTGATTTGAATATAGAGACCAAATATGGAGAAACATGTTTACCTACTCTAGCAGGCATGGTACATGAAGAAGAAGAAGAAGAGGAAGAAGAAGAAGAAGTGGTAGAATAGTTATGTTTTTAACCTGATATGGTCAGGACCAGGCTTTTTTTCAGCCATTGCAATTTGGAATATCTTTGAATAAACTTTATAGACTTCAACAGTCCCAATATTTTTATAAGAAACTGAAAACTAAAACTACCACCAATTTACATTATCACAATATGGTTGTTGATAATGATGATACATGTGTAAATGTTCATACGCCAGAGCTTCAGAGGTCTGGTATATTAAAGTTTTATCATTTTGTGGGTGGTAGTTCAAGTTAACATGTTTATTGAAAAGTAAAGCATTTGCCAGAACTATTGGACTTGAAGCTGTGAACTATATCTATCTATCTATATATTGACCTTTCGAGCCGTAGCCGGCCCATTAGGGCATAGACCCAGATACTCTGTCTCTAAGAACGATATGCCCTTAAATTCTGTATGATTATGTGTTACTAAATATAATTGTCAATATATAAATGAACTTAAAAAGAAAATTGTTGCATAACAGGACAATATTGGTAATAAGGTGTATTAATATTTGAACATAGTACTTAAAAATTATCAGGAGCTTAGCTCCACAGTTAAATTAGATTATTACTTTAATATAAAAGATGTCCACATTATCTGGTGATTATCTTTTTTTTTATGTTATATGAGACATAAAAATGTTAGAAGATGATGTAATTGAAATACGATATATTTGAAAAATATTAACTAAGAATAATATAAACAGCTAAGAAAACTATAATCATGTATTGAAAATGATACATTTTCAAACATTTAACATAAACATTTAAACAAGATAAATATTGTTACAAACAAAAAAAATAAATAAAATGGCAAATTTCAGAACCATTACAAATGACAAGGCAAAAAAATGAAACATTTATCTAGAGATTAATAGTTCTGAAGTGAGCAAAGTTAACAATAGAACTGGAAACAACACTATAGACAGTTTAACACATAGATAGTATTGTGATGAAGGCAAAGCTGAGGTTTCCCTTTGTCAAAAATCATATAAAGAATATGATGCTAATTGTTATAATTTTCAAAATGGAATATCTCTCTCTCTCTCTCTCTCTCTCTCTCTCTCTCTGCAATCAAGACTTAATCAGAGTAGGATTCCAGACTCCATCATAAAGTCAGCTGTCAGTTTGAGTGATTCGATTGCACCATTTAGTTTTTCTTCCAGGAATGTGGCTGTGGACCACATTGCTCTTCTCAGGTCTGTGTGCTGGGTGCAGTCATGTAGAACATGTTTTGTAGTCATATTGTCCAGTGTACAGTGGCATAGGCTGATTGTACCTATTTTGAATTTGGTGAACATGTGATTCCTCATTCTATTGTGGCCAGTGCGTAGGCGAAGTATGATGACCTGATCCCTCCTTGATAGTTAATGGTATCCGTCCCTCTCGTTATGCTTTGGGTGTTCTCGTTTCCATTTTTCATGGTACTGGCTTTTGAGGATGGATTTGGTTTCATCATAACTGAGCGGATGGTTCTCTTGAGGTAATCTCCCTCCCTCTTTAGCTAATTTGTCTGCTCGTTCGTTCCCGTGTATATTACAGTGTGATGGTATCCACTGAATGACTACTCTTTGGAAGTTATTGCATAGTTGGTCTAGGGTTGTTCTCAAGTCATCTAGTTCATTGTTCTTGGGGCTTTTTAGAGCTGATAATACTGACAGTGCATCAGTCAGAGTCACAAATTTATTGTGCATGTTATTTTTGTGTTCAGTAGCCAGTGTTGCAGCATCTCTGATGGCCTCAATTTCTGCTTTAAAGTTGTTTGAGAATTTTCCAGTAGCTATTGACTTGGTGTTCTCGTCCTGGTTATTCAGCATCAAGAACACACCTCCCCCTCCATTTCTGGTGGCATTTGTAGCAGAGCCATCTGTGTATATGTGGGACCAAGAGTCCTGTGGGTAGGTATCGTGAATGTGTTTTTCTGCTACGTGTTTTCTTTCTGTGTCTGATTGGATACCTTTTTTCATGATTCCTGTTATATTTTCTTTAAGTTCTGGTGTTTTATGTTTCCCATGAGGAGACATATCAGATGGGCCCAAGGGTTACAGTATTGTTTGGGAAAGTACTGAGTCTCCAGTAGTTAGTGACGTTGTGTAATCATTGGCGATTGCAGCGAAGTTGCACCTCTTTAGTCCTACAATTCATAAACCAGTAATTCTTTGATGCATGGGGTGGCTAAGGAACCTTCTATATTTCTCCGCTTGTTGCAATACTTTAGTGACCCGTCTGTCATCTAAGGGTTGTAAATCTGTTACTGTTTCTAGAGTTTTGATTGGTGTATACTTCATAGCACCAGTGATGATACAGGCAGCTTGGTTCTGTGTTCTGTTAATTTTGCTAAGGTGTGATTTGGAAGGCATAGCCCAGGCTGTAACGCCATACTCTAGGACTGGTCTGACCCTTCCTACGTATAGTCTTTTCAAGATATTGCTATCTGCTCCCCAGTCCGTTCCCTTCAATTTCTTCATAATATTACTTCGGTTTTTGGCTTTTTTTCTTGCACTGTTGATCTGATTTTTTCCAAGTAATTCTGCGATTCATGGTGACGCCAAGATATGTTGGGTTTTGGTCAATAGGGCGTGTATGGACTTTTATCTTCAAGTTTGCAGAGAGTATGTTTCTTGATAGGCTGAAAATTGTATATGTAGTTTTTTTTCGTTAATTGATAAGAAGCTGTTCATCCATTTTTCAAGTTCGCATCCTGGATCCAGCCGCTGACATACTTTCCTCGCGAGCCCATAACGCCAGATCATCTGTGTATATTGCTGAGTGTATTCGGGGTGGTATGTCCATTAAGATGTCATTTATGAAAATTAAAAAGAGTGTTGGGGACAAGACTCCGCCTTGTGGGACACCTTGTTCGATTGTGACCTTCTTACTTAGTTGACCTTGTACTTGTACTCTGGCCATTCTATCCTGAACGTATTGAGATCCAATTGAATAAACGCCCCTGGATGACAAGTCTAAAAAGCTTGTTCTTTAAACCCTCTCGCCAAACCCTATCAAAAGCCTTCTCCATGTCGATCCACACTGCCAGTGTGTGTTTCTTTTCTTGTAGAGCATCCTCTATTTCCTGTGCGATGTAGGTGGCCAGGTCTTCAGTTGATCTGTGCTGACGGAAGCCGCTTTGTTGTACGATTTGTTGTTTTGTGTCCAAATGCCACATAAGTCTTCTGTTAACCAGCCTTTCCATGAGTTATTGAGTTATTTGCGGGTCATCATCATTGCACTCCGAACATGTCCATAGGTGCTCAGATCCCCTCCTCAGCAATTCCCTCAGTGTCCAGCGACTGACGACTCCAGTTCTATGTTGGTTGATAAGTCTTCTTACACGGCCACTAAGTGTCTCATTTCTGGCTGTGCCCAACTTAACTCCCTTCCATCATCCGAAGAATGTCTTGGATCTGTGTTTGTCGAAGTCATGGGCTCTTCCCACATCTCGGAGGGCATTGATGATGTCCGCCCGATCCATTGGTTGCCCGTCCTTAACGACAGCGCAGCTAGCCAACCTGTCCGCCCTTTCATTTCCCCGTACTCCCGCATGTCCAGGGACATAGACAAAGGTGACCTTACGTATTTTGGATTTCTGCAACGACTCTACCCATTGCATGCGTACAGAGCCTGCCTCCACTTTTTTATCATGCTCATCGAATCACTCAGTATACATGCGTGGGTGTAGTCTTGTGACTCTAACCATTTGAATGCCTTGGTCACTGCCATCACCTCCATTGTCATGCTACTCAGTGTATGCACCACTGTCTTCCTTGGCTATTCTGCCTGCCGAGCGTGTTGTAAATGCCCATGCACTTCTTTCGTGTCGTCTTACAGATCCGTCTGTATAGATGACTGTATCTTTCTCAACGGTGTTATCGCAGATGAGATCGTTGACCTCAGCATTAACCACGATCGGGTTCTGTTCCCTACTTTTCCTGTCGAGTGTGACAATACATGAGAAAGTCCCCTTGAATGACGTAGGCACCGGTATCCACTCCTCACCAACGCTGATATTGATAAGCCCACAGACCTGTTTGATGACATCTTCTGCTCGGCCCACCCATGATTTGCCTCTTTTTAGCCTGTCACCTTTCTCTGTGTTGAGCACGTGTTGCAATGGATGCTCTGTATCTGTACTAATCTTCAGGTATGCTCGTGCTCTCCAGATCTTGATTCTGTCATCCATGGTTGGAAAGTCAAGAAGATACCTCATTGCTACACAGGGAGTGTCCCTCGTACATCCCAGGATAATGCGCATGGCTTCATTTTGTATTTTCTCCAGCCTATCAATTTGAGTCGTACCGACAGTAAGAATTGCCAGGGCATATTCGATAGGTGCGAGGACTAATCCCTGGAACAGAAGAGTAAGTAGCCTCTGCTCGATGTTGGCAGCTGCCATGACCTTCAAGGCGGCTAATCCTTTGCGGGATTTTGTTATCACATGGTCGACGTGGTCCCGAAAACACAGGCTGCGATCAAACTTAACTCCAAGGTATGTCATCAACTTGTCCCTGGTCACCTCATCAGCTTCCATTCGTACTACCGGTGTGGTCGTATGAACGATATGATTGTTAAGGGAGAACCATGAAACTGATGCTTTATTAGGATTAACCTATGGTTAATTTAACCTATGGCTAATTAACCTATGGCTAATTGGTCTGTAGCTACTTGGGTCTAGTGGGTCTTTTCCACGCTTGAGGATCGGCACCATAATAGCTTCTTTCCAGATTGCCGGCACATGACCTCTCTTCCAGCTAGCATTTATTATCCTTAGAAGCTGGCTCTTGGCTTTCTGTCCCAGATTTACGAGCATTTCGTTGGTGATTCCGTCTTTACCAGGGAACTTTTGAGCTTC
Organism: Megaustenia siamemsis; assembly: GCA_032433765.1. Lineage (NCBI taxonomy): Eukaryota > Metazoa > Mollusca > Gastropoda > Stylommatophora > Ariophantidae > Megaustenia > Megaustenia siamemsis. Next base: position 680,552 of record JAVIAB010000139.1, on the reverse strand, counting down.
AATCCTTTGAGGGCAAAATCTAATTCAGTAGGGGTAAAGATGGTGGTCTGATGCTCTTCTGATGCTAAAGGCATATGTTTTGCATCTTGATTTTCCTGTCTTGCAGGTCTCTGTTTGTCTGTTGGAATGTTTATTCTACTAATGTTTTTGTAAGTCTCTATCAGTAGATTTGCTTCCCTTTTGCCTGTGAGGATGTTGAGATTGTGTGCTAATGATATTGGAGGTCGGCAGTTGTTTTCGTCGCTCAGAGCTTTCGCAAGTTTTCATAGTTTATGACCATTTTTGTCTAAATTAAGGCTTTCTGTTTTGTCTATCCAGCTCTATCTTGCTGATATCATGACCTCACGTCTGTATTTGGCCGAGGCTGCTTTGTAGGCAATGTTGCTCTCTGTGCTGTGTGATGTTTCAGCTAGTTCTCTGGCAGAGTCCAGTTCCTCTTCTAGTCTTTGTATTTCCTTGCTCCACTATGGCTTGTAGTTTCAAAAAAAAAAAAATGGAATATGGTGTTAGTGCTAATTTTTTCTATGTGGAATAAGGTATTGGTGCTGTATTTTCAATGTGGAATATGGTATTGGCACTGTATTTGTCAATGTAGAATATGGTATTGGTGCTGTATTTTTCAATGTAGAATATGGTATTGATGCTGTATTTTTCAATGAGGAATATGGTATTGGTGCTGTATTTCAATGTGGGATATGGTATTGGTGCTGTATTTCAATGTGGAATATGGTATTAGTGTTGTATTTTCAATGTGGAATATTGTAATGGTGCTGTATTTGTCAATGTAGAATATGATATTGGTGCTGTATTTTCAATGTGGAATATGGTATTGGTGCTGTATTTTCAATCTGGAATATGGTATTGGTGCTATATTTTCAATGTGAAATATGGTATTGGCGCTGTATTTTCAATGTGGAATATGGTATTGGTGCTGTATTTGTCAATGTAGAATATGGTATTGGTGCTGTATTTTCAATGTGGAATATGGTATTGGTGCTGTATTTTCAATGTGGAATATGGTACTGGTGCTGTATTTGCCAATGTAGAATATGGTATTGGTGCTGTATTTTCAATGTAGAATATGGTATTGGTGCTGTATTTTTCAATGTGGAATAAGGTATTGGTGCTGTATTTTTCATTGTGGAATATGGTATTGGTGCTGTATTTTCAATGTGGAATATGGTATTGGTGCTGTATTTTTCAATGTGGAATATGGTATTGGTGCTGTATTTTTCAATGTGGAATATGGTATTGGTGCTGTATTTTTCAATGTAGAATATGGTATTGGTGCTGTATTTTTCAATGTAGAATATGGTATTGGTGCTGTATTTTCAATGTGGAATATGGTATTGGTGCTGTATTTTCAATGTGGAATATGGTATTGGTGCTGTATTTTTCAATGTGGAATATGGTATTGGTGCTGTATTATCAATGTGGAATATGGTATTGGTGCTGTATTTTTCAATGACCTATAGCACATTTTATGGGTGATGTGGTCAGGATCATGACAGGCCACCCTACTATTCCAGAAAAAAAAATTATCTGATTCCAAATCCATATTGTTCCTAAACGGACAAGAAGGTGACGAAGAAGAAAAAAGGCAAATCCATCCGGTCAAGATAGAATATTGATAGTCTGAAGAAGTGTTAAAATTAATGTTTTGTCAAGGTTTCTGTGGCCAAATAAATGTCAAACAGAATAATTTTACTTCTTCTTTGCTCTCTTGAAGATGCTCACATCAATGATTCTGAAGGAGGCAGCAATAAAATAAAAGCTCCCAATATCTTCATGAAGCTCTTAGGGAGACTAGACATTATCATATGCTACTTCTTTTCCTATTATAATCTAAATATGAGCAGATTTGCAACGTACTCTTGATGCGGTCATTGTACATGAATCTGTTTTGTCATTCCTGTAAACGAAGTACAAAGTATGTATTAATCTGTAATGCCCTTGAAGATGATGACTTGATTGTGCCTGGACAGTTTGTGATAGGAATAATTTATATTGTGACCAGGATGCTCTATCTTTCTTTTTTATTTTGATCTGAAAGTGTCTTTTACAAGTGTTGTTGTCAATTCATAGGTTGTTCCTAAATCTTCATATTAGAATGCTCCACCATTTTTGACAAATTTATCCACTTGTTCATTATAATTTATTTTATCATTCATATTATTTGTCATGTTTGTTATACACAATTTATATGTTCATTTACATGTGTAGGAAATAGGATGGACCAGCTTCAACGAAATGTTTCACTATGTCTGTTTGTGAATGAAGATAAACCTATCTTAGTGTAACCATTTTATCTGAATAGTTTATTAAATGTGATTATTTGAAATGGCATTTGATAAAGAACAACATGCTAAAGTAGAGATAAATGGAATGAATGTTGTTATCAATAACTTATTATTTCCATATTTATAGTATTGTTATTTTTATCACCATTTTAAATATATTTTGTTACGTTTAAGAAATGTTTTTATTTATTATAAATATAAGTGCACATAAATATCATTTATGTAATTAGTTGTGTTCAGTTAAGGAAATATGTTTTACCTTTATTATAAAGATTTACATCAGATAATTACAATTTTTAAAAATGAGACCTTCGTTCAGTATAAATTCAGAAAATTGTCAAGACAAAAAATGAATTAACAAATAGTTCTGGGAACAGTCGATAAATTTAAATGACATGTAATCGTCTCTAATATTTCTTCCAAATCAGCATTTTTGACTAATTTCCAAACATTTATTTAACTTAGAAAGAAGAAACTGAGAAAATATTTTAAACTATTGATGTTTGGAGAGACCTTATCTGTGGTACATGCTCCTAAAGAGGCTCTAAGAGAGCTTTGATTGATTGATTTATCACATGGCCTACATTTCAATCTTCTTCTTCACTTTTCACTGATACCTAAAAGGTGTCGTGGTTATATCATTTGTCATTCTTGAGCTGCTCCAACTATCTGAATTAGTGATTTTCCTTTGTTGTTACATGTCTTTGTCACTGCATCTATCCATCTTCTTTTTGGTCTTCCTCTTGGTTTTTTACCATGAATTCATTGAAGAACACCCTTGATGGTGATTGGTGAGAATTCATTCTGACCAGGTGGCCAAACCATTTAAGTTGTTGTTCTATATATTCTTGGCAGGGTTTCGTTCCTACCATTTTTCTTATGGTTTCATTTGGTATTCTATCTCTTCTTGTGTTGTTTGTTACTTTTCTCAAGCATCGCATCTCACATGTATTGATCTTTCTTAAATGTGATTTAGAAAGGGTCCATGTTTGACTTTCATAGCACAAAGTTGGTATGAAAATGCTATTTATCATTTGTTGTTTAGCTGGCATAGAAATGTTTGGATGTCTTAGCAATGGTGAAAGCTGGTATGTGGCAGCATTTGCTTTTTGTATTCTCATGTCAATTTCTCTGTCTAGTTTTCCATCTTCTGTGAACATTGTGCCCAAATACTTGAATTCCTCTACTTGTTTTATTTCTTTATCTTTGATCTTAATGTTTAATGGTATTCTACATTTCAATAAATTGCATACATTCTTTTTGAATATGTACATCATACAGTTTGAGGTAAAATGTGCACAGATGATTTGGCCATTTCCAACATATAATACCTGGTTATGCTTTAATGATATGGCATATAGTTTCCAACTGTTTCTCCTCAGAGCATAGCTGCCTGTATGCCTAACTCTGTGATGACAGACTCCTAATATCTTCTCCAATTTGAAGATTACATGATCACCATCGTTGAATAAATGTTTTCAATTATGCCCAATGTACTTAAATTAGTCTGATTATAATTTCTCAGTGTTTGTTAAATGTTATTGTTATATATAATTTCTCAGTGTTTGTTAAATGTTATTGTTATATATAATTTCTCAGTATTTGTTAAATGTTATTGTTATATATAATTTCTCAGTATTTGTTAAATGTTATTGTTATATATAATTTCTCAGTATTTGTTAAATGTTATTGTTATATATAATTTCTCAGTGTTTGTTAAATGTTAATGTTATATATAATTTCTCAGTGTTTGTTAAATGTTATTGTTATATATAAATTCTCAGTGTTTGTTAAATATTATTGCTATATATAATTTCTCAGTGTTTGTTAAATGTTATTGTTATATATGATTTCTCAGTGTTTGTTAAATATTATTGTTATATATGATTTCTCAGTGTTTGTTAAATATTATTGTTATATATGATTTCTCAGTGTTTGTTAAATGTTACGGTTATAAATGATTTCTCAGTGTTTGTTAAATGTTATTGTTATATATGATTTCTCAGTGTTTGTTAAATGTTATTGTTATATATGATTTCTCAGTGTTTGTTAAATGTTACGGTTATATATGATTTCACAGTGTTTCCAATATCTGTGATTTTTGTTAGTGTTGCTGTTAATATTATTGATTACATTGACTGAATAGCGCTATTGAAATTAGACCTTTCTGTTATTGTTCAATTATTGTGATCTTGGAAGCGAATCATGGAAAGTAGACAAGCAAATGAAAAGACGATTAGAGGCTACGGAGATGGGGTTTCTCAGAAGAATGTTGAAAGTTTCTTGCACAGCTAAAAAAAGACTAACAAAGACATTCTCAAAGAGTATATGTCTTGATGATAGTAACACAATGATGATGGTAGTGACATAATGATGATGGTAGTGACACAATGATGATGGTAGTAACACAATGTTGATGGTAGTGACATAATGTTGATGGTAGTGACATATTGTTGATGGTAGTAACACAATGTTGATGGTAGTAACATAATGGTGATGGTAGTAACACAATGTTGATGGTAGTGACACAATGATGATGGTAGTGACACAATGTTGATGATAGTAACACAATGATGATGGTAGTGACATATTGTTGATGGTAGTAACACAATGTTGATGGTAGTGACATAATGTTGATGATAGTAACACAATGATGATGGTAGTGACATAATGTTGATGGTAGTAACACAATGATGATGGTAGTGACATAATGTTGATGATAGTGACATAATCGTGATTGTAGTGACACAATGATGATGATAGTGACACAATGATGATGGTAGTGACACAATGATGATGGTAGTGACACAATGATGATGGTAGTGACACAATGATGATGGTAGTGACATAATGATGATGGTAGTGACACAATGATGATGGTAGTAACACAATGTTGATGGTAGTGACATAATGTTGATGGTAGTGACATATTGTTGATGGTAGTAACACAATGTTGATGGTAGTAACATAATGGTGATGGTAGTAACACAATGTTGATGGTAGTGACACAATGATGATGGTAGTGACACAATGTTGATGATAGTAACACAATGATGATGGTAGTGACATATTGTTGATGGTAGTAACACAATGTTGATGGTAGTGACATAATGTTGATGATAGTAACACAATGATGATGGTAGTGACATAATGTTGATGGTAGTAACACAATGATGATGGTAGTGACATAATGTTGATGATAGTGACATAATCGTGATTGTAGTGACACAATGATGATGATAGTGACACAATGATGATGGTAGTGACACAATGATGATGGTAGTGACACAATGATGATGGTAGTGACACAATGATGATGGTAGTGACACAAAGATGATGGTAGTGACACAATGATGATGATAGTAACACAATGATGATGGTAGTGACATAATGTTGATGGTAGTAACACAATGATGATGGTAGTAACACAATGTTGATGGTAGTGACACAATGATGATGGTAGTGACACAATGATGATGGTAGTGACACAATGATGATGGTAGTGACACAATGATGATGGTAGTGACATAATGTTGATGGTAGTGACACAATGATGATGGTAGTGACACAATGATGATTATAGTGACACAATGATGATGATAGTGACACAATGATGATGGTAGTGACACAATGATGTGGTAGTGACACAATGATGATGTTAGTGACATAATGTTGATGATAGTGACACAATGATGATGGTAGTGACACAATGATGATTGTAGTGGCACAAAGATGATTGTAGTGACACAATGATGATGGTAGTGACACAATGATGAAAGTAGTGACATAATGTTGATGGTAGTGACACAATGATGATGGTAGTGACACAATGATGATGGTAGTGACACAATGATGATGGTAGTTACACAATGATGATGGTAGTGACACAATGATGATGGTAGTGACACAATGATGATTGTAGTGACACAATGATGATGGTAGTGACACAATGATGATGGTAGTGACACAATGATGATGGTAGTGACATAATGTTGATGGTAGTGACACAATGATGATGGTAGTGACATAATGTTGATGGTAGTGACACAATGATGATGGTAGTGACACAATGATGATGGTAGTGACACAATGATGATGGTAGTGACACAATGATGATGGTAGTGACACAATGATGATGGTAGTGACACAATGATGATGGTAGTGACACATGGTAGTGATGATGATAGTGACACAATGATGATGGTAGTGACACAATGATGATGGTAGTCACACAATGATGATGGTAGTGACACAATGATGATGGTAGTGACACAAAGATGATGGTAGTGACACAATGATGATAGATGATGATAGTGACACAATGATGATGGTAGTGACACAATGATGATGATGATGATAGTGACACAATGATGATGTAGTGACACAATGATGATGATATGACACAATGATGATGATATGACACAATGATGATGATATGACACAATGATGATGATAATGACACAATGATGATGATAGTAACACAATGATGTTGGTAGTGACATAATGTTGATGGTAGTAACACAATGATGATGGTAGTGACATAATGTTGATGATAGTGACATAATCGTGATTGTAGTGACACAATGATGATGATAGTGACACAATGATGATGGTAGTGACACAATGATGATGGTAGTGACACAATGATGATGGTAGTGACACAATGATGATGGTAGTGACACAAAGATGATGGTAGTGACACAATGATGATGGTAGTGACATAATGATGATGGTAGTAACACAATGATGATGGTAGTAACACAATGTTGATGGTAGTGACACAATGATGATGGTAGTGACACAATGATGATGGTAGTGACACAATGATGATGGTAGTGACACAATGATGATGGTAGTGACATAATGTTGATGGTAGTGACACAATGATGATGGTAGTGACACAATGATGATTATAGTGACACAATGATGATGATAGTGACACAATGATGATGGTAGTGACACAATGATGTGGTAGTGACACAATGATGATGTTAGTGACATAATGTTGATGATAGTGACACAATGATGATGGTAGTGACACAATGATGATTGTAGTGGCACAAAGATGATTGTAGTGACACAATGATGATGGTAGTGACACAATGATGATGGTAGTGACATAATGTTGATGGTAGTGACACAATGATGATGGTAGTGACACAATGATGATGGTAGTGACACAATGATGATGGTAGTTACACAATGATGATGGTAGTGACACAATGATGATGGTAGTGACACAATGATGATTGTAGTGACACAATGATGATGGTAGTGACACAATGATGATGGTAGTGACACAATGTTGATGATAGTGACACAATGATGATGGTAGTGACACAATGATGATGGTAGTGACACAATAATGATGGTAGTGACACACTGATGATGGTAGTGACACAATGATGATGGTAGTGACACAATGATGATGGTAGTGACACAATGATGATGGTAGTGACATAATCGTGATTGTAGTGACACAATGATGACGATAGTGACACAATGATGATGGTAGTGACATAATGTTGATGGTAGTGACACAATGATGATGGTAGTGACATAATGTTGATGGTAGTGACACAATGATGATGGTAGTGACACAATGATGATGGTAGTGACACAATGATGATGGTAGTGACACAATGATGATGGTAGTGACACAATGATGATGGTAGTGACACAATGATGATGGTAGTGACACAATGATGATGATAGTGACACAATGATGATGGTAGTGACACAATGATGATGGTAGTCACACAATGATGATGGTAGTGACACAATGATGATGGTAGTGACACAAAGATGATGGTAGTGACACAATGATGATGATAGTGACACAATGATGATGGTAGTGACACAATGATGATGATGATAATGACACAATGATGATGATAGTGACACAATTATGATGATAGTGACACAATGATGATGATAATGACACAATGATGATGATAATGACACAATGATGATGATAGTAACACAATGATGATGATAGTGGCACAATGATGATGGTAGTGACACAATGATGATGATAGTGACACAATGATGATGGTAGTGACATAATGTTGATGATAGTTACACAATGATGATGGTAGTTACATAATGTTGATGATAGTGACACAATGATGATGGTAGTGATATAATGTTGATGGTAGTAACACAATGATGATGGTAGTGACATAATGTTGATGATAGTGACACAATGATGATGGTAGTGACATAATGTTAATGGTAGTGACACAATGATGATGGTAGTGACATATTGTTGATGGTAGTAACACAATGTTGATGGTAGTGACATAATGTTGATGATAGTAACACAATGATGATGGTAGTGACACAATGTTGATGGTAGTGAAAAAGTGTTGATGATAGTAACACAATGTTGATAGTAGTAACACAATGATGATGGTAGTGACACAATGTTGATGGTAGTAACACAATGTTGATGGTAGTGACATAATGTTGATAGTAGTAACACAATGTTGATGGTAGTGACATAATGTTGATGGTAGTGACATATTGTTGATGGTAGTAACACAATGTTGATGGTAGTAACATAATGGTGATGGTAGTAACACAATGTTGATGGTAGTAACATAATGTTGATGATAGTAACACAATGTTGATGATAGTAACACAATGATGATGGTAGTGACATATTGTTGATGGTAGTAACACAATGTTGATGGTAGTGACATAATGTTGATGATAGTAACACAATGATGATGGTAGTGACATAATGTTGATGGTAGTAACACAATGATGATGGTAGTGACATAATGTTGACGATAGTGACATAATCGTGATTGTAGTGACACAATGATGATGATAGTGACACAATGATGATGGTAGTGACACAATGATGATGGTAGTGACACAATGATGATGGTAGTGACACAATGATGATGGTAGTGACACAAAGATGATGGTAGTGACACAATGATGATGATAGTGACACAATGATGATGGTAGTGACACGATGATGGAAGTGACATAATCGTGATTGTAGTGACACAATGATGATGATAGTGACACAATGATGATGGTAGTGACACAATGATGATGATAGTGACGCAATGATGATGGTAGTGACACAATGATGATGATAATGACACAATGATGATGATAGTGACACAATGATGATGATAGTGACACGATGATGATAGTGACACAATGATGATGATAGTGACACAATGATGGTGATAGTGACACAATGAAGATGATAGTGACACAATGTTGATGGTAGTGACACAATGATGATGGTACTGACACAATGATGATGATAGTGACACAATGATGATGGTAGATACACAATGTTGATGATAGTGACACAATGATGATGATAATGACACAATGATGATGATAATGACACAATGATGATGATAATGACACAATGATGATGATAGTGACACAATGATGATGATAGTGACACAATGATGATGGTAGTGACACAATGATGATGATAGTGACACAATGATGATGGTAGTGACATAATGTTGATGATAGTTACACAATGATGATGGTAGTTACATAATGTTGATGATAGTGACACAATGATGATGGTAGTGATATAATGTTGATGGTAGTAACACAATGATGATGGTAGTGACATAATGTTGATGATAGTGACACAATGATGATGGTAGTGACATAATGTTAATGGTAGTGACACAATGATGATGGTAGTGACATATTGTTGATGGTAGTAACACAATGTTGATGGTAGTGACATAATGTTGATGATAGTAACACAATGATGATGGTAGTGACACAATGTTGATGGTAGTGACACAGTGTTGATGATAGTAACACAATGTTGATAGTAGTAACACAATGATGATGGTAGTGACACAATGTTGATGGTAGTAACACAATGTTGATGGTAGTGACATAATGTTGATAGTAGTAACACAATGTTGATGGTAGTGACATAATGTTGATGGTAGTGACATATTGTTGATGGTAGTAACACAATGTTGATGGTAGTAACATAATGGTGATGGTAGTAACACAATGTTGATGGTAGTAACATAATGTTGATGATAGTAACACAATGTTGATGATAGTAACACAATGATGATGGTAGTGACATATTGTTGATGGTAGTAACACAATGTTGATGGTAGTGACATAATGTTGATGATAGTAACACAATGATGATGGTAGTGACATAATGTTGATGGTAGTAACACAATGATGATGGTAGTGACATAATGTTGATGATAGTGACATAATCGTGATTGTAGTGAAACAATGATGATGGTAGTGACACAATGATGATGGTAGTGACATAATGTTGATGATAGTAACACAATGATGATGGTAGTGACATAATGTTGATGGTGGTGACACAATGATGATGGTAGTGACATAATGTTGATGGTAGTGACACAATGATGATGGTTGTGACATAATGTTGATGGTAGTGACATAATCGTGATTGTAGTGACACAATGCTGATGGTAGTGACACAATGATGATGGTAGTGACACGATGATGATGGTAGTGACACAATGATGATGGTAGTGACACAATGATGATGGTAGTGGCACAATGATGATGGTAGTGACACAATGATGATGGTAGTGACACAATGATGATGGTAGTGACACAATGATGATGGTAGTGACAAAATGTTGATGGTAGTGACACAATGATGATGGTAGTGACACAATGATGATTGTAGTGACACAATGATGATGGTAGTGACACAATGATGATGGTAGTGACACAATGATGTGGTAGTGACACAATGATGATGTTAGTGACATAATGTTGATGATAGTGACACAATGATGATGGTAGTTACACAATGATGATGGTAGTGGCACAATGATGATTGTAGTGACACAATGATGATGGTAGTGACACAATGTTGATGGTAGTGACATAATATTGATGGTAGTGACACAATGATGATGGTAGTGACACAATGATGATGGTAGTGACACAATGATGATGGTAGTGACATATTGTTGATGGTAGTGACATAATGTTGATGGTAGTGACACAATGGTGATGGTAGTGACACAATGATGATGGTAGTGACATAATGTTGATGGTAGTGACACAATGATGATGGCAGTGACATAATGTTGATGGTAGTGACACTATGATGATGGTAGTGACACAATGATGATGGTAGTGACACAATGATGATGATAGTGACACAATGATGATGATAGTGACATAATCGTGATTGTAGTGACACAATGATGACGATAGTGACACAATGATGATGGTAGTGACACAATGATGATGATAGTGACATAATCGTGATTGTAGTGACACAATGATGATGATAGTGACACAATGATGATGGTAGTGACACAATGATGATGATAGTGACACAATGATGATGGTAGTGACATAATGATGATAGTAGTGACACAATGATGATGATAGAGACACAATGATGATGGTAGTGAAATAATGTTGATGGTAGTGACGTAGTGTTGATGATAGTGACATAATGATGATGGTAGTGACATAATGTTGATGGTAGTAACACAATGTTGATGGTAGTGACATAATGGTGATGGTAGTGACATAATGTTGATGGTATTGACATAATGTTGATGGTTGTGACATAATGTTGATGGTCATGACACAATGTTGATGTTTATGACATAATTGTGATGGTAGTGACATAATACTGATGGTAGTGACACAATGATGATGGTATTGACATAATCGTGATTGTAGTGACACAATGATGATGGTAGTGACACAATGATGATGGTAGTGATATAATGTTGATGATAGTAACACAATGATGATGGTAGTGACATATTGTTGATGGTAGTAACACAATGTTGATGGTAGTGACATAATGTTGATGATAGTAACACAATGATGATGGTAGTGACACAATGTTGATGGTAGTGACATAATGGTGATGGTAGTGAGACAATAGTGATGGTGGTAACATAATGTTGATGGTAGTGACACAATAGTGATAGTGGTAACATAATGGTGATGGTAGTGACACAAGAGTGATGGTGGTAACATAATGTTGATGGTAGTGACATAATGGTCATGATATAATGATGATGGTAGTGACATAATGGTGATGGTAGTGACATAATGGTCATGATATATTGATGATGGTAGTGACATAATGGTGATGGTAGTGACATAATGGTGATGGAAGTGACATAATAGTGATGGTAGTGACATAATGGTCTCGACATAATGGTGATGATAGTGACATAATGGTCATGACATAATGGAGATAGTAGTAACGTAATGGTGATGTTTGTAACATAATGGTCATGACATAATGGTGATTGTAGCTACATAATGGTGATGGTAGTGACACAATGTTAATAGTAGTGACATAATGTTGATGGTAGTGACATAATGTTGATGGTAGTGACACAATGGTGATAGTAGTGATATAATGGTGATGGTAGTGACATAATGGTCATGACATAATGGTGATGGTAGTGACATAATGATGATGTTTGTGGCATAATGGTCATGACATTATGGTGATGATAGTGACATAATGGTGATGGTTGTGACATAATGGTCATGACATAATGGTGATTGTAGTGACATTATGGTGATGGTATTGACATAATGTTGATGGTAGTGACATAATGGTGATGGTAGTGACACAATGGTGATGGTAGTGACATAATGGTGATGGTAGTGACATAATCGTCATGACATAATGGTAATGGTAGTGACATAATGATGATGGTAGTGACACAATGGTCATAGTAGTTACATAATGGTGGTGGTAGTGACACAATGGTGATGGTAGTTACACAATGGTCATAGTAGTTACATAATGGTGATGGTATTGACATAATGGTGATGGTAGTGATATAATGGTGATGGTAGTGACACAATGATGATGGTAGTGACACAATGATGATGGTAGTGACACAATGATGATGGTAGTGACACAATGATGATGGTAGTGACACAATGATGATGGTAGTGACACAATGATGATGATAGTGACACAATGATGATGGTAGTGACACAATGATGATGGTAGTCACACAATGATGATGGTAGTGACACAATGATGATGGTAGTGACACAAAGATGATGGTAGTGACACAATGATGATGATAGTGACACAATGATGATGGTAGTGACACAATGATGATGATGATAATGACACAATGATGATGATAGTGACACAATGATGATGATATGACACAATGATGATGATAATGACACAATGATGATGATAATGACACAATGATGATAATAGTAACACAATGATGATGGTAGTGACATAATGTTGATGATAGTAACACAATGATGATGGTAGTGACATAATGTTGATGGTGGTGACACAATGATGATGGTAGTGACACAATGATGATTTTACTGACATAATGTTGATGATAGTGACACAATGATGATGGTAGTGACACAATGATGATTGTAGTGGCACAAAGATGATTGTAGTGACACAATGATGATGGTAGTGACACAATGATGATGGTAGTGACATAATGTTGATGGTAGTGACACAATGATGATGGTAGTGACACAATGATGATGGTAGTGACACAATGATGATGGTAGTTACACAATGATGATGGTAGTGACACAATGATGATGGTAGTGACACAATGATGATTGTAGTGACACAATGATGATGGTAGTGACACAATGATGATGGTAGTGACACAATGTTGATGATAGTGACACAATGATGATGGTAGTGACACAATGATGATGGTAGTGACACAATAATGATGGTAGTGACACACTGATGATGGTAGTGACACAATGATGATGGTAGTGACACAATGATGATGGTAGTGACACAATGATGATGGTAGTGACATAATCGTGATTGTAGTGACACAATGATGACGATAGTGACACAATGATGATGGTAGTGACATAATGTTGATGGTAGTGACACAATGATGATGGTAGTGACATAATGTTGATGGTAGTGACACAATGATGATGGTAGTGACACAATGATGATGGTAGTGACACAATGATGATGGTAGTGACACAATGATGATGGTAGTGACACAATGATGATGGTAGTGACACAATGATGATGGTAGTGACACAATGATGATGATAGTGACACAATGATGATGGTAGTGACACAATGATGATGGTAGTCACACAATGATGATGGTAGTGACACAATGATGATGGTAGTGACACAAAGATGATGGTAGTGACACAATGATGATGATAGTGACACAATGATGATGGTAGTGACACAATGATGATGATGATAATGACACAATGATGATGATAGTGACACAATTATGATGATAGTGACACAATGATGATGATAGTGACACAATGATGATGATAATGACACAATGATGATGATAGTAACACAATGATGATGATAGTGACACAATGATGATGGTAGTGACACAATGATGATGATAGTGACACAATGATGATGGTAGTGACATAATGTTGATGATAGTTACACAATGATGATGGTAGTTACATAATGTTGATGATAGTGACACAATGATGATGGTAGTGATATAATGTTGATGGTAGTAACACAATGATGATGGTAGTGACATAATGTTGATGATAGTGACACAATGATGATGGTAGTGACATAATGTTAATGGTAGTGACACAATGATGATGGTAGTGACATATTGTTGATGGTAGTAACACAATGTTGATGGTAGTGACATAATGTTGATGATAGTAACACAATGATGATGGTAGTGACACAATGTTGATGGTAGTGAAAAAGTGTTGATGATAGTAACACAATGTTGATAGTAGTAACACAATGATGATGGTAGTGACACAATGTTGATGGTAGTAACACAATGTTGATGGTAGTGACATAATGTTGATAGTAGTAACACAATGTTGATGGTAGTGACATAATGTTGATGGTAGTGACATATTGTTGATGGTAGTAACACAATGTTGATGGTAGTAACATAATGGTGATGGTAGTAACACAATGTTGATGGTAGTAACATAATGTTGATGATAGTAACACAATGTTGATGATAGTAACACAATGATGATGGTAGTGACATATTGTTGATGGTAGTAACACAATGTTGATGGTAGTGACATAATGTTGATGATAGTAACACAATGATGATGGTAGTGACATAATGTTGATGGTAGTAACACAATGATGATGGTAGTGACATAATGTTGATGATAATGACACAATGATGATGATAGTGACACAATGATGATGATAGTGACACGATGATGATAGTGACACAATGATGATGATAGTGACACAATGATGATGATAGTGACACAATGAAGATGATAGTGACACAATGTTGATGGTAGTGACACAATGATGATGGTACTGACACAATGATGATGACAGTGACACAATGATGATGGTAGATACACAATGTTGATGATAGTGACACAATGATGATGATAATGACACAATGATGATGATAATGACACAATGATGATGATAATGACACAATGATGATGATAGTGACACAATGATGATGGTAGTGACACAATGATGATGATAGTGACACAATGATGATGGTAGTGACATAATGTTGATGATAGTTACACAATGATGATGGTAGTTACATAATGTTGATGATAGTGACACAATGATGATGGTAGTGATATAATGTTGATGGTAGTAACACAATGATGATGGTAGTGACATAATGTTGATGATAGTGACACAATGATGATGGTAGTGACATAATGTTAATGGTAGTGACACAATGATGATGGTAGTGACATATTGTTGATGGTAGTAACACAATGTTGATGGTAGTGACATAATGTTGATGATAGTAATACAATGATGATGGTAGTGACACAATGTTGATGGTAGTGACACAGTGTTGATGATAGTAACACAATGTTGATAGTAGTAACACAATGATGATGGTAGTGACACAATGTTGATGGTAGTAACACAATGTTGATGGTAGTGACATAATGTTGATAGTAGTAACACAATGTTGATGGTAGTGACATAATGTTGATGGTAGTGACATATTGTTGATGGTAGTAACACAATGTTGATGGTAGTAACATAATGGTGATGGTAGTAACACAATGTTGATGGTAGTAACATAATGTTGATGATAGTAACACAATGTTGATGATAGTAACACAATGATGATGGTAGTGACATATTGTTGATGGTAGTAACACAATGTTGATGGTAGTGACATAATGTTGATGATAGTAACACAATGATGATGGCAGTGACATAATGTTGATGGTAGTAACACAATGATGATGGTAGTGACATAATGTTGATGATAGTGACATAATCGTGATTGTAGTGAAACAATGATGATGGTAGTGACACAATGATGATGGTAGTGACATAATGTTGATGATAGTAACACAATGATGATGGTAGTGACATAATGTTGATGGTGGTGACACAATGATGATGGTAGTGACATAATGTTGATGGTAGTGACACAATGATGATGGTTGTGACATAATGTTGATGGTAGTGACATAATCGTGATTGTAGTGACACAATGCTGATGGTAGTGACACAATGATGATGGTAGTGACACGATGATGATGGTAGTGACACAATGATGATGGTAGTGACACAATGATGATGGTAGTGGCACAATGATGATGGTAGTGACACAATGATGATGGTAGTGACACAATGATGATGGTAGTGACACAATGATGATGGTAGTGACAAAATGTTGATGGTAGTGACACAATGATGATGGTAGTGACACAATGATGATTGTAGTGACACAATGATGATGGTAGTGACACAATGATGATGGTAGTGACACAATGATGTGGTAGTGACACAATGATGATGTTAGTGACATAATGTTGATGATAGTGACACAATGATGATGGTAGTTACACAATGATGATGGTAGTGGCACAATGATGATTGTAGTGACACAATGATGATGGTAGTGACACAATGTTGATGGTAGTGACATAATATTGATGGTAGTGACACAATGATGATGGTAGTGACACAATGATGATGGTAGTGACACAATGATGATGGTAGTGACACAATGATGATGGTAGTGACATATTGTTGATGGTAGTGACATAATGTTGATGGTAGTGACACAATGGTGATGGTAGTGACACAATGATGATGGTAGTGACATAATGTTGATGGTAGTGACACAATGATGATGGCAGTGACATAATGTTGATGGTAGTGACACTATGATGATGGTAGTGACACAATGATGATGGTAGTGACACAATGATGATGATAGTGACACAATGATGATGATAGTGACATAATCGTGATTGTAGTGACACAATGATGACGATAGTGATACAATGATGATGGTAGTGACACAATGATGATGATAGTGACATAATCGTGATTGTAGTGACACAATGATGATGATAGTGACACAATGATGATGGTAGTGACACAATGATGATGATAGTGACACAATGATGATGGTAGTGACATAATGATGATAGTAGTGACACAATGATGATGATAGAGACACAATGATGATGGTAGTGAAATAATGTTGATGGTAGTGACGTAGTGTTGATGATAGTGACATAATGATGATGGTAGTGACATAATGTTGATGGTAGTAACACAATGTTGATGGTAGTGACATAATGGTGATGGTAGTGACATAATGTTGATGGTATTGACATAATGTTGATGGTAGTGACATAATGTTGATGGTCATGACACAATGTTGATGTTTATGACATAATTGTGATGGTAGTGACATAATACTGATGATAGTGACACAATGATGATGGTAGTGACATAATGTTGATGATAGTTACACAATGATGATGGTAGTTACATAATGTTGATGATAGTGACACAATGATAATGGTAGTGATATAATGTTGATGGTAGTAACACAATGATGATGGTAGTGGCATAATGTTGATGATAGTGACACAATGATGATGGTAGTGACATAATGTTAATGGTAGTGACACAATGATGATGGTAGTGACATATTGTTGATGGTAGTAACACAATGTTGATGGTAGTGACATAATGTTGATGATAGTAACACAATGATGATGGTAGTGACACAATGTTGATGGTAGTGACACAGTGTTGATGATAGTAACACAATGTTGATAGTAGTAACACAATGATGATGGTAGTGACACAATGTTGATGGTAGTAACACAATGTTGATGGTAGTGACATAATGTTGATAGTAGTAACACAATGTTGATGGTAGTGACATAATGTTGATGGTAGTGACATATTGTTGATGGTAGTAACACAATGTTGATGGTAGTAACATAATGGTGATGGTAGTAACACAATGTTGATGGTAGTAACATAATGTTGATGATAGTAACACAATGTTGATGATAGTAACACAATGATGATGGTAGTGACATATTGTTGATGGTAGTAACACAATGTTGATGGTAGTGACATAATGTTGATGATAGTAACACAATGATGATGGTAGTGACATAATGTTGATGGTAGTAACACAATGATGATGGTAGTGACATAATGTTGATGATAGTGACATAATCGTGATTGTAGTGAAACAATGATGATGGTAGTGACACAATGATGATGGTAGTGACATAATGTTGATGATAGTAACACAATGATGATGGTAGTGACATAATGTTGATGGTGGTGACACAATGATGATGGTAGTGACATAATGTTGATGGTAGTGACACAATGATGATGGTTGTGACATAATGTTGATGGTAGTGACATAATCGTGATTGTAGTGACACAATGCTGATGGTAGTGACACAATGATGATGGTAGTGACACGATGATGATGGTAGTGACACAATGATGATGGTAGTGACACAATGATGATGGTAGTGGCACAATGATGATGGTAGTGACACAATGATGATGGTAGTGACACAATGATGATGGTAGTGACACAATGATGATGGTAGTGACAAAATGTTGATGGTAGTGACACAATGATGATGGTAGTGACACAATGATGATTGTAGTGACACAATGATGATGGTAGTGACACAATGATGATGGTAGTGACACAATGATGTGGTAGTGACACAATGATGATGTTAGTGACATAATGTTGATGATAGTGACACAATGATGATGGTAGTTACACAATGATGATGGTAGTGGCACAATGATGATTGTAGTGACACAATGATGATGGTAGTGACACAATGTTGATGGTAGTGACATAATATTGATGGTAGTGACACAATGATGATGGTAGTGACACAATGATGATGGTAGTGACACAATGATGATGGTAGTGACATATTGTTGATGGTAGTGACATAATGTTGATGGTAGTGACACAATGGTGATGGTAGTGACACAATGATGATGGTAGTGACATAATGTTGATGGTAGTGACACAATGATGATGGCAGTGACATAATGTTGATGGTAGTGACACTATGATGATGGTAGTGACACAATGATGATGGTAGTGACACAATGATGATGATAGTGACACAATGATGATGATAGTGACATAATCGTGATTGTAGTGACACAATGATGACGATAGTGACACAATGATGATGGTAGTGACACAATGATGATGATAGTGACATAATCGTGATTGTAGTGACACAATGATGATGATAGTGACACAATGATGATGGTAGTGACACAATGATGATGATAGTGACACAATGATGATGGTAGTGACATAATGATGATAGTAGTGACACAATGATGATGATAGAGACACAATGATGATGGTAGTGAAATAATGTTGATGGTAGTGACGTAGTGTTGATGATAGTGACATAATGATGATGGTAGTGACATAATGTTGATGGTAGTAACACAATGTTGATGGTAGTGACATAATGGTGATGGTAGTGACATAATGTTGATGGTATTGACATAATGTTGATGGTTGTGACATAATGTTGATGGTCATGACACAATGTTGATGTTTATGACATAATTGTGATGGTAGTGACATAATACTGATGGTAGTGACACAATGATGATGGTATTGACATAATCGTGATTGTAGTGACACAATGATGATGGTAGTGACACAATGATGATGGTAGTGATATAATGTTGATGATAGTAACACAATGATGATGGTAGTGACATATTGTTGATGGTAGTAACACAATGTTGATGGTAGTGACATAATGTTGATGATAGTAACACAATGATGATGGTAGTGACACAATGTTGATGGTAGTGACATAATGGTGATGGTAGTGAGACAATAGTGATGGTGGTAACATAATGTTGATGGTAGTGACACAATAGTGATAGTGGTAACATAATGGTGATGGTAGTGACACAAGAGTGATGGTGGTAACATAATGTTGATGGTAGTGACATAATGGTCATGATATAATGATGATGGTAGTGACATAATGGTGATGGTAGTGACATAATGGTCATGATATATTGATGATGGTAGTGACATAATGGTGATGGTAGTGACATAATGGTGATGGAAGTGACATAATAGTGATGGTAGTGACATAATGGTCTCGACATAATGGTGATGATAGTGACATAATGGTCATGACATAATGGAGATAGTAGTAACGTAATGGTGATGTTTGTAACATAATGGTCATGACATAATGGTGATTGTAGCTACATAATGGTGATGGTAGTGACACAATGTTAATAGTAGTGACATAATGTTGATGGTAGTGACATAATGTTGATGGTAGTGACACAATGGTGATAGTAGTGATATAATGGTGATGGTAGTGACATAATGGTCATGACATAATGGTGATGGTAGTGACATAATGATGATGTTTGTGGCATAATGGTCATGACATTATGGTGATGATAGTGACATAATGGTGATGGTTGTGACATAATGGTCATGACATAATGGTGATTGTAGTGACATTATGGTGATGGTATTGACATAATGTTGATGGTAGTGACATAATGGTGATGGTAGTGACACAATGGTGATGGTAGTGACATAATGGTGATGGTAGTGACATAATCGTCATGACATAATGGTAATGGTAGTGACATAATGATGATGGTAGTGACACAATGGTCATAGTAGTTACATAATGGTGGTGGTAGTGACACAATGGTGATGGTAGTTACACAATGGTCATAGTAGTTACATAATGGTGATGGTATTGACATAATGGTGATGGTAGTGACATAATGGTGATGGTAGTGACACAATGATGATGGTAGTGACACAATGAAGATGGTAGTGACACAATGATGATGGTAGTGACACAATGATGATGGTAGTGACACAATGATGATGGTAGTGACACAATGATGATGATAGTGACACAATGATGATGGTAGTGACACAATGATGATGGTAGTCACACAATGATGATGGTAGTGACACAATGATGATGGTAGTGACACAAAGATGATGGTAGTGACACAATGATGATGATAGTGACACAATGATGATGGTAGTGACACAATGATGATGATGATAATGACACAATGATGATGATAGTGACACAATGATGATGATATGACACAATGATGATGATAATGACACAATGATGATGATAATGACACAATGATGATAATAGTAACACAATGATGATGGTAGTGACATAATGTTGATGGTAGTAACACAATGATGATGGTAGTGACATAATGTTGATGATAGTGACATAATCGTGATTGTAGTGACACAATGATGATGATAGTGACACAATGATGATGGTAGTGACACAATGATGATGGTAGTGACACAATGATGATGGTAGTGACACAATGATGATGGTAGTGACACAAAGATGATGGTAGTGATACAATAATGATGGTAGTGACATAATGATGATGGTAGTAACACAATGATGATGGTAGTAACACAATGTTGATGGTAGTGACACAATGATGATGGTAGTGACACAATGATGATGGTAGTGACACAATGATGATGGTAGTGACACAATGATGATGGTAGTGACATAATGTTGATGGTAGTGACACAATGATGATGGTAGTGACACAATGATGATTATAGTGACACAATGATGATGATAGTGACACAATGATGATGGTAGTGACACAATGATGTGGTAGTGACACAATGATGATTTTACTGACATAATGTTGATGATAGTGACACAATGATGATGGTAGTGACACAATGATGATTGTAGTGGCACAAAGATGATTGTAGTGACACAATGATGATGGTAGTGACACAATGATGATGGTAGTGACATAATGTTGATGGTAGTGACACAATGATGATGGTAGTGACACAATGATGATGGTAGTGACACAATGATGATGGTAGTTACACAATGATGATGGTAGTGACACAATGATGATGGTAGTGACACAATGATGATTGTAGTGACACAATGATGATGGTAGTGACACAATGATGATGGTAGTGACACAATGTTGATGATAGTGACACAATGATGATGGTAGTGACACAATGATGATGGTAGTGACACAATAATGATGGTAGTGACACACTGATGATGGTAGTGACACAATGATGATGGTAGTGACACACTGATGATGGTAGTGACACAATGATGATGGTAGTGACATAATCGTGATTGTAGTGACACAATGATGACGATAGTGACACAATGATGATGGTAGTGACATAATGTTGATGGTAGTGACACAATGATGATGGTAGTGACATAATGTTGATGGTAGTGACACAATGATGATGGTAGTGACACAATGATGATGGTAGTGACACAATGATGATGGTAGTGACACAATGATGATGGTAGTGACACAATGATGATGGTAGTGACACAATGATGATGGTAGTGACACAATGATGATGATAGTGACACAATGATGATGGTAGTGACACAATGATGATGGTAGTCACACAATGATGATGGTAGTGACACAATGATGATGGTAGTGACACAAAGATGATGGTAGTGACACAATGATGATGATAGTGACACAATGATGATGGTAGTGACACAATGATGATGATGATAATGACACAATGATGATGATAGTGACACAATTATGATGATAGTGACACAATGATGATGATAATGACACAATGATGATGATAATGACACAATGATGATGATAGTAACACAATGATGATGATAGTGACACAATGATGATGGTAGTGACACAATGATGATGATAGTGACACAATGATGATGGTAGTGACATAATGTTGATGATAGTTACACAATGATGATGGTAGTTACATAATGTTGATGATAGTGACACAATGATGATGGTAGTGATATAATGTTGATGGTAGTAACACAATGATGATGGTAGTGACATAATGTTGATGATAGTGACACAATGATGATGGTAGTGACATAATGTTAATGGTAGTGACACAATGATGATGGTAGTGACATATTGTTGATGGTAGTAACACAATGTTGATGGTAGTGACATAATGTTGATGATAGTAACACAATGATGATGGTAGTGACACAATGTTGATGGTAGTGAAAAAGTGTTGATGATAGTAACACAATGTTGATAGTAGTAACACAATGATGATGGTAGTGACACAATGTTGATGGTAGTAACACAATGTTGATGGTAGTGACATAATGTTGATAGTAGTAACACAATGTTGATGGTAGTGACATAATGTTGATGGTAGTGACATATTGTTGATGGTAGTAACACAATGTTGATGGTAGTAACATAATGGTGATGGTAGTAACACAATGTTGATGGTAGTAACATAATGTTGATGATAGTAACACAATGTTGATGATAGTAACACAATGATGATGGTAGTGACATATTGTTGATGGTAGTAACACAATGTTGATGGTAGTGACATAATGTTGATGATAGTAACACAATGATGATGGTAGTGACATAATGTTGATGGTAGTAACACAATGATGATGGTAGTGACATAATGTTGATGATAATGACACAATGATGATGATAGTGACACAATGATGATGATAGTGACACGATGATGATAGTGACACAATGATGATGATAGTGACACAATGATGATGATAGTGACACAATGAAGATGATAGTGACACAATGTTGATGGTAGTGACACAATGATGATGGTACTGACACAATGATGATGATAGTGACACAATGATGATGGTAGACACAATGTTGATGATAGTGACACAATGATGATGATAATGACACAATGATGATGATAATGACACAATGATGATGATAATGACACAATGATGATGATAGTGACACAATGATGATGGTAGTGACACAATGATGATGATAGTGACACAATGATGATGGTAGTGACATAATGTTGATGATAGTTACACAATGATGATGGTAGTTACATAATGTTGATGATAGTGACACAATGATGATGGTAGTGATATAATGTTGATGGTAGTAACACAATGATGATGGTAGTGACATAATGTTGATGATAGTGACACAATGATGATGGTAGTGACATAATGTTAATGGTAGTGACACAATGATGATGGTAGTGACATATTGTTGATGGTAGTAACACAATGTTGATGGTAGTGACATAATGTTGATGATAGTAACACAATGATGATGGTAGTGACACAATGTTGATGGTAGTGACACAGTGTTGATGATAGTAACACAATGTTGATAGTAGTAACACAATGATGATGGTAGTGACACAATGTTGATGGTAGTAACACAATGTTGATGGTAGTGACATAATGTTGATAGTAGTAACACAATGTTGATGGTAGTGACATAATGTTGATGGTAGTGACATATTGTTGATGGTAGTAACACAATGTTGATGGTAGTAACATAATGGTGATGGTAGTAACACAATGTTGATGGTAGTAACATAATGTTGATGATAGTAACACAATGTTGATGATAGTAACACAATGATGATGGTAGTGACATATTGTTGATGGTAGTAACACAATGTTGATGGTAGTGACATAATGTTGATGATAGTAACACAATGATGATGGTAGTGACATAATGTTGATGGTAGTAACACAATGATGATGGTAGTGACATAATGTTGATGATAGTGACATAATCGTGATTGTAGTGAAACAATGATGATGGTAGTGACACAATGATGATGGTAGTGACATAATGTTGATGATAGTAACACAATGATGATGGTAGTGACATAATGTTGATGGTGGTGACACAATGATGATGGTAGTGACATAATGTTGATGGTAGTGACACAATGATGATGGTTGTGACATAATGTTGATGGTAGTGACATAATCGTGATTGTAGTGACACAATGCTGATGGTAGTGACACAATGATGATGGTAGTGACACGATGATGATGGTAGTGACACAATGATGATGGTAGTGACACAATGATGATGGTAGTGGCACAATGATGATGGTAGTGACACAATGATGATGGTAGTGACACAATGATGATGGTAGTGACACAATGATGATGGTAGTGACAAAATGTTGATGGTAGTGACACAATGATGATGGTAGTGACACAATGATGATTGTAGTGACACAATGATGATGGTAGTGACACAATGATGATGGTAGTGACACAATGATGTGGTAGTGACACAATGATGATGTTAGTGACATAATGTTGATGATAGTGACACAATGATGATGGTAGTTACACAATGATGATGGTAGTGGCACAATGATGATTGTAGTGACACAATGATGATGGTAGTGACACAATGTTGATGGTAGTGACATAATATTGATGGTAGTGACACAATGATGATGGTAGTGACACAATGATGATGGTAGTGACACAATGATGATGGTAGTGACACAATGATGATGGTAGTGACATATTGTTGATGGTAGTGACATAATGTTGATGGTAGTGACACAATGGTGATGGTAGTGACACAATGATGATGGTAGTGACATAATGTTGATGGTAGTGACACAATGATGATGGCAGTGACATAATGTTGATGGTAGTGACACTATGATGATGGTAGTGACACAATGATGATGGTAGTGACACAATGATGATGATAGTGACACAATGATGATGATAGTGACATAATCGTGATTGTAGTGACACAATGATGACGATAGTGACACAATGATGATGGTAGTGACACAATGATGATGATAGTGACATAATCGTGATTGTAGTGACACAATGATGATGATAGTGACACAATGATGATGGTAGTGACACAATGATGATGATAGTGACACAATGATGATGGTAGTGACATAATGATGATAGTAGTGACACAATGATGATGATAGAGACACAATGATGATGGTAGTGAAATAATGTTGATGGTAGTGACGTAGTGTTGATGATAGTGACATAATGATGATGGTAGTGACATAATGTTGATGGTAGTAACACAATGTTGATGGTAGTGACATAATGGTGATGGTAGTGACATAATGTTGATGGTATTGACATAATGTTGATGGTAGTGACATAATGTTGATGGTCATGACACAATGTTGATGTTTATGACATAATTGTGATGGTAGTGACATAATACTGATGGTAGTGACACAATGATGATGGTATTGACATAATCGTGATTGTAGTGACACAATGATGATGGTAGTGACACAATGATGATGGTAGTGATATAATGTTGATGATAGTAACACAATGATGATGGTAGTGACATATTGTTGATGGTAGTAACACAATGTTGATGGTAGTGACATAATGTTGATGATAGTAACACAATGATGATGGTAGTGACACAATGTTGATGGTAGTGACATAATGGTGATGGTAGTGAGACAATAGTGATGGTGGTAACATAATGTTGATGGTAGTGACACAATAGTGATAGTGGTAACATAATGGTGATGGTAGTGACACAAGAGTGATGGTGGTAACATAATGTTGATGGTAGTGACATAATGGTCATGATATAATGATGATGGTAGTGACATAATGGTGATGGTAGTGACATAATGGTCATGATATATTGATGATGGTAGTGACATAATGGTGATGGTAGTGACATAATGGTGATGGAAGTGACATAATAGTGATGGTAGTGACATAATGGTCTCGACATAATGGTGATGATAGTGACATAATGGTCAGGACATAATGGAGATAGTAGTAACGTAATGGTGATGTTTGTAACATAATGGTCATGACATAATGGTGATTGTAGCTACATAATGGTGATGGTAGTGACACAATGTTAATAGTAGTGACATAATGTTGATGGTAGTGACATAATGTTGATGGTAGTGACACAATGGTGATAGTAGTGATATAATGGTGATGGTAGTGACATAATGGTCATGACATAATGGTGATGGTAGTGACATAATGATGATGTTTGTGGCATAATGGTCATGACATTATGGTGATGATAGTGACATAATGGTGATGGTTGTGACATAATGGTCATGACATAATGGTGATTGTAGTGACATTATGGTGATGGTATTGACATAATGTTGATGGTAGTGACATAATGGTGATGGTAGTGACACAATGGTGATGGTAGTGACATAATGGTGATGGTAGTGACATAATCGTCATGACATAATGGTGATGGTAGTGACATAATGATGATGGTAGTGACACAATGGTCATAGTAGTTACATAATGGTGGTGGTAGTGACACAATGGTGATGGTAGTTACACAATGGTCATAGTAGTTACATAATGGTGATGGTATTGACATAATGGTGATGGTAGAGACATAATGGTGATGGTAGTGACACAATGATGATGGTAGTGACACAATGATGATGGTAGTGACACAATGATGATGGTAGTGACACAATGATGATGGTAGTGACACAATGATGATGATAGTGACACAATGATGATGGTAGTGACACAATGATGATGGTAGTCACACAATGATGATGGTAGTGACACAATGATGATGGTAGTGACACAAAGATGATGGTAGTGACACAATGATGATGATAGTGACACAATGATGATGGTAGTGACACAATGATGATGATGATAATGACACAATGATGATGATAGTGACACAATGATGATGATATGACACAATGATGATGATAATGACACAATGATGATGATAATGACACAATGATGATAATAGTAACACAATGATGATGGTAGTGACATAATGTTGATGGTAGTAACACAATGATGATGGTAGTGACATAATGTTGATGATAGTGACATAATCGTGATTGTAGTGACACAATGATGATGATAGTGACACAATGATGATGGTAGTGACACAATGATGATGGTAGTGACACAATGATGATGGTAGTGACACAATGATGATGGTAGTGACACAAAGATGATGGTAGTGACACAATGATGATGGTAGTGACATAATGATGATGGTAGTAACACAATGATGATGGTAGTAACACAATGTTGATGGTAGTGACACAATGATGATGGTAGTGACACAATGATGATGGTAGTGACACAATGATGATGGTAGTGACACAATGATGATGGTAGTGACATAATGTTGATGGTAGTGACACAATGATGATGGTAGTGACACAATGATGATTATAGTGACACAATGATGATGATAGTGACACAATGATGATGGTAGTGACACAATGATGTGGTAGTGACACAATGATGATTTTACTGACATAATGTTGATGATAGTAACACAATGATGATGGTAGTGACACAATGATGATTGTAGTGGCACAAAGATGATTGTAGTGACACAATGATGATGGTAGTGACACAATGATGATGGTAGTGACATAATGTTGATGGTAGTGACACAATGATGATGGTAGTGACACAATGATGATGGTAGTGACACAATGATGATGGTAGTTACACAATGATGATGGTAGTGACACAATGATGATGGTAGTGACACAATGATGATTGTAGTGACACAATGATGATGGTAGTGACACAATGATGATGGTAGTGACACAATGTTGATGATAGTGACACAATGATGATGGTAGTGACACAATGATGATGTTAGTGACACAATAATGATGGTAGTGACACACTGATGATGGTAGTGACACAATGATGATGGTAGTGACACAATGATGATGGTAGTGACACAATGATGATGGTAGTGACATAATCGTGATTGTAGTGACACAATGATGACGATAGTGACACAATGATGATGGTAGTGACATAATGTTGATGGTAGTGACACAATGATGATGGTAGTGACATAATGTTGATGGTAGTGACACAATGATGATGGTAGTGACACAATGATGATGGTAGTGACACAATGATGATGGTAGTGACACAATGATGATGGTAGTGACACAATGATGATGGTAGTGACACAATGATGATGGTAGTGACACAATGATGATGATAGTGACACAATGATGATGGTAGTGACACAATGATGATGGTAGTCACACAATGATGATGGTAGTGACACAATGATGATGGTAGTGACACAATGATGATGGTAGTGACACAATGATGATGGTAGTGACACAATGATGATGATAGTGACACAATGATGATGGTAGTGACATAATGTTGATGGTAGTGACACAATGGTGATAGTAGTGATATAATGGTGATGGTAGTGACATAATGGTCATGACATAATGGTGATGGTAGTGACATAATGATGATGTTTGTGGCATAATGGTCATGACATTATGGTGATGATAGTGACATAATGGTGAAGGTTGTGACATAATGGTCATGACATAATGGTGATTGTAGTGACATTATGGTGATGGTATTGACATAATGTTGATGGTAGTGACATAATGGTGATGGTAGTGACACAATGGTGATGGTAGTGACATAATGGTGATGGTAGTGACATAATCGTCATGACATAATGGTGATGGTAGTGACATAATGATGATGGTAGTGACACAATGGTCATAGTAGTTACATAATGGTGGTGGTAGTGACACAATGGTGATGGTAGTTACACAATGGTCATAGTAGTTACATAATGGTGATGGTATTGACATAATGGTGATGGTAGTGACATAATGGTGATGGTAGTGACACAATGATGATGGTAGTGACACAATGATGATGGTAGTGACACAATGATGATGGTAGTGACACAATGATGATGGTAGTGACACAAAGATGATGGTAGTGACACAATGATGATGATAGTGACACAATGATGATGGTAGTGACACAATGATGATGATGATAATGACACAATGATGATGATAGTGACACAATGATGATGATATGACACAATGATGATGATAATGACACAATGATGATGATAATGACACAATGATGATAATAGTAACACAATGATGATGGTAGTGACATAATGTTGATGGTAGTAACACAATGATGATGGTAGTGACATAATGTTGATGATAGTGACATAATCGTGATTGTAGTGACACAATGATGATGATAGTGACACAATGATGATGGTAGTGACACAATGATGATGGTAGTGACACAATGATGATGGTAGTGACACAATGATGATGGTAGTGACATAATGTTGATGGTAGTGACACAATGATGATGGTAGTGACATAATGATGATGGTAGTAACACAATGATGATGGTAGTAACACAATGTTGATGGTAGTGACACAATGATGATGGTAGTGACACAATGATGATGGTAGTGACACAATGATGATGGTAGTGACACAATGATGATGGTAGTGACATAATGTTGATGGTAGTGACACAATGATGATGGTAGTGACACAATGATGATGTTAGTGACATAATGATGATGATAGTGACACAATGATGATGGTAGTGACACAATGATGTGGTAGTGACACAATGATGATTTTACTGACATAATGTTGATGATAGTGACACAATGATGATGGTAGTGACACAATGATGATTGTAGTGGCACAAAGATGATTGTAGTGACACAATGATGATGGTAGTGACACAATGATGATGGTAGTGACATAATGTTGATGGTAGTGACACAATGATGATGGTAGTGACACAATGATGATGGTAGTGACACAATGATGATGGTAGTTACACAATGATGATGGTAGTGACACAATGATGATGGTAGTGACACAATGATGATGGTAGTGACACAATGATGATGGTAGTGACACAATGATGATGGTAGTGACACAATGTTGATGATAGTGACACAATGATGATGGTAGTGACACAATGATGATGTTAGTGACACAATAATGATGGTAGTGACACACTGATGATGGTAGTGACACAATGATGATGGTAGTGACACAATGATGATGGTAGTGACACAATGATGATGGTAGTGACATAATCGTGATTGTAGTGACACAATGATGACGATAGTGACACAATGATGATGGTAGTGACATAATGTTGATGGTAGTGACACAATGATGATGGTAGTGACATAATGTTGATGGTAGTGACACAATGATGATGGTAGTGACACAATGATGATGGTAGTGACACAATGATGATGGTAGTGACACAATGATGATGGTAGTGACACAATGATGATGGTAGTGACACAATGATGATGGTAGTGACACAATGATGATGATAGTGACACAATGATGATGGTAGTGACACAATGATGATGGTAGTCACACAATGATGATGGTAGTGACACAATGATGATGGTAGTGACACAAAGATGATGGTAGTGACACAATGATGATGATAGTGACACAATGATGATGGTAGTGACACAATGATGATGATGATAATGACACAATGATGATGATAGTGACACAATTATGATGATAGTGACACAATGATGATGATAATGACACAATGATGATGATAATGACACAATGATGATGATAGTAACACAATGATGATGATAGTGACACAATGATGATGGTAGTGACACAATGATGATGATAGTGACACAATGATGATGGTAGTGACATAATGTTGATGATAGTTACACAATGATGATGGTAGTTACATAATGTTGATGATAGTGACACAATGATGATGGTAGTGATATAATGTTGATGGTAGTAACACAATGATGATGGTAGTGACATAATGTTGATGATAGTGACACAATGATGATGGTAGTGACATAATGTTAATGGTAGTGACACAATGATGATGGTAGTGACATATTGTTGATGGTAGTAACACAATGTTGATGGTAGTGACATAATGTTGATGATAGTAACACAATGATGATGGTAGTGACACATTGTTGATGGTAGTAACACAATGTTGATGGTAGTAACATAATGGTGATGGTAGTAACACAATGTTGATGGTAGTAACATAATGTTGATGATAGTAACACAATGTTGATGATAGTAACACAATGATGATGGTAGTGACATATTGTTGATGGTAGTAACACAATGTTGATGGTAGTGACATAATGTTGATGATAGTAACACAATGATGATGGTAGTGACATAATGTTGATGGTAGTAACACAATGATGATGGTAGTGACATAATGTTGATGATAGTGACATAATCGTGATTGTAGTGACACAATGATGATGATAGTGACACAATGATGATGGTAGTGACACAATGATGATGGTAGTGACACAATGATGATGGTAGTGACACAATGATGATGGTAGTGACACAAAGATGATGGTAGTGACACAATGATGATGATAGTGACACAATGATGATGGTAGTGACACGATGATGGAAGTGACATAATCGTGATTGTAGTGACACAATGATGATGATAGTGACACAATGATGATGGTAGTGACACAATGATGATGATAGTGACACAATGATGATGGTAGTGACACAATGATGATGATAATGACACAATGATGATGATAGTGACACAATGATGATGATACTGACTCGATGATGATAGTGACACAATGATGATGATAATGACACAATGATGATGATAGTGACACAATGAAGATGATAGTGACACAATGTTGATGGTAGTGACACAATGATGATGGTACTGACACAATGATGATGATAGTGACACAATGATGATGGTAGATACACAATGTTGATGATAGTGACACAATGATGATGATAATGACACAATGAAGATGATAATGACACAATGATGATGATAATGACACAATGATGATGATAGTGACACAATGATGATGATAGTGACACAATGATGATGGTAGTGACACAATGATGATGATAGTGACACAATGATAATGGTAGTGACATAATGTTGATGATAGTTACACAATGATGATGGTAGTTACATAATGTTGATGATAGTGACACAATGATGATGGTAGTGATATAATGTTGATGGTAGTAACACAATGATGATGGTAGTGACATAATGTTGATGATAGTGACACAATGATGATGGTAGTGACATAATGTTAATGGTAGTGACACAATGATGATGGTAGTGACATATTGTTGATGGTAGTAACACAATGTTGATGGTAGTGACATAATGTTGATGATAGTAACACAATGATGATGGTAGTGACACAATGTTGATGGTAGTGACACAGTGTTGATGATAGTAACACAATGTTGATAGTAGTAACACAATGATGATGGTAGTGACACAATGTTGATAGTAGTAACACAATGTTGATGGTAGTGACATAATGTTGATAGTAGTAACACAATGTTGATGGTAGTGACATAATGTTGATGGTAGTGACATATTGTTGATGGTAGTAACACAATGTTGATGGTAGTAACATAATGGTGATGGTAGTAACACAATGTTGATGGTAGTAACATAATGTTGATGATAGTAACACAATGTTGATGATAGTAACACAATGATGATGGTAGTGACATATT
Organism: Megaustenia siamemsis; assembly: GCA_032433765.1. NCBI lineage: Eukaryota > Metazoa > Mollusca > Gastropoda > Stylommatophora > Ariophantidae > Megaustenia > Megaustenia siamemsis. Next base: position 646,741 of record JAVIAB010000139.1, on the reverse strand, counting down.
GTTGATGGTAGTAACACAATGTTGATGGTAGTGACATAATGTTGATGATAGTAACACAATGATGATGGTAGTGACATAATGTTGATGGTAGTAACACAATGATGATGGTAGTGACATAATGTTGATGATAGTGACATAATCGTGATTGTAGTGACACAATGATGATGGTAGTGACACAATGATGATGGTAGTGACATAATGTTGATGATAGTAACACAATGATGATGGTAGTGACATAATGTTGATGGTGGTGACACAATGATGATGGTAGTGACATAATGTTGATGGTAGTGACACAATGATGATGGTTGTGACATAATGTTGATGGTAGTGACATAATCGTGATTGTAGTGACACAATGCTGATGGTAGTGACACAATGATGATGGTAGTGACACGATGATGATGGTAGTGACACAATGATGATGGTAGTGACACAATGATGATGGTAGTGGCACAATGATGATGGTAGTGACACAATGATGATGGTAGTGACACAATGATGATGGTAGTGACAAAATGTTGATGGTAGTGACACAATGATGATGGTAGTGACACAATGATGATTGTAGTGACACAATGATGATGGTAGTGACACAATGATGATGGTAGTGACACAATGATGTGGTAGTGACACAATGATGATGTTAGTGACATAATGTTGATGATAGTGACACAATGATGATGGTAGTTACACAATGATGATGGTAGTGGCACAATGATGATTGTAGTGACACAATGATGATGGTAGTGACACAATGTTGATGGTAGTGACATAATATTGATGGTAGTGACACAATGATGATGGTAGTGACACAATGATGATGGTAGTGACACAATGATGATGGTAGTGACACAATGATGATGGTAGTGACATATTGTTGATGGTAGTGACATAATGTTGATGGTAGTGACACAATGGTGATGGTAGTGACACAATGATGATGGTAGTGACATAATGTTGATGGTAGTGACACAATGATGATGGCAGTGACATAATGTTGATGGTAGTGACACTATGATGATGGTAGTGACACAATGATGATGGTAGTGACACAATGATGATGATAGTGACACAATGATGATGATAGTGACATAATCGTGATTGTAGTGACACAATGATGACGATAGTGACACAATGATGATGGTAGTGACACAATGATGATGATAGTGATATAATCGTGATTGTAGTGACACAATGATGATGATAGTGACACAATGATGATGGTAGTGACACAATGATGATGATAGTGACACAATGATGATGGTAGTGACATAATGATGATAGTAGTGACACAATGATGATGATGATAGAGACACAATGATGATGGTAGTGAAATAATGTTGATGGTAGTGACGTAGTGTTGATGATAGTGACATAATGATGATGGTAGTGACATAATGTTGATGGTAGTAACACAATGTTGATGGTAGTGACATAATGGTGATGGTAGTGACATAATGTTGATGGTATTGACATAATGTTGATGGTAGTGACATAATGTTGATGGTCATGACACAATGTTGATGTTTATGACATAATTGTGATGGTAGTGACATAATACTGATGGTAGTGACACAATGATGATGGTAGTGACATAATGTTGATGATAGTAACACAATGATGATGGTAGTGACATAATGTTGATGGTGGTGACACAATGATGATGGTAGTGACATAATGTTGATGGTAGTGACACAATGATGATGGTTGTGACATAATGTTGATGGTAGTGACATAATCGTGATTGTAGTGACACAATGCTGATGGTAGTGACACAATGATGATGGTAGTGACACGATGATGATGGTAGTGACACAATGATGATGGTAGTGACACAATGATGATGGTAGTGGCACAATGATGATGGTAGTGACACAATGATGATGGTAGTGATACAATGATGATGGTAGTGACAAAATGTTGATGGTAGTGACACAATGATGATGGTAGTGACACAATGATGATTGTAGTGACACAATGATGATGGTAGTGACACAATGATGATGGTAGTGACACAATGATGTGGTAGTGACACAATGATGATGTTAGTGACATAATGTTGATGATAGTGACACAATGATGATGGTAGTTACACAATGATGATGGTAGTGGCACAATGATGATTGTAGTGACACAATGATGATGGTAGTGATACAATGTTGATGGTAGTGACATAATATTGATGGTAGTGACACAATGATGATGGTAGTGACACAATGATGATGGTAGTGACACAATGATGATGGTAGTGACACAATGATGATGGTAGTGACATATTGTTGATGGTAGTGACATAATGTTGATGGTAGTGACACAATGGTGATGGTAGTGACACAATGATGATGGTAGTGACATAATGTTGATGGTAGTGACACAATGATGATGGCAGTGACATAATGTTGATGGTAGTGACACTATGATGATGGTAGTGACACAATGATGATGGTAGTGACACAATGATGATGATAGTGACACAATGATGATGATAGTGACATAATCGTGATTGTAGTGACACAATGATGACGATAGTGACACAATGATGATGGTAGTGACACAATGATGATGATAGTGACATAATCGTGATTGTAGTGACACAATGATGATGATAGTGACACAATGATGATGGTAGTGACACAATGATGATGATAGTGACACAATGATGATGGTAGTGACATAATGATGATAGTAGTGACACAATGATGATGATAGAGACACAATGATGATGGTAGTGAAATAATGTTGATGGTAGTGACGTAGTGTTGATGATAGTGACATAATGATGATGGTAGTGACATAATGTTGATGGTAGTAACACAATGTTGATGGTAGTGACATAATGGTGATGGTAGTGACATAATGTTGATGGTATTGACATAATGTTGATGGTAGTGACATAATGTTGATGGTCATGACACAATGTTGATGTTTATGACATAATTGTGATGGTAGTGACATAATACTGATGGTAGTGACACAATGATGATGGTATTGACATAATCGTGATTGTAGTGACACAATGATGATGGTAGTGACACAATGATGATGGTAGTGATATAATGTTGATGATAGTAACACAATGATGATGGTAGTGACATATTGTTGATGGTAGTAACACAATGTTGATGGTAGTGACATAATGTTGATGATAGTAACACAATGATGATGGTAGTGACACAATGTTGATGGTAGTGACATAATGGTGATGGTAGTGAGACAATAGTGATGGTGGTAACATAATGTTGATGGTAGTGACACAATAGTGATAGTGGTAACATAATGGTGATGGTAGTGACACAAGAGTGATGGTGGTAACATAATGTTGATGGTAGTGACATAATGGTCATGATATAATGATGATGGTAGTGACATAATGGTGATGGTAGTGACATAATGGTCATGATATATTGATGATGGTAGTGACATAATGGTGATGGTAGTGACATAATGGTGATGGAAGTGACATAATAGTGATGGTAGTGACATAATGGTCTCGACATAATGGTGATGATAGTGACATAATGGTCATGACATAATGGAGATAGTAGTAACGTAATGGTGATGTTTGTAACATAATGGTCATGACATAATGGTGATTGTAGCTACATAATGGTGATGGTAGTGACACAATGTTAATAGTAGTGACATAATGTTGATGGTAGTGACATAATGTTGATGGTAGTGACACAATGGTGATAGTAGTGATATAATGGTGATGGTAGTGACATAATGGTCATGACATAATGGTGATGGTAGTGACATAATGATGATGTTTGTGGCATAATGGTCATGACATTATGGTGATGATAGTGACATAATGGTGATGGTTGTGACATAATGGTCATGACATAATGGTGATTGTAGTGACATTATGGTGATGGTATTGACATAATGTTGATGGTAGTGACATAATGGTGATGGTAGTGACACAATGGTGATGGTAGTGACATAATGGTGATGGTAGTGACATAATCGTCATGACATAATGGTGATGGTAGTGGCATAATGATGATGGTAGTGACACAATGGTCATAGTAGTTACATAATGGTGGTGGTAGTGACACAATGGTGATGGTAGTTACACAATGGTCATAGTAGTTACATAATGGTGATGGTATTGACATAATGGTGATGGTAGTGACATAATGGTGATGGTAGTGACACAATTTTGATGGTAGTGGCACAATGGTTACGGTAGTGACACAATGGTGATGGTAGTTACACAATGGTCATGGTAGTTACATAATGGTGATGGTAGTGACATAATCGTCATGACATAATGGTGATGGTGGTTACATAATGTTGATGGTAATGGCACCATGGTGATGGTAGTGACACAATGGTGATGGTAGTTACATAATGTTGATGGTAGTGACACAACAGTGATGGTAGTAACATAATGTTCATGGTATTGACATACGTGTCATGAAATAATGGTGATGGTAGTGATATAATGGTCATGACATAATGGTGATGGTAGAGACATAATGGTGATGGTAGTGACATAATGGTGATGATAGAGACATAATGGTGATGATAGAGACATAATGGTGATGGTAGTGACATAATGGTGATGGTAGAGACATAATGGTGATGGTAGTGACATAATGGTGATGATAGTGACATAATCATCATCATCAAGTACCGGGCCTGCTGGCGTAGGTGATCATGATTCTCCAGAACTTTGGATCTGGGCAGCTATTTATCATTTCTGTTGTTGACCTTCTGCTAAGTCATTCTCTTAAGCTGTCTGTTATTTTTTCTTTTTGCTTCCGTCTATCTCTTCGTCCCTCAATTTTTCCAGTTGTTACAATATATTCCAGTTGTTCTCTTCTCATTACATGGCCAAAAAATGTTGATTGTTTCTTCCTAATATTGGAAATTGGCTTTCTTTTTGCTTTGACCTCTCTCAGAACATCTTCATTACTTTTTTTAGCTGTTCATGGTACTCTCAGCATTCTTCTGTAAAACCACATTTCTACAGTCTCCAGTGATTTTTTTGTCTGTTGACCTATTGTTCATGATTCGCATCCATATGTTATCTAGCTCTACATAACATTTAAGAACGTTTTATCTTTTTTCTATTGTCAAAAATGGATTGCATAGTCATCATCATCATCATCATCATTGAGTGCCCTCTCCGCATCGAAGATTGGCTACCATGGAGCACCATTCCATTCTGTCTCTTGCTTTGATGATGCAGATTGCCATAGGCTGACTTGTCCATCTTTTGATGTTACTCGTCCATGTTAATCTTGGTCTGCTTCTGCCTCTTTTACCTTGTATTTTCCCTTCTAATATTACTATTATTAGACTGTTGTGTCTTTTAACATGACCAACAAATTTCATTTGTCTTGCTCTAATTGTGTTTAGTAGTTCTTTTTTTCAGTTTTAGTAGTTTCAAAACTTCTTCGTTTGTTTTCTTTTCTTTCCATCCAATTCTACCTATTCTTCTATAAATCCACATTTCAAAGGCTTCAATTTTCTGTGATTGCATAGTATCTTCCTCATTTTTTGGAAAGCTGCTTTTGCCTGAGCCATTCTGCATCTCACCTCTTTTGTACATCTTTCATCTGAGGTTAACAAAGTTCCCAAATATTTAAATTCATTGACCTGTTTTAATATTGTTCCACTTGTCTTTATTTTGCACTGAGGTGATGTCTTTATCTTTGTTGTTACCATTACCTCTGTCTTTTTGCTATTAAGGCTGAGTCCTTTATTTTTGCTTTCTTTCACTATAATGTCCAACATTTCTTGTAACTCATTTTCACTCTTAGCGATTAAGACTCTATCATCAGCATACCTTAGATTATTTATATTATGACCTCCAATTAGTGACATAATGGTGATGGTAGTAACATAATGGTGATGGCATAATGGTGATGGTAGTAACATAATGGTGTTGGTAGTGATATAATGGTGATGGTAGTGACATAATGGTGATGGTAGGTACATAATGGTGATGACATAATAACGATATGATAATTGTTATGATGACATAATGAGGAGCCTGAGAATTATGGTTATAACATGATGATTTGGTGATGGTATAACGATAATGGTGATAACATCATAATGGTGTCAAAAGTATAATGATGATTATACGACGTCTTTAACACATGAGTTTTCCACCCACATGTGCTGGCCACCTATCCAGAAGTGTTCGAAGAGGGTTTTTTTTTTCCAACCACGAGTACAACTCACACTGCTTCCAGTGGGAATGAAACACGGGTTGTCCGAAAGTCTGTAGTCCAGTCAAATGGTTTTCCCAACTAGGCCACCGAGGCCCCTTAAATTAATCCGTAGTTTACCCAGCCTCTGACCTGTCAACATTGTTCCACACAAGATACCTTTCAATATTTTTTTATAAACATAAACTGGTATTTGAATTAGCTCTAGGAAAAAAAAATACCTTTCCAAGCAAATAAATATAATAGACCATCCCAAATAAGTAAATAAAATAGACCTGCTCCCAAAAAAATTTTAATGGACCATATCAAATAAAAAAAAGAAAATAGACCATCCAAATAAAAAAAGAAAGTAGACTATCTAAAAAATAAACCTGCCTAAATAAAGAAATAAAATTAATCTTCCCAAATAAAAAATAAATAAATAAACCATCTGAAATAGATTTTTTTAAAATAAACCATTCCAAATTAATTAATAAAATAAACCATTCCAAATAATCAAAACCGATCATCCCAAATAAATAAAAATTAGACCATCCTAAATTAATAAAATAGATCATCCCACATAAATTAAATAGGTCATTCCAAATAATATACTAAAATAGACCATCCTAAATTAATAAATAACTTAGACCTTCCCAAATAAATAAATACAATTGACTATCCCAAATAAAATAGTAAAATAGAAATTCCCAAATAAATTAATAAAATAGACCATCCAAAATTAATTAATAAAACAGACCACCCCACATAAATAAATAAAATAGATAATCTAAAATAAATAAAATAGATCCTATAAAATAGATCATCCACAATAAATAAAATAGACCATTCCAAATTAATTAATGAAACAGACCATCCAAATTAATTAATAAAATAGACTATACCAAATAATTAAATAAAATTGACCATACCAAATAAATTAATTAAATAGGCCATCTCAAATAAGTAAGTAAAATAGACAATCCCAATAAGTAAATAAAATAGATCATCTCAAATAAAAAAAATAAAATAGACCACGTCAAATAAATGATTAAAATATATCATCACAAATAAATTAATAAAATGGACCATCCCAAATAAATAAATAAGCCACAAAATTATAATCGTGTACTAGAAAAACTATACCTGGTTAGCGTTTTTTTTTTTTTTTTTTTTTTTAGAAAACAGCTGGTCTTTAACCGGGAAAAGAACAAAGTATAGAAGACGGCAAACTCATATCATGTAGGGGAACAAATGCTTTGTACAGAAACTAACAAGAAATTTCAAACACTAGCAAAGACCTATGTCATGTGCACATAGACCTCAAAAAGCATATGAATTAGTTTGACACGCAGTCCTGTTGGTTACGATGAGTTTTTGCAACTTCGGTGTTAACATAATTTTCAGTATATAAAACATCTGTACGACAAATCTGCAGAGTGCGGTACTTGTCAACGAAAACAGAGGGGAATGGTTCAGAACAAAATTTGTATTTCGTTAAGGCTGCATGTTGTCTTCTATCTTATTCAACATTTATCTGAAAGAACCTTTTAACATATGTTTTAGAAGACCAGGAAAGTACTGTCTGTATGGATGGCAGAATTATAAATAATCAGAGGTCAGTTGATGACATCAATGGTTTCGCAGGAACAGTGACAACCGTATATGATACAAATACTAGATAAAACATTCGGTGCATATGGTATTGAGATAAATGCTGAAAACAAAAACACAATTAGCAAGTAATAAGCCTGGGAGAAATGTTGCAAAATTCAAGCTAAATGGACAAGTACTATAAACATTTCACAAATGAAAATATTTAAAAACAATTTTAACTGATAACGGTTCGAATCCTGAAATAACGGCTAAAATAGCGCAAACCACAGCAGCCCTCACAGAGCTAAATTCTTTTTGGAAAGATAAGAATATCAGTATGGGCTCTAAAATCAGGGTGATGAGCACCCTGGTTATATCAGTTTTTCTGTATGTTTGCTAAACGTGGAGCCGTGCAACAGAACTACACACAAACAAAATATAAAGCTAATGAGATGAAATGTTATCGTAATATTTGTAGCAATATGGTTAAAAAAAAATTGTTTCGCAGTTTGGCTCCAATTTTTGTGATTCTCTGCTTCATATTAACCAAAGGATTATCTTCACAGCTGTGCTTTACTATGTCTATGTTCACTGTTATAATGAAGCTGAGAGTAATACGGTAATAATTATATATCATTGGATTGAAACATACTTTGACCAAGTACACAAAACAAGCTTCCGATCAAAATGACGGATAGGTGGCAGGAACCGTTAAGACTCTAGAAGAAAAGTGGTATAGTGACAGCTTTACGTGATAATGGACAAAACAAAAGTCGACGTTTCGGCCAAGTAGGCCTTCAGCTGGAACAACAAACAACAACACACAAAATATATATAATGCGACATAATGGTCACAAATCTAACTAGATGCCGATAATATGCTAGATACCCAAGAAAGGAAATAAAAAAAGGTTCACTTCCCTGTGTTCCAGAGCGTGGTCAGCCTCCAGATCAGTATCTAGCATATTATCGTCATGTAGTTAGATTTGTTTACATATCCTTTTTTGTATCCGTTGTCATATATTTTTTGTGTTGTTGTTTGTTGTTCCAGCTGAAGGCCCACGTGGCCGAAACGTCGACTTTTGTTATGTCCATTACCACGTAAAGCTGTCACCATACCACTTTTTTTTTTTTTTTTTTTTGGTATTGCTATTATCATCAAATTTACAGCAACCTCGCACCTCTACGCATCTTGGTGCAAATTGATGTCTTTACTACTTCTCATATACCAAGTCCGGCTTGCTGCAGTAGCAACTGAGGTAAGTGCACACCGTGAGCTGTGTCTCATCCGTTTTGATCGTGTTTCGATATTCCGAATGTTTACAATGAATGATGATATCGTTAGACGGGGAACAGATGGCTGTGTTCACTTAATGTGCTAACTGATGGCTTGCGCCAGGATCGGTGAACCAGAACCATCCAGACCCTGCTACACCTCTCCGCGGTGCCTCCAGAAACAGACTAACCTGTCTATATAGTCTGGCCAAGCGAGCAGGGATCGAAGAGGGAAGACAAACCCGGTACTCAAAAATGTCGGCTGAAGTCGGATGTGTTGGGCCGAAAGGCGCAGATATCACAGTGTTACACTGCAAACTTCAACACAACGTAACTACGTCCACTTAACGTCCTTTTAAGGGCGGATGACGAGGAGGAAGTCTACGGTTCGTATCAACCGCCATTTTTGCTCAACCGCCCGTGCCAGTGGAATCATCCGAATTACTAACTCATCTCCCAAACAAAGAAAGGTAACTGTAGTCCCCATCGTAGCAGTCTCAGCACACGCCAAAAGACATAAGGCGAAACCGCGCAGAAAGTGAACACAGCCAACTGTTCCCTGTCATACGATATCATCATTCATCGTAAACAAGCGGGATATCGAAGCAGGATCAAAACGGATGAGACACACAGCTCACGGTGTGCACAGAGCACTTAACTCAGTAGCTCCTGCAACAAGCCGGACTTGGAATATGAGGAAACTGCAAGAAGGAACACTTTTCAGACATAGCCTTCAATGGTTCCTGCCGCCTATCCACCATATACCATGGGAGTTCACGTCCTCCCGAAAATGATGATCGTCATAGCACTTGATGATGTTAGGCCGTCATTGATGACTCCAATTCCAAACATATAGACACACAGTGGTGGTAAGTTATCATTTCCAATCCAACAGAAGCCACATGACCTGTAGTTAGTAAACCACAGAGAGAATATGATTTTGTGACCTTCACTGATTCACTCTTAGATGTGAATGTGTAGTTTACACAAGAGGAGAAGTTTTCAACTACAGTGATCCCATTTAAGGCAATTCTGGGATAGCAAGGCAAGTCTCCTTTATAGCAGCAGAACTTGATGTTCTCCGCTCCCTTCTTGTAGCTGCCGCCACACGATTCTGATGTCTCATTAACTTGGATATCATTCAAGAACAATGTCAGATTAACATTCCATAGATATGGCTCTGCTGATGAAATGCTTGGTGCAACAGTTGTATCAATCATACTGGAGGCTCCTGGTCTGTGGTCATTAATATCACAGACGGCACATGATGTTGTTATATTCAGTATTTCTTTCTGGGGTGTAAATATGTGGCACACACATGGAGAGTGGTTTGTGGTCATAGTAATCCCATTAAAGGCAATTCTAGGGTAGCATGGCATAGCTGTTTCAGAACAGCACAATCCTGTGATGTTTTCTGTGTTCGCTATAAAGCTGCTGCTGCTACACAATCCTGACCAATTATAGGTGTGGACATTATTCACTTGCAATGACAAAACTGCTTTGTTTACATCATAAACCTCTGGAAGCGAATCATTTATGGGACTAATAGTACAGTTTATTCTTCCATCGGGGATATCTTCATTGAGTCCCCCCCAAAAAAAAGGTCTTTGGTTAAAAAGCACATATGCTTTTGAGTTAAACACACAATGAGCCCACTTCATAGATTCAAAATGATCCTTGCCAATGCCATCCGTTTGCACAAGTTAGGGTCCTTAGCTACCAACGTCATAAATGTCTGAAACGAATTAACGACTTTATCTACAGCGAAGGTTAACGAACTGTGAACAAACATTTATGTTCAAACCCTTGAAAACATTTTCAAAAATCTGCCAACTCGCAGCAATATCAAATCTCGTGTTGTTCAATGTAAACATTACTTAGTCCATATAGCTCGAATATAAATAAGCTCAAGCATTTCTTTATTTCATTTAAGAAAAAGAGTTCTTAAATGTTATATAGAGCCAGTCTTAACATATGGATGTGAATCATGGACAATAGGACAACAGACAAAAAATTACTGAAGGCTAAAGAAATGTGGTTTTACAGAAGAATGATGAGAATACCATGGGCAGCTAAGCAGAGTAATGAAAACGTTCTGAAAGAGGCCAATGAAAAAAGAGAGTTAATATCCAATATTAGGAAATAACAATCATCATCTTTTTTTAGGTCATGTAATGAGAAGGGAACAGCTGGAATATATTGTGACAATTGGGAAAATTGAGGGACGAAGAGGCAAAGAGAAAAGATAGCAGACAGCTTAAGAGAATGGCTTGGCAGAAGGTCAACAACAGAAATGTTATCATTTCTGTCGAGATCGAAAGTTGTGGAGAGACATGATCATCTACGCCTGCAGGCACGGTACTTGATGATGATGATGATTTCATTGACAGAGATGGACACTTTAAACTGTGCAAGCTGTTAAGACTGAATTCATTGAACTGTTATTCCCGGAAAAATGGATAGATATGACATAATAAACAGAAATAACTTGCCTCGCTACATGACATTGGAAGGCGTCGGCGGCGTTTGAATTTTAGCCCACATAATTCTCAAACAAACAATCAGGACAGAAATAAGTATCGACAGTTTGACGTCATTAGGGGCCCTGAGATTTATTCACAATACATAGAACATGTATATTAAAGGCCTCACAATGTTATATTTCTCTACCTCAATGCATATATCGAAATAATTCAAATACACTTTCTTATTGGAAATTTTGTTTTGACTGTTACTCTTCCTGGTTACGTTCGATTTCCATTTGAACATTTTAATAAACATAGGTCTTGCTCGCCAAAACAAAAATAAAAATAAAGCAGTGGTTTACAACAATCATTCTTTTGGGCACCAACATCTGTGTTCCGTATATTCATCTTTATAAATCCCTTTGGGTAATTTCCTAGTTTGATCAGATATAGTATTTCAGTTTGGAAGAGTGATGTCCCCTAAAATATGTCTGCCAAAATACAGTGGTTCTACGCATTCTTGGCGTTGGGGTCATTACGCTGGCATGTAATCATTTCGGAGTATCTGTTGATTGGGCGTTGGGTCCAGGGTTAGGTTTAGCTTTAGTGTTAAATATTTATAAATATATTATAACGCGTGACAAAAACGACGCCACTCGGCCTAATTATGATCTTCTGATCGAAGGGAATTGTGCGATTGATTACCAGTCGGCGTAATGACCCCAACGCCAAGAATGCGTAGAACCACTGTATTTTGGCAGACATATTTTAGGGGACATCACTCTTCCAAACTGAAATACTATATCTGATCAAACTAGGAAATTACCTCCCTTTGTTCTATAGAATCGCCATCATAAAATCATTCTTATAGCCCACAAACTCCCATAAACTCAATTGAATTACTGTCTTTGATCTATTAATTCATCTTTGTTGATCATTTAACTCTTATTATAAGAAATAAATAGAATATTTATTTATATTTTAATACAGACATATGTACCTACTCAAGACTACACAGATGAACAAATAGAGGCATACTATGAAGACCTAAATAAAGTTATGAAGCAAGTGAAATCTTCAGACATTTTGATTGTAATGGTTGACATGAACGCTAAAGTAGGAAAAGGTAGATATAAGACCATTATAGGAAGTCATGGTTTAGGAAAAAGAAATGAGAGAGGAGAAAGATTAATACAATTCTGTGAAGAAAACAGGCTGATAATATGTAACACCTACTTTGAGCAAGAGAAAACGAAACTATACAAATGGAAAAGCCCTGGAGATATGAAGAGGGATCAAATAGATTACATAATGATAAAAGACAGATTCAGGAACAGCGTCAAGAAAGCTAAAACCTACCCAGGAGCAGATATTAATTCAGATCACAATCCTGTAATGATTAAAATGAAAATCATACTAAAGAGAAACAAGCAAAAGTATAATTCATCAACAAATCCACTAGATATAACAGCTTTAAATCAAAAAGATATCAAAGATACCTATACAATACAAGTAAAGAACACATACCAGAAGCTGCTAGAAGAAGGAATTGAACAATACAGAAGACAAAATCCTGATGAAAAAGTAACAACCAAATGGCATTGCATAAAGAACAGCATACAAGAAATCCGCGAAACCTTACCCAAAAGAGAAAAGAACAAAACACAAAAATGGATAACTAACACCATCTTAGAAAAAAAATGGAAGAAAGGAGACAAGCGAAGAACACTGCCCAATACAATACAATAGATAATGAGATACGCAAAATGTGCAAAAAGGTAAAAGAACACTGGCTCAGTCAAAAATGTGCAGGAATAGAAACTATGGAAAGCCAACAAGACTTAAGAGGAATGCACACAGAAATAAAGAGAAAGACTAATAAAAATAAAAAAGCCACAGAAGGTGAATGCTTTGCAGACAAAATGGGAAAAATGCTAACAGACAATAAGGATATTATAGATAGATGGCAGGAATATATAACAGAACTATTTCAGGATCAAAGGGTCAAGAAACCAGTTATAAAATGTGCATCAGGCTATAAAATCTTAAAATCTGAGGTGGAAAAAGCTATAAAAACAATGAAAAGGGAAAAGCAGCAGGACCTGAAAGCATACAGATAGAGATGATACAGGCACTAGAAGATTTTGGCATTGAAGGGATTACAGACATATGCAACGACATATACCACACAGGATACATACCAAATGAACTAAAAACATCAACTTTCATTGCATTGCCTAAAATGAATGGTGCAGTTGAAAGCAGTGACTTTAGAACAATAAGCCTAATGAGCCATGTTACAAAAATCTTGCTAAAGGTTATACAAGGGAGGATTCATAATAAAACCAATACTGAATTAGATGAGCAGCAATTTGGATTTAGGAAAAATAGCGGTACAAAAGAAGTCATATTCTGCATGAGAACATTAATCGAAAAGTACACAGAAGTAAACAAACCAATATATGCCTGCTTCATAGACTACACCACAGCTTTTGATAGAGTACACAACAAACAACTTATATTATGCGTAATGGCTCATATCTTAGCTTGTGTGTGTGTGTGTGTGCTGGCCATGGCTCATATCTTGGTGTGTGTCATGTTAGTCATATCTCATATTTGGTGTGTCCGTGTTAATCATGTCTCATATCTTTATGTGTGTATGTGTTTAGTCATATCTCATATCTTAGTGTGTATCTGTGTTAGTCATATTTTATATCTTTGTGTGTGCATGTCTGTGTATGTCACATCTCATATTCCTGTGTGTGCATGGGTATGTTAGTCACATCTCATATCTTTGTGTGTGCATGTTTATGTTGGTCATATCTCATATCTGTGTGTGCATGTTTATGTTAGGCATGTGTCATATCTTTGTGTGTGCATGTCTATGTCAGTCATATCTCATACTTTTTATATGCATATTTATGTTAGTCATATGTCATATATCTTGATGTGTATCAGTGTTAGTCATGCCTCGTATAGCTGTGTGCATGTCTGTGTTCATATCTTTGTGTGTGTATGTCTGTGTTAGTCACCTCTAGTGACTCGGGCAGATGGTGCTCGTAAACCTGGGAGGCCGACCATCTAAGGGCAGAATCCCCATACAGAAAAGATCATCTGCTGCCTTGCAAGCAGATTGGGGACAATCAAAGGCTATGGAATGCAAACCTGAATAAGATGCTGGCTGAAATTGGATGCACTGGGCCTCTGGCGCAGAACGTAGTGCAACGTTTTAACGGGTGTTCAAACAGAGTGGATCTGGCAGACTCTAATTGTGATGTTCTGTCTGTGGGGGCGATCAACACACTTAACCTGACAGCTGAGGATAGGATACATCTTAATGACAAGGACATACAACTATAATATGTAATCTATACTTGGAGCAAACAGCAATAATAAAATATAACAAAAAGAACTCTACACCCGTTGATATAAAAAGAGGAGTAAGACAGGGATGCATCCTATCACCAAGCTTGTTCAACCTATACACTGAGCAAATCTTTAAAAACATCATAGAGATGATGCCTACAAATTAATGGAAAGATAATCAATAACCTAAGATATGCTGACGATACTGCACTACTAGCAGAAAATCCTAAAGATCTACGACAATTACTTAATAAAATAAACTTGACAAGCAAAATATATGGACTAGATATGAATATCAAAAAGACTAAAACTATGATCATAAACAAAGAAAATACTCAAAACCTAAAAGTGGTTAGCAAATTTGAAGGAATAGACCTGGAGACAGTTCATAAACTACAACTACCTTGGACATACTATAACCAGTGATGGAAAATGTACAACTGAAATAAACAAAAGAATAGGAATGGCAAAAAGTAATTTTAATGTCTTAAAGAACATACTAACATCAAAACAAATAACACCAGGGCTAAAACTAAGAATAGCAAAATGTTACATCTTCTCAATATTCCTATATGGTGCTGAAACATGGACATTAGACAAGAAAACAGAACAGAGAATTGAAGCCTTTGAAATGTGGATATATAGAAGAATAGGTATAGGCTTTGTCAACGCCCTATGGGCCGGCCACGGCTCGAAAGGTCAATAGATAGATAAATAGTTTCTAACATTTTCATGAACCAGACTGATCTATCTTTCTTAACAGTTGTCAGGAGTTTTTGACAGAACAGCTTCTCTAAAGGCTGATTATGTCAATAGCGAACTGCCAGTTTGGCAGGAAAAGGAATTATTTTTCTTATTTGGTAGTTTTTTTTTTTAGTTCCATAGGTAACGTGTTTTGCACTTTCTTTATTGTCGTATGCATCCGATTTCAATGCGCATTTCTTTTTCGTAACTGCATGAACAACCTTTAATCGCCTTTGACCTTGCCTCTGGCTACAGCTGCATTTGTTTGATTCAGTTAAAACATGAAAGCCCTAACTACGGTATGCAACTAGCAATCACATACAATTTTGTGAATAATACTCGTCGGGTATCATCATCACCATGTGCCATACCGGTTGGCGTAGACGATCATGTCATTCCACAATCTTCTATTCACGGTGCATCGTATCAAGTATGGTGTTAAGTGTTAGCTCTCTTTGTTGTCCGTGATCTCTCTTTCCCTGTATTTTGGCAGTTGTAACCAAGTATTGTAACTTTCCTCTTCCCATGATGTGCTCTAAAAATATAGATTTTTTTATTGGAATGTGGCTGGACCTACTTCTAAATGTGTCCACTATTGGAACAGTGGACGGCCTCTAGATATAGAGGTGTGCTGGGAATATAGAATAACCAGCCGCGTACCGTAAAACGAAGTCAAGTGGTGATTAGGTGACGTGAATAAAAATATTCCCCAAATGCCCTATGACATTTTCGCCGGAGAATCGGAGGCGCCCTAACCTCCTCCCGGGTAGTTGCGACCCGTTAGCCTAAAAATGTCAACGCATCTAGGAGAAGGTCAACTCAGATTATAAACTCCCGCTGTCTAGAGGGTATACACGTTCACGGAATAGACTTCGGGAGTAAACCCTGAGGAAAGATCAGGAGATGGAGTCCTTAAGGCAATTCAGTGTTGATTTCAACATTGCATTGGCAACTCCTAGCCGCGATAACTCAGTGGTTAGTGAACTGAACTACAAAGGACAAGAGGTAGTGTTCGATACCAAACGACGGGGTCCGGTTCACCCAACCTTAAATGGGTACTGGATTTTTTTCTGGGAAAGTTAAGCAGCCCGGGCGTAATACCGACCACATTACCCAAAAAGCATGTGCCAAAGGTCTATAAAATGTATGGTCACTAACGCTATATTCCCTATACGCCACTTGGCGTGACGGGGCTCTTTGCTTTAACTATTGGCAACTCCTGCGGCTTAGTTGGCGCCAAACTTTTCTAGCCCTGCTAGACCTTTGGATCGCTCGGCGGCTGCGGGAGAGAAGAAAAATGGATGGGCAACAACTTGTCTCTTTATTTTTCTGTCAAAGCTCGCTCCCTGGAGCCGACACTCCAGAATCGCCATTTTGGTATTACCAAATATACATGCTTACCATAGTTTTCACATCTGAAATCGGGACCAATTGGAGTATCGTGGACCGATTATGGAAATTATACTGAGCATCTCTATGCAAATTTATTTTAGTTCTCATTTGGCCCCTTTCTGCTGCTTCTGATATATTGCCTCTTTCGCCTACCTACATATAATTTATTACATAAAACATTCGTTCAAGTGGTACAAACGTACCAGGCAGGCAAAGAATATATCTACGTCAGCGTTATAATTATTTTACTATTATTTTATAGAAACCACGTCTACAGCGACTGACACCTGGTGTTCTTTGAACTGGTTATTCTCTTAAAAATAACCCAGTCATTTACCTAGAAAGATAACATTATTTTTTCCAAGAAAATTAGGTCCAAAAGATTTATCAGAGATATTTTTTTTACAAAGGGAGTTAAGCAAAAAAAAAAAAAAAAATCCAGTAAAGGTGCAATCAAATAGGTTTCAAGTTTGAAACAAGGTCAGCACGATGGAGTCGCTATGCAGCTATTTTTAGCCCAAAGATTGATAATGGGACTAATGCGTGCATTGGAATTTGTTGCAGCAAGGACACCGATGTGTTTACTTATGATATGACAAGGATGTTTATGTTTTGCTGAAGTTTGGCCCGAGAAGATGTGGCGGTGTTTGTAATTTGTTTGTTTCGCAGATTACAATAACCTGAACAATTTTACCTCATTGTGATGAACACTTAAGTGGTAGCAATTTTTACTACGTTATTTTAACTGGGAGAGTTATAGATAGGTATCTTATTTTACGGTTAATGTAACAACAATATTCACCAAAAAATCATGATTTTAGCTACCATATTAGCGTGTCAAACAGGACAAATCTGAAACATGTCCAACGCGTTAAATACTTGAGCATAATAATAATATTAGATTGAAGATGCACCACAGAAATAAAAAGCAGAATAGCTCAGTCCAGAATAGCATTTCAGAAAATGAAAAATATCTTATGCAACAAATCTATATCATAAAAGTGAGAAAGAGAGTTTATTGGTGCTATATAGAACAAATCCTAACCTATGGAAGCGAATCATGGACAGTATACAAACAAATGAAAAGACGGTTAGAGTTCATAGAGATTGGATTTCTCAGAAGAATGTTGATGAAAGTTCCCTGGACAGCTAAAAAGATTAATGAGAAAATTCCAAAGAGGCCAACATAAAAAGGGAGATCCTAAAAAACATCAAAAGAAATAATAAACATTTTTTGGACACATCATGAGAAGAGGAAAGTTGAAATACTTGGTTACAACTGGCAAAATAAAAGGAAAGAGAGATCGCGGACGACAAAGAGAGAACATACTAGATAGCTTGGTGTCATGGCATGGAAAACAGTCAACAACAGAACTAATACGATGCACTGTAGATAGAAGATTGTGGAAGGACATGATCGCCTACGCCAACCGGTATGGCACATTGGGTGCTGATTAGCGTGTCAACAAGGAACTCTAACATAATGAATGAAACTTTGAGGAAAACCCCTGGTTAAATCCAATAAATTGTTACTCGAACATAAAAGAATTACGTTTTTGAGCTTTGATTATAATGAAACCCAAAAAAAAACCAGCAACACAAGCATCATCATTGGACCTGGCTTTCCTGACAGGCTATTCTGAAGAAATGTGAAAAGAAGAGGTGGGGAGATGGACATGGGGGGGGGGGGAGATGAGGGTCAGACAAGGAAATGATGATATATTCTACTATATGTTCAGGAGTAATATAACTGATACTGCAAAGAAGGAAGAGATCAAATGATAATGCGTAAAGAAAAGATACTATATTGTACGTATAACAGACAGAGAAAGAGAGAGGGGTAGAGAAAATGTAAATAATAAAGTTTGTAAAAATAATGTATGTCACCTAGCCGTACCTCCTTACGGAACCGTAGATTCGGCCAGTGTTCTGCCAGAAAGTGGAATGTGGGAAATGTGAGAGGAAGAGGCGGAGAAAGGGACAAGGCCACGTCATAGGACGAAAAAATCTGGTACGGGTGGCCGGTAAGGGGATGTAAGATAACGGGGGGAGTGATTGTCAGACCCCATAATCAGGTGTAAGGATAAAGAAGCACCGAGGCTGGCATTGACATCATCAGCAAGTAAAATAATACGTACCAGACCGCTTTAAAAGACAAAGGCGTAGACAGACAGCATTAGCCACACCTAGGAGCACATTACACGTAAAAAGAGATCAAAATATAAACATGTGGCAATAAGATAATAAATACTAATATTCGTTTCTAAAATTCTGCTTCCTCTTCGTTCAAATGTTGAATTATATTGGAATCTTATCTGCACAATCCACAAACGTCAGTAAAATATATTGTGTTTGTTGAAAAGATGCGATCTCTTGTGAGTGATTTTAGTGACTGGGTACAGTCCGTGTCGTTAATTATGAGCTATTCAGGAAAGATTATTGTTTCTGTCTCATCTATTAGTTTACAGAAGGGGCATTGAACTTTGCGGCAATAAAGTTATCATCATCATCGAGTGCCGGGCCTGCTGGCGTAGGTGATCATGTCTCTCCAAAACTTTCGATCTCGACAGTTATTTATCATTTCTGTTGTTGACCTTCTGCCACGCCATTATCTTAAGCTGTCTGGCATCTTTTCTCTTTGTTATGATTATGGTTATGAAAGGCCCCGGTATCACTGCAAACGAATTAAAATCAATAATTGCTCAACCGCCCGTGCCAGTGGAATCATCTGAATTACTAACTCATCTCCTAAACAAAGAAAGGTAGCTGTACCATCATAGCAGTCTCAGCACACGCCAAAAGACATAAGGCGAAACCGCACAAAAAGTGAACACAGACAACTGTTTCTTGTCATACAATTTCATCGTTCATTGTAAACAATTGGAATATCGAAACACGATCAAAACGGATGAAACACACAGCTCACAGTGTGCACAGAGGGCTTACATCAGTAGCTCCTGCAACAAGCCGGACTTGGAATATGAGGAAACTGCAACAAGGAACACTTTTCATACATAGCCTTCAATGATTCCTGCCGCCTATCCACCATATTGACCGGAAGTTCACGTTCTCTTGAAAATGATGATCGTCATATTTTTAAAAATGTATAGCGCTTGATGATGTTAGGACATCGAGTTTTACACCAATTCCGAACATATAAAACACAGTTAGTCGTCGGATTATCTCCGTCGCACATCAAACAACAGACCGTAAGATCTTCCTGCAATGTGAATTTGTGAAATTATAAACCACATATTGAAATTATAAAATCACATGTCTACCCGGAGGCGAAGACGCACCTCACAGCACCAGAGCTGAAAGTTGTCAGCGACCCACAGCTGATGGCTTGCGCCAGGATCGGTGAACCAAAACCATCTAGACCCTGCTCGACCTCTCCGTTGTGCCTCTTTTAACAGACTAATCTGTCTAGTCTGGCCAAGCGAGTAGGGATCGAAGAGAGAAGACAACCTGGTTGTCAAAAATGTTGCGCTGAAATCGGATGTGTTGGGCCTAAAGGCGCAAATATCACAATTATACTACAAGCCTCAACACAACGCAGACACGACCACATAAAGTCCTTTTAAGGGCAGGTGATGAACAGGTGTACTACTTTAGTCATAGAGCGCAGCAAGCAAGCATGTCTACCATCGATCTCACAGTAGCCCTCTTGAATCTAGACAACATCCTTCCTGACTAACATGAGACTACGAGAATCACCCCGGTACTGGAAAGTCAGGAAGAAAGATCTGTAATTTGTTCTCTTTGCTTCCCTCTACCTCTACGTCTCTCAATGGACAATCAGCCCAGACATAAATAACATAAAGAAGGCAAACATTCATTAACTAGTTTTCAAAAGGAAAGGAAAAAAACATAAACTGAGTAACGAGATTTGGTAGGATAACCACGTGAAGCCGCGGCAGAGATGATGTAAGATACAGAATATAAAATAGATAAAAATAGTTGTCTCCGATTTGCTGCTTAAACCAGACTAGACTATCATCATCATGTGATGATGCCAACCTACCGGTTGGCGTAGGCGATCATGTCCTTCCACAATCTTCTATCTACAGTGCATCGTATCAGTTCTATTGTTGACTGCTTTCCATGCCATGACACCAAGCTATCCAGTATTTTCTCTCTTTGTCGTCCGCGATCTCTCTTTCCTTTTATTTTGCCAGTTGTTGTAACCAAGTATTCCAACTTTCCTCTTCTTATGATGTGCCCGAAAAAAATTTGGATTGTTTCTTTCTGATGTTTTTTATGAGCTCCCTTTTTCTGTTGGCCTCTTTGAGAACTTCCACACTGGTCTTTTTAGCTGTCCAGGGAACTTTCAATATTCCTCTGAGAAATCCCATCTCTGTGGCCTCTAATCGTCTTTTCATTTATTTGTCTACTGTCCATGATTCGTTTCCATAGGTCAGAATTGATTCTATATAGCACCGATGAACTCTTTTTCTCATTTCTATTTACATATATTTGTTGCATAAGATATTTTTCATTTTCTGAAATGCTATTTTGGCCTGATATATTCTGCTTTTTATTTCTGTGGTGCATCTCCCATCTGGTGTTATTATTGTCCCCAAGTATTTCAGATATTGCACTTGTTTCAAATTTGTTGTTTATTTTTATGCTGCATGCTGGTGATGATTGTTTCTTCGACATGAACATTAATTCTGTTTTCTTACTATTCAGTCTGAGACCTTTCTTGTTGCTTTCTTTTGCTATTATGTGTATCATTTCTTGTAGTTCGTTCTCTGTCTCTGCTATTAAGACTGTGTCATCCGCATATCACAAATTATTTATGTTGTGACCGTTGACTTCAATTCCTTTTTTGTCTACTATTGATCTCATAATATGTTCGCTGTAAAGTGAAAACAAATCCAGCGACAGAACACAGCCTTGTCTGACTCCTTTTTTTATATATTGGAATTGTCCTGTTTGGTTGTTAAATCGTATAGCTGCTGTTTGTTGCCAGTACATGTTTTTTATGATTCGCAGATCCTTGCCATCAATGTTTAATTTATCCAGCATATTTATTATTTCCACATGTTTTACTTCGTCAAATGCTTTTCTGTAGTCAATAAAACACATATATAAATCTTTCTTTACCTCTATAGATCTTTCTATCAATGTTCTTAAGATGTATATTGCATTATTGGTGCCCTTTTCTTCCACAAATCCACATTGTTCCTCACTTATTTCTGGTTTTATTTTGTCCCTTACACGTCTCATGATGATTCTTAGTAATATTTTCGTCATATGGCTCATGAGACTAATAGTGGCGATGGTCTTCACAATCAGTGGCGCCTGACTTCTTCGGTATGACTACAAAGATAGATTTTAGTAGATCTTCGGGTATGTGCCCAGTGTTGTATATGTCATTGAGTAGTTTTGTTATGACCTGTACTTCTAGCTCTCCAAATGCATTTATCTTTTCAATTGTTATATTGTCGGGAACTGGAGCTTTGCCTCTTTTCATGTGTTGAATTGCGTCCTCCCCTTCACTCTGCATTATTGCTCGTCCTGTATCTTCATTTGAATTGTTTAATTTTGGTCTTTCATCATCATAGAGTTGACTGATATATTCTGTCCATCTTTCCATTGTCTTCTCCTATCTCATTATTATATTTCCTTCCTTTGATTTCACACATCCTGAAACTTTGACTTCTTTTCATCCTGTTAATTCATTTAACTGATTGTGCATACATTTTGAGTCTTTCTTTTGTTGTTTTTCCATTTCTTCACATTTCTGTTTTAACCATCTTCCCTTTGCTTCTCTGCATTTGTTTTGGATCTCCTTGTGCAATATTTTATATGTCCGTTCTTCTTTCTTATGTTTTCTTCTTTCGTCCATTAGTTGTAATATTTCTTCTGTCATCCTTTTGTTTTTGTTGATTATTTTGGTCACTAGTAGAATAGACTATAGCCATCCATAGATTTACTAAGGTCCACAGGAAGAAAATACCGAAAACCCTCCAAATAATGTGACATTCTCAGCTAGTTAGATTGTTTCTCGGGAATTTCATCTTGGCCAGCAGGCCTAAGGAAATCTATAGTTGGCTGTGACTAGACACACCAACTCTTCAGCTCTAAAATGTTTTATCTGGAGGAGAAATACATTAATTCGTTGGGTGCCGTCTTAGCATAGAAAGTTTGTTACGATGGAGCGCCATTTTACATTGTCTCTAGCCTTGGTTGAAAACTGTCATACGTTCACCTAATGTTATAACTTCACTTTAATCTTGGTTTGCTTCTGCCTCGTCTACCTTCTTATACTCCCTTCCCCCCCCCTCCCCAACCCCCAATAGACATTGTGCCTCTTTGCATGTCTTAAAAAAGATTAGTTGTCTGTTTCTATAATGTGTTAAGTATTTCGTTTTTTAAAACTTTCTTTCAAAACTTCACAGTTTGAGGAGAAATACAGATATCAATATCAAATTGTCATAAATAACAAGACCTTAACAAATGAAAAGACGCTTAGAGACCACAGTAATGGGATTTCTCAGAAGAATGTTGAGAGTTCCCTGGACAGCTAAACAGATCAATGAGGAAATTCACAAAGAGACCAACCCAAAAAGAGAGCTCCTAAAAAACATCACAAAGAAACAATCACAATTTTTCGGACACATCATGATAAGAGGAAAGCTAGAATACTTGGTTATAGCTGTCAAAATACAAGGAAAGAGAGATCGCGGACGACAACGCGAGAAAATACTGGATAGCTTGGTGTCATGGACAACAGTCAACAACAGAACTGATACGATGCACGATAGATAGAAGATTGTGGAAGGACATGATCGCCTACGACGTTTGGCACACGATGATGATCAAGACCTTATTTTTCTTTAATAAAACCACACACATACACACACACACACAAACACACACACAAATACACACACAAAATTGTGCACCATAGTTGAAAGCGTGCAAGAATTATAATGAACACGAATGAGGAAGTGAAGACAACATACATGGACTTACCGAACTAGTTATTGAGCTGCAACAAAACACAGCGACTTCTTACAAATAAGGTATGCATTATATGAAAGTTTTACAAAGATCAAACCCTCTAGTATAGCTAGACATGTTCTATGCGACATTAGCTTGTAGTGAAGTCGTCGTTAAGAGCTCGAATCGAAATAGTCGCGGCGCAGCAAATACACCTACAGAACACTTAACGAAGATTTTAGTGGAAATACAATAAAAGATTTATGGAAATAATGATGACAACTTTCTTCTTTATTACTTCATCTTTCTTTCCACATCTTTTCTCCCTGCGGTTGGGGGTGAGAGTGGGAGAAGAAGAAAACAAAAAGGGGGGGGGGGGAGAGGATAGTTTTAAGTTCTTTGCTTTTGACAGTTTGTATCAGTAGATGTTTTCATGGACGCCCTCTCAGTGTTGTTGCCGCACGCTTGCTGCTGGTCGGGACGACCTCTCAGTGTGTTGTTGCCACACGTTTGCTGCTGGTCGAGACGCCCTCTCAGTGTGTTGTTGCCACACGTTTGCTGCTGGTCGGGACGCTCTCTTAGTGTGTTGTTGACGCACGTTTGCTGCTGGTCGGGACGCTCTCTTAGTGTGTGTTACGTGTGTTGTTGGTCGGGACGCCCTCTCACGTGTGTGTGGTCGGACGCCCTCTCAGTGTGTTGTTGCTGGTCGGGACGCCCTCTCTTACGTGTGTTGTGGTCGGGACGCCCTCTCAGTGTGTGTTGCCCACTGTTGGTCGGGACGCCCTCTCAGTGTGTTGTTGCCCCACGTGTGTTGTGGTCGGGACGCCCTCTCAGTGTGTTGTTGCTGTTGGTCGGGACGCCCTCTCAGTGTGTTGTTGCCCCAGTCGGGACGCCCTCTCAGTGTGTTGTTGACGCACGTTTGCTGCTGGTCGGGACGCCCTCTCAGTGTGTTGTTGACGCACGTTTGCTGCTGGTCGGGACGCTCTCTTAGTGTGTTGTTGACGCACGTTTGCTGCTGGTCGGGACGCCCTCTCAGTGTGTTGTTGACGCACGTTTGCTGCTGGTCGGGACGCTCTCTTAGTGTGTTGATGACGCACGTTTGCTGCTGGTCGGGACGCCCTCTCAGTGTGTTGTTGACGCACGTTTGCTGCTGGTCGGGACGCCCTCTTAGTGTGTTGTTGACGCACGTTTGCTGCTGGTCGGGACGCCCTCTCAGTGTGTTGTTGACGCACGTTTGCTGCTGGTCGGGACGCCCTCTTAGTGTGTTATTGACGCACGTTTTCTGCTGGTCGGGACGCCCTCTCAGTGTGTTGTTGACGCACGTTTGCTGCTGGTCGAGACGCCCTCTCAGTGTGTTGTTGACGCACGTTTGCTGCTGGTCGGGACGCCCTCTTAGTGTGTTGTTGACGCACGTTTGCTGCTGGTCGGGACGCCCTCTTAGTGTGTTGTTGACGCACGTTTGCTGCTGGTCGGGACGCCCTCTTAGTGTGTTGTTGACGCACGTTTGCTGCTGGTCGGGACCTCTTAGTGTGTTGTTGACGCACGTTTGCTGCTGGTCGGGACGTCGTTGTTGACGCACGTTTGCTGCTGGTCGGGACGTAGTGTTGTTGACGCACGTTTGCTGCTGGTCGGGACGCCCTCTCAGTGTGTTGTTGACGCACGTTTGCTGCTGGTCGGGACGCCCTCTTAGTGTGTTATTCGCACGTTTTCTGCTGGTCGGGACGCCCTCTCAGTGTGTTGTTGACGCACGTTTGCTGCTGGTCGAGACGCCCTCTCAGTGTGTTGTTGACGCACGTTTGCTGCTGGTCGGGACGCCCTCTTAGTGTGTTGTTGACGCAGGTTTGCTGCTGGTCGGGACGCCCTCTTAGTGTGTTATTGACGCACGTTTGCTGCTGGTCGGGACGCCCTCTTAGTGTGTTGTTGACGCACGTTTGCTGCTGGTCGGGACGCCCTCTCAGTGTGTTGTTGACGCACGTTTGCTGCTGGTCGAGACGCCCTCTTAGTGTGTTGTTGACGCACGTTTGCTGCTGGTCGGGACGCCCTCTTAGTGTGTTGTTGACGCACGTTTGCTGCTGGTCGGGACGCCCTCTTAGTGTGTTGTTGACGCACGTTTGCTGCTGGTCGGGACGCCCTCTTAGTGTGTTGTTGACGCACGTTTGCTGCTGGTCGGGTAGCCCTCTTAGTGTGTTGTTGCCGCACGCTTGCTGCTGGTCGAGACGCCCTCTCAGTGTGTTGTTGACGCACGTTTGCTGCTGGTCGGGACGCCCTCTTAGTGTGTTGTTGACGCAGGTTTGCTGCTGGTCGGGACGCAATCTTAGTGTGTTGTTGCCGCACGTTTGCTGCTGGTCGGGACGCCCTCTCAGTGTGTTGTTGTCCCACGTTTCCTGTTGGTCGAGTCGCCCTCTCAGTGTGTTGTTGCCCACGTTTGTTGTGGTGGGACGCCCTCTCAGTGTGTTGTTGCCCACGTTGATGTTTGTCGGGACGCCCTCTCAGTGTGTTGTTGCCGCACGTTTGCTGCTGGTCGGGACCCTCTCAGTTTGTTGTTTGTTTGATGTTCGCCGGGACGCCCACGTTTGCTGCTGGTCGGGACGCCCTCTCTGTGCGTTGTTGCCGCACTTTTGCTTTGCCCTCAGGACGGACACCCTCTCAGTGTGTTGTTGCCGCACGTTTGCTGCTGGTCGGGACGCCCTCTCAGTGTGTTGTTGACGCACGTTTGCTGCTGGTCGAGACGCCCTCTCTGTGTGTTATTGCCGCACGTTTGCTGCTGGTCGGGAGGCCCTCTCAGTTTGTTGTTTCCCTACGTTTGATGTTCGCCGGGACGCCATTACAGTCGTTTGCTGCTGGTCGGGACGCCCTCTCTGTGCGTTGTTGCCGCACTTTTGCTTTTGGCCGGAAACCCTCTCAGTATATTATTGCCACACGGTTGCTGCTGGTCGGCACACCCTCTCAGTGTGTTGTTGCGGCACGTTTGCTGCTGGTCGGGACGCCTTCACAGTGTGTTGTTGCCCCACGTTTGCTGCTGGTCGAGACGCCCTCTCAGTGTGTTGTTGCCACACTTTTGCTGTTAGTCGGAACGCCGTCTCAGTGTGTTTTTGCCCCATGTTTGATGTTGGTCGGGACGCCCTCTCAGTGTGTTGTTGCCCCACGTGTGTTGTTGGTCGGGACGCCCTCTCAGTGTGTTGTTGCCGCACGTTTGCTGTTAGTCGGAACGCCGTCTTAGTGTGATTTTGCCCCATGTTTGATGTTGGTCGGGACGCCCTCTCAGTGTGTTGTTGCCCCACGTGTGTTGTTGGTCGGGACGCCCTCTCAGTGTGTTGTTGCCGCACGTTTGCTGCTGGTCGGGAGGCCCTCTCAGTGTGTTGTTGCCCCACGTGTGTTGTTGGTCGGGACGCCCTCTCAGTGTGTTGTTGCCGCACGTTTGATGTTCGCCGGGACGCCCTTTTAGTGTGTTGTTGATACACGTTTGCTGCTGGTCGGGACGCCCTCTCTGTGTGTTGTTGCCGCACGTTTGCTTTTGACCGGGACACCCTCTCAGTATGTTGTTGTCACACGGTTGCTGCTGGTCGGGACACCCTCTCAGTGTGTTGTTGTCGCACGTTTGCTGCTGGTCGGGACGCCCTCTCAGTGTGTTGTTGCCCCACGTGTGTTGTTGGTCGGGACGCCCTCTCAGTGTGTTGTTGCCGCACGTTTGCTGTTAGTCGGAACGCCCTCTAAGTGTGTTTTTGCCCCACGTTTGATGTTGTTCGGGACGCCCTCTCAGTGTGTTGTTGCAGCAAGTTTGCTGTGTCGAAGACATTCCTTGTTTCTTTCTTGTCATATGATCAGACAGTTTATTTGTTTCTTTATGCATTATATTATAGAAGAATGGGTACTTGTTTTATTACCTCTTATCACTTCTAAATGTATTTCTCAAGCAGACCCCCATCCCCTTCCTCTTTTACTATTGCACGTATGGGTCGTTTAATTCTTGCGGCGTCATATTTATTAATTGTTCTAGAATGTAATGACCACATCTTGCATCAATAACACAACATTTAAAAGTTGATTGTGCTAAAAAGAGTTCTTTTGGTCTCTACTGTGATTTTTTTTCTTATAGTTCAATAATTAAATGAAGATTCTGTCATCGTTTGTTACACTTAGACTCCTTGCAATAGTAACACAAACATGAAACGCCATGACGATCATGTGGCACAATACCAACAAGTCAGAAAATAAAAAATACTGAGGGCGTGTATCTTCGCGATAGTAGCATGATTGTGAATCACGGACAAATTCGCAAAAAGCCAGAAAAAATATAGATTAATTTCCAAACAAAATGCTACAAAAAATTCTTTACATACTTTATAAAAAAAAGTACCCCCTATCGCGCCAAATGGCGTATAGGGAATATGGTGTTATTGATAATAAATTTTACAGACCTTCGGCACACGATTTTTGGGGTAATGTGGTCGGTATTACGCCCGTGCCGCTTTACTTTCCCAGAAAAAATCCGGTACCCATCAAAGGCTGGGTGAACCGGAAGCCGTCGGTTGAGCTCGAACCCTACCTATTGTCCTTTGTAGTTCAGTTCACTAACCACTGAGCTATCGCGGCTCCCTAACATACCTTATCGATAATGAAAAAGAGCAATAAAGCCATATTAAAGACTCAAAATTAAAAAGGGCTAGGTTTGAAACTCCATTTGACAGAGGAAATTAAAATACGATGGCCACATCAAAAGACATCGCGGGCTGGAAAGAACAATAAATGGAAGTCATGGTTCCTGGGCGATGCATTAGGGGCAGACCAAGAAGCAAATTGTTTGAATACATCAACATGGAGAAAATGGCAACAGAAGAAGTGGGGGATCTTGTTAGAGACAGATATTCTTTCAGACGGGCTCCGGTATATGCAACGTTTTTGGAAGATATGGTTAAAGACAGATATTCTTTCAGACGGGCTTGGGTAAAACAACGTTCTTTGGGAGATATGGTTAGAGACAGATATTTATTCAGATGGGCTCTGGTAAATGCAACGTTCTGTGGGAGATCTGGTTAGGGACATATACTCTTTCAGACAGGCTCTGGTAAATGCAACGTTCTGTGGGAGATCTGGTTAGGGACATATACTCTTTCAGACAGGCTCTGGTGAATGCAATGTTCTGCAAAGGGCATGCGACATGATGTTGAGAGTCCTTTCTAAAAATGAAATAAATCTTCAAGATTTGTCTTTTATGTTTGACGACTGATAAAGTGCGATTCTTAACATAAAAGACTTTGCACCAAATGAAGCTGTAAGAGAAGAAACCAAGCTACAAAACAAGATAAGCTATACACGGCGAAGGCGCTAGAAGTGCATCGGTAGTGTGCTCAGAATTGACAAAAGAAGAATCCCGATCTATGCCTTTACGCTGCGGGTTTACGAAAGGAAGAAAAGAAAGAGCGAAAGAAACGATAATAAGAACAATAGAGAAGGCTCAGCTCTGGGCCGAAGAACAAAATAAAACTTACAAGATCGAGCAGCGAATTGTCATGAATGAAGTATGACTTCTGCCGTCAGCGCCGTCTTCGGTCCCTAATGGAAGGAACGAGTTGATATCTGACACATTCCATTACTAGTTACTGTCTGATACATTCTTCTCTAATTCCCTTCTTCTGCTTCTCTCCCCCCCCCCCTCTCTCTCTCTCTCTCTCTCTCTCTCTGTTTACTTATCTCAATATTAATCTGTTCACAATTAGTATTTTCTCGAATCGGGGCATTGTTTGTCAACAAATCCGGTTTACAGCAAAAGAGGTATCGATACTTTTCTAGGAAAATCAGACCCACCATATTAACTCTTTAACTTCTGATCAACGTTCATGCCATTCGAAATTGTTATGCCCAAATCTTATATCCCGATGAATACTATTTTCATGCTTTGCAATACTCTGCCTTTATTTTCGTTTATGCTTTGACAAGCTTTCAAATAGGGACACGATTTAAACTGAAGTTTGAACTTGATGACACTAAGCACTCCACTATGCTGTCATATAATTCTGTTCCAAGCAGCAAAACAATTTCGAGGTATAAGGAGTTAAATTAGAAAGATTGCGTGAACGTTCGTTTCCCAATCGTTGCTTGTGTAGAGGACTATATGAGGGCAAGTTTCTTACTAAAGTCATTAGATGTTCAATTCGCAATCTTCAAGCTAACAGAACAGGTAAGTGACCAGTTTTAATTGACTGCCTCATGTACATTTAAATAGTTGTGTACATATGTTGTAATAGATTCCCATGATAATGTTTTACTTCTAGTGAAACCAGATACATAAATGTATGTACCATTTAAATAATAAATAAGTATCTATCTATCTATCTATTGTCCTTTCGAGCTGAAGACGGCACATAGGGCAGAACTACAGTCTCAAAAACAAAAACCTTGTGTGCCAAAATGGCACATATTGCAAAGATCACTGCTATACTAAATACGTATATATACATCTATAAGTTAAAAATGCGCACACCAATAACAACAAAAACTAAATCAGAAAATCTACGGAAATCTAATGAAGTCTACGGAGAGAGAGAGAGAGAGAGAGAGAGAGAGAGAGAGAGAAATCTACGGCCTGGAGCAGAACTCACCCTGGACTGCAGACATTGATTTACTAACAGGCAAGCTTGGTAACTACTGTTTCTATCTATCAATTGACCTTTCGAGCCGTAGCCGGCCCATTGGGCATAGCTGTTTCAGGTCTATGTTTCATTAACAAAAGCGTTTTTACGATAGCCGCTTGTTAAACCTCTGATCTACTGTTTACTACCCAATTGTTTTTCCACATTCCCCAAGTGATCTTTCTGTAATCGTGTCTGTTATTTTAATATTTATGGTTGACTAGCTACCCATTAACCATTAATAGGGGCCTCGGTAGCCTAGTTGGAAAAATCAACTGATTGGGCTACCGACGTGTGGACAGCCTGTGTTCGATTCCCGCTGGAAGTAGTGTGAGTTGGTTGGAAAAAAAAAATATCCCCGCGGTCGACCGAGCCGCTGGCAGAAATGGGTACCAGGGTAGCACTCTGGGAAGGTGAGGAATGCCACCTCGCATCGTGAGATTCGATGCTTGAAGTGACACTATCCTGAAGTCTCCGAACATTTCTGGATAGGCGGCCGAGCACATATGCGTGAAAACTCGCGTGCTAAGACGCCGATTCAAGTATCGTACTTTACCTGTACCATACCATTAACTCATATTACTTTCTGTTACTTTGTCACTATTTTAGATAATTCGGCAGTTCTCGGGTGTTTTCTTCCTCCATAGACAATCTTTAGGGAGCCGCGATAGCTCAGTGGTTAGTGAACTGGACTACAAAGGACAAGGGGTAGGGTTCGATTCCAAACGACGGCTTCCGGGTTCACCCAGCCTTAAATGGGTACCGGAATTTTTTCTGGGAAAGTAAAGCAGCACGGGCGTAATACCGACCACATTACCCCAAAAATCATGGGCTGAAGGTCTGTAAAATATAGGGTCACTAACACCAAATTTCCCTATACGCCACTTGGCGTGACGGGGGTACTTTACTTTTTTTTACTTACTATAGACAATCTTTAAAATAAATCGCTTATAATTATTACTAATAAAAAAAAAACACCCACTTAACTCAAGATTTAAAATCTTAACATCATCAAATATGTATTGAAATGTACTAGGAGTCTTAAAAGTTCGAAAGAGGAATATAATGTACATATTCCTTATTACACGATATTTGTTGGCGTTTATATATATATATATATATATATATATATATGTATATATATATATATATATATATATATATATATATATATTAGGATATTTTTATGAGCTCATTTTATTTTGCAGTTGTATGTCAACATTGTTGTATGTGCCTCGGTCTCGGTGGCTGAGTGGTTAGTGTGCTCGCTTCCTGACAAGAAGGGTCCGGTCCGGGTTCGATCCCCAGCAGTGGCGGTTTTTTTTTTCGAACTGACAAGGCTCCAGGATTCACCCAGCCTCTAAAAATGGGTAACAGAGATTTTTCTTGGAAGTAAAGGCGGCCTGGCGTGATACCGACTACATTACCCAAAAAGTTGCCGTGGTTACATATGGTCACTAACACCATATTCCCCAAACGCTTAGCTAGGCTTGGGAGGGAACCTTTGTTTTTTGTATATCAACTTTATACTCTTATTTAAAAGAACAATTTACTAAACACATTGGAAAATATTCTGGAAATATGTGCTGCAAACTGCCATTAGGGTGTCAACAATAATGTTTAGCTTCCCTCGGAGACCCCACGGAAACCCCTATGAGACTTCTTTGAGACCCCATCTGAGACCTCTCTGAGTTCCCTCTGAGACCCCTCGGAGACCTCTCCGTCAGTGGAACTAAGAAAGTTATTGGTGTCTGAAAATGCCTTATCGTTTCTGCTGGAAAGCAAATTAAGCCAATGTTCCAACATTTTGAACCAATCTTCAACTTCAAATTTAATTTAAGAGTATTCCTTTCACGCCTTTAGACGATGGGGAACATAATATTAGTGCGCATATTTTTCATGGAAAAACACAGAATTTTATGGGTGATGTGGCCAGTCACGCCAGACCTCTCTACAGATGCACAGATTTGGGATAGCGTGCTTTGGATGGTCACAGATGGAACACAATTGGAGGAAATGTGTTGTTGCCCTACAAGACGTTATGGATGAAGGCCACTGACTGATCTATCGGTCCGTTGACATGAAATCAAAATTGTAAAAGATTATTTGGCAATTATCTCTGCCATCTAACCTGCCTACAAGTGTAACAGAGTAAGCTAATGAAAGCATTGGAGAGTAGTATATATCCAGTGATTAGACGGGTGAATGTGCTTCCAGAAGCACCTAAATCCTTATATAAATAGTCTACCCTCACATGGAAGCACATTTTTTGGTGCCGTTTTTCCTTATATGAGAGTCTTCATTTTTTCCTTATATGAGAGTCTACCCGCCCATTTTTGTTCCTGTGACCTTTCGTGGCGGTGGTGGTGACCTCCCGGTGACCTCTCGGGTGACCTCTCGTGGCGGTGGTGGTGGTGTTGTGGTGACCTCCCGCGGCGGTGGTGAAGGGGCGGTGGTGGTATCATAAATCTATTATATTCTTTGTACTTTCAATGGTTCCGTAACTTTCATAAATCTATTCTTTCTTTATACTCTCATTCAATAAAAAACAGTGACAAGTTTATTTATTGTTTTTAAAAACTTCCTTTAGAATTAAAGGTAACAGCTTAGGCCGTTACACACGCTACACGCCAAATACGAAACACTGTGTTTAACGTTAAGCGAGAGATCAAAGAGTTCCCGGTAGGCGCGCCGCAAGGGGCCGCAAGATCAAAGAGTTCACGGTAGACGCGAGGCGACCTCGCGCAGCGCGCGAGGGGCCGCAAGATCAAAGAAGCCGCCACCGGTGAGTACTTACTTCCCGCTGTGAAAACTCCGTAGCCGGTAAGTGTTCATCAGGAGAGTCATTTAACAGGGGAATTTTACGATACCGATGTTTTAATGTGAGACGCTTGGGGGTAATTAATATCTTTGCGCTGGTTCGTGTTCAAAGACCGTGTTTCGCTGTGAAAAGTTTTGATTGAATGTTTGAGTGCCAGACTGGCCAGGGCTACGGACTTTTTATCATCTGAAGATTAGAATACCACTTATCAGGGGAATTTTAGTGGGTGGTTGTTTTAATGTGGGATGTTTAGGGGGAAATTAATATGTTTGAAGTAGAGAGTACTTGATCGATCAAAGAGGTTAGAACTGTATATAAGTAGATCCAAGCAGCCAGGATTTTATTCTCACTCTCTGAAGCAGTTTCAACGAGTGTCTTGGCTGTAACGCAAGCAAGAGTGTGCTTGGCTGTACAAGTAAATTTTCTTTACAAATCGTAAGTAGAACCTTATTTCATAGATTCTATACTGTCATTTATTTTAATTTAACAAAATAATTTAAAATTAAATAAATTAAAACAACTCAAATATGCTCTTTTTATAATGTTTATTTTCACAATGAAACATAAATTTATTTCAATACATCAACGTGGACAACACATGTTACACATTCAAATATTTATAATTGAACAATGATGATTTCAATAGTACAAATATGAATTCAAATCATCTGAAAAAAAGTACACAAATAACAACATAGTCATGTATAAGTAATTAAAAAAAATGTCACTGTCCCACTGCAGAATTTATTAATTTTACTCGTCTCGGCTTCCTCGCTTTGTTGGAACTGTCTGTTTGGGCTAAATGGTTATCAAACACTGGTGAATACGAAGGTTGATTAGAGTTCAAAACACAGCCACCCTCCATTTTGACAAAGCCTTGATCAAAGACGGCGTAGGTAATTGGCGACTGAGTGGAAATTGAATCACTCGAGGCATACATATCTCTTGGTTCTTTCGGTTGCTCAACAAGAGGCGTAGTATAGTTGATGTTATCATAAGTTGCTAAAATGTCATCTCGCATATCAACTAGCGTGATAAATTCATCTCTCGAGAGAGTTATTCCAGTTCTGGTAGAAAACTTAAGAAGACTCTCACCACGATATGACCTTATGTTTATCAATGGTCTGTTATGAAAAGCAGAAACTGAGACTGCCTTAACACCATCTTTGGACAGTGGAATTATATTCTCATTTCTACGAGACATGAAAATACGTTGATCACATACATCAAATGAAGCTGGCATATTAACGCTAGCCGATTCCATGTTTGAATCACACGACTTGGTAGCAGGGCTCTGACTTTCTGTATGTAGTAGAACTGAGAACGGCTGACTTTTATACCCTGTAACAAGTGGGGCGTGGCCAGCCTAATTATAGTAACCAATGGAATACGTTCTATTTATAGTAACTGATGCAATACGTCATCGGACGTGTTGAGACATGTTCAGAGAGCCGCCATCTTTGATGAGTCATGGGAAGTTTGTTCCACTCAGTCGATGGATCCAGGGCGTCATCAACCGATAAATGATACGGTCGTTAATATGTTGTTTCGTTGAAAATGGCATGAGAATTCTGTTAATGCTCGCACCACGACACTTTAAAATTATATAATAAACACAATATAGACCACACGTGTTGCTAAACAAGTCTTGTAATACTCGTGAGTTGTAGACGAATGGAACATGTGAATTCCTCTCGATAAAGTTTAAAATATCAATGTGCCTGGGAGGTAAACCGTAGGAATCAAAATACTCTATTTGGCTGAGGCCATTGTAAAAGATGGCCACCCAGTGTTCACCAGGTTTGTGGGCAGGATCGGTGTTTACGACAAAGGCTGCCGTCTTGGTTTGATCGATGAGGGGTGGTAAGTGGTTTCGTGGGATGACACTAACAAGGGCGCAACGTCGAACAAAAACATCGGACATCAAGAGACTGTAAATATCCCCCGTGTTCATTTTCTCAAATAGCGTAGTCTGTTAGAACCTGTCTTGTCTTGGACACTTCCAGTACTGAATCCAACTCGGCGTAGACAATAACTTGTAGGGGAGTTGTCGTGGGAGCGGCGAATTTGAGCTCTATCGACAAGGGTCCACTCGTGGCTAGCTCAAACTGGGTTCCATCTAGCAGACTGGGTGAGAGGTCAAAACCAAATAGACAAAAGCCATCCTTGAACTGATGATAATCAATACCATTGCCAGCATCTCTACCAATCAAACCCATGGCCAAATTTGTACCAAAAAAGGCTCGCGCATAGTGATTGTTTTCAAAATCCATAGCTAGGGGCTTTCCGGATACACATCTCCCGTCAACCATCAGGTTCATATAAGTCAAACCAAAGTGTTGAAAATTGAATGGGTTAATGTTATAAACTCCATTAAAACCACCGGCGGTAATCAGACCTATCACTATACGTGTTGGCGTTTGAGATAGGAATAAATTGTCTTGGTTGTGGGAATACATCCCACGAGCAATGGCAAATGTTTTCAGGGTAACCCGCTTGATTGGGTACCGTGCATTCCCACTTAAAAGCGCTTTTTCGTGGTCCAGAGAAATTGCTGGGTTTAGCTTGGCTTTCCTGACCACGAGGGAAGCATAAGTGATTACACTCTTATAACCCACAGACTTATCCTGAGCCATGATGTTGAACACGTCCTTAGAGGGTGTGAGTTTAATCTTTACATCCACTCTGTTTAACATGTAACGGTCCTGCACAAAGAGATCAGAGTGCAAACGACCCATCATTTCAACCTCTTTACTATCCGAAGTCAAAGCACGTCGTATTTTAAATCCCTCGTTAGCCTGCATATCATCGTGGTGTCCTGCTGTATCTTTGTAGAACAGAGCAGCCGTCAAGTGCCCCGTTTTCGCATCCTCCCCATAGTTTAGTAAAGTCTCGAACACTGCTCTAAATGGATAGGTATTCTCAGATGGTGTAATCAATGTATCATTCAGAGAAACATCGACTTGAGAAAATAGACTGTGAAGATAATTGTTGACTGGTCCTACCTCGGCATCCAACGGTAAACTTTCACCATTGGGGAGGGTGATCCTGGTCCGCAGATGTAAAAACGTGTTGAAAAGATCTAGATACTCTTCAGTGTTTCCAGAAATGAAAAACTCTATGGGAGCCCCATGAGCTAACGAGGCAAGAGGTCGAATTTCAGTAAATTGGCCCGAGTCTACAGCAGTCTGAGTTGGTGGAACGCTAAATAAATCCAAACCAGAATGAAGACATTCACATGACTTGGGGTGAATGAGAGACATCATTAATCAAATATATCCTTTGGTACCGACAGCTTAGTTCGCCTCTTGTTTGTGGAATGAAGGGGGAACAGTCTAGCTGATGGTTTTATTCTCTTCGTAACGGGTTGGCCAGGTGGGGCTGCCTTCCCGATTCGCTTTCTGATTCGTCGTCGTAAACCACTCCCTGATTGGTTGTTACCCGTCAGGTGGTCTACGGCCCCGTCTAATAACCGCATGCCGGCCTCCTTAGCTCGTGATTTGAAAGCATCGCCGATATTTCTGCCAGCTAAGGCGTCCTGCGCGACCTGCAGACCGGTCCCCACGCCTTCTCTGAGTAAGGCTTTACCCCCTGTTTTTAGCCAAGGTAAAATAGCCCTCCCGATTCCACCAAAGAAACTACCGATTCCTCGTCCTCGTTGATTTCGACCTCCTATAAACACAGGCATCCCATCACCCGCCTGACAGCAATAAAAGTCTTCGTATAACCTGGCATTGCGGTGAAAGGGTGTATGTCTCACCATTATACCAGCTCGAGATGTTTCTTCACTCGAAAGTGTACCGTTAGCACCGACGTCCCACTGGTGAATGGAATGGTTTTTCCGTGTTCGTTGGCTAAAAGGATTTCCACGGTATCGAAGGAAAATCTACTCAGGGGCAGGTAGTGAGGCTTATCGTAGATCTGAAACACCGAGGTGTGATTTCTATTGAGAACAGGCACGCTCCTGAGGAGAGGTACCATCACATCCCCGACGGGTCTGGGTGAAACGAGATCGCAGTAGACGTAGACATTTTTTGCAACTTTCCAAATCCATTACACCCACGCTGAAGATATCGGGAGCCGTGTCTGATATAGAGGTCGTGGGGAAGGCTAACATGTTTTTCAAAGTATCGCTTATGGTAACACTGACTCCTTTTTCGTAAAGTTTCAAGATGGCTTTATTCACCTCTTTTGCGTAAATGAATCTCATTTTTTTCCCTTTCACATCCCCGTTCGACTCATCCTCCGCTTTTATGATCGACGCATTCAACGCGCCGATGAATGCATCGGGTTTCGTGTATAACCCAGGCTCCAATGTCACGTTGAAATAAAATCTAGCGTCGCAAATATCGTCGTTAGCGAGAGATTCGTATCGAATCCAGACATCACCCTCTATTACATTGAAATAATTTAGCGGAAACTGTATCTCGACCAGCGCAATCTCATATTGTGTTGTAATATCAATGGTCTGAGGAAGCTTGACGAAAAAGTGACCGGGGTTATTTTCCTTAAAAATATCCATAGAAGCATTGCTGGGTAACGTGACATAAAAACTCATTTTCCTCTATTCACCTTTTCGTCTCCAACTTTGGATTCGGGAGCATGTAACCTAAACAACTGCTCAGTAGGGCTATCCACAGTTTTCCGTCCTTCGCGTCTGGCTTTTCAGTGGACAGATTGAACAGCGAGACCGCGACAACGGCATATATAACAAGCATTTGACACATAAAGACAATCTCTAAACGGGGGAATAATTTCCCAAATACTGGCCAGAGCGAGGTTCTCTCCCCGCCAGAGCTCAGGGTTCGCAAAACAGGATCTTCAAACGATTCACCTTCTTCCACCATCTCTAGTTTTTGTATCGGACAATGTCCTTGGTCGGTATCCAACTGTTGAATGAGGAACCATAACCAAACCACTTGACTAAACTCTCTTTTCGTCCCAATGACGTGCGACGTTGGGTTATAACCCTCTCGACCCTGTACTCATTCTTGTCTCCAACCTTTTGAATTTCTTGTGTGTAAAATGACCCCTCTATTTCATCACCCTTATCGTCTTTCAGCACATATGTAACGGGTTTTGTTTCAGTTACTCGACTGATGGTAAAGAGTTCCTCCGTCCAAGCTGGGGCATAACCCTTTTTAAAATTAGCTCTGCCCAGGACCATTCTAACTCGATCACCAGCCTTATATAGGGGTCTTTCAAATTTCAAGTTGTGTTTGCTATACAACGTGTTCCACACTTGTTCTTGATTGTCTCTGCTAACGTCGACCGGTGCCATTTTTATACTTCTGTGGTACGAATGATTATAACTTCGAAGTAGGGCGGGTAGCACATGTACATAACAAAGTCGATTGGATTTCGTAAAATATCGCCACATCCTTTGTTTCAGAGTCCTGTTAAAACGTTCCACAACAGCAGCCTTAATATCTTCATTCTGGGTGGTGAAAAAGTGAATATTGTTGTCTTCGAGAAATTTCTGAAATGTTTTGTTCAGAAACTCTGACCCCTTGTCGGTTTGAAGACTCGCAGGTTTCCCATCGATAAATATTTTACCAACAGCCTCCACTAATGATTTCCCCGTTTTTGTTCGTATTGGGACGGCCCACGCTAATTTACTGAAAACATCCACACAAGAAACCAAATAGGAGTACCCATCATTGTGTTTTTTCAAATGTCTTAAATCGATTAAGTCTGCTTGGTATTGTTGTTTGGGTCCACTCGTTATAATGGGACGCCTTTCAAATTTATGTCGAATCGGTTTATGAAGGGTATAGGTATCCTGGTGACTCAGCCAACGATTGATCTCTTTAATTCCTACTTTGGTGTTACGTTGCAAGGCTCTTGCACCACTATACGACCCTGGTTGATTAGGGTCATAGTAATAACGTCTCAATACTTTGTCCACCTTTCCCATTTTGGTGTTGGGATTTTGGACTTTTTTCTTTTGGACCTCAATTTATACGAGGTTAGCCGTGAAGTGTTTTCATTACTTGTCTTTGGGGTTTCGGGTACCTTGGCTTGTTCTGGTTGCACATCGACGGGTGGTGGTGAAGGTGGAGGAGAAGGTATTCTTTCTGTTGACGAGTTATGTTGAATGAGATCGACTGATCCCAAAGGACGTCGTTTATACTGCTCCATTCTAGTTAAATACTGTTGCAAAGTACGTTGGTACACTCTGGCCTTATCAGCAGGGGCTAAATCGTTACAGTCTAAGATACGTTGCATTTCATCGTCTAAATCTCTCAAGTTATCATTGATCGCCTCGGGTGGTGTATACGTGGAAGTCTGTTTCAAACCCTCTAATAACCGAGGATCCATCAAAATCATTTTCTTGGCCATGTTTACAGACCTAATACACCGCCTAGAACACTTAATATAGGCTTGATCAAAGCACCTATGAATCCACCAGTTTGTAGAATTGCTTTCCTCTGCGTAAGATTCGGTTTCTTTTTAGTGAGGAATCTCAGCTTGTTCTTGTGTCGACGTAGCTCGCACTTCTGATGCTTAGTGAGTCTAACATTACCTTTTAATATGTTATGACAACACTCACATAAAAAGCGAATGAGTTCTGGAGAGGCCGTTTTCAATATGGCTCTTAAACCACTCGGCGTAGCTGAGCGCAGACATTTCAACATTTCACCGTGTCGTCTAAGTGAAGCTTCCATTCTATTACTTTGGAACGTAGACGATTTGTCTCTCCCCTGGAAATATCTTTGTTCTCAGCCTCAGATGATCCGGTGTTTCCTGTCGAAGGTCTACCAGCAAATAACAGTGGGGAGACGCTGTCGCGTCCTTAAAACTCTCTTGGAGGTACGCCACTTGACCAGGGTACATTTGCTTAGCCAGATTTGTAATTTGACTTCCGTCTCTTGGATTCTTGAAAAGGACTATATAATGAGTATTGAGGCTTATAGTTCGATGTTCCTTATTTTTTCCAAATAGATTTTGAACAATGTAGATCACGCTCATATCTCTGTGATGACTACCTTTGGTGAATAATTTTGTCACCCTCTCATCTGTTTCTGACATCAAGTCGTCGAGGATGATGAGTCTTCTCTTCTTACCCCCTTCCAAGTTATCGATATCTGGTAGACCCTCGATAAATCTCACTTTCTCCATAGTCTCATATATTGGTTGCCATTCCCCGTAACACCATATAACTTCCTCGGGTACGGGGACAACTAGCTCTTGTAGATTCTGTAGAAACTTTTGAACAAATACAGTTTTTCCACAACCGGTGGGACCAGCAATAAGAGCAGTGAAGGGGTGTTTCCACCGAGGGTCCATCGTCACTAATGACACTTTGATTGAGTATTATCACATTTAAAGTATTTTTTATCATGTACTACATGTTCTGTCCCTTTCCAAATATTTGTGATGTGGTTTTCTTATATTGCAGATTCCCGTAAAATGGCATCTATCAGACCTTACATCCTATTTGACAAGGTGTTGTGCATTCTACAGTATCAACCATATGACTATTGTAAAGGGTGTCAGGTGAAACATGACAACCCGTTACCTCACTCGTGTCATCTAGAGTTTGAGGAACGCCTTAGCGCGCAAATAAATGATATTTTATATCATGAGTTCACGAAAGAGGATGTAGTCTTCTTGTGTGGAGAACATTTAGCCCAACGAATAAAGGAATACATCAATTGGGAAGGAGTTGACTCTGCACCACCCTCCCCTGTCAGTTCAACTAACTCACCACCCGCATTACTTGACCCCACCACTGAACCCACAGCCACTACATATAACGCGGAGGATGATGAAATTTTACCGCCACCACCCCTATTTGCCGACCCCACCGATGAACCAGAGTCGACGGCCTGTCAACCGGGAAATGAGGTCAGTATTCACCCACTTCTCTGATTGGTTAGTCTAGCTGTCAGTCATTTCTTTGCCCCGCCTCCTATACTAATACTCTTCTCTGATTGGTTAATCCAGATATCAGTCGAGGTTTTCATAGTCACTCGCTGATTGGTTAAAATCTTGTACCAGGATATATTTAAACTAGTCTCATGTGAGAATTTGTGTCATAAGTTTGGTTGGTTCAAGGAAAGTTACTGTTCATTCTAGCGGATTGAGATTCTATTTTACACAGTAAGTTGGATTGTTTTCACTTAAAGTATGTTAAGTGTTATCGATAATAGGTTATATTCAGTGTAGATGATTGAGAGAATATTTTGCGTTATAAGTTGGATTGTTTTCTCTTAAATTATGTTAAGTGTTATCGAAAATAGGTTATTAAATTTTTGCTTTCTCTTAAATTATGTTAAGTTATATAGATAATAGGTTATTCAATGTATTTAAAGTAGTTAAGATATGTATTGTTTAATTCCTTCGTTTATTGGATGATTAAACTAAGTATTTTAACTCTTGGTATTCGATGTTATTAACATGTCTTTAAACTAGCTATGTAAAGTATCCTTGACAAAGGGTTATTTATTTTTCTACAGATGGTTTCTCATAACGATGCAGCACCTGAAGAATATCAATGTCCATTGTGCCCAAAGCTATTTAAATGGCGCAAAAGTTTGTTGGAGCACCATCGAGGTGCACATCGCCTTATACGATACGTGTGTAATATTTGTCAGCACACGTATACAAGACGTAGTTCATTAGCCAGACATATGAGAGTAAAACATTCTACAACAACACCAGCTTCAGCATCGGTACCTGATACAACACTTAATTTACCATCAACAACAGAATCAGCGACTGAAACAACATCACCCACTTCACCATCGACCTCTTCTACAATGAACAAACGAAAGATAGATGCAGAATATTCAACTCCAAGTAAAAAATTCAAAGATGATGATCCATTAGCAACACTGCCTGAAGATGTACGGGCTGTATATGACCA
This sequence comes from Megaustenia siamemsis, assembly GCA_032433765.1. Taxonomy (NCBI): domain Eukaryota; kingdom Metazoa; phylum Mollusca; class Gastropoda; order Stylommatophora; family Ariophantidae; genus Megaustenia; species Megaustenia siamemsis. The sequence continues at coordinate 604,460 of JAVIAB010000139.1, read as the reverse complement.
AAACTGGTCAGCTATAAACACCCATGCTACAATCAACAAGACAGTTTCAACATATACATTTTTCCATTCACCAGCACGTCCATTTATCACAGACTGGTCTGCTCTTTTAAGGGATATATTTGACACTCAGACAACCCGATTCAAAATTAACTATGGTCACCACCTGATCCTTAGACACCGGGACACCGGTGATCTACGTTTTTTCCACTCTTCCCTCAACAACTCGGCTGTTCTAGAATTTCCTCAATTAATCAATAATCTTGGCGATTTCAACAGCTTCGTTGATTCTCTAAACGAACAGAACCCTGTAGACATTGCCATGATCAACAGACCTGATACTAAGTGGATGGTGGAGAGTATTCCAGCAACTAGTTTCTATTTATTCCACATACGTGACTTCCCCATTGGATGTTGCGTAGAGGAATTACCATCTTATATTACTAACAATAGGTACATTTACACCTTGCAAAGTGTCGGTCGACTAAGAATTTTTATAATGACAACCTATGTTTTTTCCGCTGTTTGGCGTTATTTAAAGGGAGCAATATCGACAATCTAGAATTGACCACTCGTCATCTCGTGAGTCAGTGGCACTCGCACTGGGACATTCTTTTCGTTGACACTTTTCCAGGTGTGACGTTACAACAACTACCGCACTTGGAAGAATGTTTCAATATAAACATTGATGTATTTGAGTTCAATGAGGAAGAGGCCCTCTGTCCAAAACTCCGAAGCAGGGGATCACATGATGATTCTATGCGGGTCTTGTTTCACAAGGACCATTTCATGTACATTAGTAATATTAATAAAGCAGCTAGTGCTTTCTCTTGTCCACAGTGTGGGAAATTATGGAATCGGTTTCCCAATATGAATGTCCATGAAAAAATATGTAATGGTGGTAAACCTAAAGATTATTTTAGAGGTGGGATTTATACACCTAGCGAGACTATTGGGGATGTAATAGAGGAAGAGGGTATTGACGTACCCGGCGGTTTCGTGTATCCCTTTAGGGCCACCTTTGATATGGAATGTTATTTTGATAATAGCAACTTGCCCACCACCAAATGTACCTCTGCTAGTACACATTTTTTAGCAAAACATGTCCCTCTCTCTGTATCTGTGGCGTCTAACGTTCCTGGGTTTGAAGATCCTGTCTGTTTTGTTAGCGAGGGAGATCCTCAGAAATTAGTAAATAAAATGATTAAGTATCTAAAATCTATCTCGAAGGAGGCGTATAAAATTTTAAAAGAGGATTTCAGAGAACTGTTTGAAAAGCTGGCCGGATGTGCGCAAAGGCGTGATCGGAAGAAATCTGACCCAAGAGGTCGTCTAAAAGCTTACTTGAAGCAGCTCCCAGTGATAGGTTTCAACTCGGGCAAGTACGACATAAATTTAATAAAGCCGTATTTAATACATTACTTCGCTGCCGCCTCCGTACCTGAAACATCTGGAAAGGGTAACAACTACATTGAGGACAGCGATCAGGAAGACGAGGGAGAGGATGAGGAGCACGAGCAGGAAAGTGTGATACAGGATGCTGAGGAGGAGCGGATAGAAGAAGAAGAAAACCGACTTGGTGAAATAAATTTTATAGTTAAACGAAATAATAACTTTATGTGTATTGCAACACAGAATCTAAAATTCTTAGATATAGTAAATTATTTAGCCCCTGGGTTTAGTTATAGCAAGTACTTGGCAGCCTATAAAGTAGAGGAGACAAAGGGTGTTTTCTGTTACGAGTACGTAACAGATTTAAATAAGTTGAATGAGAGGGAGTTACCCCCATACGAAGCGTTCTTTTCGAAACTAAAAAATTGTAATATTTCCGAGGAGGAGTATGCTCTGTGTCAAAAGGTCTGGAAGGACAATAAAATGACGACCCTTAGGGACTTTTTAGTTTGGTATAACAACAAAGATGTAGTCCCCTTCTTAGAGGCCTTAGCACAACAGTTTTGGTTTTATAGGAAATTAGACATCGATATGTTTAAGAATGCGATTTCGGTCCCCGGAATAACTCTGAGGTATCTATTTAAAACTCTCTCCAGAGATGTGGGTTTTTCCCTGATTGCAAAAAAGGAAGCCGATTTGCATCATACCATAAGACAGAATATTGTCGGAGGCCCCTCTATTATCTTTCATCGGTACCACGAGAAGGATAAAACCTTTATTAGGGGCGGAAAAGTGGTCAAATCCATTAAAGGCTATGATGCCAACGCCCTTTATCTATGGGCACTTATGCAAAAGATGCCCACCGATTATACGGTCATACGTAAGGCTGAAGATGGGTATAAACCCCTTAAAATGAACTACTACACGCGTCAGTGCAGAGAGTATCTGACTTGGATTGCCCACCAAAACCAGGTTCATTTGAGAACCCAGTTTAATGCTCGCGAGATCGCTTTGGGTGAGCGCAAGATTAGAGTGGATGGGTGGGATAAATCCAGTAGGACCGTGTATCAGTTCCATGGCTGTCTCTTTCACGGTCATCCAAACTGTGACATCACCAGGGATCGAGAAGTCAATCCGGTGAATAATATACAGTTGGCTGATTTGTACGCGAAAACCTGTGAAATAACGGCTTATTTAAAGAGCCTCGACCGTGTTCGCGTAGTAGTTATGTGGGAGTGTGAGTGGCAACGGTTAAAGAAAACAACGCCAGCTATTCAGGTCTTTATAGATGAGAACCTACGTGGTTCTAAACCATCTTTTGGTAAATATAAACCAATCACTGATAAAGCCATTATAGATTCAGTTTCAGACGAGTCGTTTTTTGGGCTCGTCGAGTGTGACATTCACGTTCCCGACAAGTTAAAAGAGTATTTTAGTGAGATGACCCCCATCTTTAAAAATGTAGATGTAGGTCTAGATGATATCGGTCCCTTTATGCGGGAGTACGCCACCAAAAACAAATTATTACGTACCCCCAGACGTACTCTCGTGGGTAGTTATAGTGGAACAAAGATTCTTTTGGCCACACCGCTGTTAAAGTGGTATTTAGAGCATGGGCTAGAGGTAACAAAAATTTATCAGGTGGTAGAGTACCTACCCATTAGTTGTTTTAAGGAGTTTTGGGACAAGGTCACAGAGGCGCGTCGGGCTGGTGATTTAGATCCAAGTCAATCTATAGTAAGCGACACGATGAAGCTCTTAGGAAACTCGGTCTACGGGAAGACCTTGACGAATATGGCGAAACACGTGGACGTCTCCTATGTTAAAGAGGGGGCTGATACAACCAAGTTGGTAAATAACCCACGATTTAAAAACATGACATCTATTGGTGAGGACATGTACGAGGTATCGATGGGCAAAAGAGGTATCATGTGGGATCTTCCTTCGCAGATTGGTTTTTTCGTCTACCAGTACGCCAAATTGCGGATGTTGGAATTTTATTATGACTTCCTCGATAAGTTTGTAGATAGGTCCAACTTTCAACTCTGTGAGATGGATACCGATAGCCTGTACTTGGCCCTCAGCGAGTCATCGTTAGAAGAGGTCGTTAAAACCGATAAGGTAGATGAGTTTTTCTCACAGTACGATAAATGGTTCCCTTCAGAGACTTGTGAAGTCCATCGGGCAGGTTTCATTCAACACAGGGGCGTAAAGTATGACTGTTTAGATTGTAAGACGAGACAGTTATACGACAAACGGACTCCGGGTCTGTTCAAGTTGGAATATTCGGGGGATGGGATGATTTCTTTGTGTAGCAAGACCTATTACTGTTTTGGAGATTATGCTAAAGTTAGCACCAAGGGTCTTAATAAACGCCACAATAAGTTAGATAAGGATACATTCACAGAGGTCCTAACCAAAAGACAAGCCGGGGGTGGTAAAAACATAGGGTTTAAAACATACAAGGGGTCGGTATACACATATACACAACATCGGAACTCACTCTCGTATTTCTACATCAAGCGTCAGGTCCATTCTGACAACGTGACCGCCTCCCCTTTATCCATTTAACACTATCATTTATTACTGCTTGTAAATAAACTACTTTGTTTTCTATGTATTAAATATGTGTATAATGTACATTAGTTAAAGAATACATTTTTTTTTTTTTTGTTTTTTTTTTTTGTTTTTTGTCTAAACCATGTGTTATCGATTGTTCAATATATACGAATGAAACAATAAACTTCCATTCTGATGTGACCACCTCCGCTTTATCCATTTAACACTATCATGTATTACTGCTTGTAAATAAATTACTTTGTTTTCTATATATTAAATATGAGTATAATGTACATTAGTTAAAGAATACATTTTTGTCTAAATCATGTATTACTGCTTGTAAATAAACTACTTTGTTTTCTATATATTAAATATGAGTATAATGTACATTAGTTAAAGAATACATTTTTGTCTAAATCATGTATTACTGCTTGTAAATAAACTACTTTGTTTTCTATGTATTAAATATGTGTATAATATACATTAGTTAAAGAATACATTTTTGTCTAAACCATGTATTATCTATTGTTCAATATATACGAATAAAACAATAAATAAATAAATAAATAAACTTGTCACTGTTTTTATTGAATGAGAGTATAAAGAAAGAATAGATTTATGAAAGTTACGGAACCATTGAAAGTACAAAGAATATAATAGATTTATGATACCACCACCGCCCCTTCACCACCGCCGCGGGAGGTCACCACAACACCACCACCACCGCCACGAGAGGTCACCCGAGAGGTCACCGGGAGGTCACCACCACCGCCACGAAAGGTCACAGGAACAAAAATGGGCGGGTAGACTCTCATATAAGGAAAAAATGAAGACTCTCATATAAGGAAAAACGGCACCAAAAAATGTGCTTCCATGTGAGGGTAGACTATTTATATAAGGATTTAGGTGCTTCTGGAAGAACATTCACCCGTCCAATCACTGGATATATACTACTTTGGAGCAGGTAACTTAGTCGTTACCCGCTTCTTTAATGGACAATAGCAGTAACATATGGTAGCGACCATCAGTAGTTAGGACATAACGTTAAGGTATGGACATTTTCTAGGCAGAATACAAGTTTAGGATAACGCAAAGGTCATAGGGGGTAGGGACACCCACCGAGGAATTATACTCGGACATAACAAGGATACCCACCAAGCTAAGGTACGAATGTCCGGAATTATGGAAATTTCCACGCAGATTTCCACAACAGCAGGTTGGGGAAATGGCAATATCGCATATATTGACCTCATGACTTTGGACGTCTGCTAAATAAGTTGTCATCCAACTACCAGGAAAGGTCAGAGTCATGAGGTAATCACTATTTCGAATAGGTTATAGAGATTTCACGAAAACAAATTGTTATCGTCAAATCTTGGGAATAGTTCAAATCTCGGACACAGAATGATGAGGATTGACCGACTCCAAGTGATCAGAGGAGTTGCAATTTGTCACTTTTCGAAAACTGCACAATTCCATTGGCTGCTGATATTTCACGCGAAGAGTTGTGGCTGAATATTTAAAATTCAACACAATAGGCTTGAGGAGATTTAGAGAAACAGAATTAGCAGAGAAGAACTAGAAAGAGCATTTAGAAAGATCATTAGTAAGAACCATACGTTGAGCTAGATAGGTTGAGCCGAAAAATTAGGCTCGGAAGATTACAAGTTTAGGAATTAGTAATCAGACAGGAACAAGAAGTTTTAGGAACAAGTAGAAGTCAAGAACTAGAAGTTTTAAATAAGAAACTAAGAAAGTAGATCGCAAGTTAAGAAGTTTAGTCATGAAAAGTTAGTAAGGAATCTCCATTTTGTAGTAATCTTAAGTTAATTGACAAGTCATTCAGGAATAGACTATAGAGTAGTAAAGTTGTCAGTGACTGAATCAATTAGTTGAGCTATAGAACATTACAACAAGTGAGTTAATGAACATATGAGAATTAGTTATGAAACTGTGAAGTGTTGAGAGTTCAAGTTGCGTTTCACATTCCTTATAAACGTAAGTAAAGTTGACAGAGAGATTGAATGTAAGATATGCACTTGTGGACAGATCATATCCACCGACGATTGTCTCAGAGATGTACAGAATTAACGAACATTAATTTAAGAAAAATGCATCAACCACTAGTATGTATCATGTGCCAAGAATTAATAGAGATCAATAAACTGTTGATAATTATAATAAATGAGAGAACTCTGTCATGATTAATGTTGTGTCAACTAGAAATGTGATGTGCCGTCAAAGAGAATACAAAGATAATATAAAGAATTAACATCACAACTCTATAACACAAGTAGGATAACCCACCAAGATCCAACAATTTCTTCCTTTGACTGTCTTCCCCAGCTCATGACGTAAAGTTATGGGTTAGAGCGGGTACATATTTAGGGGGGAAAATCACATACAAATGATCGTTGAGATGCAATTAAAGCCTGATAATTAAACAAAAGTGTATTGTTTCTCCATTCTTCTTTAAAAGTAACGAAAGGAATAAAAAAAACATCTAATAAAACTTGTCCTTGTTATAGCTTAAGATCTTTGCATTGTGTCAGAAGGTGCTTGTATTCATTGTTCTAAACTCTGCAAAGTTATCCAAAAAGTCTCGAGTTTAAGTGATTTACTTATTATAACATCGGTAATGTTGGCGTGTTTACTTACAATATGTTTTAGATAATCTGTTATTGTCTTTAGCAATATTCACTGTCCTATGTAAACAGCAATTTACCATGTCACAGTTGGTGTGGCTTCTTTCATGTGTACCCAGAGTACACTCAGAGACATAGTTCGGGCACAGGTGTGATCATTTTAACTCATTCGATCGTTGTCAGACAATGTCAGTAACTCCAGCTGATCAAGATCTCATTTGACCTCCTAGGGGGATTCCCTAAAAATAGCTCGTGTCAAACAGACTGACCAACGAGATGTGAAACACTGCAGTGATGTAGTCTGATGATACAGAGGATCTATTACTGCAGGATGTATAGAATTGACAAATCCAATTTCCCAACAGAAACCGGGAGATCAAGAAAGCCATTGCAGTCAGCCAATCACCTTCCAAGATACTAAAACTAACAGAATGTGACGATCCTTGATTATTACATCAAATAAACAGTTAATACGTTTCAAGCTTTCCATGTTACATATTTTACATGATAACTTGTTGAACACGGAACTTATATGCTATTTATTTTCTGTCTTCACAAGAACTTGGCCAGCGATCTATCTGTCCTGATATCCGAGGTCGCTATTGAGGTGAGACCTGATTTCTAATCGACAGTTTCTACATTACATTTATTTACAAATTATTTTGGTGTGGTGGTGAACACCACATGTTCCGGCTTGTTGGCAGGAGCTACTGAGTTAAGTGCTCTGGGCACACCGTGAGCAGTACGTTTCATCCGTTTTAATCGTGTTTCGATATTCCGATTGTTTACGATGAATGATGATATCGTATGACAAGGAACAGGTGGTTGTATTCACTTTCTGTACGGTTTCGCCTTATGTCTTTTGGCGTGTGCTGAGACTGCTATGATGGGGACTACAGCTACCTTTCTTTGTTTGGGAGATGAGATAGTAATTCGGATGATTCCACTGGCACGGGAAGTTGAGCAATTATGGATTTAATTCGTTTGCAGCGATACCGGGGCCTTCTATAACCATAACCATAACCCCATGTAACAAGATATTAGCCCCTTCCCGTCTGGCGTGAGAATTCTGTCAACTCTTTAAGTGCCCGTTACACTTTGTAGCGTATGGATAATGTAGTAGTGGTGATGGTAGTGCTCACATTTTTTATATGATTTACGTTTATGGGGGATTGTGGTTAACAACACGTCAGGTCGCCTTACCTTTCCAGATTAAATCTCTGGTATCCAGAGACTTGGTGAATCCCAAAGAAAAGTCTTCACACTGTGAAAACGTGTGTGTTGATATGCTTCATTCATAATGTGTCTCTGTCGGTAGAATCGTCCAATCAGAAGTCAAGAATTGTTGTTAAAGGACATTCAGTGGTCAATCAATTTGGCAATGCAAGGCGTCATGGGGGATTATTGCAAATCTTCAGCGAGAACATTCAAGCAGGCAGCCGTGGTAACTGACTCGAAGTTCGCTTCGGATATTGGGAAGTGAGTCTGGAGACATTTTTGTTTTGTGTGTTTCTAAATTAAGATTTTTAAAATTAATTACATTGCAAATAGGCGTTAACATTAAAGAACATAATTGTTAATTATTAAAGTTTTAACTTAAAGTATTGGCTTTTTTTTTTTTTAAAGGGAGCTCTTAAAAAAACATCAGAAAGAAGCAATCAACATTTTTCGGGCACATCATGAGAAGAAGAAAGTTGGAATACTTGGTTACAACTGGCAAAATAAAAGGAAAGAGAGATCGCGGGCGACAAAGAGAGAAAATACTGGATAGCTTGGTTTCATGGCATGGAAAACAGTCAACAACAGAACTGATACGATGCACTGTAGATAGAAGATTGTGGAGGGACATGATCACCTACGCCAACCGGTATGACACATAATGATGAGTGGTTTTTATATGGTGCCCCAGTGGCCTCATGCCAAGTCAATTTACAATAGAAGACCTAAGACATGCAAAGTTAATTCACAATAGAAAACCTAAGGAATGCAAAGTTAATTCATAATAGAAGACCTAAGGCGTGCAAATTTAATTCAAGTTAGAAGACCTAAGGTATGCAAAGTTAATTCACAATAGAAGCGCTATGTTTTATTTTATTTTGACAATTATTTTCACTCAGCCGAAGCCGGTATTTATGATAAAACTCGTAACTCGCCATAGTACATCATTTATTATATGCTTGGTAATGTGTAATTGCTAAGTCCATAGCTGAGCCCTCACTGTTGATATTCTACGTAGAGATGGGAGTTAAGATGGGCGCAGCCAGAAATGAGAAACTTAGTGGGCGTAGAGAAAACTAGAAAATCTTATGGTAGAAGCAGAACGACTAAACATAGATATCTTAGGAATCTCGGAAACAAGATGGAAGGAAAGTGGATACATACAAGACGATAAATATACATTTATATATTCAGGAAACACAAAAGAACATCAAAGAGGAGTAGGCATTCTAATAAAACGAGAACTACAAAAATATATAAATACTCAATTGACATATAATGATAGGAATATACTAATAAAAATGAAGGCAAAACCATTCGACATAGCAATATTACAAACATACGCACCTACTCAAGACTATACAGACGAACAAATAGAGGCATACTATGGAGATCTAAACACAGTTATGAAGCAAGTGAAATCAACAGACATCTTGATTATAATGGGTGATATGAACGCTAAAGTAGGAAAAGGTAAATATAAGACCATAATAGGATATCATGGTCTAGGAAAAAGAAATAACAGAGGAGAAAGATTAATACAATTTTGCGAAGAAAACAGACTGATAATATGCAACACCTTCTTTGAGCAAGAGAAAAGGAAATTATACACATGGAAAAGCCCTGGAGACAAGAAGAGAAATCAAATAGATTACATAATGATAAAAGACAGATTCAGGAACAGCGTCATGAAAGCCAAAACCTACCCAGGAGCAGATATAAATTCAGACCACAATCCTGTAATGATAAAAATGAAAATCAGATTAAAGAGAAACAAACAAAAAACTAATGCAGCAACACCAATAGATATAATAGCAAGAAACTTATACTGTACAAGTAAAGAACACATATCAGAAGCTACTAGAAGAGGGGACTGAGCAGTACAGAAGAGAAAATCCTGAGGAAAAAGTCACAACAAAATGGCAATGCATAAAAAACAGCATGCAAGAATCCTGCAACACCTTGCCCAAAAAGGAAAGTACCAAAAATCAAAAATGGATAACAGACAAAATATTAGAAAAAAATGGAAGAAAGAAGACAAGCGAAAAACACTGCCAGATACAAGGATATAGACAATGAAATACGGAGAATGTGCAACAAAGCAAAAGAAGACTGGCTCAACCAAACATGTCTAGAAATCGTAACTATGGAAAGTAAACAAAACCTAAGAGAGATGCACACAGAAATAAAGAGAATGACGAATAAAGACAAAAAAGCTGCAGGAATCGGATGTATAGCAAACAAAGAGGGAAGAATGCTGTCAGACAACAAAGATATAATAGATAGATGGCAAGAGTATATAACAGAATTATTTCATGAAGGGACAAAAAGCCAGACATAAAATGCACATACAACTATAAAATCCTGAAATCCGAAGTAGAAAAAGCCATAAAAAACAATGAAAAAGGGAAAAGCAGCAGGGCCTGACAATATAGATAGAGATGATACAGGCTCTAGAAGAGTTTGGCGTCGAAGTGATCACAGACATATGCAATGACATATACCATACAGGATACATACCAAACGATCTAAAAACATCAATTTTCATTGCATTGCCTAAAAAGAATGGTGCAGTTGAATGCAGTGATTTCAGAACAATAAGCCTAATGAGCCAGGTAACAAAAATTTTACTAAAAGTTATACGGGGAAGGATTCAGAATAAAATCAATACTGAATTAGATGAGCAACAATTTGGATTTAAAAAAAACAGTGGGACAAAAGAAGCCATATTCAGCATGAGAACTTTGATTTAAAAATACACAGAAGTAAACAAACCAATATATGCCTGCTTTATAGACTACACCAAAGCTTTCGATAGAATACACCATAACCAACTTATAGACTGCCTAAAGGATATAAATCTAGACGACGCAGACATACGACTAATATGTAATTTGTACTGGGAGCAAACAGCAATAATAAGATATAACAAGGAGAACTCTACACCCATGGACATAAAAAGAGGAGTAAGACAAGGATGCATCCTATCACCAAGCTTGTTCAATCTATACACTGAGCAAATCTTTAAAAAACATCTCAGAGATACCAGGTCTAAACATTAATGGAAAGATAATCAATAACCTAAGATATGCTGATGATACTGTTCTACTAGCAGAAAATCCTAAAGACCTACAACAATTGCTTAATGTGATAAACACAACAAGCAAAAAATATGGACTAGAAATGAATATCAAAAAGACTAAAACTATGATAATAAACAAAGAAAATTCTCAAGACCTACAATTAAATATCACAGTTGAGGGAACACATCTGGAGACAGTCCAGAGTTACAACTACCTGGGACATACTATAACCAATGATGGAAAATGCAAAACTGAAATAAACAAAAGAATAGGTATGGCAAAAAGTAATTTTAATGCCATGAAAAATATACTAACAACAAAACAAATATCAGCAAGGCTGAAACTAAGAACGGCAAAATGTTACATCTTCTCAATATTCCTGTATGGTGTAGAAACATGGACATTAGACAAGAAAACAGAACAGAAAATTGAAGCCTTTGAAATGTGGATTTATAGAAGAATAGGTAGAATTGGATGGAAACAAAAGATAACAAACGATAAAGTTTTAAAACAACTAAAAATAAAAAGAGAACTGCTGAACACAATTAAGACAAGACAAATTAAATTTTTGGAGCATGTTAAAAGACACAACAGCCGACTAAAAGTAATATTGGAAGGAAAAATACAAGGCAAAGGAGGCAGAGGCAGACCAAGACTAACATGGACGAGTAACATCAAAAGATGGACAAGTCAATCTATGTCAGCCTGCACCATCAAAGCAAGAAACAGAGTAGAATGGCGATCCATGGTAGCCAACCTTCGTTGCGGAGAGGGCACACGATGATGATGATGAGTGGGCGTATAAGAAGACTAATCGACCAATTTAGAACTGGAGTCGTCATGCGCTGTACACTGGGAGACTTGCTGGGGAGAGGATCTCAATAACTATGGACATGTTCGGAGTGCGATCTATCTTTCTATCTATCCATCTATCTTTCGTTCGCTCGAAGTATTGTCTATATCAGCAATGTCGTTTCCTGTATGAATTTTACTGTCTTTTGTAATTCTTGCAGTGGCTCATATAGTTTTGTCTGTAGTGTTGTATCTATAGGCCAATGGATTTTCCTCAGTCTACTATATTCAGTGCAGTCTTGAAGTATGTGTTCAGTAGTCTGGGGTGCCTGTCCACATGTACAAGTAGTTGATGTGCCGATCTTGAATTTTGTATACATGTGACTATGGAGTCGATTGTGTCCTGTTCTGAAGCGTATAATGATAACTTGTTCATATCTATTCATATTATGAAAGGCATCCTGATTTGGGGCTTGTGGTCCTCTGATTGATTTGATTATCTGTTTCTTATGATGGTATGTAACTGGTGTATCTAGTTGTGTGACTGTTGAACCTTCCTTTGCCAACTGATCTGCTTTCTCATTTCCTGGTATTCCACTGTGAGACGGGATCCACTGCAGGGCAACCCTGTGGTGCTTGCAGAGTTCAGTCAATAAGGTCTGCGGATGTGGTAATTTTCTGGATTGTAGTCCCTGGAGTACTGATCTTGCATCTGTCAAAAACACTACAGGTTGTGGGCTAAGATTACTGTTCAGCAGTTTTTCTATTGCCAACTTTATTGCTTGTATTTCTGCATCATAATTGTGACAATATTTCCCTGTTACTATTTTATTCATATCCCTAGTGTTATTTGGGTACTCTATATATGCTCGTGCTCCCCATTCTTTACTGCATTCTGTGCTGATCCATCTGTGTACACACGGATCCATAGGTCTTGTGGGTATTCTTCATCCAGGAAACTGAGAGTTATTGTTTTTCGCTGTAGACTATTCTGTTCCTCTTTGTCAACTATTCCTTTCACTTCTGTCCGTATTTGAACTGATAATCCTGACTCATCTGTCCAGGGAGTCTGTTCTGGTATGGGCAGTAGGGGGTTAACCACTCTTGGCATGTCTGGTGTTTGTCTACTAATACGCTTGGCTTGGTGGATAAAACTGCTTCTCTTAAGTCGTCCCAATGCAAGATTTTGAAATCGGTCCTTCATTGGATGTTTCGGCATGCATACAAATTTGTCTGCCTGTGTCAGCACCTTTGTGTCTCTCCGTTCTCTCAGTGCTGGTATCCTCCACAATTTCTCCATCTCCAATATTGGTGTTGATTTAATTGCTCCTGTGATGACCCTAAGTGCCTGGTTGTGTACTTTATCCAGTTCTTGCAATGTGGTGTTTGATGCTGAGCACCATGCGGATGATCCATATTCTAAATGTGGGCGTATACTCTGTTGGTAAACTTTACTGAGTATTTTCCCACTCGCACCCCATGTGGTTCCACACAACTTTCTTAGAATAGCCAATTTCCTCCTTGCTTTTTGAGTTGCCTTATTTATCTGCTGTTTCCAAGATAGTTTGTTATCAAATGTAACTCCAAGATATGTAGCATGTATGTCTTCTTTCACAGGCTCATTGTTTATGTAGATGTCTCCTGCTTTTTGTTTTGGGGAGAGAGGGAAAAGTGTAGTGCTGCATTTGTCTGTATTGATGCTGATACACCATCTATTTGTCCATGTATTCAGTGCATTCATAGCTCTTTGTAGCAATTTGGAGGCCACCGTTGCATACTCCTCTGTGCACCACATTACCAAGTCATCTGCATACATTGCCACTTTGATGTCATGTGGTAGTTCAGTAACTAGGTCATTGATGTAGATCAGAAAAAGTGTTGGAGATAGTACCCCTCCCTGTGGAACGCCCTGGCGCAATAAGACCTTTTTACTCTTAAGACCATCCAGTTGCACTCTGGCTCTTCTGTTATGCAGGTATGCTTTGACCCATTTGTACATCCTGCCCTTTACTCCATAATTTATCAGTTTCTTCAAAAGCCCTTCCTTCCATACCTTATCAAATGCTTTCTTTAGGTCTATCCATGCTGCTAATACCAGTTTCTTTTCTTGAAACGCATCTTCAATTTCCTGGGAAAGATAGGTTGCCTGATCTTCGGTAGAGTAACACTGTCTAAAGCCTGCTTGTTGTGGGACAAGGAGATGTTCACTTTCCAGGTACCACTGCAGTCTGAGATTGATTATACGTTCCATTGTTTTACACAAACAGCTTGTAAGGCTGATTGGTCTATAGCTGGATGTCGTTGAACCATCTTTTCCTGGCTTTAGTAATGGTATCATAATTGCTTCTCTCCATGCCTGTGGCACTCTACCTGTGATCCAGCAAATGTTGTAGATCTGCAGTAGTTTTGCTTTAGCTGCAGTTCCCAAGTTCTTAATCATTTCATTGGACACTCCATCACTGCCTTGTGACTTTTTCATTTTTAATTTGGATATTGCCAGCTCTAGCTCTCTTTGCGTAATGGGTATTTCCATGACTTCATGTGTGGTCTCTTCTTGTCTTGCATTTTGTTGTTTTAAACGGGTCTCTTGTCGTTTCTCTAGGCTAATTTCAATATTATTGTCATTTGCAAAGGAGTCTGCAAAGTAATTTGCTGCATGTTTACCTGTTAGAATGTTTCCATCCTTCTTCAGTGTAATTTTGGTGTTCCTTTCTGTACCCTCATCATTCAGCTGTTTTACAAGCTTCCACACGTTTTCTTGTGTCTCGTTCAAGATTCAAGGACTCTGTTTTCTCTTTCCAGCTTCTCCGTCTGGCTTGTAGTTTAGCCCATTGAAATTTGGCTTTAGCATGCTGGTAGTTATTGTGGTGTTCTTGGCAAGGGTTATTTTCTGCTTGCTTTCGAGATGTTTCCATGTCATTGTGCAGTTGCTCTAGTTCACTACTCCAGTATGGTTTGTAGTGTTTCCGTGCCCCTCTAGGTATTGTTTCACTGGCAGCTTGTATTATTAGTCTACTGAATTCATCAACCACTTTGTTGATGTCTCTATCTGTGTTTATATCTTTAGTCAGTACACTGGTGTAATGTTGATACATTTTCCAGTCTGCCTTTTTGTAATTCCATCTGGAGAGAGTGCTGCTCTCCCTGACGGCCTCATTTTGTACCACTAAAAAGACTGGTCGGTGGTCGCTGCCTCCAAGTTGTTTCCCAACAATACGTGTGATAATCCAATCCAGGTCTGGTGAGTGGAAAGCAAGGTCTGGTGTAGATGTGGTATGCCATGATCTGGAGTAGAATGTTGGTGGATCTGTTGCCTGGTTTAATAGTATAAGCCCATTGTCATCTTGCCAATTTTCAAGCTCTTCACCTCTCTTGTCCATATGTTCATAGCCCCAGCTCTGTGAATAGCTGTTAAAGTCTCCACATACAATTATTCTTTCTTTTAATGTAATTGGTGTCTAGTGCTAGTGGGCGCTCACTCGGACAGTAGTAGTTAAGTAGATGGAAGTCTGTATTTTCTGTCCTGAGGTGCAGTATTTGATATTCCGCCCCATCCATATACACTTCAATCTGACATGCATTAATGTTGTTCCTTACAAGTGTCAGTATTCCGCCTTTTTTGTCTGTTTTTTTCTGTCAGATCGGTAGCACTGGTATCCCCTAATCTTCAAGGCTATGTCGTTGTTTAGATGGGTTTCCTGCAAACAGCATATGCTTACTTGTTCTTCATGCAGGATATTTTCTAATTCTATCTTTTTACTGTACCCATCTCTTTTGCTGTTGATGCCTTCAGCATTCCAGTGCATTATTTTGAGTGGTCTTATTTTGGATTGGCCAGTAGCTCTATTCTCTCGCCCCCTGACTCCACAGAGCGGTTGAGAAGGACATCCAGTAATAGAGGTTGGGCCCTTACGAGGCTGAGGGCCCGGCGCTGCACCTGCCTGAGTGTCCATCACAGGGCGAGTGCCATATCGATTAGCGGTTATAGACATACTTCCATTTGCGTTGAGTGCGTGGCATCCTGATTGTTGTGCGCCTTTTGGCTGGTTGCCTCCGACTTCAGCACTTGAACTTGCTAGAGCAGACTATGGTCTTGCTCGGTTGTAGGAAGGCCTGGCCAGTCTTAGTTTTCAGTCCCTGGTGACTGTTAAGCCCCATCCCCACGACAAGGAGCTGGCCTTGATGAGGAGTGCGATGATGATGAACTGCAATAACTCAATAACTTGATTATATTTTGTAAATGAGTGAACGACCAAACGAGCTAAAATATCAGTGATTTTGTTGAACTCAGTTCTACGAAGGCTATGAATGACAACCATACAAACTGCAACATTCCCCAACCATCTTGTTGTAGACAACTTAGATAGAGTGTTAACACTTTGTAAATTGATACTAGAAAATCCAGTGTCCTATAAATATTCATTTTAGATGATACTTCGAGAAAAGTGCGATGGGTCTGACAGATCATTACGACTCCAAACTGGAAAGTGCTGAACTAAAAAGAGCTGATAACTCAGTTCGGCCCTTGCATATGTTGCATGTACGAAGGTTTCCGTAGCGGTGGTACCAATAAGTAAAAACGTTTAAACTAATTAATGTGAAAACATAATCTTTTTAAAAATATGCACAGATTAAATGAGGAAAGTATACACACATTAGATTATTGGAATAATAGAGGGAGTTTAATGGAAAATCTTTTGAGTTTGGCTATTTGCTTTCTAGTGATCTGAAAATAACTTGTATCTAGTCAAGAGAGATGTAAAGATATATGAAACATCTTTGTCCTGGATAATGTTATTTATTGTATTATTTGTTGTAGATTACATTTGTTGTAAAATAACTGAAACTCTTCACAACTTCGGCTTTTATAATGCACTATCATACCTTCTAGTTTTGTTTCAATATGGAAAATATTGTGTTTTTTTTTTTATAAAAAGGAGTATGTTTTCGACTCCTTCAAATTGTTATGTAGTTTTTCAAAAATTACAAATTATATTCCTACAGACAGCGATTATACCAATCCGCAGCTTCTCAAACTAGGAAAATAATGCATTTTTTGTTTTTTCCCTCAGCGATATTCTTGTCAACAAATGCGGCAATGCAATCGATGCTGCTGTATCTGCACTGTTCGCCACTGGGTTATCAAGTCCACACAGTTGTGGCATCGGTGGGGGATCTTTCTTTGTTATACATTTCAAGTAAGCCAAATCTATTGTTGAGTTTTATTAAACTTAATGTTCATCGCCGAGTCCTTCATTTATATTTCCTTTCTCTATTTGACCTGACCATGGAACAACAAAACACTAAATGATTGAGGCGCCTAGTATCGCCTTGAGGGCAACAACAAAACACTAAATGATTGAGGAGCCTAGTATCGCCTTGAGGGCAACAACAAAACAGTAAATGATTGAGGAGCCTATTATCGCCTTGAGGGCAACAACAAAACAGTAAATGATTGAGGAGCCTAGTATCGCCTTGAGGGCAACAACAAAACAGTAAATGATTGAGGAGCCTAGTATCGCCTTGAGGGCAACAACAAAACAGTAAATGATTGAGGAGCCTAGTGTCGTCTCGAGGGCAACAACAAAACAGTAAATGATAGAGGTGCCAAATATCACCTTGAGGGCAACAACAAAACAGTAAATGATTGAGGCGCCTAAAATCGCCTTGAGGGCAACAACAAAACAGTAAATAATCAAGGCGCCTAGTGTCGTTTTGAGGGCAACAACAAAACAGTAAATAATTGAGGCGCCTAGTATCGCCTTGAGGGCAACAACAAAACAGTAAATGATTGAGGCGCCTAGTGTCGTCTTGAGGGCAGCAACAAAAAAATGTATTTGATTGAGGAGCCTAGTGTCGTCTTGAGGGCAACAACAAAACATTAAATAATTGAGAAGCCTAGTCTCGTCTTGAGGGCAACAACAAAACAGTGAATGATTGAGGAGCCTAGTGTCGTTTTGAGGGCAACAACAAAACAGTAAATAATTGAGGAGCCTAGTCTCGTCATGAGGGCAACAACAAAACAGTGAATGATTGAGGAGCCTAGTGTCGTCTTGAAGGCAACAACAAAACAGTGAATGATTGAGGAGCCTAGTGTCGTCTTGAGGGCAACAACAAAACAGTGAATGATTGAGGAGCCTAGTGTCGTCTTTAGGGCAACAACAAAACAGTGAATGATTGAGGAGCCTAGTGTCGTCTTTAGGGCAACAACAAAACAGTGAATGATTGAGGAGCCTAGTGTCGTCTTGAGGGCAACAACAAAACAGTAAATGATTGAGGCGCCTAATATCGCCTTGAGGGCAACAACAAAACAGTAAATAATAGAGGCACCTAGTGTCGCCTTGAGGGCAACAACAAAACAGTAAATGATTGAGGCGCCTAATATCGCCTTGAGAGCAACAACAAAACAGTGAATGATTGAGACGCCTAGTATCGTCTTTAGGGCAACAACAAAACAGTAAATGATTGAGGCGCCTATTATCGCCTTGAGGGCAACAACAAAACAGTAAATGATTGAAGCGTCTAGTGTCGTCTTGAGGGCAACAACAAAACAGTAAATGATTGAGGCGTCTAGTGTCGTTTTGAGGGCAACAACAAAACAGTAAATGATTAAGGCGCCTAGTGTCGTCTTGAGGGCAATAACAAAACAGTAAATGATTGAGGCGTCTAGTGTCGTCTTGAGGGCAACAACAAAACAGTAAATGATTGAGGCGTCTAGTGTCGTCTTGAGGGCAACAACAAAACATTAAATAATTGAGACGCCTAGTGTCGTCTTGAGGGCAACAACAAAACAGTAAATAATTGAGACGCCTAGTGTCGTCTTGAGGGCAACAACAAAACAGTAAATAATTGAGACGCCTAGTGTCGTCTTGAGGGCAACAACAAAACAGTAAATAATTGAGACGCCTAGTGTCGTTTTGAGGCAACAACAAAATAGTAAATAATTGAGACGCCTAGTGTCGTTTTGAGGCAACAACAAAACAGTAAATAATTGAGACGCCTAGTGTCGTTTTGAGGCAACAACAAAACAGTAAATAATTGAGACGCCTAGTGTCGTTTTGAGGGCAACAACAAAACAGTAAATAATTGAGACGCCTAGTGTCGTTTTGAGGCAACAACAAAACAGTAAATAATTGAGACGCCTAGTGTCGTTTTGAGGGCAACAACAAAACAGTAAATAATTGAGACGCCTAGTGTCGTTTTGAGGCAACAACAAAACAGTAAATAATTGAGACGCCTAGTGTCGTTTTGAGGCAACAACAAAACAGTAAATAATTGAGACGCCTAGTGTCGTCTTGAGGGCAACAACAAAACAGTAAATAATTGAGACGCCTAGTGTCGTTTTGAGGGCAACAACAAAACAGTAAATAATTGAGACGCCTAGTGTCGTCTTGAGGGCAACAACAAAACAGTAAATAATTGAGACGCCTAGTGTCGTTTTGAGGGCAACAACAAAACAGTAAATAATTGAGACGCCTAGTGTCGTTTTGAGGGCAACAACAAAACAGTAAATAATTGAGACGCCTAGTGTCGTCTTGAGGGCAACAACAAAACAGTAAATAATTGAGACGCCTAGTGTCGTTTTGAGGGCAACAACAAAACAGTAAATAATTGAGACGCCTAGTGTCGTCTTGAGGGCAACAACAAAACAGTAAATAATTGAGACGCCTAGTGTCGTTTTGAGGGCAACAACAAAACAGTAAATAATTGAGACGCCTAGTGTGGTCTCGAGGGCAACAACAAAACAGTAAATGATAGAGGTGCCAAATATCACCTTGAGGGCAACAACAAAACAGTAAATGATTGAGGCGCCTAAAATCGCCTTGAGGGCAACAACAAAACAGTAAATAATCAAGGCGCCTAGTGTCGTTTTGAGGGCAACAACAAAACAGTAAATAATTGAGGCGCCTAGTATCGCCTTGAGGGCAACAACAAAACAGTAAATGATTGAGGCGCCTAGTGTCGTCTTGAGGGCAGCAACAAAAAATGTATTTGATTGAGGAGCCTAGTGTCGTCTTGAGGGCAACAACAAAACATTAAATAATTGAGAAGCCTAGTCTCGTCTTGAGGGCAACAACAAAACAGTGAATGATTGAGGAGCCTAGTGTCGTTTTGAGGGCAACAACAAAACAGTAAATAATTGAGGAGCCTAGTCTCGTCATGAGGGCAACAACAAAACAGTGAATGATTGAGGAGCCTAGTGTCGTCTTGAAGGCAACAACAAAACAGTGAATGATTGAGGAGCCTAGTGTCGTCTTGAGGGCAACAACAAAACAGTGAATGATTGAGGAGCCTAGTGTCGTCTTTAGGGCAACAACAAAACAGTGAATGATTGAGGAGCCTAGTGTCGTCTTTAGGGCAACAACAAAACAGTGAATGATTGAGGAGCCTAGTGTCGTCTTGAGGGCAACAACAAAACAGTAAATGATTGAGGCGCCTAATATCGCCTTGAGGGCAACAACAAAACAGTAAATAATAGAGGCACCTAGTGTCGCCTTGAGGGCAACAACAAAACAGTAAATGATTGAGGCGCCTAATATCGCCTTGAGAGCAACAACAAAACAGTGAATGATTGAGACGCCTAGTATCGTCTTTAGGGCAACAACAAAACAGTAAATGATTGAGGCGCCTATTATCGCCTTGAGGGCAACAACAAAACAGTAAATGATTGAAGCGTCTAGTGTCGTCTTGAGGGCAACAACAAAACAGTAAATGATTGAGGCGTCTAGTGTCGTTTTGAGGGCAACAACAAAACAGTAAATGATTAAGGCGCCTAGTGTCGTCTTGAGGGCAACAACAAAACAGTAAATGATTGAGGCGTCTAGTGTCGTCTTGAGGGCAACAACAAAACAGTAAATGATTGAGGCGTCTAGTGTCGTCTTGAGGGCAACAACAAAACATTAAATAATTGAGACGCCTAGTGTCGTCTTGAGGGCAACAACAAAACAGTAAATAATTGAGACGCCTAGTGTCGTCTTGAGGGCAACAACAAAACAGTAAATAATTGAGACGCCTAGTGTCGTCTTGAGGGCAACAACAAAACAGTAAATAATTGAGACGCCTAGTGTCGTTTTGAGGCAACAACAAAATAGTAAATAATTGAGACGCCTAGTGTCGTTTTGAGGCAACAACAAAACAGTAAATAATTGAGACGCCTAGTGTCGTTTTGAGGCAACAACAAAACAGTAAATAATTGAGACGCCTAGTGTCGTTTTGAGGGCAACAACAAAACAGTAAATAATTGAGACGCCTAGTGTCGTTTTGAGGCAACAACAAAACAGTAAATAATTGAGACGCCTAGTGTCGTTTTGAGGGCAACAACAAAACAGTAAATAATTGAGACGCCTAGTGTCGTTTTGAGGCAACAACAAAACAGTAAATAATTGAGACGCCTAGTGTCGTTTTGAGGCAACAACAAAACAGTAAATAATTGAGACGCCTAGTGTCGTCTTGAGGGCAACAACAAAACAGTAAATAATTGAGACGCCTAGTGTCGTTTTGAGGGCAACAACAAAACAGTAAATAATTGAGACGCCTAGTGTCGTCTTGAGGGCAACAACAAAACAGTAAATAATTGAGACGCCTAGTGTCGTTTTGAGGGCAACAACAAAACAGTAAATAATTGAGACGCCTAGTGTCGTCTTGAGGGCAACAACAAAACAGTAAATAATTGAGACGCCTAGTGTCGTTTTGAGGGCAACAACAAAACAGTAAATAATTGAGACGCCTAGTGTCGTTTTGAGGGCAACAACAAAACAGTAAATAATTGAGACGCCTAGTGTCGTCTTGAGGGCAACAACAAAACAGTAAATAATTGAGACGCCTAGTGTCGTTTTGAGGGCAACAACAAAACAGTAAATAATTGAGACGCCTAGTGTCGTCTTGAGGGCAACAACAAAACAGTAAATAATTGAGACGCCTAGTGTCGTTTTGAGGGCAACAACAAAACAGTAAATAATTGAGACGCCTAGTGTCGTTTTGAGGCAACAACAAAACAGTAAATAATTGAAACGCCTAGTGTCGTCTTGAGGGCAACAACAAAACAGTAAATAATTGCGACGCTTAGTGTCGTCTTGAGGGCAACAACAAAACAGTAAATAATTGAGACGCCTAGTGTCGTCTTGAGGGCAACAACAAAACAGTAAATAATTGAGACGCCTAGTGTCGTCTTGAGGGCAACAACAAAACAGTAAATAATTGAGACGCCTAGTGTCGTCTTGAGGGCAACGACAAAACAGTAAATAATTGAGACGCCTAGTGTCGTCTTGAGGGCAACAACAAAACAGTAAATAATTGAGACGCCTAGTGTCGTTTTGAGGCAACAACAAAATAGTAAATGATTAAGGCGCCTAGTGTCGTCTTGAGGGCAACAACAAAACAGTAAATAATTGAGACGCCTAGTGTCGTTTTGAGGGCAACAACAAAACAGTAAATAATTGAGACGCCTAGTGTCGTTTTGAGGCAACAACAAAACAGTAAATAATTGAGGAGCCTAGTGTCGTCTTGAGGGCAACAACAAAACAGTAAATAATTGAGACGCCTAGTGTCGTTTTGAGGCAACAACAAAACAGTAAATAATTGAGACGCCTAGTGTCGTCTTGAGGGCAACAACAAAACAGTAAATAATTGAGACGCCTAGTGTCGTTTTGAGGCAACAACAAAACAGTAAATAATTGAGACGCCTAGTGTCGTTTTGAGGCAACAACAAAATAGTAAATGATTAAGGCGCCTAGTATCGTCAATGTATTTTAAAATTTGATATATTCTGAGAACGATAGTATATGTATTTCTGAGAGGGATGTGCTCAAATACTTCGTGCGCTTGCTTTTGATGTTTAACAATATTCGCACGCTCTCTGTGGTTGCATTTTCCACTCAACCAATCTATAAAAGCTTACCTGATTCAAAAGAATTATGTTAGATGAAACAACGAAGTTAATAATTGCACCTTATACACCAAGTGTTGAAAGCATCGTATGATACAAAAAGTTAAAGCAATGGACATAAGATTGTCTGACCGATTTCTTTAGTTTTGCTTTCAGTTCTTACGTTTCAAAATGATGGCAATCATTCTCCACTATTCCCTGTTGGTACCACTTTGTTTTTAAATGTTCTCTATTTCCAGCAATTGATATTACCATTTTCTCCTTTGTCAACATCTCCATCCTTCAATGTGCGCGATAATGCGGTCGTTGCCAGACCGTTAGCTCGTGTGATATGCTTGTATCAGTAGTGTAATGTCCTTTTTTCGACAATACTACATTTACTTATTACCATAGTAAGTGTTTTTTTTTCTTTCTAGAAATCATGAAAGCCAAGACTGGCATTCAGTTAACTGCAGAGAAACAGCTCCACTAGCAGCCACTAAGGAGATGTTTTCAAAACTAGCAAATGGCTCACTTCGGGGTATGTCAGCCCACACTGTGTTTTTGTTGTTGAAAGTATTTACTGTTTTACAAGCTTCTGCCGCTCTGTTGCCTTTCAGTGATAGCGAAAATAGTGTTCGAACCAATGCTTTGTTGTGTTTCTTTCATGGTTCTCATCATGATGCCTGCTATTTCATAGATGTATTTATTGTTGTCTAGGTTTGCCGTTCTCCTTTTCCATCTGCTGTTTAGTTCATGTGGACGCTGCTGTCTAAGACAGGTTATTGTGAAAAGGTGAAGAAATTTCTAATAAACGTTATGCTTTTGATATGTTGACAATGCGTTGCGTTAACATACTGGCTCGTTGACTTCTTAACAATAGAACACTGGGAACAGGACCATTGGCGTCCCGTTCTCGCAGCGCTCTCTTCCTGTACACACGAGTGACTGTAGTCACCCTGACCAAGCTGGACACCGTCTGGTCTTTCTTTGCTTCTTCCACCGTAATTGGGTTCAGAGCTTCCCGACACTTAGTTCCTCGCCTGGCCGTATAGACCGCACGTGTTTATCGCCTCATAATGCGTACTTCGCGTTGTATTGATCTGGCATTGGTTTTGGTGGTATTTCTTACTTCGCGTTGTATTGATCTGGCATTGGTTTTGGTGGTATTTCTTACTTCGCGTTGTGTTGATCTAGCATTGGTGCTGGTGGTATTTCATTACTTCGCGTTGTGTTGATCTGTCATTGGTGGTGGTGGTGGTATTTCTTACTTCGCATTGTGTTGATCAGGCATTGGTGGTGGTGGTATATTTCTTACTTCGCGTTGTGTTGATCTGGCAGTGGTGGTGGCAGTATATTTCCTACTTCGCGTTGTATTGATCTGGCAGTGGTGGTGGTGGTATATTTCTTACTTCGCGTTGTGTTGATCTGGCAGTGGTGGTGGTGGTATATTTCTTACTTCGCGTTGTGTTGATCTGGCATTGGTGGTGGTATTTCTTACTTCATGCTATGTTTATCTGGCATTGCTGGTGGTGGTATTTCTTACTTCGTGTTGTGTTGGTCTGGCATTGGTGCTGGTGGTATTTCTTACTTCGCGTTGTGTTTATCTGGCATTGGTGGTGGTGGTATTTCTTACTTCGAGCTATGTTGATCTGGCATTGGTGGTGGTGGTATTTCTTACTTCGAGCTATGTTGATCTGGCATTGGTGGTGGTGGTATTTCTTACTTCGCATTGTGTTGATCTGGCATTGGTGGTGGTAGTATATTTCTTACTTCACGTTGTGTTGTTCTGGCATTGATGGTGGTGATATTTCTTACTTCGCGTTGTTTGTCTGGCATTGCTGGTGGTGGTATTTCTTACTTCGTGTTGTGTTGGTCTGGCATTGGTGCTGGTGGTATTTCTTACTTCATGCTATGTTTATCTGGCATTGGTGGTGGTGGTATTTCTTACTTCGCGTTGTGTTGATCTGGCATTGGTGCTGGTGGTATTTCTTACTTCACGTTGTGTTGATCTGGCATTGGTGGTGGTGGTATTTCTTACTTTGCGCTATGTTGATCTGGCATTGGTGGTGGTGGTATTTCTTACTTCGCGTTGTGTTTATCCGCCCAATTGGCCAACTAAAAGAATCTGTTACACAGCCGTACACTATTAAAGTCACAGAAGTCATGAATAAACACAATACTTCACTGGATTTATTTACAAGGTGCTGAGTATAACAATCTATTTACATGTGCTGGTCGGTCTGTCTACCCGCTCCAGTCTATCCAGTTGACCTAACAACGTGTTGGCTTACTATCGCCCTAAACTTACAGGTGACTTATCTAGCCTTTCTCTAACTCCCATCTTCTATATATCTGTGTTGGAATCTTCACCTAATCTCTTATTTACAAAAGAGCGTTTGCTCTGTCCCCAATGAACGAGCCGGCGCCTAGTAGCGCGGCCACCTCCTACACTGGTTCTAACATTCTCTAAACTGGAACATCCCTCTACCAACCAAATTGACCTAAACTGGAACTTGTCTTTCCCTCTCCCCAGCCCTTTAAGTATCTAGTATTACAACCAATCACCGATCACCGACGTCATAACTCAGCCAAACAAATCAATATCCGCATATTAAGACAACTCACTCTATAGTTTCTCATCATTCACTTAATGCACGAATTTTTTACAATCTTCACCCGACACTATCACTGCCCCAGGCCATTGTCTCAACTCACAGCGGTTCTCAAATCTCACATTACCTACAATGGTTCTCCCATTGTCTTTACCCTATACCCAACTGTATCTATTTCCGTACATCCCTACATCTCCCGGCTACAATTGCGTTAAAAGTTCACAACATCAAATTATTTCTTGTTGAATATAATCCAGCACAGATTAGCTGTGTTCATAAAATGGGAAAATCTGTTGTGCATTCTATAGATGATCCCAATGACTAGGTAGGACGATGCAAACGCTTGCGTCTTGGAGGGAAAGTAGTATAGGTTCCGCTTTCAATTCACCGCAAATTCGTTAAACACACTAAAATGCGGCATTTATCTATATAAAAACTATACACGCAGTTAAACACACCAAAATTCGGCATTTTTTTCTATATAAAAACTATACACGCAACAAGACGGGCCGACCAACGCAGCGTGACCTCGGTGAGGATAGGTGACCCCGTTATGCGCACTTCCTAACGATATGTGTGTGCTTGTAAATAAATAGTGTGTTGTGATAATTTAATAAAAGAGAGAAAACTGGGTGTTATCTCTCGCTTGTTCATCGGTATTAGTGGTTCGCTCTCTCTGTCTCTCTGTCTCTCTCTGTCTCTCTCTATCTCTCTCTATTTCTCTCTCTATCGCTCTGTCTCTCTCACTATCATTCTCTTTCTCTCTATATATATCACTCTGACCCTCTCACTGTCATTCTCTCTCTGTTTCTCTCTCTCTCTCTCTCTCTCTCTCTCTCTCTCTCTCTGACACGTGAATTAACAAAGACAAATAAAATAAACAAATATGAGGCTTACTATATAATTTACACAATAAAGATTTTAATATTTCATCAGAGAACAGATATTTTATATTTGTACAGTAAAATTTAACCCCACTCTCTCTCTCTCTCTCTCTCTCTCTCTCTCTTTCCCAATCCCTACCCCCTCCTCAGTTTCCCTCTTTGACCACACAAGCTGGAACGTGATGAATAATCACCCGATCGGGTAGCCATTATGTGAAATTAATAAAAACTAGTACTCTCCACCATCCACTTAGTGTCGGGTCTGTTGAGCAGGGCACTGTCTAAGGGATCGTGTTCGTTTAGAGAATCGACGAATCTGGTGAAATCTCCAAGATTATTGACTAACTGTGGGAACTCGAGAACAGCAGAATTATTGAGGGATGCGTGGAAGAAGCGTAAATCACCATTCTCTCTGTAACGAATGATAAGGTGATCGCCCTAGATAATTTTAAAACAGGTTGTCTGACTATTAATCACATCACTTAATCATCACTTAATCAATCAACAGCAGACCAGTCTGTCGTGAATGGGCGATCAGGTGAGTGGAAGAATGTATATGTGGAAACTGTCCTATTGACACTAGTTTGGGTGTTTATAACTGACCAGATTTGTTGATATACATCACGCTCATTTTCATGTAGTATTGCTAAAGGGTCATTGGGCTTGTGCTTTTTACCCTCAGGTGATTGTTCTTCATCTAGCTATCTTTTGTTCGATGGTGAGGGGGCCAACTGTCATGATGTAGAAAGAGCGACTCATGAACTGAGTGTTGAAGCAGGTACCGATAGTGTTATAGAAGCTGTCACCAAGGAAGCTGGTATGGTAGATGGTACCGATGATGAAGGAGCAATTGTAGAAACGGAATGTTTTAGTCTCATATGTCTGTTTAAAGAACCACGAATCGTATACGTGCGCTGACAAGTGATACAAGCATGCGTATAAGAGAAGCCGGTATGATAGATGGTACCGATGGTGAAACTGGTGATGTAGACGGTATCAATGGTGAAGGAGCTGTTGTCGACGGTGAATATTTTAGTCTCTTATGGCTAGCTAAAGAACTTTGACTCGTATATGAACGTTGACAAATGGCACAAGCATGGCGTATAAGGCGATGTGCGGCCAGTATATGCTGAACCATAGCTTGGCGCCGTTTAAACTGCTTTGAACATAATGGACACTGCTGTTCACCAGAAGATGTTACATTATGAGAAACCATCTGTAGAAGATCAAATGACCCTTACTCAACAAATACTTAACATACCTAGTTTAAACACATTAATATCATTGAATAACAATCACATCAAGACTAAAAATATCTACTTTTTAAGCAACCAATCAGATAAATATATGGAAAACGAAGGAATAATACACTCAACAAGACTTAACATACATACTTTATACACATTAACATCAATACAATTGAATATCCGTTTATCAATAAACCGCCTTATCCCATCGTTATTAGATAATAGAAAAACAGAAAAAATATTCAACTTATACCTTAAAATATACCCTCAACACAGCCCGCTAGACTGAGCAGTAGTATTAAAATAAGCTTCATTGAATCAGTCACGCTTATAATACGAAAGCTCATATGCGACTATGTCTAAAAATATATACATTTTAAGCAACCAATAAGATAAATATGAAAAAACGAAGGAATA
Organism: Megaustenia siamemsis; assembly: GCA_032433765.1. NCBI lineage: Eukaryota > Metazoa > Mollusca > Gastropoda > Stylommatophora > Ariophantidae > Megaustenia > Megaustenia siamemsis. The sequence continues at coordinate 576,747 of JAVIAB010000139.1, read as the reverse complement.
ATACACTCAACAAGACTTAACATACGCACTTGATACACATTACCATTAATACAGTTGAATATCCTTTTACCAATAAACCTTATCGCATCGTTATGAGATAAGAGAGAAACAAAAAATATATTAAACTTACAGTGTAAAATATACTCTCAGCACAGACCACTAGACTAAATAGTAGTATGAAAATAACCTGCCGCAAATCAATCCTGATTATAACACGAACTCTCACATGCGACTAGTTTAAATATAATCTGGTAAATAAAAGTTGGACGACACTATTCCATCTTCGACTAACATCAATGTTAACCAATCAGAAAAGAGTATTTCTGTCGGACGCTCGCCAACCTGACTGACCCTTGGATTAACCAATCAGAGAAGAGGATTACGGTTATCGTGATAACTAACCTCAGTTTCCACTTGAACTAGTGTCGAGTCTGACTCATTACTGGGTTTTTTTAACTCTATTCGGTCCCTTATATAATCCATCTGTCGAGTCATCGGTGGGGGAGATATCCCGAGTGGTGGGCGAATTGAACGCGTATTGACCCCTGATGCAATAACAGAGGAGTTCCATGACATCGATTTGACTTCTGAAGGCTACAATACCAATGTTTACAATCTCAACGAATGACAGGTAACATTAAAAGTAATTATTACAAGTCAGAAAACATCCTGCCAAACCCCAAAGTTTCAGCTCATAGTCACAACTTCGATTCAGAACCCTAAAAATCTACACCCATAGTCATTATATTTAGTCACAGCGTGCAGAAAGTTATATTCAAGATCCAAATGTTAGGCCACATTGCAAAAATTGTACCCCAAAAACACACAAATTTAGGCTCATAACCAAAAAGTCGATCTCAAAACCCGAAAAATCTACTCCCAAACTCATAATAGTTAGATACAACAAAGAAAATGTTATATTCAAAGTCCAAAATGTTAATTTAATTTGCTAAATTTTAGCCCCAAAACACAAATATTCAGGCTCATAATCAAAAAGTTGAACTCGAACCCTAAAAATCTACGCCCATAGTCATAATAGTTAGACAAACAAAGGTCAAAAAGCACCCACACACAACCCCTCACACATCTTTCTACGCCCAGCCAGTTTTGATGGATTCTACCATGAAATCATTAAAATAATTAAATTTAACCTCCAGGCTTAACTCAAACTTTATTTTTTACACAACCATATATCAAATTTACATAAAAATCACTTTTATGAATTTTACCCCCTGACCATTTTTTAGGGATACACCTATGAAACTGTTTCAAAAATTATATTTAGCCACTAGGCATACCCCAAACTTTATTTTAGATACCCGCGTAGCAAAATTTGGATAAAAAAGGCACTTTCATGATATTTAACCCCTGACCATTTTTGAGGGATACGACTATAAAATCATTAAAGTAATTAAATTTACACTCTAGGTTTACCTCAAACTTCTTATTAGACATCACCGTAGCAAGATTTTGAATAATAATCACTTTCATGAATTGTACACCCAGCCATTATTTGATGAATACGCCTATGAAACTGCTAAAAACAAAAAATAAAATGTAACCTCTAGGCTATCCTCAAACTTTATTTTAGACATCCCCATAGCAAAAGTTTACTTAAAATCACTATTTTATAATATAGATTGGTACCTCTTTTTATTCACCGATAGTCGGATATTTTGTTATATAGGGTCTATGCGTACATGTTCGTACATGTTTTGGTACGAGCTGTAAATTCGTGCAAGCGGTACCTACACTACTTTGTTTGAAGTGAGCCTAGTGTGTAAATTTAATTATTTTAATGATTTCATAGTCGTATCCCTAAAAAATGGTCAGGGGGTTAAATTCATAAAAGTGATTTTTAATCAAAATCTTGCTACGGGGATGTAGAAAATAAAGTTTGCGGTAAGCTTAGAGGTTTAATATCATTTATAAAACAGTTTCATAGGGGTACCCCACAAAAATTGTCGGGGGGGGGGGGGGGGGAGTGGGGGGGTAAAATTCATAAAGGTGATTTTTAAGTAAATTTTTGCTATGGGAATGTCTAAATCGAAGTTTGAGGTTAGCCTAGAGGTTACATTTTATTTTTTTTAACAGTTTCATAGGCGTATCCATTAAATAATGGTTGGGGGTAAAATTCATAAAAGTGATTTTTATTCAAAATCTTGCTACGGTGATGTCTAATATGAAGTTTGAGGTAAGCCTGGCGTGAAAATTAAATATTTTAATGATTTCATAGTCGTATCCCTCAAAAATGGTCAGGGGTTAAAATTCATGAAAGTGACTTTTAATCAAAATCTTGCTACAGGGATATCTAAAATAAAGTTTGGAGTAAGCCTAGAGGCTAAATATAATTTCTAAAACAGTTTCATAGGTGTATCCCTCAAAAATGGTCAGGGGGTAAAATTCATAAAAGTGATTTTTTTAATGTAAATTTTATATATGGATGTGTCAAAAATAAAATTTGAGTTAAGCCTGGAGGTTACATTTAATTATTTTAATGATTTCATTGTCGAATCCATCAAAACTGGTTGGGCGTAGAAAGATATGTGAGGGGTTGTATGTGGGTGCTTTTTGACCTTGTTTTGTCTAATTATATATGCCATATGACTATGGGTGTAGATTTTTAGGGTTCGAGTTCAACTTTTTGATTATGAGCCTGAATATTTGTGTTTTGGGGCTAAAATTTAGCAAATTGAACTAACATTTTGGAATTTGAATATAACTTTCTGCTTGCTGTATCTAACTATTATGACTATGGGAATAGAGTTTTAGGGTTATTTTAGGGTTTTAGGGTTTTAGGGTTTTAGGGTTTTAGGGTGATTTTTTATGTAAATTTTATATATGGATGTGTCAAAAATAAAGTTTGAGTTAAGCCTGGAGGTTACATTTAATTATTTTAATGATTTCATTGTCGAATCCATCAAAACTGGCTGGGCGTAGAAAGATATGTGAGGGGTTGTATGTGGGTGCTTTTTGACCTTGTTTTGTCTAATTATATATGCCATATGACTATGGGTGTAGATTTTTAGGGTTCGAGTTCAACTTTTTGATTATGAGCCTGAATATTTGTGTTTTGGGGCTAAAATTTAGCAAATTGAACTAACATTTTGGAATTTGAATATAACTTTCTGCTTGCTGTATCTAACTATTATGACTATGGGAATAGAGTTTTATGGTTTTGAGATCGACTTTTTTTGTTTATGAACCTACATTTTTGTGTTTTTGGGTGTAACATTTTTCAATGTGGCCTTATATTTGGACTAATATAACTTTCTGCACTCTCTGACTAAATACAATGACTATAGGAGTATATAGTTTAGGGTTTTGAGTCCAAGTTGTGGCTACGAGCTGAAAAAAATGAATATGGACGTAGATTTTTAGTGTTCGAGTTCAACTTTTTGATTATGAGCCTGAATATTTATGTTTTGGGGCTAAAATTTAGCAAATTGAACTAACATTTTGGAATTTGAATATAACTTTCTGCTTGCTGTATCTAACTATTATGACTATGGGAATAGAGTTTTAGGGTTATTTTAGGGTTTTAGGGTTTTAGATGATTTTTTATGTAAATTTTATATATGGATGTGTCAAAAATAAAGTTTGAGTTAAGCCTGGAGGTTACATTTAATTATTTTAATGATTTCATTGTCGAATCCATCAAAACTGGCTGGGCGTAGAAAGATATGTGAGGGGTTGTATGTGGGTGCTTTTTGACCTTGTTTTGTCTAATTATATATGCCATATGACTATGGGTGTAGATTTTTAGGGTTCGAGTTCAACTTTTTGATTATGAGCCTGAATATTTGTGTTTTGGGGCTAAAATTTAGCAAATTGAACTAACATTTTGGAATTTGAATATAACTTTTTGCTTGCTGTATCTAACTATTATGACTATGGGAATAGAGTTTTATGGTTTTGAGATCGACTTTTTTTGTTTATGAACCTATATTTTTGTGTTTTTGGGTGTAACATTTTTCAATGTGGCCTTATATTTGGACTAATATAACTTTCTGCACTCTCTGACTAAATACAATGACTATAGGAGTATATAGTTTAGGGTTTTGAGTCCAAGTTGTGGCTACGAGCTGAAAAAAATGAATATGGACGTAGATTTTTAGTGTTCGAGTTCAACTTTTTGATTATCAGCCTAAATATTTGTGTTTTGGGGCTAAAATTTTGCAAACTGAACGAACTTTTTTGAATTTGAATATAACTTTCTGCTTGTTGTATCTAATTATTATTATTATGAGAATAGAGTTATGGTTTTGACATAGTCTTTTTGGTTATGAGCATACATTTTTGTGTTTTGGGGGGTAACATTTTTGCAATGTGACCTAACATTTGGATCTTGAATATAACTTTCTGCACGCTGTGACTAAATATAATGACTATGGGAGTAGATTTTAAGGGTTTTGTGTCCATGTTGTGACTATGAGCTGAAATTTTGGGGTTTGGCAGTGTGTTTTCTGACCTGTAATAATCACTTTTAATGTTACCTGCCATTCGTTGAGATTGCAAACATTGGTATTGCAGCCTTCAGAAGTCAAATCGATGTCATGGAACTCCTCTGTTATTGCATCAGGGGTCAAAGCGCGTTCAATTCACCCACCACTCGGTATATCTCCCCCACCGATGATGCGACAGGTGGATTTTATCAAGGACCGAATCGAGTTAAAGTAACCCAGTAATGAGTCAGACTCGACACTAGTTCAAGTGGAAACTGAGGTTAGTTACCACGATAACCGTAATCCTATTCTCTGATTGGTTAACCCAGAGATCAGTCATTTCGTTGACTGGCGTCCGACAGAAATACTCTTTTCTGATTGGTTAACCTAGATGTTAGTCGAGGATGGAATAGTGTGGTCCAACTTTTATTTACCAGATTATATTAAAACTAGTCGCATGTGAGAGTTCGTGTTATAATCAGGATTGATTTATGCAGGTTATTTTCATACTACTGTTCAGTCTAGTGGTCTTTGTTGAGAGTATATTTTACACTGTAAGTTTAATATATTTTTTGTTTTTCTCTTATCTCATAACGATGCGATAAGGTTTATTGGTAAAAGGATATTCAACTGTACTAATTTTAATGTGTATAAAATGCGTATGTTAAGTCTTGTTGAGTGTATTATTCCTTCGTTTTTTTCATATTTATCTTATTGGTTGCTTTAAAAGTATATATTTGTAGAGATAGTCGCATGTGAGCTTTCGTGTTATAAGCGTGCCAGATTCAATGAAGCTTATTTTAATACTACTGCTCAGTCTAGCGGGCTGTGTTGAGGTTATATTTTACGCTGTACGTTTACTGATTTAAGGAAGCTTATTTTAAAACTACTGATCAGTCTAGCGGGCTGCGTTGAGGGTATATGTTACGCTTGAAATTGTTGCTGTTTTTCTCTTATCTCATAACGATGGGATAAGGCGGTTTATTGATAAACGGATATTCAATTGTTTTGATGTTAATGTGTATAAAGTATGTATGTTAAGTCTTGTTGAGTGTATTATTCCTTCGTTTTTTATATGTTTATCTTATTGTTGCTTATAAAGTAGATATTTTTAGTCTTGATGTGATTGTTATTCAATGATATTAATGTGTTTAAACTAGGTATGTTAAGTATTGTTGAGTAAGGGTTATTTGCTCTTCTACAGATGGTTTCTCATAATGTAACATCTTCTGGTGAACAGCAGTGTCCATTATGTTCAAAGCAGTTTAAACGGCGCCAAGCTATGGTTCAGCATATACTGGCCGCACATCGCCTTATACGCCATGCTTGTGCCATTTGTCAACGTTCATATACGAGTGAAAGATACTTAGCCAGCCATAGGAGACTAAAATATTCACCGTCGACAACAGCTCCTTCATCATTGATACCGTCTACATAACCAGTTTCACCATTGGTACCGTCTACCATACCGGTTTCTCTTATCCGTCATGCTTGTATCACTTGTCAGCGCACGTATACGATTCGTGGTTCTTTAAACAGACATATGAGACTAAAACATTCCGTTTCTACAATAGCTCCTTCATCATCGGTACCATCTACCATACCAGCTTCCTCGGTGACAGCTTTTATAACACTATCGGTACCTGCTTCAACACTCAGTTCACGAGTCGCTCTTTCTACATCATCACAGTTTCCCCCCCCCCCACCATTGAACAAAAGAGAGCTAGATGAAGAACAATCACCTGAGGGTAAAAAGCACAAGCCCAATGACCCTTTAGCAATACTACCTGAAAATGAGCGTGATGTATATCAACAAATCTGGTCAGTTATAAACACCCAAACTAGTATCAATAGGACAGTTTCCACATATACATTCTTCCACTCACCTGATCGCCCATTCACGACAGACTGGTCTGCTGTTCTAAGTGATGTGTTTAATAGTCAGACAACCCGTTTTAAAATTAACTATGGTCATCACCCTATCCTCCGTCATAGAGAGAGTGGTGATTTACGCTTCTTCTACGCATCCCTCAATAATTCTGCTGTTCTCGAGTTCCCACAGTTAGTCAATAATCTTGGAGATTTCACCAGATTCGTCGATTCTCTGAACGAACACGATCCCTTAGACAGTTCCCTGCTCAACATACCAGAATCTATGTGGATGGTGGAGAGCATTCCCGCCACTAGTTTTATTTATTTCACACACGTGGCTTCCCGATCGGTTATTCATCACGTTCCAGCTTGTGTGGTCAAAGTGGGAAATTGAGTAGGGGGTAGGAGAGCGGGAGAGAGAGGTTAAATTTTACTGTACAAGTATAAAATATCTGTTCTCTGATTAATTACTAAAATCTTTACTGTGGAAAGTATATAGAAATCATCATATTTATTTATTTTATTTGTCTTGGTTAATTCACTTGTCAGAGAGAGAGAGAGAGAGAGAGAGAGAGAGAGATTAAGAGAGACAGAGAGAGTGATAGAGAGAGAGAGAAATCAAGAGAGAGATAGTGAGAGCGAACCACTAATACCGATGAACAAGCGAGAGATAACACCCACTTTTGTACCTTTTTATAATCATCACAACACACTATTTATTTACAAGCACATACATATTGTGAGAAAGTGCACATCACGAGGTCACCTACGCTCACCGAGGTCACGCTGCGTTGGTCGACCCGTCTTGTTGCGTATATAGTTTTTATATAGACAAAACATGTCGCATTTTGGTGCGTTTAACTGCGTGTATAGTTTTTATATTGACAAAAAATGCCACATTTTAGTGTGTTTAACTGCGTATATACTTTTTATATAAACAAAAAAGCACCATTCTCCTGTGTTTAACGAAGCTACGGTACATAAAAAGCGGCACCTATACTACTAGGGATTACTCCAACTTTACTGCTGACACCTCCTGCAGAGACATCAGCTCTGTTTGTAAACTATGGGATATAGAGACTAAGAAAAAAATATCATGTACAGTGGAACCTTGCACTTCGATTGACCCAAACTTTCGAACAGTATATTATAGAGAATGTTGATTCTGGGTTCTATCCATGCGTCTACGTTCGAATTAGCGTACGCATGCGCAGTGAAAAAAATGTCAATGGTAAATGCATTGAATGATTTGTTGTGCGACATTTCTTGTGCTTGTGTGTTTTCCCTGACTTTATCCCGCTTTACTTTTAGTGTTTTTGGTTATAGATAACGATTTTCTGTTACGTATTTCATCCAAGTAGGACAACAGACAAGAAAATCACTGGAGTCTGTACAAATGTGGTTTTACAGAAGAATGTTGAGAATACCATGGACAGCTAAGAGTAATGAAAATATTCTGAAAGAGGTCAAAGCAAAAAGAGAGCTAATTTCCAATATTAGGAAGAAACAATCATCATTTTTGGCAATGTAATGAGAAGAGAGCAACTGGAATATATTGTAACAACTGGAAAAACGCCTGCAGGCCCGGTACTTGATGACGATGATGATTTCGTCCAAGAGGAATGTGGATGCAACGATACCTGAAAGGAAGGTTGTAGTACACACAATTGAAGCGAAAAATGAACTTAAAGTGAAGCAGGAAAGTCGTAAATGTTTGGCGTATTAGTGGGAAAGACGAGAAATGAATTAAAATCATCTACCAGTAGTGTTAAGAGACAGAATATATATATTTATAAAGATAAAGAAAGAGAGAGAGAGGAAAACAGAGAGGGAGAGAGAGAGAGAGAGAGCACCCAGACGTACAGATATTTGGTATGTTTATGGGAGGTGAATTTTATTTATTGTTTTCTCTTTTAGTTTAGTATTTAAGGTATTTAATTGTGTTATCTTTGCCTGTCTTTATTAGCTATTTACGTTTATTAAAATTGGATTTTGTTTATGATTTATTGTCTGTGAACAGACTACGTCACTTTCTGTTAACTCTAATGGAACAAGCTGATTCGGATTTCCAACATTTCTCAGTTCGAACGACCTCCTGATTAAGTTCGAGTACGAGGCACTGCTGTAGGATTACATGTTTTGGCCTCAAACCTTCAAAGAAATGTCTGAATTTCAGAACAGGAGAATCAATTATATACAGTCAAGAAAATTAAAGAGCTGAAGCCTTGTTAAGAGAGCTTATGTGTAATGCAAACGCCAGTGCCTTAACAACAGGCATTGCTGAAAGACTTTATGTGCTCGTTAAATGGAGAGTGACACAGAAACTGACGAGCAGGTCCGGATTTACCCACAGCTTACATAATCCTTAGTTTAGGGTTATACAATCCAAGGGGCCTCAAACAATTTTCAGAATTTGTTTTTGGGCTACACATTTTTTCCCAAGCTGTACATAGACATGGACAGCGACAGAGCTGGACGTTATCAACGACTTATAGCTGGTGGTTTGCTCTAGGATCGGTGAACCAGAATCACATCAGACCCTCCTCCACCTCTTCGTGATTCCTCTAGAAGTAGACTAGCAAGTCTAGTTTAGCCAAGCGAGTAGGAATCGAAGAGAGAAGCAACAAGGTGCTCAATTTGAGATGCTCAAAAATGCGGTGCTGAAGTCGGATGTGTTGGGTCGAAAGGTGCAAAAATAACAATTCTACTTCAAACCACAACACAATACTCTCAATTAACGCCCTTTTAAGGACGGGTGACAAAGAGGACAGTCATTTCCTGTAGCAGTCATCGGGTGAACGCCAGAAAGAAAGAAGCAAAGAAAGAAAGAAAGAAAGAAAGAACGAAAGAAAGAAAGAAAGAAAGAAAGAAAGAAAGAAAGAAAGAAAGAAAGAAAGAAAGAGAGAAAGAAAGAAAGAAAGGTATTATTTCAAACATTTTGAGATCTTCTGGTGTTAATTTTTAAGGGAAAGGGGACCTCAAAGTTACATTTCGCTGAGGGCATCACAAAGCCTAAATCCGGCACTACTGACGAGGGTGCACTCCAATAATCTAGTCAGGATAGACACCGGTAGGAACTGACTCTGAGTAAGCGGCTCAAAATTGTGTACAGCAGCGAGCTGCAGGAACTACTAGTACTTTTTGTAATCTGCTTAATGGATTGAATGCTCATGGCTTTGCTATGAACACATTTATTTCAATCAGTAGTTAATGCCTTACATTCTACTCTTATACTACATTTATATATTAATATTTAGCGTACGTGTATTCTACAGGAGGCAGGGCTATTGCGGTACCTGGTGAGGTCAAAGGTCTTTACGAGATTCACAAAAAATTTGGTAAAGTTCCATGGAGGGACGTGGTCTTGCCGAGCGTGAAGCGATGTGAAGAGGGCGTGCCACTGACAAGTGCTGTTCACAACGCATTGATGGGACAGAGAACTGAGAGATTTAAGAGAGAGTTTTGGTTAGTTATTTAATATGAAAGGGGCCTTAACTTCTTTAAGTGAATGTTATTATAGCTCGTTTCAAATCACTTGCCCAACTTCAAAACGCTATTGTTCAGTAACCGTTTGTTGAAAACTGTTGAAATTTTCCAAATGTTATTAGAATGCAAAAGACCCTTTAAATGTATATTTAACAAATATCTTGCAGCTGCAGTTTTCTTAAAGCGGCGAATTTCTTTGATTTTTGTCAAAATTGTAAATTGTGAACCCCTAAATAATAGAAATTACCGTAGTTGCTGGTCTATGATTAATTTTCACTAGGTAAAGGCGTGGCCGTAATGGGGAAATACCAGGAGAATTATTGTCTTCTCAGTTCGAGGACGGACGATAATATCAAGGTATACCTGTATGTCCAATTTTCATAGTTGTGTGGTCCTGAAAAGGACCGTTTGTTGAACTAATTTAAGGTAATATAGGGGCCAACATTGTGGGGGCTATATACTTTCATTCTGAATCAGACGAGTCTAAAGGATTAATAACTGTTTGGGGTTGAACATTCCACAAACCATCATTTTTCCAATATTCCTCTTCCTGTTTTAAGACGTGGTCTTCACATTTAGCCCAATAATCTTTGTCTATATTTAATAAAGTGAGATTAGCAAGAGTCTTTACATCGCATATTTTGAATGTTGTATTTTCATCTGCCACTTGTCCTTTTAATTTTGCCCAGATTAGTTCTATTGGATTTAAATGAGCATGGTAAGGTGACAGCCTCAAACTTATATGACCGTACTCTTGGATAATCTTATCTATTTGAAAAATCTTTGTCCTTTGTTTTTGCTTTACTAGAGATAGTAATTCAGGTTTTAAGTACATGTTATTAAATTTTGTATGTGCTCCTTTGTGAGCCATATCTTAATAGCATCTTTTGTACTGGATGACGATGGGACTTTATCTTCAAGTGCAACAATGTTGTGGTACGCTGCATTGTCCATTATTAGGCAAGATGGTCGATCTAGTGATGGGAGAACATAATTTTCAATCCAATGTCTAAATATGTGACCATTCATCTCAGAGTGATAATCCCGATTGTCTATGGATTTTGAAAGAAAAATCAGCTCTGCATTCTGTATTAGTCCATGTTGTCGACTACCTGCATGAGCAATTATCAAGCGCTGTCCTTTGCTGCTAGGTATTAATCTCTTAATCTTTCCATCTGATGATCTGCCATTCCCTGTGGTTAGTGTGGTGAGCATTGATCCATGTTTCATCCAAGTACACAATATCATAACCTTGCTTGCGCACCTCTTTTACTTCACGTAAGTACTTGCTTCTCATGACTACTATATGTGGCTTCTCACAGATGATGTTTCGTCCATTGGAATACTTTCTGAATGTAAAGCCTGCAGCTCTCACATTCCTCCATAATGTAGACTTTGATATTTCAATACTGTTGTTCTTTTTCAGCGAAACTTTTAATTTTCTTATTGTAACAGTTTCATTCATAACCAACATTTTGCGAATTTCACTTCTAATAAGTTCACTGTCGAAATTATCCAACGTTTTTGCTCTTCCTTGTGATTTTGTATATTTTGAACATTGACGGTCACGTGCTTGAATCCAGCGATTAAATGACCGTTTAGATAAATCCAAAATGTGTCTTGTCCTATTCTCAGGGTTTTCTAAAGAATGAAATAATCTTCCTCGTTTAGCCTCTTTGCCAAAATAGTCATACATTTATATTGCGATGTTTTGTAAACTGCAGAATTTCATTTTAAGACTCATGATAAATGTTATCGTTCCACGTCTACACCTATGAATGAACGGAAATGGAACACACAGTTTCTCGTGTTTTTTAAAAGTGTCTAATTGTGTCACAAAACCACGGCGAAAGCGTGCAAACGCGTCAATTTCACCGTGTATGGATTTGTAATCGCTATTTTTAACTTAAAATACTGTAAACATTAAGTTTTGACTACATCAATGGGTCGTTATAAATTTATATAAATCAAATAAGCAACAATAATAACCAAATGTTTTTTTTTTAATGAAATTAATTCCCTGTTGGGTTCTAATCATTATAACTTTACATGCAAATTTTGAACAACTTACAACAAGCGGTTAAAAAGCTATCGATTTAAAAAGTTGGGCACGAGTTATGAAACAAGCTATAATTATATTATTTCTACTCGCGGTAGTCCGTTCCCCTGTCACGATTAGGCTAGTGTAGTTTATTTTTAATAGATTGTCTCAATTCTAACTAATCATTTTCACATCTTCCTTGCTAGATGTCACTTATTCCTTTTGTGCCCATGCTAATAACTAATTAATTATTCTGCACCTTTTTTTTAAATTTGAAAAAATATTTCTAGCACACATTCATCATTATCATGTATGTGCCACACCGGTTGGCCTAGGCGATCATGTCCTACAATTTTCTATCCACTGTGCAGTTCTGTTGTTGACTGTTTTCCGAACCACGACATCAAGCTATCTAATATCTTCTCTCTTTGTCGTCCACGATTTCTCTTTTCCTGTATTTTGCCAATTGTAACCAAGTATTCCAACTTTTCCTCTTCTCATGATGTGCCCAAAAATGTCGATACTTTCTTCCTGACGTTTTTAGGAGTTTCCTGTTTTTGTGTTGGCCTCTTTACCACCACACATTAAATGGCACTTTTATCTTACATGACGTCTTCGGTAAAATAATTACACCTTTCTTTATAAAGATTATTTTGTAACAGAAAGTTCTCACCTATGAAATCAAGAGACGCTCATCATAAGTCCTACAGCTCCAGCTTTTTATCCAGGATGCTGGACTCCACAGAGAAATCTAAACAGAAAGATGAAAAGTCGGAAACATCAACAGATTGGCATATTACATGTCGCCCTTATTTACAAGTCAAGATGAAAAAAGAACTACAAATTATACATATCACATCACAGTCATTCATTTGTTATCGGTGCCAAAGTGATCCCTATCGACTTATTTAAGGCTGCAAGAAAGGAAGGTTGTAAGCTTAGAAAGGAGATGGTTTTAAGAAAGTCGTTAGTAGTGACAAAATAAGAAATAATGACGAAATTCATAAAAAAAACATTACTGAAACAACACCTTCATAAAAAAATAGCGAGCAAAAATAATAAAAATAAAATGAAATGGCCCGGCCATCGCATATAAATTAAGTCAAACAAAACTACCATGACTTAAATTACACTCCAACAGCTGTAGGAGCCGGGATAACATTTAAAAATGTGAACTAATAAGATAATGATAGTCTCCGCAGAACTAAGAAGATTATAATAGTCTCCGCAGAACTAAGAATATAATAATAATCTCCGCAGAACTAAGAATATAATTATAGTCTCCGCAGAACTAAGAAGATAATAATAGTCTCCGCAGAACTAAGACTATAATAATAGTCTTCTCAGAACTAAGAATATAATAGTAGTAACCACAGTAGAAGTTAACATAAATCCTTTGGCCGGATAGTAAACCAAAAGCAACTAAACACAATCCGTAAAGCTAGTAACAAACGCTAAGAAAGTAACAGACCGATATAGCTTCCTCCAAAAAGAGACAGATATACAAAACGCTAGAAATACTCAAAAAGTGAAATCAGAAGGGACAAGCCAAAATGCAAACCATCTGTTGGTAGACTCTTAAAGTCAAATGGTGAAGGGGTGAAGAGGAAAAGTAGACGATCATCTGGGTTTTGGAGTTTTGGAAAAGTCAGACAGATGAACATAAATCGTACAGCAGCAGGGATAACAGTTGCCAGTGCCACACATTCGGTCAAAGGTAGAATACAACGCTCTGGATAATGTAAGTAGGTGTGTTAAAACGTAAAACTATAAATAACTGATAATGGCTAACTAAATGCTTAATGAAATAAAACTGCGTCCGTGGTATGCCACGTCAATAATTTACAATGATACATTCTATATATATATATCGCCCATTCGAGGTAAAGACGACACATAGAGCAACAATTCTAGACTTTGTGTTGGTCGGTCTTATCAAGTATCAGACCTTGCACAGGACCCGCATCGTATCTCGCCACACCTTCCTGTTCTGTGCGAGTTGTTCAATCTTGACGAGGGAGCTGATGTTTGCTGTTGTTGCCTCTTGTCTCAGTGTTCTTTTTAGTGTTTTTCTGGGTCGGCCTCTTTTATCTTCTGGTTCCCATTTGGAGGCCTGCTTTGAGATTCTCTTGTTGTCTCTTCTCATGACATAGCCAACATATGACCACTTCTTTTCTTGATTATAGATTATATGATGCTCTATCATTTCACTTAAATGCCAAGTCAATAATTGGAAATGATACTCAATTATACAAACAATAAAGAGAATTAAATTTGAGGTGAGCACAAACTTGTTTTCTTCCAGTGAGTATTTTGACGACAAGGGGAATGTACATCCTGTAGGAACACTGATTAAATTACCAAAGCTGGCACAAACATTCCGGGCAATAGCTGATGATCCATTGTCCTACTACAACGGTGCACTCGCTGATAAAATTGTACGTGATATCAATGATGCCGGTGAGTGTTTCCATAGTAACCACAAGTGTTGTCGTATTAATAAGCGTTTCCATAGTAACGATTATAGCATATGAGGCGGGTAATGTTTTGTTAGTGGCTGAACAAAAATTGTCTTGTTGCCATTTAAGGTATAATTAATCTAATCACCATCGGTCAGAATTGAACCTGACATGTTTACTTCAGTGGATAATTGACGTGTTCAGTATTGGCTAGTGAGTGCAGACATTGAAGCCAGGTGTAAAGTCTGGCTGACTAGCCAATAATTAGAAGGTAAAACAATGAATACTTGTCACTTTACCTGTAAATGCTAAGCCTTAGAACTTCAGCTATTTAATTACTTCAGTTTCTTTTATTATGCTTGCTTGCGTTCACCCGATGATTAAAGAAGTATACCTCTTCGTCATCGGCCCTAAAAAAAGACGTTAAGTGTGCGTGTCTACGTTGTTTTGTGGCTTACAGTATAACTGTTATATTTGCGTCTTTCGGCCCAAAACATCCGACTTCAGCACGTCATTTATTATTATTGTTATTATTAATATTATTTGTATTATTGTTTTATTATTATTATTATTATCAACTGATAGAATGTCTGAAGGATACATCTTGGTGGTGCAGACATAAGACTAATATATAACTTATACTGGGAACAGACAGCAGTGATAAAATATAACAGAGAGAATTCTGCATACATTGATATAATGATAGATGTTAGACAAATCAGTCTTCCATCTTCATGCTTGTTCATGGTACACTGAGCACATATTTAAAGACATCATAATAAATGCCAGTTTTTAAAATCATCATCATCATGTGCCATACTGGTTGGCGTAGGTGATCATGTCCTTCCACAATCTTCTATCCACAGTGCATCGTATCAGTTCTGTTGTTGACTGTTTTCAATTCCATGACACCAAGCTATCTAGTATTTTCTCTCTTTGTCGTCCACGATCTCTCTTTCCTTGTATTTTGCAGTTGTAACCAAGTATTCAAACTTTCCTTTTCTCGTGATGTGTGCGAAAAATTGTGATTGCTTCTTCCTGATGTTTTTAAGAGCTCCCTTTTTGTGTTGGCCTCTTTGAGAACTTCCTCATTTGTCTTTTTAGCTGTCCAGGGAACTTGCAACATTCTTCTGAGAAATCCCATTTCTGTGGCCTCTATTCGTCTTTTCATTTGTTTGTCTACTGTCCATGATTCGCTTCCATAGGTCAGAATTGATTTTATATAGCACCGATGAACTCTCTCATTGCTATTGACATAGATTTGTTGCATAAGATATTTTTTATTTTCTGAAATGTTATTTTGGCCTGAGCTATTCTGCATTTTATTTCTGTGGTGCATCTTCCATCTGATGTTATTATTGTGCCCAAGTATTTCAAACGTTGCACTTGTTTCAACATCAGTGGATGCATAATTAATAGTCTAAGATATGTCAAAGACTGTATATTAGGCCAACTGGCCAACAATCCAGAACTACAGCTCTTCGTGGTTTACAGAAATATATAAATAAGCAGTAAAATAATGATTGGATATAAATGTTAAGAAGACTAACTCCATGATAAAAACAGAGAATGCCCACAAAACCTGTAGGTGAATATCAAGATAGACGGAAGAACCTTGAGAGAGTTAAAGAATATAACCATCTTGGGCATGTCATAACTAGTGATGGAAATCAAGAGCAGAAATAAACAAAAGAATAGAAACTGCAAAGAGCATTTTAACAACATGAAAGATATACACATATCAAATAAAAAACCCCAACCAGAACGGGAACGGATCTATCTATCTATCTATCTATCTATCTATCTATCTATCTATCTATCTATCTATCTATCTATCTATCTATCTATCTATCTATCTATCTATCTATCTATCTATCTATCTATCTATCTATCTATCTATCTATCTATCTATCTATCTATCTATCTATCTATCTATCTATCTATCTATCTATCTATCTATCTATCTATCTATCTATCTATCTATCTATCTATCTATCTATCTATCTATCTATCTATCTATCTATCTATCTATCTATCTATCTATATATATGCTATATCTACTTGACATTCGTATATGGTGCAGAAACATGCGCACTCAATAAGAAAACAGAGGAATGTTGAAGTCATTGATATGTAGATTTGTATATATTTGTATAAAAATGGGAATCTTGGGTAGACAGAGAAGAAAACAAATAATTAAGTTTTGAAACAGTTGAAAATAAATGGACTATTTAACGCAGTTTGATCGAGCAAGTGTACAAGGGTATCATAGACGATAAGGGAATGACTGCTACAGAAGCAGAAAATCTCGCGCAGGACAGAAAACATTATCATTTTTGCGATTAAGTTATTTGTGGGGCTTTTATCATTACACTTCGAACATGTCTATAGGTGCTCATATCCTTTTCTCAGTATGTCCCGTCCAGCGACTGATGACTCCAGTTCTGTGTTGGTTGTAAAGTCCCGTCCAGCGACTGATGACTCCAGTTCTGTGTTGGTTGATAAGTCCCGTCCAGCTACTGATGACTCCAGTTCTGTGTTGGTTGATAAATCATCCAATGTACCCACTAAGCTTCTCGTTGCTGGATTGAGTTATTGAGTTATTAGCGGGTCATCATCATTGCACTCCGAACATGTCCATTAGTGCTTAGATCACCTCCACAGCAAGTCTCGAAGTGTCCAACGACTGACGACTCCAGTTCTGTGTTGGTTGATTAGTCTTCTTACACGCGAACTAATTTTCTCGTTTCGGGCTGTGCCCATCTTAACTCCCATCTCTTTCATCCGAAGGAGTGACGTGGACTCATAGTCATCGAAGTCCTGTGTCTTTCTAACTTCCCGGAGGGCACTGATGATGTCCGCCCGATCCATTGGTTGACCCTCCTCAACAATAGCGCAGCTAGCCAACCTGTCCGCTCTTTCATTTCCCCGTACTCCAGCAAGTCCTGGGACGTAGACAAAGGTTACCTTACGTATTTTTGACTTCTGCAATGACTCTACCCATTGCCCACGTAAAGATCCCGCCTCCACTTTTCGTATCATGCTCATCGAATCACCAGTATACATGCGTGGGTGTAGTGTTGTGACTCTAGCCAGATGAATGCCTTGGTCACAGCCATCATCTCCATCGTCATGCTACTCGTGGTCATAACGTGTGCACCACTGTCTTCCTTGACTATTCTGCCTGCCGAGCGTGATGTAAATGCCAATGCACTTCTTTAGTATCGTATTACAGATCCGTCGGTATAGATGACTGCATCTTTCTCATCGGTGTTATCCCATATGAGACCGTTGACCTCCGCATTGACCACGACTGAGTTCTGTTCCCTACATTTCCTGTCGAGTGTGACAATACACGAGAATGTCCCCTTGAATGACGTAGACACCGGTATCCACTCCTCGCCAGCGTTGATGTTGGTAAGCCCACAGACCTGTTTGATGACATCTTCTGCTCGGCACACCCATGATTTGCCTCCTTTTAGCCTGACACCCTTCCCTGTTTCGAGCTCATGATGCAATGGATGATCTTTATCTGCACTAATCTTCAGGTATGCTCATGCCCTCCAGATCTTGATCCTGTCATCCATGGTTGAAAAGTCGAGAAAATACCTCATTGCAACACAGGAAGTGTACCTCGTACACTTTAAGACAATGCGCATAGCTTCATTTTGTATTTTCTCTAGCTTGTCAATTTGCGCCTTACTGACTGTAAGAACTGCCAGGGCATACTCGATTGGTGCAAGGACTAGTCCCTGGAACAGAAGGGTAAGTACCTCTGCTAGATGTTGGCAGCTGCCATGACCTTCAAGGCTGCTAATCCTTTGTGGATTTTGTTATCACATGGTCGACGTGGTCCCGAAAACACAGGCTGCGATTCTAACTTAACTCCGAAATACGTCATCACCCTGTGCCTGGTCACCTCATCAGCTCCCATTCGTACTACCGGTGTTTCCGTGTTAACAATATGATTCTTAAGTCAAAACCATGAAACTGATGCTTTATTAGGATTAACCAATGCACCTGATGCTCAACACCACAAAGAGATGCGATTGAGTTCGTCTTGCATTATGGAGGCGATTCCCCGTCTGTCTCTTCCCTGTTGATATATCAGAATATCATCAGCAAAAGTCATAGTTCTTCCCCTCCCATCCAGCTGTTGTTTCGTGATCGTTATTGTGCACACGTTAAATAGAACTGGTGACAATGGTGAGTCTTGTGGCAGCCCAGGACAAATGGATATTGGGTCGGATGACCAACTTCTACATTTGAGTATCACCTTCCTTTGAAACAGTACTGCAGCGATCCATCTAATGAGGCAGGGGTGCACCGCCAGTTTGAGGAGCATATGCATGAGGTATTCAAACGGTACCCTGTTGTATGCATCCTCCAGATCTATAGCAGCAGCACATGTCGACTCTCGTCTGTGAAGCCTTCGAACGCAAAGACTGTCGCATTGAGCCATGTCTCTTTGATATATCTATAACCTCCGAGTGTGGGTGGGAACGTGCGTTTCTGTTCAAGGTGACAGGTGAGAACACGGGCAACTATTTTCTCCAGCAACTTGCCCGCGGTGTTTTGATTGTGATGATTCTGTAGGCACTGATCTGAGAATGGTCCTTGTTTGGCTTCGGTAGCGGTAGTAAGTAGCTGTGTAGCCACTCCTCCTTAATCTGTCCACTCTGAATGCTGGCATTAAACTCTCTCTGGCCAGTTTTTGCAAGTCGTCGTCGGCTAAATCGCCTATGTCATCATACCGAACACCATCTGGACCAGGAGCAGTGTTGTGTGATCTTTTAAGTTTTGTGCGAATGGTATCAGTTGTGATTGTGAGATCGTCTCACAGGACTACATCCTTACACAAATCTGAAAGGGACCTCCGTATGCTCATTCTTACAGCCTCATTTCATTGGTCAGTCTGCTCAATGTAGCGGGCAAGCTGGGCCTTCCCTTTGCTCTCATAAGATTTGTGCCATATCTGGCCTGTGCTCTGGAAGTCTGGTATGCTTCTGTGTAGTGTTGTGCAATTCATGCACTGATGAAGGCGCCAGAATGTGGCTAGCGATTTTTCTGAGAATACTTTTTTTACAGAAATCATCCCACTTGGCATCCTTAGCCTGCATAGCGCATAGTTTAAAGTGCATCATTTTTTGGTTGACCTCTTATTTCAGACGCACCAAGAGCTCAGATTGTGTTCTTCCATTTCTTCTGGCTTTCTGCAATGTCTTGACCGTTAGTCTCTTGTTCCGCCACACTTTCTCGACTTCAGCGTTCCACCAGGGTCCATCTCTCCTGTCTCCTGCGAATGACGCCCTGTTTCCTGTGTCTGATTTTGCTAATGACGTCCTGGTCTGTGTTCTCATACTGGAATGTGTGAAGTTTCCTTTTCTGATATCTATTTCTGCCTTTCTCACTTAGGAGGACACATTTCTGCCATGTCTTGGCTGTTTGTCCCTTGCTCCGCCAAGCTTCCTCGAATTCTACGTTCCACCAGGGTGGCTGCGTCCATCTCTCCTGCCTCCTACGAGGGACGCTCTGTTTCCTATGTCTGATTTTGCTAATGCCATCCTGGTCTGTTTTCTCGTAGTGGAATGTGTGGAGCTTTCTTTTCTGGCTTCTATTTCTGCTTTTCTCAATCAGGAGGACACATGGATAGTGATCACTTCCGTGGAACCCCAGTGCACTCCACCTACAAACCGGTGCGAAGGTGGAAGACACCAGTGCCAGGTCTATGACACTATCAAAGTCCCCTGTTTGAGTGGTCATTCTTATTGCCCGTCCATCATTCAAGCACACTAAATCGGCCGACACCAGTGCGTTCTCTAGGTCTTCTCCCTGCTTGTTGGTTATGACGTTACACCACTGGTTTCCTCTAGCATTAAAGTCTCCACAGAAAATGACGTTCTCCTCCTCGAATGCAAAGAGATTCTGCCATTGTTGTGTGTCCACCTTCCCATTATAGGCGTATACATTTACAACCACAAAAGGAACTGGAGTCTGCACCTTTATTGCATGTACCTGCAATTTTGCATTGTCCCACGCAGACATATCAACCTCAGCTGCTACCATGTTGTTTCGCACAAGGATGGCCTGTCCAAGGTGTCTTCAATTGTAGAAACATTGAAATCCAGGGGCACTAACCGTCCTATCACCAAGAAGTGTTTCTTGCAAAATCATTATATCGGCGCCGCACAGTAACTTATCAAGAATGGGACGTCGTTGATTGATAGATGCACAATTCCAACATGTAAGGTGCACATACATTAGGGCTAGCCTCTCACACTTCGACAATTTCAAACCACCTCTTTTACCTTTACTAGTTTTCCTCCTTCGCTGTAGTCTTTTGGGTTTCATCTGAATACTTACTGTCGTCATGATTGATATGGTCGCTGAACGTCGATGCTGTGGATGACCTAGACTCACGTGCACTCACTTAGCCGCACGGTCCAGAACCCGTTTCCACGCTATAAACTGGCCAACTCCAGGTCTGTTATGTTCCAGTGAGTTCCAATCGTTGCTCTATGTGCCCATCTATTTTCATCCGAAAGAGTGTCGTAAACTGGTAGTTGTCGAAGTCATGGGCCCTTCCTCATCTTGAAAGACATTAATTACGTCTGCCTGATCCATTGGTTGACCGTCTTTGACGACAGTACAGCTAGCCAGGCTATCCGCTCTTTCATTTCCCAGTACTTCCGCTCAATTTTGCGATCAGACTAAACAATGAGCTCAATATATTAATTGTCGCATATGGCACAGAAGTTGACGCATTGCTCTTAACATTACGAGCGGATCTTTTCTTCTATATCTCTGATCCTGTAATTTTATCATATCGTTCCCATCTTAGTGATACAGTGATAATTGTTGTTCTTTGCAAAGCCACAGGGTTTCTCGCCGCCCGATGGTGTACGTAAGTACATTCTTCGGGCACATAAACACGTTTATCGCTAGAATCAGAGAAGGATAATTTGTTTGTGAACACCCTGAATGCTGAGCTGGAGTAAAGTAGCAGTTTAAACTGGCACGGTAGTTGGAAGCAGCTGAGGGTGAAGTTGAAGTTGACGCTGTTATGTTTGGGGAAATAATACATCTATGAATGAAGATGCAAATCTAAATCATGATGGGTGAGTCTGACATAAAGTAATATAGGTGGCAATCTAAGATAAAGTAATATAGGTGGCAATCTAAGATAAAGTAATATAGGTGGCAATCTAAGATAAAGTAATATAGGTGGCAATCTAAGATAAAGTAATATAGGTGGCAATCTAAGATAAAGTAATATAGGTGGGGATCTAAGATAAAGTAATATAGGTGGGGATCTCAGATAAAGTAATATAGGTGGGGATCTAATATAAAATAATATAGGTAGCGATCTAAGATAAAGTGTTATAGTTTGGGATCTAAGATAAAGTAATATAGGTGGGGATCTAAGATAAAGTGTTACAGGTGGAGATCTAAAATAAAGTGTTATAGGTGGGATCTAAGATAAAGTGTTATAGGTGGGATCTAAGATAAAGTGTTATAGGTGGGATCTAAGATAAAGTGTTATAGGTGGGGATCTAAGATAAAGTGTTATAGGTGGGATCTAAGATAAAGTGTTATAGGTGGGATCTAAGATAAAGTGTTATAGGTGGGGATCTAAGATAAAGTGTTATAGGTGGAGATCTAAGATAAAGTGTTATAGGTGGGATCTAAGATAAAGTGTTATGGGTGGGATCCTAGATAAAGTGTTATCATCATCAAGTACCGGGCCTTATGGCGTAGGTGATCATGTCTCTCCACAACTTTCGATCTCGGCAGCTATTTATCATTTCTGTTGTTGATCTTCTGCCAAGTTATTCTCTTAAGCTGTCTGTTATTTTTTCTCTTTGCTTCCCTCTATCTCTTCGTCCCTCAATTTTTCCAGTTGTTACAATATATTCCAGTTGTTCTCTTATCATTACATGGCCAAAAAATGATGATTGTTTCTTCCTAATATTGGAAATTAGCTCTCTTTTTGCTTTGACCTCTCTCAGAACATTTTCATTACTCTTCTTAGCTGTCCATGGTACTCTCAACATTCTTCTGTAAAACCACATTTCTACAAACTCCAGTGATTTTCTTGTCTGATGTCCTATTGTCAATGATTCGCATCCATATGTTAAGACTGGCTCTACATAACATTGAAAAACTCTTTTTCTTTTTTCTATTGTCAAAAATGGATTGCATAGTATTTTCCTCATTTTTTGGAAAGCTGCTTTTGCCTGAGCCATTCTGCATCTCACCTCTTTTATACATCTTCCGTCTGAGGTTAACAAAGTTCCCAAATATTTAAATTCATTTACCTGTTTTAATATTGTTCCACTTGTCTTTATTTTGCACTGAGGTATTGTCTTTATCTTTGTTGTTACCATTACCTCTGTCTTTTTGCTATTAAGGCTGAGTCCTTTATTTTTGCTTTCTTTCACTATTTTCTATGTCCAACATTTCTTGTAACTCATTTTTACTCTTAGCGATTAAGACTGTATCATCAGCATACCTTGGATTATTTATATTATGACCTCCAATTGTTATTCCAGGCATGTCTCTTATGGATCTAAAAATAATCTCACTATAAATATTAAACAAATCTGGTGACAGCACACAACCTTGTCTAACACCCTGTTTTGTTTGTTGAAACATTCCCAATTGTTTGCCAGTACATGTTCTTTATTATTCTTAGATCTTTGTTGTCTACGTTTATGCTTTCTAAAATGTTGATTATTTCTTGGTGCTTTACTTTATCAAATGCCTTGGTGTCATCTATGAAACATAGGTATAGATCTGTTTTCACCTCTATGGCTCTTTCTACTAAAGATCTTATGATATAATGGCATTGCTTGTTCCTTTATCTCTAACAAAACCACACTGTTCATCGCTAATTTCTGGACTGATTTTGTTTCGCACTCTTCGCATGATGATTCTTAGTAATATCTTAGTCAAATGACTCATAAGGCTTATTGTGCGATGATCATCGCATTCAATCGCACCCGATTTCTTTGGTAGGGCTATGAATATTGATTTAAGCATGTCGTCTGGTATATATCCGCCGTTGTAGATAACATTCAATATTTTTGTTATTAATTATATTCCAAAATCACCCTTCAATCTCTTCTTTAGTTATATTATCTGGTCCAGGAGCTTTGCCTGCTTTCATATTGCGCAAGGCATCTTCCACTTCTTCTCTGAGTATTTCTGGTCCTTCTCATTATCCTTGATATTTACTTCCGTTCGTTCATCATTATAAAGATCTTTAATGTATTCTGTCCATCGTTCGCTTATATTTTCTTGATCAATCAACAGTTCTCCTTCCTTTAATCTTAGACATCCGTGTTTTTTATTTCTTTTTTGTTGCATTTCAATCTCTTTGCATCTCTCTTTCAGCCATGCTTCTTTTGCTTCATTGCATTTTACTATAATTTCTTTATTTAATATCTTATCTATCTATCTATCTATCTATCTATCTATCTATCTATCTATCTGTCTATCTATCTATCTATCTATCTATCTATCTATCTATCTATCTATCTATCTATCTATCTATCTATCTATCTATCTATCTATCTATCTATCTATCTATCTATCTATCTATCTATCTATCTATCTATCTATCTATCTATCTATCTATCTATCTATCTATCTATCTATCTATCTATCTATCTATCTATCTATCTATCTATCTATCTATCTATCTATCTATTTATCTATCTATCTATCTATCTATCTATCTATTGACCTTTCAAGCCGTACCCGGCCCATAGGGCGTAGACCAAGATACTCCTTCTCTTATCTGAATTTTTGTTCTAGCAGTCTTCAATTCTTTTAAAGATATTTTAACAAATCTCACCATTTGTCTCTGTTCTGTGCAAGCAGCTCTATCTCATTGAGACAGCCGAATCCTGCTGCTCTTGTCCCTCTCACCAATGTTCTTCTCAGTGTCTCTCTGGGGCTTCCTCTTTTCCTCTTACCTGTTGTTTCCCATATGAGGGTTTGCTTTGCTATTCAGTTATTATCTCTTCTCATCACATGTCCAACATATGACCATCGTCTTTTCTTGATTACTGAAGATATTAGTGGTTGATTGGCGATTTCTCTAATTTCCTCATTTGTTTTGAATTCGTTCCACGCTATATAAGTAGCCGCGATAGCTCAGTGGTTAGTGAACTGGACTACAAAGGACAAGAGGTAGGGTTCGATCCCAACCGACGGCTTCCAGGTTCACCCAGCCTTTAATGGGTAACTGATTTTTTTCAGGGAAAGTAAAGCGGCACGGGCGTAATACCGACCACATTACCCCAAAAATCATGTGCCGAAAGTCTGTAAAATATATGGTCACTAACACCATATTCCCTATACGCCACTTGGCGTGACGGAGGTACTTTACTTTTTTTTTTTTACTATACCAAGTATTTTCCTTAGACATTTATTTTCGAATGCGTTCAACTTTGTTTCTATATCTCTTGTTGTTTTCCAGATTTCACACGCATACGTAAGGGTAGATAGTACATTTGATTTGAATAGTCTCAGTTTGGTGTTTGTGCCGATGAGTTTTGATTTCCACAACTTTTCAAGGCTTCTGAAAGACATTGCTGCTTTAGCCATTCTGATTCTAATTTCTTTGCTTGTATCCCCTTCTCGATCAATGTGACTTCCAAGATAGGTAAAGTAATCGATATCTTCTACTGGTTTGTTTTCCATGTATATTTTGTCGTCTGTTGGAATTAAACTTTTCATGACTTTAGTCTTTTCATGATTGATCTCAAGCCCAATTTTGCTGGCTATTGATGATAGTTCATTTGTGTTTTCCTGCATCGTTTTTATCTGGCTGTTGATGAGGACTATGTCATCTGCAAAGTCGAGGTCCTCCAAATAGTCTCCTTGTATCCATTCGATGCCTTTATTACCAGTGCTGCATTTCTTCATTATGAAGTCCATAACAATTCCAAATAACAAGGGCGATAAAATACATCCTTGTTTAACCCCAGTTTAATCTCTTATAGTAAAAAAAGTAAAGTACCCCCGTCACGCCAAGTGGCGTAATGGGAAATATGGTGTTAGTGACCCTATATTTTACAGACCTTCAGCATATGATTTTTGGGAGTAATGTGGTCAGTATTACGCCCGTGCTGCTTTACTTTCCGAGAAAAAAATCCGGTACCCATTTAAGGCTGGGTGAACCTGGGAGCCGTCGGTTAGATCGAACCCTACCCCTTGTCCGTGGTAGTCCAGTTCACTAACCACTGAGCTATCGCGGCTCCCAGTTTAATCTCTTATACTCATCTTTATTTTCTTTTATTTCTTCTTCTTGTATCCATTAGCTGCAAAATGTCATCTGTCATCCATTTCTTTCTTGAATTTGTCCTCACTGGTGGTATGAACTCTTTTGATGTTTGTTGCATTGATTCTTTTATCATTTCCCACTGTTCATCAATGCTTTGTATCTTCTCTATTGCATTGTATGGGTTCTGAATTGTGATTTTATATTTGTCTAGCAGCTTCTTGTCTGATTTTAGTAAATCTAAATTTAACTTGATGTTAACTGAGGCTCGTTTTGTTGTTTTTAGTTTTACTCTAAGCTTTCCCACAACTGGTACATGATCACTATTGCAATCTGCCCCTGGTCTAGTTTTCACACACACCAGACTGTTTCTAAATCTATTGCTTATCATTATATAATCAATTTGATTACGCGCGTGTTGTCCCCTGGGCTTTTCCATGTCCACAGACGTCTTGGATGTTGCTTAAACCAGGTGTTTCCTATCATCATGTTGTGTGTTCTTGCCCAGCCAATAAGTTTCTCATCTCTTTCATTCCTCTCGCCTAACCCATAATGACCAACTACTTCCTCACCTCTTTCCTTTCCTACTTTTGCTTTAAAATCCCCTATAACTATGGTGTTTTCATGTGGTTTGCATTTATGAAGTGCCTCATTTAACTCGTTGTAAAATTTATCAATTGTTACCTCTAGACTGTCTGCTGTTGGTACATAAACTTGTATAAGATTTATGTCTATTGGCTTTCCATTCAATTTCACTAAAAGGACTCTGTCAGATATTGGGTAAAAGTCTTTCACTGTTCTTGCTTTTTCTGCATCCAAGATGATACCTACTCCTCTTTGGTATTCAGTACCTCCAGAATAGATTATTTTATGTTTATCAGAATACATCTCCCCTGATCCGGTGTATCTCATTTCGCAAAGTCCCAGTAATTAAAGAGTTATAGGTGGACATAAGATAAAGTGTTACGTGTGGGATCTACAATAAAGTGTTATAGGTGTGGTCTGAACTAATTCATTACGGGTGTGGTCTGAAATAATTCATTATGGGTGTTGTCTGAAATAAATCACTTATACTCATCCTTGTTGTTGATTGCGCTATTGAACGCGTCAAAAAATGGCGGTTTGTTTTCGCCGGTCTGTCGTCAAGGACGCGTAATTCATTTAATTTGTAAAAGGCTCACAGTGTATCCGCGTGCTGCAGAGCTATTTACTGGAGTTGGCCAGTTTATAACGTGGAAACAGGTTCTGGACCGTGCGACTGAGTAAGTGCACGTGAGTCTAGACCATCCACAGCATCGATGTTCAGCGACAAAATCATCTATGATACTATGACGACGGTAAGTATTCAGATGCAGCCTAAACGACAACATCGAAGAAGGAAAACACGACAAGGTAAGAGAGGTGGCGTTAAACTGTCAAAGTGTGAGAGGCTAGGCCTAAAGTATGTGCGCGTTACATATTGGTATTGTGGGTCCATATATCAACGACGGCCCATTTTTGATAAGCTACTGTGCGGCGCCTATATAATGGTTTAGCAAGAAACTCTTCTTGGTGACAGGACAGTAAGTACTCCTGGATTTCATTGTTTCAGCAATAGGCGACAAATTGGGCAGGTCATCCTTGTGCGCAACAATATGGTGGCAGCTGAGGTTGATATGTCTGCGTGGGACAATGCAGAATTGCAGGTACATGCGGTTAGGGTGCAGACCCCAGTTCATTTCGTGATTGTTAATGTGTATGCCTGTAATGGGAAGGTGAAAACACAACAATGGCAGAATCTCTTCGAGCTCGATGAAGAGAACGTCATTTTCTGTGGAGACTTTAATGCTTGAGGAAACCAGAGGGGTAACATCATAACCAACAAGCAGGGAGAAGACCTAGAGAACGCACTGGTGTCGGCCGATTTAGTGTGCTTGAATGATGGACGGGCAACAAGAATGACCACTCGAACAGGGGACTTTGATAGTGTCATAGACCTGGCACTGGTGTCTTCCACCTTCGCACCGGTTTGTAGGTGGAGTGCACTGGGGTTCCACGGAAGTGATCACTATCCATGTGTCCTCCTAATTGAGAAAAGCAGAAATAGAAGCCAGAAAAGAAAGCTCCACACATTCCACTACGAGAAAACAGACCAGGATGGCATTAGCAAAATCAGATATAGGAAACAGAGCGCCCCTCGTAGGAGGCAGGAGAGATGGACGCAGCCACCCTGGTGGAACGTAGAATTCGAGGAAGCTTGGCGGAGCAAGGGACAAACAGCCAAGACATGGCAGAAAGCCAAAAAGAATGGAAGAACACAACCTGAGCTCTTGAAGCGTCTGAAAGTGGAGGCCGACCAAAAAATGATGCACTTTAAACTATGTGCTAAGCAGGCTAAGGATGCCAAATAGGATGACTTCTGTAAAAAAAAGTGTGCTCAGAAAAATCGCTAGCCACATTCTGGCGCCTTCATCAGAGCATGAATAGCACAACACGACACAGAGGCATACCAGACTTTTAGAGCACAGTCCGGATATAGCACAAAGCTAAATTGAGCAGACGGACCAAAGAAATGAGGCTGTAAGAATGAGGATACGGGGATCGCTGTAAAAATTGTGTAAGGATGTAGTGCTGGAAGAAGATCTCACAATCACAACCGATACCATTCGCACGACACTTAAAAGGTCACACAACACTGCTCCTGGCCCAGATGGTGTTCGGTACGATGACATAGGCTATTTAGCTGACGACGACTTGACAAAACTGGCCAATGAGTTTAATGCCAGTATTCAGAGTGGCCAGATTAAGGAGGAGTGGCTACACAGCTACTTACTACCACTACCGAAGTCAAACAAGGACCATTCTCAGATCAGTGCCTACAGAATCATTACAATGCAGAACAATGCGGGCAAGCTGCTGGAGAAAATAGTTGCCCGTATAGTTGCACCTGTCACCTTGAACAGAAACGCGCATTCCCACTCACACTCGGAGGTTATAGATATAACAAAGAGACATGGCTCATTGCGGCAGTCTTTGCCTATGACGTCTTCGAAGGCTTCCACAGACGAGAGGAGACATGTTCTGCTGCTATAGATCTGGAGCATGCATGCAACAGGGTACCATTTGAATATCTCATGCATATGCTCCTCAAACTGGCGGTACACCCCATCCTCATTAGATGGATCGCTGCAGCACTGTTTCAAAGGAAGGTGATACTCAGATGTGGAAGTTGGTCTTCCGAGCCAACATCCATTTGTCCAGGACTGCCACAAGGCTTACCATTGTCACTAGTTGTATTTAACGTGTACACAATAACGATCACGGAACAACAGCTGGATGGGAGTGGAAGAACTATGACTTTTGCTGATGATATTCTGGTATATCAACAGGGAAGAGACAGACGGGGAATCGCCTCCACAATGCAAGACGAACTCGATCGCATTTCTTCCTGGTGGGGGTTTCAGGTGCCTTGGTTAATCCTAATAAAGCATCAGTTTCATGGTTCGCCCTTAACAATCATATCTTCAATACAACCACACCGGTAGTACGAATGGGAGCTGATGAGGTGAACAGGGACAAGTTGATGGCATACATCGGAGTTAAGTTGATCGCAGCCTGTGTTTTCGGGACCACGTCGACCATGTGATAACAAAATCCCGCAAAGGATTAGCTGCCTTGAAGGTCATGGCAGCTGTCAACATCGAGCAGAGACTACTTACTCTTCTGTTCCAGGTATTAGTTCTTGCACCAATCGAGTATGCCCAGGCATTTCTTACAGTCAGTACGACTCAAATTGATAGACTGGAGAAAATATAAAATGAAGCCATGCGCATTATCTTGGGATGTACAAGGGACACTCCCTATGTAGCAATGAGGTATCTTCTTGACTTTCCAACCATGGATGGCAGAATCAAGATCTGGAGAGCACGAGCATACCTGAAGATTAGTACAGATACAGAGCATCCATTGCACCACGTGCTCAACACAAAGAAAGGTGCCAGGCTAAAAAGAGGCATATCATGGGTGGGCCGATCAGAAGATGTCATCAAACAGGTCTGTGGGCGTACCAATATCAGCGTTGGTGAGGAGTGGATACCGGTGCCTACGTCATTCAAGGGGACTTTCTCATGTATTGTCACACTCAACAGGAAAAGTAGGGAACAGAACCTGGTCGTGGTTAATGCTGAGGTCAACGGTCTCATCTGCGATAACACCGATGAGAAAGATGCAGTCATACTAAAGGGAGGTCAAAAAGTAATGCACACCAATTTTTTTCTCGGCTAATAATAAAGATAGGAATATGAAATTTTGCACACTTGGAATATGACATGTTCCAATTATGTGTACCAAATTGCACAGCATTTTGATAAATATTACGCAATCTATGAACCGTTAAAATGGAGCTTGTCAACAATGTCCGTTACAAACAGCGAATTGTCATAGAATTTCTGGTTGCGGAAAAAGAAACTGTGGCAAACATTCATAAACGACTGTGTGCAGTGTACAAATGTTCTGCAGTCGATAGGAGCACGGTTAGTCGCTGGGTTCAGAGAATTAAAGCTGCAGAAAGTGTACGAGTGGAGCTGCATGATTTACCGCGTTCTGGACGTGTTGCCTCGGCTACCAGCACAGACATGTTAAACCGGGCTGATGCCATTATTCGTAAGGATAGGCGTATCACTAGTCAGCAATTGGCATTGCAGCTTACAGTCAGCAAGGGAAGTGCAATCGCAATTTTTAAAACTCTCGGACATTCAAAGATTTGCGCTCGATGGGTTCCTCGGTGCCTAACACAGAGTTCAAAGGAAAACATTCTGTTCTGAATTGTTGGAGCGTTTCGGTGTTGAATGAGAAATGTTTTTGTCAAAAATTGTTACCGGTGACGAAACGTGGGCACATTATTATGAGCCTGAAACAAAAATGCAGTCAATGGAATGGCATCATCCACAGTCACCAAAAAGAAAAACATTCAAAACATCTCCATCAGCCGGAAAGGTGATGATCACTGTCTTCTGGGACATTGATGGTGTGATTCTTGTTGATGTAATGACAAGAGGTGAGACAATCAACTCGACAGCTTACATCAATACACTGACAAAACTCAAAAATCGGTTCCACAGAGTTCGGCCTAATAAGCCATCTGCAGATTTGTTGCTTCAACATGACAATGCACGCCCTCACACAAGTCTGGTAACACGGGAAGCAATCAACAAATTTGGTTGGACTGTACTGCCCCATCCTCCTTACAGCCCTGATCTGGCTCCCTCAGATTTCCATCTGTTTGGACCACTCAAAAAATTCCTGCGTGGGACACACTTTGACAATAATGAGGGTGTTATCCGTGCAGTTAAAAAATGGCTACGCGAGCAGGACAAAACTTGGTACAAACGAGGCATTCATGACCTAGTTTCGCGTTGGCGTAAAGCAATACGCTTGGACGGAGATTATGTTGACAAACAGGTAGTGTCAAGGGGATGTTCAGCTACAATCTGTGAAAATTTCACACATTTTGCCCGAATAGTTTCCGAGAAAAAAATTGGTGTGCATTACTTTTTGACCTCCCTACGTATATACAGACGGATCTGTAAGACGACACCAAAGAAGTGCATGGACATTTACAGCACGCTCGGCAGGCAGAATAGTCAAGGAAGACAGTGGTGCATACGTCATGACCACGAGTAGCATGACAATGGAGGCGATGGCAGTGACCATGGCATTCAAATGGTTAGAGTCACAAGACTACGCCCACGCATGTATACTGAGTGATTCGATGAGTATGATAAAAAAAAAGTGGAGGCAGGCTCTGTACGCATGCAATGGGTAGAGTCGTTGCAGAAATCTAAAATACGCAAGGTCACCTTTGTCTATGTCCCTGGACATGCGGGAGTACGGGGAAATGAAAGAGCGGACAGGTTGGCTAGCTGCACTGTCGTTGAGGACTGGAAACCAATGGATCGGGCGGACATTATTAATGTCCTTCGAGATGTGGGAAGGGCACAGGACTTCGACAAACACAGATCCACGTCACTTCTTCGGATGATGGAACTGGGAGTTAAGATGGGCACAGCCACGAAATGAGAAACTTAATGGCCGTGTAGAAAAATCAACCAACTCAGAACTGGAGTCGTCAGTCGCTGGACATTGCGGGAATTGATGAGGAGGGGATCTGAGCACCTATGGACATGTTCGGAGTGCAATGATGATGACCCGCAAATAACTCAATAACTCAAAGCATTATGGGTGTGGTCTGAAATAATTCATTATGGGTGTTGTCTGAAATAAAGCATTATTGGTGTGGTCTGAAATAATGCATTATAGGTGGGGTCTGAGTTGAAACATTGTGGGTGGGGTTTGGGTTAGAATATTATGGATATATGTAGTTGAAGCTGAAGCAATCTAAGATAAAGTTGGATATGGCAGGATAATGGAGTCTGTTCTGACTTGTAGTTTTTTTTAAAACTGTCTTCTATGACAAACATCTGAACAA
This sequence comes from Megaustenia siamemsis, assembly GCA_032433765.1. NCBI lineage: Eukaryota > Metazoa > Mollusca > Gastropoda > Stylommatophora > Ariophantidae > Megaustenia > Megaustenia siamemsis. The sequence goes on along the minus strand of JAVIAB010000139.1, from coordinate 544,688 downwards.
CATTATCATTTATGTAACAAAAGTAAATGAACTATAACCTCATTTTTGTGACAAAGATATAAATTGTATTTCTCTTTTGTGGAAAAATATTAATGATATCCTTTTTTTGTGGTAAATTATATGAATGATATCCATCTTTTTTGTAGTAAATTATATGAATAATATCATTCTTATTACAAAAAACATAAACTGCATCCTCTACATATTGCAAATGACATATAATTGTAGTTTGTATTTTGCCTGAAATTAGAAATAGTCAGACTAAGAAATATAGAGTTGGATAGAGTGGATTATGATGTCCACAGTGCTACTTTAGTTGATACATTTGTGGTGGCTTCCTATTATGTCCTTCTCGCCATCTTTTGAATCAGGAGGCATAATTACCCTAGAAGACATGATGAACTACACTGTAAAATGGACGCACCCATCCGTGATGAACTTACCTGGTGATTTTAGTGTATATTCTGTGCCACCCCCAGGGAGTGGACCAGTCCTTGGTTATATCCTCAACATTTTGAGTGGTATGTTTTTTTGTACAAGTTACTATTTTTTGTATTTTTTCTAACCCAATGATTCTCAAACTGGGTTGTGATCAGTTTTTTTACTCTTTTCAAAGCCAATGATTCTCAAACTAGGTTATGATCAGTCTTTGACTCTTTTCTAACACATTGATTCTCAACCTAGGTTGTGATCAGAACATTTAGTTTATCTGCATGCAGGAAAAAAACATTGACCTTCGATAAAAAAAAGGCACTTGTATCAATAGTGTAAAACAATATAATATATAAAATAGTCAAAAGTTGTGAAATTAATTCAACGTAAAAATGAGAATTTGAGCAACACCCCCAGAACAGAGTTGTGTAACGAGACACAATGCAGGTCCTGTGCAAGGTCTGATAGTTGAAAGATCGTCAGACACAAGAGTCTAGAATTTCTGCCCTATGTGCCGTCTTCGGCTCGAAATGACAACAGACGGACGGATGGGTGGGCTGGCGGTCGGACGGACGGATGGATGAGAGATGGTGAAGGAAAATTTGTGCCATTATTTAACTTCAAGTAAAGTGTGTAAAGCAAAGCTCTGAAAGCTGATTTGTTATTTTGATAAAAATGTTGAGAAACGCCACAATAAACACTATGTTGCAAATACATGGTTTGACTAATAGTCTGACACGCTCTGTGGCATGCTTCACACAGATTTTGCAGACATTACTATCACTCTGTAACTAGTAAATGAGTAATATCTTAGTTAAGCTTGTGAACAATGGCCCCTAATCTAGTTTTTCCAGACTTTCTCTAAGTTTCTGATCTTTTCATCATTTTCTTCTTTTTTTAATCCTCTTATTTGTATTTCTTTTTCTTCTTTTCATTCAATGTCTGTTTAGCAATGCTTGCATAAAAGTACAGTTCTATGAATACATATCACTGTGTTTGAAAGTTCTTCACACCTTTAAACAGTTTAATGTGGATCATTTGATTATCATTTTAAGACATGCATTAGTTTTTAAAGTCATGTTTCATCAGCATTATGTTTGAAGTAATATGTAATTGAATTCCTCCATGCAAGAGAAATGGCAAACAATCGTATTCCCAAACAAATATTGTATGGCGAACTTAAGGACCGAAAGAGACCAGAGGGCAGACCAGTGCTAATATATAAGGATGTTTGCAGGGCTTCCTTGGGGGAATTATCTATAAGTGAAAGGAACTGGGAGAATGTGGCTGCGGATCGTAGCACATGGAGAGCAGACATAAAAAATGGTACAGCAACTTTCGAGACAGTGCTGATATCAAATTTCAGAAGACAAAAGGCACAAGAGAAAGGAGACAAGACCAGGTACCGCGGGTACACCTTGCTCGTTCTGTGGGTGAATCTGTCTGTCCAGGATTGGCAAATTCATCCACGAGAAAAGATGTTCAATAAAGCACACCTAGTATGAGACACTAATGCTTTACCAAACTACTGACTTGATGATTGTTTGCTACCAACCATCTATCAAGACGCCAAATGCCATATATGTGTCTTTTGAATTGTGAATGTCCCTGACTTTGTGATAGAGTGAATGTGGGTTCAATCACAGTCTGATGTTCTCCAGTCAGTTGAGCTGTTAATAAGGATCTTTACCTTACTCATTGAGTGGAAAGGTAGTAACACTGAGAGTAATACCTTTGGTAGTAACACTGAGAGTAATACCTTTGGTAGTAACACTGAGAGTAATACTTTTGGCAGTAACACTGAGAGTAATACCTTTGGTAGTAACACTAAGAGTAATACTTTTGAGAGTAACACTGAGAGTAATACCTTTGGCTTTCTCACCCCTAAAAGCTGTTGTCGTGTACTATAGATGTAATAGTTTGTTCTTTAGTTACACATGACAGTCCAGTTCTTTACCTTAAGCATTCCTTGAAACCTAATCTAATGAATATTTGTGAGTTTATCAAAAGTTGTTACACTCCTTCTCTTGAAGCTGGAAGTAAATGTTCTCTCTCTCATATTGAAAAGCAGCAGATAAAAGTTACAAGATATATTTTGTTGGTCTTTTTTTGAAAATAGGTTACAAATTAAGCCCAGCAAGTATAGCAAGTGATTCTGATTCTATTTTGACACACCACAGAATAGTTGAAGCCATGAAGTTTGCATATGGGGAAAGATCACATTTAGGAGATGAAGAATCAGATGAAGTGGCTAAAGTAAGTTATCCACCCTTTGAAATAGTTCAATATAATATGATGAATCCAAAAGCCTGTGAACTGATGCTCTTCTGCCCAAATAATATAATGTAGTTAAATATATTTTTTTTAAATGTGTTTCTTCGTCATGCAAACACTTTCTTTAATTACTGATTGCTCAACTCACCCTATCGTAATTTTACCTAATTAATTTTGTATATTATTATTAAGTTCTTATCCCTTATCTGTGACCGTATATGATTTTGTTGAAATAACATGTACAAATTTACATCTCCACAGTCTAGGTGACCTAAAGACAACCATTTATTGGTACTAAATTTATTGCATATGGTACTCATTAAAAAATATTATAACTCTTCTTTTCTGCCCAAGAATCTCAGTTATACTACTTCTTATAACATTATTTACTATGATGTATATTCATCATCATCATTGTCATCAGGTTGCATGTCCTTTGAAGTACGTTGCATTCACCACAGCCCGTCCGAAATAATCTCTTTCTCTAGCCAGATCTCCCACTTCATCTGTTGTCATGTTCAAGGTCTCCTTGATGTCTTCAAACCACCTTCTTGGTCTGCCCCTGATGCATTGCCCAGGAACCATGCTTTCCATTATTGTTTTTTTTCAGATTGCTTTGTCTTTTGACGTGGCCATAGTATTTTAATTTTCTCTGTAGAATGGCGTTTATACACCAGTTCTTTTTAATGTTTAAATCTTTTAGAATGTCTTCATTATCCAAGGTGTCTTAATGATTTTTATGCAGAATTTTGTTTCGAGTGAATCAATTTTCTTCCTCGCTGTTTGCGAGATTGTCTATGTATATTAGTTTCATTTTTACCCTGAACATTTCAGTCAAGTCTAGATCTAATAACAATATTGAGCTGCATGAATAGTTTTTCTATTTTTCTTGTAACTTCAGGTTAGATGACGCTGAGTGCCTAGTTCTATTGCTGGCATAAGAAAAAATTTAGTTTTTGTCTTTAATTTGAGCAAGTAAAATAATTATAATCATTTTAATTTTTCTCTCAGCCTCCACATAGAGCAAGTCATAGCTCTTCATGATTAATGAGTTGCTGTTAGTTCTTGTAGGTCTCATTGTTTCTTAATCCCATTATTGAGCTTTCCATTGTAATTGTTCTGCGTAGAAATTTCTCTTGGTTTTCCTTGTTTTCTTTTACCAGATGATTTCCACATGAATGCCTGATGGAGAAGTCTATCTTCACTCATTCTCCATGCATGACTGATGTATTTTCAGGACTTTCTTGTGATAAAGCTCCACACATCCTATTTAGATTTGTTCCTTATTGATTTATTTTCAATGTATTCTTTCCAGGTTATGTATAATATTCTTTGGAGACATTTGTTTTTAAATACATTTAATTTCATATTTAAAGTCTGGGTGGATTTCCAGCTTTCACATGTGTATGTTAGCACTGGTATCACACAGGAGCTAAACAATCTAAGTTTTGTACATTTACTGACTACTTTGGATCTCCAGATGTTTGTCACTTTAATTGAAAGCATTTGATGCTAAGGTGATGTGTGCCATGATTTCAGATGCCGTCTCCATCTCTGGACATTTTTCTACCTAGGTAGGTAAAATATGAAATAAATATATGCAATTTTAAATCCAAAAGAGACGAGAAGAAGGTGAGAAAATCCTGAGAGAAATATCTTAAGGAATTACCTAGATGGCTTCAGGAAAAAAAGCAATGATAGTTCTAATCAAACACATCTTTTACAACCAGAGAAGAAGTGTGCCACTAACATACATCATAACAATAACTGAATAAACAATATAATTTGAAAGAGTTGTAATAATGTAATTTGAATAGGCTGTAAATAATATATAATTAAATTGGTTATTGGTTATTGAAGGCCTCGGTATCACTGCAAACGAATTAAAATCCATAATTGCTCAACCGCCCGTGCCAGAGGAATCATCCGAATTACTAACTCATCTACCAAACAAAGAAAGGTAACTGTAGTCTCCATTGTAGCAGTCTCAGCACACGCCAAAAGATATAAGGCGAAACCGCGCAGAAAGTGAACACAGCCAACTAACTGTTCCCTGTCATACAATATCATTATTCATCGTAAACAATCGGGGTATCGAAACATGATCAAAACTGATGAGACACACAGCTCACGGTGTGCACAGAGCACCTAACTCAGTAGCTCCTGCAACAAGCCGGACTTGGAATATGAGGAAACTGCAAGAAGGAACACTTTTCAGACATAGCCTTCAATGGTTCCTGCCGCCTATCCACCATATACCATGAAAGTTCACGTCCTCCCGAAAATGATGATCGTCATATTGAGAACAAAAACATGTATAGCGCTTGATGATGTTAGGACATCGGTCTTGACACCAACCGAACATATAAACACACAGGTAGTCGTCGAATTATCCCCGTCACACATCAAACAACAGACCCTGCGGTTAGCGTACAATGAACGAAACACGGTGCAAATTCCCCAGAGGAAAATCATCGGTCAAATTGACGAATCAATCCATTAATGCGTTTCAGCATGTAAATAACTTGCGTCAAAGAATTCCAACGTCGGCCATTGAACAGCACTCAATGTGACGTAAACCGCATGTCAACACTAGACGGTGAAGGTCGCTTTTACAATACTTGACTTGTCAAAAAGAAACATTGCTGTATGTACTCGGTGGCGCAGATTTGTCCACTTCGTCGGCGCAGATTTTCTAAGTAGAACATCATTTTGATTTCAACACAGTTAATTGCAATCAGAGAGCCGAAAGTATTCAAACCCCAGATGCATTTTCTGCAGCGATCGAGAGAACGTGTCAGCGTTCCACCATTTTGAAACGGAAGTCCTCAAGATAGAGTTATGTGCCTGTACACACGGCTGCCTTTCAAATGATAGGGGGAATTTGCCATATGCTGTCCATTCTTCTGTACGCTTATTTGAAGGTCAGAGGTCGAGGTATGTGGGCGGTATCTCACTATATACGATCCAGCATGTCTATCCAGAACCTGCGTAAAGATTCTAGCCTTTGCACCAGATATGGTCGCAGTGATGACTCCTTCACCAGCCGAATCTGTTAAGCTTCTTGAAGATAAAACTGTCCAGGTCATGCTGTAATTCGTAGCAATGAATGCCGGAAGTATCCGCCTTGAGTACTTCCGTAGTGGGAACGATAGACGAAGGTCCTCAACTATTCCATCAGGTTAGGAACCGATACGACTATCAGTGAAGATGCTGCCATGAAATTGGTACACGTCAAACACGTAGGGCAACAGCGAGCAAGGGCCAGTGCACACAGAGAGCATTCAATCGGATCATCTTTGTGCACACACTTCCTCATCTTTTGTCTTTGCTTTTAGAACGGAATGGCTTCACTGCAGGCGAGGCACTCTATTTATTAATTATAATGATATAATTTGAAAAAGGTTGTAATAGTATGATTTGAATAGGTTGTACAAAAAATGACTTTAAAAGGATGTAAACAATATGACTTGAATAGGTTATAAACTATATGTTTTGAATAGGTTGTCAACAACATGCAAAATCATGCATATGGGGAGGCCACAAGACTGAAAATCAGTGATGACCACACACATGAGATGAGCTTCTACAACCCAAAATACCAGATAATCAATGACCATGGCACTGCTCACATTTCAGTTATTGATGCCCAGGGAAATGCTGTTTCTGTCACTAGTACCATCAACACATAGTAAGTAGAGGTTTCAATTACTGGACAAAAGTAGATGGGGCCAGCTTGAGTGGCCTCATATAACTAACTGTTATGAGTTATGTCATATGTGACAGCAGTTTACTCCAAAGTGCGGGTTTTGGTAATAATTTTTCATGTATAGGCACTGAAATTGTAAATTATAATAGGTTTGAAAGATATTTTGTTAACAGTAATAACAAAGAGATACCAGGTTTATCAATATCAATCAACAAATAACATAAACAATTTTAGAGTTTTCATATTGTGTTTGTTTCTTCTATTTTATTTGCATGACAATTTTGTGTTTTTATGTTTCCACTTATGCTGTGGTTTGTGCACAAATATTATGGTTTTTTGTGTTTCATACTTGCTGGATGACAAGAAAGACGGGAAAGTAATTGTGTAAATATTTCCTGGAGTTCTTTCGTTTCTTCTTCAGTGTACATCCATTAAGTTGGTGTGGATGCATACATTGACAGTTTATGGCAAGACTATCTGCACCTTTTGACCCAGCACATCTATTTTTGGCATGGGTATATTTTTGTTTGAACAATTTTACCTGGGCAACAGCTGCTTTAGTCTACTCTTTTCAATGTAAACTGCCAATGTACACAATCTCATTTGAGTCCTCCTGTTTTTCACTGTTAACTGAGAAGGTTAGATATTGGATCTCACTACCCAAAGATGAGATAAGATAAAGGTAAAATAAAACTCACAGTTGCAAAAGAAAAATTATCTGCTACCTATGATGAGATTCAAACACATGATCTTCTTTTCCAAAAGGATGTCTTACCTCTGGAATGAGCTGAAATGAGTGCATTGACAGATAAACAGTGCATTTGAAATAGACTACACCAAAAGTTGTACTTTTTTGTCCAATTTCTAAGTGTCATCTCTGGTGGGCAAATCAAATTTTAATTTATTTCAGTGCTTACACTCTACTTTTTGAGTATATCATGCTTACATCAGAGTATTCCAAGAAAAGGTGTATTGAATATCTCTATGTTTATTAATTGGGATTTTTGTTACAAAACTGTTAAAATAAAATGTGTTTTATGAACACTAAACACCGTATGGCTGTCTTAGGTGCAAATGTTGCAATCTGGCTGATATTGCTAGGCTTGTCAGCTGAAATTTTTAAAAATTCATATTGTGTGCATGCCTAAGAAATCTGTCTATCTACCTTTCGAGCCATAGACGACCCATAGGGCGTAGACCAAGATACTTCTTCTCTTATCTGAATTTTTGTCCTAGCAGTTTTCAATTCTTTTAAATATATTTTATCAAATCTTGCCATTTATCTCAGTTCTGTGCAAGCAGCTCTATCTCATTGAGGGAGCAGATTCCTGCTGCTCTTGCCTCTCTCATCAATGTTCTTCTCAGTGTATCTCTGGGTCTTCCTCTTTTCCTCTTACCTGTTGTTTCCCACACGAGGGCTTGCTTTGCTATTCGGTTATTATCTCTTCTCATCACATGTCCAACATATGACCATCGTCTTTTCTTGATTACTGAAGATATTAGTGGTTGATTGGCGATTTCTCTAATTTCCTCGTTTGTTTTGAATTCGTTCTACGCTATACCAAGTATTTTCCTTAGACATTTATTTTCGAATGCGTTCAACTTTTTTTCTATATCTCTTGTTGTTTTCCAGCTTTCACACGCATACGTAAGGTGTTGATAGTACATTTGATTTGAATAGTCTAAGTTTTGTGTTTGTGCTGATGAGTTTTGATTTCCACAACTTTTCAAGGCTTCGAAAAGACATTGCTGCTTTAGCTATTCTGATTCTAATTTCTTTGCTTGTATCCCCTTCTCGATCAATGTGACTTTCAAGATAGATAAAGTGATTGATCTCTTCCACTGGTTTGTTTTACATGTATATTTTGTCGTCTGTTGGAATTAAGCTTTTCATGAACTAAGAACTACAACCTAGTAAATAAATGCCAGGGAGAAGATCTAGTAATGTTCATGTGTGTTAGTACTGGCAAACAGTTCACCTAAAAGAAGGTAAACTGAACACAAGCCTAGACAGAGAAGGCTCATTACTTTTGTAAGACAGCTTTTCTAGGAGAGAAACTCTGACTACAAACAAATATTGCCTTGCAAGAAAGTCAAGAGAAGAAACAAGGAAACCAGTCCCAAACAAAGAAGTGCTGAAGATGTTTTACCAAACTGCAAAAAGCAAACACAATGCAGGCAATCTGTTAATAATAAGCAAATGCAAATGCAGCAGAAGACGAAGAAGCTGCAATACCAAAGAGCATGATACCAGTTGCACATGAAATGTTCAAATTTGCAGTACTCAGCATTAGTAACTCAAGAAATCCATGTTTTCATTTCTCTGTTTTACTTTCCTCTGAAACTAAAGTTAATCTTTGACCATAAAATTCTTTTGAATCTGTTTTGACTCATTATTTTATACAAACATTGATTTATGTCAAGAGCTTTTTAATCATCCATGTTATAAGTAGTGAGATTAATATCATAGACTATCTATTCTATTTTAGTTTTGGATCACATGTCAAAGGAAATCGCACAGGCATAATATTCAACAATGAAATGAATGACTTCTCTACACCAGACAAGACCAACTATTATGAATTGCCACCTTCAGAAAGAAACTTTATCAGACCCGGCAAAAGACCAATGTCTTCTATGTGTCCAGCCATAGTAGTTGACAACAAGACAGGAAAGATAAAACTGGTTACAGGAGCAGCAGGAGGTAGTAAGATCACCTCTGCAACAGCTTTGGTATGTGCATTGTACTATCTAAAAGCCTGTAAAATGTCTTTGTTTTAATGCCATTGTTGGAGGTCAAGATGCCTTTTCTTCACAAGAGTTATATTATTGTTGTTGTTAAGATCCTCATTACTGTACTCTGGATGAATCCATAGATGCTCCGATTATCTCCCCTAGAGAAAATCTGAGGAGAATCCTGGCCTACATGCACAAGGCATCCTTATCATCAGTAGGGCTGTATATGGTTTGGGACTAATAGCTGACTATCTGAGCCAGGTAACCAACATAACTGATGCAGATCGTACTTCAATTTCCAGGGTTGCCTCCAGGCTGAGTTTTACCAAGTGATTACAGATCAATCAGGAAAGGAAACCCAGTACTCAACAAATGTAATGCTAAAGACAGATGTCTTGGCCAAAAGACACAGATGAAGTGACTATGCCCATTAATCAGCAACACAATGCTCAGTAAAGATAAAACAAAAGCCCAGTCCTAAATAAATATATTCCATATGTGACAGGGGATTTTATGCAAAAATTAGACTTTACATTGAGATCTGCACACACAAGATTGATGCTGTTATTGTTTGGTGATGGATTATTATTATTATTATCTGATAAGACAGACAGATAAAAACACAACACAATAAGCCTTCATTAATGTTGCAAGAACACCAGACCCAAGGGCAGACCATGAGAAAGATGAAATGATGGAATATTAGAAACACTAGGAAACATATATAACAAGGAGAACTCTACACCCATGGATATAAAAAGAGGAGTAAGACAAGGATGCATCCTATCACCAAGCTTGTTCAATTTATACACTGAGCAAATCTTTAAAAATATCACTGAGATGCCAGGCCTAAACATTAATGGGAAGATAATCAATAACCTAAGATATGCTGATGATACTGTACTACTAGTCAAAAATCCTAAAGATCTACAACAATTGCTTAATGAAATAAATATGACAAGCAAGAAATATGGACTAGATATGAATATCAAAAAGACTAAAACTATGATAATAAACAAAGGAAATTCTCAAGACCTACAATTAAATATCACAGTTGAGGGAATACATCTAGAGACTGTTCAGAACTACAACTACCTGGGACATACTATAACCAGTGATGGAAAATGTACAACTGAAATAAATAAAAGAATAGGTATGGCAAAAAGTAACTTCAATGCCATGAAAAATATACTAACATCAAAACAAATAACAACAGGGCTAAAACTAAGAATAGCAAAATGTTACATCTTCTCAATATTCCTGTATGGTGCAGAAACATGGACATTAGACCAGAAAACAGAACAGAAAATTGAGGCCTTTGAAATGTGGATTTACAGAAGAATAGGTAGAATTGGATGGAAAGAAAAGAAAACAAACGAGGAAGTTTTAGGACGACTAAGGGTGAAAAAAGAACTACTAAACACAATTAGAGCAAGACAAATGAAATTTTTGGGTCATGTTAAAAGACACAACAGTCTAATAAAAGTAATATTAGAGGGGAAAATACAAGGTAAAAGAGGCAGAGGCAGACCAAGACTAACATGGACGAGTAACATCAAAAGATGGACAAGTCAGCCTATGACAATCTGCACCATCAAAGCAAGAGACAGAGTAGAATGGCGCTCCATGGTAGCCAACCTTCGATGCGGAGAAGGCACCCAATGATGATGATGATGAGGAAACATAACACCAATAGAGGTCCAAAAAAATGCAAAAGACTGCAAATTATATCTCACCTCGATGCTAAAAGGCAAATGAGGAAGGAAATAAGAAGATTATTATTATTAATGTCCTTTCAATGTTAGATGATGAAAAGTAATAATTGTTGAGTAAATGCAGAAAAGAAAATGAATTTATTCTTTTTTTTCAAAAGGTGTCCATCTGTAAGTATATATTTATGTATATATTTGGGATGTCCTAGGCAGGCATGTGTTGGTAGGTTGAAAAACACATCATGCTAAGTACAGTTAACTGTTCTCTCATAACAAAGCAGGAGCTTCCAAGTTAATCAACTTGAAGGTGATTCTGCTCTTCATTAAACACTACAATAGATTCTTTCAGTTCACTAATTTAAAGACAGTGTTGGACCACAACAACTGACTTGAATGTAGATATAAGCCTTATTTAAAAAAAAGTAAAGTGTCCCGTCATGCCTAGTGGCATATAGGGAATATGGTGTTAGTGACCATAATTTTTACAGACCTTCGGCACATGATTTTTGGGGTAATGTGGTCAGTATTACGCCCATGCCCCTTTACTTTCCCAGAAAAAATCCAGTACCCATTTAAGGCTGGGTAAACCTGGAAGCCGTTGATCAGTATCGAACCCAACCTCTTGTCCTTAGTAGTCGAGTTCACTAACCACTAAGCTATCATGGCTCCTATATAAGCCTCATAGGCATTATATTTTCATATTTTACATGTTCTATTGTGTCTTTTTGATTGGCCATTGTGACTGTCAGACAGGATGTTCTTCCTCCCTCCTCAGATAAGCTATTACTTTTCCAACTACTATTTTACGTTACCACAAGACAATAATAACCAAATGACAGAAATAGATATAAGGTGTAACAAAGCATGTCAAGTTATAGGCCAAGTATTAACACTATTGGAAAACAAAGCAATAACTACGGAAGCAAAAAGGGCAATTAACAAATCAATTTTTCTACCAACTCTGTGCTACCAGTGCCAGAATTGGACGCTGGACTCTAGAACAATAAGAAAGATAACGATCACCAAAATGAAATGTGTTAGAAGAATGACATGAAACAAGCTTAAGGGACAGAGTAAGAAACACTGACCTGAGAAAGAAACTAAAAATTGAACCAGCCATCGAATACATAAAGAAACAACAGATAAAATAGATAAAAGAGCCACAAACAAATGTAATGAAAACGCCAGAGAAAGCGGAAGACCGAGAAAGAGATGGATAAACAGAATAATAGAGTCACTAGGAGGGATAACACCAGAAGATGTCAACAGAAGAGCAAAGAATTGCAGATTGCATCTCCCCTCGACGCCAACGGCGTAGGAGGAAGGATAGAAGAAAGAAGAAGAGCTATTATTGATCTGAATAAATTGCCATCTCTTTCATTGCTACAGGAAATGTTGTTTGTCCTCTTATGATGAGCCATGCAGCCTGTTTGAAAGTGCTTTACCACCACTTTATATTTTTGTTTTATTTCTACATTAAATACATTGCTCTTTTTAGCCTTCTACATTTATTCTGTTATGTGTAATAGAGTGTTTATATTGATTGTTTTCAGAATATTATTGATGTACTGTGGTTAGGCATGCCACTTCAGGCTTCTATAGATCGTCCGAGATTACATCACCAGCTGTCTCCACCAAGGATTCAGGTGGAAGAAAACTTTCCTGAGGTGAGAATTTGCCATAGTTCAGATTTACAATTATGATGACAAATAATTTAAGCTTACTATTCTATATAAAGGCGTGACACTTTTGTCAGTTGCCTCAAAATTATTCTGTAAAATCATCCTAAAAAGAATAAAGGATTCAATAGATACAGTAATGCGTGAAGAACAGGCTGGGTTTAGAAAAGGGAGAAGCTGTCTTGACCACATTTTCACTCTACGACTTATATTGGAGGAACACATTGAAAAGCAAAAACCTTTTGTACTTAACTTCATCGACTTCAAAAAAGCATTTGATAGTATTCATAGAGATTCTTTGTGGAAAATTCTGAAGCAATATGGCTTACCATCAAAAATCATAAATATTATCAAAGACATGTATGATGGTTACACATGTGCAGTTCGAACAGAGGAAGGACTGAGCGAATGTTTCCCAATAGAAACTGGGGTTAAACAAGGATGTATTTTATCGCCCTTGTTATTTGGAATTGTTATGGACTTCATAATGAAGAAATGCTGCACTGGTAATAAAGGCATCGAATGGATACAAGGAGACCATTTGGAGGACCTGGACTTTGCTGATGACATAGTTCTCATCAGCAATCAGATAAAAACGATGCAGGAAAACACAAATGAACTATCATCAATAGCCAGCAAAATTGGGCTTGAGGTCAATCATGAAAAGACTAAAGTCATGAAAAGTTTAATTCCAACAAGTGACAAAATATACATGGAAAACAAACCAGTAGAAGAGATCGATCACTTCATCTATCTTGGAAGTCACATTGATCGAGAAGGGGATACGAGCAAAGAAATTAGAATCAGACTGGCTAAAGCAGCAATGTCTTTCAGAAGCCTTGAAAAGTTGTGGAAATCAAAACTCATTAGCACAAACACAAAACTTAGGCTATTCAAATCAAATGTACTATCAACCCTTACGTATGCGTGTGAAAGCTGGAAAACAACAAGAGATATAGAAACAAAGTTGAACGCATTCGAAAATAAATGTCTAAGGAAAATACTTGGTATAGAATGGAACGAATTCAAAACAAACGAGGAAATTAGAGAAATCGCCAATCAACCACTAATATCTTCAGTAATAAAGAAAAGACGATGGTCATACGTTGGACATGTGATGAGAAGAGATAATAATCGAATAGCAAAGCAAGCCCTCATATGGGAAACAACAGGTAAAAGAAAAAGAGGAAGACCCAGGGAGACACTGAGAAGAACATTGATGAGAGAGGCAAGAGCAGCAGGAATCGGCTCCCTCAATGAGATAGAACTGCTTGCACAGAACAGAGACAGATGGCGAGATTTGATAAAATATCTTTAAAAGAAAACTGCTAGAACAAAAATTCATATAGGAGAAGGTGTATCTTGGTCTACGCCCTATGGGCCGGTTACGGCTCGAAAGGTCAATAGATAGATAGATTCTATATAAATACTGATGTCTGATTAAGGCTGTTCAGAATACCATGGACAACTAAAAGGAACAATGAGAAAGTCTAGACAGATACTAAAACACAAAGAAAGCTGCAAAACCCTGTCAAAAGAAGACAGTGAACTTTCTTTGGAAATTTAATGAAAAGAGGACAACTGAAAAATATTGTGATAACAAGAAAGATTGAGGTAAAAAAATAAGACAGGGAAGACAAACATAGAAGGTATTAGACAGTTTAATAATGTGACACATGAGGAACTCAACAAAGAAATTGGTAAGAAGTACTGGCAAAGAAGAGAGATGTAAATAAATGATTGCTAATACTTCCAGGGACTCCTGGACCTTTGTGCACACGGCTGCCAGGGAAAAATTGATGAAAATCCAAAATTAAGTTCCTATCTCTAAGGAATTCATCAGAGGTGAAAGCTGACAATGCAAAAAAAAATGGTACAATGAGAATTACTTGAAGGATCTTGATTTTGCAGATGATATAGTGCTCCTAAGCGACAATATCGACAAGATGCAAAAAATCACAGATACTCTAACATTCATGGTGGAAAGAATAGGACTTGAAATCAACAGGGATAAAACAAAAATAATTAAAAATAACTATGTGTTGAAGGTCTATAAAAATTATAGTCACTTACACCATATTCCCTATGTGCCACTGGGCGTGAGGGGCTCCAAAAAAAATAAATAAATACAAAAAAATAACAATATACTAGAGGATAATATTTATCTAAATATTATCCTCTGGTATATTGTTATTTTTTAATGAAAACATCACAGGATTGTGCTGTTCTGAAACAGCATTGCCATGCTACCCTAGAATTGACTTTAATGGGATTACTGTGACCACAAACCACTCTCCATGTGTGTGCCACATATTTACACACCAGAAAGAAATACTGAATATAACAACACCATGTGCCGTCTGTGATATTAATGACCACAGACCAGGAGCCTCCAGTATGATTGATACAACTGTTGCACCAAGCACTTCATCAGCAGAGCCATATCTATGGAATGTTAATCTGACATTGTTCTTGAATGATGTCCAAGTTAATGAGACATCAGAATCGTGTGGCAGCAGCTACAAGAAGGGAGCGGAGAACATCAAGTTCTGCTGCTATAAAGGAGACTTGCCTTGCTATCCAGAATTGCCTTAAATGGAATCACTGTAGTTGAAAACTTCTCCTCTTGTGTAAACTACACATTCACATCTAAGAGTGAATCAGTGAAGGTCACAAAATCATATTCTCTCTGTGGTTTTACTAACTACAGGTCATGTGGCTTCTGTTGGATTGAAAATGACAAATTACCACCACTGTGTGTCTATATGTTTGGAATTGGAGTCATCAATGACGGCCTAACATCATCAAGTGCTATGACGATCATCATTTTCCGGAGGACGTGAACTCCCATGGTATATGGTGGATAGGCGGGTGGAACCATTGAAGGCTATGTCTGAAAAGTGTTCCTTCTTGCAGTTTCCTCATATTCCAAGTCCGGCTTGTTGCAGGAGCTACTGAGTTAAGTGCTCTGTGCACACCGTGAGCTGTGTGTCTCATCCATTTTGATCCTACTTCGATATCCCGCTTGTTTACGATGAATGATGATATCGTATGACAGGGAACAGTTGGCTGTGTTCACTTTCTGCGCGGTTTCGCCTTATGTCTTTTGGCGTGTGCTGAGACTGCTACGATGGGGACTACAGTTACCTTTCTTTGTTTGGGAGATGAGTTGGTAATTCGGATGATTCCACTGGCACGGGCGGTTGAGCAATTATGGATTTTAATTCGTTTGCTGTGATGCCGAGGCCTTCCATAACCAATAACCAATTTATCTAAATAATCAAGCACTGAAAAAAATTGACCACTATGTGTATTAAGGTACTAATTAAGAAAGTGAGACAGAAAAAGGAGATCAGAAGCAGGATAGCAAAAGAGGCAGCAACCTTGACAAAATATGGAAATACAAAAATACTAAGCAGGAAAACTAAACTTAGAATTTTCAATTCAAATATGTTATCAACCCTTACCTGTGCATGTGAAAGCTGGGAAAAAAAACAGATTGAGGAAAAACTGAACACTTTTGAAGACAAATGTCTAAGAAAAATACTCTATACAAAGGAATGAATTCAAGACTAACTAGGGACAATCTAGAGTTCTAGACATAATAAGTCTGTGTCAGCCAACAGTCTATATTCTAAGAAAAATAAAAGAAAGAAAATATCCCAAATGTTTAGGGAATATGATGTTAGCATCCATATTTTTTTTTAAACCTGTGACCAATATTGCATCAGTGCTGTCTTTCTTTGATGAAAATAATCTGGTGCTCATTTAAAGCTGGATAAACCAAGAAGCCATCAATCAAAATTGAATTCAACATTTTGTTTGCAATAAACCAGTTCACTAACAACCTGCTTTACCGTGGCTCCCGCGGCATCTTGCAGTTCATTTTGTTCTTATAGCAATCAAATTACATATTTTTTCTAGATTGATCAACATTTAATATGATTTCTTCTAATTTTTCAGAATATTCTTAGAGGATTAAGAGCTAAAGGCCACACAGAAATCAGTAAACAGGGTAAATCAGTTGTTCAGTCAGCACTGGTTATTCCAAAAGGAATCTTGGCAGTGGCAGACTTTCGCAAAGGGGGAGAACCAAGTGGATACTGACAACATGCAACATATAAGTAACCTGGACATATTTGAGTCTGGGGTGCTGTTATTCTAACAGCGAATAAAATAGATTAGTTCTCAACACAATACATTTTCACTTGACTTTTGACAATATACAAGTACCTAAGAGATTATTTTTGGAAAATTACTATGGTAACAATCTATGGATACAAGGTTGAGCCAGGTATGTGCACATCCAGCAAGCTACTTGGAACCATTAATAAACACACATATCATCATCTAAAGAAAATGACTTAGCATCTATTGTCTTTCCTTATGTATTGTGATGTCAACTCTGACAACAAAAAGAGAGCATATACATTTATTTTATAATATCACGATTTGTAAAAGTCTTTTTGTTAAATTCACATAAGTACAGAGTACATGATATTTTGAAGTGAAAATGTCAAGAGTGTTCCAGTCATTTTATAAGTCTTCTCATCTTGACAGTTATAGACTACATGAAGATAGACAAAACAGAGTACATACCTAGAGGATTGAGATGGCAATATTCTTCATCCTGGAAGATTTAGAATCCACAGATAAAATCAAAATTACTGGCCTATTAGAGTTAGTCAACAGATCATTTTCCCTACAGATTGGACAATCCCATTAAGTGGTCAGGCCCCTTCTTTAACGTGTAACAGACAACCAAAACTGGTTGCGACCATTTTATCCTTCAGAATTTTTCCACTCGATTTATTATAGATTTGACTGTTATTTCTTCTGTAATATTTTGTGAATATCAAAATAGAAGGAGACCTGGAGACAGTTCAGAACTACAACTACCTTGGACATACTATAACCAGTGATGGGAAATGTACAACTGAAATAAACAAAAGAATAGGAATGGCAAAAAGTAATTTTAATGTCATGAGGAACATACTAACATCAAAACAAATAACACCAGGGCTAAAACTATGAATAGCAAAATGTTACATCTTCTCAATATTCCTATATGGTGCAGAAACATGGACATTAGACAAGAAAACAGAACAGAGAATTGAAGCCTTTGAAATGTGGATATATAGAAGAATAGGTAGAATTGGATGGAAGGAAAAGAAAACAAACGATGAAGTCTTGAAACAGCTAAAAATGAAAAGAGAACTACAAAGCACAATTCAAACAAGACAAATGCGATTTTTGGGCCATGTTAAAAGACACAACAGCCTACTAAAAGTAATTCTGGAGGGGAAGATACAAGGTAAAAGAGGCAGAGGATGACCAAGATTAACATGGACGAGTAACATCAAGAGATGGATGAATCAGCCTATGACAACCTGCACCATCAAAGCAAGAGACAGAGCAGAATGGCGCTCCATGGTAGCCAACCTTCGTTGCGGAGAAGGTACTTGATGATGATGATGACTATTTTGTAAAGCAGCAATCAAGATGTAGTTTCCCCACTAGGGTGATAGAATAGAAAAAATGTATAAGGGAAGAAAATAGATCTTACATGACAACAAAACCTAGTCTGACTAGATTTTGAGGAAGTAATTGTAAAGTTGTTTTCTAGTAAATAAGGTAGCTAACTGCTCAGCCAGACTCTTGGCCACGTGTGGAAATGGTCTAAAGGAAAAGGGAGGTAAGAGTGAATACAATAAATCTATCTATCTATTGACCTTTCGAGCCGTAACCGGCCCATAGGGCGTAGACCAAGATACACCTTCTCCTATATGGATTTTTTGTTCTAGCAGTTTTCTTTTAAAGATATTTTATCAAATCTCGCCATCTGTCTCTGTTCTGTGCAAGCAGTTCTATCTCATTGAGGGAGCCGACTCCTGCTGCTCTTGCCTCTCTCATCAATGTTCTTCTCAGTGTCTTCCTCTTTTTCTTTTACCTGTTGTTTCCCATATGAGGGCTTGCTTTGCTATTCGGTTATTATCTCTTCTCATCACATGTCCAACGTATGACCATCGTCTTTTCTTTATTACTGAAGATATTAGTGGTTGATTGGCGATTTCTCTAATTTCCTCATTTGTTTTGAATTCGTTCCATGCTATACCAAGTATTTTCCTTAGACATTTATTTTCGAATGCGTTCAACTTTGTTTCTATATCTCTTGTTGTTTTCCAGCTTTCACACGCATACGTAAGGGTTGATAGTACATTTGATTTGAATAGCCTAAGTTTTGTGTTTGTGCTGATAAGTTTTGATTTCCACAACTTTTCAAGGCTTCTGAAAGACATTGCTGCTTTAGCTATTCTGATTTTAATTTCTTTGCTCGTATCCCCTTCTCGATCAATGTGACTTCCAAGATAGATAAAGTGATCGATCTCTTCTACTGGTTTGTTTTCCATGTATATTTTGTCACCTGTTGGAATTAAACTAGTCATGACTTTAGTCTTTTCATGATTGATCTCAAGCCCAATTTTGCTGGCTATTGATGATAGTTCATTTGTGTTTTCCTGCATCGTTTTTATCTGACTGCTGATGAGAACTATGTCATCAGCAAAGTCGAGGTCCTCCAAATGGTCTCCTTGTATCCATTCGATGCCTTTATTACCAGTGCAGCATTTCTTCATTATGAAGTCCATAACAATTCCAAATAACAAGGGCGATAAAATACATCCTTGTTTAACCCCAGTTTCTATTGGGAAACATTCGCTCAGTCCTTCCTCTGTTCGAACTGCACATGTGTAACCATCATACATGTCTTTGATAATATTTATGATTTTTGATGGTAAACCATATTGCTTCAGAATTTTCCACAAAGAATTTCTATGAATACTATCAAATGCTTTTTTGAAGTCGATGAAGTTAAGTACAAAAGGTTTTTGCTTTTCAATGTGTTCCTCCAATATAAGTCGTAGAGTGAAAATGTGGTCAATACAGCTTCTCCCTTTTCTAAACCCAGCCTGTTCTTCACGCATTACTGTATCTATTGAATCCTGTATTCTATTTAGGATGATTTTGCAGAATAACTTTGAGGCAACTGACAAAAGTGTCACGCCTCTCCAGTTGTTACAATCTCTAAGATTGCCCTTTTTTGGGATCTTAACAATGATTCCTTTTTTCCATTTATGAGGCGTCTTCTCTGTTTTCCAAATGATGTTGAACATTTTTTGGAGATGTATTAGATTATGGCTATCAATTGCCTTGAGGATCTCAATATATACAATAAATAGTTATCTTAAATATTAAGACATTAATGCTGATTATATTTTCTTTATTTGTGAGTTTGGAACAGTGAGAAAACTAGAAAGTCGGTCTTAAAGAGACTTATCAGTGGCGACAGTGATTATGTACTAAGATATACAAAGTTATTTCAGCTTGGGATGTGCAACTAAGAAAAAATGCATGCAGTGTTAACAGACAGACACTGGAACTGTATAAGGTATGTGCTCAGAGGAAACAGAAGAATCAATCACAAGAACTGTCTTGCAGTCCTACCAGAAAGAAGGTTGGAAAAAAAAATGCTGACCAAGGACAAACTGAAAGAGAACAGTAGGAACAGAAATGAATAATCAGATTTTGAACATCTTCAAAATGATGCTCACTGACTATGTAAAATGAGGGGAGCTTATCCGTTGCTCAACAAGATTCCACAAGCAGGCTGCTGACAGCTTTGTCAGCCGGTGTCCAAGGGAAGAAAGATATAAGAATCCTAAGACTGCATTCGTGTTTAATGAAAACTACAAACAGTAGAAAGAAACAAATAGAAGAGAGTTGAGAAAGACATTTAATAATGAGTTACTCAAAGCCTCAGTCTCCAAATATTTTATAATTCCCTGAACAATAAGGCAGCATAATTGGTGACACCTCTTGCAAGCACATAAGATCTGCTAACCAATATGCATCTCTTTGTTGCTTTATCTAAAGTTTAGGCCTGAAAATTGTGTTTATTCTTGCACATTAATTTTAGAGGTAGGGTTCGATCCCAACCAACGGCTTCCGGGTTCACCCAGCATTAAATGGGTACTGGATTTTTTCTGGCAAAGTAAAGCGGCACGGGCGTAATACCGACCACATTACCCCAAAAATTATGTGCTGAAGGTCTGTAATATTTATGGCCACTAACACCATATTCCCTATACGCCACTTGGCGTGACGGGGGCTCTTTACTTTACTTTACTTTACTTTGCACATTATTGTTATTCTTGCATATTACAAATCTGGTACCGCTAGGAAGTATTTAATATTTTAGAGTGTAATATTTATTTCTTGCAGCTTTGATAAGACCAATATTTGAAATTAATAACAAAAGAATTTTCTTCTTCTTTCCTTCCTCATTTACCTTTCAGCGTCGAGGGGAGATATAATTGCGATCTTTTGCTCTTCTGTTCACCGCTGCTGCTGTTATGGTTCCTAGTGCTTCTAATATTCCATCCATCCATCTTTTTCATGGTCGACCATTGGGTCTGGTATTCTGACAACATTTGTTGAAGGTTAGTTGTGTTGTGTTTTGATCTTTCTTCCTTGTCAAACCATTTTATCTGTTGTTTCTTTATATATTCTGTGGCGGTGGCTATTCCTAGCTTTTTTTCTCTTTTCTATATTTCTAATGATGAAGATTGTTTTGTATAGTGCTCGTTTTGCCTCTAGAGTTATTTCCTTGTTGGATAACAGTGGTGCTAACTGTCTAATGATTTGGCAAGCTTTGTTGCATCTTGATTCTATCTATCTCTGCTGTTTGTGAATTAGCGTTCACTAAACTTCCTAGGTATTTTAATTCCTCT
Organism: Megaustenia siamemsis; assembly: GCA_032433765.1. Lineage (NCBI taxonomy): Eukaryota > Metazoa > Mollusca > Gastropoda > Stylommatophora > Ariophantidae > Megaustenia > Megaustenia siamemsis. The sequence goes on along the minus strand of JAVIAB010000139.1, from coordinate 523,357 downwards.
ATTTGTTTTAGTTGCTTGCCTTCTATAGTTATGCAAGAAGAAACTGTTTATTATTTATCATTTTCATGTTTGAGAGTAGTGGCAACAGTTGGAATGCCCCTGTTTTCACTTTAATATCTTATTTTAATTTCTTCATCGAATCTTGGATTCTTTGTGAAAAAGCTACCTGAATTCTAGAACCTGTTTAAGCTTCATACCATTAATATAAATGTTATGTGGGCCTGGTAATTTACTTATCTTTATAGTTTTTATCTTGGAGATATCACTTATTATGTTGTATTTTTTACAAATGTGATTGAGTGCAGTTGTGTGGGGTAGCAGTTTACATTCATTTTCATGCACATTTAATGAACTTTGATCATCTATTTAAAAAAAAGTACTTCACTCACTACATTATATTCTGTTATTTTATATAAATATTGCATAATATGTATGGTGAAATCATGTTGAAATAATAAATAAATTACAGAAATTAATTACTCATAAATTGTACTTTATTTTTCATTTTGAAATTTTTCAGGAAAAATTAAAATTGTTTTTTTTTTTAATGAAGAGCTTCTATAAACACAAATACACTGAACATGAATTCACAAATTTTGCAAAACCACAAACAAATATGTTTCACTTTGTACTATATTATTGTAAGTTTAGCATTAGCAAAATAACAGGAGCATCACACATTTAATCTTCAGTAAAAATATCTTCAAAAGAACTTACACAGAGAAGTTAGCAATAATAATTTATGGATTTCATTTTTGGCTTTGTCTGAAGAAAAGATATGTCAATTATTAACACACATTGATAGCTGCTTGTCAATGGTTGGTTCTATAGTTTAAATCATTTATTTAAAAAGAAAATACTTGACAAGAAGGTCAAATTAGTCTAATTTAAGCTCAATTTTAAAATAAAATTTAAAAGCTTACTTTTTCTAATTTTTGTAAGAAAAATTATTTTTGAATAAAAGGATTTTTAAAATGATTAAATTATAGAATATGTTTTTATATGAGCAATAAATATGGTGCATTCTTCATTTATTTCCTAAGACTTTTCTATTCTATTACTTGTGCATCACTATTGCTGAACAGGTAACATCAAAACAAATTAGAAAGATGCATAAATCAGTGGATGAAAATATAGAATGTGCAATATATATTCAAAGAAGAGATTTAGATGTGAAATATTCAATGTATATCTAACAACAATGTACTTTATATTCTACAAACTAATGATTTAAATAATTACTAACATGTTTAAATCTTTTTATTTTTAATTAAGTTAGTTATTATGAGTTTGATAATTTAAAAACATTGACAAAAAATGCTGGATAGTTTTGTATGAAAGCAGGAAAGGTTATTGCAAAGAAATTGTTAAAAATCCAACAAAACTTGGCACTGACTGTTATCAGTATCCATGATCATCCATGTTAGCCATAAAAATGTGGAAGGTAATGAATATATATCAACTGATAACAACAGATTAATTAGATTGGTCACAACATAAAAAAGAACTTCTTTATTGCTTTTATTTCTATATTTTGGTATGATTATTTATTTTTATTTAGCCTTTTAGTGCTCTTTTAGTTTTGTTGTTACTTTGTAAAGAGTTTAGATATACAACTTAGCATTTTGTAGAAACTTGTGTCAAAAGTTTAAATTAGTGTACCATCAGATTAAGGACATTGTAGATATTTAGAGAAACAACCAGAGAATTACTAAGTAGGCTCTCAAATAGAAAACATCAGATCACAGAAAAAGAGAATGACCTCAAGAAATACTGAAAAGAACTCTAACAAAAGTGGCAAGATTGGCAGGCAAAGACTTACTTTCTATAACTTTTTATCGAACAACTTGCCCAGAATAGAGACAATTGGCAGAAAACTCTACTAGCCCAATGTAACATCTAACAGCACTGGAAGGATCAAGAATCAAGATATTTAGAGCACATGAGACAAGAGAGAGAAGAGAGAATGAAAAATGTGTCTACAATTATAGAGAATGTTTAACCAGCTGCTTGTGGAAATAAAATAACAAACAACAAAACAATTATGTAAACATTAGTCTGCGGGAAAAAAGATGTAAAAGGTAAAATGTAAATGTAAGACTAGTTGGATGTAAAGAATTTGAATTTGTCAGGAGTTGGTTCTTGAAGTAAGTTGAGAGCTGCACTCTACATACATACCACATGGGGGCTCAAGATGTCGAACAGCTCATAAGTAGTCAGTGACTCATAGCTGACTAGTTTTGTAAGGATCAGTGTTTTAGAGCTGACTCAGACACTGCTCCACCAACAGCATCCCTGGAAAAAGATCTTTGTCTAACCAAGTGAGTAAAGACTGAAAAAGGAAGGCATGTAATAAATTTACGGGTTTGATTCTGCTTTGGTCTATATTTTTTTCTGTTGTTGATTATTTGTCAATTTTTCCCAGTGCTATAAATATACCTCTTCCTCTGAATTGATTCACTAATTATCGCCTTGAAAGTTTCCCTCTATAATAATATTCATTTATTATTATTTGTCTCCAGCCTAAACCACTGGAAACTACTAATCGTGCTGTTTCGTCCTAAAAGTTTGTCTGCAACGCAAGTATTCAGCCCTACCCTATCCGGGAGATACTTGTCTTAACAGGAAAAAATACAGATATACTATGTATTTCCGAGCTGTGATCGCAGCCTTATGCTATAGTCATGAGAACACCTGCACGAAAGACATTGCCTACGAAGCTAATTTTTAGTTAGCTGAGTGGCAGTGTTCCCTAGCATTTGGCTTTTCATGGCAAGGTGCTGTGCCACTGAGTACGGGTTCGATCCTGCTTTGTTCCATATTTTTTTCTGTTGTTGATTATTTGTCAATTTTTACAGAGTGCTGTATACATACCTCTTCCTCTGAATTGATTCGCTGTCACAACAAACAGTGGCCATAAGAACTGGAAATCAATTGGGAATGTTTCAACAAATAAAACAGGGTGTTAGGCAAGGTTGTGTGGTGTCACCAAATTTGTTTAATATTTATAGTGAGATTATTTTAAGATCCATAAGGGCCATGCTTGGAATAACAATCGGAGGTCATAATATAAATAATCTAAGGTATGCTGATGATACAGTCTTAATCGCTAAGAGTGAAAATGAGTTACAAGAAATGTTGGACATTATAGTGAAAGAAAGCAAAAAAAAAGGACTCAGCCTTAATAGCAAAAATAGAGGTAATGGTAACAACAAAGAAAAAGACATCACTTCAGTGCAAAATAAAAACAAGTGGAACAATATTAAAACAAGTAAATGAATTTAAATATTTGGAAACTGTTAACCTCAGACGGAAGGGTGTCCGGTTAGCGCAATCGATAGGCGGTTGGCTTACCACGGCAACAGCCGGGGTTCGTACCCTGGCGAGGACACCTGGGTTTTACTAATTCCCTAAAAATTAGTACCTCTGAAGTCAGAGTAAATCTGCCTGCATGGCGAGGGGCATCCTGTAATGGGATAAAACAGACTTTACACGCAAAATTCAGTCCCACAAAATTGAGTGGGTGGGACTTCGTCAGAGGTCAAAGCTGACGAAAGCGAACGAACGAACGAACCTCAGACGGAAGATGTACAAAAGAGGTGAGATGCAGAATGGCTCAGGAAAAAGCAGCTTTCCAAAAAAAAGGAAGATTCTATGCAATCCATTTTTGATGATAGAAACAAGAAAAAGAGTTCTTAAATGTTATGTAGAGCCAGTCTTAGCATATGGATGTGAATCATGGACAATAGGACATCAGACAAGAAAATCACTGGAGTCTGTAGAAATGTGGTTTTACAGAAAAATGTTGAGAATACCATGGACAGCTAAGAAGAGTAATAAAAACGTTCTGAAAGAGGTCAAAGCAAAAAGAGAGCTAATTTCCAATATTAGGAAGAAACAGAAACAATCATCATTTTTTGGCCATGTAATGAGACGAGAACAGCTGGAAGATATTGTAACAACTGGGAAAATTGATGGACGAAGAGACAGAGGGAAGCAAAGAGAAAAGATACCAGACAGCTTAAGAGAATGGCTTGGCAGAAGGTCAACAACAGAAATGATAAAAAACTGTCAAGATCAAAAGTTGTGGAGAGACATGATCACCTATGCCAGCAGACCTAGTACTTGATGATGATGATGTTGGGTGTACTTGGTTGAAAGGTATCACACCTTGTTGGAAACCGAAACCATGAAAAAATCCAATATATCTTTTTGAAGGGTCAGTGAAAAAGAAGAATCACCATCATGTGAATACAAAAGATGAAGCAGAGAAAAGATCTAGAAGAAAATTACAAAAGTGATTGAGAAAATAAGAATAAAGTTCAGGATGATCATGATGGTGATGATATATATTTTTACTTCATCAAATACCCAAAACATTGAAGAGTAAACAGTGCAAACACACATATTAAAGTTACTTGAACAGATACTCTGAATACAGAAAACAAGTTACAACTTTCAACAAAGTTCATTCAAATATTAAAATTATTTGGAAACATAAACAAACATTGAGAGATATTCAAATATTCAACAAAGTACACACAGATTAGATGATAACAATTAATAACATATAGTGCTGCTCAAATATAAACTTCATAATACATGTAAAGTTATGCACAACATTTTGGCTGTAAGTAAAGTAAAGTTGTTGCACAACATATGATATCATAGAGGTGTGAAGTACTTTAACTCTTTCCGTACGTTTCGCCGCACTATGCGCCATGCCTATTTCGGGCAGCGTATGTTTCGCCGCATAGTGTGCCACGCTCAATTTGATTAGTGTGAACGCCATCAAACCATATTCTTTTTACATGTCTTGTATCATCTTGATATTGATGAAATCTAATACCTTGTTCAATTATCTAAACATTCATATATAATATGTTATATGTTAGATAAATATAAATATCTAGATTGATTGACGGAAGATGTACAAAAGAGGTGAGATGCAGAATGGCTCAGGCAAAAGCAGCTTTCCAAAAAATGAGGAAGATACTATGCAATCCATTTTTGACAATAGAAACAAGAAAAAGAGGACATATGGATGCGAATCATGGACAATAGGACAACAGACAAGAAAATCACTGGAGTCTGTAGAAATGCGGTTTTACAGAAGAATGTTGAGAGTACCATGGACAGCTAAAAAGAGTAACAAAGATGTTCTGAGAGAGGTCAAAGCAAAAGAGAGCTAATTTCCAATATTAGGAAGAAACAATCATCATTTTTTGGCCATGTAATGAGAAGAGAACAGCTGGAATATATTGTAACAACTGGAAAAATTGAGGGACGAAAAGATAGAGGAAAGCAAAGAGAAAAAATAACAGACAGCTGAAGAGAATGGCTTGGCAGAAGGTCAACAACAGAAATGATAAATAGCTGCCGAGATCGAAAGTTGTGGAGAGACATGATCACCTACGCCAGTAGGCCCGGTACTTGCTGATGATGATGAGATTGATTCTTAAAACCATGAACAATTTTGTCTCTAAAATCTCTTCCTTAGCGTCGATAAAAAGCTTCCGTACAGAAAGAGTTAAATTCACGGTACTTGGCCACAGCATTTGGAATAATAAGAATCAGTGTTCATTCTTGCCTAGGTTACCCTCCCAAATTTTGTGACCCTGCTACCATATTATATAGCTGGGTTGACTGGGTAGAGTCTGACTAGGATCAAAATAGCAACACTTGTGACTTAATGATAATGCAGTACTAGTAGTAGGAAACTCTTTGTATAGATCTTCACAGCAGGAGGCAATCTGATCATCAGAAATAGACCCTGTTGAGCAAGTGTTTCAGCCCTTTAGCCATTGACACTCTGGGGGTCATGACTCCCAGGCGTTGACCACCTGTTGCATTGCCTCTAAGGCTTACACAGTATGTTCGGCACAAAATAACTACTTAATATACAAAACACTCAAAAATAGTTTAACTAAGGCTTACACAGTATGTTCGGCACAAAATAACTACTTAATATACAAAACACTCAAAAATAGTTTAACTGATGCTTACACATTATGTTCGGCACAAAATAACTATACTTACTATGCAGAACACTCGAAAATAGTTTAACTAACCTGTCTTGGCTTATCCTAGCATGTTGCTGTGCTTCCGGTAGAAATAACATGGCTACTATTGACAACGCACTTTTATAGACCCGTCAGTGTCTGACATTCATGGGAAATCACAAGACATAGAGATTAATGCCTAGTTATCTGGCCTTCATGTTTTTGGGGACTTATTGTTTAAAATGCCGTCACCATAAACACCCGGTTGATGTTCACCTCCGGTTGATTACGTAACTTCTTATCGCTTCGTCTCGGGTCTTCCCAAGTACATTCTCCCTACTCTATTGACCTATGTGGGAGCAATAAGTGGTTGAGATGTAAAATGGTCGCCTGGTCGTCTGGTGTGGACATAATATTATTTCACTGTTGGTCTGTCACGATTCTGCCACAGCCCTTCTCTTTCATTCAGCTGACTCAGCAATAGTTCTCATTGTTCTTGACCGCACCCCCCCCCCCCCCCCCCAATTCCTAGCATCTTTAAGAGGTCGTAGAGAGATGGGGTCGTGAGTCTTCTGGCACTAACCACCACAGAAAACACTCTACTCTGGGAGTCCCTGCTGTCTCAGCTCAGTGGCGAGATCCTTGTACTTGGATTGTTATAATATATGTTGTTCTTCTATCCTAGATTCAAATGGCACTGTGAGCTCTATTAAGATTATGTGGGTCATATTTGATAGTTAGTACTCACTGCATTGTCCATTAATTAACATATTCTTCTTCTTTAGCTTTCAACTCCCTGTGGAGCATAAGTCTTCAACAAACACTTTCCAAGCCATTCTGTTTCTTGCCATTCTTTTAAGATCATTCCATGTCTTCCCCATCATCTTCATCTCTGCTTACATCTTATCTTTTTCAAGAATATTTTGGTCTTCCTCTTTGTCTTTTTCCCTGGGGATTCCAAGTAAGTGGTGTAATACTCTTAGTTGGCTTCCTCAGTGTATCCTATCCAGCACCATTTACTTCTTTGTATCTCTTTATCCACTGGTATTTGACTGGTACTTTTCCATAATTCTATGTTAGTGATTTTGTCCAGACATTTTCAACCTTTTATTATGCACAAGCATCCATTAATGAAGGTCTGTATCTTCATGATTGTCATTTTTGTTGTTCTTCATGTTTCACAGCCATATAATAAGACTGACTTAACATTGGAGTTGAACATTTTTATTTTTGTATTTAACCTAATTTCTTTAGATTTCTATATTTTCCCAAGTGCAATGAATGCATCTCTTGCCTTTGACATCCTTATTTTGGTATCATTCTCTGTTCTGCCCTCTTTATTTATATTACTGCCAAGATATATGTAAGATTGTATGTCTAGTAGAAGTATTTCTCTATTGTTATCTGTTTATTGCCAATTGCATTAATTCTCATAATTTTGGTCTCATCTCTGTTTATTTTCAGTCCCAGCAGTTATGATCTCTCATCAAGTTTGCTCATTTAGTTTTGCATCTGTTGATGATTATGTGATTGAAGAGCTATGTCATCAGCAAAGTCTTAAGTTATTAAATTACTTGGTTAGTGACCAATTAACATATGTTTAAAGAGCAATAGTAAATGTCATCTCAGATAAGTATTTATTGCTAGAATATAAACAAATATATACAGAAACTTCAGTTATTATCAACATGCGGAAGCAGCCATATTCAGAATTTTAAAAATTTTGGATTAATCATTGAGAGCTGTTTAAAAATAGATTACTCTTAAACGTTATTTTATTTGGTAGATACAAAAATATAAATCTGCAGCAAATAGTAAGGAACAGGCAAATAATTGCAGTGATGCAGTAAAGCTGGTAGCAGGAGCAAGTAGTGTGGTGTAACGTGCATTCCTACAAGGGTATGGTGACAGCTTTACAAAAAAGGAACACAACATATACTGATGTTTCAGCCTACATGCGGCCTTCCTCAGAAAACAAGAACAACACAAATGAACAACAAAATAAAAATAAACTCTATACATCTAGATGCTGTCGTCAAGGACGCGTAAGTCATTTAATTTGTAGAAAGCTCACAGTGTTTCCGCGTGCTGCTGAGCAAGTTACTGGAGTTGGCCAGTTTATAACGTGGAACGGGTTCTGGGCCGTGCGACTGAGCAAGTGCACATGAGTCTGGACCATCCAAATCATCGACGTTCAGCGACGTTCATCAAAGACGACGGTAAGTGTAAGTTTTCAGATGCAGCCCAAACTACATCATCGAAGAAGGAAAACATGACGGGGCAAGAGGGGTGGCACTAAACTGTCAAAGTGTGAGAGGCTAGGCCTAAAGTATGTGCGCGTTACTTATTGGAATTGTGGGTCCATTAATCAACGACGGCCCATTCTTGATAAGCTACTGTGCGGCGCCGATATAATGGTTTTGCAAGAAACTCTTCTTTGTGACAGGACAGTAAGTACTCCTGGTTTTCATTGTTTTTACAATAGGCGACACCTTGGGCAGGCCATCCTTGTGCGCAACAATATGGTGGCAGCTGAGGTTGATATGTCTACGTGGAACAATGCAGAATTGCAGGTACATGCAGTTAGGGTGCAGACCCCAGTTCATTTCGTGATTGTTAATGTGTATGCCTGTAATGGGAAGGTGAACACACAACAATGGCAGAATCTCTTCGAGCTCGATGAAGAGAACGTCATTTTCTGCGGAGACTTTAATGCTAGAGGAAACCAGTGGGGTAATGTCATAACCAACAAGCAGGGAGAAGATCTAGAGAACGCACTGGTATCGGCCGATTTAGTGTGCTTGAATGATGGAAGGGCAACAAGAATGGCCACTCGAACAGGGGACTCTGATAGTGTCATAGACCTGGCACTGGTGTCTTCCACCTTTGCACCGGTTTGCAGGTGGAATGCACTGGGGTTCCACGGAAGTGATCACTATCCATGTGTCCTCCTAATTGAGAAAGGCGGAAATATGGGCCAGAGAAGAAAGCTCCACACATTCAACTACGAGAAAACAGACCAGGACGTCATTAGCAAAATCAGACATAGGAAACAGAGCACCCCTCGTAGGAGGCAGGAGAGATGGACGCAGCCACCCTGGTGGAACGTAGATGTCGAGGAAGCTTGGCGGAGCAAGAGACAAACGGTCAAGACATGGTAGAAAGCCAGAAGGTATGGTAGAACACAACCTGAGCTCTTGAAGCGTCTGAAAGTAGAGGTCGACTAAAAAATGATGCACTTTAAACTATGCGCTAAGCAGGCTAAGGATGCCAAATGGGATGACTTCTGTAAAAAAGTGTGCTCAGAAAAATCGCTAGCCACATTCTGGCGCCTTCATCAGTGCATGAATGGCACACCACGACACAGAGGTATACCAGACTTTCAGAGCACAGGCCAGATATGGCACAAATCTGATGAGAGCAAAGGGAAGGCCTTGCTTGCCCGCTACATTGAGCAGACGGACCAAAGAAATGAGGTTGTAAGAATGAGGATACGGGGATCTTTGTCAAATTTGTGTAAGGATGTAGGGCTGGAAGAAGATCTCACAATCACAACCAATACCATTCGCACGACACTTAAAAGGTCACACAACACTGCTCCTGGTCCAGATGGTGTTCTGTATGATGACATAGTGTGATTTAGCTGATGACGACTTGACAACACTGGCCAATGAGTTTAATGCCAGTATTCATAGTGGCCAGATTAAGATGGAGTGGCTACACAGCTACTTACTACCGCTACCGAAGCCAAACAAGGACCATTCTCAGATCAGTGCCTACAGAATCATCACAATGCAGAACACTGCGGGCAAGCTGCTGGAGAAAATAGTTGCCCGTGTCCTCACTTGTCGCCTTGAACAGAAACGCGTATTCCCATCCACACTCGGAGGTTATAGATATAACAAAGAGATATGGCTCAATGCGGCAGTATTTGCCTATGACGTCTTCGAAGGCTTCCACAGATGAGAGGAGACGTGCTGCTGCTATAGATCTGGAGGATGCATACAACAGGGTACCATTTGAATATCTCATGCATATGCTTCTCAAACTGGCGGTGAACCCCTTCCTCATTAGATGGATCGCCGCGGCACTGTTTCAGAGGAAGGTGATACTCAGATGTGGAAGTTGGTCTTCCGAGCCAACATCCATTTGTCCTGGGCTGCCACAAGGCTCACCATTGTCACCATTTCTATTTAACGTGTACACAATAACGATCACGGCCCAACAGCTGGATGGGAGGGGAAGAACTGTGACTTTTGCTGATGATATTCTGGTATAACGACAGGGAAGAGACAGACGGGGAATCGCCTCCACAATGCAAGACGAACTCAATCGCATTTCTTCCTGGTGTGGGGTTTCAGGTGCCTTGGTTAATCCTAATAAAGCATCAGTTTCATGGTTCTCCCTTAACAATCATATCGTTAATACGACCACACTGGTAGTACGAATGGGAGCTGATGAGGTGACCAGAGACAAGTTGATGACATACCTCGGAGTTAAGTTTGATCGCAGCCTGTGTTTTCGGGACCACGTCGACCATGTGATAACAAAATCCCGCAAAGGATTAGCCGCCTTGAAGGTCATGGCAGCTGCCAACATCGAGCAGAGGCTACTTACTCTTCTGTTCCAGGGATTAGTCCTCGCACCAATCGAGTATGCCCTGGCCATTCTTACTGTCAGTACGACTCAAATTGATAGGCTGGAGAAAATACAAAATGAAGCCATGCGCATTATCCTGGGATGTACGAGGGACACTCCCTGTGTAGCAATGAGGTATCTTCTTGACTTTCCAACCATGGATGACAGAATCAAGATCTGGAGAGCACGAGCATACCTGAAGATTAGTACAGATACAGAGCATCCATTGCCCTACGTGCTCAACACAGAGAAAGGTACCAGGCTAAAAAGAGGCAAATCATGGGTGGGCCGAGCAGAAGATGTCATCAAACAGGTCTGTGGGCTTACCAATATCAGCGTTGGTGAGGAGTGGATACCGGTGCCTACGTCATTCAAGGGGACTTTCTCATGTATTGTCACACTTGACAGGAAAAGTAGGGAACAGAACCTGATCGTGGTTAATGCTGAGGTCAACGATCTCATCTGCGATAACACCGTTGAGAAAGATGCAGTCATCTAAACAGACGGATCTGTAAGACGACACGAAAGAAGTGCATGGGCATTTACAGCACGGTCGGCAGGCAGAATAGCCAAGGAAGACAGTGGTGCATACACCATGACCACGAGTAGCATGACAATGGAGGTGATGGCAGTGACCAAGGCATTCAAATGGTTAGAGTCACAAGACTACATCCACGCATGTATACTGAGTGATTCAATGAGCATGATAAAAAAAGTGGAGGCGGGCTTTGTATGCATGCAATGGGTAGAGTCGTTGCAGAAATCCAAAATACGTAAGGTCACCTTTGTCTATGTCCCTGGACATGCAGGAGTACGGGGAAATGAGAGAGCGGACAGGTTGGCTAGCTGCGCTGTCGTTGAGGACGGGCAACTGATGGATCGGGCGGACATCCTCAATGCACTCCGAGATGTGGGAAGAGCACAGGATTTCGACAAACACAGATCAACGTCACTTCTTCGGATGATGGAAATGGGAGTTAATTGGGCCCAGCCAGAAATGAGAAACTTGGTGGCCGTGTAAGAAGACTTATCAACCAACATAGAACTGGAGTCGTCAGTCGCTGGACACTGAGGGAATTGCTGAGGAGGGGATCTGAGCACCTATGGACATGTTCGGAGTGCAATGATGATGACCCGCAAATAACTCAATAACATCTAGATGAGTGGGAACAGATAAATTAAGAAGAAATAAAAAGAGGGATAAGAGATGAAATGAAAGCATTTCATCTCTTATCTGTCTTTTTATTTCTTCTTGATTTACCTGTGCTCATCCTAGATATAGCACAGTTATTTTTATTTTGTTGTTCATTTTTGTTATTCTTGTTTTCTGAGGAAGGCCTCATGTAGGCTGAAACATCAGTATATGTTGTGTTTCTGTTTTTGTAAAGCTGTTACCATACCTTGTAGTAGTGTACGTTACACCATACTACTTGCTCCAGCAAATAGTAAACAGAAATATACAAATCAACTTAAAATAGAACATACAAACACAAATTTTAGATAGTTATTACAAATACAGATAATAAGCATCAGCTTCAAACAGTAAAAAAAAAATGAAGAAATCAAAACTTTGTCATGTCATATAGTAGTATTACGGTAATATGGTATTAATTAATGTCCATATTTTTAAAATAGATCTTTGCAACATTAAGTTTTGGGTAATGTGGTCACACTACAGCAGTCCTGTCGTCTTTTTTCAGAAAAATCTGATACCCATATAAGACTATCTGAACCTGGAATCCATCAATCAGAATTGAATCCAACCTCTTGTCCTTAGAAGTACAGTTCGCTAACCTCTCTACAGAGGCTCACTGAAAAGTACATATGAACACAGAAAATAAATTTTGACTTTTTATAGTACATATGAGCATAATTTATAAATGTTAACTTCAGACAGGCCAAATGAACATAACAAAGTAATTTTGACTTTAACAGCACATTCAATTTTACAAGGGGTGTTCAAAAAGTAATGCACCACATCTGTTTTCTCAGCTAATAATAAACATTGAAGCATGAAGTTTTGTATACTTTAAATATAGCATGTGTTAATTGTGTGCACTAAATTGCATTGCAATCGGCCAAATAATATGACTGCACTAAACCACTGAAATGGAGCATATTAGCAACTTACGTTATAAGCAGTGAATTGTGATAGTATTTCATGTTTTAGTGAAGGAAACTGTTGTAAACATTCACAAGTGCCTTTGAAATCATAAGGAGTACAGTAAGTCACTGGGTTCAGAGAATAAAAAAATCAGAAAGGGAGATACTGAGCTTCTTGATTGGCCACGCTGTGGATACCTGCCACAATCACCAATGCAGAGAGGTTGAAATGCGCTGAGGGCATTATTCATGCTGACAGGCATATCATTACTTGGCCTTAAAGTTGTCACTTATTATTTTTGATTATTTGCCTGGTCCCTACCCCCTTAAAGTTGTCAGTCAGCATTGGTATTACAAATGCAATTATACAAGCTCTCAAATTCTCTAAGGTTTATGCAAGATTGGCTCTACAAAACCTCACAAATGAGCATCGATTGCAAAGAAAAGCAATTTCTTCTGAACTGTTGAAGTGTATCCATAATGATGGAGAGAATTTTTTGGCTAAGATTACTATAGGTCATGAAATATGGGCACATCATTTTGAACCTGAGACAAAAGACAGGCAATGGAGTGGCATCATCCATACTCACCATCAAGAAAGAAATCTGAGATATCTCCTTCAGCTGGAAAGGTCATGGTCACTGTCTTTTGGGACATTGAAGGTGTGATTCTTGTGGATGTTATGACAAGAGGAGAGACAATCAATTCGCAAGTTTACATTAAGACATTGAGAAAACTCAATCAACGTTTTTGCAGAGTTCGGCCACACAGCAGTCCTACTTCTCTTTCACAACAATGTCACACATGTCTGGCAACACAGGAGACAATCACCAGATTGAGTTGGACTTTACTCCCCCATCCACCACTCAGCCCTGATTTAGCACACTTTGATTTCTATCTCTTTGGTCCACTTAAAGATGTCCTCCATGGAACAAGGTTTGAAGATGATGAAGGAGTGATTCATGCAGCGAAGAAATGGCTACATGACAAAGACTGGTACAGGCTAGGAATACATGCACATGTTGCGCGCTGGCATAAAGCTGTAGAAGTGGATGGGAGTATGTTGAATGATCCCGATGTTTACATGACATATCCATATATCATCATCATCATCATCAAGTACAGGGCCTGCTGGCATAGGTGATCATATCTCCCCAGATCTCAGCAGCTATTTATCGTTTCTGTTGTTGACCTTCTGCCAAGCCATTCTCTTCAGCTGTCTGTTATTTTTTCTATTTGCTTCCCTCTATCTCTTCGTCCCTCAATTTTTCCAGTTGTTACAATATATTCCAGTTGTTCTTTTCTCATTACATGGTCAAAAAATGATGATTGTTTCTTCCTAATATTGGAAATTAGCTCTCCTTTTGCTTTCACCTCTCTCAGAACATCTTTATTACTCTTCTTAGCTGTCCATGGTACTCTCAACATTCTTCTGTAAAACCACATTTCTACAGACTCCAGTGATTTTCTTGTCTGTTGTCCTATTGTCCATGATTTGCATCCATATGTTAAGACTGGCTCTACATAACATTTAAGAACTCTTTTTCTTTTTTCTATTGTCAAAAATGGATTACATAGTATCTTCCTCATTTTTTGGAAAGCTGCTTTTGCCTGAGCTATTCTGCATCTCACCTCTTTTGTACATCTTCCGTCTGAGGTTAACAAAGTTTCCAAATATTTAAATTCATTTACCTGTTTTAATATTGTTCCACTTGTCTTTATTTTGCACTGAGGTGATGTTTTTTTCTTTGTTGTTACCATTACCTCTGTCTTTTTGCTATTAAGGCTGAGTCCTTTATTTTTGCTTTCTTTCACTATAATGTCCAACATTCTTGTAACTCATTTTCACTCTTAGCAATTAAGACTGTATCATCAGCATACCTTAGATTATTTATGTTATGACCTCCAATTGTTATTCCAGGCATGCCCCTTATGGATCTTAAAATAATCTCACTATAAATATTAAACAAATCTGTTAACAGCACACAACCTTGTCTAACACCCTGTTTTATTTGTTGAAACATTCCCAATTGGTTTCCAGTTCTTATGGCCGCTGTTTGTTGCCAGTACATGTTCTTTATTATTCTTAGATCTTTGCTGCCAACGTTTATGCTTTCTAAAATTTTGATTATTTCTTGTTGCTTTACTTTGTCAAATGCCTTGGTGTAATCTGTGAAACATAGGTAGATATGTTTTCACCTCTATGGCTTTTTCTACTAAAGATCTTATGATATAAATGGAATTACTTGTTCCTTTATCTCTAACAAAACCACACTGTTCATCGCTAATTTCTGGACTGATTTTGTTTCGCACTCTTCGCATGATGATTCTTAGTAATATCTTAATCATATGACTCATAAGGCTTATTGTGCGATGATCAATGCATTCAATCGCACCCGATTTCTTTGGTAGGGCTATGAATATTGATTTGAGCATGTCGTCTGGTATATATCCACTGTTGTAAATATCATTCAATATTTTTTTAATTATTTCTATTCCAAAATCACCCATGGCTTCAATCTCTTCTTCATATATACCATGTAAAAATGTCATACTTTTTAAATTAGCTTTTCCAGAGAAAACCAATGTGATACATTACATTCTGAATGCACTAAGTAGATTAAATACAATTTTTGCGGCATATTAAAAGACACAGCAACCTACTAAAACTAAACTTGGAAGGGAAAATACAAAGTAAAAGAGACATAAGCAGATTAAGACTAAAATGGACAAGTAAAATAAAAAGATGGACATGTCAGTCTATGAAAACCTGTACTATGAAAGCAAGAGACAGAATGGAAAGGCGCTCCATGGTAGCCAACCTTTGATGCAGAAATAGCACTCAGTGATGATGATGCCAATCATAGATTATACGTAAACTTCAGACAGAACATTAATGCACATGGCGATACTAAAAAAAAAGAGGAAGAAAAGTGGTATGGTGACAGCTTTACGTGGTAATGGACGAAACAACAGATCATTAAATGCACAGATCATTAAAGTTGTCTTCAGTTGGTCAATGAAAATACAGAATCTAAGCAACAAAGATGATTTTAATTCACATGAGATGGTCAGTATCAAGGCTTATAATCAAGTCTCTTTCTCACTCTCTCTCTTCCTTTCTTTTCTCTCTCTCATTATCATTACAACTAACATTCACATTTGATGAAGCATGTAAACACATTAAAACATAGTGTTCACACACATTTAAGTATACAAATTTATTAACATTTCAACATTTACATAAATTTGAATATTTTTGTAGATTTAAATATTTATATAAAAACCTGCACAATTTTACAAGATCGCACATAACTTAAATATGTTTCTTCCTATTACAAATCTGTTGATTTTTCATATAAAGTATGATAACAGAAAAAGAAGTTAAAAAGGCTCAGATTGAATAAACTGCATAAATGTGCATGAACAAATTACGCACCGTAAAATATGTTTTAAAAATTCACATCAGTTTTATTGGGCTGTAGTAGGACTGAAAAGAGGCCGATCCAGAGAGACACTGAGAAGAACATAGAGAGGCAAGAGCAGCAGGAATTGGCTCCCTCAATGGGATAGAGTTGCTTGCACAGAACAGAGACAAATAGCGAGATTTGATAAAATATCTTTAGAAGGATTGAAAACTGCTAGAACAAAAATTTAGATAAGAGAAAGAGTATCTGGGTCTATGCCCTATGGGCCAGCTATGACTCGAAAGTTCAATAGATAGATAGGGCTGATTAAATGTGCAAAAAAATTTGGATCTCAAAAACAAAAGAAATTTTTAGAAAAATTAATTTCATGATTAGTCTGGAGCAGAAAAGATAAACTTGCATTGTTTAAAGAAGTATGACTAATAATATATCTGAAGAGATCCAAAGATAATTAATGTATGCAAGTGAGAGGATGGAGAAGCAGACATGATATTGATCATATAAACCAGAGCAGATAAATGTGAAGAATTCATAAGTCAGATTTTTAAAATGCCTGTTTGATTTTATATTATAAAAAAATATTTTGTTATATATTATTCTAAATCACCAGTTCCACTTTTATTGCAAGTGTAAATCTAATAACTGTGTCTGTTTATCATTTATTCTTGTTAATCTTCCAAGTTATTTGCAATCTTTTTTGGTAAAAATAGCAATATCAGACAAGAGATGTTAATGAAATTATCAATAAAATGTATAAGACAAACATAAAAACAGAGACATATTTTTATTTTAAAATAGATATCACCATTATGAACACTGTTATTAACACTGCATAGAGAACATCAAATTCTTGCTTACAAAATATTTATCCACAGAACTCATACATTTGCTTATATCATTTAAGCAATATGATCTCATTTTAAACTATTTTGAAGTTAATTTATCATGGAATTACGCCTTGCATCTTCAGGGATTTATTTAAATCTGTTATGTCACACACCATGAAGGTCTTATAAAGGAGCAAGAACATTGGAAGTTTGACAAGTTAACATTTTAAAACTTTTTTACACAAAAAAGCTCAGTGATTTAGCTGGAAAATATCTACAGGATTTCAAAATTTTCAAAGACTTGAATAAATTTTACAAACACATGGAAGTAAAATATGTAGTGGAGAAACTAAATATTTGGAAATCATTTATTTAATTTATCTTCTTCTAATTCTATTATTTTCTGTTAGTATCCACTTGGTTCTCCTCCTTTGCGAAAATCTGCAACTGCCAAAATGCCATCTTGAAGAACTAATGCTGACTGAACAACAGATATGCCTTGCATGGGAATTATCTCATGACCTTTAGCTTTCAATCCATTAAGGATTGTCTGCAAAGAGACAATATTTTAAGACTTTCATCATTTTGATATCACATAAATGAAACAATTATACATATTCTGTCCAGAAAAGTTGACCAACAAGTGTCATGAAAAAAAAAAAAAAAGTCATGTGCACAAGAATAAATATGCTAGAGCATTTTTGTATTGCAAAATTATAGTTTCTTTTCTAGTTTAATTTAGTTTAGTCAACAGATCATCTTAATTCTATCTATCTATTGTCCAACCAAGCTGAAGATGGCACATCAAGCAGAACCACAATCTCAAAAATAGAAACCTTGTAGCATGCTAAAATGGCCATATTGCAGAAATCACTGCTTCTAAAATCTAAGGCTCTGTTTCCATAACAATACTTTTTACAATGACAGCTTGTCAAGCCATCGATCAACCTCCTTAGTCGCCTCTTACAACATGCCTGGAAGGTCACAGTGTCACTACTATTCTTTACTTCTCTCATAATGAGGCCCCAGTAACACACAGGTGGATCATCTTAACTGCACAACAGAAAATTCCATAATGTTCAGATACTCTCCTCAGGACATTCTCTGGTAATAAGTAAACTTGGCACTCACTTGTGAAAGCACTGAAGATGGACTCAGCTCAGATGCACAAATTTCACAAGACCAGTGATGACCTTGACCACCCCCCCCCCCCCCCCCCCCAACCACCTTAATTGCCACTAACATTAAGCATGACAGGTGACAGTGGCTAAATCTTTTTTGCCCTTGACCCTTGATCAGGGCTCTGGTAGCCATACCAGCAATTTTTAAAAAGATTTTATGTGCAAAATTGACTGCTGAAAAAAAATAATAAATACAGTACAGAGTAGCTAAACCCTGCAGACTTTTGATTTTCATTCTCTATCCTTTTCAACTTATAAGGAGTGCCCTCAATTGGCAAGGGTTTTTCTTACATTGACTTGTAGGCTTTGCAAGGCAATTTGTAAGAAAAGATAAATCATTTGTGTGATTTTTTGCACCTTTTTCTTACTAAAATAAATGCACACATGAAATATTTTGAAAATAAAATATATGCTGCATTGCAACAACAGCTCTACTTATGTGTATACTTAGCCAATGAAATAATACCAAACCTTTATTTGAAATGTAATATACATGTCAAGACAAACCAAACACATTGCATGGATATACATAACCAATAAAACCATAGTTGTAACTACAGTAATGGTAATTGTTGTATAATGTAACCTTGAAGACATAGTCTGAGGTTGAACAGATCATGCCTCACCAGGAACATAAAAAAATATAGCCCCAACCAGCCAATCTATGTGAAATTCTTCTAAAAGTGGAAGATTAGTAGTGCGGTTGAGAATGATAACTATGTTTGTGCCAGTTTGACACAGTAACACCACTCAAGGTGCCAATCTGATACAGTAACAGCACTCAAGATGCCAATCTGACACAGTAACAGCACTCAAGGTGCCAATCTGACACAGTAATACCACTGAAGTTGCTAATTTGGCATAGTAACAACACTCAAAGTGCCAACAATTACATTAATGTAAATGTGTGGTTATAAATGCAATGAAAGAAAACACACAAGTGTTGACTATGATCATCAATACATATCTCAAGTATTCTTATTTTCATTAGAGTTGGCTATTGAGTTATTTGTGGGTCATCATCATTGCAGTTTGAACATGTCCATAGGTGTCAGATCTTCTCCTAATTTGGCTATTAATATTTGAAATTAAATACATTACATCTTTTCACTTAATAGCTTTATAGTTATTTGAAAAGCACATATACAGCACATATTTTTACCTCTGGGTAGTTATCATCCACCATAACTGCCTTTGGACTTAGTTGATGATGTAATCTGGGGCGGTCAACAGAAGCAGGGAGTGAAATGTTTAACCACAGAACATCAATAATGTTCTGCAGACAGTTTGGATACATATTAGATTGCAAATGTGTTATGATGGCATATGTGATGCAAGTTAAAAAAAAAGAAATAGTTTGAGCTTTATCTGCACATGTTATCTGCACACTTATAAAGATGTACTGTAATAGAACTAATAACTAGAGGTGGGACAGATGCGAATCCTAAGAAGTTCTTGAATCTCTAGCATCTCCCAAATCTTGAATCCTTCATATCTTCTTCTTCTTCTGCTGCTGCATACACGCCTAGATGTCAAGATGAATAAGTTTGAAGAAAGCATTCGACAGCTCAGGGCTGGTGACATCCCCGTACACCTTGTCCCATTATGGTACCAGTGATGGCCACAAGAGTCTTCTCTGTTCATCATATGTTTGGCATGATTGTACCTGATGTTTGGCAGTTATTTTGCTTGTGCCACAGTCATATCCAGGAGCCGCGATAGCTCAGTGGTTAGTGAACTGGGCTACAAAGGACAAGAGATAGGGTTCGATCCCAACCAATGGCTTCCGGGTTCACCCAGCCTTAAATGGGTACTGGATTTTTTCTGGGAAAGTAAAGTGGCATGGGCGTAATACCAACCACATTACCCCAAAAATCATGTGCCGACGGTCTGTAAAGAATATGGTCACTAACACAATATTCTCTATAGGCCACTTGACGTGATGGGGCACTTTACTTACAGTCATATCCATCAGAGGTTCCTATCCTTAGGATGTTGAAAAATTGGTATTTCAATCTGTTGCGGTCTGTACGAAAGCTAAAAATTGTTACTTGTTCTTTTCTGTTGAGCTGGTAGTTGGCATAATTGTTCTGGTGCTCTGTATTCCATTTGTTCCTGACAAAACCTCTTTGATTCCTCATAAGTTGTACTTGTATCTGGCTGCTGTAATTTGCCATCCTCCTTTGCCAACCTGCCAGCCTCATTGTTTCTAGGGATGTTGCAGTGAGATAGAATCCACCGAATAACAGTTCCTTCATCATAATCCTTCATATAAGAATTGGGGGACTGGTTGGTCTCGAGCAAGACGCCGGCCTCAAGACAGAGAGGTTGTGGGTTCAAATCCCAGCTATGCCGTTGAGATTTTTATTTATGATTTCTCTCTGCAGCAACCACCCCTGGTCTCAGCAGTGTGGTCCGGCTTGAAACGTCAATTACTCATCGACGGAAAAAAATATGAGTACCTCCGAAGTCGGAGTTGTCTGCCTGTGTGGCAAGGGAACCCTGTGCACACGGCTGCCAGGGAAAAATGGATTAACATGCAAAACTCAATTCCTAGTCTCTAGGGATTTCGTCAGAGGTAAATGCTGGCGAACGTAAAAAAAAAATATATAAGAATTGATAAAAAAAAGGAAGAAAAAGACTTTAACTTAAAATAAATTTTTTTTTTAAATTTAAGCAAAACATGAATCAGTGTTTAATGGAAAATGAATTAAAGAATACTGTTTTATTTAATATACCCATATTTATTAAGAATATTATGTTGAGTAAATAAAGTGTGTAATTAAAAATTAAAACTCTCGAGTCTTGAGGCTTATTTCCATTTCTTCAGCATAGTTTTCTTTTTACATTTGTATAATAATTCACATTTTTTTAAATAACAAAAGTTCCAATAAAGTGTGAGAAATGCTGAGATTGAGACAAAGAATACAAACCAGATTATGAGACATTAATAGCACTTTTGCAAGCGAGATGCTACGAGAGTTGAGTAAAACTAGTAAGACTGAGCTGTATAATGAGTAGTACTGAGTTGTTCAGTTTGTAAACAACTTGAGTTATGTGAGCAGCATTTATGTACCTCAGCATGATTTTCTTGAAACCTCCAGAACTATCAAAGGTTGGTTTTGAGAATTGTTTTAGAGAGCACAGCACACAGCAGTGAGATTACTATAAAGTTGCTGACGGTTCAGCTAGATGGTGTACTAAAAACAGCGTTTGACCGCTGAACCACCAGATCCAAGTACTATAGAAATTACAACAATAACCATTTTTTGTTAGTGGACACTTCTATTGGATATCAAAAGAATTAAAACTAATCTTTCCAAAATTGTAACACTTTTTTAGTAGATTTTATTTTTTAAATCTCAAATCTTTTTCAAGATTCGCAGGATTTGAGAATTTGAGTGCCTGGTGCCTATTAATAATCAAGGATGAATAATACAAATAATCAAGGATGAATAAAACGAAAAAAAATAATATTTAGCAAATTTATATGAGTTCATCTAGAAACCCCTCTTTTGATAGTTGAGTCAGCAAAAACATGGGAGTAAATGAAAAATAATTATATTTTTTTCACAATAAAACTGTTAAAGTCTAAACCATTCAAAGAAATCAAAAACATAAAATTCAATCATTTAATTATTTCAGCAAAAACAAGATAAACATGTACTATCCATGATCATGTTTGCTAAATAGTCATGACACTTATTATATTAATAAATTCATGGGTCAACTTAACCCTTTAAAGTGTGCCTTCAATTTATGGCCTTTTTCACCTTATTAGACAGTGTAGTAGAGGCTATTGTGTATTTGAAGTTTTGTTTTTATCAAATAGCTTCTCTTTTGGCTAATTCTACTAATGTTTGACAAATACATTCTGTCATAGAATGAACAAGTCATGTCCACTGCTCTACAGGGTTTTCCAACTTTTTTCATGAGTCTTTTCTCTTCCATGTTTTGCCATACTACAGCCTCAAGTAATGTAATGCCATTTTTTATACAGGCTCTCCATGATGTGCGATCTCTTGCCAGATCTTCCCAGTCATTTTCACAGATGGATAAGTCATTCAGAGATGATTTACAAATATCTCTATATCGTAGTTTAGGTCTGTTAATTTGTCTTTTTCCATGTATTAGCTCACCATATAGTCTTTGTTTTGGAATGCGGTTTTCTTTCATTCACTGGACGTGCCCCAGATATCTTAACCTTCGGCTTCTGAGCATTAACATGATTGTTAGGGTCTTACCACATTGCAGGACTGTTAAGTTGGTTAGTTTTTCCTGCCATTTCTTGTGCATTATTCTGTGGAGACATCACATATGGAAGATATTTAGTTCTTTTTCATGATTTGAGTATGTTGTCCAGGTTTCAGATCCATACAACAGTATGCTAAGCAGTGTTAAAAGACTCATAGTATTGCTATTATCTTCAGCTTTACAGCAGCTTCGCATCTCTACGCATCTTGATGTCTTTACCTCTGTTAAAAGACACAGCAGCCTACTAAAAGTAATATTGAAAGAGAAAATACAAGGTAAAAGAGGCAGAGGCAGACCAAGACTAACATGGACGAGTAACATCAAAAGATGGACAAGTCAACCTATGACAATCTGCACCATCAAAGCAAGAGACAGGGTGAAATGGCACTCCATGGTAGCCAACCTTTGATGCGGAGACGGCTCTCAATGATGATGAAGAACAAAAGGAAAACCGAATCACTTAAACAGACAGCTGACTTCATGAGAGAGTCTGGAATCCTACTCTGATTGAGTCTTATCGCAGAGAGAGAGAGAGATAAGGACTACCCTAGGACAGCTGTGCCATAATTTAAAAGAAGTAAAGATTGCAGCTGTCACTGAGCTGGAAAAAAACTAAAGAATTAGAAAATAGACTGGGTACATTTGAAAACAAATGCCTCAGGAAAATACTTAAAAATAAATTGAAAATGGCTGAATATGGAATAGCAGCCAGGTTTTAATGTGCCTATTGGTTACAAGATAGATAGTCAATATGATAGGCAGGATCTTGAGAGTTGAAAATGAGCCAAAAATCCTGAAAAATTAGAAAGGGTCTCATGAGGATGGGTGAGGGGGTGGAAGAGTGATTAAAGAAAAGAGTTAAAAGAGTTTAATGCTTTCAGATGGAAAGTGCCAAAATAGGCTAAGACTTGGTTCTCCAGAGTGAACAAACTGTGGTTGTCAGAGGAGCAAGAGACGATGCCAGTAACATGGAATTCTCAGAGGTATGATGGTTTGGAAATCTGAAATTGGGAAGACCAGAGTGTCAGAATCGTGTTTGAAGTTGTACAGGTGTTCATGGACCCTATATCCCAAATGCTGACCTGTTAGGCCACTATACATTTTATGACAGCATTTGTAGATGGTTGCATAATGAGATTATGAGATACACATGTGAAGTCTTCATGGATATCAAAGGGATCATTCAGAAAGTGGACTTGGCGAGGCTGTAGTATGAAAGGGCATATACTGCATGATCTGTCACAGCATACTGTGTCTTTCGGTCCCTGGCAGGGATTATGGAAGTGGCTCCTAATCAAAATGTCTTGAAGACTTCTTTTGCATGTAAAAGTCACCAATGAAGGTCAGAGAAAAGAATACGAGTGGTAGGATCAGAGTGGAGAATAGGTAGGTGCCATTTCAGGATCTGAAGTGCAACAAAATCTTAATTATGACATCTTAATTATACCATCTTAATTATAACATCTTATACTACCTACCAGAGCTGTTGCTGTTGTGATTTTACTTCCTCCAGCAGCTCCTGTGACTAGTTTTATTTTCCCTGTGTTGGTGTCAACAACAATGGCTGGACACATGGAGGACATAGGCCTCTTGCCAGGTTCAATAAAGTTTGCCGGGGAAGCAGGTAACCCAAATGAGTTTGTCTTGTTTGGTGTAGAGAAGTCATCCATTTCATTGTTGAAAACTATGCCTGTACGATTTCCTTTGACTTGTGATCCAAAACTAAAATTTAAAAAATATACACATTGTGTATTATTAAATGCACATATCTCCAGACTCCATTCAAAAGCTGAGAAATAAATATAAAAATCCACAACCCACAATCTTCAGACTTGGAATAGGATTGTAGATTAAATACCCATTTTTTTGTCTTCTTCTTCAACTTCCCTTCCTCATTTGACTTTCAGCATCAAGGGAAGAAATAATTTATTATCTTTTGCCATTCTGTTGGCGACTGTTGCTGTTATGTTTTCTAGTATTTCATCAATTTATCTTTTCCATAGTCAATCTTTGAGTCTGGTATTCTCACAACATTTATTAAAGCACATTGTGTTGTGTTTTGGTCTTTCTGTTTTATATTGTGACCAAACCATTTTATCTATTATTTTTTTATGTATTCAATGGTGGGGATTACTCCTAGCTTTTTTTTCAGTACTTCATTTCTGATCTTATCTCTCAGACTGTTTACTGTCATTCCTCTAATACATTTCATCTTGGTAGTAGTTATTTTTCTTATTATTCTTGAATCTAGAGTCCAGGTCTGGCATTAGTAGCACAACTTTGGGATGAAAATTATACCCATCTTTAGAATCTGAATGTGGCTGCTACCTTACACTGCAAATACCAAAATTGACCTCAGACTTCAGAACAGATCCTGCAAACTTTTAAACTATGCAGAGATCAAAGTTCAAAAAGCTGGTGGCCACAAGAATAATCTGTAAAAAGACAAACTATGAGCCACAAATGAAGACCTTTGCAATAGAGAAACCCATGAGACTCATGGAATAGACACATTTCATTGTGTAGAATGGCACGCTGTGATTTAAACAGTGAATGTAGAATGAGACGAACTCTAAAAAGTAACACTCTAAAAATGACAGTGTTAAAGTATTATTTTTATTCAAAACTGTAATAAATGATAATAGAGATTTGTGCTCAGAAAAATCGCTAGCCACATTCTGGCGCCTTCATCAGTGCATGAATGGCACACCACGACACAGAGGTATACCAGACTTTCAGAGCACAGACCAGATATGGCACAAATCTGATGAGAGCAAAGGGAAGGCCCTGCTTGCCCGCTACATTGAGCAGACGGACCAAAGAAATGAGGCTGTAAGAATGAGGATACGGGGATCTTTGTCAAATTTGTGTAAGGATGTAGGGCTGGAAGAAGATCTCACAATCACAACCGATACCATTCGCGCGACACTTAAAAGGTCACACAACACTGCTCCTGGTCCAGATGGTGTTCGGTATGATGACATAGGCGATTTAGCTGATGACGACTTGACAACACTGGCCAATGAGTTTAATGCCAGTATTCGGAGTGGCCAGATTAAGGAGGAGTGGCTACACAGCTACTTACTACCGCTACCGAAACCAAACAAGGACCATTCTCAGATCAGTGCCTACAGAATCATCACAATGCAGAACAATGCGGGCAAGCTGCTGGAGAAAATAGTTGCCCGTGTCCTCACTTGTCGCCTTGAACAGAAACGCGTATTCCCATCCACACTCGGAGGTTATAGATATAACAAAGAGACATGGCTCAATGCGGCAGTATTTGCCTATGACGTCTTCGAAGGCTTCCACAGACGAGAGGAGACATGTGCTGCTGCTATAGATCTGGAGGATGCATACAACAGGGTACCATTTGAATATCTCATGCATATGCTTCTCAAACTGGCGGTGAACCCCTTCCTCATAAGATGGATCGCCGCGGCACTGTTTCAGAGGAAGGTGATACTCAGATGTGGAAGCTGGTCTTCCGAGCCAACATCCATTTGTCCTGGGCTGCCACAAGGCTCACCATTGTCACCAGTTCTATTTAATGTGTACACAATAACGATCACGGCCCAACAGCTGGATGGGAGGGGAAGAACTATGACTTTTGCTGATGATATTCTGGTATATCGACAGGGAAGAGACAGACGGGGAATCGCCTCCACAATGCAAGACGAACTCAATCGCATTTCTTCCTGGTGTGGGGTTTCAGGTGCCTTGGTTAATCCTAATAAAGCATCAGTTTCATGGTTCTCCCTTAACAATCATATCGTTAATACGACCACACCGGTAGTACGAATGGGAGCTGATGAGGTGACCAGGGACAAGTTGATGACATACCTCGGAGTTAAGTTTGATCGCAGCCTGTGTTTTCGGGACCACGTCGACCATGTGATAACAAAATCCCGCAAAGGATTAGCCGCCTTGAAGGTCATGGCAGCTGCCAACATCGAGCAGAGGCTACTTACTCTTCTGTTCCAGGGATTAGTCCTCGCACCAATCGAGTATGCCCTGGCCATTCTTACTGTTAGTACGACTCAAATTGATAGGCTGGAGAAAATACAAAATGAAGCCATGCGCATTATCCTGGGATGTACGAGGGACACTCCCTGTGTGGCAATGAGGTATCTTCTTGACTTTCCAACCATGGATGACAGAATCAAGATCTGGAGAGCACGAGCATACCTGAAGATTAGTACAGATACAGAGCATCCATTGCACCACTTGCTCAACACAGAGAAAGGCACCAGGCTAAAAAGAGGCAAATCATGGGTGGGCCGAGCAGAAGATGTCATCAAACAGGTCTGTGGGCTTACCAATCTCAGCGTCGGTGAGGAGTGGATACCGGTGCCTACGTCATTCAAGGGGACTTTCTCATGTATTGTCACACTCGACAGGAAAAGTAGGGAACAGAACCTGGTCGTGGTTAATGCTGAGGTCAACGGTCTCATCAGCGATAACACCGATGAGAAAGATGCAGTCATCTATACAGACGGATCTGTAAGACGACACAAAAGAAGTGCATGGGCATTTACAGCACGTTCGGCAGGCAGAATAGCCAATGAAGACAGTGGTGCATACGCCATGACCACGAGTAGCATGACAATGGAGGTGATGGCAGTGACCAAGGCATTCAAATGGTTAGAGTCACAAGACTACATCCACGCATGTATACTGAGTGATTCGATGAGCATGATAAAAAAAGTGGAGGCGGGCTTTGTACGCATGCAATGGGTAGAGTCGTTGCAGAAATCCAAAATACGTAAGGTCACCTTTGTCTATGTCCCTGGACATGCGGGAGTGCGGGGAAATGAGAGAGCGGATAGGTTGGCTAGCTGCGCTGTCGTTGAGGATGGGCAACCGATGGATCGGGCGGACATCATCAATGCACTCCGAGATGTGGGAAGAGCACGGGACTTCGACAAACACAGATCAACGTCGCTTCTTCGGATGATGGAAATGGGAGTTAAGATGGGCACAGCCAGAAATGAGAAACTTGGTGGCCGTGTAAGAAGACTTATCAACCAACATAGAACTGGAGTCGTCAGTCGCTGGACACTGAGGGAATTGCTGAGGAGGGGATCTGAGCACCTATGGACATGTTCGGAGTGCAATGATGATGACCCGCAAATAACTCAATAACTCAATAGAGATTTGTACATTGAAAGAGTAGTTTGAAAATAAACAAGAAGCCTTTGAAATTGTGATATAACCTATTAATAAATAGGACACATCCCATGGAAAAAACAAAAAACTAATAAACCAGTTTTAGAAAAAAATATATTTAAAAAAAGAGTACAATGAAAAGTACTGAATGTAGCAACAATGTAATACTGTGAGCGTACTCTGGCGCCTTCATCAGTGCATGAATGGCACACCACGACACAGAGGTATACCAGACTTTCAGAGCACAGACCAGATATGGCACAAATCTGATGAGAGCAAAGGGAAGGCCCTGCTTGCCCGCTACATTGAGCAGACGGACCAAAGAAATGAGGCTGTAAGAATGAGGATACGGGGATCTTTGTCAAATTTGTGTAAGGATGTAGGGCTGGAAGAAGATCTCACAATCACAACCGATACCATTCGTGCGACACTTAAAAGGTCACACAACACTGCTCCTGGTCCAGATGGTGTTCGGTATGATGACATAGGCGATTTAGCTGATGACGACTTGACAACACTGGCCAATGAGTTTAATGCCAGTATTCGGAGTGGCCAGATTAAGGAGGAGTGGCTACACAGCTACTTACTACCGCTACCGAAACCAAACAAGGACCATTCTCAGATCAGTGCCTACAGAATCATCACAATGCAGAACAATGCGGGCAAGCTGCTGGAGAAAATAGTTGCCCGTGTCCTCACTTGTCGCCTTGAACAGAAACGCGTATTCCCATCCACACTCGGAGGTTATCGATATAACAAAGAGACATGGCTCAATGCGGCAGTATTTGCCTATGACGTCTTCGAAGGCTTCCACAGACGAGAGGAGACATGTGCTGCTGCTATAGATCTGGAGGATGCATACAACAGGGTACCATTTGAATATCTCATGCATATGCTTCTCAAACTGGCGGTGAACCCCTTCCTCATAAGATGGATCGCCGCGGCACTGTTTCAGAGGAAGGTGATACTCAGATGTGGAAGCTGGTCTTCCGAGCCAACATCCATTTGTCCTGGGCTGCCACAAGGCTCACCATTGTCACCAGTTCTATTTAATGTGTACACAATAACGATCACGGCCCAACAGCTGGATGGGAGGGGAAGAACTATGACTTTTGCTGATGATATTCTGGTATATCGACAGGGAAGAGACAGACGGGGAATCGCCTCCACAATGCAAGACGAACTCAATCGCATTTCTTCCTGGTGTGGGGTTTCAGGTGCCTTGGTTAATCCTAATAAAGCATCAGTTTCATGGTTCTCCCTTAACAATCATATCGTTAATACGACCACACCGGTAGTACGAATGGGAGCTGATGAGGTGACCAGGGACAAGTTGATGACATACCTCGGAGTTAAGTTTGATCACAGCCTGTGTTTTCGGGACCACGTCGACCATGTGATAACAAAATCCCGCAAAGGATTAGCCGCCTTGAAGGTCATGGCAGCTGCCAACATCGAGCAGAGGCTACTTACTCTTCTGTTCCAGGGATTAGTCCTCGCACCAATCGAGTATGCCCTGGCCATTCTTACTGTTAGTACGACTCAAATTGATAGGCTGGAGAAAATACAAAATGAAGCCATGCGCATTATCCTGGGATGTACGAGGGACACTCCCTGTGTGGCAATGAGGTATCTTCTTGACTTTCCAACCATGGATGACAGAATCAAGATCTGGAGAGCACGAGCATACCTGAAGATTAGTACAGATACAGAGCATCCATTGCACCACTTGCTCAACACAGAGAAAGGCACCAGGCTAAAAAGAGGCAAATCATGGGTGGGCCGAGCAGAAGATGTCATCAAACAGGTCTGTGGGCTTACCAATCTCAGCGTTGGTGAGGAGTGGATACCGGTGCCTACGTCATTCAAGGGGACTTTCTCATGTATTGTCACACTCGACAGGAAAAGTAGGGAACAGAACCTGGTCGTGGTTAATGCTGAGGTCAACGGTCTCATCAGCGATAACACCGATGAGAAAGATGCAGTCATCTATACAGACGGATCTGTAAGACGACACAAAAGAAGTGCATGGGCATTTACAGCACGTTCGGCAGGCAGAATAGCCAATGAAGACAGTGGTGCATACGCCATGACCACGAGTAGCATGACAATGGAGGTGATGGCAGTGACCAAGGCATTCAAATGGTTAGAGTCACAAGACTACATCCACGCATGTATACTGAGTGATTCGATGAGCATGATAAAAAAAGTGGAGGCGGGCTTTGTACGCATGCAATGGGTAGAGTCGTTGCAGAAATCCAAAATACGTAAGGTCACCTTTGTCTATGTCCCTGGACATGCGGGAGTGCGGGGAAATGAGAGAGCGGATAGGTTGGCTAGCTGCGCTGTCGTTGAGGATGGGCAACCGATGGATCGGGCGGACATCATCAATGCACTCCGAGATGTGGGAAGAGCACGGGACTTCGACAAACACAGATCAACGTCGCTTCTTCGGATGATGGAAATGGGAGTTAAGATGGGCACAGCCAGAAATGAGAAACTTGGTGGCCGTGTAAGAAGACTTATCAACCAACATAGAACTGGAGTCGTCAGTCGCTGGACACTGAGGGAATTGCTGAGGAGGGGATCTGAGCACCTATGGACATGTTCGGAGTGCAATGATGATGACCCGCAAATAACTCAATAACTCAATAGAGATTTGTACATTGAAAGAGTAGTTTGAAAATAAACAAGAAGCCTTTGAAATTGTGATATAACCTATTAATAAATAGGACACATCCCATGGAAAAAACAAAAAACTAATAAACCAGTTTTAGAAAAAAATATATTTAAAAAAAGAGTACAATGAAAAGTACTGAATGTAGCAACAATGTAATACTGTGAGCGTACAAGAGACATGACACCATGCTGAAGATGAAACTTGATAATGGCAAGGTATAAGGCAAAATTAGAAAGTGATGAACAAATTGCAGTCTAACAAGAGGATTGTGCAAGTTACATTTTTGAGGCCGAAACCCCTCAAAGCCACATCAGAATTGGCCATTCAAAATAAAAGTAACATGCAAAAAAAATGGTGATATTGATGAATACATTGTCAGACCAACAATAAGCCTAATGAGCCAGGTAACCAAAATTTTACTAAAAGTTATACAAGGAAAGATTCAGAATAAAATTAATAATGAACTAGATGAGCAGCAATTCGGATTCAAGAAAAACAGTGGGGCAAAAGAAGCCATATTCAGCATGAGGACATTGATTGAAAAGTACATAGAAGTAAACAAACCAATATATGCCTGCTTCATAGACTACACCAAAGCATTTGATAGAATACACCATGAGCAACTTATAGACTGCCTAAAAGATATAAATCTGGATGACACAGACATACGACTGATATGTAATTTGTATTGGGAGCAAACAGCAATAATAAAATATAACAAGGAGAACTCTACACCCATGGATATAAAAAGATGAGTAAGACAAGGATGCATCCTATCACCAAGCTTGTTCAATTTATACACTGAGCAAATCTTTAAAAACATCAATGAGATGCCAGGCATTAACATTAATGGGAAGATAATCAATAACCTAAGATATGCTGATGATACTGTTCTACTAGCAGAAAATCCTAAAGATCTACAACAATTACTTAATGTAATAAACATGACAAGTAAAAAATATGAACTAGATATGAATATAAAAAAGACTAAAACTATGATCATAAACAAAGAAAATTCTCGAGACCTACAATTAAATATCAAAGTTGAAGGAATACATCTAGAGACAGTCCAGAGCTACAACTACCTGGGACATACTATAACCAGTGATGGAAAATGTACAACTGAAATAAATAAAAGAATAGGAATGGCAAAAAGTAATTTTAATGCCATGAAAAATATCTATCTATTGACCTTTCGAGCCGTAACCGGCCCATAGGGCGTAGACCAAGATACACCTTCTCCTATATGAATTTTTGTTCTAGCAGTTTTCTTTTAAAGATATTTTATCAAATCTCGCCATCTGTCTCTGTTCTGTGCAAGCAGTTCTATCTCATTGAGGGAGCCGATTCCTGCTGCTCTTGCCTCTCTCATCAATGTTCTTCTCAGTGTCTCCCTGGGTCTTCCTCTTTTTCTTTTACCTGTTGTTTCCCATATGAGGGCTTGCTTTGCTATTCGATTATTATCTCTTCTCATCACATGTCCAACGTATGACCATCGTCTTTTCTTTATTACTGAAGATATTAGTGGTTGATTGACGATTTCTCTAATTTCCTCGTTTGTTTTGAATTCGTTCCATTCTATACCAAGTATTTTCCTTAGACATTTATTTTCGAATGCGTTCAACTTTGTTTCTATATCTCTTGTTGTTTTCCAGCTTTCACACGCATACGTAAGGGTTGATAGTACATTTGATTTGAATAGCCTAAGTTTTGTGTTTGTGCTAATGAGTTTTGATTTCCACAACTTTTCAAGGCTTCTGAAAGACATTGCTGCTTTAGCCAGTCTGATTCTAATTTCTTTGCTCGTATCCCCTTCTCGATCAATGTGACTTCCAAGATAGATGAAGTGATCGATCTCTTCTACTGGTTTGTTTTCCATGTATATTTTGTCACTTGTTGGAATTAAACTTTTCATGACTTTAGTCTTTTCATGATTGACCTCAAGCCCAATTTTGCTGGCTATTGATGATAGTTCATTTGTGTTTTCCTGCATCGTTTTTATCTGATTGCTGATGAGAACTATGTCATCAGCAAAGTCCAGGTCCTCCAAATGGTCTCCATGAAAAATATACTAACATCAAAACAAATAACACCAGGGCTGAAACTAAGAATAGCAAAATTTTACATCTTCTTATTATTCCTGTATGGTGCAGAAACATGGACATTAGACAAGAAAACAGAACAGAAAATTGAAGCCTTTGAAATGTGGATTTATAGAAGAATAGGTAGAATTGGATGGAAAGAAAAGATAACAAACGAAGAATTTTTAAAACAACTAAAATTGAAAAAAGAACTACTAAACACAATTAGAGGGGTTAAGGCAAAGAAATGCAAATGAATGCATAAAAATGTGAAGCTGCAGTAAAGCTGAATGTGAGGAAAAATAAAAAAATAGAAAAAAATTGTATGTTAGAAGCTTTACGTGATTAGTGGACGACACAGACTAAACTTTTGCTGAAGGCCTATTGGGCCGAAACGTCGTTTAATCTGTGTCGTCCACTAATCACGTAAAGCTTCTAACATACAATTTTTTTCTATTTTTTAATTTTTCCTCACATTCAGCTTTACTGCAGCTTCACATTTGTATGCATTCATTTGCATTTCTTTGCCTTAACCCCTTACTGGTACAATACCGCTGCCACTTAATGTTTGTATTTCGTCCTAAGTATTTACTTTAGTATTTATATCTTAGTTTAGACTACTTACATATCTGTGTGTGTATGTTTTTGGTTTGTTCCTGCTGAAGGTCTATTGGGCCGAAACGTCGTTTAATCTGTGTCATCCACTAATCACGTAAAGCTTCTAACATACCATTTTTTTCTATTTTTTAAACACAATTAGAGCAAGACAAATGACATTTTTTGGTCATGTTAAAAGACACAACAGTCTAATAAAAGTAATATTAGAAGGGAAAATACAAGGTAAAAGAGGCAGAGGCACACCAAGACTAACATGGACGAGTAACATCAAAAGATTGACAAGTCAGCCTACGGCAATCTGCACCATCAAAGCAAGAGACAGAGTGGAATGGCGCTCCATGGTAGCCAACCTTCGATGTGGAGAGGGCACTCGATGATGATGATGATTGTCAGACCTACAGCGTTGAAAACCCCCAGGAATAATGAGCTAGATAACATGAGGACAATTAGATTTTTAGGGCATGTTAAAAGATACAGCAGCCTACTAAAAGTAATCTTGGAAGGGAAAAAGAGGCGGAGGCAGACCATGACTAACATGGACGAGTAACATCAAAAGATGGACAAGTCAGCCTATGACAACCTGCACTATCAAAGCCAAAGACAGAGCAGAATGGTACTCCATGGTAGCCAACCTTCGATGCAGAGACGGCCATGAATAATGATGATAAACATGAGGACAACCCTAGGACAGCTGTGCCATAATTTTCAGAAACTAAAGGATCCAGTTGTCACTGAGCTGGAATACAACTAAAGAAAGAGGAAATAGATTGGACTCATTTGAAAGCATTGTCTCAAGAAAATACTTTGTATACCATAGAATGAATTCAAGATTAGTACACAAATAAATGAAATGACAAAGCATCCAACAATTTCATCTATAATCAAGAGAAGAAGGTGGTATGTCATATGTTGGCCAATTTTGTGAGAAGTGACAACAAGAGAACTTTGGAGGTTTGCTGTACCCATCAAATTTTGGTAAGATGTCTATATCTACAATAGTCTTTCCAATCATTTCTATAAAATGACTCATTTGATTCTTACTTGTTGCTAGAGTTCACAATATACTGGACATACCCACAGATACTCAGACACCTTCAATAGATGATGAAGTGTGCTCACAGGTACTCAGTCACCTTTAATAGATGATGAAGTGTGTCCACCAGTAAGTACTCAGACACCTTCAATAGATGATGAAGTGTGTCCACCAGTACTAGGACACCTTCAATACATGATGAAGTGTGCTCACATGTACACAGACACCTTCAATAGATGATGAAGTGTGCTCACAGGTACTCAGTCACCTTCAATAGATGATGAAGTGTGTCCACCAGTACTCAGACACCTTCAATAGATGATGAAGTGTGCTCACATGTACTCAGACACCTTCAATAGATGATGAAGTGTGCTCACAGGTACTCAGTCACCTTCAATAGATGATGAAGTGTGTCCACCAGTACTCAGACACCTTCAATAGATGATGAAGTGTGTCCACCAGTACTCAGACACCTTCAATAGATGATGAAGTGTGTCCACCAGTACTAGGACACCTTCAATAGATGATGAAGTGTGCTCACATGTACACAGACATCTTCAATAGATGATGAAGTGTGCTCACAGGTACTCAGTCACCTTCAATAGATGATGAAGTGTGTCCACCAGTACTCAGACACCTTCAATAGATGATGAAGTGTGTCCACCAGTACTCAGACACCTTCAATAGATGATGAAGTGTGCTCACATGTACTCAGACACCTTCAATAGATGATGAAGTGTGCTCACAGGTACTCAGTCACCTTCAATAGATGATGAAGTGTGTCCACCAGTACTCAGACACCTTCAATAGATGATGAAGTGTGTCCACCAGTACTCAGACACCTTCAATAGATGATGAAGTGTGTCCACCAGTACTCAGACACCTTCAATAGATGATGAAGTGTGCACACATGTACTCAGACACCTTCAATAGATGATGAAGTGTGCTCACAGGTACTCAGTCACCTTCAATAGATGATGAAGTGTGTCCACCAGTACTCAGACACCTTCAATAGATGATGAAGTGTGTCCACCAGTACTCAGACACCTTCAATAGATGATGAAGTGTGCTCACATGTACTCAGACACCTTCAATAGATGATGAAGTGTGCTCACAGGTACTCAGTCACCTTCAATAGATGATGAAGTGTGTCCACCAGTACTCAGACACCTTCAATAGATGATGAAGTGTGCTCACAGGTACTCAGTCACCTTTAATAGATGATGAAGTGTGTCCACCAGTAAGTACTCAGACACCTTCAATAGATGATGAAGTGTGTCCACCAGTAAGTACTAGGACACCTTCAATACATGATGAAGTGTGCTCACATGTACACAGACACCTTCAATAGATGATGAAGTGTGCTCACAGGTACTCAGTCACCTTCAATAGATGATGAAGTGTGTCCACCAGTACTCAGACACCTTCAATAGATGATGAAGTGTGTCCACCAGTACTCAGACACCTTCAATAGATGATGAAGTGTGCTCACATGTACTCAGACACCTTCAATAGATGATGAAGTGTGCTCACAGGTACTCAGTCACCTTCAATAGATGATGAAGTGTGTCCACCAGTACTCAGACACCTTCAATAGATGATGAAGTGTGTCCACCAGTACTCAGACACCTTCAATAGATGATGAAGTGTGTCCACCAGTACTAGGACACCTTCAATAGATGATGAAGTGTGCTCACATGTACACAGACATCTTCAATAGATGATGAAGTGTGCTCACAGGTACTCAGTCACCTTCAATAGATGATGAAGTGTGTCCACCAGTACTCAGACACCTTCAATAGATGATGAAGTGTGTCCACCAGTACTCAGACACCTTCAATAGATGATGAAGTGTGCTCACATGTACTCAGACACCTTCAATAGATGATGAAGTGTGCTCACAGGTACTCAGTCACCTTCAATAGATGATGAAGTGTGTCCACCAGTACTCAGACACCTTCAATAGATGATGAAGTGTGTCCACCAGTACTCAGACACCTTCAATAGATGATGAAGTGTGTCCACCAGTACTCAGACACCTTCAATAGATGATGAAGTGTGCACACATGTACTCAGACACCTTCAATAGATGATGAAGTGTGCTCACAGGTACTCAGTCACCTTCAATAGATGATGAAGTGTGTCCACCAGTACTCAGACACCTTCAATAGATGATGAAGTGTGTCCACCAGTACTAGGACACCTTCAATAGATGATGAAGTGTGCTCACATGTACACAGACACCTTCAATAGATGATGAAGTGTGCTCACAGGTACTCAGTCACCTTCAATAGATGATGAAGTGTGTCCACCAGTACTCAGACACCTTCAATAGATGATGAAGTGTGTCCACCAGTACTCAGACACCTTCAATAGATGATGAAGTGTGCTCACATGTACTCAGACACCTTCAATAGATGATGAAGTGTGCTCACAGGTACTCAGTCACCTTCAATAGATGATGAAGTGTGTCCACCAGTACTCAGACGCCTTCAATAGATGATGAAGTGTGTCCACCAGTACTCAGACACCTTCAATAGATGATGAAGTGTGTCCACCAGTACTCAGACACCTTCAATAGATGATGAAGTGTGCGCACAGGTACTCAGTCACCTTCAATAGATGATGAAGTGTGCCCACAGGTACTCAGACACCTTCAACAGATGATGAAGTGTGTCCACAAGTCACCTTCAATAGATGATGAAGTGTGTGTGTGCACTGATGACTCCAGTGGCTCACTAGTTGTGTACATGCCAGCTTGTTCTTGCAGGTTGTCATCTCAACTTATATAACATTTTAGGTTGTTGTATCATAGGATTTCGCCCTAGTGCACCTCTGTCATCTTGACCATAAATGCATCCAACTCCAGCTTTCAGTTATTTAATTTCTTCTTGACCTGGACAGTAAATCCAAAAGAATTTTTCTTCGAAGAAGAATCTTCAGTTTTTAGACTTCTACATATATATAGCGTCTACTTATGCCAGTGACATCATTTCTGGACCGTTCACAGCATTTACTGCATGTCCTGCAAAGTAATTATCCCATTCAAATGTGTTATTGAAACAAAATTAAGAGAGCATTAACTGCTCCTATCTCCACTTTTAAGTTAGAGATTGTTGCAAAAAAGCTCTACTCTGCAATCAGCAATGGTTCTGCTCTTGAAGTACAAGACATTTTCATTTTTAGTCAAATAAGTATCATTAAAAAAATACTAATTTGATAAAAATGTATTTAAAAGACTTGTGTTATTGCAATTAAACAATTTTGGTACAACTGTTTTACTTGAGGTTTACATTCATGTTTACAAACATAAATTAATTACTGATCTAAGGAATCAAATAATCTGCTCCCAAGACATAAGTATTTAGTTTTTCCTATTGTATGATGCAAAGAATACAACTGATAGTTCCTATTGATTGCTGGTATATATATATATATATATATATATATATATATATATATATATATATATATATATATATCTAATCCAACCTCTCAGTCTCATCATTTTACTTGTACCAAGCTTGACTTCAAATTCTAAGAATCTTATATCTGTACCTCCATCAATCACTATGCAGCTCATCAAACAAGGCCATAAAGAGATTCAAAATAATTGTCCTATCAGGCTCTAAAATAAAAAAAATATGGGTGTCCTTGGAACAAGCCTTTATTTTCAATTTGAAATCAATGATTCCTTGATGTTTTTTTTTTTGTCTGGTCTACTCCAGCATATTTTTTATTATCTTCAAATATACCTGGAAACTGGATTCTCTCTTCAGGTCCATTTAAAAGGCAATCTGGGGTGGCGATATTTTACTGACTCTTATTATGATATTTTTCTTATTGTACACCTGTTCTTAGCTTAGCAATAACACGAGATTCAGAAACAATCACAAGAACTGTCAAGCAGTGGACTGCAAATGAAAGTGAAAAAGAGGCAGACCAAGAACAATAATGGAAACAGAGATGAACATTATTGGTTGTACCATGCGAGGATATAGATACAGACTATGCAAAATGACAGAATTTAGTTATTGTCCTACAAGACAGTCCACAAAACACAATGGCTGCTTACGGCTTTGCCAATCTGTTGTCGATGAAAAGAAAAATAATACTGTTGTTACTGAGCTAAAAACCCCTGTGAAAACACAAACAGTTGCAAGTCAAAGACAATGCCTACTAAGTGTTGATGGTACTGGTAACAGAGACAGCATTTCCTTCTGCATCAATGACTGAAATGTGGGCAGTGCCTTGATCATCGCTCATCTGATATGTTGGTTTGTAGTAGTTGATATCTTGGGTAAAAGAGTCATTGATTTTCTTTCTTGTGTCTTCCCCAAACTCCAGAGACAGCATATTGGTAACATCCTATGAATAACAAGCAAATAACGGTAATACAGCTGTATGTTACTGTTTTATAATTACTGCTAAAATTATATAATTCTACTAATGACAAGGCTTGTTATAAATCTCTATTCTGAGAATAGCATTACATTCTCAGTGATACCTGCTAATTTTGCCTCCCTTGTCAGTGTTCTTTTCAATGTCTCTAACAGTCAGTCTCTATTTTTCTCTGATTACTTCATTTTATCATGACTGACATATGTCCACCTTCTCTTCCTTATTATCAATGACGCTGTCAGATTATTTCTCTTATTTCTGCATTAGTCTTGCATTTATTTCATTGCATACAAAGCATTTTCATGTCTGTTAAAAATAAAAATTAATTAATTAATTAATATATAGTTTAAGAAAAAGTAAACACAAATGCTACAGGAACGCATGCATTAAAAAAAACTTGAAAAAATCCACAAGCAACAACACATCATCGAAATAAAACTGGTTCAAATTGCCTTTTTTTCGTTCAATGTTTGTTTTCATTCACCAGCTTTATACCTCTAGCAAAATCACAGGGGACTAAAATTTGTGTGAATATCACTTTTTACTTTTTTTCACACTGATGGCCATGTGCTCAAGTGTCCCCCACCACACAAGCAGATATTCTCTGACTTCTGAGGTACTCTAATTTTTTTTTTTATTGCCGAGAGTTTTGACGTTTTGGGTAGATTTTTTCCCATCAATTTTGCTCCCGGAAGTGGCCATTTTTGGTCTACTCTTAACATTTTTCAACTACCATGGGTTCTCTAACGTGCGCAGAATGTTCATTGGTCCTCCTGTTTTAAGCCATAATCTAACATTAATAGACATAGAATCCCACTACACAGAGACCAGGGGAGGGTAAAGTCATGAAGAAACCTTGGATTCAATTTTTAACATAAAAGTATCACTGCCTGTGGTAGGAATTGAACCTGGGACCTTTCTGTCATGAGGCCGATGTCTTACTTCTAGACCACCCAGTCCCATTTTGTTCAATGTTTTTTCTGTTTATAAATTATTTTTGTGCTGCTCAAATATCAATAATTCCTAAGCAATGCTTGCTCTAAGTAATCAAAGTCAAAGTTTATGAATCTGCATGTGTTCTATAGCTGTCAACTGATGTTTGTTCTACTTTGGGAATGAGTTGGGACATAGTGTAATGTGACAGCTCAACATAGAGAGGATAATACAAAACATACATAAAGCCTTCCTCAGAAAAAACAATAAAAATAGACAACAACACAGGAGAAGTGTAATAGATTCTACTAATAAAACTCTATTGTATGTTTATGATTGTAGAGGGAGCTTGACAACAACTTATTTACTTTTTTAATGAGTCCTTGACATTTAAGCAAGTATGAGTTATAGTATTTTTTTTTAATTGTTACAGTTTAGACAGTTTGGTAGCAGTTGTTATATGTATTAATGTGTTAATATCTAATTTGATATTTATGAACTTAGATCAGGCAGCAGTATTGCTATGCTAATGCCTTTCGAGCCGTAGCCGGCCCATAGGGCGTAGACCAAGATACTCCTCTTATCTGAATTTTTGTTCTATCAGTTTTTAATTCTTTTAAAGATATTTTATCAAATCTCGCCATTTGTCTCTGTTCAGTGCAAGCAGCTCTATCTCATTGAGGGAGCCAATTCTTAGATCAGGCAGCAGTATTACTGGATTTAAATTGCATTCATTAGGACAAGGCTCACAGTGTTTTTCTGGATCTAGTTCACAGAACCTGAGCTTAAGTATTAATTTCTAATTCATTATTCATATGTTAAAGGGCAAACATATTAGGGTGAACAACTTTACTAGAGTTTTTTACTTTCAAAATTTTACTTTTTAGAGAAGACAAAATATTTTATTGCATATGTTTTGAGTATAGGAAACATGATGAAGATTAAAAGCATAACAGAAGTAAACATGGAAATGTCACAAATAAATGCCTTTTCAGATAATAACATCATCAATTAGTTCTCCTGTGTAGAGTGTCTCTCTTTTGACAATCAGGTTGAACATTTGTTCTGCCTGGATTGTCTCAGTAAGTGTTGTATTTAGATGCCCTTGATGTCTTCGGCCAACCATCTTCTTCTTCACCCCTTTATCACTTTCCAAGAACTGTACCCTCCATTATTAGTCTTTAAGGCAATTACGACATTTGATATGGCAAAAATATGAGTTTTATTTGTTTTAATGAAATTCACCAGCCAATTTTAATAAATTATCTGTTCTTTTAAGATGTTTATGATGGTTCTGTTATCTCTTCACAATATTTGGAGAGTTCTATAACATTTCATCACAAGTGATGACAATAAAAAATTGAGTATCTAGTTTTTTCATCTGTAAGTTACAACAGGCAAAATACATAGCATGTATAACCTCTGTTTGATAAAACTGTTGATGTTTTGTAATAGATGTTTCTTCTTCTACCTTTTTAGCTCCCAGTGGAGCATAGATCTTCAACAAACACTTTCCAAGTCGTTCTGTTTTTTTGCCATTCTTTTAAGATCATTCCATGTCTTCCCCATCATCTTCATCTCTGCTTCTATCTGTCTTCTCCAAGAATTCCTTGGTCTTCCTCTTTGTCTTTTCCCCTGGGGATTCCAAAAAAGGGCCTGTTGTGTAATACTCTCAGTTGTCTTCCGTAGTGTGTGTCCTATCCAGCACCATCGTCTTCACTGTATCTCTTTATCCACTGGTGTTTGACTGGTACATTTCCATAATTCTATGTTAGTGATTTTGTCCTGCCATTTCCATCCTTTTATCCTGCGTAAGCATCCATTAATGAAAGTCTGTATCTTCATGATTGTCAATTTTGTTGTTCTCCATGTTTCACAGCCATATAATAGGACCGACTTAACATTTGAATTGAAAATTTTTATTTTAGTATTTAACCTAATTTCTTTGGATTTCCATATGTTTCGCGGTGCAATGAAAGCTCCTCTTGCTTTTGACATCCTCATTTTGGTATCATTTTCTGTTCCTCCCTCTTTATCTATATTACTGCCCAGATATATGTAAGATTGTACATCTAATAGAGGTAATTCTCCTAGTTTTATTTGGTTATTGCCAACTGTATTAATTCTCATAATGTTAGTGTTGGTCTTATCTCAATTAATCTTTAGTCCTAGCTGTTGTGATCTCTCATCTAATATACTCATTTTATCCTGCATCTGTTGATGGCTGTGTGATAAGAGAGCTATGTCATCAGCAAAGTCTAAGTCATCAAGTTCTTTGGTCAGTGACCACTGGATTCCATTTCTGTTGTTTTGAGTTATTTTCATAATCCAATCTATGGCCAGTAGAAAGAGAAATGGAGACAGAAGGCATCCCTGCAGTACTCCTGTTCTTATTTCAAATGCTTCTGTAATCTGTCCTTCATACACCACACTACATTTCGTTCCTTCATACATTATTTTTATCAGGTTAATAAACTTTATGGGGATTCCGTAATGACTCAGCAACTTCCAAAGTATTCTTCTGTCTAAACTATCAAATGCCTTTTCGTAATCTATGAATCCAATATAAAGTGGGGATTTTAGTTCTAAACTTTGCTGAACTATTATACGTAGAGTATTTATTTGATCAGCACATGATCTGTTCTTCCTAAAAACCTGCTTGTTCATCTCTCAAATGTTTCTCTATGGCCTCTTTTAGTCTC
Source organism: Megaustenia siamemsis (assembly GCA_032433765.1). Classification (NCBI taxonomy): domain Eukaryota; kingdom Metazoa; phylum Mollusca; class Gastropoda; order Stylommatophora; family Ariophantidae; genus Megaustenia; species Megaustenia siamemsis. The sequence continues at coordinate 481,307 of JAVIAB010000139.1, read as the reverse complement.
TCCAGAATGATTCTGCTTAATATTTTTTCCTGGCACTGATAGTAGCATAATTCCCCTATAATTTGTGAACTCCTGTAAACTTCCTTTCTTTGGTAGTTTGACCATATAACCTTCTTTCCAGTCTTTAGGTATTTCTCACCTCTCCCAAATTTTATCTAATAGATTTTGTAGCATCTTGGTAGAGGTGTTAATATCTGCTTTGATGGCTTCCGAAGGAATTTCATCTGGTCCTGTGGCTTTACCATTTTTTAATAGTTTGATGGCTTTCATTATTTCTTCTATGCTTGGTTTTCCACAGTTAACGTGTAACTCTTCTTCTGCTGGTAGTATATCTGGAGGCAGAAAGCCAGAAGGAATGGAAGAACACAACCTGAGCTCTTGAAGCATCTCAAAATAGAGGTGGACCAAAAAATTATGCACTTTAAACTATGCGCTAAGCAGGCTAAGGATGCCAAATGGGATGACTTCTGTAAAAAAGTGTGCTCAGAAAAATTGCTCGCCACATTCTGGCGCCTTCATCAGAGCATGAATGACACAACACGACACAGAGGCATACCAGACTTTCAGAGCACAGGCCGGATATGGCACAAATCTGATGAGAGCAAAGGGAAGGCCCTGCTTGACTGCTACATTGAGCAGACGGAACAAAGAAATAAAGCTGTAAGAATGAGGATACGGGGATCACTGTCAAAATTGTGTAAGGATGTAGGGCTGGAAGAAGATCTCACAATCACAACCGATACAATTCACATGACACTTAAAAGGTCACACAACACTGCTCCTGGTCCAGATGGTATTCGGTACGATGACATAGGTGATTTAGCTGACGACGACGTGACAAAACTGGCCAATGAGTTTAATGCCAGCAATCGGAGTGGCTACACAGCTACTGACTACCACTACCGAAGCCAAACAAGGACCATTCTCAGATCAGTGCCTACAGAATCATCACAATGCAGAACACTGTGGGCAAGCTGCTGGAGAAAATAGTTTCCAGTGTCCTCACATGTCACCTTGAACAGAAACGCGCATTCCCACCCACACTCGGAGGTTATAGATATAACAAAGAGACATGGCTCAATGCGGCAGTCTTTGCCTATGACGTCTTTGAAGGCTTCCACAGACGAGAGGAGACATGTGCTGCTGCTATAGATCTGGAGAATGCATACAACAGGGTACCATTTGAATATCTCATGCATATGCTCCTCAAACTGGCGGTGCACCCCTTCCTCATTAGATGGATCGCTACGGCACTGTTTCAGAGGAAGGTGATACTCAGATGTGGATGTTGGTCTTCAGAGCCAATATCCATTTGTCCAGGCTGCCACAAGGCTCACCATTGTCTCCAGTTCTATTTAACGTGTACACAATAATGATCACGGATCAACAGCTGGATGGGAGGGGAAGAACTATGACTTTTGCTGATGATATTCTGGTATATCGACAGGGAAGAGACAGACGGGGAATCGCCTCCACAATGCAAGACGAACTCAATCGCATTTCTTCCTGGTGTGGGGTTTCAGGTGCCTTGGTTAATCCTAATAAAGCATCAGTTTCATGGTTCTCCCTTAACAATCATATCGTTAATACGACCACACCGGTAGTACGAATGGGAGCTGATGAGGTGACCAGGGACAAGTTGATGACATACCTCGGAGTTAAGTTTGATCGCAGCCTGTGTTTTCGGGACCACGTCGACCATGTGATAACAAAATCCCGCAAAGGATTAGCCGCCTTGAAGGTCATGGCAGCTGCCAACATCGAGCAGAGGCTACTTACTCTTCTGTTCCAGGGATTAGTCCTCGCACCAATCGAGTATGCCATGGCCATTCTTACTGTTAGTACGACTCAAATTGATAGGCTGGAGAAAATACAAAATGAAGCCATGCGCATTATCCTGGGATGTACGAGGGACACTCCCTGTGTAGCAATGAGGTATCTTCTTGACTTTCCAACCATGGATGACAGAATCAAGATCTGGAGAGCACGAGCATACCTGAAGATTAGTACAGATACAGAGCATCCATTGCCCTACGTGCTCAACACAGAGAAAGGTACCAGGCTAAAAAGAGGCAAATCATGGTGGGCCGAGCAGAAGATGTCATCAAACAGGTCTGTGGGCTTACCAATCTCAGCGTTGGTGAGGAGTGGATACCGGTGCCTACGTCATTCAAGGGGACTTTCTCATGTATTGTCGCACTCGACAGGAAAAGTAGGGAACAGAACCCGGTCGTGGTTAATGCTGAGGTCAACGGTCTCATCTGCGATAACACCGATGAGCAAGATGCAGTCATCTATACAGACGGATCTGTAAGACGACACAAAAGAAGTGCATGGGCATTTACAGCACGTTCGGCAGGCAGAATAGCCAATGAAGACAGTGGTGCATACGCCATGACCACGAGTAGCATGACAATGTAGGTGATGGCAGTGACCAAGGCATTCAAATGGTTAGAGTCACAAGACTACATCCACGCATGTATACTGAGTGATTCGATGAGCATGATAAAAAAAGTGGAGGCGGGCTTTGTACGCATGCAATGGGTAGAGTCGTTGCAGAAATCCAAAATACGTAAGGTCACCTTTGTCTATGTCCCTGGACATGCGGGAGTGCGGGGAAATGAGAGAGCGGATAGGTTGGCTAGCTGCGCTGTCGTTGAGGATGGGCAACCGATGGATCGGGCGGACATCATCAATGCACTCCGAGATGTGGGAAGAGCACGGGACTTCGACAAACACAGATCAACAGCTGGTTGGGAGGGGAAGAACTATGACTTTTGCTGATGAGATTCTGGTATATCGACAGGGAAGAAACAGACGGGGAATCGCCTCCACAATGCAAGACGAACTCAATCGCATTTTTTCCTGGTGTGGGGTTTCAGGTGCCTTGGTTAATCCTAATAAAGCATCAGTTTCATGGTTCTCCCTTAATGTGGCCGTGTAAGATGACTTATCAACCAACATAGAACTGGAGTCGTCAGTCGCTGGACACTGAGGGAATTGCTGAGGAGGGGATCTGAGCACCTATGGACATGTTCGGAGTGCAATGATGATGACCCGCAAATAACTCAATATCTGGAGGATTATTTGAGCCGGGTCTATTCAAAAGCAGACATAAATAAAAGCAAAACGAGAAGTAATAAAGCCAAGACACAGGAAGCTTACACAGAGGTGAACAAAGAAGTGAGAAGATGCATTAAAAGGGATAAGAGGAAATATATAGATGAACTAGCTAAAGAGGTAGAAGAAGCAGCAAATAAAGGGAATATGAAAGAACTGTACAACAGCACAAAGAAATTAAGTGGAAAATACAAACAGATCAATGATTTATTAAAGATAAGAAAGGAAATCTGCTTAGTAATATAAGGGAACAAATGGAGAGATGGAAAGAGCACTTTGAAGAACTTTTTAATAGATGTTTAATTTTTAATAATCTTTGTGAAGCAGTTACCAATCTCTTCTTAATCCCTGTTAAGCAGTCTCCATTGTTTGGTGATGAGTGACTGTATATAGTTGAACTTATTGGCAGTTAGTTTCAAACTTTTTTGCTACTTTATCTCTGAAAGTTTCATTGGCCATGTTTGTCATAGCCTTTGTTTTCTGTGACTTGAGATATAGGTTTTGCACATTGACATACATCTGAGCTGACATTATAACATATTTTGGAGACCCTTTTGATTACCTCAAAGAAGAACAGTGTCACAGTATATCTTTAATTCTGACATATCCAAAACTACTACAATAATATCACATAAGCAATCCACAAACAATGACCCAAATGTTTGAATCAATTAGGAAGATAAGAAACAAAGGTTTCCTCACATTTTTTAATGTTAATATTTTAAATTATTGGTCATTTTTGACAAAATCCTTTAAGTTGAGGTTAAATCCTTCACTCCTCTACAACATTAAATGTTACATGACATACTTTACATTCCTTCAAGGTAAAGATAGTCATATGAAAATTATTGAGTACTGAAATGTAACTGACTTCAATGTACTAAGTTTCAGCTTCACAAGGTCAGGTATACCTTCCTCACTGCCTTTCCTTCCCAGAGAATATCTATGGTACCCATTTAAAAAGGCTGGGTGGGCCCTGAGGAGAATTTTAGGTCAGAAAAAAAGGTTGCCTCAACTGAGATTTAAACACCAAACCCTTAGGTGCAGACCACATTGTCACCAAACTCTCATTACCTTAGCAAAATTATTTGGAAAAGTAGAGCATTTGATGTATTTATATATTTATATGTAATTCATATTCAAAATATGATTGCAAAAGATGCCTGTTATTAATGTCACATATAATTTTAAAGATGTAAGAGCATACAGAGGTGCTGATGTTAATAGTGACCACAACCTGTGCATTGGGAAAATAAGATTAAAATTTAGAAACCAACAGAAGAGGTCAATTACACATAAAATTGATAGTCATAAACTGAAAGATGAAGCAATAAAGGAAAAGTTTAACATAGAGCTAAGTAATTGTTATTCAGCACTTGGTGAAATAGACTTAGATATCAATGAAATGTGGGACTCACAGAGCAAAATACTAATGACAGCAGCAGAAGCAAGTGCTGGACTGAAGAAAATGGAAAAACGAGCTTGGATCTCAGACACCACATGGAAATACATCAAAGAAAGAAGAGAAGCGAAGAGAGCCATGACTAATGTAAAGACAGATCTTGGAAAGGTTCTGGCAAAAGCAACATACAAAGAATTAGACAACAAAGTGAAAAGTTCGGCAAGAAGAGATACAAGAGCTTATATAGACAACTTGGCAGAGAAAGCAGAGACAGCTGCAATTACAGGAGACAGCAGAACTCTTTATACTGTACAAAAGATGCTGACAAACACCTATACATCCAGTGGAACACCAATTCTAGACAAATCTGGATTAATGCTAACAACAAGCGCAGACATAAAAGCCCGTTGGGCGGAACACTTCAAAGAAATTCTTAACCGTCCACTACCTCACAGTTTAATAGATTTTGAAGCTGAAACACCAGCAGCAGAATTAGATGTAAATTTAGATGACTTCACCTTGAGTGAAATAGAAACCACCTTAAAGCTAATGACCAATAACAAGGCTGCTGGAGAGGATAAGTTAACAGCTGAGATCCTCAAGGCAATTGATAGCCATAATTTAATACATCTCCAAAAAATGTTCAACATCATTTGGAAAACAGAGAAGACGCCTCATAAATGGAAAAAAGGAATCATTGTTAAGATCCCAAAAAAGGGCAATCTTAGAGATTGTAACAATTGGAGAGGCGTGACACTTTTGTCAGTTGCCTCAAAATTATTCTGTAAAATCATCCTAAATAGTATAAAGGATTCAATAGATACAGTAATGCGTGAAGAACAGGCTGGGTTTAGAAAAGGGAGAAGCTGTCTTGACCACATTTTCACTCTACGACTTATATTGGAGGAACACATTGAAAAGCAAAAACCTTTTGTACTTAACTTCATCGACTTCAAAAAAGCATTTGATAGTATTCATAGAGATTCTTTGTGGAAAATTCTGAAGCAATATGGCTTACCATCAAAAATCATAAATATTATCAAAGACATGTATGATGGTTACACATGTGCAGTTCGAACAGAGGAAGGACTGAGCGAATGTTTCCCAATAGAAACTGGGGTTAAACAAGGATGTATTTTATCGCCCTTGTTATTTGGAATTGTTATGGACTTCATAATGAAGAAATGCTGCACTGGTAATAAAGGCATCGAATGGATACAAGGAGACCATTTGGAGGACCTGGACTTTGCTGATGACATAGTTCTCATCAGCAATCAGATAAAAACGATGCAGGAAAACACAAATGAACTATCATCAATAGCCAGCAAAATTGGGCTTGAGGTCAATCATGAAAAGACTAAAGTCATGAAAAGTTTAATTCCAACAAGTGACAAGATATACATGGAAAACAAACCAGGAGAAGAGATCGATCACTTCATCTATCTTGGAAGTCACATTGATCGAGAAGGGGATACGAGCAAAGAAATTAGAATCAGACTGGCTAAAGCAGCAATGTCTTTCAGAAGCCTTGAAAAGTTGTGGAAATCAAAACTCATTAGCACAAACACAAAACTTAGGCTATTCAAATCAAATGTACTATCAACCCTTACGTATGCGTGTGAAAGCTGGAAAACAACAAGAGATATAGAAACAAAGTTGAACGCATTCGAAAATAAATGTCTAAGGAAAATACTTGGTATAGAATGGAACGAATTCAAAACAAACGAGGAAATTAGAGAAATCGCCAATCAACCACTAATATCTTCAGTAATAAAGAAAAGACGATGGTCATACGTTGGACATGTGATGAGAAGAGATAATAATCGAATAGCAAAGCAAGCCCTCATATGGGAAACAACAGGTAAAAGAAAAAGAGGAAGACCCAGGGAGACACTGAGAAGAACATTGATGAGAGAGGCAAGAGCAGCAGGAATCGGCTCCCTCAATGAGATAGAACTGCTTGCACAGAACAGAGACAGATGGCGAGATTTGATAAAATATCTTTAAAAGAAAACTGCTAGAACAAAAATTCATATAGGAGAAGGTGTATCTTGGTCTACGCCCTATGGGCCGGTTACGGCTCGAAAGGTCAATAGATAGATAATTTTAAAACTACACAAATTATACTGTATTTTTCATAGATAACATTATATAGGACTTTAAGAAATGATGAAAAATTAATATGTAATAACACTCCCTACAAGAGAAAATATAAATTAGCAAACCTTTTTAAATGTCACATTATTTTAACTCTTTATGGCTCTACAAAAAAAAATAGTATTTGATTAACATAATTTAACTATCATCATCATCATCAAGTACCGGGCCTACTGGCATAGGTGATCATGTCTCTCCACAACTTTCGATCTCGGCAGCTGTTTATCATTTCTGTTGTTGACCTTCTGCCAAGCCATTCTCTTAAGCTGTCTGTTATTTTTTCTCTTTGCTTCCCTCTATCTCTTCGTCCCTCAATTTTTCCAGTTGTTACAATATATTCCAGTTGTTCTCTTCTCATTACATGGCCAAAAAAATGATGATTGTTTCTTCCTAATATTGGAAATTAGCTCTCTTTTTGCTTTCACCTCTCTCAGAACATCTTCATTACTCTTCTTAGCTGTCCATGCTACTCTCAACATTCTTCTGTAAAACCACATTTCTACAGACTCCAGTGATTTTCTTGTCTGTTGTCCTATTGTCCATGATTCACAACCATATGTTAAGACTGACTCTACATAACATTTAAGAACTCTTTTTCTTGTTTCTATTGTCAAAAATGGATTGCATAGTATCTTCCTCATGTTTTGGAAAGCTGCTTTTGCCTGAGCCGTTCTACATCTCACCTCTTTTGTACATCTTCTGTCTGAGGTTAACAAAGTTCCCAAATATTTAAATTCATTTACCTGTTTTAATATTGTTCCACTTGTCTTTATTTTGCACTGAGGTGATGTCTGTCTTTTTGCTATTAAGGCTGAGTCCTTTATTTTTGCTTTCTTTCACTATAATGTCCAACATTTTCTTGTAACTCATTTTTACTCTTAGCGATTAAGACTGTATCATCAGCATACCTTAGACTATTTATATTATGACCTCCAATTGTTATTCCAGGCATGTCCCTTATGGATCTAAAAATAATCTCACTATAAATATTAAACAAATCTGGTGACAGCACACAACCTTGTCTAACACCCTGTTTTATATGTTGAAACATTCCCAATTGGTTTCCAGTTCTTATGGCCGGTGCTTTGTTGCCAGAAGACATTCTTTATTATTCTTAGATCTTTGCTGTCTACGTTTATGCTTTCTAAAATGTTTATTATTTCTTGGTGTTTTACTTTGTCAAATGCCTTGGTGTAATCTATGAAACATAGGTATTGATCTATTTTCACCTCTATGGCTCTTTCTACTAAAGATCTTATGATATAAATGGCATTGCTTGTTCCTTTATCTCTAACAAAACTTAAACAATTTAACTATACCACAGACAAAAAAATTCAGAGATACTCAACATCATATAGAAAAAGATATAATAGTAAACTTGTAATGGGAGACTCAGTAATTTCTGGAATTTATCAAACCTCTAAAAATAGGTTCCAGAGATTTTTGTGGAAAGTAATGGTGACTAAGCATAGTATTGAGCACATCACATATAAATGTGCTAGTGGTCAACCGTGGCTATCACCCAGTTCACAAATCACTGCTCTTCTATGGCTACCATCCAGGTAATCAATCACTATTCTACTGTGGCTACTACCCAGGTAATTAATCACTACTCTACTGTGGCTACTACCCACTGCACTAATCACTACTCTACTGTGGCTACTATCCAATTCACTAATCACTACTCTACTGTGGCTACTATCCAATTCACTAATCACTACTCTACTGTGGCTACTACCCACTTCACTAATCACTACTCAATTGTGGCTACTATCCAATTCACTAATCACTACTCTACTGTGGCTGCTACCCACTTCACTGATCACTACTCTACTGTGGCTACTATCCAATTCACTATTCATTGCTATTCTGTGGCTATCCAGTTCACTAATCACTACTCTGGCTACTACCCAGTTCACTAATCACTACACTACTGTGTCTACTATACAGTTCACTAATCACTACTCTACTTTGGCTACTACCCAGTTCACTGATCACTATGCTACTGTGTCTACTATCCACTTCACTAATCACTACTCTACTTTGGCTGCTACTCAGTTCACTAATCTCTACTCTACTGTGGCTACTACCCACTTCACTAATCACTACACTACTGTGTCTATTATCATCATCATCATCATCCTCATGTGCCATACCGGTTGGCGTAGGTGATCATGTCCCTCCACAATCTTCCATCTACCATGCATCGTATCAGTTCTGTTGTTGACTGTTTTCCATGCCATGACACCAAGCTAGCCAGTATTTTCTCTCTTTGTCGTCCGCGATCTCTCTATCCTTTTATTTTGCCAGTTGTAACCAAGTATTCCAACTTTCCTCTTCTCATGATGTGCCCGAAAAATGTTGATTGCTTCTTTCTGATGTTTTTTAAGAGCTCCCTTTTTGTGTTGGCCTGTTTTGAGAACTTCCTCATTGGTCTTTTTAGCTGTTCAGGGAACTTTCAACATTCTTCTGAGAAATCCCATCTCTGTGGCCTCTAATCGTCTTTTTATTTGTTTGTCTACTGTCCATGATTCGCTTCCATAGGTCAGAATTGGTTCTATATAGCACCAATGAACTCTCTTTCTCATTTTTATTGACATAGATTTGTTGCATAAGATATTTTTCATTTTCTGAAATGCTATTTTGGCCTGAGCTATTCTGCTTTTTATTTCTGTGGTGCATCTCCCATCTGATGTTATTATTGTGCACAAGTATTTGAAACATTGCACTTGTTTCAGATTTGTCTCGTTTATTTTTATACTGCATGATGGTGGTGATTGTTTCTTCGATATAACCATTACTTCCTTTTTCTTACTATTCAGACTGAGACCTTTCTTGTTGCTTTCTTTTACTATTATGTCTATCATTTCTTAGTTCATTCATGTGTCTACTATCCAGTTCACTAATCACTACTCTACTTTGGTTACTACCCAGTTCACTGATAACTACGCTACTGTGTCTACTACTCACTTCACTAATCACTACTCTACTGGGGCTACTACCCACTTCACTAATCACTACTCTACTGTGGCTTCTACCCACTTCACTAATCACTGCTCTACTGGGGCTACTACCCACTTCACTAATCACTGCTCTACTGGGGCTACTACCCACTTCACTAATCATTGCTCTACTGGGGCTACTACCCACTTCACTAATCACTGCTCTACTGTGGCTTTGAAATTATGATAATTTATTATGGCATTAAAAAAAGCACAAACTTAAGTACTTACTTCAGTGATATTAATGAAATCTTCATCCCCTAAGTTGGTTCTTTTTCCATATGCAAACTTCATAGCCTCAACTATTCTGTGGTGTGTCAAAATAGAGTCAGCATCAGTTGCTACACTTGCTGGACTAAAATTATAACCTGCATCAAAACCAAACAAAGCATATTGTTAAACAATAATTATCTATTATGTCATTCAACTCCTAAGGGACAGAGAGTCTGTCAAGGGTTCTAACTAGAAAACTGGGAATAAAGACTATATTGTCCCTTTCTTTACCACCCAGGCACTAGACCAACATCCACCTGATCAGAAAATGTCTGGCCGAATCAACACAATCACCCACTTCTAATTATAAATATAATAACAATATAAATAGTAATATAATATAAACACATGCAGTAATTATATGAGTATGTGTGTCTGATATGTGTGTGCATTTAACTAATTTAACAACTAATTCAAACTGTTATCTGCTATCCAAGACTATGAGCTTCCATACTTTGTGCCCATTGCTTGATAGTAAAATATCAAATGCGTCTTAACTCTTCCAAGTTTACAAATATCTATCTATTGACCTTTCGAGCTGTAGCCTGCCCATAGGGCATAGACCCAGATACTCTTTCTCTTATCTAAATTTTTATTCTAGTAGTTGTCAATCCTTGTAAAGATCTTTTATCAAATCTCACATTTGTCTCTGTTCTGTGCAAGCAGCTCTATCTCATTGAGGGAGCCGATTCCTGCTGCTCTTGCCTCTCTCATCAATGTTCTTCTCAGTGTCTCTCTGGGTCTTCCTCTTTCCCTCTTACCTGTTGTTTCCCACATGAGGGCTTGCTTTGCTATTCGGTACAAATTTATTCCACCGTAATGTCAAGGTGTTCCATGACTTAAATCAATATCACAGTGGAGTGAAGCATTAAACTTCACTATACCAGGACTAGCAGCAAATTGTCAATTATTGAAAATTATGACTTCCACCCTATGTGCTGTCTTTGGCCTGAGAGAAAAATGAATAAATGAATACCAAAGTACAGCAAATGAAGCATTGTGAGGTTTAGTGTTTCTATCTTTTAAGAGACTACATGTTACAAGACTTTCTTTTTATACAGGGTGTTTCTAAAGTCGCAGTGCAGTGAATTTCTACTCTCGGAAGAAAAACGTCACCAGAAATGCGGTTAACTAATGCGTCACACAAATTGTAAAATAAATGGTATTATTCAAATATACTTGACTGCTATCAGCGAGCTTATAATGGGTAATGTTGGTATTAACACAATAAAGTTGTGCCTAAAGCATATGTTGAAAATGTCCACCACGGGCCTCAAGACATGTCATGATTCGTCTTTCCATATTTGCGAAAACCTTCAGAATAATGTCTGGTGATATTTGTTTAATCTTGTCTACTATTTCAGTCTTTAGGTCATTAATTGTCTGTGGATTATTTTCATAAACTTTCCCCTCCAATGCCCCCCACAGATAATAATCTGGGGGTGTTAGATCTGGTGAACGAGCAGGCCAGATTCCACGTGAAATAATGCGATTTGCAAATATGCTTTCTAAATAATTGAGTGTTGTTGTGGCTGTGTGTGCTGTTGCCCCATCCTGCTGAAACCAGGATTCCATAATTTCCCGTTCTGTAAGGTGTGCTATGAACGGTTCCAGAATTAAAGTACGGTAACGTTCTGCATTTATTGTTTCATTAAAAAATATAGATCCTATTATCCGCATACGACTTATAGCGCACCACACTCCGACTTTTTGATCGTAAAGCGGCACTTGATGAAATTCATGGGGGTTTTCACTGCTCCACAGCCGATTGTTCTGACTGTTCACATAACCGGATAAATGAAACCAGGCCTCATCAGTGAAAAAAGTGACGTCAAGGATGGCAGCGCCATGTTCATAAATAAAATTCTGAAACCACATGCAGTAGTTTAAACGGGATTCGTATTCTCTTTCTTGGAGTTGAGACACTTCAGTTAATTTGTATGGACGATAGTGTAGTTCACTTCTTAAAACCTTGTGAACAGAACTCTTAGATATTTGCACCTGTTGAGACAAGTGGTTTAAAGATGCATTTGGACTCATTGTAATTCTGTCTTGGAGTTCCATAATTTGGTCTTGTGAAATTGAAGGTCTTCCAGATCGGTGGGTGTTTCTTTAATGACTGTGCATTATTTGAAAATCTAGTTGTTCCAATTTATTTATGTAAATCACGCATCATGTACTGCTGTAGCTTGTTCCTTTTTCGGTAAAGTTAAACATATAACATCACTATTCACAAAAGGTATTCGAAATATCCACCACGTTTTAGTTGGCAAATGTTGATACGTTTTTTCATATTGTCAAAAACCTTACGCAGTATGGGCTGTGTAACATTATTAATGTTGTTGGCGATTGAAACCTGCAGCTCATCGAGTGTGTGGGGATTGTTTTCGTACACTTTTCCTTTCAGTTCACCCCAGAGATAGTAGTCCATGGGAGTAAGATCAGGAGACCGTGCAGGCCAAATTCCGCGAGAGATTATACGATTAGCAAAAATTTCATATAAAAATTCCAGTGATTTAACAGCAGTGTGAGCAGTTGCGCCATCTTGTTGAAACCAAGCTTTTTCAATTTCTGGCTCAGAAAGTTGGGTTACGAATCGCTCCAGTATGTTAATCCTGTATCTTTCTGAATTTATTGTGTCATAGAAGAAAATTGGGCCGATTATCCGTTGACGACTCATTGCACACCACACTCCTACTTTCTGATCGTGGAGAGGCACTGGGTGCAATGCATGTGGATTTTCATCACTCCAAAGACGATCATTCTGCCTATTCACGTACCCAGACAAATAGAACCATGCTTCATCTGTGAAGAAAGTGAAATCAAGGATTTCCTCACCTTCTTGGGCTAGAAAATTCTCAAACCACATACAATAATTAATTCTGGATTGGTGATCTAATTCTTTTAATTGAGGAACGACGGAAAATTTGTACGGATGTAACTTTAATTTTTTTTTCAGAACTCTATGAACAGTACTGCTTGATTTGTGTACTTGTTGAGCCAGCTTTCTTATTGATTTGCCAGGACTCATTAGAATGCTGTCCTGGATGTTGAGAGATGTTACTTCAAGAACAGATGGTCTACCAGGATGGCTAACATCATGTACACTACCGGTGTTTTGAAATTTGATTATTAAATTACTCACAGTATTTCGATGAGGCACTGGTGTATCAGGAAATCTATTCACAAATTGTTCAACAACCCCATTCGAATACTTGCCGCCGTTACAGAACACATGCTCCACTATAAATACTCTTTCTTCAATCGTTAACACCATTGTAAGCCAGATCTATCATGTAGCAGTGATGTTTAAATGAACACATAAATGGTGCTTGAACTATTACGTCATACATAGATAAAATTTAGGTGCGTAATTATTTCAACAACAAAAAATGCACAGTCATTAAAGAGACACCCTATATATACACATATGTCTAAGTGTGTATTTTGAGTATAAGAGCACTTTTTTCTCTATCTATCTATTTATTGACCTTTCGAGCCGTAGCTGGCCCATAGGGCCTAGACCAAGATACTCCTTCTCTTATCTGAATTTTTGTTCTAGCAGTTTTCAATTCTTTTAAAGATATTTTATCAAATCTCACCATTTGTCTCTGTTCTGTGCAAGCAGCTCTATCTCATTGAGGGAGCCGAATCCTGCTGCTCTTGCCTCTCTCATCAATGTTCTTCTCAGTGTCTCTCTGGGTCTTCCTCTTTTCCTCTTGCCTGTTGTTTCCCATATGAGGGCTTGCTTTGCTATTCGGTTATTATCTCTTCTCATCACATGTCCAACATATGACCATCGTCTTTTCTTTATTGCTGAAGATATTAGTGGTTGATTGGCGATTTCTCTAATTTCCTCGTTTGTTTTGAATTTGTTCCACGCTATACCAAGTATTTTCCTTAGACATTTATACTTATTTTGTAGGGCACTTATTTTGCTTCTGTTAAATTTTAATTTACCAATGATATTTGTTCATCAAAGAAAAAAATATACTTACCACTTAAAATGTTGAGAATGTAACCAAGGACTGGACCACTTCCTGGGGGTGGCATGGAATGTACAGTCAAATTACCAGGTAAATTCATCACTGAGGGTTTGGTCCATTTCAGTGTATAGTTTCTCATGTCATCCAGAGTGATTATACCCCTAACCAAGATGAATCCATTCAGTATCAACAAGGTATTGGACAATTATAAGAATTTGCACTGAACAGTGCCATTGTTAATTTTTTTTAAAAACACAGTTAAGGGTTCAGACATTTTGACTGTAGTTTACCAACAGAAAAAAATATATATATATATATTTTTCAATCAACATATCTTTTAAATATGAGCATTAATAAAAAATGAAGCAGAAAAACATGAAAACGTAGCAAGAGTTAATGATGAATATCAAAGGTGAAGCTACAAAAATAGGACCCATGATCTGGCAAGAGAGTTTATATTTTCATGTCCTTGTTTTTCATTTACATGAAGGATTCATGACATTAGGAACAATGGAGTGCTATCATAGCATTCTTTATTTTATATATCTTACACCTGAATTATGAATTACCAAAGACATTTAGAATTTTCTGTGGGAAACAGGCTTGATGATTCATGCTTAAACAGTTCTAACCTCAGACTCATAAGATTTTCAGTGGCAGTATATCTATTTCCTTTCTGGATCTTCTTGTACCAGCATTTATTTTCATCCTTTCACTTCCCTTTTCTTCCATTTCTCACTTTTTGTATTAGTTTCTTTTTTTCATTTACTAAACGTTTAATTTTCATAACACTTGCAGTCACTCTGAGATATGTATCTTTCCATACAAAATTAGAATTGTAACAATTACTACAGTTTAAAAAAATTTTTTTTTCATGAAGTAAATGGCAGCTGAGGGAGCCGCAATAGATCAGTGGTTAGTGAAATGGACTACAAAGAACAAGGGGTAGGGTTCGATCCCATCAGACGGCTTCCAGGTTCACCCAGCCTTTAATGGATACTGGATTTTTTCTGGGAAAGTGAAGGGGCACGGGCATAATACCGACCACATTACCCTAAAAATCATGTGCCGAAGGTCTGTAAAATTTATGGCCACTAACACCGTATTCCCTATACGCCACTTGGCGTGACGGGGGTACTTTACAATTTTTTATTTTTTAAATGGCGGCTGGGTCATATATATGGCATAGAGGGTGAATGATAATAGCAAACATGTTTATTCAGAAGCATTGACTCATTTTCAGCCACTAGGATAAAAGATTGCAGGTAACTTTTAGTTCAGAAACATTCTGAAAGTTCTCTTGGTTTGTTTTATGCTGTGAAGTGTCTCCACCCTTCTGTGAAATAGGAGCTTGAGTGAACAAAAACTTCAAGATATGTGCAAGTAGCAATGCTGGCAAAAGCTCAAAACTGAGCAAATCAAAGGTTTGATACCAGACAAAAGGGTACCCAGCCGCGATAGCTCAGTGGTTAGTGAACTGGACTACAACGGACAAGGGGTAGGGTTCGATCCTAACCAACGGCTTCCAGGTTCACCCAGCCTTAAATGGGAACCGGATTTTTTCTGGGAAAGTAAAGCAGCACGGGCGTAATACCGACCACATTACCCCAAAAATCATGTGCTGAATGTCTGTAAAATATAGGGTCACTAACACCATATTTCCCTATACGCCACTTGTAGTGACGGGGGTAATTTACTTACTTACTTAAAAGGGTACCCACACAAATTGAAAGAAGATGCAATGTAGTGCATGAATACTGAAATAGTGCAATGTAAATTCCAAAATAACAACATAATTTGAGTCAATTTGTTACTAAAGAAACACTTACCTGCATCTCTAATATCAGCTACTATGTTTGCAGCAAGAGAGCCATTATAGAAAGACAAAGGATCCTCAGCTATAGCCTGAAACGTTATTGCAAGTTTTGGTAATTTGATTGGAGTACCAACTTCATGTACATTACCGTTTTCATCAAAATATTCCCTGCAAAATAAGAAGTCAAACATGAAAAACAGTTTTTGTTCTTGTTCTCTGCTCCACAAAAAAAAAATGTTCGTCTTCATTTATATATATCTTTTCTTTTTTTCTTCTTCTTCTCTTCTTCACTTCCTCTTGTACCCCCATCTTGGTACCAAGGGAGATACAAAAAGTTCTAGTTTTTGCCCTTTAGGCAGCTTCAACCATTGCCAATTGATCTTGTTGTAGATGTAGAGTACCTTTGATGTTGTCTGTCCATCTTTATCTGGGTCTGCCTCTTGCTCTCTCCCTTCTCTTTTATTAATATATACTTTGCATGATAAGACATCAGATAAAATTCTTTCTAGACAGGCAAAATATTTTATTTGTTGTTTGTGTACATAGCTTACAATTGCTTCAATGCCCTCTCTACTTTTATGTTATAATTTCTGATTCTGTCTCTTCTGGACCACTCCAAGTTCTTTTCTCATATCTTTAATAGGAATATAAAATTAGATACTCCTTTCTGGTATTTTAAATTGGTTTTTATATTTGCTTTATGAAGAGTTCCACCTTCTTTACTGACACTACTCTCTTTCTTAGATTACTCTTCTTAATAAAGAGATTAATAATTTAATTTAACCTTATGATTATAATTTTTGTAATATCCATTTCATGGCAGTTCAGAGATGAAGGGGTTTCACTTCTTCTTCTTCTTTCCTTCCTCATTTGCCTTTCAGCGTCGAGGGGAGATATAATTTGCGGTCTTTTGCTCTTCTGTTCACCTCTGCTGCTGTTATGTTTCCTAGTGCTTCTAATATTCCATCGACCCATCTTTTTCGTGGTCGATCCTTGCGTCTGGTTCACAACGTTTGTTGAAAACTCATTGTGTTGTGTTTTGTTCTTTCTGCCTTGTCACGTGGCCAAACCATTTTATCTATTGTTTCCTTATATATTCCATGACGGGGGCTATTCCTAGCTTTTTTCTCAGTTCTTCATTTCTGATCTTGTCTCTCAGACTGTTTCCTGTCATTCGTTTAACACATTTCATCTCTGTAGATTTATATTTAGATCGTAAAAGATCGCATGTGAGACCTTAGCGATCAAACACGTGGGGGGGGAAACATCAGTCGGGCTAAACCCCCAACGTGTTTCTTTCTTAAGTTAAGCCCTTAACTTACGACTGACTCAGCAGGTCGGTAAGGGATAAATGTTTTATGCTTAGAGAAATACTCAGAAGATGGAGTTTCACTGGATGTGTGATTTCATTTAGAAAAATAAATATTAAATTATAGGTAAGTTATTGTAGTTTAAGGACTAAAGGAACATGTGAATGTATACTATATTTAGTGACAAATATTGTTGGATTATATAAAGAGCACACTTTTAATGAAACATTCCAAACAAATTTAGCTAATGACATGGATAAAAAAATACATTTTAAAAAGCAAAATTTATGTAGACATAAAGATAGCAGATATTTAAAAAATACTCCCAATAAATGCACAAACTAAAACATTTTTAGGTAAAGTCCTAATTTTGGGACATAAATTATTTAACTTTAGAAGAGTAATATCTCTTTGAGTGACATTGCACTTCATTCAATGGTTCTTAAATCTGTCACTAGAAGACCACTAATTGTAGAGAAAGGAGAAACAACATGAAGGTAAAGTTCTGTTTCCTAACCCAAACCCTAACCCAGAAATAAAATAAATTGCATTAGTGATGAACATTTATGACCATAGAAAAATCCTTTTCAGTATTTGATAACCACTGTAGTTTTCTTACGATGCCAACTAAGGGGAGATCACTTTAATTGATGCCCCTAAACTAGAACTTTACCCAATTTTAATACAAACACATAAAGTTGGTAGAGAAATGAATTAAAATCTGCCGCTCACCAAATGAAATGGATATGGATTCAACTGATGGTAGGTCACACGCTTAATTCTGTTGGAAGGGAGGTGAGGAGGAATAACTCTGACCTGAATGCTGGATGATGACTATGCTAAGTGTGTGTTATCTTTAATTTATAACCCCATATATCCCCTCCCAACAGATCCCGTAAGTGGAGCACATGCTGTAATGATAGTTTTGTTTTCTCATACTTAAGAAAAATATTGAGGACAAACAGTGGAGAAAATATATATAGGGCAAACACAGTAGATACACATTAAGTGTAACTTTTAAGGGCATGCACATAAGAAACATGGAGCCGCGGTAGCTCAGTGGTTAGTGAACTGGACTACAAAGGACTAAAGGTAGGGTTCGATCCAACAGACGACCTCTGGTTCACCCAGCCTTAAATGGGTACCAGATTTTTTTCTGGGAAAGTAAAGTGGCACAGGCGTAATACCAACCACATTACCCCAAAAATCATGCGCCGAAGGTCTGTAAAATTTATGGTCACTAACACCATATAACAACAAGAGATATAGAAACAAAGTTGAACGCATTCGAAAATAAATGTCTAAGGAAAATACTTGGTATAGAATGGAACGAATTCAAAACAAACGAGGAAATTAGAGAAATCGCCAATCAACCACTAATATCTTCAGTAATAAAGAAAAGACGATGGTCATACGTTGGACATGTGATGAGAAGAGATAATAATCGAATAGTAAAGCAAGCCCTCATATGGGAAACAACAGGTAAAAGAAAAAGAGGAAGACCCAGGGAGACACTGAGAAGAACATTGATGAGAGAGGCAAGAGCAGCAGGAATCGGCTCCCTCAATGAGATAGAACTGCTTGCACAGAACAGAGACAGATGGCGAGATTTGATAAAATATCTTTAAAAGAAAACTGCTAGAACAAAAATTCATATAGGAGAAGGTGTATCTTGGTCTACGCCCTATGGGCCGGTTACGGCTCGAAAGGTCAATAGATAGATAGATAGAACACCATATTCCCTATACGCCACTTGGCATGACTGGGGTAAGTAAAGTAAAGTAAAGTACCCCCGTCACGCCAAGTGGCGTATAGGGAAATATGGTGTTAGTGACCCTATATTTTACAGACCTTCAGCACATGATTTTTGGGGTAATGTGGTCGGTATTACGCCCGTGCTGCTTTACTTTCCCAGAAAAAATCCGGTACCCATTTAAGGCTGGGTGAACCCGGAGCCGTCGGTTGGGATCGAACCCTACCTCTTGTCCGTAGTAGTCCAGTTCACTAACCACTGAGCTATCGCGGCTCCCACTAATTTTTAGGGAATTAGTAAAACCCAAGTGTCCTCGCCAGGGTACGAACCCCGGCTGTTGCCGTGGTAAGCCAACCGATGACTGGGGTACTTTGCTTTTTTTTTTTTTTTTTTTTATACATAAGAAACATATGAGCAAGCAATGAAAAATCTATGAAACCTAATGAAGAAACTAATTACTAGCAAAATTAACATCTGGCCACTAGTGTATAAACATGGAAAATTAACTCTTTCTGTACACTTTGATGCATCCTGTCACCCTCAGTTTAACTCCTATAAACATATTCTTACTTTTACATTTATAGTTTTGTAAACATACTTTACTGGAGAGTTTCTTCCTCCTTATAGTGTAGTTGAAACTGGAGAGCTCCTTCAAATATATTTTATGCATACAACAGTGTGCAATACTGAAAATGAAAGTAACGAAGTGAAAGGATGATAGAGGGGGGGGGGGGGGGGGAGGGGAGAAGAAAGTGGGGAGGAGATAGTTTAGAAAATTATCTAATCTACCATAATTCCTAATTAGACTGAGCAAAGGCCAAATAAATGATAGCTGATTTGGATAACTTACTTGAAATCTGTCTGGAACTGAGGGGAAATGTTTTGAACCAATGCAGAATGAACAGCTTTTGTAAGTGGTACACCCTCCTGACATAATCTAACACTCGGCATGACAAGCTCTCTCCAAGAAACCTTCCCAAATCTTTTATGAATTTCATAAAGACCTTTTACCTCACCAGGCACTGCAACTGCCAATCCTCCTACATAAATAAAGTAAAGAAATACAGTATTAAAATGTGTTTAATGCATACACACAGTATAAGCATCATTTTCCTAATGTCATCAGTGTTTCTGAAATCTGTGAAGTCATTTTGTTACATTTCAATATTTTCCTAAATCTTTTGAGTAAGTCAAAAATTTGTAACTATTTATTTGTAATTTTTGCTGACAGTTTTAACATTCTATGTTTTATTGTAATATCTAATGTAGGTGATACTACATTAAATATTACAGTAAGACATAATCTATTAATGTAAAAACATACCCTTAACAGATGAACTGTTTACTATTTTCACAAACATATCATCTGAGGCTCCAAGGGGAGCAATTTCTCTGCTGTCAACTGCATGCCAACTGCTGTTTCTGTAAAAGATGTATCAAAATAGAATCATGATTAAATACACAACACATCTTTTCAACTTTCTTTATCTATCTATCTATTGACCTTTCGAGCCATAGCTGGTCCACAGGGCATAGACCCAGATACTCTTTCTCTTATCTAAATTTTTTCAATCCTCGTAAAGATCTTTTATCAAATCGTGCCATTTGTCTCTGTTCTGTGCAAGCATAGACTCTACCTCACTGAGGTAGCCGATTCCTGCTGCTCTTGCCTCTCTGAGCAATGATCTTTTCAACTTTAAACTGCTATGGTTTCTTTAACTTGCATAAGTGCACATGGGATTTCCTCTTTTTTTTGCCATTTTCTGAGAGGACTAGACATCGGATCTCACTACCCAGAGATTGGAGGAGAGTAAAGCCATGAAGAAACTACAAGTTCGATTTTTGAAAAAAAAAATTCCTATCGCTGTGGTGGAAATGGAACTCAGGACCTTCCCTCTCCTGAGGCTGCTTCTTACCTCTAGACTACCCCCCCCCTTCCCAACCCAAAAATAAAATAAAATGTGTTAGTGATGAACATTGATAAACATAGAGATCCTTATTAGCATTTAGAACCTCTGTAATTTTGTTGTGATGTCAATTAAGGGGAGACCACTTTAAATTATGTCCCTAAACTAAGACTTTACTTAGTTCAGCTCAATACAAATAACATCTACATGAATAGTACAGATAAGTACAACTTTTACTATTTCATTAACACAAATCAATACAACTTACAGTCTTACACCTACTTCAACAACACTGATCATTATAGCTTAGGTACTTCAACAATAAAACTACTTACGTTTTGTCATAAATAACAAAAAATGATCCGCCTCCAATGCCACAGCTATGAGAACTCAACAAACCAGTTGCAAACAGAGCTGCCACTGTGGCATCAATAGCATTTCCTCGTTTGCGAGCCAGAATATCACTGGAGAAAAACAGTTAAACTTAATAACATACCTCTTCCTCTGAACTGATTTGCTAATCTTTATAACAATATTTATCCAAGATTAAAAGTAAAGTAAAGGATCCCTTCACGCCTTGCTAGGCATATGGAGAATATGGTGTTAGTGACCATATTTTTCTATGACCACAGCACATTTTTGGGTGATGTGGTCGGTATCACACCAGGCCACCCTTTACTTCCCAGAAAAATCTCTGGTACCTTTTTTTAGAGGTTGGGTGAACCCCGAGCCATGTCAGTCTGATAAAAATCTGCCACTGCTGGGGATTTAACCTGGACCGTTCTGGTTAGGAAGTGAACACATTAACCACTCACCCACCGAGGCTCCATCTAAGATTAGGGATACTTAATACTATTTTATGTTTATTTTACATCCAAGATTAGGCATAAAAAGTAAAAAGTAAAGAGCCTCCATCATGCCAAGTGGCGTATAGGGAACATGGTGTTAGTGACCATAAATTTTACAGACCTACAGCACATGATTTCTGGGGTAATGTGGTCGGTATTACGTCTGTGCCGCTTTACTTTCCCAGAAAAAATCCAGTACCCAGTTAAGGCTGGGTGAACCCGGAAGCCATCAGTTGGGATCGAACTCTACCTCTTGTCCTTTGTAGTCCAGTTCACTAACCACTGAGCTATCGCAGCTCAAGATTAGGGACACTTAATACTATTTTATGTTTATTTTACATCCAAGATTAGGTATGCTTAATACTATTTTATGTTTATTTTACATCCAAGATTAGGTATGCTTAATACTATTTTATGTTTATTTTACATCCAAGATTAGGTGTGCTTAATACTATTTTATGTTTATTTTACATCCAAGATTAGAGTGGTTGGGGAACTTATCTGCTGAGGTCAATAGAAAAATTATTCCCAATCCATGGTTTACAGATTCACACAGCCTTAAATCAATAAATGGGTACCAGATTCTAATGAAGTAATACAGAATCTTGAGGAGAAAGCTTTACTACAAAAAGGTAGAAATAAATAAACCAACAACCAAGAGCTAATGAGCAGTAATACTGTGACACGATACAATTGACAACATCAGAGCAGTGTGCAGAATTGAGTGAAAAAGTGTGAAGCACAGAAACTATTTCTATTGCATTTGTCATTTAACCTATGAAAGATTCGCAAGAAGGAAAAAATAACCCTGTAACAGAAAATAGGAGAGGGAGCGAGAAGGTGTAATAAATATACTTGTCAAACTTGTGTTTAGAAGTAAAGAAATTAGTTTCAATTAAGCAGATAAAATAAATATTTTAGAGCATTAATAGAAGCAGCCGTTAAATAGAGATCCATAGATAAATAATATAAAGGATATAGTAAAAAAATAACTGAAAAACAAATCATTCTCGATCTCATACTACACCATGGCAATGCATACAGTGACAGCCAAAATGTTGTGGACAGTGAGTAGGAAATGAGAAATTACAGTAGTGACGAAGTGTCAGTGTGACGGTAAGTTTGACAGAATGATGTTGTCATGATATGTCATATCCAAGATATAAAAAAATTGTTGACTTTAATGATTCTTAAATTATTTACATGTAGCTCACTTTCATGTGTTGCCATCAAATCTTAAAGTTTCTGTTGGGCTGAGGTTAATATCATAGATTGATAATCTCAGAATACCAGAGAGGAGTGGTTCAACATGCTTGCAGCACTAACAGTGGTCACAACAACATCTACTTCAACAACCTTATAGCACTAACAGTGGTCATAACAACATCTACTTCAACAACCTTGCAACACTAACAGTGGTCACAACCACATCTACTTCAACAACCTTGCAGCACTAACAGTGGTCACAACCACATCTACTTCAACAACCCTGCAGCACTAACAGTGGTCACAACCACATCTACTTCAACAACCTTATAGCACTAACAGTGGTCATAACAACATCTACTTCAACAACCTTATAGCACTAACAGTGGTCACAACAACATCTACTTCAACAACCTTATAGCACTAACAGTGGTCACAACAACATCTACTTCAACAACCTTATAGCACTAACAGTGGTCATAACAACATCTACTTCAACAACCTTAGAGCACTAACAGTGGTCATAACAACATCTACTTCAACAAACTTATAGCACTAACAGTGGTCACAACAACATCTACTTCAACAACCTTATAGCACTAACAGTGGTCACAACAACATCTACTTCAACATCAGAATGGAAGCACAGCTCACAAATACGGTCTATACAGGATTACTCAGAAAGATTTTTACAGTTTTATAATATTACATTTCTCTGGTGACTTGTTAAAAAATCAAGAATGTACCATACCTCTATCTATCTATCTATCTCTATCTTTTGTTCGCCTGAAGTATTGTCTATATCTGCAATGTCGTTTCCTGTATAAATTTTACTGTCTTTTGTAATTCTTGCAGTGGCCCATATAGTTTTGTCTGTAGTGTTGTATCTATGGGCCAATGGATTTTCCTCAGTCTACTATATTCAGTGCAGTCTTGAAGTATGTGTTCAGCAGTCTGGGGTGCCTGTCCACATGTACAAGTAGTTGATGTGCCGATCTTGAATTTTGTATACATGTGACTATGGAGTCGATTGTGTCCTGTTCTTAGGCGTATAATGATAACTTGTTCATATCTATTCATATTATGAAAGGCATCCTGATTTGGGGCTTGTGGTCCTCTGATCGATTTGATTATCTGTTTCTTATGATGGTATGTAACTGGTGTATCTAGTTGTGTGCCTGTTGAACCTTCCTTTGCCAACTGATCTGCTTTCTCATTTCCTGGTATTCCACAGTGAGATGGGATCCACTGCAGGGCAACTCTGTTCTGCTTGCAGAGTTCAGTCAATAAGGTCTGCAGATGTGGTAATTTTCTGGATTGTAGTGCCTGGAGTACTGATCTTGCATCTGTCAAAAACACTACTGGCTGTGGGCTAAGATTACTGTTAAGCAGTTTTTCTATTGCCAACTTTATTGCTTGTATTTCTGCATCATAATTGTGACAATATTTCCCTGTTGCTATTTTATTCATATCCCTAGTGTTATTTGGGTACTCTATATATGCACCTGCTTCCCCATTCTTTACTGAATTCTGTGCTGATCCATCTGTGTACACACGGATCCATAGGTCTTGTGGGTATTCTTCATCCAGGAAACTGAGAGTTATTGTTTTTCGCTGTAGACTATTTTGTTCCTCTTTGTCAACTATTCCTTTCACTTCTGTCCGTATTTGAACTGATAATCCTGATTCATCTGTCCAGGGAGTCTGTTCTGGTATGGGCAGAAGGGGTTTAACAACTCTTGGCATGTCTGGTGTTTGTCTACTAATACGCTTGGCTTGGTGGATAAAGCTGCTTCTCTTAAGTCGTCCCAATGCAAGATTTTGGAATCTGTCCTTCATTGGATGTCTCGGCATGCATACAAATTTTTCTGCCTGTATCAGCACCTTTGTGTCTCTCCGTTCTCTCAGTGCTGGTATCCTCCACAATTTCTCCATCTCCAATATTGGTGTTGATTTCATTGCTCCTGTGATGACCCTAAGTGCCTGGTTTTGTACTTTATCCAGTTCTTGCAATGTGGTGTTTGATGCTGAGCACCATGCGGATGATCCATATTCTAAATGTGGGCGTATACTCTGTTGGTAAACTTTACTGAGTATTTTCCCACTCGCACCCCATGTGGTTCCACACAACTTTCTTAGAATAGCCAATTTCCTCCTTGCTTTTTGGGTTGCCTTATTTATCTGCTGTTTCCAAGATAGTTTGTTATCAAATGTAACTCCGAGATATGTAGCTTGTATGTCTTCTTTCACAGGCTCATTGTTTATGTAGATGGCTCCTGCTTTTTGTTTTGGGGAGAGTGTGAAAAGTGTAGTACTGTATTTGTCTGTATTGATGCTGATACACCATCTATTTGTCCATGAATTCAGTGCATTCATAGCTCTTTGTAGCAATTTGGAGGCCACTGTTGCATACTCCTCTGTGCACCACATTACCAAGTCATCTGCATACATTGCCACTTTGATGCCATGTGGTAGTTCAGTAACTAGGTCATTGATGTAGATCAGAAAAAGTGTTGGAGATAGTACCCCTCCTTGTGGAACGCCCTGGCGCAATAAGACCTTCTTACTCTTAAGACCATCCAGTTGCACTCTGGCTCTCCTGTTATGCAGGTATGCTTTGACCCATTTGTACATCCTGCCATTTACTCCATAATTTCTCAGTTTCTTCAAAAGCCCTTCCTTCCATACCTTATCAAATGCTTTCTTTAGGTCTATCCATGCTGCTAGTACCAGTTTCTTTTCTTGAAACGCATCTTCAATTTCCTGGGAAAGATAGGTTGCTTGATCTTCGGTAGAGTAACACTGTCTAAAGCCTGCTTGTTGTGGGACAAGGAGATTTTCACTTTCCAGGTACCACTGCAGTCTGAGATTGATTATACGTTCCATTGTTATATACATTGTTGTATACGTACCATACCTCAATAGAAAGCAAACCTTTCAGAGCTTCAATTTATGGTCACACCATTTCAATGTATGCACCAAATGTCTAGTGACACACATCAATGCGCTATATTAAAGTACACAAAGTTTCTTCTCCACCTGCATCATCAATCAGCTGCTAAAACTACAAAAGCACATTTATATGCACAAATCACCAGCCACACACAATAAAAAATAAAACTTTAGCAGCTGCTCTTTATTTCCAGTTTAGTAATAGAGAATGATATTTTCTCATTTCTTACAAGATGACATTGTCAAATTTTAAATCTCAGGATGGAGAAAGAAGTGTAAAGGAAGACAGTAATGCTTGTTCTTTGATTGCATGTAGTTATGCTATAAAAATCATAGTGGTACCTAAATAGCTTGACTGGAGTTAGAGACTTTTACTTATGTATGCTTTCTTAGTTACAAACTTTACTTATGTATGCTTTCTCAGTTACTCAAAGAATATACCAAGAAAGATAAAAATTGGTCGGGCTCAAAAAGAGTGACTGGAGTCTTTGAAGAGGTCAAGACTGACACAAATTTTTTTCGTTTTTGAGACAGCACTCAGGTATCAGAGGGAAATGATGATTAATGAGCAGACAAGCTCCCTGGCATTAGCTGTTGTGAAGAGTGTAAAAGCTACTGACCGGGCTGACATGTTAATGCTCTCAGGGAGGCAGGACGAGTAAACTATTCAAGCAATGAATGTAAATCTCTAATCTTGACTAGACTCTAAGAATATAAAGTCAAGAAGGATGAACACATACAAGAGCACTATGCAGGTGAGCCAAAAATGACAGGTAAACCAACACAGAGAATTGGGGTCATCAGGTGCAATGTGCTGAGGATGGAAAATAAGTATTAATGGAGTTGTTGTTTTTTTTTTTTGCATTCGCCAGTTTTTACTTCTAAAAATCTCCCTAGAGACTAGGAACCGAATTTAGCATGTTAATCCATTTTTTCCCTGGCAACCATATGCACAGGGGCCCCTCATCGCACAGGCAGATAACTCTGTCTTCGGAGGTACTCATATTTTTTCCGTCCATGAGTAATTGACGTTTCAAGCCGGGCCTTGCTACTGAGACCTGGGGTGGTTGCCATAGAGAGAAATCTTAAATAAAAATCCCAACTGGTGCAGCTGGGATTTGAACCCACAACCTCTCTGTCTCAAGGCTGGCGTCATGCCTCAAGACGAACCAGTCTTTCTCTTCTCTCCCCCCCCCCCCCCCCACATGGAGTTTATTCTTTCTATTATTTTTTGTTTAAGCATTCCTTACATTACCAAATATATCTTCATTCTGGGATCACTTTCAGGGATTAATAATAAAAATAAGCTGAACTAAATTAAATATGTATCACACAAATGTGAATGTACATAAATAACAAAGCCATTACAAGAAATGCACCCACTTTCCAATGTCTGATGCAATTTTAGAATCAGTGTCCACTGCGGCATACTTAAATGTTGCTGCGGCAGATTTGAACTTGATGTCTGGTTTAAATGTAGAACTTTCAGGTTTAACTGTAGAACTTTCAAGTTTAACTGTAGAACTTTCAGGTTTAACCGTAGAATGTCCAGTTTGGTCTTCAGCTTTATTGAACTTTTGAGAAGAGTCCCTTTGACTGAGGCCAACTCCAAGTCCTACAGCAAGACCAATTGCTATGATGATTGCCCCAACTATGATAGCAATAAGAACGGCTCTGTTAGAGGATCTGTAATTTGAATAACGAATGAATAATTTATTTACCAACTCAAAAAAAATTACTATTGTATTTATTTTTATTATTATTATGTATTGCTCATCATAACTATTACTAGCTTGCTCTGTGATTATCGTTTATTTCGGTGTACACTGTAATTATTGTATCAGTGCCAGTTGTAGCTCTCAGTCAAGACGTTTTGCATTAAGCTATAGATTGTTAAGGCCGACGGGAATTCTATGAGTGCCCCGGATGGCTTGTGAAAGAGAAATGAAAGATTTGATTACTGAACATGAGACATGATTCGAGGCCAAATTTTGATGAGCTCTACATTCATGGCACCGGGAAGGTGAAAAGGTGATAAGGAAAGTGCATCAACTTGAAGGATGATTACGTGGAAAAGAACTAAAGTGAAACAAACTTACAAGTACTGTCAGATACACCTCTCAACTCCTAAATAATAAAATGTAAAATGTTTTAACCAACCCCTAATGACGCTTCATACACAACTGTATCAGTTTCCCGCTAACGTATCTTTCACACGGCATGTGCTGGCGGGTTATTTCAATCAGTAATGTTTCTTTACAATGATATATAGCATTTCCGTCTGCCTTAACGATTCCTTAATAACGTGCAACATTCTTTGACTACCCTCGTTCTATTACCTCGGAAATTTCCCTCCATAATAATATTCATTTATTATTATTTGTCTCCAATCTGAGTCGCTGGAAAATACTATTCGTGATGTTTCGTCCTATAACTGTTTGTCCGCAACACAAGTGTTCAGCCCTACCCTATCCAGGAGATACCTGTCTTAATAGGAAAATAAAGATGTACAATTTATTCCCCAGTTGTGTTTGTGGCTCTATGCTATGGTCATGAGTGCACATGCGTGAAAGACATCGCCAACAATAGCCATCTTTTTAGGTAGCTGAGCTGGCTGTGTGTTCTAGCGTTTGGTTCTCGTGGCAGTGCGCTGTGCCGCGAAGTACTTGTCAGATCCTGCTTCGGACCAATTATTGTTCTTTGTTTTTTGTTTCTGTTGTTGATTATTTGTGATTTGTTTCCGAATGTTGTAAACATACCTCTATAGCATCGACAGTTTCCCTCCATAATAATATTCACTTATTATTTGTCTCCCCTCGCCTTTCGCCTTTTTCGTTTTTTTACAGACAACTAAAAGCAAACTATTGCCAATATTTGACAGTCACTACCAGATACTATTTCGCGAGCATTTTCTCACCTGACAGATTCTGTTAATATTTCTTTTATCAACTAACGTTTCAAAACTAGTTTTATAGTTTTATCACCAATGTTGTATATTTGACGTTTTGTATCTCGCCTTTGTTTTAGCTTATCTAATGTTATCTAATGAAGAATTTTTTAAAAGAACCAGAGAAATGAGACATACCATCAGAATCATAAGAAAAACACAGTCAACTTTTATCGAGCATGTGATGCGAAAAGAAAGCATTGAGAATACCATAAAAATGGACAGAAAGAACAGAATTTGTTTTTATCACTTGGGCTCAGAATTTTATAACCTAAAGAAACGCAATATATGACCTAAAAACCATCCAAATATGCCTGCATTTATTATCTAAAAAATGCAAAATATGACATAAACAAAATAATAGACTGAAGTATAACATAAATTAAGTACCCATTTGCTATTTAAAATGAAGTTAAATTATCCTAAGGTGTCTACTTCATTCGTGTCTGGCTTTCATTGTAGGTTACTTGAATGTTATAAAAGAGAGTTGGAGGTTACATAATGTTATAAAAGGGAGTTGCAAGTTACTTGAATGTTATAAAAGAGAGTTGCAGGTTACTTTAATGTTACAAAAGAGAGTTGCAGGTTACTTGAATATTATAACAGAGATTTGCAAGTTACTTAAATGTTATAAAAGAGAGTTGCAAGTCACTTAAATGTTATAAAAGAGTTGCATCATCATCGAGTGCCTTCGCAACGAAGGTTGGCTACCATGGATCGCAATTCCACTCTGTTTATTGCTTTGATGGTGCAGGTTGTCATAGATTGACTTGTCCATCTTTTGATGTTACTCGTCCATGTAAGTCTTGGTCTGCCTCTGCCTCTTTTACCTTGTATTTTCCATTCTAATATTACTTTTAGTAGGCTGTTGTGTCTTTTAACAAAAGAATTGCAAGTTACTTAAATGTTATAAAAGAGAGTTGCAAGTCACTTAAATGTTATAAAAGAGTTGCATCATCGTCATCGAGTGCCTTCTCCGCAACGAAGGTTGGCTACCATGGATCGCAATTCCACTCTGTTTATTGCTTTGATGGTGCAGGTTGTCATAGATTGACTTGTCCATCTTTTGATGTTACTCGTCCATGTTAGTCTTGGTCTGCCTCTGCCTCTTTTACCTTGTATTTTCCATTCTAATATTACTTTTAGTAGGCTGTTGTGTCTTTTAACAAAAGAGTTGCAAGTTACTTAAATGTTATAAAAGAGAGTTGCAAGTCACTTAAATGTTATAAAAGGGTTGCATCATCATCATCGAGTGCCTTCTCCGCAACGAAGGTTGGCTACCATGGATCGCAATTCCACTCTGTTTATTGCTTTGATGGTGCAGGTTGTCATAGATTGACTTGTCCATCTTTTGATGTTACTCGTCCATGTTAGTCTTGGTCTGCCTCTGCCTCTTTTACCTTGTATTTTCCATTCTAATATTACTTTTAGTAGGCTGTTGTGTCTTTTAACAAAAGAGTTGCAAGTTACTTAAATGTTATAAAAGAGAGTTCCAAGTTACTTAATTTTATAAAAGAGTTGTAAGTTACTTAAATGTTATAAAAGAGAGTTGCAAGTTACTTGGATGTTATAGAAGGGTGTCGAGACATGAAAGAGTTTGTGAAACACATCTATGGACGGAACTTCCTCCACCACAATGCACAAACATGCCCGCAATATCATACAATTAAAGGGACAAAACAAATGAGGAACTATGAGTTTCATGTTTCATTTACGACACATATTGATCGTAACTTCAACAAAAACGAGGTTTAAACAGCACGAATATATTCTTATATTACGAAAAATGTGATGCTGGTGTCTCTATGACGGTGAAATCTATAATTCCGGAGATTTAGTTAGCAGTTGTTTGTATCACAGTATCTTTGTAGTTATAAGGATATCTTAAAAACCATAATATTTATCAGAGTGGTGAGTCAGGTCTGCAGTTGGTGCTCGGAAGATTCGACAAAATATCTCCACCCTACCTTTGCCGCCTAGCGATTACTAAATGATAACCTCGAGTTAAGACAGAAGGCATAACAGAAATCAGTTAGTCGATTTCCACAAACACTCTTTTTGTTGAGTGATGTGCTTTCTGAAAATCTTACTTTTCGAGGCTGACAAATTAATGAATGGACAGACGGATAGTTAGATGGAATGACAGTTCGACAAAAACACGGGCAGACATGCGGACAAACGATGTATCTGTGGGTGGAAGGATGGATATAAAGGATAAATAAATTGATTAATGGATGACTTGGTAAGTTGGTGGTTAGACAGGTAGGAAGTTAATTGGATATGTAGATAATTAGATAGGTAGGTAGATATATGTAGGTTGCAGGTTTTCGAAAATATATATTAAGTATGGGGTACACATTCTTTATATAGATAGAATTAAAGAATAGATAAATGTATTGGTTGATGAGTTTGACAGGTAATAGAGAGTGAGTTGGTAAGAAATTTAAGTAGGCAGGTATTTAGTAGATAAGGTATACCACTGTACCGTTTGCCGGCACGTGGTTCGTTGTTAGAGATTCTCTAGACAGGTCTATCTGTAGGCGGGTGATGCTCTTAATTGGCTGTTATGGTGTAATCGAGGAAGGATTTCTTCTTTATTCTGTGCACTGGTTGCCACTTCTCGACCATCTTTCAGCATTTTTCTGATGAATCCATCCGTATGTATCTTTCGTATGTTTTTACAGCTGACCGTTCTCTGCCGTGGCTTAGCGGCCCATTGTTGCTATTAATTTCATAATATGCGCTATTTGGTGATGACCTTATGGCGCCGCGTATAAACTTGAGTGCTTGGTTTTGAAACACATTCAGCCTTTACAATGTTATTTTACTAGCAATTGTCTGTAAGAGGAGAGAAAAGTCAATGGTAGATCGAACATGGTGGCGTATATAGTTGGCACAGAGTGCTTTGATCTGAGCTCCATTTACAAAAGGCAAGGTTTTTGATGAAGTTAAGTCTTGTTGATGTTTTCTCTTTCAGTTTATTAACATGGTTCAGTCTTGTTGGGGCTTTCTCTTTCAGTTTGGTTATTTGGTTATGGAAGGCCCCGGTATCACTGAAAACGAATTAAAATCAATAATTCCTCAACCGCCCGTGCCAGCGAAATCATCCGAATTAATATCTCATCTCCCAAACAAAGAAAGGTAACTGTAGTCCCCATCGTAGCAGTCTTAGCACACGCCATAAGACATAAGGCGAAACCGCGCAGAAAGTGAACACAGCCAACTGGTCCCTGTCATACGATATCATCATTCATCGTTAACAAACAAATAATCTTTCAGTTTATTAGCATGTTGGTTCAGTCGTGTTGATGCTTTCTCTTTCAGTTTATTAACATGTTGGTTCAGCATAAGTCTTCGGTCGAGTACAACTCCAAGGTGTGCCAAGTGTTTTTCATAGTTCAGTTCCCGTTCATCGGAATCTCAATTTCATTCGATTTTACTTTATTATTTAGGGTCAAGAGGGTGAACCAGCGTTTTCTCCCTTTTTTTCTAGTTTCCACGGGTTACAATGTGTCACGGTTCTAATTCAAATCGCTGTGAGTTAAAATGAGTTCAGAGGTAGCGTCAACATGTGCCCGGATGTATTTGTTGCAATGAGAACAATGACGTATCAAGCGTTGACCTCTCAAGGAGGGTGATGTATTGACTCTTGGATTGCTTTAGAATGGCGTCATTTGCTGATTTGTTTCTTCTATTCCTTTAATTGCAATGCCATTAGTAATCTTGTTTGCCTTGCTGAACGTATAGCAATGACATTCTTCTAAGCATCAGAATGGATACTACAAATTGTTATGACGCTTTTCGTGTCTCCTGACTCTCTCCTTTCGATCACCATTTGATCTACTGCCCATTTGCAGTTTGTCATTAAAAAGTTTTTTGTTAATCATCGACCTGGAATATGAACCAGATGTCTAAACGATCTCAGCTGTAAACTATGCAGAATAGAGAATAGAATAGAGCTAGACACCAACTGAACTACTGCATGTTTAAGTTCTATAGGAACAGACTGTGAGACTATGAATATTAATTCATGTTTATATAAACTTCATACCTTTTGAACTCCATGTTGTAAAAACAGCTTAGATGTTAGGAGCACACCTGAAAGAAAAAGAACATGCATATATTACTTTTTTTTTAAGTGACTAAAATACGAAAGTTTCCCGAGTTTCATCCTGTTTGACACGCCTATTTATTCTGAATAGACAGAAAACATTAGTTATTATTGAGAGTGTTTTTGTACTGCATGGACTAATTTACGCCTTTAGATACCGTATTAGCATAAGTATCCGTGAGAAGAACATTACCTTTATATGCCCAATGTGGAAATGGGAAAAAAAAAATGTTTAAGTTGACGTCACCTATTGAAAGTACCTACAGAGAAAAACCGGCTACGTGACCAGATTTCTCCAACAATAACAACAGATTGTGTGATCTGTCAATGTTTCGTTTGCTTTCTTTTGTGAAAATTGTTTGGCTCGTTTTGCCACTGCATGTACAGACTTTGGTCTCACCATTTCTAACAAAGACAGTGTCTACACTAGTCAGTCTCGCAGGAACGAATACTCAAAACCGCTATTCAGTGTCTGCGATCAGATTTTAAAACAAGCAACGGGAGTTGACGTACCTAGCAAAAAAAGGCAACTCGGGGAAATCACATCAATGGAAACCACTGTTCTTGGGTGGTTAATGCGGTCGGTGCCGACCAGAAGGGTTTGGGTTCCAATTTCTGGACCGACATAGCTTCGGGGTTCATCTTTAGCATTAAAAATGGGTACCAGAGCTTTCTTTAAAAAAATTAGGCGGCCTGATTACCGATTACCGACAACATCACCAACAAAAATGTGTTGTTAATCAATGAAAAATATAGCACTGGTTGCATATATTGCAAACGCTTAAAGGCGTGACAGGAAGTCTTATGTCACTTAAACATCGACGCCGAGGTGATTGTGACAATTTGCTGGATTAGTTCTTATTTTGGGAGACTTGGGCACAATAAGTTTGGGCTCAGCGCTGAACTACAGAGGTTTATGTTGCTACCGTTATGTCCACACGCTTATATACACAGGGACTGAAGACCGTTCTCCCCACAAGCTTATATACACAGGGACTGAAGACCGTTCTCCCCACAAGCTTATATACACAGGGACTGAAGACCGTTCTCCCCACACGCTTATATACACAGGGACTGAAGACCGTTCTCCCCACAAGCTTATATACACAGGGACTGAAGACCGTTCTCCCCACAAGCTTATATACACAGGGACTGAAGACCGTTCTCCCCACAAGCTTATATACACAGGGACTGAAGACCGTTCTCCCCACAAGCTTATATACACAGGGACTGAAGACCGTTCTCCCCACAAGCTTATATACACAGGGACTGAAGACCGTTCTCCCCACAAGCTTATATACACAGGGACTGAAGACCGTTCTCCCCACAAGCTTATATACACAGGGACTGAAGACCGTTCTCCCCACAAGCTTATATACACAGGGACTGAAGACCGTTCTCCCCACAAGCTTATATACACAGGGACTGAAGACCGACCGCTTATATACACAGGGACTGAAGACCGTTCCCCACAAGCTTATATACACAGGGACTGAAGACCGTTCTCCCCACACGCTTATATACACAGGGACTGAAGACCGTTCTCCCCACACGCTTATATACACAGGGACTGAAGACCGTTCTCCCGACACGCTTATATACACAGGGACTGAAGACCGTTCTCCCGACACGCTTATATACACAGGGACTCAAGACAGGAAGCTGACTGCCTATATCAGGATCATTGAACCAAATAGTTAACTTCCTACTTCACCAGTGGATACAAAGGAAGCGCTAAACTCGAATGTCCTTGCCCGAAAGACGAAGATATTGCTACTTGTTCGCTCTAAGTAACAACACAATGTAACAAAGCCCGAAAGACGAAGATATTGCTACTTGCTCGCTCTAGGTAACAACACAATGTAACAAAGCCCGAAAGACGAAGATATTGCTACTTGCTCGCTCTAAGTAACAACACAATGTAACAAAGCCCGAAAGACGAAGATATTTCTACTTGCTCTAAGTAACAACACAATGTAACAAAGCCTACTTAATGAATTTTTGAGAGGTAAAGGCTGAAGAAAAATAATCCCTGCACAAATGAAGAATGAGAAGAAGCAAATAGTTTGACAGATGAAATTACAAATGTGGTAGCAAAATTAAACAATGAAGAGAAACAAATCAAGCGTATGATACTTTAAGAAATAACTTTCTCGCAATGTCTCTAGTGATTCAGGTACTCCTGTAACAGTTAATTTTATTTCTCATGACTATTCTGACCCCGAAAGCATATGTGTTACTGGTATTATCTCATGCTCATAGAATGAAAGCAGTCGATTTGTTTTTGAGAACCGCCTCACAGCCAGCCTTAATTAAACCTAGTAGGATTAATTATATTCATTCTTTTCTCTAATGACACACCATTCATTCTCTCATTTTCCTCCCGGGCCGAAGATGGAAGAATATGGTGGAAGTTCTCTACCATTGACGATTTGCTAGCCAGTTCTTGTAGTTCTTGATTGCTTCTTAGTCCCATAGT
Organism: Megaustenia siamemsis; assembly: GCA_032433765.1. NCBI lineage: Eukaryota > Metazoa > Mollusca > Gastropoda > Stylommatophora > Ariophantidae > Megaustenia > Megaustenia siamemsis. The sequence continues at coordinate 446,038 of JAVIAB010000139.1, read as the reverse complement.
TGAGCTTCCCTAGGGATGTGTTCTGTGCAGTGTTTTTTTTTTTTCCGACTTTTAAACTTTTGCTCATGATTAATTACAGCTTGACGCTGACCACGGTAGCCAATAAATATCTAATAAATGAGAGCCTAACATCGTTGTCACTAGTTCTAATTCGTGTCGTCCACTTATTACGTAAAGCTTTAACCATACCGTTTTTTTCTATATTTGTGTTTCATTTCTTCTTACAATTAGCTTTACTGCAGTTTTGCACTTTTATACATTTATATGCATTTCTTTGCTTTGAACACTCTTTTGCAGTTCCATGTTTTCTTTTACCAAACGGTTTCCATGTGAATGCCTGATGTTATTTCTATATCCATTCTGAGCACACGACTGATGTATTTCAAAGGCCTTCTTCTTATAAAGCTCCACATATACTCTTGTTTAGTTTCGTTTCTTATCAGTTATGTTTATACATGAAGTATGTCGATGTACATGAAGAATAGAAATGGGGAGGAAGAGAGAGAGAGAGGTTTAAAAAAAAATAGAGAATATCGCAAGCCGAAATCAATGTACATTCAAATATTTTTATGCCACCCATTTTAAAGGAAGTTCTACTGTGACCCCTCTTTTAAATTAGACGTTTTATGTTTTACGATCTTCGATGTTCGACGTCCTTTCTCGTCACCTATTGAGACCCCTGAGACCACCTTTGCGCGTGCCTGCTACTTACACTTGTGCGTGCATACACTCTCCTGACTTTATTGAGAGACTGAACTTGGTGAGAGACTTTCTGCGTGTTATACATAACAATTAACAACACATCGATAACACATTGACCATTGATCGACTGCCTTTATTTCTTCTTTTCTCACATCTTCTGTCATGACAATTGTTGCTTATCTATTCAATTTCTCTCCTTTCATTCTCTATTATATTATTATTTATTCTATTCTTCCTATTCATGTTCGACGCTAACTTAAGTTGGACCGTTCCCCGTCGAACGGCCCTCCCTGCTCTATCTATTGCTGTTGCCTGCTGGCCTCTCCTTGTCAGAATTCTAATTGTTGCTATTACTAACTGTTCAGCCGTTCTTTGCTTGTTCCACTTTTTTTTATCTCAAGCTATCTCCTTGGGTTTCCATTTCATGCTTTTGTCACTCACTTACGTTGGACCGTTCCCCATCGAACGGCCCTCCCTATTCTATCTATTGCTGGTTGTCAACTAATTTAAGTTGGACCGTTTCCCATCGAACGGCCCTCCCTACTCTATCTATGGCTGTTGCCGGTTCTGTTACTTCTGTTAGACCAGTTCCTTAATTGTCTGTTGCTGCTGGCATTTGTTTTATACTCAATTGCTGATTGGACCTCTCTGCTTGTTCCTCCTTTTATCCCAAGCTGTCCTCTTGGGCTTGTATCCCAACTGTTCTCTGCTTATAGGATTCTACTGTCGTTCTTGCCTTACATGACTCAATTTTCCAACTGCTCTCTGCGGCTGCCGATCTCTAACTGAATTATATTCTCCTCTCCTTTCCAACCGTCCAGCAAACTACGTCATCTCTTTTCCACGTCACTTCTCTCTTTATGCGCACTGTATTGCACCAATTTTGCCTCTACCTCCTTTGGTGCGCAATTCTCTTCTACACAACCGGTAATCGAACCAACATCAATTGAAGTGACAAATGGCAGGTCTAACTCACCGATCACATGCTTGACTCAACTCTTTCAGAAACATAAGGAGTTGAAAGTGATACAAAGTTTTTAAACATTAAAATGACTTTAGTATGCGTCTATTTAACAAAATCATTATATGGAAAAAAAAAACAAATTGCAGTTTTCATAAAATTGTATGAAAGTCACGTGAGCTTGCGGTCCGCAAGGGTTGCAATTCAATTAAAATTACTAACATATATATATATATATATATATATATATATATATATATATATATATATATATATATATATATATATATATATATATATATATACTGACTTCAACTACATTTGACGATAAAACGGCTGAAATAAACGAAAATGGAAGCAGACTGTTGGATCTATGCAATCAAAATGATTTATTTATCACCAACACATTCTTCAAACACAGAGAGTCGCAAGTATACACCTGGTATAAGTGGAATGACACGACATGCAGAAGCCAGATAGATTTTATACTAACAAGAAAACAGAACAAGAAAAGAGTAACCGACAGCAGAGCAATCCCAAATATTACAGACGACACGGATCACAAGATGGTTATGATCACACTAAGACAGCTAAAAAAATAAAGAGAATATACGAAAACAAACAAAAGAAGCGAAAAGAACAGACGATAAAAATAAAACAATTAAAAGATCAAGAAACAAGGAAAACCCTAGAAGAAAAACTAACAGAGGAATTCAAGAAACTCCCTAACGAAGTATGCACAGTAGAAGAAGAGTGGAAACAATTTAAAGAAACAGTAACCAACATCTCTAAAACAGTTTGTGGAACGAAGCTAAGAACAAGAGAAGGGAACAAGAGCACCCCGTGGTGGAATTAAACAATCAGAGAAGCAATTAAGGAAAAGAAGAAACTGTTTAAAAATTGGAGGGAGAACAAGAACCAAGAAAAATATGTCTTAGTTCGAAAAAGAGTTAAAATGTTGATCAAAGAAGCTAAGCAAAAAAATTTGACAGAATTCGGACAAAACATGAGCAGGGACTTCAAGACAGCCACAAGAGATTTCTACAAAGCAATAAAAGCCACAAGAGCGAGAAAAGAAAACCATGACCCTACTGACCTGATAAATGACAAAGACGGACAGCCAATATCAAATAACCAATGTATGCAACAGAGATGGAAAGAATATTTTGAAGACCTGTTAAACATACCAACCACCAATAAGACAACACAAACCACGCTAGAACTCACAAATACTGAACCCAACATCATGAAAGAGGAAATCGAAGAAGTAATCAAATATGCACCAAGAAATAAAGCGCCGGGGATAGATAACATACCAATAGAAATAATAGCAGCAGCAGGAGAAACAGGAATGCAATGGCTGCACAGAATATTTAATGCAGCATGGCACCAACAACAAGTCCCAGAAGACTTGCAACAGGCAATCATCATACCAATATAGAAAAAGAAAGGTAGCAAAAGAGACAGCAATCAATATAGAGGTATATCTCTGCTCAGCCATGTAGGAAAGCTATACGCCAAGATCTTGGAGAAAAGGCTGTGACCAATAATAGAACTACAGTTAAGCGATTCTCAAATGGGGTTCCGAAAAAAAACAGAGGATGTACCGACGCACTATTCACACTAAAACAGCTTGCAGAAAAAACGACAGAACACAATCAAAACTTATACATAGCCTTCATTGGCCAGGAAAAAGCATTCGACAGAGTAAACAGAGAACAACTGTGGGAGATACTAACAACATACGGAGTAAGCCAACATCTAACCAACGTTATTAAAAGCCTCTACGTCAACAACAGCTGCAGGCTCAGAACAGCAGCAGGCTACACAAACCACTTCGAAGTTAGATCAGGCGTAAGACAGGGGTGCGTACTATCCCCCCTACTGTTTATAACATACATGGACCATATATGCAAGCTAGCCAACCCATCAGAGACAGAGGAGATCAACGAGCTTCTATTTGCAGACGATCAGGCACTAATACACTAAGCAATAGAAGACCTACAAGAGCACTTAAACAAACTCAACATCTTAGGCACAAAATACAACATGAAAATCAACATCAACAAAACAGAAGTCATGAACGTCGCCAAAAATAAACAGAACATCAACATAACTATAGAAGGCAGACAACTAAAACAAGTAGAGGAATTCAAATACCTAGGACGTCTAATGACAAACGATAATTCTCAAACGGCAGAGATAGAATCAAGATACAACAAAGCTTGTCAAATCATCGGACAGTTATCACCACTTTTGTCCAACAAGGAAATAACTCTGGAGGCAAAACGAGCACTATACAATACAATCTTCGCCCCAACGTTGTGCTACCAATGCCAGACCTGGACCCTAGATGCAAGAACAATAAGAAAAATAACCTCTACAGAGATGAAATGTGTTAGACAAATGACAGGAAACAGTCTGAGAGACAAGGTCAGAAATGAAGAACTGAGAAAAAAGCTAGGAATAGCCCCCGCCATAGAATATATAAGGAAACAACAGATAAAATGGTTTGGCCACGTGACAAGGCAGACAGAACACAACACAACGAGCTTTCAACAAACGTTGTGAGAACACCAGACCCAAGGGTCGACCACGAAATCGATGGAATATTAGAAGCACTAGGAAACATAACAGCAGCAGAGGCGAACAGAAGAGCAAAAGACCGCAAATTATAGCTCCCCTCGACGCTGAAAGGCAAATGTTGAAGGAAAGAAGAAAAAGAACTACATTTGACTAAACATAACGGTACATACATCAACAAAAACAACACAATCGCCCTTGTATTCTGCTCAGAAAACTGTATAGACTTGCCTCTTATTTGTTCTTATTAAATCTTCAAAGCTAGTAGTCAATTAAATATTACAATAGGCATCGATATCGAATCGTCTATCTACACAAAGGCGCACATCTTCGAAGTTGTAATCAACATCAGGAAAGTTATTTCCTACCTATGTATTTTTTTCCACGTGAATGTAGGGTAACTTGCAGCACATTCTCACTCTCTCTCTAAAATTATGTTACTGATAATTCTAACGTTTTTTCTTGTGTGGGTGCGCGCGAGCGCGCTTGTGTCAAGTCTTGAATTTCTGCCATAGAAACCCCTGCATCCACATTCTGAGCAATAAATACCTGGTCGTTCTTATAGAGTTCTTGCGCGTCCCCACCGTCGCTATTTTTTGTTACTAAACACAGCAAAAAGTCGTCATCTTTCAGTTATAACTTATCACACCCTTTACTTGACATGTTTGCAATGATAAAAAGACAAACAAAATACAAAAGTGAGTATAATTTTTTTAAAAACATTAAATACAAGAAGTAATTTCATAGAAAATGTATCCGTGATGCTCAGAGGGACACTGGCGTCACTTTATGATTTTCCTTTTTTGCTTTTTTTTTTTTTTTTGGTAATATTAATTCGAAATAATGTTGCAAAACAAAATAAAAATAAAATTATAATTTTCTTACCATCAAATGAAAATGTTGCAACACAGACATATAATAATTTACTATGTAGAAGCACTTAAGAAAAAAAATATTAATATTCTGAGAGGCCAACACAAAAAGGGAGCTCCTAAATAACATCAGAAAGAAGTAATCGACGTTTTTCAGGCACATAATGAGATGATGTAAGTTGGAATACTTGGTTACAACTGGCAAAATACAGGGAAAGAGAGATCGTGGACGCCAAAGAGAGAAGATACAAGATAGCTTTGTGTCATGGCATGGAAAACAGTCAACAACAGAACTGATACGATGCACTGTAGATAGAAGATTGAGGAAGGACATCATCACCTACGCCAACCGGTATGGGATGATGATCGTCAAACTTCGATGTTTCAATATCAGTGCTATTTGGTAGATTACAATACTTCCTTTCAGCATTCTGCTTTACTTATCTTTATATGATTTTCAACGCGAGTAAAATAAAATAAAATTAAAAAACAAATATGCTGCCTAAATAAGTACACCTACATTCTCACTGGATTTAGAATATTCGGTTGTTAGAAAAATAACGTTAGATTGGACAGCAATTTTTTGTTATCATTTCTGTCTTGTAGTTGTTTATCTTGTACTCTTGCATGCTGCATTGAGACAGTTGATGGCGTGTTGCATTGAGAAAATTGATGGTGTGTGAAATTGAGACAGTTGATTGTTTGTTGTGTTGAGATGGTTGATGGTATGTTATCCTAAGGCAGCTGATGGTGTATGGTATTGAGACAGTTGATGGCGTGTGGAATGTAATGTGGTAAAATATATTTATAATACGATCTATTTGCAAAATAAACCCGTTTAAGTAGGTATTTTGTCATGAAAGGATTGGGGGAGGGGGAGGCCACAAAATATAACATTGTTAGGAGACCACGGGCGCAAAACGGTTGAAAAACGCCGATCTTGTGAGCTCGTTTAATAATATTTGCATGAATAGTTGGAAAAAAAAGTGGAAGCATTATTCCATACGAGTTTCAATCTGAGCCTAAACAAAAAAAATTAAATAATTAATGCAGACGACAATAACTTTAACAGGCAAAACAGTGCATATTTACATCAACCAAGAATCTTAACAGAACCCCGGATATTGAAATCGAACATCATAAACGGCTAAACTAGTTGAGCTACACATATGGAGGCCGAGTTACAAAGCTGACTCTGTATAAAAGTTATAACAGTTTAGAGTAGAATAGTAATATTCTCTCCAAGCCTTGCTAGGCGTATGAAGAATATGATGTTAGTGACAATATTTTTCTTTGATCACGGCACATTTTTGGGTGATACGGTCGGCATCACGCCAGACCACCTTTACCAGAAAAAAAAAACCTCTGGTACTCATTTTTTAGAGGCTGGGTGAACCCCGGTGCCTTGTCGGTGCAAAAAAAATCCGTCACTTCTAGGGATCGAACCCTACTGATCAGAAAGCGAGCAAACTAACCACTCAGCCACTTCATAACAGTTAAAGTTAAATATAACACTTTAAGCTATAAAGAAATAACAGAAAAAATTATAAGGTAATAATAGAATAAGTTATAAAGTAACAACAGAATATGTATGCTGAAAGGTAATAATAGAAGCAGTTATAAAAAAGAGCGTTGATAATGCCAAATGCAAACACATATGAAGGCCAAACAAATACATCACGTTATAATAAAATAGGCCAAAGGAAGAGAAAAGCTTATTGCTGACACCATAAAGATGCTAACACAACTTTGTGATAATGTAATGAGAACACACTGAACATATATTGTGACAAGTCTTTAAAAAATAAAAAATAAAAGTTACATAGGGACATAGAAACATAAAATATACCAGACAGCTTAAAAGGATAATTTGGTACAAAGTCAGCAGTAGATATAAAAAAATATATAGTATAGGGAGAAACGATCCCATAGGCAGGCAAATGTGGTGCTTGATAACGATGATATGAAAAATAATATTAGTAACGATGCTAGTCTAGTCACGTTAACCCATGCCTATCATCAGCTCAGGATCTTAAACATACCAGTTGATCCAAACACTTTCAGTGACTTTGGTATAGACAAACATTTCAAAAACAGGTTAAAATAAAGCGCGTGAGAATATTTGTGAGACAAAGAAACAAAGTAAAGAAAAGCGATGGGTGTTTTAATTCCTAGAACATTTCATTATAATTGAACAAATAATTGGAACACGTTTATTCACTACATAGTTCTACATGCCACGTGACCAATTCCAATATTAACAATTACAATGTTTATAACAACCATAACACACACATTTGTATAATTTATAAAAATTACAGACAATAATCGTGAAAGGATACAACCTCACAAAGTACAATAATAGTAAGAGTTAGATGTAATGATAATAATAATTGAAACAATGCGGACAATTTTTATATTTAAAATATTAATTACACTGTTTAACAGTTGTAGTCCAAAGAAGAAAAATCATGTTAATATATAAACTAAAACAGATTATTGTAATTTTCACGAAGGATGCCATTTTCACAGTCCCCCTTACTTGTTTATGCATATTATCTTTTAAACAACTCACCAGTTCTGCCTAGAATCTGAAGCTGGCTCTGTGAGGTAACTTTATCCAGGCGAAGTAAATCTTCCTAATGACCTTCCCTGAGCGAAGTAGCCGCTAAACTCTGAGAGGCTACTGGTCGGGGTCAAGAGTTTGAATGAGTGAGTGCCAGGTTGGCTGATGTACTCTGGCCGAGAAAATTAGTCGAGAAAGAAGACCATGATGCAAAAACACTTTCTGCGCACACGTTGTTAGATATGCATGAGTGAATATGTCATGTATGACGAAGCAAGTTCTTTGGGGGAGAAAAAACTACTATTCTTAAAAATAAAAAGTAATTTCGAAGTGATATCGTATGACGTATGTATATGCTTGCGATTAACTTGTGTATTTATAAATGAATTCAATGCTCTATTAATCCCATAGTAATATTTATTTTTATTATTCGATTGTAATATAATGCGTAAATCTTGACGACACAGACATACGACTAATATGTAATTTGTACTGGGAGCAAACAGCAATAATAAGATATAACAAGGAGAACTCTACACCCATGAACATAAAAAGAGGAGCAAGACAAGGATGCATCCTATCACCAAGCTTGTTCAATCTATCATCATCATCGCGTGCCCTCTCCGCATCGAAGGTTGGCTACCATGGAGCGCCATTCCACTCTGTCTCTTGCTTTGATGGTGCAGATTGCCATAGGGTGACTTGTCCATCTTTTGATGTTACTCGTCCATGTTAGACTTGGTCTGCCTCTGCCTCTTTTACCTTGTAATTTCCCCTCTAATATTACTTTTATTAGACTGTTGTGTCTTTTAACATGACCAAAAAATTTCATTTGTCTTGCTCTAATTGTGTTTAGTAGTTCTTTTTTTCATTTTTAGTTGTTTTAAAACTTCTTAAGTTCGTTCCTAAAACAGTAGTCAGAATTTCTCTCCTTGGCTTTCTTTGGACTGTTACGTGATGAGGCTCCAATCTCTTTCAAGTTGGTCTGCCATACTCGTCTTTCGTGTTCTGAATATGCCTCATGTGTACCACACACTTTGCTGTTTTCGCTTTCTGGGCCGTTGATTATTATAAATTCCTCCGCCCCATCCACCGTCACAGACATTTTACATTCGGGTTGAACACACCCGGCTACTAACGACATCATTTTGTCGGACCATGTGCTTGCCTATCGAACCGCGAACACACGACACAAAGGAAGAATAATCATATTCCACTTAAATATCGATAAAGTTCACAGTCCATCTTCCCGTCAGAAGTAAAATATACACCAAACGTGTAATAGCAACACATAATTTCACAACTAGACTGTCGCGTAAATCATATAAATATATCAACAAGAGTCGAATTATAAAAACGACAACACTAGTCGCCATGACACCAGAAGTGGTTCAATCTATACACTGAGCAAATCTTTAAAAACATCTCAGAGATACCATGCTAAACATTAATGAAAAGTTAATCAATAACCTAAGATATGCTGATGATGCTGTTCTACTAGCAGAAAATCCTAAAGACCTACAACAATTGCTTAATGTGATAAACATAACAAGCAAAAAATATGGACTAGATATGAATATCAAAAAGACTAAAACTATGATCATAAACAAAGAAAATTCTCAAGACCTACAATTAAATATCACAGTTGAGGGAATACATCTGGAGACAATCCAGAGCTACAACTACCTGGGACATACTATAACCAATGATGGAAAATGTAAAACTGAAATAAACAAAAGAATAGGTATGGCAAAAAGTAATTTTAATGCTATGAAAAATATACTAACAACAAAACAAATATCAGCAGGGCTGAAACTAAGAATGGCAAAATGTTACATCTTCTCAATATTCCTGTATGGTGCAGAAACATGGACATTAGACAAGAAAACAGAACAGAAAATTGAAGCCTTTGAAATGTGGATTATAGAAGAATAGGTAGAATTGGATGGAAACAAAAGATAACAAACGATGAAGTTTTAAAACAACTGAAAATAAAAAGAGAACTACTAAATACAATGAAGACAAGACAAATGAAATTTTTGGGGCATGTTAAAAGACACAACAGCCTACTAAAAGTAATATTGGAAGGGAAAATACAAGGTAAAAGAGGCAGAGGCAGACCAAGACTAACATGGACGAGTAACATCAAAAGATGGGCAAGTCAATCTATGACAGCCTGCACCATCAAAGCAAGAAACAGAGTAGCATGGCGATCCATGGTAGCCAACCTTCGTTGCGGAGAAGGCACCCGATGATGATGATGAATATAATGCGTTGGAAGAGGACAGTGCAAAGTGATCCGAGCGGCTTTAGAGCAAACGATCACTGTGACACAGACAGAGCACATACGTCAAAAGTAACACAAACCACACATACAAAAAAAAAAGAAGTTAATAATGCTACTTTAAAAAGAATTCATTTAAAAATAATACTCGAAATTTATTTTTTATTTAATCGGACTGATGCACTGATCATATGAGATAAGTTGTTCACATTTTACAAATTAATATATAAAGTAAGTATAGGGAAATATGGTGTTAGTGACCCTATATTTTACAGACCTTCAGCACATGATTTTTGGGGTAATGTGGTCGGTATTACGCCCGTGCTGCTTTTACTTTCCCAGAAAAAATCCGGTACCCATTTAAGGCTGGGAGCCGTCGGTTGGGATCGAACCCTACCCCTTGTCCGTAGTAGTCCAGTTCACTAACCACTGAGCTATCGCGGCTCCTACTAATTTTTAGGGAATTAGTAAAACCCAGGTGTCCTCGCCAGGATTACGAACCCCGGCTGTTGCCGTGGTAAGCCAACCGCCTATCGATTGCGCTAACCGGACACCCAAATTAATATATACTTTTATTTATTTTATTTGTAGGTATTATTTGTTAGTTTAATTATTAACCTATTTTATCCTGTTTTCTGTCTATATTTGTGTCTGTATTGTCAATATTTCAGCGAAAGATCAACTTTTGGGTGGCAATGTCGGTTCGTTTCGTCCTTAACTCCTTGATGCTCTAACTATACCTATATTTTCTATGTTATTCCCTATTCAACCTGTTGTCAGTTGACAGCAGTCCCTGGTTATTCATGCTATCCCCTTCAATATAATGTTACAGCCACTTAGTTTAGAAACTGGGATTGGGTTGATAGCTCCATGATGGTTATCTGACATTCCAGTAAGATGGGCAGTAAAGGTTTTAGAAGCGATGTCGATCCTAGGGAAGGTTGAAAATGAATTGTTATGAGTAGATGTCATACAGGCATATATTGTGTGGGAAGTCTCCATTTTTTTTATGTCTCCGTCTGCATTCAGACACCTGCCTACTGAAAGTCGATGACAGCGCGGGATTCGCCTGGAGGTATTCAAAATACACGTATTCGCTGCCAGTAAACGATGATGTTGGATGATTCACTCTGAAATACCCGTAAGTCTAAGTGCGTATTATCAGAAGGAGGACAACACATGATTCGCTTGGGGGTATTCAAAATACACGTATGCGCTACCAGTAAACGATGATGCTGGATGAGTCAACTGGGTATTCACATCAGGAGCATACAGTCTGGTAACTGGTTATCCTACTGGTCTCTCGCCCGGTGGTCGGGGGAACGTTCCTCTTGTTGTCGTAAGGCTTGCCATGGCTTAACTTGACCACTGTATAGTAAAAGATGGGAGCCGCGATAGCTTAGTGGTTAGTGAACTGAACTACAAAGGAAAGAGGTAGGGTTTGAACCCAACCGACGGCTTCCGAGTTCACTCAACCTTAAATGGGTACCGGATTTTTTTCTGGGAAAGTAAAGCGGCAAGGGCGTAACACCGACCACATTACACCAAATATAATGTGCTGAAGGTCTGTAAAATTAATGGTCACTAACACCATATTCCCTATGCGGCACTTGGCGTGACGGGAGCACTTTACTTTTACTTACTATAGAAGAAAATGCAATCTTTAGAGATAAGATGTTGTAAGTTTTTGGGCATCTCTTACATAGGTCGTAACATGAATGAACATGGTCGTAAAAAGATACATCAAGCAATCAGAGTACACAATGATCTATTTACTAATGTGGATAAACACAAAATTAAATGGTTCTTCGATCGTCTGGCATAATAAGGACCATTCTGCAAGGAACTGTAAAAGGGGCAAGAAGAAGCAGAAGGCAGTGAAAGAGAGGAAAAGATAACATCGAAGAATTAAAAGACCTCAACATTGCAGTGTCCAAAACAAATGATTGAAGATATCGAGAACTGGAGAAGGTTGACGAAGCCTCTCAGTGGTGCCCCAACGTCCCCAAGGGTTTATGGGATAAAGAATCAGATGGTTTGCCATGCAGGTTGTAAACATATGCAACTATCTTTGACCCACCATGAAGATGGACGCTAGTTTGCGTTCGAGCCATGATGTAAACAATGTTGACTTTGCTTGTCTCCAACGGTTTGTCTCATTCTATTAGAGAACATCACGCTATCTGTTATCACAGCGAGTAGGCGGATTTTTAGAAATGTAATCACGGGTTTGATAATAAATGTTTGTACACATTTCGTTAACCATCGCTGTAGATAAAGTCTTTATTCTGCTGGCTTCGTTCGCGGCCATGGAAGCTAATGACCTAACTTATGTAGACGGTTGATTTGGGGCAAATTGTACTTTACAATGTCCCTGCTATAATGACTCAGTTTGTGGCAAAACTACAGGGACATGCTCAAACAATGACAGTTGTCAGCACGAATATTTCGGACCCCAGTGTCAGTACTTAGATCTCGTGTACAAATACGCCCAAAAATCTGAACCTACTTTCCTGTTTGATAACAACGACACCACATGTAATCCGGACACAAATTCTACATCGGTTGAGGCAACTCTCAATCAATCTTTGCCGTTCTCCTAGTTTAGGATTTATGTGAATGACTTAAAATATCCGGACAGTTTCACGGTAAAACTAAATGGTTCTGCCGTCTGTAACAATGAATCAAGGGTTGTAGTTAGTCAGCACGAGATTGATGTCTTTTGCTCTGGGGCTGGTCTAATCAGCAAGTTACGGATTGAAGGGGCGATAGTTGCAAATATCTGCTCCATCTACATTGGCGGGGGTAGAATGTGGCTCTCAAACAGAACACAAACCAGACCGACACATTTAATGCTTGTTATACAGGAGACAAACAAATGAAAGGACGATTAGAGGCCACAGAGATGGGATTTCTCAGAGGAATGTTGAAAGTTCCCGGGACAGCTAAAAAGACAAATGAGGAAGTTCTCAAAGAGGCCAACAGAAAAAGGGAGCTCTTAAAAAGCATCAGAAGGAAGCAATCAACATTTTTCGGGCACATCATGAGAAGAGGAAAGTTGGAATACTTGGTTACAACTGGCAAAATAAAAGGATAGAGAGATCGCGGAAGACAAAGAGATAAAATACTGGATAGCTTGGTGTCATGGCATGGAAAACAGTCAACAACAGAACTGATACGATGCACTGTAGATAGAAGATTGTGGAGGGACATGATCACCTACGCCAACCGGTATGGCACATGATGATGATTCTTTTGTTTATTTCATTTGTACATTTCCCATCACTGGTTATAGTATGTCCAAGCTAGTTGTGGTTCTGAACTGCCTCCAGGTCTATTCCTTCTAGTTTGATATCCACTTGTGGGTTTTGAGTATTTTCTTTGTTTATGATTATAATTTTAGTCTTTTTGATATTCATCATCATCATCGAGTGCCATCTCCGCAACGAAGGTTGGCTACCATGGACCGCCATTCTACTCTGTTTCTTGCTTTGATGGTGCAGGCTGTCATAGATTGACATGTTCATCTTTTGATGTTACTCGTCCATGTTAATCTTGGTCTGCCTCTGCCTCTTTTACCTTGTATTTTCCCTTCCAATATTACTTTTAGTAGGCTGTTGTGTCTTTTAACATGCCCCAAACATTTCATTTGTCTTGTCTTCATTGTGTTTAGTAGTTCTCTTTTTATTTTCAGTTGTTTTAAAACTTCATCGTTTGTTATCTTTTGTTTCAATCCAATTCTACCTATTCTTCTATATATCTACATTTCAAAGGCTTCAATTTTCTGTTCTGATTTCTTGTCTAATGTCCATGTTTCTGCACCATACAGGAATATTGAGAAGATGTAACATTTTGCCATTCTTAGTTTCAGCCCTGCTGATATTTGTTTTGTTGTTAGTACATTTTTCATGGCATTAAAATTACTTTTTGCCATACCTATTCTTTTGTTTATTTCAATTTTGCATTTTCCATCATTGGTTATAGTATGTCCCAGGTAGTTGTAGCTCTGGACTGTCTCCAGATGTATTCCCTCAACTGTGATATTTAATTGTAGGTCTTGAGAATTTTCTTTGTTTATGATCATAGTTTTAGTCTTTTTTATATTCATTTCTAGTCCATATTTTTTGCTTGTTATGTTTACCACATTAAGCAATTGCTGTAGGTCTTTAGGATTTTCTGCTAGTAGAACAGTATCATCAGCATATCCTAGGTTATTGATTATCTTTCCATTAATGTTTAGGCCTGGTATCTCTGAGATGTTTTTAAAGATTTGCTGAGTGTATAGATTTAACAAGCTTGGTGATAGGATGCATCCTTATCTTACTCCTCTTTATATGTCCATAGGTGTAGAGTTCTCCTTGTTATATCTTATTATTGTTGTTTGCTCCCAGTACAAATTACATATTAGTCATATGTCTGCGTCGTCTAGATTTATATCCTTTAGGCAGTCTATAAGTTGGTTATGGTGTATTCTATCGAAAGCTTTGGTGTAGTCTATAAAGCAGGCATATATTGGTTTGTTTACTTCTGTGTACTTTTAAATCAATGTTCTCATGCTGAATATGGCTTCTTTTATGCCACTGTTTTTCTTGAATCCAAATTGTTGCTCATCAAATTCAGTATTGATTTTATTCCGAATCCTTCCCTGTATAACTTTTAGTAAAATTTTTGTTACCTGGCTCAATAGGCTTATTGTTCTGAAATCACTGCATTCAACTGCACCATTCTTTTTAGGCAATGCAATGAAAGCTGATGCTTTTAGATCGTTTGGTATGTATCCTGTATGGTATATGTCATTGCATGTGCCTGTGATCACTTCGATGCCAAACTCTTCTACAGCCTGTATCATCTCTATCTGTATATTGTCAGGTCCTGCTGCCTTTCCCCATTTCATTGTTTTTATAGCTTTTTCTACTTCAGATATCAGGATTTTATAGTTGTATGTACATATTATGTCTGGCTTTTTGTCCCTTTCATCGTGAAATAATTCTGTTATATACTCTTGCCATCTATCTATTATATCTTTGTTGTCTGATAGCATTCTTCCCTCTTTGTTTGCAATACATCCGTTTCGTACAGCGTTTTTGTCTTTATTCGTCATTCTATTTATTTCTGTGTGCATCTCTCTTAAGTTTTATTTCCTTTCCATAGTTTCGACTTCTAGACATCTTTGGTTGAGCCAGTCTTCTTTTGCCTTTTTGCACATTCTCCGTATTTCATTGTCTATATCCTTGTATCTGGCAGTGTTTTTTGCTTGTCTTCTTTCTTCCATTTTTTCTAAGATTTTATCAGTTATATATTTTTGTTTTTTATTACTTTCCTTTTTGGGCAAGGTGTTGCAGGATTCTTGCATGCTGTTTTTTATGCATTGTCATTTTGTTGTGACTTTTTCCTCAGGATTTTCTCTTCTGTACTGTTCAATCCACTCTTCTAATAGCTTCTGATATGTGTTCTTTACTTGTACAGTATAAGTTTCTTTTACATCTTTCTGGTTTAACGCTGTTATATCTATTGGTGTTGTTGAATTCGTTTTTTGTTTGTTTCTCTTTAATATGATTTTCATTTTTATCATTACAGGATTGTGGTCTGAATTAATATCTGCTCCTGGGTAGGTTTTGACTTTCTTGACGCTGTTCCTGAATCTGTCTATTCATTGATATTCATATCTAGTTCATATTTTGTTTGACATGTTTATTTCATTAAGTAATTGTTGTAGATATTTAGGATTTTTTGCTAGTAGTACAGTATCGTCAGCATATCTTAGGTTATTGATTATCTTTCCATTAATTTGTAGGCCTGCCATCTCTGTGATGTTTCTAATGATTTGCTCAGTGTATAGATTGAACTAGAGTTCATCGATGCTATATAAAACCAATTCTGACCTATGGAAGCGAATCATGGACAATAGACAAACAAATGAAAAGACGATTAGAGGCCATAGAGATGGGATTTCTCAGAAGAATGTTGAAAGTTCCCTGGACAGCTAAAAAGACAAATGAGAAAGTTCTCAAAGAGGCCAACACAAAAAGGGAGCTCTTAAAAAACATCAGAAAGAAGCAATCAACATTTTTTGGGCACATTATGAGAAGAAGAAAGTTGGAATACTTGGTTACAACTGGCAAAATAAAAGGAAAGAGAGATCGCGGACGACAAAGAGAGAAAATACTAGATAGCTTGGTATCATGGCATGGAAAATAGTCAACAACAGAATTCATACGATGCACTGAGGATAGAAGATTGTAGAAGGACATGATCGCCAACGCCAACCGGTACGGCACATGATGATGATGATATATTGAATAAGCTTGGTGATACGATGCATCCCTGTCTTATTTCTCTTTTTATATCAATGGGTATAGAGTTCTATTTGTTATATTATATTATTGCCTTTTTCTCCCAGTGTAGATTACATATCAGTCGTATGTCCATGTCATCTAGATGTAGATACAAGGGCAAAGACGACATCCGTGTCACTGGTATTGTCCTTTGTCACTCTGGCGACCGCAGCCGCTATACTTTGGAAAATCGCCTTATAGTCCAGTATGGTTCGCTGACCCCGAGAGGTATGAATGTATCACACTCATACGCATAGTTTCTTTTTGCTTGCTCCTTCCCTTTTGCATAGCCTTCTCTACTACACATATTTGGGTTCTTTGGTCTACTTACTATGCCATACTTTTTATAGTTCTTCTCCTCTAGTCCCTTATGAGACACTTCGGTTTTCTCCTCTATAAAAAATTTTTTTTTCTGTGCTTCTTACCCCTCATTTATTTTTACTGTACCCCACTCTCAGACATCTCACTCTTAGCGTCTTTTTACACCTGTCAGACTACTATTCGATTCTTTCTCCTTTGTGTTTGCACACTGACCCCTGTGTTTACTCATCTGGTTCTGTTTACATTTACGCACTTTTTCGCACGATTTTCGACGTTCACGACAGCCGCACTTGGTTACGATTTTATTTTGGATTTGACAGGATAGTTTTACTTTTTGTTGTTGTTTTCTTTAACACATTTCGATTGTTTTTGTTTTGGTTGTTTCGTTATTAATTTGTGTGTGTGTGTTTTTATTGTTTGTTCCTGATGAAGGCCTATTGAGCCGAAACGTTGTTTAGTCTGTGTCGTCCACTTGTCACGTAAAGCTTCTTACATACCTTTTTTTATTTTTTAATTTTTCCTCATCTAGATGTACCTCTTTTAGACATTCAATAAGTTGTTTGTGGTGTACTCTATCAAAAGCTGTGGTGTAGTCTATGAAGCAGACACATATTGGTTTGTTTACTTCTGTGTACTTTTCGATTAATTTTCTCATGCAGAATATGGCTTCTTTTGTCCCGCTCATCATCATCATCATTGAGTGCCGTCTCCGCAACGAAGGTTGGCTACCATGGAGCGCCATTTTGCTCTATCTCTTGCTTTGATGGTGCAGGTTGTCATCGGTTGATTTGTCCATCTTTTGATGTTACTCGTCCATGTTAATCTTGGTCTGCCTCTGCCTCTTTTACCTTGTATTTTCCCCTCCAGGATCACTTTCAGTAGGCTGTTGTGTCTTTTAACATGGCCTAAGAATCGCATTTGTCTTGTTCTAATTGTGTTCAGAAGTTCTCTTTTTCAAGTACTTATTTTAAGATCTTTCCTCCGACATAAGTTCGAATTTCTCCGACTCTCCATGGCTTCCTCTGGACTGGTACGTGATGAGGTTCCAATCTCTTTCACGGTGGTCAGCTATGTTCGTCTTTCGTGTTCTGAACATGCCTCTTGTGTACCACACACTTTGCTGTTTTCGCTTTCTGGGCCGTTGATCATTCTTGATTCCTCCGCCTCCATCCACCGTCACAGACTTTTCACATAAGGGTTGAACATACCCGTTTTTCCGTTGACATTTTTGTCAAACCATGTGCTTGCCTATCGAACCGCGAACACACAACACAAAGAAGAATAAATCATATTCCACTTAAATATCGGCAATCACAGTCCATCCCCACGTTAGAAGTAAAACATACACCAAACGGGAGAATAGCAACACATAGTTTCACAACTAGACTGTCGCGTAAATCATTTAAATATATCAGCAAGAGCCGAATTATAAAAATCGACTACACGAAGCCGCCATGACACATGGTATTTGTCCCGCTATTTTTCCTAAATCCAAATTGCTGCTCATCTAATTCAGTGTTGATTTTATTCTGAATCCTTCCTTGTATAACTTTTAGCAAGATTTATGTAACATGACTCATTAGGCTTATCTAAAGTCATTGCATTCAACTGCACCATTCTTTTTAGGCAATGCAAAAAAAAGTTGATGTGTTTAGTTCATTTGATATGCATCCTGTGTGGTATATGTTGTTGCATATGTCTGTAATCACTTCAATGCCAGTATGTGTATAGTGGCGACAGTTTTGCTTCAGTATCTACTTGTCGACGTTGATAAAGAACATGTATAACTATCTCCAGCACGTGCCATATCAGAAGAAAGAACTTATACGTTCTATCACCAACCATATTGGGCTAGGTGACACAGGATTTGAACAAAATACAAAGGTGTAATAGTTTATAGTATCGAATAGAGAAAGAAACACGAAACATTCCAATCGCCGTGCAGTCATCATCATCAACAAGTACCGGGTCTGCTGGCGTAGGTAATCATGTTTCTCCACAACTTTCGATCTCGACAGTTATTTATCATTTCTGTTGTTGACCTTCTGCCAAGCCATTATCTTAGGCTGTCTGGTATCTTTTCTATTTGCTCCCTTTATCTCTTCATCCCTCAATTGTCCCAGTTGTTACAATATATTCCAGATGTTTTCTACTCTTTAACTGGCCAAAAATTATGATTGTTTCTTCCTAATATTGGAAATTAGCTCTCTTTTTGCTTTTGCCTGTTTCAGAACGTTTTCATTTACTCTTCTTAGCTGTCCATGGTATTCTCAACATTCTTCTGTAAAACCACATTTCTACAGACTCCAATGATTTTCTTGTCTGCTGTCCTATTGTCCATGATTCACATCCATATGTTAAGAGACTGGCTCTACATAACATTTAAGAACTCTTTTTCTTGTTTCTATTGTCAAAAATGGATTGCCGTGCTGTACTTTTGCTAAATTGGGGCGTTCAAGGCCTTCCACACTTTTCTTCCTTACCTGTGAAGCATTTGTTAAAGGATATACGTGTAATGTTTACTTCACAAAACAATCATTTTGATTTATGTGTAATTTTTAAAAAAAATAACGTGAGACGAAATTTGAAACTAAAGGGGCAGAATATTGTATTTGATGTCGGGACACGTCAAACACACAATATTATGTAAAGTGTATTGTAAGGACAATTACTGGAGAATTGCTTAGAGACTACAGTGCATTATCACAATGTGTTTGTAAGAAAGGTTTGTTGACAGTGTCAAAAACATTCCATACTATGAGCGAGGCTTCTTAGATTTTGATTTCCTGTCTATAGGCTTTAGCCTGCTAAGTCTAACGGTAAATCCGGTCCTGGTTTTAGTGATTTTTCTCCTATTATCTGTTAGTTGTATTCAAACAATACCAGTTAGTTACATTCAAACATCTACCAATATCAGTTAGTTGTACTCAAATACCTTCCAAGAATATTGAATACAAGTAGAAAAAAGCCATCCAAATATAATAAAACAAAACGAATCTCGGCCTTGCATAAAAGTAAAAGGTGCTGACATATTATCAAGGACGTTTTCTTTTACATATAACATTAAATATGGAACTTATGAGTCGAAAGTTTATTAGGGCCTACATAGAACAATCACATACAGACTTGTAGGTCTTACATATATATTTGACAAGACTTATAAGAATTAACATTTAAATAAAAAAGGGAAACCATATTTTCTTTCCAGTGCTCTGTATCAGAGCCAAATATGGATATAATCTAAAATTAAATACATTCAAACGCCCGACCGTCAAATTTGGCAGTGGAAAACACATGAGAGCTAAGATATTTATATTGCTCCTTATTTCATCATCATCGAGTGCCTTCTCCGCAATGAAGATTGGCTACTATGGAGAGCCATTCTGCTCTGTCTCTTGCTTTGATGGTGCAGGTTGTCATAGGCTGATTTGTCCATCTTTTGATGTTACTCGTCCATGTTAGTCTTGGTCTGCCTCTGCCTCTTTTACCTTGTATTTTCCCCTCCAGGATTACTTTTAGTAGGCTGTTGTGTCTTTTAACAAGGCCCAAAAAACGCATTTGTCTTGTTTGAATTGTGTTTAGTAGTTATCTTTTCATTTTTAGTTGTTTTAAGACTTCATCGTTTGTTTTCTTTTCCTTCCATCCAATTGTTCCTATTCTTCTATATATCCACATTTCAAAGGCTTCAATTCTCTGTTCTGTTTTCTTGTCTAATGCCCATGTTTCAGCACCATATAGGAATATTGAGAAGATGTAACATTTTGCTATTCTTAGTTTTAGCCCTGGTGTTATTTGTTTTGATGTTAGTATGTTCTAACATGACATTAAAATTACTTTTTGCGATTCCTACCTATTCTTTTGTTTATTTCAGTTGTACATTTCCCATCACTGGTTATAGTATGTCCAAGGTAGTTGTAGTTCTGAACTGCCTCCAGGTCTATTCCTCCTATTTTGATATTCACTTGTGTGTTTTGAGTATTTTCTTTGTTTATGATCTTAGTTTTAGTCTTTTTGATATTCATATCTAGTCCATATTTTTTGCTTGTCATGTTTATTTCATTAAGTAATTGTTGCAGATCTTTAGGATTTTCTGCTAGTAGTACTCATTAGCACAAACACAAAACTTAGGCTATTCAAATCAAATGTACTATCAACCCTTACGTATGCGTCTGAAAGCTGGAAAACAACAAGAGATATAGAAACAAAGTTGAACGCATTCGAAAATAAATGTCTAAGGAAAATACTTGGTATAGAATGGAACGAATTCAAAACAAACGAGGAAATTAGAGAAATCGCCAATCAACCACTAATATCTTCAGTAATAAAGAAAAGACGATGGTCATACGTTGGACATGTGATGAGAAGAGATAATAATCGAATAGCAAAGCAAGCCCTCATATGGGAAACAACAGGTAAAAGAAAAAGAGGAAGACCCAGGGAGACACTGAGAAGAACATTGATGAGAGAGGCAAGAGCAGCAGGAATCGGCTCCCTCAATGAGATAGAACTGCTTGCACAGAACAGAGACAGATGGCGAGATTTAATAAAATATCTTTAAAAGAAAACTGCTAGAACAAAAATTCATATAGGAGAAGGTGTATCTTGGTCTACGCCCTATGGGCCGGTTACGGCTCGAAAGGTCAATAGATAGATAGATAGATAGTACAGTATCATCAGCATATCTTAGGTTATTGATTATCTTTCCATTAATTTGTAGGCCTGGCATCTCTATGATGTTTTTAAACAGTTGCTCAGTGTATAGATTGAACAAGCTTGGTGATAGGATGCATCTCTGACTTACTCCTCTTTTTATATCAATGGGTTTTGAGATCTCTTAGTTATATTTCCTTATTGATGTTTGCTACCAGTATAGATTACATATTAGTCGTATGTCCATGTCATCTAGATGTATCTCTTTTAGGCATTCTATAAGTTGTTTGTGGTGTACTCTATCAAAAGCTTTGGTGTAGTCTATGAAGCAGGCATATATTGGTTTGTTTACTTCTTTGTATTTTTCTATTAATGTTCTCATGCAGAATATAGCTTCTTTTGTCCCCTATTTTTCCTAAATCCAAATTGCTGCTCATCTAATTCAGTATTGATTTTATTTAGCTTCTTCATTAGCAGTGCCTAATACGGTCCTTAACGATAGAAAGATCACGTGCAAGATCTGATGCTTTAGAAAAACTACTAGAAAAGACAGATTAAGAAATTAAGACATCAGAAAGCAGTGACGGGCGGTGGCTTCAAAATCTGAGAAGTCAGGATCGAGATCGACCTTACAGGTTGTGACCTTTAACCTGATAACTTGCGACATAAGCATTGCTGTAGTTTACTCTATGTAAAAATGTTCCGCCGATTATTATCCTAAATTGTAATGAATGCACCATAATATCTTAGCTATTTGCTTTGTAAGTTATGGAAAACAATGGTCTTGTCAATTAAAATTTCCTAGTTTTGTTCAAGTTTTTTTTTTTATATAATCACGCAGCGCAGTGATCTAAGGGGGAGTTAGTTCAGCTTCCGTCCTACCGCCTATATTATTATATATGGTACGATAAAGAGACATAGAAAAGGCCAACTATTAGTTTAAAACACTGCTGTCATGGCAACTAGGGAGCTGATTGCTGAAATAGCATCCCTAGTTATCATACACAGTGCAATGACCATAGACGCTGTTGAACAGATTTGTAGTAGGGTCATCGTTATAGACATCGACTCCTCTCTATTAGTAACGGCTCGAATTACTTGAGCTATATCACGGCTTTTCTTTGTAACAACTGAGAAAATTGAGGGACGAAGAGATAGAGGGAGGCAAAGAGAAAAGATACCAGACAGCTTAAGAGAATGGCTTGGCAGAAGGTCAACAACAGAAATGATAAATAACTGTCGTGATCGAAGTTTGTGGAGTGACATGATCATCTACGCCAACAGCCCCGGTACTTGATGATGCTATCATGACTGACTAGATACGATAGCTGGTTGTACACTGACATTTAATTAATTGAGCTGGGGTGTGATTTTGCTATGTGATAAAATATTTTAGGAGTCGTGGCCTCCGTTGTCTCGACTGAATATACGTCGCTATCTGAAACGTTGCTGAATTTACACTTGACGTCAAACATATGGATGGTGTGTGTGTGTTTGGGAGGGGGGAAGGGGGGATGGGACTTATCCCAATCTCCAATCATGTCACGCAAAATTATCACTAGGCGTCCAGAACAGCCGATGACTGTAATTCAAGACACATAGCAAACACGAAGTAGGCAGATAAACATAAAATAGCATAAATCTCAAAATGGCATCAGGTAACTAGGGCAAAAGCTGCATGTCTGGCCCACAGCTAAACTAACAGCCCTCTTTCACGCTTCAAGATATACGTGGATGGGACGTGACAGTTAGCTATAGTGATTCAATATGACGGGCAAATACTTGATGGACATAATGGAGAAGATTGCTAAGATTATTCGGGCAGCTAGAAGGGGTGGTGGAGGCGTCTCAAAGAGACCGGTGCACAAAGAAAGAGAAGTGAGCAGGGAAAAATTGGGTTTACCTTTCATGGTTATGACATGGGAAGAGGAAAATATGGAAGTATTTAAGCAAAGGATGGGACGAATTAGTTAAGATACAAGTTAAGAGACAAGATGGTTAGAGAAAGATAATAAGAAATGCTAGAAAGCTTGAACGTATGGTTTGGAAAGAGATCAAAGGGGAGATAATTTGAGGATCATTGTTTACAGGAAAACGCGATACAATAATGATGATGATTGTTCTGGTAACGACAATAATTGTGATGATCTTTAGTGTGACGACAATAATGATGATGATGATGATCGTTAGTGTGACCACTATAATGATTATGATTGTTCTGGTAACGAAAATGATGATGATCGTTAATGTGACGACAAAGATGATGAAGATCGTTAGTGTGACAATAATAATGATGATGATCGTTCGTGTGAAGACAATAATAATGATGATCGATATGGGGACGACAATAATGATGATATTCGTTCTGGTGAAGACAATAATGATGACGATTGTTTTGGTGACGACAATAATGATGATGATCGTTGGTGTGCCGACAATAATGATGATGATCGTTCTGGTGACGACAATAATGATCGTTCTGGTGACGACAATAATGATCGTTAGTGTGACGACAATATTGATGATGATCGTTAGAGTTACAACAATAATGATGATGATCATTAGTGTTATGACAATAATGATGATGATCGTTAATGTTGATGATGATCGTTAGTGTGACGACAATAATGATGATGATCATTGTGGTGACAACAATAATGATGATGATTGTTCTGGTGACGAAAATAGCGATAATGATGGTTATTGTAACGAAAATAATTATTATGATCGTTAGTGTGACGACAATAATAATGATGATCGTTAATGTGACGACAATAATTATGATAACGTTAGTGTGGCGACAATAATGATGATGATGGCTAATGTGACGACAATATTGATGATGATCGTTAGTGTGACGACAATGATGATGATGATGATCGTTAGTGTGACGAGAATGATGATGATGATGATCGTTAGTGTGACGAGAATGATGATGATGTTGATCGTTGTGGTGAGGACGATGATGATGATGACCGTTAGGGTGACGAAAATAAAATAATGATGATGATCGCTCTGGTAACGACAATAATGATGATGATCATTAGTGTGACGACAATTATGATGATTGTTGTGGTGACGACCATAATTTTGATGATCGTTGTGGTGACGACAATAATGATGATGATGATCGTTGTGGTGACGACAATGATGATCGTTAGTGTAACGACAATAAGATGACAACCGTTCTGCTAACTACTAAAGTGATGATGATCGTTCTAGGGACGACAATACTGATGATGATCATTAGTGTGACGACAATAATGATGATGATCGTTTGTGTGGCAATTATGATCACGATTGTTAGTGTGACGAAAATAATGATAATGATCGTTAGTGTGACGAGAATGATGATGTTGATCGTTGTGGTGAGGACGATGATGATGAACGTTAGGGTGACGAAAATAAAATAATGATGATGATCGTTCTGGTGACGAGAATGATGATGTTGATCGTTGTGGTGAGGACGATGATGATGAACGTTAGGGTGACGAAAATAAAATAATGATGATGATCGTTCTGGTAACGGCAATAATGATGATGATCGATCTGGTGACGACAATAATAATGATGGCGATCGTTAGTGTGACAATAATGATGATGATCATTATTATGGCGACAATGATGATTATGATTGTTGTGGTGACGACAATAATGATGATGATCTTTGTGGTGACGACAAAAAATGATGATGATCGATCTGGTGACGACACTAATTATGATGATCATTAGTGAGACGACAATGATGATGATGATCGTTAGTGTGACGACAATAATGATGATGATCCTTAGTGTGACGACAATGATGATGATGTTCATTAGTTCGACGACAATAATTATAATGATTGTTCTGGTAACGAAAATAAAGATGATGATCGTTAGTGTAACAATAATGAGTATAATGTTCGTTAGTTTGACGACAATAATGATGACGATCGTTGTGGTGGCGACAATAATCATGATGATCGTTAGCGTGACGACAATAACGATGATGATCGTTCTGGTTACGACAATAATGATGATGATTGTTCTGATGACGACAATAATGATGATGATCGTTAGTTTACGACAATAATGATGATGATCGTTGTTGTGACGACAATAATGATGATGTTAGTTATTGTGCCAAGAATGATGATGATGATTATTTTGGTAACAAAATAATAATGATGATCGTTAGTGTGACAACAATGATGATGATGATCGTTAGTGTGACGACAATAATGATGATGATAGTTAGTGTACCGAAAATGATGATGATGATCGTTGTAGTGACGACAATGATAATGTTGATCGTTCTGGTAACGACAATAATGATGGTGATCGTTCTGGTGACGACAATAATGATGGTGATCGTTCTGGTAACGACAATAATGATGATGATCGTTCTGGTGACGACAATAATGATGGTGATCGTTCTGGTGACGACAATAATGATGGTGATCGTTCTGGTGACGACAATAATGATGGTGATCGTTCTGGTGACGACAATAATGATGGTGATCGTTCTGGTAACGACAATAATGATGGTGATCGTTCTGGTGACGACAATAATGATGATGATCGTGAGTGTGACGACAATGTTGATGATGATCGTTGTGGTGCCGTCAGTGATGATGATCGTTAGTGTGACGACAATAATGATGATCGTTAGTGTGACGACAATAATGATGATGATAGTTAGTGTACCGAAAATGATGATGATGATCGTTGTAGTGACAACAATGATAATGTTGATCGTACTGGTAACGACAATAATGATGGTGATCGTTCTGGTGACGACAATAATGATGATGATCGTTGTTGTGACGACAATAATGATGATGATCGTTAGTGTGACGACAACAATGGTGATGATCGTTGTTGTGATAACAATACTGATGATCGTTAGTGTGCCGAGAATGATGATTCTTTTGGTAACGAAAATAATGATGATGATCGTTAGTTTGACGACAATAATGATCGTTGTGGTGACGTCAGTAATGATGATGATCGTTAGTTTGCCGAGAATGATAATGATTGTTTTGGTAACGAAAGTAATGATGATAGTTCGTGTGCAACAATGGTAATGATGATCGTTAGCGTGACGACAATAATGATTATGATCATTAGTGTGACGACAGTAATGATGATGATCGTTAGTGTGACGACAATAATGATGATCGTTCTTGTGACGACAATAATAATGATGATAGTTGTGGTGACGACAATAATGATGATGACCATTAGTACGACGACAATGTTGATGATGATCGCTAGTGTGACGATTACAATGATGATGGTGATTGTTCTGTTAACAATAATGATGATCGTAGTGTGGTGGCAAAAATGATGATGATCGTTGTGATGGCGACAATAATGATTATTATCGTTATTGTGACGACAATAATGATGATGATCGTTAGTGTTATGACAATGATGATGATGATGATTGTTAGTGTGCCGACAATAATGATGTTGATCGCTGTGTTAACGACAAAGATGATAATGAAGATCGTTAGTGTGACGACAATGATGATGATGATCATTAGCGTGACGACAATAATGATGATGATCCTGAGTGTGACGACAATGATGATCTTGACCGTTCTGGTGGCGACAATAATGATGATGATCGTTAGTGTGACGACAATAATGATGATGATCGTTAGTGTGACATCAATAATGATGATGATCGTTCTGGTAATAATAATGATGCTCGTTAGTGTAAGGGCAATAATAGTGATGATCGTTAGTGTGACGACAGTAATGATGATGATCGTTTGTGTGACAAGAATAATGATGATGACCGTTCTGGTGACGACAATAATAATGATGATCATTAATGAGACGACAGTAATGATGATGATCTGTAGTGTGATGACTATAAAGATGATGATCGTTCTGGTATCAATAATGATGATCGTTAGTGTGACTGCAAAAATGATGATGATCGTTGCGGTGACGATAATAATGATTATTATCGTTAGTGTGACGACAATAATGATGATGATCATTACTGTGACGAAAATAAAAATGATGATCGTTAGTATGACGACAAAAATGATGATGATCGTTAGTGTGCAGACAATATTGATGATCATCGTTCTGGTGACGACAATAATGATGATGATCGTTGTTTTGACGACAATGATGATGATGAAGATCGTTAGTGTGACCACAATGATGATGATAGGCTTTAGTGTGATGACAATAATGATGATGAAGATCGTTAGTGTGACCACAATGATGATGATAGGCTTTAGTGTGACGACAATAATGATGATGATGGATTAGTCTGACAACAATGATGATATTGATCGTTCTGGTGACAACAATAATAATGATGATCGTTTATGCGACGATAATAATGATGGTGATCGTTGTGGTCACGACAAGAATGATGATGATCGTTAGTGTGACGACTATAATGATGAGATCGTTCTGGTAACAATAATGATGAGCGTTAGTGTGACGGCAAAAATGATGATGACCGTTCTGGTGACGACAATAATTATTATTATCGTTAGTTTACGACAATAATGATGATCGTTAATGTGACGACAATAATGATGATGATCATTAGTGTGACGACAATAATGTTGATGATCTTTTAGTGACGACAATAATGATGATGATCGTTATTGTGCCGAGAATGATGATGATGATTTGTTTTGGTAACAAAATAATGATGATCGTTAGTGTGACTATACAATGATGATGATGATGATCGTTAGTGTGACGACAATAATGATGATGATAGTTAGTGTGCCGAAAATGATGATGATGATCGTTGTGGTGACGACAATGATAATGTTGATCGTTCTGGTGACGACAATAATGATGATTATTGTGAGTGTGATGACAATGTTGATGATGATCGTTGTGGTGGCTTCAGTGATGACGGTGATGATGATAGTTAATGTGACGACAATAATGATTATTATCGTTAGTGTGACGACAATGGTGACAATGATCATTAGTGTGACGACAATAATGATACATGCTCGTTAGTGTGATGACAATAATGATGATAATGGTTAGTGTGTCGACAATGGTAATGATAATCGTTGTGGTGACGTCAATGATGATGATCGTTTACGTGATGACAATAATGATGATGATCGTTGTGGTGACGACAATACTGATGATGATCGTTGTGGTGATGACAATAATGATGATTATCATTAGTGTGATGACAATAATAATGATTGTTAGTGTGACGACAATAATAATGATGATCGGTAGTATGACGACAATAATGATGATGATCGGTCTGGTGACGACAATAATGATGATAATAGTTCTGGTGATGACAATAATGATGATGATCGTTGTGGTGACTACAATAATGATGATGATTGTTCTAGTGACGACAATAATGATGATGATCTTTCTGGTGATGACAATAATGATGTTCGTTAGTGTGTGTGTGATGACAATAATGATGACAATCGTTAGTGTGACTACAATAATGATGATGATCGTTAGTGTGATGACAATAATGATGATGATCATTATGGTGACGACAGTAATGATGATCATCATTAGTGCGACGACAATAATGATGATGGTCATTGTGGTGATGACAATAATGATGATGATCGTTAGTGTGACAACAATAATGATGATGATCGTATTTATGACGACAATAATGATGATGATCGTTCTGATGACGAAAGTAATGATGATTATCGTTTTAATGTTAATGTTTTTGTTTAATTTTTAGGATCTAGGATGCACTCTATTTCTCACAGCAGTGGTAATGATCATCACATTTTTACAGGTAAGGAGAGTTACGGATGTAAATCTATTGTCAACTATGAGTCATCACTACACAGGATATAATTAATTAAGTGCAGTGTATCTGGGACAAAACATATTTTTAAATGTTTATCAAATATTAAAGTTCACATTATTAATAAAGTAATAAAGATGTTTAAATATATAATTTAATTAATGTTAAAAAATGCATTCTACATAGGAGTACAAACAAATATCTTTGTAAGGCTCAGTCGTCATTATCATCGTCGTCTCCAGAACGATCAGCAAGAGGGTGGGGTGAATTAGCTGCGTGGGACAGTTAATTCTATAAAATGCACAAATATATACATGCACAATTAAAAAGTTTTTGTTATGTTCAAATTTGTAAACAAGAAAACGGAGTTAGTTCAATGTGAGCATGTGTGCATGTATAGTTCACTTTAAAGACCCTCGTTAGAAGAATGCAATTTAAATCCAATATGTTTTTTTGCTTTGTGCGTGTCACTTCACTCAGGCTTTCTTTCTACTCCGGTTTATAGGGAACAGGCAAATAATTGCAGTGCTGCGGCAAATGTATGGTTATGGCTAGTTGAAGGCCCCGGTATCACTTCAAAGGAATTAAAGTCCATAATTGCTCAACCGCCAATGCCCGTGGAATAATTCAAATTAAAACTCATCTCACTGAAGGATCCAAACAAAGAAAGGCAGTTGCAGACCCCATCATAGCAGCTACAGCACACGATAAAAGACATACGGCTAAGCGACACCGAAAGTGAACGCAGCTGAATTGTCCTTCGTCATACGATATCTTCATTCATCGCAAGCAATCGAAAAATCAAAACAAGATCCGGATGAAAAACACAACTCACCGTGAGCACAGAGCACTTACTCAGTAGCTCCGGCAGCAAGCCAGGCTTGGAATGTGAGGAAACTGCAACAATGAACATTTTTCAGACTGAGCCTCAATGGTTCTTGACCGCCTATCCGACCGGTGCACCAATGATGACGTATATTGCAATCAAAACAGAACACACTATTGCGCACACTGTAGAGAATTTCAGATCACACGCACTTACTGCGCTACACCGGCGAAGATCTCAGCAGTGGAACTTCCGATCTATACACTTATCGGTACTCAAAAGACAGAATTAATCATCTTTCCGGCAAAAAACATAATAGTGAACGTTGATGCAAACATGACCGCGCCATCTTGAAACCTTGCGGAAAGGTGTTTGTATTTAGTTTTGTGCCTTTTTCCTCGACAATGACCACAAACTACATCCATTATTTTTAAAAATAACTTTAGAATCGAATTGCTATTTATAGTTTCGGCCATTATTAAATGCACATACATTCAAATTCAAAAGAATTAAAATGTGTTTTAATTTGGCATGTTGCATACAGTTTTATCCACTAGTGTTTCACGTTGACAGCTTTCCGACTCTAGATTCCAGATGTCATTTTGTTCTCGAGTTTTAGGGAGTGTTTGTAATTACAGGACCTTCATCAGTATGATTCAACAGAAACTAAATGAGTGTGCTATATACCAACCAACCGTATCTTAACTTTGTATAAACAAAGGAATGAGGAAGTAATCTAGTTTTGCTTTCGTTCGCCCGATGACTAAAGTATTCTAGAATTATGAATTAGACTGTAGAATTCCTCTTCGTCATCGGTCCTTAAAAGGACGTTAAGTGGACGTCTCTGCGTTGTGTTGTGGTTTGCAGTGTAACTCTGTTATATTTACGCCTTTCGGCCCAACACATCCGACTTCAGCACGACATTTTTGAGTACCGGGTTGTCTTCCCTCTTCGATCCCTGCTCGCTTGGCCAGACAAGACAGGTTAGTCTGTTATTAGATGCACCACGTAGAGGTGGAGCAGGGTCTGGATGGTTCTGGTTCACCGATCCTGGCGCAAGTCATCAGCTGTGGATCGCTGACAACTTCCAGCTCTGGTGCTGGGAGGCGCGCCTTAGCCTCCATCTAGTTTTGAAAGCAATTAATGACAACAGACGAAATGACGTGAAAGATAAAGTAAATAATACAAGTTATGCATTGTGGCATATGGAGAACATTATGTTAGTGCCGAAATGGCTTTTTCCTCAATGGTTTTTGTTTCCCCAATGGCTATCTTTAATTTATTGTGAGTAATTATATCCGAGTATTATCCGAGTTCAGAAACTATGTAAGCAAACGCCGTGTTGACCAGAAATAAATTCACCACATACTGGGAGTAAACTGGACATACCTGGTCAGTTGAGAGGTGCACTAACCACTTCGCTACCACGGCTTCAAACAGGGTACCACACGGTAGAACTGTGTCCTTAAACTGTAACGTAGAGTTCAATGAGCCAGATAAGAGTTATTTGATTGAGCGCCAAAGATTAAGGACAGCTTAAATTAGTAAATTGATTTTGACTATATCTACTGTAAACAATGCTTTTATGTGAAACATAATAGTTTAAGACTTCAGAAAAATTAAGTTTTGTGCCTGAAAATAACATATTTTATGCTCATTTTGCTGAAAATGTAGTATTGTGTGCGGAAAATCTCTAAATTTAGACTGACATGTTTGTCATGATATCTCAGAAACAAATAAAGATAGCTTCATGCATTTGGTATGCATATAAAACCTTAAGTTATATCATTTGTGTACTAAGAACTTTTGGATTAGATCTATGGTTGACAAAATATCCTCATTTATGGAGAACAATAACAATTTTTTTTAAATTAGGGGTAAGTGTTATAAAATATCACTAAATATCATTAAGTTTTCAATCTACAGCATTCTCATTAGTACAGTTTGGTATAGTTGTATATCCCTACCTGTCTGCCAAATTTGGAGACAAAATATTAATAACTTTTTGAGATATTCTGTCAAATCTCACTAAAAATGTAGTAAAAATTGAATTGAGAGAAAACTGCAAAAATGTAACTTACCATGCTGTTATTAAAACATAAACTTGGTTATTTAATGAGATCCTGCTGCATATGAGTCATCTTCAGGATATTCCTCAGCTCTCTGAACACCTTGTATAGC
Organism: Megaustenia siamemsis; assembly: GCA_032433765.1. Taxonomy (NCBI): domain Eukaryota; kingdom Metazoa; phylum Mollusca; class Gastropoda; order Stylommatophora; family Ariophantidae; genus Megaustenia; species Megaustenia siamemsis. Next base: position 413,980 of record JAVIAB010000139.1, on the reverse strand, counting down.
TCTTTTTATCTTATTATCTATTTGAATCCTTTTTTCAGCTGCTCTTATAGGTGCCAGATCAAAACTTTGAAATGATGACATGTTGTAGTACCCACAGCTTAGTCCTAAATTCTTTAATATTTCAAGTCTGCCTAGTTCTCCTTCATTATAGACAACAATAGCATCATTCGCAGCTATTTCTAGTCTATCTCTACCAACAAAAGTAGTTTTAGGGCACCTTTCCCAGATCATATGATGGAATGCTTCATTAGCATTTTGCGTTCCACCGTGCAAACACTTGTTCAATAACTCATCATTTGAAAGATCTTCAAACACAGGTTTTATTATTTGCATGACAAAATCTGGCAGTATGTGTTTGATCGAATCGCCCCTCTGTAGTGACACTGAATTCTTTTTATTGCTATTTTGTCAGTCTTCCAACACCTCCAATGCCTTTATATTTTTTACCATTTTCTTCAAATAGTTTGCTTTTGTTGGCAGTAACTTTATCTAGGAGTCTCTTTCCCATCCTCTTCTGAACAAATAGTTTGCTTTTGTTGGCAGTAACTTTATCTAGGAGTCTCTTTCCCATCCTCTTCTGAACAAATAGTTTGCTTTTGTTGGCAGTAACTTTATCTAGGAGTCTCTTTCCCATCCTCTTCTGAACAAATAGTTTGCTTTTGTTGGCAGTAACTTTATCTAGTAGTCTCTTTCCCATCCTCTTCTGAACATGGCCGCAACATTCTAGTTTTGTCATTGTTTTACCTGTATAAATGGGAGGTTTCAGCTCAGCAATTTCTTTGTAGCTTTTTGAATCTTCATCTCCTAGGTAGCCGGTGTATTTTAGGCTGTACTGACTGACTGATCTTAGAAAGATTCTTTTCAAACCTACAGGTTCCATTTTTCTTGCACAACCATCATGATTTTTCTTGCAAGTCCTCTTGTATTGTTCCTTCCATTCCAGTAATTTGTCACCAAAATTTTCTTATTCATCTTTGCACATGCATCACAGTAGTTAGACAGGACCTCCACATCAAGGACTTTAGCTGGTGCTCTCTTACTTACAGACAGACATGTTGACATTCCATTTCTGCTTGAAAATCCCCTTCTCTGCCATGTACCATCACAGGAAAGTGTCACATCATCTGACTGCTCTGCATTTTTCAGTTCAGCTGCTGCCTTTCTCATGCTCGATGCTGCAACTGCCTTAGTTGCATGAAGAATATTATTCTTGAAAACTGATGATCGAACACTTGAAACTGGCGGGGGCATATTCATAGCTGGCAGAAAGCGGCGACCTCTCTGGTCATGACAGCCAATGCCATACATTGCAAACTGGAACCTCAAATTAATATTTTCCTGATTCTGTAAAATGAGTGTATGTTTGCACATTTTACACTGGAATTGTAGTTGTGAACTAATACCAGATAAATGCTCAGACACAGAAAACACATTATCTCTGTGGGAACAGCATTGCAGTGATTGTGGACATGGGAACAGTTGAATGAAATTAATAAGTTGCTGAATATAAAAAATTATGAACCCATAAGTACTAGTAGTAGCTTCATTGTCTGTTGAACCAGTAGATTTGCAGAGCTACCTGCAAGTTTCTCAAATGCTGATGACTTTCTAGTGACTGTAGATATATTGCTAGTGCCTGAATCGATTGTGACACTGTCACTGCTGTCAATAGTATCAGAAACGTGGTGAGTGGTGTTGTGACTGTCAGTGTCAGTGTCGTCGCTGGACGCTAAGTAGTCAGTAAGTTTGAGTAAGTGACTGACACTAACTTTTTTAGTAAATCTATTTCCATGAAACTTTCTTTTCTTAGGACGATCTTTACGCCTATAATTATCCATATTTATGAAATTATATGGTTTAAAACCAAGTACTTATTTAAAATTGTATATTTAAATATGTAAACAAGAATACACAGCTCATAACATGTGCAAAACACGTGAAATTCTTAATTCTGAGTACCGGAAGACTTGGTTTGTTTACAACCGTATTTTGTAACTGGATGCAAGACGATTTCTGATTGGCTGAAATTTATAGTATGGCCCAAGACTTCAAGTTTTTAGCCAATGAAAATTTAGTTTACATGTTGTTAACATGGTTTAGACGTTATTGTTTATGGAATTATAAGAGATTTTGTGAAAAAAATTATTCAAATACGTTGATAAATAAAGAAGTTATGACAATTTGAAAATTTTGCATATTTAATGAGGTAAAAGAAGGAGTTACCATGCCAATTAAAAATATTATTTTAAAATACTTTCAAACTGTTTTTTTTTTCCCCAACAAGGAATGAGTTATTCTATGCAAAATTGATTATACTTTCTCTCTCTCTCTGCGATCAGGACCCAATCAGAGTAGAATTCAAGCTCCTCACATGAACTCAGCTGTCAGGTTAGGTGTGTTACAAACAGAACATCACAAAGAGTCTGCCAGATCCACTCTGATTGAACACCCGTTAAAAACGTTGCACTGTGTTCTGCGCCAGTGGCCCAGTGCATCCGATTTCAGCCAGCATTTTTTTCAGGTTTGCTTTCCTTAGCCTTTGATTGTCCCCAATCTTCCTGCAAGGCAGCAGGTGATCTTTTCTGTAGGGGGATTCTGCCCTTAGATGGTCGGCCCTCCCAGGTTTACGAGCACCATCTGCCCGAGTCACTAGAGGTGACTAACACAGACATGCACACACACTATGATTATACTTTCATTTGGTATAAAAAAATTTAAATGTCAAATTTTTAAGAAAATACTCATTTTTTAATGAAAAGCTGTCAGATAAAGTAAATAATACATGTCATGCATTGTGGCATATGGAGAACATTATGTTATAGCTCGTTTCAAATCATGTGCCCAACTTCAAAACGCTATTACTCTCTAACCGTTTGTTAAAAACTTTTGAAATTTTCCAAATGTTATTAGAATGCAAAAGACCCTTTAAATGTATATTTAACAAATATCTTGCAGCTGCAGTTTTCTTAAAGCGGCGATATTTCTTTGATGTTTGTCAAAATTGTAAATTGTGAAGCCCTAAAGAATAGAAATTACCGTAGTTGCTGGTCTATGATTAATTTTCACTAGGTAAAGGCGTGGCCGTAATGGGGAAATAACCTAATAAGACAAAACACCAGGAGAATTATTGTCTGCTCAGTTCGAGGACGGCTTCGCCGCTGAATGAACGGAAATGGAACACACAATGCCTCGTGTTTTCTACAAGTGTCTAATTGTGTCAGAAAGCCCACGTGGAATGCGTGCAAAAACGTCAATTGTACCGTGTAGGGATTTTTAATCGCTATTTTTAACCTAAAATACTGTAAACATTAAGTTTTGACTACATCAATGGGTCGTTATAAATTTATATAAATCAAATAAGCAACAATAATAACCAAATGTTTTTTTACTGAAATTAATTCCCTGTTGGGTTCTAATCATTATAACTTTACATGCAAATTTTGAAAAAATTACAAAAAGAGATTAAAAAGATGTCGATTTTAAAAGTTGGGCGATGATTTGAAACGAGCTATAGTGTCGAAGTGGCTTTTTCCTCAATGGTTTTTCCCCCAATGGCTATCTTTAATTTATTGTGAGTATGGTCAGTATCACGTCAAGTCGCCGTGCATTTATAGAGAAAATCTCTCGTTCCCGAGTTCAGAAACTATGTAAGCAAACGCAGTGTTGACAAGAAATAAACTCACCACATACTGGGAGTAAACTGGACATACCTGGTCAGTTGAGAGGTGCACTAACCACTTCGCTACCACGGCTTCAAACAGGGTACCACACGGTAGAACTGTGTCCTTAAACTGTAACGTAGAGTTCAATGAGCCAGATAAGTTATTTGATTGAGCGCCAAAGATTAATGGTGACCTATAATTCCCGCTGGAGTCACACCAGCGATTTCGGTGGTTCAGGATTTGGTGTGCTCGCTTCATGATTAGAAGGGCTCTGCCCGGAAGTAGCGGTTTTTTCCCCTGATGGACAAGGTTCCGTGGTACATTAAATCTCTAAAAATAGGTACCTGCAATTTTTCTGACAACTAAAAGAGGCCTGGCTTGATACTGACCACATCACCCAACAATGTACCACGGTTATGGCAAAAAGTGGCCACTGACACCATATTCCTCATACGCCTTGCAAGACGTGGGGGGAAGGAGGTACTTTTACTTTTGTTTATACTTAATCATTTCCGTAGAGGGTATAAGTAGAAGCAGTGGTAGGACGCTGGCCTGTCAATAAATAAACTCGGGTTTGAACCCAAGTTCTCCAGTCGACCTGGCTCAGGGAAAAGCGGTACCTGGCTCAGTGAGTTGGAGAGATACATTACAGCGAGAAGAACATTGGCCCCCTCGTCACCCGATGCTGTGATCTGGTACGACGAAGTTTATTGCTCGTCCTCTATGACATTACAATATCTCTGTAGGGTTATAGAGAGTCATTTACTCACATTTAGAACTAAAACAGCTCTACGTCACTGGAAACGGGGGAATGGGTGTGGTTAATAGAAAATAGATTGGCCAGAGGACGAACCATATCTTTTTTTTAATAAGAAGACATGAAGGCTGATGTATGTTGCTGTTATTGTTGACATTTTAAACTAAAATAACATAATTAATAGGGTATGCTATCACGCCAATTAATGGTTTAACATCACGGTGCTGGTAGAATACGAATATGCTTTGTGGATCTAGGGTCATGCTACGGAGTTCGTGCACGTGAGCCAGGTTTCTTCTTGGATTTTATCAAGAGATTCTCCAGGGGATATCGGAATACCTAAGGGTTTGTCCGGTGTGCAGCAATGATGATCCCAGCAAAAAGAAAGACTCTGCTTCTTCATGTACTGCCACTGCACTGAGTACGTTCATCTCCGTTAAGTTTTTTTTATTAGATCACTAACAACAAGCTGAGAAGAGGAAAGTTGGAATACTTGGTTACAACTGGCGAGGTAAAAGGAAAGAGAGATCGCGGGCGACACAGAGAGAAAATACAGGATAGCTTGGTGTTATGGCATGGAAAACAGTCAACAACAGAACTGATACGATGCACTGTAGATAGAAGATTGTGGAGGGACATGATCACCTACGCCAACCGGTATCGCACATGATGATGATGATGATGAACAACAAGCAGATAGATTCTTCTCTCTTAGAGTTCATTCCTCTGGCGTTTTATTCTCCCCAGTACGCCTGCGGGGCAGCAGTACGCTGGATATAATACTGCCAGCTGCATTCAGAAGCAGATAAACAAATACACCTTATCTTTTAGGTTTAGCCAGTAAGAAGTGATAGTTGCCTCAAGGATATATGATTCGTCATAACGTGAGACTGTTGTTTACAGAAAATACGCTGATCTGTCATAACGAGAAATCAAAATAAATAGAACAGTCCTGAAACAGGTCAACAGCGTTGAGTACTTTGGCACAATAATAACACACCAGGTGGTAGATTGACGTTTGAGATCAGCACAACGGCAAGTGCAGAGGTACCCGTCCACAAATATGAAAAAATACTGGCTGTGTCATGTAGAGGAAAAAATAGTTGCAAAATCTATAAAGCATGCCCTATAAGGCCTTAGGCGTCTTGACAGACGGTTGGTAGTAAGCAATCATGAAACGTCAGTAGTTTTGTGAAAGCATTAGTGTCTTATACTGTATGCTGTTTTGTTGATCAGCTTCTATCGTGGCTGAGTTTGCAAATATTGGACAGACAGATCCATCCGCAGAATGAACAAGATGTGTTCGTCTCTTTTCTCCTGCTCCTTTGTGTCTTCTGAATTTGATATTATTGCTGCTTCGAAAGTTGCTGTGCCTTTTTTTTTTAATTGTTGTTCTCCATGAGCTACGATATGCAGCCAGATTTACCCAGTTTCTTTCACTGATAGAGGATTCACTCAAGGACGCCGTTCAAACTTTCTTATATCTGGTCTGCCCTTTGGTCTATTTCCGTCCTTAAGTTCGCAATGCAATATTTGTTCGGGAAAACGAATGTTTGCCATTCTTTTTATATGAACCTGCCACCTTAGTCTACGACTTCCTAAGTGTTATCATGATGGATGGGAGTTGTCTTGTTGTAAGACATTAGAATTTGTTATTTTGTCCTGCCATTTGATGTGCATAATCTTTCGAAGGCAACGTACAAGAAAGCTGTTTAACCTGGTCTCCTGCCCTGCCTAGGTAGTCCAAGCTTCTGATCCGTATAGAAGTAAACTAAGCACACAACTTTGGTAAATTTCAATCTTAGTCCTGAATGTTGATTTGGTGTTGGCTCATGCTCTGTCTTTAAGTTTACCAAATGTGGACGCTGCCTTACCGATTCGGGAATGTAATCATTGCCCCCCCCCCAATATCAACGTGTTGCAATATCAACGTGTGGTCTCTGCAACCTCATGTCGATGAGGGCTGTTTTCCTTACATTTTCTACATCTTACCCTATCACGTACATATACATCGTTGACAAAAATAGAAAAAAGGTCTATGAAATCAAGAGAATTGTGGTTCTATAGAAGACTTCAGAGTATATAATGAACAGTTGAAAAGGACTGGGAAGTCGTTTTGATTTAAACCATGTGGGGAGTGTTGGTGGCCGCATGAATAGAGCGGCATCAGTAGTATATATGGCTGTGAACCCAATCCAAAAGTGCACGCACATGCACCGAAAGACAATAGATTTGGCACCGAAACCGCACGAAACTGGCACCAAATCACGTGCCAAAGTCCGATAATCGGCTTATTATCTCGGTGGTCGTGATCGTTAATCGGCTTATCTGGTGGTGTGCGTTGGTGCGTGACGATCGGCGTGTCGTGGTGTGCGTGGCGGTGATCGGCGCGTCGCTAGCTCGCCGGTTATCTCGGGGGTTCTAAAATCGGGCGACAGCGGTTCTAAAATCGGGCGACAGCGGTTCTAAAATCGGGCGACAGCGGTTCTAAAAGGGGGATGGCGGTATCTCGCGGGTCGTTGCCATCGTGGCGTGCGGGTGGGGAAAGGTGCCTTTATTGGTTATCATCATGTGTGGGTCAACAGGAGGCGACATGTAAAAAAAATGCTGACAAGCAATTATTAGTATCGTTAGCGTCATGTACCAGATTATAGCGATTTTTTTTTCTCTCTCTCTATTGCATATCCAAGCTAACTCAAGTCAAATAAAAATCATCATCATGTGCCTCAACACTATCCCTTCATGGCCTATCATCATCATGTGCCTCAACACTATCAGCATGTACCTCAACACTATCATCATGTGCCACCCTCAACTCTATCAGCATGTGCCTCAACACTATCATCATGTGCCACCCTCAACACTATCAGCATGTGCCTCAACACTATCATCATGTGCCACCCTCATCATCACCCTTCATATCATCATCATCATGTGCCTCAACATCACCCTTCATGGCCTATCATCAAGCCACACAAAGTATCAACTCTCTCTCTCACACACATTCATGGTAAACCAAAACAAAATGCGTTCTATATTTCTCACAGCTTTATTAATACAACAAATATACGACAAATATATATATATATATATATATATATATATATATATATATATATTACTGTCCGGTTGTTGATAATTTTAAGCGTCTGGGTTTCCTCCCTCCTGTTTTGGTGGTACTGTTTGTTAAATGTCTATCAAACACGGGTGCATAGGAAGATTCATTAGCCTTCAAACACAACCGCCCTCCATTTTGACAAAACCTTGATCAAAGCTGGAATAGGTAATTGGTGACTCTGCTGAAACACCCGCGGCATTCATATTGGGTGCCGGATCTGTCGTCTGATTAACAAGAGCGAGGTTCCCTTGATTAACAAAGGGGGGCGTGTAGTCGATGAGATTCGTGTTAACAAGAGATGGTATGTAGTTTTGATGGTTAACGACAGGCGGCGTGTAGTTGATCTGATTAACGAGAGGTGGCGTGTAGCTGATCTGGTTAACGAGAGGTGGCGTGTAGCTGATCTGGTTAACAACAGGCGGTGTGTAGTTGAGGTTAGCATAAGCGGTTAAAATTTCCTCTCGCATCTCAACTAACGTGATAAATTCCTCTCTCGATAGTGTTATCCCAGTTCTGGTAGGAAACTTAAAAAAACTATCACCGCTGTATGTCCTTATATTTATCAATGGTCTGTTACGAAAAACACAAACCGAGACTGCCTTAACGCCATCTTTAGACAATGGAACTACAGTCTCATTTCCACGTGACATAAATATGCGCTGATCACTGAGATCAAACGAAATTGGCGAATTCAAGCTACACGACTCCATATTCAAAGAAAAACAAACCACCTGGCAACAGATGTTGGTTATGTGTGTGCGTGTACACTGCTCGACTGGGGGGTTTTTATACCCGTTTATCGGGTCGAGGACCGTCTATTTATAGCAGCTAACGAAATACGTTATCAGGCGTGGTAATCAGTCGTGTTGCGACATGTTCAGTGACCTCTGGAACTGACCCAATAGGGGGGTGATGTGTGGGCAAATATGATGCGTGTAACAATTCGGTCTCAGGTAATGCGGCCTGAGACTAGGAAACTCCTCCTCCTCCCCCCTGTCGTGTTTATATAGGTTGTGGATTTTAAAAATAGGTGTTAGTTGAAGAGGGGGAAACCTCGCGCGCTGACCTAATATCACTCGTTGTTATTTTCGTCGGTGGCGTAATCACTAAAGTTAGTAGCACTTGTGAGGATGGATCCCCGATGGAATCATCCCTTCACAGCTCTGATAGCCGGTCCTACCGGGTGTGGGAAAACGGTATTTGTGCAAAAGTTTATACAGAACCTTCACGAGCTAGCTGTCCCCGTACCGGAGGAAGTTATATGGTGTTATGGGGAATGGCAGCCGATATACGAGACTATGGGGTCAGTGAGATTTATCGAGGGTCTACCAGACGTCGATAAATTGGAAGGTGGTAAGAAGAGAAGACTGATCGTCATCGATGACTTGATGTCTGAGACGGACGAGCGGGTAACAAAATTATTCACCAAAGGTAGTCATCACAGAGATATTAGTGTGATGTACATTGTTCAAAATCTATTCGGAAAAAATAAAGAACATCGAACCATAAGTCTCAATACGCACTATTTAGTCCTTTTCAAGAACCCGAGAGACGGGAGTCAAATTATGAATCTGGGTAAACAAATGTACCCGGGTCGGGTGGGGTACCTCCAAGATAGTTTTAAGGACGCGACAGCGAGTCCTCACGGTTATTTGCTGGTCGATCTTCGTCAGGACACACCTGATAATCTTAGGTTGAGAACAAAAATATTCCCGGGGGAGAGACAAATCGTCTACGTGCCAAAGTAGAGAATCATGTGTGATGAAGCACTTAGACGGCACGGTGAAATGTTGAAATGTATGCGCGCCGCCTCGCCGAGCGGTTTAAGAGCCATATTAAAAACAGCCTCTCCCAAACTCATTAACTTTTTGTGCGAGTGTTGTCATAACATATTAAAAGGTAATGTTAGACTCACTCAGCGACAGAAGTGCGAGCTACGTCGACACAAGAACAAGTTGAGACTTCTCACTAAAAAGAAACCGAGTCTTAAGCGGGGGAAAGAGATTCTACAAACCGGTGGGTTTATAGGTGCTTTGCTCCGTCCTATATTAAGTATTCTCGGTGGAGTATTAGGTGCGTAACAATGGCCAAAAAAATGATTTTGGTGGATCCTCGATTCCTCGAGGGTCTTAAACAGACTACTACCACGTCCTATAGCCCACCCGAGGCGATCGGTGACAACTTGAGAGATTTAGATGATGAAATGCAACGTATCCTATTCCGCGATGATTTAGCACCCGCCGATAAGGCCAGAGTGTACCAACGTGCCCTGCATCAATATTTAACTAGATAGGAGCAGTATAAACGACGCTCATTGGGCACGGTCGATCTCATTCAACACAACACGGCAACAGAAAAAACACCTTCCCCACCAACACCATCATTCGAGCTATCACCAGAGCAGACCAAGACACCACCACCACCACCACCACCATCAGCGGAAACCCCAAATGTAGGCAATGAAACCACTCCACCCGTAGCCACGTATAAACTGAGACCTAAAAAAAGAAAGAGTGGAATCCCAACACCAAAATGGGAACGGTGGAGAAAATATTGAGACGTCGTTACTTTGACCCTAGTCGACCAGGGGCGTATAGTGGTGCAACGGCCCTGCAACGTAGCACCAAACAGGGACTCGCAAAGATCAAACAATGGCTGAGTCATCAGGATACCTATACCCTTCATAAACCAATTCGTCGCAGATTTGAAAGGCGTCCCATTATAACGAGTGGCCCCCAACAGCAATATCAGGCAGACCTAATCGATTTGAGACATTTGAAAAAACACAACGATGGATATTCCTATTTGGTTTCTTGCATGGACGTTTTCAGTAAATTCGCGTGGTCTGTACCGATACGAACCAAAACGGGGAAATCCTTAGTGGAAGCCGTCGGTAAGATATTTCTCGATGGGAAACCCGCGAGTTTTCAAACGGATAAGGGGTCAGAGTTTCTGAACAGAACATTTCAGAAATTCCTCGCTGACAACAACGTTCACTTTTTCACTACGCAGAACGAAGATATTAAGGCCGCCGTGGTGGAACGCTTTAATAGGACTCTGAAACAACGGATGTGGCGATATTTCACGAAATCCAATAAGTTGTCTTATGTCCGAGTCCTCCCCGCCCTACTTCGAAGTTATAACCATTCGTATCACAGAAGTATAAAAATGGCACCGGTCGACGTCAACGCAGACAATCAAGAACAGGTATGGAACACGTTGTATAATAGCAAACGCAACTTTAAATTTGAAAGACCCCTGTACAAGCCCGGTGATCGAGTTAGACTGGTCCTGGGCAGAGCCAATTTTAAAAAGGGTTATGCCCCGGCTTGGACGAAGGAACTGTTTTCCATCAGTCGAGTAAATGAAACAAACCCCGTTACATATGTGTTGAAAGAAGATAAGGGCGATGAGATAGAGGGGTCATTCTACACACCGGAAATTCAAAAAGTTGGAGACAAACACGAGTACAGAATCGAGAGTGTCATAACCGAGCGTCGCACATCCTTTGGGCGAAAGGAGTGTTTAGTCAAATGGTTTGGGTACGATTCCTCATTTAACACTTGGATACCGTCCAAGGACATTGTCAGATACAAAAACTAGAGATGCGAGAAGAAGAAGAAGAAGAAGTGGTAACTTTTGGTGGAGAGCCCGATTTGCGAGCCGTAAACTCGGGAGTCGGGAGAGACGGCGAACCACGCTGGTTGGGGTCGATGTTTGGGAAACTATCCCCCTACTTAGAACTTGTCTTTATTTGTCAAGTGGTAGTTATATATACAGTTGTAGCGGTCTCGGCACCTTCGTAAGGGGCGTAACAATCATAAAAGTGATTATCAAGGGGCGTAACAATCATAAAAGTGATTATCAAAGTAAATTTTTGGTATGGGGATTTCTATTGGTGCATTGTGCCAAACTGGTTCGCGTGTCAAACTTGTGCATGTTTTTGCACGTTGCAAATCTGGTGCGGTTTTGGTGTAACTTTTAGATGAATGTGGGAGTAGCTTTTTATGGTTTTGAGGTCGACTTTTTGAGTATGTGCCTAAACTTTTGTGATCTCAGAGATGAAATGTGTTAGACGAATGACATGAAACAGTCTGAGAGATAAGCTCAGAAATGAAGAACTGAGAAGAAAGCTAGGAATAGCCCCCATCATAGAATATATAAGGAAACAACAGATAAAATAGTTTGGCTAGGTGACAGGGCAGACAGATCAAAAACACAACGAGCCTTCAGCAAAATGTTGTGAGAACACCAGACCCAACTGTCGACCACGAAAAAGGATGGGTCGATGTACAATTAGAAGCGCTAGGAAACATACCAGCAGCAGAGGCGAACAGAAGAGCAAGAGACCGCAAATTATATCTCTCCTCGACGCTGTCTTTGTAAAGTCCAGGGTTCGTGGGGTTGTGGTTCGTGGTTCGTTAAGTCTGTGGTTCGTGAGTTCGTGGGGTCGTGGTTCGTGAGTTGATGGTTCGTTAAGTCCATGGTTCGTGGGGTTGTGGTTCGTGGTTCGTGAGTTGATGGTTCGTGGTTCGTGGGGTTGTGGTTCGTGGTTCGTGAGTTGATGGTTCGTTGAGTCCATGGTTCGTGGGGTTGTGGTTCATGGTTCGTGAGTTGATGGTTCGTGGTTCGTGGGGTTGTGGTTCGTGGTTCGTTGTGATTTGGTCCAACATTTTGGACCTTGAATATAACTTCCTGCTCGTTGTGTCTAACTAGTATGACTATGTGAGTAGCTTTTTGGGATTTTTAGGTCGACTTTTTGAGTATGACCCTAAATTTTTGTGTTCTGGGGTAAAATGTTTGCGATTTGGATGTAACTATCTGATCGATGTGTCTAACTAGTATGACTATGTGAGTAGCTTTTTGGGATTTTTAGGTCGACTTTTTGAGTATGACCCTAAATTTTTGTGTTCTGGGGTAAAATGTTTGCGATTTGGATGTAACTATCTGATCGATGTGTCTAACTAGTATCAGTATGTGAGTAGCTTTTTAGGAATACAACTACGAGGCAATGTTAGAGAACGCTCGAGGCAATGTTATAGAACGATCGAGGCAATGTTAGAGAACGCTTGAGGTAATGTTAAAGAACGATCGAGGCAATGTTACAGAACGCTGGAGGCAATGTTATAGAACGATCGAGGCAATGTTAGAGAACGCTGGAGGCAATGTTAAAGAACGATCGAGGCAATGTTAGAGAACGCTCGAGGTAATGTTAAAGAACGATCGAGGCAATGTTACAGAACGCTGGAGGCAATGTTATAGAACGATCGAGGCAATGTTAGAGAACGCTGGAGGCAATGTTAAAGAACGATCGAGGCAATGTTAGAGAACGCTCGAGGTAATGTTAAAGAACGATCGAGGCAATGTTACAGAACGCTGGAGGCAATGTTAAAGAACGATCGAGGCAATGTTAAAGAACGCTCGAGGTAATGTTAGAGAATGATCGAGGCAATGTTATAGAACGATCGAGGCAATGTTAGAGAACGCTCGAGGTAATGTTAGAGAACGATCGAGGCGTGATTTGGTCTAACTTTTTGGAGTTTGGAAGTAATTATCTGTTTGATGTGTCTAACTTTTATGAGTATGGGAGTAGATTTGTATGGTTTTAAGGTCGACTTTTTTTTTAATATGACCCTAAATTTGTGTGTTATGGTGGTAAAATCTTAGTGATTTATTTTGTTTTGGTTTACCATGAATGTGAGAGAGACAGAGAGAGAGAGAGAGAGAGAGAGAGAATTTCGCTGGTTGATACTTTGTGTGGTTTGATGATAGGACCTGAAGGGCTGATGATGGTGTTGAGGGTGGCACATGATGATGATAGGACATGAAGGGATGATGGTGTTGAGGGTGGCACATGATGATGATAGGCCATGAGGGGTTGATACTTTGTGTGGCACATGATGATGATAGGCCATGAAGGGGTTGATACTTTGTGTGGCTTGATGATGATAGGACATGAAGGGGTTGATACTGTTGTTGAGGGTGGCACATGATGATGATAGGACATGAAGGGTGATGTTGAGGCACAAGATGATGATATGAAGGTTGATGATGAGGGTGGCACATGATGATAGCGTTGAGGCACATGATGATAGTGTTGAGGCACATGATGCTAGTGTTGAGGGTGGCACATGATGATGATAAGACATGAATGGAAGATGGTGTTGAGGGTGGCACATGGCGTTAAGGCAGTCTCGAAAACGCTTATGCTAACCTCAACTACACGCCCCTTTTTGTTAACCAAGGGGACCTCACTCTTGTTAATCAGACGACAGCTCCGGCAGCCAGTGTGGATGCCCAGGATGTTTCAGCAAAGTCACCGATTACCTATTCCAGCTTTGATCAAGGTTTTGTCAAAATGGAGGGCGGTTGTGTAGGAAACCCAGACGGTTAAAATTATCAGCATCCGGACAGTAATATATATATGATGTATTAATAAAATTGTGAAATATAGAATTTTGTTTTGCTTTACATTGAATGAGAAAGAGCGAGCGTCACTATTTAATATTAGCACACCTTACTACACGACACATGATGTTAGCGATACTACAATAACACACCTGTGTCAACCAACTCGTTCCCGCCCGCGAGCTAGTCGTATTTTTCTTTTCGTAACAATACCCATTCAACGTCATTGCTTGTCAGCATTTTTTTTACATGTCGCCTCCTGTCACGTAGTAGACCCGTATTCGAATCCTGAAGGGAGACTGTTTTTTTTATTTTTTTTTTTATTTTTAATAATTCTGAGTTTTTTACGTTCACAAATACATATTTTTTTAATAATTCTGAATTTTTACTTTCACAAATATACTCTTTTAAAATACTCTTTCACAAATATTTTCATCTAACACACAGCGAGAGACGACCCCCGCTCTATAAGCCGATTAGCACCGAGTCTCTGAGAGAGAGAGAGAGAGAGAGAGAGAGAGAGAGAGAGAGAGAGTTGATACTTTGTGTGGCTTGATGATAGGCCATTAAGGGTGATGTTGAGGCACATGATGATGATGATATGAAGGTTGATGATGAGGGTGGCACATGATGATAGTGTTGAGGCACATGATGATAGTGTTGTGGCACATGATGATAGTGTTGGAGAGTTGATACTTTGTGTGGCTTGATGATAGGCCATTAAGGGTGATGTTGAGGCACATGATGATGATGATATGAAGGTTGATGATGAGGGTGGCACATGATGATAGTGTTGAGGCACATGATGATAGTGTTGAGGCACATGATGATGATAGGCCATGAAGGGATAGTGTTGAGGCACATGATGATGATTTTTATTTGACTTGAGTTAGCTTGGATATGCAATAGAGAGAGAGATTTTAAAAAAATCGCTATAATCTGGTACATGACGCTAACGATACTAATAATTGCTTGTCAGCATTTTTTTTTTACATGTCGCCTCCTGTTGACCCACACATGATGATAACCAATAAAGGCACCTTTCCCCACCCGCACGCCACGATGGCAACGACCCGCGAGATACCGCCATCCCCCTTTTAGAACCGCTGTCGCCCGATTTTAGAACCGCTGTCGCCCGATTTTAGAACCCCCGAGATAACCGGCGAGCTAGCGACGCGCCGATCACTCACCACGAGATAAGCCGTCACGCACCAACGCACACCACGAGATAAGCCGATTACCGATCACGACCGAGATAATAAGCCGATTATCGGACTTTGGCACGGGTTTTGGTGCATGTTTCGTGCGGTTTCGGTGCCAAATCTATTGTCTTTCGGTGCATGTGCGTGCACTTTTGGATTGGGTTCACAGCCATATATACTACTGGCATCATCTTTCCCTAACTATAGTGAACGTGGGTTCGAGTTACGGCAGAAAGGAGTTTTTAAAAATGTTTCTAACGGGTTTATAATAACAACTCTGACCTTTAACATCTCGTCAAAACTAAACTGGGCATGAAACCTTACTCTCTCTCTCTCTCTCTCTCTCTCTCTCTCTCTCTCTCTCTCTCTCTCTCTCACATGTTCTACAGACTCCCTTGCATAACCCATATATAGGATAAATGACCTGATAAAAATTTTCTTTTTTTCTTCGTCAACACACAAAATAAACTAAGTAAACAAATGTAAAGATCTACTAATAAACAATAAACATAATATCTGATGTCAGTGTGGCAAACGAACGAGAAGTAAATAGGAAAACAGGACACATTTAATGTCAGTGTTGCAACCAACGAGGAGTAAATATGAAATCAGAAGACATTTGATGCCAGTGTGGCAAACAATGAGAAGTAAATAGGAACATCGAACACATTTAATGTCAGCGTGGCAAACAATGAGAAGTAAATAGGAAAACAGAAAACATTTAATGTCAGTGTGGCAAACAATGAGAAGTAAATAGCAAAACAAAAAATGTTTAATGTCAGTGTGGCAAACAATGAGAAGTAATTTGGAAAACAATACATGTGATGTTAACCTGGCTTGCTCTGACACTATGCTATTATCATCAGCTTTACATTAGCTTTGCATCTCTACGTATCTTGGTGCATCTTGATGCCTTTACCTATCGCTCTGACACTCGCTACAAACACTATCTACAGACAACCTCCAGATAGATTCATTCTTTGGGTATCAAATTTTGTAATGAAACAGAAACATAAAAGCACTTGCTAACATTACAACAAACCCTTACCTAGGTAAACAGACAAGTGTAAAGGAAACAGTTGAAAATAATCAATAATTCGAAAGTTCTGTGAAGGTAATGTAATATTTGCTTAAATTTCACCTAAAGAAAAAAAACATCCTTTGAAGAATGTGCAGTCGTTATGCACAGAAAATTTTTGATCTCAATATTGACTTTAATAAAACTGACAGAAAATGTCTGATCTCATTATTGACTTTAATAAAACTGACAGAAAATGTCTGATCTCATTATTGACTTTAATAAAACTGACAGGAAATGTCTGATCTCATTATTGACTTTAATAAAACTGACAGAAAATGTCTGATCTCATTATTGACTTAATAAAACTGACAGGAAATGTCTGATCTCAATATTGACTTTAATAAAACTGACAGAAAATGTCTGATCTCATTATTGACTTTAATAAAACTGACAGAAAATGTCTGATCTCATTATTGACTTTAATACAACTGACAGGAAATGTTTGATCTCAATATTGATTTTAATAAAACTGACAGGAAATGTTTGATCTCAATATTGATTTTAATAAAACTGACAGGAAATGTTTGATCTCAATATTGATTGTAATAAAACTGACAGGAAATGTTTGATCTCAATATTGATTTTAATAAAACTGACAGAAAATGTCTGATCTCATTATTGACTTTAATAAAAACTGACAGGAAATGCATCCGAGCAGAAAGCGCCGGGATGCGCTTCGCCACAAGAGCAGCTGAGACATTATATTTCTCTTCTCAACGCCGTTGATGTTATCGGATACATTTATCTTCATCTAAGCTGAGATACTAAAAATAATCAATATAAAATGTTTATATAAATACAGTTGTATTTTAAAAAAAACAGTACACAAGAGAACTGTACATAACACATTATATACGTTTAAATATATTGTTTAAAGATACTATTCCTCTCACTTTAACTCTCTATAGCTATCATTCAAGTGCTTTTTTTCTTTTTCTTCTTCTTTCCTTCCTCATTTGCCTTTCAGCGTCGAGGAGAGATATAATTTGCGGTCTTTTGCTCTTCTGTTTGCTTCTGCTGCTGTTATGTTTCCTAGTGCGTCTAATATTCAATCGATCAATCTTTTTCGTGGTCGACCCTTGGGTCTGGTGTTCTCTCAACGCTTATTGAAGGCTCGTTGTGTTGTTTTTTGATCACTCTGCCCTGCCACGTGGCCAAACCATTTTATCTGTTGTTTCCTTATATATTCTATGGCGGGGGACTATTCCTAGCTTTTTTCTCAGTTCTTCATTTCTGATCTTATCTCTCAGACTGTTTCCTGTCATTCGTCTAACACATTTCATCTCAGTAGAGGTTATTTACTTATTGTTCTTGCATCTAGGATCCAGGTCTGGAATTGGTAGCACAACGTTGTGATGAAGAATGTATTGTACGGTGCCCATTTTGCCTCTAGTGTTATTTCTTTGTTGGACAATAGTGGTGATAGCTGTCCAGCGATTTGACAAGCTTTGATGCATCTTGAGTTTATCTCTGCTGTTTGAGAATTGTCGTTTGTCATTCAAGTGCACATACTTGAATATCATCATCATCAAGTATCATGCCTGCTGGCGTAGGTGATCTTGTCTCGCCATAACTTTCGATCTCGACAGTTATTTATAATTTCTGTTTTTGACCTACACAATGCCTTGCAGGTATGCTCTGGAAAGTAAACGGCTAAAGGATAATACCCTGAAATAAAAGAACCCCACAGCCTTGTGGGTGAGACTTTTTAGTCAAAGGCTTGCGGAGCAAAACGTTAACATACCGACGAAAGGCAACAGAATACCACAGTCGTAATTTCTTTGTGCAATCATGAATTGCCATTTACTCGAACACACTCCCTGTAACAGCCATATAGAAATGTTCTGCCTCATGTTTCTACTACGACCTAATCTGCATGTCAACATTCTTTAACTTTACTTTGAAATATCCGCTGAGAGTTCCCCTGTGTGGGCCTTCTCTTGATCTTTTTTCAACATTTATTCCTTTTTGTGTTCTATCAACGAAGTATTTAACTTTAATTTACTGAAAAAATATGCAAATGTTTATCCTAGGATGTGTCATATATGACTCGCAGTCTTAGGCGTTGAAGTGATTTCTTTTAAGTACATACTAGCACAAGCTAGAGAGAAGCGCGGTCAGGTAGATTACGTTGTGGACCTGGTTTGTTACATAGCCTATCGCTTACTCAGTGATTATGCAAAGTCATGCTTCATTTCTCAGGCCTTGTCATAGGCATAAGTAGGACCAGAACTGTGCCGCCTGTGGCACACTTAACCTATACTTTAATCATTCGTGAATTTCTAATCAACTCATAGAAATGGTTATTTATTATAGATATATATAAATGGTTATATATTATAGGTCACTAATTCTGACCCACAGAAGCGAATTATAAACGTTAAACAGACAAATGAAAAGACGATTAGAGGCCAGAGAGATGGGATTTCTCAGAGCATGGTGAAATTTCCATGGACAGCTAAAAAGACCAATGAGGAAATTCTCAAAGAGGCTAAAACAAAAAGGGAGCTGCTAAAAAAAACATCAGAAAGAAACAATCAACATTTTTCGGGCACATCATGAGAGGATTAATGTTGGAATACTTCATAACAACTGATAAACTACAGGGAGAGAGAGATCGCGGGCGACAAAGAGAGAAAATACTGGATATCTTGGTCTCATGGCATGGAAAACAGTCAATAACAGAATTAATACGATGCTTTGTGGATAGAAGATTGTGGAGGGTCACGATCGCTTACGTCAACCGGTATGGCACATGATGATAAATCATCAAGATATAAAACAAGTAACAAACTTTAAATACATGGGAACAGCACTCTCTGAAGATGGTAAAATGTATATAGAACTAGATATCTGAGACAAGGCAAATACAATATTGAGTCAGCTATCCAATATACTTCAACACAAAGCAATACCTATCACCACCAAGAAACATCCTTAACAGAGTATGTTCATTCACACATTGTTCGATCAAAGCCAAAAATGGTCAATTATGACTAAGCATGAAAGAAAGCTTGTCACTGTTGAAATGAGATGTCTGTGAAAAGTGCTTGTGGTGACCAGAACTGACAACAAGAGAAATGATATTATAAGAGAAAGAGTAGGCATTGAACTAAAACTAACAGAAACAAGAAATAAAATGGTTCGACTCTCTAGAACGAATGTCGTGTGATTTCTTACAATACAAAGCATATATTAAAATGGGAGAAGGATGAAGAGCAAGAGGCAGACCCAGATTAAGATGGACACTAAGATGGAGACATAATTCGACTCTAAAAGTGATATTGGAAGGTACAAGGTAGACGAGGCAGAGGCAGACCAAGACTAAAGTGGACTGATAACATCAAAAAGTGGACAGATAAATCTATGACAACGTGCAACATCAAGACAAGCGACAGAGTAAAATGACTTTCCATGGTAACCAAACTTTGATGTGGAGACGGCACCAATGGATGACGCTCCATGGTAACCAACCTTCGATGCGGAGACGGCACCCAATAAATGAAACTCATAAAACAATTTGGGAGTTAGTTGCGTTTGGATCTGGCTATAAGAACAAGGCAGTAGTATATTATGTTGTACTGTTAGCTTTTGGCCGTAAATTAACAAAGATATATAGTAGGCGCATTTAGCGCCTAATGTACATGAGGATAAAGGGGAGTTAATCGATCGTGCGGCGTGACCCCTCGTGTGGCGTGACCCCTCGTCGGCTGCGGTCGGTGTGACCCCTCGGCGCTCCACGTGCCCCGTGACCCTCGTGATCGGTGACGCGTAGTTGTTGTTTCATGTGTTTATTGTTGAGGAATGTCGGTGTTCAATGGTTGACTGATCGTCTCGTGATGTATCGCTTATTGTTGTTAAGTTAATCGCTTATTGTTGTCAAGAATGTGGACTAATGTATTGAAAGTGGTTTGTTAAAATGTTTATGACGTGGCGATGTATTTGTTGATGGTCATTGTTAGGAAAACCGCGTGGGGTATCGCTTATTGTTGTGAAGTTAATCGCTTATTGTTGTCAAGAATGTGGTATTTTAAATGCTGACTGAAAATAATTAAAGGAGGTTATTTTAAATGTTGGAAAACCGCGTGTTACAGTAAAGTTAAATAGTAATAAAACTGAATTTACATTAAAATATACGAAAAGTTTCAAAAAATGAAATGCCCGCGGTATATTAAAATATTACTCTAAATTAAATCTGAATGAACGCGAAATAATAAAATATTATACTTATAAAACGTTAAGAAATTATGTTTCAAAACGAAAAAATTTAAGTTGAATGAGTGCGAAATAATAAAATATTCTTAAATAAAAAGAAATGTTAAGAAATTTTTTTTCAAAACGATAAAATTAAAGTTTATGTTAAATACTTAAATGAAGGGGAAATTTATTTACATTTAAAATGAACGCGAAACTTATTTTAAATGAAAGAACATTAAAAATATAGGTGAAACGATACGAATTATAATAAAATTGAAATGTATAAGAAAATTTGCGAAATATTAATGTTAAAAATAGCAAATATTTAAAGTTAAATACTTAAATAAAGGGAAATTTAAAAATATAGGCGAATGTATTTATTTTAAAAAAAATTGTTTAAAAACGTTAAGAAGTTAAATGTGATAAAACTGATTTTTTTAAAAAAAATACGAAATAAAAACTATGAAAAAATTAAAGGTGAATGAACGTGAAATAATAATATATTCTTAAATAAACAGGGCGGGGATTAAAGGACGACACGTAAATGCTGAGTCTGCTGACGCTATCTTGTTAGTGAAGGTTATTTTAAAAGTTTGTTTATTATCAAAAATGTAGGTCATTGTTAGGCATGTGACACCACGTGCTCAGTTTATTTTAATTGCTGATAGAAAACCGCATACTAAAGTTCGGGTTATATTACGGTATAATAAAATATTTAAGAAACATTAAGAAATACGTAAAGTTAAATTAACGCGAATTAATAAAACTAAAATTTATTTACACAAAAAAAAATACAACTAAAATACGAATTTATTTACATTAAAAAATAATAAAACTAAAATTGGAATTTATTTACATTAAAAATACGAAAATGTGTCAAAACCACAAAATTAAATGTGGATGAACGCGAAATATTATTCTTAAGAATTACTTAAAGTCAAAAGATTCGCGAATTAATCTCTCTCTCGTCTCTCTCGCTCTTTCACATTTAAGGTAAATCAAGTCAAATAAAAACAAATTTAATAAAAGTTAGTTTAATAGTCAAAAAGTTAGTACCATAATCAAAACAGTTAGAGCCAACTTTCTGTTCTCTTCCTTTCTTATAATCTGGAGTCCCGTTTGCTTTATGTTAAGGGACACAACAACACCCTCTATATTTTATCGACTTTTTTCTAACACAGGTTCCTAGGTTTATACCCTTCCCTCCTAGGTTTCTGACCTTCTGTCCTTGTTTCCTAACACTACTTCCTAGGTTTCTGACCTTCCCTCCTAGATTTCTGACCTCCCCTCCTTGATTTCTGACCTCCCCTCCTTGATTTCTGACCTTCCCTCCTTGTTTTCTAACACAGCTTCCTAGATTTCTGACCTTCCCTCCTTGTTTTCAGCCTTTGCTTCCTAGTTTTCTGTCCTTGCCTCTTAGGATTCTGCCCTTGCCTCCTAGGTTTCTGCCCTTGCCTCCTAGGTTTCTGCCCTTGCCTCCTAGGTTTCTGTCCTTGCCTCCTAGGTTTCTGACCTTGCCTCCTAGGTTTCTGCCCTTACCTCCTAGGTTTCTGCCCTTGCCTCCTAGGTTTCTGACCTTGCCTCCTAGGTTTCTGACCTTGCCTCCTAGGTTTCTGTCTTTGCCTCTTAGGTTTCTGCCCTTGCCTCTTAGGTTTCTGCCCTTGCCTCCTAGGTTTCTGCTCTTGCCTCCTAGGTTTCTGACCTTCCCTCTTTGGTTTCTGCCCTGGCCTCCTAGGTTTCTGCCCTTCCCTCTTTGGTTTCTGACCTTCCCTCCTTGGTTTCTGACCTTCCCGCCTTGTTTTCTGCCGTACAGAGGAAGACTTTTAAATTGACGAAGACAACTTTTGAATTGCCAAAGACAACTTTTGAATTGACAAAGACATCTTTTGAATTGACAAAGACAACTTTTGAAATAGCATATGAGGGACAAAAGTTCCGATAGGTGACCATGTCCTTTCTGACCTTCCCTCCTTGTTTTCTAACACAGCTTCCTAGATTTCTGACCTTCCCTCCTTGTTTTCAGCCTTTGCTTCCTAGTTTTCTGTCCTTGCCTCTTAGGTTTCAGCCCTTGCCTCCTAGGTTTCTGCCCTTGCCTCCTAAGTTTCTGCCCTTGCCTCCTAGGTTTCTGACCTTGCCTCCTAGGTTTCTGCCTTTGCCTCTTAGGTTTCTGCCCTTGCCTCTTAGGTTTCTGCCCTTGCCTCCTAGGTTTCTGCCCTTGCCTCCTAGGTTTCTGCCCTTGCCTCCTAGGTTTCTGACCTTCCCTCTTTGGTTTCTGCCCTTGCCTCCTAGGTTTCAGACCTTCCCTCTTTGGTTTCTGACCTTCCCTCCTTGGTTTCTGACCTTCCCGCCTTGTTTTCTGCCGTACAGAGGACGACTTTTAAATTGACGAAGACAACTTTTGAATTGCCAAAGACAACTTTTGAAATGATAAAGACAACTTTTGAAATAGCATATGAGGGACAGAAGTTCCGATAGTGACCATGTCCTTTCTGACCTTGACAATCCATCGTATCAGTTCTGTTGTAATCGGAAGAGAATTTGGAGAGTGGTTACTAAAAGAAGGTGGTTCGGAAAATTTTTTTTTAGACCTCTCTCTTGACGGGTAATGTGTCTCGCGCCTTCAAACACATAAAAAGTAATTTTATTTTAGTTCTTCTTTAATATTATAGTGTGATACTTTAGCAACCTAATTTGTGAATCTCGTTGATCACATTTACTGGTTTTATTTCCTTGTAATGTTTATTGTTCGTTATTCTTTAGTTGCAATGTTTCAATTATTTTATTTTCTATAGATGCCTTACACTTGTCATCTGTGCTCCAAAACCTTCAACCGGAGCCGAGACATAAAGCGACATGTTGTTAGTGTACATATGCGTCAGGAATACAAATGTGATGTTTGTGAACGAGTTTATAATACAGCAGACAACCTTGGCAGACATATTAAGACCGAACATCCTGCGTGGGTATTTCCTGCATCACCAACCCCTGTGTCACCCGATCATGTAGCCTCTAAAGAGACCCGTGCTACCCCCCATATCTGTCACATCTGTCAACAAAGCTTTACTGGGGCAAGTCATCTGCAAGTACATCTCGATAGTCATGATACAGTCGTGGACAACTCGACACCATCAACGCTAGCAGGTCCAGTGGTATCGACAACCTCACGCAAGCGACCAGTAAAGAGTTTGACACAAGAACCCTAAAAGAGACCAAGATTTATTAATGAAGCAGACTCTTTAAATAAGTTACCCCAAGATATTAGGAAGCTATATAAGGCAAACTGGTTAGCTATTAGAACACATGAACGTAGGAATAAATACATGGACACGTACAATATATTTCATAAGCCTGATACTCCTATAGATTGGAAGACCCTTGTAAACCCAATTTTCCTAGCCCAGAAAAAGCGATTCAAGGTGAATTATAGTCATCATCTAATCTTAAGACATAGGGAGACAAAGGGGCTGCGTTATTTTCACGCCAGCTCAAATAACGCGAGGGGGTTAGACAAACCTTTGTTAGTTAACAACATAAATAATTTTGAAACATTTTTAGATATATTAAATCAAAGTAATATATTATAGTATGCAGACAAAAATAGGGAGTCAACCAAATATACCTTAGAAACGTTAGTCAGTACGAGTGTTTATATATATAAACTGCAAGATTATCCTATAGGGTGTCTGCTTGATATCCCACTCTATATTGCATCCAACTACGGCATTAATATCATTCAAAATGATTCCCATTCTAAAGTTTACAATGATAATCTCTGCTTCTTCCGTTGTCTAGCTGTCCATCGAGGAACTTCAAATACTGATATTAAGAAGGCTTCGAGACTACTTTTCAAACAGTTTAACCCGTCTCTAATGATAAGTAACTTTCACGGTGTAACTCTTGCCGAAATGTCTCTCTTAGAAAATTGTTTTTCAATAAATATAGATATTTTTGAGTTTTATTCTGACCAAGCCTTGCGTATTGTTCTGAGAAGCGCCAGTAGTTATAGCGAAACTCTCCGTCTTTTACTTTACAAAAACCACTTCTTTTATATAAACGATCTTTCTAGGGCTAGTAAAAGCTTTTCTTGTGGAAATTGTGGAAAATTGTGGAAAAAGTTTTGGCGTATGGATAGGCACGAAAAAACTTGTAATGGGGATGTTACTGTGGAGACATATAAGGGCGGGGTTTACTCTTCACCTGAAAGTGTGTGGGACGCGATCAGCGCTGAAGGGATAAGTACTCCAGAGTCTTTTATTTACCCATTCAGGGCGACATTCGATTATGAATGTTACTTTGATAGTAGAAATGTTCCCCCAAGAGACGCACTCGACTACCTTTGTAGCTAAACACGTACCCCTCTCCTGTTCTATAGCGTCAAATGTCCCAGGGTGGGAGGCACCAAAATGCTTCATAACAAAGGGTGACCCACAGGTTCTAGTTAGTCAGATGGTTGATTATCTTACTAGTATAGCTGATAAGGCATACTCGTGTTGCGAGATCGGTTTGAAAGTATTTTTACTCAACTCCGTGATCTGAATAAAGACAAGCTAATAGTTAGGTTTGATGAATTTTTAAAAGAGCTTCCAGTGATAGGGTTTAACTCGGGGAAATATGACGTCAACGTCATTAAACCTTATTTAATAAAGTACTTCACGGATGCCGCTGCACAAGTGGGCGAAGAAGGCGATAGTATGGAAGTAGAAGAAGAAGAAGAAGAAGCCGAGGTTAACGAAGAAGAGGAAGATAAAATGGAAGTAGACTACAAAGTACCAAAACCGTTCAAGTTTATAGTTAAAAGAAACAATAACTTTATGTGTATTGCAACGCAGAAGCTAAAGTTCCTAGATATCATAAATTATCTAGCCCCAGGGTTTAGTTATAGCAAGTACTTGGCAGCTTATAAGATTAGCGAGACAAAGGGTTACTTTTGTTATGAATATATAGACGACCCCAAAAAGTTGAATGAGACGCAGTTACCCTCACACGAAGCATTTTATTCGTCGTTAAAAAATTCCAACATTTCCAAGGAGGAGTGCGCTCTGTGCAAAAAGGTCTGGCAGGACAATAAGATGACGACCCTTAGGGACTTTTTGGTTTGGTACAACAACAAAGATGTAGTCCCCTTCTTAGAAGCCTTAGCACAACAGGTTCGCTTTTATGGGGAGCGGGGTGTGGACTGTTTTAAAGACGCCATTTCGGTTCCGGGTGTTTGTTTAAAGTATCTTTTTAAGACCGTTGATAGGGGTGTAATGTTTAGCTTATGTTCGAGCAAACAGGCGAGTCTACACACAATGATTAGAGATAATATCGTTGGGGGTCCCTCTATCATCTTTCATCGGTATCACGAGGTGGGTAAAACGTTTATTAGGGGAGGAAAACTGGTCCAATCCATCCAAGGTTACGATGCCAACGCGTTGTATCTTTGGGCTCCGATGAATCCAATGCCAACAGATTATCCAATTATTAGAAGAACGGAGACCGGGTTTAGGGTCGAAAAAGATAACTATTATGTCCAACAAAGTAGAGAGTGGCTAATGTGGGTCGCTCACCAAAAAGGGGTGGAGTTGAAAACTCAGTTTAACGGGAGCGAGTATCGGTTAGGTGATAGAAACATCCCCGTGGATGAGTGGGATAAAATGAATAGAATAGTTTACAATTTTCATGGCTGTCTGTACCATGGTCACAAAGACTGTCCCCTCACCAAAGATAAAGATAGAAACCCTGTTAATAATAAACCCAACCGAGGAGGTCAAAGTCCCAGTAGAAGTTATGTGGGAATGTGAGTGGCAGGCTCTGAAAATGTCTGAACCCACCATTAGGGCTTTCCTTTCTAAAACCATCCCTCGAGCTAGACCCTCTTACTCTCAAGAAAGGCTCCCTCTCAGTGATAAACAGATTCTGACTTCTGTTTCAGATGGCATGTGTTTTGGTTTAGTGGAATGTCCCCGACCACCTGAAGGAACATTTCAGTGAGATGACTCCTATTTTCAAAAATATTGACGTCACGCATAATGATATTGGACCTTTTATGGGTGAATATGCCCTCAAACATAACTTGTTGTCAACCCCTCGTCGCACACTAATCGGTAGTTATGTCGGGAAAAAATTTTTCTTGGCAACACCACTGTTAAAATGGTATTTAGACCACGGATTGGAGGTAACAAAAATTTATCAAGTGATAGAATATCAACCGTCTAGTTGTTTTAAAAAGTTTGGCGATATGGTCACAGAGGCACGTCGGGCCGGTGATTTAGACGAAAATCAATCTATAGTTAGCGATACGATGAAACTCCTGGGAAACTCGGCATACGGGAAGACTCTAACCAATAAGGCCAATTATAGCACTGTCTCGTATGTTCAGGGGGATGAGATATCGAAAATGATAAATAATTCCCGGTTTAAAAAGATGACTGAACTAGGGGAGGATCTTTTTGAAATTGAGATGGAGAAAAAGAAAACTGTTTGGGATTTGCCCCTGCAAATCGGTTTCTTCGTCTATCAATATGCGAAACTTCGTATGTTAGATTTTTATTTCGAGTTCTTAGATAAGTTTGTAGCCAGGTCCGACTTTCAGTTATGTGAAACAGATACCGATAGTTTATACTTGGCTTTAAGTGCACCTAATTTGGAGGACATAGTTAAGTCAGGTATGCGGGATGAGTTTAATAGAGAATATAAAGACTGGTTTCCTGTCAAGTTTTGTGATGAGCATGTTAGCAAGACAGACTGTATAAACTGTAAGGGTGTTAAAGCATACACTAAACGAACACCCGGTCTTTTTAAATTAGAGTACGAGGGGGCAGCTCTTGTTAGCTTATGTAGTAAGACGTATCATTGTAGTGGGGATTACGATAAAGTCAGTTGTAAAGGGTTAAGTAAACAACTCAACAAATTAGATAAAGATATGTTTTTAGAGGTTCTCGCCACGCAAACGGCCAAGGGTGGGAAAAATGTAGGTTTCAAAGTCTTAAATAATTCCATATTTTTCTACAGTCCAACAAGAAATGCTCTTTCTTATTTCTATATAAAAAGAAAGGTAGCTGATGATAACATCTCGACTACGCCTCTAGATATCTAACTCTTTACACTACCAGCTTGGACTGACCAGCAATCTCTAACAGTTTCACCCATTATGATTCATTTATGATATAGAGCTAATCAGCGACCCAACTACATAGCTATAAATAAATGTTATCCTTGTGCTATATATTTACTCAGTGTACTAAATATTTTTTTTGTAATGTTATATAATATCCATTGTATGTTATATATCTACTGAGATAATAAAAGAATAAAATATATCTTTTGTTTTCTGTTTTATATTTAATGCTATTGTTTTTCCTTGATGTTGTATAATCTACTAAACTGTCACTATCGAGCCAGTATATAAAGAACTCCAAAGTCAGCACACACCAGACATAAACAGGTCACTTCCGGGGTCACTGACACGCGAGGTCAACACGACGACCGCCGGAGCGCCGAGGGGTCACACCGACCGCAGCCGACGAGGGGTCACGCCGCACGAGGGGTCACGCCGCCCGCCGCCGCACGACCGATTAACTCCCCTTGTGCCTCATGTACATTAGGCGCTAAATGCGCCTACTATATATCTTTGTTAATTTACGGCCAAAAGCTATCAGGTACAACATAATATAATACTCAAGGCAGCTGATGTTTCAAACTAACGTTAACAGTTTCCTTGTTGATAGCTTCCATGTTAATAGATTCCACATTCTTAATTGTCAATACCCCCCTCCCCTCTTAATATCCACCTGAAAAGAGAAAACATAAAAGAACAGACAATGATTAGCAAAAGAACAAATACGGATAGAGTAGCTTCAGTCAATCTAAACAACACAAATATAAAACACAATATAAACTCAAGAGACATATGCGAACTGCATACTTTCGGTTGTCAGTTTCAGTCTCACAGTCAGATATGAAGAGATAAGAAGACAGTTAGGGTTCGATACGAAGTAGAATGTATAAAGAAATAACACATTAAAAGATTAGGGCACGAAGCAGGAAAGAAACAACTAAACACAATCCACACAGGTATCTTGGATGAAGAATACCCACAATACCTATGAATTCGGGTGTGCACAGATGGATCAGCACATAATGCAGTAACGAATAGGGGAGCAGGTGCATACAGAGTACCCAAATAACACTAGGGATATGAATAAAATAGCAACAGGGAAATATTGTCATAATTACGATACAGAAATCCAAGCAATAAAGTTGGAAATAGAAAAACTGCTGAACAGTAATCTTAGCCCACAGCCTGCAGTGTTATTGACAGATGCAAGATCAGTACTCCAGGCACTGTAATCCAGAAAATTTCATAATCTGCAGACCTTATTGACTGAACTCTGCAAGCACCACAAGGTTTCCCTGCAGTGGATCCCATCTCATTGTGGAATACCAGGAAATGAGAAAGCAGATCAGTTGGCAAAGGAAGGCACACAACGAGATACACCGGTTACATACCATCATAAGAAACAGATAATCAAATCAATCAGAGGACCACAAGCCCCAAATCAGGATGCCTTTCATAATATGAATAGATTTGAACAAGTTATCATTATACGCATCAGAACAGGACCCAATCGACTCCACAGTCACATGTATACAAAATTCAAGATCGGCACCTCAACTACATGTACATGTGGACAGGCGCCCCAGACTGCTGAACACATACGCCAAGACTGTACTGAATATAGTAGACTGAGGAAAATCCATTGACCCATAGATATAACAACACAGACAAAACTATATGGGCCACTGCAAGAATTACAAAAGACAGTAAAATTTATACAGGAAACGACATTGCAGATATAGATAATACGTCAGGAGAACGAACGAAAGATAGATAGATAGTTTAGATAGGTATCAAAAACTTCTACAGAAACAACAGGCAGAGATGACGTTTCCAAGAAGAATATAAATAGACGAAATACTAGAAACACTCACAAACGTGATAGAAGAGACCGTAAACTATTTCTCTTTCCGACGTTAAAGAGAAAATGAGGGAGAAAAGAAATCGATAAAGTAGATATTTTTTTCAGTGATTGTACATGCATGTAAATAATGGCGAGTGAGATAAAAAGGATTCATTAAGAAAGGCTATATTTTAATTTTGGTTTAGTCGGCAGGTAATCTTCCTTGAATACGGGCAACTATATAATGAAAAGATCACCTGTCCATTTGCAGCAACGCTGCAACGCACTAACGAAGTCACCGAAGTGGTTTAAGCTCAGATGTACGAAATCCATAATCCCAACGAGAACCTTGTCAAAGTATGGGGTAAATTTGGATATGTTTCTGTTTAATCACTTCATAACATATTTTGCCCGGGCAGCGGATATATTCGGCCTACTTTTTCTATGTGTAACTTTAAATGGTTCTTTAACGTACGCGGAGTGTACACGAGGACTCCTGTTTTTCGGCGTTACCCAAGATGGCCAAACATCGCATCTCACTACTTAGATACCAGGAAAGGGTTATTTAACGTGCGCGGAGTGTACACGGGACCTCCTGTTTTTCGGCGTTATCCAAGATGGCCAAACATCGCATCTCACTACTCAGATACCAGGAAAGGGTTATTTAACGTGCGCGGAGTGTACACTGGACCTCCTGTTTTTCGCCTTTACCCAAGATGACTAAACATCGCATCTCGCTACTCCAGGAAAGGGTCATGTCTATTACACGGACTGGAGCAAAAAACTTTCAACCACCTCTGGCGAGATTTGAACCTAAGACCTTCTTTTGAACGCACACAAACATACCAGTTCATGAGCACGTTTGGGTTCTACCAGTGATGTACCGCCAATAACGTAGATTGGTTCTGCAAGAGATGTACCGTCAATAAGGTAGATATTTCCTGCAAGAGATGTACCGTCAAAAAGTTAGTGATGTGCTGTCAATAAGGCAGTTGGGTTCTGGTAGTGATATACCGTCAATAAGGTAGATGGGTTCTTGTAGTGATATACCGTCAATAAGGTAGATGGGTTCTGCTAGTGATATAACATCAATAGGGTAAATGCGTTCTGCTAGTGATATACCGTCAATAAGGCAGTTGGGTTCTGGTAGTGATATACCGTCAATAAGGTAGATGGGTTCTGCTAGTGATATACCGTCAATAAGGTAGATGGGTTCTGCTAGTGATATAACATCAATAGGGTAAATGCGTTCTGCTAGTGATATACCGTCAATAAGGTACATGGGTTCTGCTAGTGATATACCTTCAAATAAGGTAGATGGGTTCTGCTAGTGATACACGATCAATAAGGTAGATGGGTTCTGCTAGTGATATACCGTCAATAGGGTAGATGGGTTCTGCTAGTGATATACCGTCAATAAGGTAGATGGGTTATGCTAGTGCTATACCATCTATAAGATATACGAGTTCTGCTAGTGATATACCATCAATAAGATAGATGGGTTCTGCTAGTGATATATACCATCAATAATGTAGATAGGTTCTGCTCTTGATATACCATCAATAAGGTAGATGATTTCTGCTAGTGATATACCATCAATAAGGTAGATGAGTTCTGCTGGTGATAAACCATGAATAAGGTGGATGAGTTCTGCTGGTGGTATACCGTCAATAAGGTAGATGATTTCTGCTAGTGATTTACCATCAATAAGGTGGATGAGTTCTGCTGGTGATATACCATCAATAAGGTAGATGATTTCTGCTGGTGATATACCATGAATAAGGTAGATGATTTCTGCTAGTGATATACCATCAATAAGGTAGATGATTTCTGCTGGTGATATGCCATCAATAAGGTAGATGATTTCTGCTAGTGATATACCATCAACAAGGTAGATGATTTCTGCTAGTGATATACCGTAAATAAGGTAGATGGGTTCTGCTAGTGATATACCGTCAATAAGATATATGAGTTCTGCTAGTGATATACCATCAATAAGGTAGATGGGTTCTACTAGTGATATACCTTCAAATAAAGTAGTTGTTTCTGCTAGTGATATACCATCAATAAGGTAGATGGGTTATGCTAGTGATTTACTTTCAAATAAAGTAGATGGTTTCTGCTAATGATATACCATCAATAAGGTAGATGGGTTCTGCTAGTGATATACCATCAATAAGGTAGATGGGCTCTGCTAGTGATATAACATGAATACTATATATAGGTTCTGCTAGTGATATACCATTAATAAGGATTTTGGGTTCTGCTAATGATATACCGTCAATAAAGTAGTTGGGTTCTGCTAGTGATATACTTTCAAATAAGGTAGATGGGTTCTTCTAGGGGTGTGCCATCAATAACGTAGATGGGTTCTGCTAGTGATATAGCGTTAATAAGGTAGATGGTTTCTGTTAATGATGTGCCTTCAGTAAGGTAAATGGGTGCTGTTAATGATATGCCATCAGTAAGATATATGGTTTCTGCTAGTGATGTGCCATTAGTAAGGTAGATGGATTCTGCTAGTGATGTACCATCAGTAAGGTAGATGGATTCTTCTAGGGGTCTGCCATCAATAAGGTAGATGTGTTCTGCTAGTTATATACCGTCAATAAGGTAGATGGGTTCTGCTAGTGATATACCATCAATAAGGTAGATGATTTCTGCTAGTGATATACCGTCAATAAGGTAGATGAGTTCTGCTGGTGATATACCATCAATAAGGTAGATGAGTTCTGCTGGTGGTATACCGTCAATAATGTAGATGATTTCTGCTAGTGATATACCATCAATAAGGTTGATGAGTTCTGCTGGTGATAAACCATCAATAAGGTGGATGAGTTCTGCTGGTGGTATACCATCAATAAGGTAGATGATTTCTGCTAGTGATATACCATCAATAAGGTAGATGATTTCTGCTAGTGATATACCATCAATAAGGTGGATGAGTTCTGCTGGTGATATACCATCAATTAGGTAGATGAGTTCTGCTAGTGATATACCATCAATTAGGTAGATGATTTCAGCTAGTGATGTGCCATCAATAAGGTAGATGGGTTCTGCTAGTTATGTGTCGTAAATAAGGTATATGGGTTCTTCTAGGAGTGTGCCATCAATAAGGTAGATGGATTCTGCTAGTTATGTGCTATCAGTAAGGTAGATGGGTTGGATTCTGCTAGTTATGTGCTATCAGTAAGGTAGATGGGTTCTGCTAGTGATGTTTCGTCAATAAGGTAGAACATAAATTTAAAAAAGCTCAAACATTTTCAAAGTATTTTAATTTCTCTACTTTTCAAGTAAATTGTCCCTTAGTTTTGTGGCTCATTATTTGAATTGTAGAATTTGAATGAAAAGAAAAACAGATTATATTTTATGTTGACACAATTGTTACATAACCTACTAACAACCAATTTCATTTCTTTGAGCAGAAATAATGTTATAAAATGAAACATTCAAATAAAGTAGATAGTTTCTGCTAGTGATATACCATCAGTTAGGTAGACGGGTTCTGCTAGTGATATACCGTAAATAAGGTAGATGCGTTCTGCTAGTGACATGCCATCGATAAGGTAGATGGGTTCTGCTAGTGATATACAGTCAATAAGATAGATGCGTTCTGCTAGTGATATACCATCAATAAGGTAGATGTGTTCTACTAGTGATATACCTTCAAATAAAGTAGTCGTTTCTGCTAGTGATATACCATCAATAAGGTAGATGGGTAATGCTAGTGATTTACCTTCAAATAAAGTAGATGGTTTCTGCTAATGATATACCATCAATAAGCTAGATGGGTTCTGCTAGTGATATACCATCAATAAGGTAGATGGGCTCTGCTAGTGATATAACATGAATACTATATATAGGTTCTGCTAGTGATATACTATTAATAAGGATGATGGGTTCTGCTAATGATATACCGTCAATAAAGTAGTTGGGTTCTGCTAGTGATATACTTTCAAATAAGGTAGATGGGTTCTTCTAGGGGTGTGCCATCAATAACGTAGATGGGTTCTGCTAGTGATATACCGTTAATAATGTAGATGGTTTCTTTTAATGATGTGCCTTCAGTAAGGTAGATTGGTTCTGTTAATGATATGCCATCAGTAAGGTATATGGGTTCTGCTAGTGATGTGCCATTAGTAAGGTAGATGGATTTTGCTAGTGATGTGCCATCAGTAAGGTAGATGGATTCTTCTAGGGGTCTGCCATCAATAAGGTAGATGTGTTCTGCTAGTGATATACCGTCAATAAGGTAGATGGGTTCTGCTAGTGATATACCATCAATAAGGTAGATGATTTCTGGTAGTGATATACCGTCAATAAGGTAGATGAGTTCTGCTGGTGATATACCATCAATAAGGTAGCTGAGTTCTGCTGGTGGTATACCGTCAATAAGGTAGATGATTTCTGCTAGTGATATACCATCAATAAGGTAGATGAGTTCTGCTGGTGATAAACCATCAATAAGGTGGATGAGTTCTGCTGGTGGTATACCGTCAATAAGGCAGATGATTTCTGCTAGTGATATACCATCAATAAGGTAGATGATTTCTGCTAGTGATATACCATCAATAAGGTGGACGAGTTCTGCTGGTGATATACCATCAATAAGGTAGATGATTTCTGCTGGTGATATACCATCAATAAGGTAGATGATTTCTGCTAGTGATATACCATCAATAAGGTAGATGATTTCTGCTGGTGATATACCATCAATAAGGTAGATGATTTCTGCTAGTGATATACCATCAATAAGGTAGATGATTTCTGCTGGTGATATACCATCAATAAGGTAGATGATTTCTGCTAGTGATATACCATCAATAAGGTAGATGACTTCTGCTGGTGATATACCATCAATAAGGTAGATGATTTCTGCTGGTGATATACCATCAATAAGGTAGATGATTTCTGCTAGTGATATACCATCAATAAGGTAGATGATTTCTGCTAGTGATATACCATCAATAAGGTAGATGACTTCTGCTGGTGATATACCATCAATAAGGTAGATGATTTCTGCTGGTGATATACCATCAATAAGGTAGATGATTTCTGCTAGTGATATACCATCAATAAGGTAGTTGATTTCTGCTAGTGATATACCATCAATACGGTAGATGGGTTCTGCTAGTGATAAACCATCAATTAGGTAGATGAGTTCTGCTGGTGATGTACCATCAATTAGGTAGATGATTTTAGCTAGTGATGTGCCATCAGTAAGGTAGATGGGTTCTGTTAATGATATGCCATCAGTAAGGTAGATGGGTTCTACTAGTGATGTGCCATTAGTAAGGTAGATGGGTTCTGCTAGTGATGTGCCATCAGTAAGGTAGATGGATTCTTCTAGGGGTGTGCCATCAATAAGGTAGATAAGTTCTGCTATAGCTTGTTTCATAACTCGTGCCCAACTTTTAAAATCGATATCTTTTTAACCGCTTGTTGTAAGTTGTTCAAAATTTGCATGTAAAGTTATAATGATAGCTCGTTTCAAATCACGTGCCCAACTTCAAAACGCTATTACTCAGTAACCGTTTGTTAAAAACTGTTGAAATTTTCCAAATGTTATTAGAATGCAAAAGACCCTTTAAATGTATATTTAACAAATATCTTGCAGCTGCAGTTTTCTTAAAGTGGCGAATTTCTTTGATGTTTGTCAAAATTGTAAATTGTGTACCCCTAAATAATAGAAATTACCGTAGTTGCTGGTCTATGATTAATTTTCACTAGGTAAAGGCGTGGCCGTAATGGGGAAATAACTGGATAAGACAAAACACCAGGAGAATTATTGTCTTCTCAGTTCGAGGACGGACGATAATATCAAGGTATACCTGTATGTCAAATTTTCATAGTTGTGTGGTCCTGAAAAGGACCGTTTGTTGAACTAATTTAAGGTAATATAGGGGCCAACATTGTGGGGGCTATATACTTTCATTCTGAATCAGACGAGTCTAAAAGATTAATAACTGTTTGGGGTTGAACATTCCACAAACCATCATTTTTCCAATATTCCTCTTCCTGTTTTAAGACGTGGTCTTCACATTTAGCCAAATAATCTTTGTCTATATTTAATAAAGTGAGATTAGCAAGAGTCTTTACATCGCATATTTTGAATGTTGTATTTTCATCTGCCACTTGTCCTTTTAATTTTACCCAGATTAGTTCTATTGGATTTAAATGAGCATGGTAAGGTGGCAGTCTCAAACTTATATGACCGTGCTCTTGGATAATCTTATCTATTTGAAAAATCTTTGTCCTTTGTTTTTGTTTTACTAGAGATAGTAATTCAGGTTTAAAGTACATGTTATTAAATTGTATGTGCTCCTTTGTGAGCCATATCTTAATAGCATCTTTTGTACTGGATGACGTCGGGACTTTATCTTCAAGTGCAACAATGTTGTGGTACGCTGCATTGTCCATTATTAGGCAAGATGGTCGATCTAGTGATGGGAGAACAGAATTTTCAATCCAATGTCTAAATATGTGACCATTCATCTCAGAGTGATAATCCCGATTGTCTATGGATTTTGAAAGAAAAATGAGCTCTGCATTCTGTATTAGTCCATGTTGTCGACTACCTGCATGAGCAATTATCAAGCGCTGTCCTTTGCTGCTAGGTATTAATCTCTTAATCTTTCCATCTGATAACTGCCATTCCCTTTGGTTAGTGTGGTGAGCATTGATCCATGTTTCACCCAAGTACACAATATCATATCCTTGCTTGCGCACCTCTTTTACTTCACGTAAGTACTTGCTTCTCATGACTACTATATGTGGCTTCTCACAGATGATGTTTCGTCCATTGGAATACTTTCTGAATGTAAAGCCTGCAGCTCTCACATTCTTCCATAATGTAGACGTTGATATTTCAATACTGTTGATCTTTTTCAGCGATACTTTTAATTTTCTTATTGTAACAGTGTCAGTAACATGAACGCTAAAGTAGGAAAAGGTAGATATAAGACAATTATAGGAAATCATGGTTTAGGAAAAAGAAATGACAGAGGAGAAAGATTAATACAATTCTGTGAAGAAAACAGGCTGATAATATGTAACACCTACTTTGAGCAAGAGAAAAGGAAACTATACACATGGAAAAGCCCTGGAGATAGGAAGAGGAATCAAATAGATTACATAATGATAAAAGAAAGGTTCCGTAACAGCGTAAAGAAAGCCAAAACCTACCCAGGAGCAGATATTAATTCTGATCACAATCCTGTAATGATTAAAATGAAAATCAAACTAAAGAGAAACAAGCAAAAATATAATTCATCAACAAACCCACTCGACATAACAGCTTTAAATCAAAAAGATATTAAAGATACCTATACAATACAAGTAAAGAACACATACCAGAAGCTGCTAGAGGAAGGAATTGAACAATACAGAAGAGAAAATCCTGATGAAAAAGTAACAACCAAATGGCTATGCATAAAGAAAAGCATACAAAAAGCCTGCGACACCTTACCCAAAAGAGAAAAGAACAAAAAACAAAAATGGATAACTAACACCATCTTAGAAAAAATGGAAGAAAGGGGACAAGCGAAGAACACTGCCCAATACAATAAAATAGATAATTTGATACGCAAAATGTGCAAAAAGGCAAAAGAAGACTGGCTCAGCCAAAAATGTATAGAAATAGAAACTATGGAAAGCAAACAAGACCTAAGAGGAATGCACACAGAAATAAAGAGAATGACTAATAAAAATAAAAAAGCGACAGAAGGTGGATGCATTGCAGACAAAAAAGGAAAAATGCTAACAGGCAATAAGGATATCATAGATAGATGGCAGGAATATATAACAGAACTATTTCATGATCAAAGGGACAAGAAACCAGTTATAAAATGTACATCAGGCTATAAAATCTTAAAATCTAAGGTGGAAAAAGCTATAAAAATAATGAAAAGGGGAAAAGCAGCAGGACCTGAAAGCATACAGATAGAGATGATACAGGCACTTGAAGATTTTGGCATTGAAGTGATTACAGACATATGCAACGACATATACCACACAGGAAACATACCAAATGAACTAAAAACATCAACTTTCATTGCATTGCCTAAAAAGAATGGTGCAGTTGAATGCAGTGACTTTAGAACAATAAGCCTAATGAGCCATGTTACAAAAATCTTGCTAAAAGTTATACAAGGAAGGATTCAGAATAAAATCAATACTGAATTAGATGAGCAGCAATTTGGATTTAGGAAAAATAGCGGGACAAAAGAAGCCATATTCTGCATGAGAACATTAATCGAAAAATACACAGAAGTAAACAAACCAATATATGCCTGCTTCATAGACTACACCAAAGCTTTTGATAGAGTACACCACAAACAACTTATAGAATGCCTAAAAGAGATACATCTAGATGACATGGATATACGACTAATATGTAATCTATACTGGGAGCAAACAGCAATAATAAAATATAACAAAGAGTTCTCTACACCCATTGATATAAAAAGAGGAGTAAGACAAGGATGCATCCTATCACCAAGCTTGTTCAATCTATACACTGAGCAAATCTTTAAAAACATCATAGAGATGCCAGGCCTACAAATTAATGGAAAGATAATCAATAACCTAAGATATGCTGACGATACTGTACTACTAGCAGAAAATCCTAAAGACCTACAACAATTACTTAATGAAATAAACACGACAAGCAAAAAATATGGACTAGATATGAATATCAAAAAGACTAAAACTATGATCATAAACAAAGAAAATACTCAAAACCCACAAGTGGATATCAAAATTGAAGGAATAGACCTTGAGACAGTTCAGAACTATAACTACCTTGGACATACTATAACCAGTGATGGAAAATGTACAACTGAAATAAACAAAAGAATAGGAATGGCAAAAAGTAATTTTAATGTCATGAAGGACATACTAACATCAAAACAAATAACACCAGAGCTAAAACTAAGAATAGCAAAATGTTACATCTTCTCAATATTCCTATATGGTGCTGAAACATGGACATTAGACAAGAAAACAGAACAGAGAATTGAAGCCTTTGAAATGTGGATATATAGAAGAATAGGTAGAATTGGATGGAAGGAAAAGAAAACAAACGACAAAGTCTTAAAACAACTAAAAATGAAAAGAGAACTTCTGAACACAATTAGAACAAGACAAATGCGATTCTTAGGCCATGTTAAAAGACACAACAGCCTACTGAAAGTGATCCTGGAGGGGAAAATACAAGGTAAAAGAGGCAGAGGCAGACCAAGATTAACATGGACGAGTAACATCAGAAGATGGACAAATCAACCGATGACAACCTGCACCATCAAAGCAAGAGATAGAGCAAAATGGCGCTCCATGGTAGCCAACCTTCGTTGCGGAGACGGCACTCAATGATGATGATGATGATGAACAGTTTCATTCATACACAACATTTTGCGAATTTCACTTCTAATAAGTTCAATGTCGAAATTAGCCAACATTTTTGCTCTTCCTTGTGATTTTGTATATTTTGAACATTGACGGTCACGTGCTTGAATCCAGCGATTAAATGACCGTTTAGATAAATCCAAAATGTGTCTTGTCCTATTCTCAGGGTTTTCTAAAGAATGAAATAATCTTCCTCGTGTAGCCTCTTTGCAAAAATAGTCAAACATTTTTATTGCGATGTTTTGTAAACTGCAGAATTTCATTTTAAGACTCATGATATATGTTATCGTTCCACGTCTCTACCTCTGAATGAACGGAAATGGAACACACAATTTATCGTGTTTTTTACAAGTGTCTAATTGTGTCAAAAAACCACGGTGAAAGCGTGCAAACACGTCAATTTTACCGTGTATGGATTTTTACTCACTATTTTTAACTTAAAATACTGTAAACATTAAGTTTTGAAAACATCAATGGGTCGTTATAAATTTATATAAATCAAATAAGCAACAATAATAACCAAAAGTTTTTTTTAATGAAATTAATTCCCTGTTGGGTTCTAATCATTATAACTTTACATGCAAATTTTGAACAACTTACAACAAGCGGTTAAAAAGCTATCGATCTTAAAAGTTGGGCACGAGTTATGAAACAAGCTATAGAACCCAACAGGGAATTAATTTCATTTAAAAAAAAACATTTGGTTATTATTGTTGCTTATTTGATTTATATAAATTTATAACGACTAATTGATGTAGTCAAAACTTAATGTTTACAGTATTTTAAGTTAAAAATAGCGAGTAAAAATCCATACACGGTAAAATTGACGCGTTTGCACGCTTTCACCGTGGTTTTTTGACACAATTAGACATTTGTAAAAAACACGACAAATTGTGTGTTCCATTTCCGTTCATTCATAGGTGTAGATGTGGAATAGTAACATTTATCATGAGTCTTAAAATGAAATTCTGCAGTTTACAAAACATCGCAATAAAAATGTATGACTATTTTTACAAAGAGGCTAAACGAGGAAGATTATTTCATTCTTTAGAAAACCCTGAGAATAGGACAAGACACATTTTGGATTTATCTAAACGGTCATTTAATCGCTGGATTCAAGCACGTGACCGTCAATGTTCAAAATATACAAAATCACAAGGAAGAGCAAAAATGTTGGATAATTTCGACAGTGAACTTATTAGAAGTGAAATTCGCAAAATGTTGTGTATGAATGAAACTGTTACAATAAGAAAATTAAAAGTATCGCTGAAAAAGAACAACAGTATTGAAATATCAATGTCTACATTATGGAGGAATGTGAGAGCTGCAGGCTTTACATTCAGAAAGTATTCCAATGGACGAAACATCATCTGTGAGAAGCCACATATAGTAGTCATGAGAAGCAAGTACTTTCGTGAAGTAAAAGAGGTGCGCAAGCAAGGTTATGATATTGTGTACTTGGATGAAACATGGATCAATGCTCACCACATTAACCAAAGGGAATGGCAGTCATCAGATGGAAAGATTAAGAGATTAATACCTAGCAGCAAAGGACAGCGCTTGATAATTGCTCATGCAGGTAGTCGACAACATGGACTAATACAGAATGCAGAGCTCATTTTTCTTTCAAAATCCATAGACAATCGGGATTATCACTCTAAGATGAATGGTCACATATTTAGACATTGGATTGAAAATTCTGTTCTCCCATCACTAGATCGACCATCTTGCCTAATAATGGACAATGCAGCGTACCACAACATTGTTGCACTTGAAGATAAAGTCCCGACGTCATCCAGTACAAAAGATGCTATTAAGATATGGCTCACAAAGGAGCACATACAATTTAATAACATGTACTTCAAACCTGAATTACTATCTCTAGTAATGCAAAAACAAAGGACAAAGATTTTTCAAATAGATAAGATTATCCAAGAGCACGGTCATATAAGTTTGAGGCTGCCACCTTAACATACTCATTTAAATCCAATAGAACTAATCTGGGCAAAATTAAAAGGACAAGTGGCAGATGAAAATACAACATTCAAAATATGCGATGTAAAGACTCTTGCTAATCTCGCTTAATTAAATATAGACAAAGATTATTGGGCTAAATGTGAAGACCACGTCTTAAAACAGGAAGAGGAATATTGGAAAAATGATGGTTTGTGGAATGTTCAACCCCAAACAGTTATTAATCTTTTAGACTCGTCTGATTCAGAATGAAAGTATATAGCCCCCACAATGTTGGCCCCTATATTACCTTAAATTAGTTCAACAAACGGTCCTTTTCAGGACCACACAACTATGAAAATTTGACATGCAGGTATACCTTGATATTACCGTCCGTCCTCGAACTGAGAAGACAATAATTCTCCTGGTGTTTTGTCTTATCCAGTTATTTCCCCATTACGGCCACGCCTTTACCTAGTGAAAATTAATCATAGACCAGCAACTACGGTAATTTCTATTATTTAGGGGTTCACAATTTACAATTTTGACAAACATCAAAGAAATTCGCCGCTTTAAGAAAACTGCAGCTGCAAGATATTTGTTAAATATACATTTAAAGGGTCTTTTGCATTCTAATAACATTTGGAAAATTTCAACAGTTTTTAACAAACGGTTACTGAGTAATAGCGTTTTGAAGTTGGGCACGTGATTTGAAACGAGCTATAGTGATATACCTTCAAATAAAGAAGATGGTTTCTGTTAGTGATATACCATCAATAAGGTTGATGGGTTCTGCTAGTGAAATACCATCAATAAGGTTGATGGGTTCTGCTAGTGATATACCGTCAATAAGGTAGATGATTTCTGCTAGTGATATACCATTAATAAGGTGGATGACTTCTGCTAGTGATATACCTACACATAAAGTAGATGGTTTCTGTTAGTGATATACCATCAATAATGTAGATGGGTTCTGCTAGTGATGTGCCACAGTAAGGTAGATGAGTTCTGTTAATGATGTGCCAGCAGTAAGGTAGATGGGTTCTGCTAGTGATTTGCCATCAGTAAGGTAGATGGATTCTTCTAGGGGTGTGCCATCAATAAGGTAGATTAC
The DNA here is from genome assembly GCA_032433765.1 of Megaustenia siamemsis. Classification (NCBI taxonomy): domain Eukaryota; kingdom Metazoa; phylum Mollusca; class Gastropoda; order Stylommatophora; family Ariophantidae; genus Megaustenia; species Megaustenia siamemsis. The sequence continues at coordinate 372,141 of JAVIAB010000139.1, read as the reverse complement.
TTCTGCTAGTGATGTGCCATCAATAAGGTAGATGGGTTCTGCTAGTTATGTGTCGTAAATAAGGTAGATGGGTTATTCTAGGAGTGTGCCATCAATAAGGTAGATGGATTCTGCTAGTTATGTGCTATCAGTAAGGTAGATGGATTCTGCTAGTGATGTTTCGTCAATAAGGTAGAACATAAATAAAAAAAGCTCAAACATTGTGAAAGTATTTTAATTTCTCTACTTTTCAAGTAAATTGTCCCTTGGTTTTGTGGCTCATTATTTGAATTGTAGAATTTGAATGAAAAGAAAAACAGACTATATTTTATGTTGACACAATTGTTACATAACCTACTAACAACCAATTTCATTTCTTTGGGCAGAAATAATGTAATAAAATGTGTCTTATTTTATTAAATTCAAAATAATGCTTTAGATACCACTTTGTCAGTTTCAGATTATTTAGAGAATTATTTACTCCCTTATTTTGACCGACGTACGAACCGAAATACCAGCTACGATAATCATGGTGTTCGGCGTGACATAGCATTTGGAACCACAACCTGACCACTATAGATACCAACATGACAGACAAGTGTCATAACATGGGCTGCTGTTGGGCATCAAAGTGGCGATAACGGACATTTCTTGCACTGTTTACCACATTTCAAGTGAGCAGAATTCTTATCATGTTTTGTGATAGCAGTTATAAGAATCTTTAGTAAAATTTGAAGTAAGATCTAGTCATCTGAAGAAATGAGATGATAACAGCCTTACTCGCTAGACTATTGTTTAAAGACAAAAGATAACTGAAGTGCAGCGTTCCTGGTTGGTGAGACAACTTTTAACTCGTGACACTGAAAAAACAAACAAGAAACGATTGGGGTGGGGGGGGGGGGGCATGATGAGCAGTCGAACTATATTTTCTTTTTTTGCTTTGGGAAAGGGAGTGTAAAAAATAGTACCGGTAAGGGAGACGGAGAAAAATAACTTAGATCTTGTGTGTTCGTTGTATTTGTTTGCGAAGAACATGCTCTTTCTTTTCAATTAAATATTTTACTTGCTTCAATATGTTGCTGATGATCAGATCACCTCCTATGCTCTGTAGAAAGTTGTTATTTTATTCTATGGATATAACACATGTATATTAAATTTCCTTCACACACTAATTTTCCTCATGGGCTGAAGACAGCAAATATGGCAGAAGTCATAGTTCTCAGCGACTGGAGACGTGGTATTAGTTCTTATCAGGCTCTTCGTTGTTTGCTACTTCCATGGTTGAGCCTTCCCAGTTATTGTTCTGATTAGCGTTTCGCTTGGTCTTTCACGTTTCGTTTACTAGATGATTTCCACATGAAGACGTGGAGGGGAAATCTTTCTTCAATTATTCTGAGCACATCAACTATGCCTTCTCCTTATAAAGTGTGATACGTTTTTTGTTTAGATTCGTTTCTTTTCATTTAATTTAAAATGTTTTCTCTGCATCTTTGAGAGTCTTCAACGTTCTTCACTTGGAAAGGCATTTACTTACCTATCTAAAGTTATTATGTGTATACGACATGACATATTTTAATTAACTCCTCAATTTGTCACCAGCTCTTCTGGTATTTTAGTACCACTAGCTATGGATCTACTGTTATGTTATATTAACAGCCTTTCCATAACTGTAGCACTCTTTCTTTAATGGTATTTATACTTGGATACGTTGTAGTAACAGACTCAATTTCCTTGGACACATTGTAGTAACAGACTCAATTTCCTTGGACACATTGTAGTAACAGACTCAATTTCCTTGGACACATTGTAGTAACAGACTCAATTTCCTTGGACACATTGTAGTAACAGACTCAATTTCCTTGGACACATTTTAGTAACAGACTCAATTTCCTTGGACACATTTTAGTAACAGACTCAATTTCCTTAGACACGTTGTAGTAACAGACTCAATTTCCTTGGACACGTTTTTTAACAGACTCAATTTCCTTAGATACGTTGTAGTAACAGACTCAATTTCCTTGGACACATTGTAGTAACAGACTCAATTTCCTTGGACACATTTTAGTAACAGACTCAATTTCCTTGGACACGTTGTAGTAACAGACTCAATTTCCTTGGACACATTTTAGTAACAGACTCAATTTCCTTAGACACGTTGTAGTAACAGACTCAATTTCCTTGGGTACATTGTAGCAGCAGACTCAATTTCCTTGGACACATTGTAGTAACAGACTCAATTTTCTTGAACATATTATAGTAACAAACTCAATTTCTTTTTACACATTGTAGTAACAGATTAAATTTATGAAGAAGTTTCAACTTCGTGACATTTGCATGTGTTTAAAATTTAGTTATAAATCCTATCAAAACCAGCAAAATAATACTTGAATTAAACATAAAAAAATATAACAGCTGCAGCGTTACGGGCATTGTGATATTGTCTTCCTTGGACCGCTAACAATGTTTCAGGTCGTGCCGCAGTGTACAGCACGACTTCTACATATGTATCCTACTGTCTGGCTCATTGATTCCAACTGATAGATGTTTAATGTGATGATGATTCCGTCCGTCGCAAAACAATCAGCGTAAGAGTTTATGTAACACTTTAAGACTCACCCAGTGGTTCTACGATGGAAAGTCACACTGACTCACCAGGCGGTTCTACCTCGGAACTACTCAGAAATAGCTTTCGTCGGGCAGAGTTGACTATTGATTTTGCAGCGCCCCCTATGAAATGCTCTTTGCCTTTCCTTCACCATAAATTCTATTTTTCTAGGAATCTTTCTGCTTCTTGCTTCAATTGGAGCTTGAGAATGTGTTGAAAGAGAAAACTCAGGGATGATTATAATAAATAGCTACTGCTTCATAAGATGATAGGTCTGTCCGAACTAATGGGGCATAGCAGAAGTGAGTGGAAGCGCAACAATGCGAATAAGAAATAAAGAAAAAACTAAAATTAAATTAAGGGCGTTCTACAACCATCAAGTCTCATGATTACTGTGACACCATCAGTTATATAAATGGCCTATATATGGATGTGTGTATGGCTATTTGCGTCTTGGTAGACTGTTTCTAGCAAGTAATCATGATTAGTCACTAGTTTGGTAAAATATTTGTTTTATGTTGGATACTGTGTTTGTTACTGAGCTGCTTCTCCCATGGCTGAATCTGCCAATACTGGATTGACACGTACTATATATATAGATGACCTCCACACAAACACCCACACACTCGCATATATGACCTACATATAGATGGCCTACAAACATATGACCTGTATAGATAACCTAATATAGATGAGCTACATACGCCATGTTCTTTAAAAGAAAAGTGTCTCACAACAAGCTTGATACCAGGTTTAGCTGAAGGTTCTAATCGCCACCAACAGTTCTAACGTTTATTATTCCCACACAATATTGTGTTCCATGAACAGTATCGGTCTCATGTCGTGCAACACTGGCTTTTAAATTTGATGTAAAACATGGCCAGTTTTAAACAGAAAACAGGAATCACTATGATAAATTCAAAATAAATTCTGACCGAAATTTACTTTCCATCCCTTGCCTATATTGCCTTTCAGCGTCGAGAGCAAATGGAGTGTTCGAGTCAATGCTTTGTAATGTGTCCTCTGTGATGCGATTCTTGATGTCTGCTATTTCATTAATTCATCTTCTTCTAGATCAACGTTTCCCCCTTTCTGTTATTGATGATTGCTAAGGTTTTCTGAGAGGTCCTGTCTGGGGTTAGCGTTTTACTTTTACAAACTATTTGATTTGCCGTTACCTGGTGTGATTGAGCACTGGTGTTAAAAGAAAGAAAGAAATAAAGAACCCCGTTACGTCACACGGTCTAAAGGTGATATATGTTTTTTTTGTTTTACTATGACCAAGTTCTGGACAATGTGGTAAATATACCTCCAGTTCAGTCTTTCCTTTACCAGGTAAAAAAATCCGATCTGCATTTTAGGTTGGGTAAATCTAGAAGAAATTAATAGCCAGCAAAATTGGGCTTGAGATCAATCATGAAAAGACTAAAGTCACGAAAAGCTTAATTCCAACAGATGACAGAATATACATTGACAATAAACCAGTGGAAGAGATCGATCACTTTATCCATCTTGGAAGTCAATTGATCGAGAAGGGGATACATGTAAAGAAATTAGAATCAGAAAAGCATAAGCAGCAATGTCTTCCAGAAACCTTGAAAAGTTGTGGAAATCAAAACTCATCAGCACAAACACAAAACTAAACAATCAAACGTCAAATCAAACGCACTATCTATTCTTACGTATGCATGTGAGAGCTGGAAAACAACAAGAGATAGAAACAAAGTTGAACGCATTCGAAAATAAAAGTCTAAGGAAAATACTTGGTATAGCGTGGAACGAATTCAAAACAAACGAAGAAATTAGAGAAATCGCCAATCAACCACTAATATCGTCAGTAATCAAGAAAAAACGATGGTCATGTGTTGGGCATGTGATGAGGAGAGATAATAACCGAATAACAAAGCAGACCATCATGTGGGGAAACAACAGGTAAGAGGAAAAGAGGCCGACCCAGAGAGACACTCAGAAGAATATTGATCAGAGAGGCAAGAGCAGCAGGAACCGGCTCACTCAATGAGAGTTGCGTGCACAGAACAGAGACAAATGGCGAGATTCGGAAAAATATTTTTAAGAAGGATATTCAACTGCTAGAATAAAAATTTAGATAAGAGAAAGCGTATCTTGGTCTATGCCCTATGGGCCGGCCACGGCTCGAAAGGTCAATAGATAGATAAATAGAAATCTAGAAGAATAAGAATTCAGATATCTGGGTAGTTTTTTTTTTTTTTTACAGAGAAAGGAAGGTTTAACAGAGAAATTAAAGCAAGAACAAAGTGTTAACAAAGTAACAGACCAAATGTCGCTAATTTTAAATGATCCTGCTATCTCAATGAAAACAAAAAAGGAACTTGATAAACTCTATCTTTATTCTAACTCTTTGCTTTCAATGTCAAACATGGAATCTGACTAAAGATCAAGAAAGAAAACTGACAACATGTGAGATGAGATGCATCAGAAAAGCTGTGAACAAAATACGAAGAGATAAAGTAAAGAACAATGAAATCAGAAAGACCTTTGGGATTCTACCAGTAATCGAATACATAGAGAGAGAAAAATTAAAGTGGTTTGAACATTTAAGGCGCATGAATCCCTCTGCATCATTGTAAAGAGCCTATAACAAGGAAATGGAACAGCCAAGATATAGAGGTAGACCAAGAAGATAGATTGAGGGAATTTACCACATAAAAAAACAATACAATATCGTACCAAGCCACATAAAGTGTCCCTTGATAGAAAACACACCATTGACGTAAGTCTGCGACGCCTACCGGCAAAAAGCAGAGCAGGATTAAAAAGAAAGAAAAGAAATCTAGAAGCCGATCGTCTGGGGATTGAACCCGACCTCTTTTCCGGAGTAGGCCAGTTCTCTAGCCAAGGCACTACCACGACTCCCCCTACAATGTGGGTTGTGGTGTGTTACTACATATCTGGTCGATAAATATGACGACTAGCCGGGCTTGTATGTTTCCGATTACAACATCTGGATGTGACTACTGGGCGCTGATTCGGACAACTGGAAATACAATCTCATCAAATGAGTTAAAATGTTACAAAAGAATCTAAAAAAACAAAAACAAAATGTCACGAATAGACAGCAGATCCAACTTATTTGTCTTAAAAGGATTTATTTATATGATTATTAACGGAAAGCGTTTCCTTGTGTTTTACATCTTGTTGTCCAGTGCATGTGTTCAATTCTAGACTGCTTCACTAGATTTTGGTTTCTTTTACTTTCTTGCAGACAGTGGTGCTTTTGCATTGATTACATTTAGTTTAAGACCATGGAAATCATGGCGGTTACAGAAGCATTGGCATGACTTGAGACAGCCTTAAACACATGTGTGTTTACTCAGTGATTCAGTGAGTATGCTTGAAAAGATTGCAACTGGCTGTGCTCGACGGTAGTGGATAGTCTCTGGCGAGATTTATTCAAACAAGTGTCTCCCTCATTTTCGTGCCAGGACATGCGGGTGTAGGAGGTAATGAACATGGTGACAGACTTACCAGTTTGGCATATGTTGAGTTCAGAAGGGCAATGGACCGTGTGACATACCGAAAGTCTTCAGGGAGATTAGACCCAAAAAAAATCACTTTAAAAAATGACACCGAAATCGCAGCCACGAACAGACTTCACGAATATCATGTCACGGTGGTAGATGCCAGACGAGATCGCTATGCAGGAATGAAATGAAGACTCGCCAACCAATACCTGTGTTGTTAGTCGCTGCACGTTGATGGATATTCTTCGGAGCAGATCTGAACACTTATGAACGATGTGCAGTGAGGATGACATGTCGACTAAACTAAATTAAAGTAAAAACTAAACCTTAATATCTATCTAGACGCGAGCTGTTTTGTGGTCACAGTTATCTCTTCGTGAAAAGCAGTCTTACACAGTTTTCTTAGCAGAGTACAGTCAAGTTTGGCTTCCATTATTGCTGATTGTCCACTAAGACTAAAACAAAATGGATGTTTGAATGTGTTATATCTCTTGGCACTTGCTTCGTGAGGCTGTGCTACATCGACAAGTGTTTTGTGCAAAAAAACACGTATTTGAGGAAAAAGAAGTAGCATCAAAAACATAATTAATGTCTGTCATTCAGATAGATATATGATAACATTCTAATAATATATAGCTACATTTGGAGATACTTTTTCAGTTTTTAATTTGACCCTGTGGCGTACATTCGACTTATATTACATTTGATTGTTATTTTAAATAAACATATTTTAAAATAAATTAATTTAAACACATTGAGTTTATATATATATATATATATATATATATATATATATATATATATATATATATATAATATAGATATTAAAATATCTTATGCAACAAATCTATGTCAATAAAAATGAGAAAGAGAGTTCATCAGTGCTAAATAGAACCAATTCTGACCTATGGAAGCGAATCATGGACAGTAGACAAACAAATGAAAAGACGATTAGAGGCCACAAAGATGGGATTTCTTAGAAGAATGTTGAAAGTTCCCTGGACAGCTAAAAATACCAATGAAGAAGTTCTCAAAGAGGCCAACACAAAAAGGGAGCTCATAAAAAAACATCAGAAAGAAATAATAAACATTTTTGGGCACATCATGAGAAGAGGAAAGTTGGAATACTTGGTTACAACTGGCAAAATAAAAGGAAAGAGAGATCGCGGACGACAAAGAGAGAAAATACTGGATAGCTTGGTGTCATGGCATGGAAAACAGTCAACAGCAGAACTGATACGATGCACTGTAGATAGAAGATTGTGGAGGGACATGATCGCCAACGCCAACCGGTATGGCACATGATGATGAATATAGATATCATGTTGAAATACTAATCGGCTCTAAAAATAAAGATGGTATAAAGGGTCCATATCGGTCGGTTAAAATGTACTCTGGTCTGTGGTACAGAAAAAGTTGAAAACCACTGAAGTAGTGCGTCTCAGAATTGTTTATTTACCCCAGATAAAAGACATAGTGAGACTTTTCTGGCACCTGCTCAGTTTGTTCTACTTTCCTACAGACAGAAGGTACAAAAATTGTTCCACAAGATATCAATGACAAGAAACAAAGTTAGAAACAAATACATGTAGATCTTTCTAAACATATCTCCATCATTGTCTCCATCGATCTTTTGTAAGCGTCATGAAAAATGTAAATTTGATGACACGAGTTGTGCCTTCTAAACCCCTCTCCTCCCACAACTCACTAGAATTATTTTTTTTAAGTTATGTTCTTTCATTGAATACTTATGTGCAAAAACATTATGAATATTTATTTGGTTAAAACTCTGAGTTAAAGGTAAAGATAGAGTACGAGACTTGAATCGGCACCTTAGCACGCGAGTTTACACCCATATGTGCTCGGCCGACTATCCAGAAGTTTTCGGAGACTTCTGGATAGTGTCGCTTCAAGCATCGATACTGTCGGTGCGAGGCGGCATCCTCACCTTCATAGAGTAATACACTGGCACCCATTTCTGCCAGCGGCTGGGTCGACAGCGAGTATATTTTCTTTCTAACCACGAGTACAATTCACACTGCTTCCAGTGGGAATCGAACACTGGTTGTCCGTACGTCAGTAGCTCAGTCGGGTGGTTTTCTCAACTAGGTTACCGAGGCCCCCAAGCTGTATACGCCGATGTTTTGAAACGCAAATATAGAGTATTCGAGAATTAGTGTTGAGTCGTGGCGTCAGGGACGGACCTGACCAAGACTCTACTTCCCATCTGCATGGTGGTTTAAGAAATAGGAAATGGAGATTAGGGAAAGGAGAGTGAAGGCAAAACCGGTCAGTAAAATATGATGATGTCTAAAGTGTAGGACCGAAAGGTGAAAATATCATAGCTTTGGTGTAAAATGTGACGAAAAGAGCTCAACGACACCTACTTCAGAGCGAATGAAGAAGAAGAAGGCATGAAGAGGTTATTAACCTCCCACAAACAGATGTTAACGGCATAAATGTGAACCTCACACAAACAGATTTCGGTATAAATATGAACCTCACACAAACATATGTCAGCGGTATAAATATGAACCTCACACGAACAGATGTTAACGTTATAAATATGAACCTCACACGAACAGATGTTAACGGTATAAATATGAACCTCACACATCAGATGTTAACAATATAAATATAAACCTCACACAAACAGATGTTAACGATATAAATATCAACCTCACACATCTGATGTTAACGATATAAATATCAACCTCACACAAATAGATGTTAACGGTATAAATACGAACCTCATACATCAGATATTAACGGTATAAATATGAACCCTTCCCTACACAAACCTACACTCGCCACTGAACACATGCGTGCTCCTCATGGAACACGTGTAATCGATTTCATTAAAATTACATGCGCACCTCCGAGACAAAAGGATAAAGTCTACACGACACTGATAAAAAGTGCTTATTTCATGGATCAGTGTGTTCGACGTATGAAAACCCGTAGTTCTTAAACAAAATATAAGCTTGTCAATTTTGTTCCTGTCTTTGAATTCGATAATAACTGACAAAATGTAAACCTGAACTAACACCTACATTTTCTTCATTCAACGCACGAGTCGAACTTTGAATTTGAAATGGTAATTTTACTATTTTGTCGGAGACGAACAATGCCAATAAGTAAGTTTATCTATAGCTCGTTTCAAATCACTTGCCCAACTTCAAAACGCTATTACTCAGTAACCGTTTGTTAAAAACTGTTGAAATTTTCCAAATGTTATTAGAATGCAAAAGACCCTTTAAATGTATATTTAACAAATATCTTGCAGCTGCAGTTTTCTTAAAGCGGTGAATTTCTTTGATGTTTGTCAAAATTGTAAATTGTGAACCCCTAAATAATAGAAATTACCGTAGTTGCTGGTCTATGATTAATTTTCACTAGGTAAAGGCGTGGCCGTAATGGGGAAATAACTGGATAAGACAAAACACCAGGAGAATTATTGTCTTCTCAGTTCGAGGACGGACGGTAATATCAAGGTATACCTGTATGTCAAATTTTCATAGTTGTGTGGTCCTGAAAAGGACCGTTTGTTGAACTAATTTAAGGTAATATAGGGGCCAACATTGTGGGGGCTATATACTTTCATTCTGAATCAGACGAGTCTAAAAGATTAATAACTGTTTGGGGTTGAACATTCCACAAACCATCATTTTTCCAATATTCCTCTTCCTGTTTTAAGACGTGGTCTTCACATTTAGCCCAATAATCTTTGTCTATATTTAATTAAGCGAGATTAGCAAGAGTCTTTACATCGCATATTTTGAATGTTGTATTTTCATCTGCCACTTGTCCTTTTAATTTTGCCCAGATTAGTTCTATTGGATTTAAATGAGCATGGTAAGGTGGCAGCCTCAAACTTATATGACCGTGCTCTTGGATAATCTTATCTATTTGAAAAATCTTTGTCCTTTGTTTTTGCATTACTAGAGATAGTAATTCAGGTTTGAAGTGTATGTTATTAAATTGTATGTGCTCCTTTGTGAGCCATATCTTAATAGCATCTTTTGTACTGGATGACGTCGGGACTTTATCTTCAAGTGCAACAATGTTGTGGTACGCTGCATTGTCCATTATTAGGCAAGATGGTCGATCTAGTGATGGGAGAACAGAATTTTCAATCCAATGTCTAAATATGTGACCATTCATCTCAGAGTGATAATCCCGATTGTCTATGGATTTTGAAAGAAAAATGAGCTCTGCATTCTGTATTAGTCCATGTTGTCGACTACCTGCATGAGCAATTATCAAGCGCTGTCCTTTGCTGCTAGGTATTAATCTCTTAATCTTTCCATCTGATGACTGCCATTCCCTTTGGTTAATGTGGTGAGCATTGATCCATGTTTCATCCAAGTACACAATATCATAACCTTACTTGCGCACCTCTTTTACTTCACGTAAGTACTTGCTTCTCATGACTACTATATGTGGCTTCTCACAGATGATGTTTCGTCCATTGGAATACTTTCTGAATGTAAAGCCTGCAGCTCTCACATTCCTCCATAATGTAGACTTTGATATTTCAATACTGTTGTTCTTTTTCGGCGATACTTTTAATTTTCTTATTGTAACAGTTTCATTCATACACAACATTTTGCGAATTTCACTTCTAATAAGTTCACTGTCGAAATTATCCAACATTTTTGCACTTCCTTGTGATTTTGTATATTTTGAACATTGACGGTCACGTGCTTGAATCCAGCGATTAAATGACCGTTTAGATAAATCCAAAATGTGTCTTGTCCTATTCTCAGGGTTTTCTAAAGAATGAAATAATCTTCCTCGTTTAGCCTCTTTGTAAAAATAGTCATACATTTTTATTGCGATGTTTTGTAAACTGCAGAATTTCATTTTAAGACTCATGATAAATGTTACTGTTCCACGTCTACACCTATGAATGAACGGAAATGGAACACACAATTTGTCGTGTTTTTTACAAATGTCTAATTGTGTCAAAAAACCACGTGAAAGCGTGCAAACGCGTCAATTTTATCGTGTATGGATTTTTACTCGCTATTTTTAACTTAAAATACTGTAAACATTAAGTTTTTACTACATCAATGGGTCGTTATACATTTATATAAATCAAATAAGCAACAATAATAACCAAATGTTTTTTTAAAATGAAATTAATTCCCTGTTGGTTTCTAATCATTATAACTTTACATGCAAATTTTGAACAACTTACAACAAGCGGTTAAAAAGCTATCGATTTTAAAAGTTGGGCACGAGTTATGAAACATGTTCTTGCATCAGTGAGTGTTATATGTAAGAAGTTTGTGATGCCTTGGTTCCACCATTTTCTATATTGTCCATGAACTATGTTCTCCATTACTGTTCCAGATCATTTTTCAATGTTATATCATTATAAAAGTTAAAAAAATAAATAGTAAAGAGCCCCGTCATGCCAAGTGGTGTATAGGGAATATGGTGTTAGTGACCATAATTTTTTACAGACCTTCAGCACATGATTTTTTGGGTAATGTGGTCGGTATTACGCCCGTGCCGCTTTACTTTCCCATAAAAAAAATCCAGTACCCATTTAAGGGTGGGTGAACCCAGAAGCGTCGATCAGGATTGAACCCTACCTCTTGCCCTTTGTAGTCCAGTTCACTAACCACTGAGCTATCGGTTCCCGTTATATCAATATATGTCAGTTTTATATGCTCCTTTAAATTCATTAGCCAGTTTTCGTTTACCGTCTTCTCATTTAAGATTATTTTGTCATTTCTTTTGTTAATTCAGTGTTTGAGAGAATTGTCTCGTATCTTATTTCAAAAGTAATGTTTACTTTTCACTTGTGTCAATTAGCGAGTAGACCTTGTATTCGTAAGCTGCTCTTGAAAAGATACAGATTGTGAGAATGCTCAGCACAACCCACTTAGATTAGTTAAATATTACAACTCAAACTACAAACTTGGGGACTAGTTTGTCTCGAGTCAAGACGCCAGTCTCAAGACAGAGAGGTTCCGAGTTCAAATCCCTGCTAAACAGTTCGGATTTTTATTTGTGATTTCTCTCTGCGGCAACCATCTCTGGTCTCAGCAGCGAGACTCGGCTTCAAAAGTCAATTACTCATGGACGGAAAAAAAATATGAGTGCCTCTGAAGTCGGAGTCATTTGCCTGTGCGAGAAGAAACCGCAGTGTACACAGATACCAGGGAGAAATGGATTAACACGCAAAATTTAGCTCCTAGTTTCTAGGGACTTCGCCAGAGCTGGCGAACGCAAAAAAAAAAATAGACATAATCAATTCCTTTTGGTCTTATATTCATAGCCATCTTCATAGAACTCAAATCTGTGCGCCCGGACTTCCTCTTTTCATTAGCTACAAACCAACAAAGTTCATTACCTACAAACCAACAAAGTTCATTACCTACAAACCAACAAAGTTCAGTACCTACAAACCAACAAAGTTCATTACCTACAAACCAACAAAGTTCAGTACCTACAAACCAACAAAGTTCAGTACCTACAAACCAACAAAGTTCATTACCTACAAACCAACAAAGTTCAGTACCTACAAACCAACAAAGTTCATTACCTACAAACCAACAAAGTTCATTACCTACAAACCAACAAAGTTCAGTACCTACAAACCAACAAAGTTCATTACCTACAAACCAACAAAGTTCAGTACCTACAAACCAACAAAGTTCAGTACCTACAAACCAACAAAGTTCATTACCTACAAACCAACAAAGTTCATTAGCTACAAACCAACAAAGTTCATTAGCTACAAACCAACAAAGTTCATTACCTACAAACCAACAAAGTTCATTAGCTACAAACCAACAAAGTTCATTAGCTACAAACCAACAAAGTTCATTAGCTACAAACCAACAAAGTTCATTAGCTACAAACCAACAAAGTTCATTAGCTACAAACCAACAAAGTTCATTAGCTACAAACCAACAAAGGTCATTAGCTACAAACCAACAAAGTTCATTAGCTACAAACCAACAAAGTTCATTAGCTACAAACCAACAAAGTTCATTAGCTCTAAACCAACAAAGTTCATTAGCTACAAACCAACAAAGTTCATTAGCTACAAACCAAAAAAGTTCATTAGCTACAAACCAACAAAGTTCATTAGCTACAAACCAACAAAGTTCATTACCTACAAACCAACAAAGTTCATTAGCTACAAACCAACAAAGTTCATTAGCTACAAACCAACAAAGTTCTTTAGCTACAAACCAACAAAGTTCATTAGCTACAAACCAACAAAGTTCATTACCTACAAACCAACAAAGTTCATTAGCTACAAACCAACAAAGTTCATTACCTACAAACCAACAAAGTTCATTACCTACAAACCAACAAAGCTCATTAGCTAAAAAAACCAACAAAGTTCATTAGCTACAAACCAACAAAGTTCATTAGCTACAAACCAACAAAGTTCATTACCTACAAACCAACAAAGTTCATTAGCTACAAACCAACAAATCTCATTATCTACAAACCAACAAAGTTCATTAGCTACAAACCAACAAAGTTCATTACCTACAAACCAACAAAGTTCATTAGCTACAAACCAACAAAGTTCATTACCTACAAACAAACAAAGTTCATTAGCTACAAACCAACAAAGTTCATTAGCCACAAACCAACAAAGTTCATTAGCTACAAACCAACAAAGTTCATTAGCTACAAACCAACAAAGTTCATTACCTACAAACCAACAAAGTTCATTAGCTACAAACCAATAAAGTTCATTACCTACAAACCAACAAAGTAATTAGTAGATGTTGCGGCTTATAACGTCTTGTTAGGTAACAACAATGTTTCGTTACCATTATTTGCATGGTGCCCTTTTTTTTGTACCCATACTATTCTGCATTGTTTCTGGCCCATACTATTCTGCATTGTTTCTGGCCCATACTATTTTGTCTTGTTTCTGGCCCATACTATGTTGCCTTGTTTCTGCCCCATACTATTCTGTCTTGTTTCTGGCCCATACTATTCTGCCTTGTTTCTGGCCCATACTATTCTGCCTTGTTTCTGGCCCATTCTATTCTGCCTTGTTTCTGGCCCATTCTATTCTGCCTTGTTTCTGGCCCATTCTATTCTGCCTTGTTTCTGGCCCATACTATTCGTGACAGATGAGCTAGTTGAGAGGTGTCTGATGAGAAACGGCAGTCCATCGTTGATGTGTAAGATGTTAAGATTTTTGGGAGAAGGAATTGTTAAACAAGAACCAAGGCGTCCCGTGTGAAGGATATTCGTTATTTTAGTCGGGTAACTAACAAGCGTCACTTTTGGAGTCATGGAACAAATAAGACCCGCAAACCTTCCAGACATAATAGTCCACGGAATGACTGATGTCTGGCTTACCCATTGATTTGAACTATACTTATTTTTATTTCTTTGTAATGATGTGTTTGTTATATTGTTTTACCTCTGAGAAATAAAAGTTCAGTTTAAAAACAAAAGAAATGTTTTTAAAAAATCTTCCTGTAAGGATAAACATTTTTTAAAAATATGTCAGCGATTGAGAAACAAATAGTTTCGCAGTGCAGCCTGACAGAATTTTGACAGACTCGTAGTAATATTTTGCTATTCTTGTTGGTAACAGCGACGGTGAGTAACAAACTATATAACAACAGATTAGCAGACGTTTATCAGAGCTCGTGACTGTGAAAAGCACAACGAAAATCACGTATTATTTGTATATGTGTAGGTTTACTACCTACTTTATCAAATATGGATATATGCATTGGCATGGGTCCTTCTTAAAACGTAAAATAAGCTCGGATGACAGTGATAACACACATACGCAATGAGGTGAAAATTGAATACATTTTATAATTCATATATGAAAGTTGTGCAGTAGGAAATTAATGATAAATATTGTTATAAATCTGGGCCTATACGAACACATGACACAGGGATCTTATCGTTACTCCGTTTATGGGTTTCTTCTTTTCTATTTTTAGTCGTACAAAAATGCAGGGTGTAACAAAATGGAACAACCCTGAAACAAGTGCATAGATTAATATACATGAGATCAATAATAATATAAGATGACAGATGCACTGCAGAAATTAGAAGCAGAATAGGACAAGTAAAGACAAAATTCCATGGAATTGCTTACGTTCGTCCAATGACTAAAGTATTCTACAGTATTCGTAGACTGTAGAATTCCTCTTCGTTATCCGTCCTTAAAAAGACGTTAAGTAGACGTGTCTGCGTTGTGTTATGGTTTGCAGTGTAACTGTTATATTTGCGCCTTTCGGCCCAACACATCCGACTTCAGCACGACATTTTTGAGTACCGGGTTGTCTTCCCTCTTCGATCCCTGCTCGCTTGGCCAGACTAGACAGGTTAGTCTGTTACTGGAGGCACGGCAAAGAGGTGGAGCAGGGTCTGGATGGTTTTGGTTCACCGATCCTGGCCCAAGCCATCAGCTGTGGGTCGCTGACAACTTCCAGCTCTGGTGCTGGGAGGCGCGCCTTCGCCTCTATTCCATGGAATGAAAAACATTCTAAGCAAGAAATCATTGTCAATTAATGTTAGAAAACGTGTTCCAAAGTGCTACATCGAACCTATTCTACTATATAGAAGAGAGTCATAGACGAAGAGTAAGACAACACAAAGGTAATTTGAGGCAGCTGAGATGTGCTTATTCAGGAGAATGCTACAAATTCCATTGATAGCAAAAATTACTAAAGAAGGTTTTTATTAAGAACTAAAGATATCAGAAATTTCACCAGAATCATAAGAGAAAGAAAATCTACATTTATTGGTACTCTAATGCTAAAAGAAGCAGTTAGAATACTATAACAACAGGCAGAATGAAAGAAACGATGAGCAGAGGAAAACCATGAGAAAAAAATATTGAATAGCATTTCCAAATGACATAATAAAAAACTTCCGACTGAAATTATGGCTTGCATGAAGGACCAAGGAATGTGGTGAGAGATGATCGACTACGCCAGTAGTGAGAGCCGAGGTTTTCAAGCTTGCTTTTTTAGTTAGATAAATAGTAGGAAGAAGGAGGAAGTGGTTTACTTTGGTAAGTACAAAAGTTATATAGAGGCTGCGCTAGTCTGCGACAGATTGCGTCAAGCCAGACTGGCGCAATGATATATGTATATATCTATAGGACTATGTCTAGAAGAAGTATGGTGGGTTGGTTGAGCTCTTGAAGAGGGTAGTTGGGAAATAATTGAGTAGATTGGTTAATGAGTAATGAGTAATGTAATGAGTAATGAACATCGTTTTTACCGCCATTTTCAACTACCAATAGGCTCGAATGTATGTTGTCCAGTTTTATAGACCACGCCCACTCCGGAAGCGAAAAAGCCATATTAGGAAATAACGATACGTTAGTTATTTCATAGATTTGTGCATATAAACTTACAATAATAATAAATTAATATTTATTATATCCTTGCGGATGTAAAAGGACCATATTTAAGATAGATACGTCCATATTCGGTAAACAATAAAAATAATTCGGCGAGCGCAATAGTATAAAAACAATATTCTCCCTTTTTTCTAGAGCGGGGCGATCGGTGGTTGATGAACGTACGGGCTTCGAGTAATTCTCCGCGCGGTCTCGTTGCTAGACAAGGCTGACTGGGATTATTGATGTATCTATCACATAGGTTTAAGAAATATTAGGTCAACTAAGTCCACTATTCGACGAGATCGAGAGTTCACCCCAACGTTCTTAAGAGGAAAGATTGGTGCAGTGCATGCCTGTTGCCTCTCTGATATTATTATAAATTATTATTATAATATTACTGTATTAGTTATTATCTATGTATTAATATTATTCACAGAGCCTGTATATTTATTAACATATTCTGTTAACACTCTCAGCGTGTCTATTTAGAGAGCTGAGCCTGGAGAATACGTGCCAACATCTAGGACAAGCGTATTGTTGACCAGCCATCGTTTTCCTTTAGGCTGCCTCTGCAAAAGAGAAAGAGAGAAACAAAAACAAAAAAAAAATATATATATATATAATTTTAAATAAATATATATATATATATATATATATATATATATATATATATATATATATATATATATATAAAGCAACTAACTAGAATAAATCTAAGCAATACGCTAACGGGGAAGAGCGCTATGGACATTAGTGAACACAGTAGTTTACAAAAAACCGGCCGCAAGGTTAGAATGTTCTTTCTTATTCTTATCTGTAGCGCGTATTTCTTAGGATATCGTTAAGATACTCTAACAAGTAAATAGAGAGGAAAGGGGTGAGCTAGGAGTAGATCAGCAAGGAGGTGGTGGGAAGGACGAGGAACAATAGAGGTGGGCAGAGAGATGGTACAGTCCAGGTGGAGAGGTGATATAGTGATAAAGAGGTGAAGGACATGAAGGTAGTCAGAAGAGAAAAAGGTGGGGGGAGGGGTTTAGGATGAAGAAGGCAAGATAGGGTTACTCACAGAGGATATAGAAAGCAGGGATGGACGAGGAGTAGATGACCCAAGAAGTGAAATAGGAAGAGAAGTCCATAGGTGGGACGATGGAGTCGGAGGAAGGAGGGTCCTCAGAGGGAAGGGATACATTGATGCCACGAGGGGTGAGGCAACCCCAACGAGCGATCAGACGGTGCTCCAGAGTGAGCCGACTGTGGTGATCAGAGGAGCATGATATTAGGCCAGTTACCAAGAAATCAGTCTTACCTCGATGGCCCCTCGAGTTAAAGTGGGCTGCTACAGGAGTGTCCGCTTCTCGGGTGATGTCATTCAAGTGTTCACGGCACCTATCGCAGATACGTCTACCAGATTGGCTGATGTAGGTCAACTTGCATCGCTTACAAATGATGGCATAAATGATGTTCCGAGATGTGCAAGTGAATCCCTCTCTGACCTCGAAAGGACTATTAGGGAAGAGGACAGTGTCGGTCTGGAGAACGTGGTCACAAGCTTTACATACTCTGCGGTTGCAGCGGATAGTGCCTCGATGGCTGAAGAGGTCAGCAGGAAGACGGCCCCTGACAAAAAAGTCTCGGAGATTCCGGTCACGTCTAAAGGCCACTAGTGGCGGGTCGGGGAAGAGCAGACGAGTAGTAGGGTCAGATCGGTAAATAGGGAGGTAGCGGTGAATGGTCCTAATCACAGCGTAGTGGTGAGGGCGAGTACTACTCTATCCGAGGGGGGATGAGTAGACGGGGTGAGAGCAGATTGACGAGAAGTGTGGAGAACTCGACGCAGGGCAGGGAGGAGAGCTGATTCTGGATAGAGGCGTCGGCGGAAGAAGTCAAGTATAAAATGGGCATTGTGAAGGAAATCGTCATCGTCTTGGCAAAGGCGACGAAGTCTGAGTAGCTGAGAATAGGGAAGAGAGTTCTTGCAGGATGTCGGGTGAGAGGAGTCTTAGCGGAGGAAACTATGGGAGTCGGTGGCCTTGTAGAAGACCGAGGTGAGAAGATGAGAGGTGCCTAAGGAGACTAGGATGTCCAGGAAAGATACGGAGGAGGTGGAGACGTCGAAGGTGATGTGGATAGAGGCGTGGAAATGTCCGACATACTCGATGAAACGGGAGATCTCATCCTCGGGAAGGTCAGTCAGACCGATGCAGTCATCGATGTACCTACGATACATAAGGAGAAGAGGGCCCTGGTAGGTTTGGATGATTTGGTGTTCAAGGTAGCCCATGAAGAGACAAGCATAGCTAGGGCCCATTTTAGTGCCCATCGCTATTCTGGGTGAAGAAATTGCCATTGAACTCAAAAGAGTTGAGGTTCAAGATTAATTCTGCTAGACGGAGGAGGATGCCAGTGGCGATGGAAGGTTGGATCCTACGGTCTAGGAAAAACTGAAGAGCTCGAAGGCCGTCAGAGTGGGGAATAGAAGTATACAGGGAGCAGACATCCATAACGAAGAGGCGGTAGTGACGATCGGGAAGGAGGGTGATAGAGGAAAAGATGTTGTAGGTGTCGTTAGTGTCTTTAACATAGGAAGGGAGCCCCATAACTATGGGTTGAAAGACACTGTCAAGGAAGTCAGAAATGAGAACCGTAGGACATGAGATGGAAGAGACAATAGGTCGTCCAGGAGAGTCAGGTTTATGTATCTTGGGCAGCATATAAAAAGAGGGTCTGCCCAAGCAGTGATGCGGAAGGATCATGCGGGAGGAGCTGGAGGGAAGTAGCCCATCCTGAATGAAACGGAGGATCGTACGACGCACCACGGCGTTGTTAGAGACAGTGGTACTTGTTCCAGCCCGGAGGACAGACTTGCTGCTCTAAGCTAAGTGCATTTTATTATACATTTTTCTCTTTTTCTATTTTATACATCTTGACGCCCATCCTACCTCTCCTCGTGTAGTATTCATTTCTCTCTTCTCTCTCCTTTCTTATTTCAATATCCTACTTTCCTCGCCCCCCCCCCCCCTTGATCATCTAACATGTAGTTATAGTTAATTGTGCTTCACCTTTTGTTGTCGTTGTCCTTGAAGGCCACGGGCCGAAACGTCAGTATTGTGTTGTGTTCCTTACTTGTAAAGCTGTCACCATACTTTGGAGTGTTTAGCACACCCCATCACTGGCTCCATTACCACCTCTACCAATGAGAAACTTATCAAAGAGGCCAACACAAAAAGGGAGCTCTTAGAAAACATCAGAATGAAGCAATCAACATTTTTTGGGCACATCATGAGAAGAGGAAAGTTGGAATACTTGGTTACAACTGGCAAAATGGAAGGAAAGAGAGATCGCAGACGACAAAGAGAGAAAATATTGGATAGCTTGCTGTCATGACATGGAAAACAGTCAACAACAGAACTCATACGATGCACTGAGGATAGAAGATTGTAGAAGGACATGATCGCCAACGCCAACCGGTACGGTACATGATGAAGATGATCAGCAAGATGTTACATAATTTATTAGATAAACTTTGGGAAAGGGAAGAAATACCTAAAGACTGGAAAGAAAGTTATATGATCAAACTACCACAGAAATTAAGTTTACAGGAGTGCACAAATCATAGGGGAATTATGCTACTATCAGTGCCAGGGAAAATATTAAGCAGAATCATTCTGGAGAGACTACAAGAGGCCATAGAGAAACATTTGAGAGACGCACACGCAGGTTTTAGGAAGAAAAGATGATGTTATTTTTTTTCTCACTCTCTCTCTCTTTTGCAGAAGCAGCCTAAAGGAAAACGATGATTGGTCAACGATACGCTTGTCCTAGATGTTGGCGCGTATTCTCCAGGCTCAGCTTGTTAAATAGACACGCTGAGAGTGTTAACGGAATCTGTTAATAAATATACAGGCTCTATGAATAAATATTAAAACATTGATAATAACTCGCTGAAATATTTTTATTGTTTACTGAATATGGCCGTATCTATCTTAAATATAGTCCTTTTACGTCCGCAAGGATATAATAAATATTAATTTATTATTATTGTAAGTTTATATGCACAAATCTATGAAATAACTAACGTATCGCTATTTCCTAATATGGCTTTTCCGTTTCGGAGTGGGCGTGGTCTATAAAACTGGACAACATACATTCGAGCCTATTGGTAGTTGAAATGGCGGTAAAAACGATGTCCATTACTCATTACTCATTAACCAATCTACTCAATTATTCCGCAATTACCCTCTTCAAGAGCTCAACCAACCCACCATACTTCTTCTAGACATAGTCCTATAGATATATACATATATCATTGCGCCAGTCTGGCTTGGCGCAATCTGTCGCAGACTGGCGAAGACTCTATATAACTTTTGTACTTACCAAAGTAAACCGCTTCCTCCTTCTTCCTACTATTTATCCAACTAAAAAGCAAACTCGAAAACATCGGCTCTCACTACTTTTGCCGACCGACATGGCACCTGATGATGATGATTTATGGTCCGTCACCAGAAGATAAACTAAATGTGTATACATACTCCCATAATGTTTGATTTAAGACTTCAGACAGTATCTAAGTTGTAACCGACTAGCGAACCATAACTGACTGTTTACGTTAAGATGAGTGAACAAGGACCATGTAGACATGGAAACAGAATCAACCACTGGGCAAGACAGAAGGGATGGAAGGAGGACGGCAATTTGGCACTCAAAAATGATGCGGCTGAAGTCGAATGTTTTGGGCCGTAATGTGTGTGGAAATATTAAAACCAAGGTCTAGGACATGAGGTTATGTTCATTTTCAATCGATTGCTTCTTGTGTTACCCAGATTTAAATAACTTACATAATCTTTTTTCTGGGAAAAAGGAGGCACTTGCGTAGTAATGGAGACCACATTACCAAAAACGTGAGTAGGCGAACGGGTGGTCGCGTGTATAAAAACTTGTAATTCTCCAACATAAGATACACAACGGGTCACGGAAGATAAGAAAGTTGGTTTTTGTTGTTGTTGTTGTTTTTTTGTTCAGAGATTAAATAAAAACTCACTGTCCCAAACAATGTCAAAACCCATACGCCCACCCAGTATGACTTTCCACGAGAACTATTTAATACCAGAACTTAAGGAAGACACAATCTTAATCAAGAAAAAAAAGGCACCGAAACAGACACAGAGACAAAGCACATAGGTAAAAAAATACATATAGACTATTACCGTCAGGAATCCTGGTCTCGCATATACACGGATGGCTCTGCTGTAAATGCTACCAGGAATGGAGAAGGAGGTGTGTCTTGAGGATAAATAACCAGGGAGAGATCACCAAGTCAATAGCTACTGGGAAATTCTCAGACAACTATAAAGCAAAACTGATGCCCTTTAAGACGCTACAAAACTAGCTATTCAACACAAAAATAACATTCACTAGAAATTGGTGATACTAACCAATGTACTGTCAGTCCTAACAGCTCTAAATAATCCCCAGGAACAACGAGCTAGATGACTTGAGAACAACCCTTGACCAATTGTACAATAACTTCCAGAGAGTGGTCATCCAGTGGATATCATCAAACTCTAATATACAAGGAAGCGAATGCGCAAATCAGCTATTGAGGAAGGTAGATTACCACAAGAAAACCATCTGATCAGCTACGATGAAGCCAAATCCATCATCAAAGGCCAGTATCATGAAAATGGTAACAAGAACACTCAAAGTATAACGAGAGGGACGGAAACTTCCAACTATCAAGGAGGGATCAAGTCATCATACTTCGCCTAGCACAGGTCACAAACTGAATAAGAAACCACATGTTCACAAAACTCAAAATAGAAACTACCAGCCTATGTCACTTTACCCTGGATAACATGACAACAGAATATGTTATACAGGATTGCACCCAGTACACAAACCTGAGGTGGTCAAGGTCGCACACCCACTTTCATAGAAGAGAAACTCTACGGGGCAACCGAATCACTTAAACAGACAGCAGCCTTCATAGAAGAGAAACTCTACGGGGCAACCGAATCACTTAAACAGACAGCAGCCTTCATAGAAGAGAAACTCTACGGGACAACCGAATCACTTAAACAGACAGCAGCCTTCATAGAAGAGAAACTCTACGGGGCAACCGAATCACTTAAACAGACAGCAGCCTTCATAGAAGAGAAACTCTACGGGGCAACCGAATCACTTAAACAGACAGCAGCCTTCATAGACGAGAAACTCTACGGGGCAACCGAATCACTTAAACAGACAGCAGCCTTCATAGAAGAGAAACTCTACGGGGCAACCGAATCACTTAGACAGCAGCCTTCATGGGAGAGTCTGGAATTCTAGTCTGAATGAGCATTGATCGCAAAAGAAGAAGATTAAGGTGAAGAAGAAATAAAAACTCAGATCCGAACACCTTATGTTACTTATACTGCACTGGACATACGGCTTCTATTCTCGAGCAACAAAGAAAACCTCCAGCGCACCCAAGAAATGTGATAAATCCAAATAGCAATAAGGAGGTTATATACAATTAAATAAATAAAAAGCCAGAACACTCAACAGGAAGTGACAGTGTTCTTTCTATTTTTGACTTTCTTTCGTTTTGTGTTTAAGTCGGGATTTTTAAAGAATCCATGGAAGTTAATGATCAAAATCATCACGCTTTTATTTTTTTCTAACGCACTGGCAGTGTACAATCTATAAGTTAAATCATTTCTTTACAGTGTTTCCCCATTAAATATTTGACAAACATTCGTCCATTGTACAAGGAAAATAAATACGAGTACAAAGTAACAGTCCATTCAGATGTACAATGCAATGAATTGGTTAAAATAAAAATGAAGTCCACGGGTTCAACAAACAAACAATAGATACTCAAACATACCTCATATTTTTTTAATTGTGATAATAATGAACAGGAGTTAACTCGCTTCACTAACTGCGCACCCCTCTACAATAAGAGCTTCATTATCTTGACGTCCTTCAGTAATTGATCAGTAGACCCGTCTTCTAGCAGGAGATGTTTGCGATTTTTCACTTCAGAACATATTATCTTATTACTCATTCAGCTGTGAAACACGGAGAACAACAAAAATTATAATCGCAAAGGTACAGGCCATCATTAATGGATGCTTGCACAGAATAAAAAGATGAATATGGCAGGACACAATCACTTATGCAGAATTATGTAAAAGTACCAGTCAAATACCAGTGGACAAATAGATACAATGCGCTGGATAGGACTACACATGCAGAAGACAAGTGAGAATATTACACGACAGACCCTTTTTTTTTAATCCCTAAAGAAAAAGACAAAGAGGGAGACCAAAATATTTTTGGAGAAGACAAGATGTAAGCAGAGATGAAGATAATGGGGACGACATGGAATGATCTTAAAGAAAGGCAAGTAAAAGAACGGCTTGGAAAGTATTTGTTGAAGATCTATGCTCCACAGGGAGCTGAAAGGTAGAAGAAGAGACACACTCGCTCAGTTAATTAGTTATGTGTTCTATCTTGTTTTACGTCTTTAAAAAAAGTAAAGTACCCCCGTCACACCAAGTGACGTGTTGGGAATACGGTGTTAGTGACCATAAATTTTACAGACCTTCGGCACATGATTTTTGGGGTAATGTGGTAGGTATTACGCCCGTGCCGCTTTACTTTCCGGAGAAAAAATCTGGTACCCATTAAAGGCTGGATGAACCCGAAAGCTGTCGGTTGGGATCGAACCCTACCTCTTGTCCTTTGTAGTCCAATTCATTAACCACTTAGTTTTATGCCTTATTTAGTGATAAATTATGCAGTGACGACATTACAAACGAAACAGTTCCTAAAACCATCAAATTTTCTTCCCCTTCTTCTTCTTGGCGCTCACCCATTAAGTGTGTGTGTGTGTGGATGCGCTGTGTCGCAAGTTCACGGTAAATGGCGATATCTACGCCCTTCGGCTGGACGTCATTGCCATGGACAGAATTCTAATTTAACTTTTTAGTTTATGGGGTAGAGGTCATTTTTGGCATGCTCTTTTCCACTTTTAATTGCCAAGGTATCTTTAACGCGCACAGAGTGCTCACGGGGTGTCCTGTTTCTCGCCGTTTTCTGGAAGGGCAAGACATCGGATCTCATTACCCAGAGAGGGCTAGAAATCGGATCTCACTACCCAGAGAGGGCTAGACATCGAATCTCACTATCCAGAGAGGGCTAGACATCGAATCTCACTACCCAGAGAGGGCTAGACATCGAATCTCACTACCCAGAGAGGGCTAGACATCGAATCTCACTACCCAGAGAGGGCCGGACATCGAATCTCACTACCCAGAGAGGGTTAGACATCGGATCTCACTACCGAGAGAGGGCTAGACATTGGATCTCACTACCCAGAGAGGGCTAAACATCGGATCTCACTACCCAGAGAGGGCTAGACATCGAATCTCACTACCCAGAGAGGTCTAGACATCGAATCTCACTAACCAGAGAGGGCTAGACATCGAATCTCACTACCCAGAGACGGCTAGACATCGAATCTCACTACCCACAGAGGGCTAGACATTGGATCGCACTACCTAGAGAGGGATAGACATTGAATCTCACTACCCACAGAGGGCTAGACATCGAATCTCACTACTCAGAGAGGGCTAGATATCGGGTCTCACTACCGAGAGAGGGCTAGACATTGGATCTCACTACCGAGAAAGGGCTAGACATTGGATCTCACTACCCAGAGAGGGATAGATATTGAATCTCACTACCCAGAGAGGGCTAGACATCGAATCTTACTGCCCAGAGAGGGCTAGACATCGGATCTCACTACCGAGAGAGGGCTAGACATTGGATCTCACTAACGAGAAAGGGCTAAGCATTGGATCTCATTACCCAGAGAGGAATAAACGTTGAATCTCACTACCCAGATAGGGCTAGACATCGAATCTCACTACCTAGAGAGGGCTAGACATCGGATCTCACTACCGAGAGAGGGCTAGACATTGGATCTCACTACCGAGAGAGGGTTAGACATTGGATCTCACTAACGAGAGAGGGATAGACATCGGATCTCACCACCGAGAGAGGATTAGACATCGAATCTCACTACCGAGATCTCACTACCTAGAGATGGCTAGACATTGGATCTCACGAGAGAGGACTGGACATCTGATCTCACTACCGAGAGAGGACTAGACATTGGATCTCACTACCGAGAGAGGTAGACATCGGATTCCACTAATGAGAGAGGGCTAGACGTCGAATTTCCACTAATGGGAGAGGGCTACACATCGGATCTCACTACCGAGAGAGAGCTAGACATCGGAGCTCACTACCCAGAGAGGGCTAGACATCCGATCTCACAACCGAGAGAGGGCTAGACATTGGATCTCACTACCCAGAGAGGGATAGACCTCGGATCTCAGTACCGAGAGAGGGATAGACATCGTATCTCACTACCGAGAGAGGAATAGACATCGGAAGTAGTAGTAAAGGGGGTTTTGAGCTACGATTGCGCAGTGATGCAGCACGATGCAGTACGTGCTGCACGATACAGGTAGATAAGCGGGTGGTCGGCCTCGTGGTGGGGTCTTATCTCAAGGGTCTTATCTCAAGTGGGTGAGAGTGGGTGGTCGGCCTCGTGGGGCGTCTTATCTCAAGTGTCTTATCTCAAGTGGGTGAGCGTCTGTCGGCTCCGTATTTTAAAGACACCAGTGGTTCTAAAACTTGTGTGTCAGCGGTTCTAAAACTTGCGGGGGGTTCGCTTTTTTATGGGTCTTGTTATTAGTATCGTGGCAGGCTAAGGGTGGTTGAAAGGGGTGGTCGAGTATCATGTGCCAGGATAGGGGGAAAAAAGGGGTTCGAGTGTTAGTAACCAGGTGTTAGCGATTTTTTTAGTGACACATAATGGGCCACATCATCATCATGCGCCACGTCGGTCATCATCAGGTGCCACCTCAGTCATCATCATCATGCGCCACGTCGGTCATAATGGGCCACCTCGGTCATCAGCAGCATGTGCCACCTCGGTCATCATCGGCGCTGGGGTGGTCGCTGATCGGCGGTCGCTGGTCGTCGCTGGTCGGCGGTCGCTGGTCGGCTCGGGCAACATCATCATGTGTAGTGATTAAATAGTTACGCTCTCTCTCTCTCTCTCTCTCTCTCTCTCTCTCTCTTATCATCATCATCATCATCAAGCCACACCCTCAACAACACCATCATCATCATCATCAAGCCACACCCTCAACTCTCTCTCTCTCTCTCTCTCTCTCTCTCTCACATTCACGGTAAAGCAAAACAAAAAAGTCGCTCTATATTTCACATATACATGTATTTATTAATACAACAAATATACAACACATATGAGAAAATATATATTACTGTCCGATTGTTGATAATTTTAAGCGTCCGTGGGCCCCTCGAAGCCGAAGTATCCACGGGGCGAGCAAACGATAAATGATACGATCGTTTATGTGCTGTCTCGATGAAAAAGGCATGAGAATTCTGTTAAGTTTCGCGCCTCGACACTTAAGAAGTATATAATAAACACAATATAGACCGCACGTGTTGGTAAACAAATCTTGCAACACCCGCGGGTTGTAGACGAATGGAGCGTGTGAGTTTTGCTCTATAAAGTTTAAAATATCCACATGTCTGGGAGGCAAACCGTAGGAATCGAAATACTCACATTCGACGAGCCCGTTGTAAAAGAGGGCCACCCAATGCTCACCGGGTTCGTGTGCCGGGTCGGTGTTTATGACAAAGGCGGCGGTCGCCGTTGGGTCGATGCTGGGAGGTAAGTGGTTTCGTGGAATGACACTAACAAGGGAACAACGTCGAACGAAAATATCTGACATCAAAAGGTTGTAAATCTCCATCGTGTTCATCTTCTCTCTCTCTCTCTCTCTCTCTCTCTCTCTCTATCTCTCTCTCGCTCAAACGGTGAAGTCTGTTAGAATCTGCCTTGTCTTGGACACCTCGAGCACTGAGTCCAACTCGGCGTAGACGATGACTTATAGGGGAGTAGTTGTGGGAGCGGCAAACTTGAGTTCTATCGACAAGGGTCCACTTGTGGCTAGCTCAAAATGGGAGCCGTCCAGTAGACTAGACGAGAGGTCAAAACCAAATAGACAATATCCGTCCTTGAACTCTCTATAATCAACGTTATTCCCGGCGTCTTTACCAATCAGACCCATGGCCAGATTTGTGCCGAAAAAAGCTCTCGCGTATTGATTTCGTTCAAAGTCCATAGTTAGAGGCTTTCCCGAGATGCATTTCCCGTCGACCGTCAGGTTCATATAAATCAGACCAAAGTGTTGAAAATTGAACGGGTTAGCTGAATAAACACCATTAAAAGCACAGGCCGTAATCAGACCTATCACTACACGGGTCGGTGTTTGAGACAAAAATAAATTGTCTTGACTGTGGGAGAACATCCCGCTAGCGATGGAAAACGTCTTGATGGTAACGCTCTTGATCGGGTACCGAGCATTCCCGCTTAAGAGAGTCTTTTCGTGAGCCAGAGAAATCGCGGGGTTTAGCTTAGCTTTCCTGACCACGAGCGCGGCGTAGGTGATAACACTCTTATAACCCGCAGACCTATCATGAGTCATGAGGCTGAACACATCCTTAGAGGGCGTGAGTTTTATCTTCACATCGACTCTGTTTAACATGTAACGATCCTGCACAAAGACATCAGAGTGCAAACGACCCATCATTTAAACCTCTTTACTACCCGAAGTCAAATCGCGCCGTGTTTTAAAACCCTCATTTTCTTTCAAATCGTCATGGTGGCCAGCTGTGTCTTTGTAGAACAGAGCGGCCGTCAAGTATCCCGTTTTCGCATCCTCCCCGTAGTTTAGCGTAGCCTCAAACACCGCTCTAAAAGGAAAGGTATTCTCCGACGGTGTAACCAACGTGTCGTTTAACGATACGTCGACTTGTGAAAATAGACTGTGAAGATAATTGTTGACCGGTCCTACCTCAGCATCGGGTGGTACAATGTCACCATTCGAGAGGGTGATCTTGACCCGCAGCTGCAAAAACGTGTTGAAAAGATCTAGATACTCCTCGCTGTTTCCAGAAATGAAAAACTCTATCGGTGCGCTATGTGACAAGGCTGCGATCGGACGAATTTCAATAACCTGGCCAGAGTCTAGAGATGTCTGTGTGGGTGGAACGCTAAATAAATCCAAACCAGAGTGAAGACATTCGCACGATTTGGGGTGAACGAGGGACATTATTAGTCGAAAATATCCCTTGCCACCCTCGTCTTCCTCTTCTTCTTCTGGTTGTACACCGAATGAAGGGGGACCTGTCTAGCTGTCGATTTTATCATCTTCGTAACCGGTTCTCCCGGTGGGGGTAACTTCATAACTCGCTTTCTGATTTGTCGTAAACCACTTCCTGATTGGTTGTTATCACGCAGGTGGTCTACGGCCCCGTGTAGCAACCGCTGACCGGCCTCCTTAGCTCGGTCTTTGAAAGCTTCACCGACATTTTTCCCGGCTAATGCGTCCTGTGCGACCTGCAGACCGGTCCCCAATCCTTCTCTGAGCAAGGCCTTACCGCCGGTTTTTAACCAGGGTAAAATAGCCCTCCCGATTCCACCGAAGAAACTACCGATTCCTCGACCGCTCTGACTTCGACCTCCTATAAACACGGGCATCCCATCACCCGCCTGACAACAGTAAAAGTCTTCGTATAACTCAACATCGCGATGAAGGGGTGTGTGTCTCACCATTATACCAGCTCGAGATGTTTCTTCACTCGAAAGTGTACCGTTAGCACCGACGTTCCGCTGGTGAATGGAATGGTTTTTCCGTGTTCGTTGGCTAAAAGGATCTCGACGGTATCGAAGGAAAATCTACTCAGGGGTAGGTAGTGAGGCTTATCGTAGATCTGAAACACCGAGGTGTGATTTCTATTGAGAACAGGCACGCTCCTTAGGAGAGGTACCATCACATCCCCGACCGGTCTGGGGGAAACGAGATCGCAGTAGACGTAGACATTCTTCGCAACGCTTTCCAAGTCCATTACCCCTACGCTGAAGATATCGGGAGCCGTGTCTGATATAGAGGTCGTGGGGAAGGCTAACATGTTTTTCAAAATGTCGCTTATGGTAACACTGACTCCTTTTTCGTAAAGTTTCAAGATGGCTTTATTCACCTCTTTTGCGTAAATGAATCTCATTTTTTTCCCTTTCACATCCCCGTTCGACTCATCCTCCGCTTTTATGATCGACGCATATTCAACGCGCCGATGAACGCATCGGGTTTCGTGTATAACCCAGGCTCCAATGTCACGTTGAAATAAAATCAAGCGTCGCAAATATCGTCGTTAGCGAGAGATTCGTACCGAATCCAGACATCACCCTCTATTACATTGAAATAATTTAGCGGAAACTGTATCTCCACCAGTGCGATCTCATACTGCGCCGAAATGTCAATGGTCTGAGGGAGTTTAACGAAAAAGTGGCCGGGGTTATTATCCTTAAAAAGTTCCATAGATGCATTGCTGGGTAGGGTGACATAAAAACTCTTCTTTTTTTTTTACTCGTTTCACCGTCGCCTCTCCAAGTTTGGATTCGGTAGCATGTAACCCAAACAGCTGGTCAGTAGAGCTATCCACAGTTTTCCCTCCTTGGCGTCTGACTTTTCGGTGGTCAGATTGAACAGCGAAACCGCGACAACGGTATATATAACTACCACTTGGCAAATAAAGACAAGTTCTAAATAGGGGGATAGTTTCCCAAACACCGATCCCCTGCGTGGTTCGCTCTCTTTCCTCACTCCCGAGTTTACGGCTCGCAAATCGGACTCTCCACCAAAAGTTTCCACTTCTTCGTCTTCTTCTGCTCTCATCTCTAGTTTTTGTACCTGCAATGTTCTTGGACGGTATCCAAGTGTTAAATGAGGAATCGTACCCAAACCATTTGACTAAACTCTCTTTTCGCCCGAATGATGTACGACGCTCGGTTATGATACTCTCGATTCTGTACTCGTGCTTGTCTATAACTTTTTGAATTTCCGGTGTGTAGAATGACCCCTCTACCTCATCACCCTTATCGTCTTTCAACACATATGTAACGGGGTTTGTTTCATTTACTCGACTGATGGAAAACAGTTCCTCCGTCCAAGCCGGGGCATAACCCTTTTTAAAATTGGCTCTGCCCAGGACCAGTCTAACTCGATCACCGGGCTTATACAGAGGTCTTTGAAATTTTAAGTTGCGTTTGTTATTATACAACGTGTTCCATACCTGTTCGTGATTGTCTGCGTTGACGTCGACGTCGGCCATTTTTATACTTCTATGATACGAATGGTTATAACTTCGAAGTAGGGCGGGTAGGACTCGGACATAAGACAGCTTATTGGATTTCGTGAAATATCGCCACATCCGTTGTTTTAGAGTCCTATTAAAGCGTTCTACCACGGCGGCCTTAATATCTTCGTTCTGCGTAGTGAAAAAGTGAACGTTGTTTTCAGCGAGGAATTTCTGAAATGTTCTGTTCAGAAACTCTGACCCCTTATCCGTTTGAAAACTCGCAGGTTTCCCATCGCGAAATATCTTTCCGACGGCTTCCACTAAGGATTTCCCCGTTTTGGTTCGTATCGGTACAGACCACGCGAATTTACTGAAAACGTCCACGCAAGAAACCAAATAGGAATAGCCGTCGTTGTGGTTTTTCAAATGTCTCAAATCAATTAGGTCTGCCTGATATTGCTGTTGGGGGCCACTCGTTATAATGGGACGCCTTTCAAATCTGCGACGAATTGGTTTATGAAGGGTATAGGTATCCTGATGACTCAACCATTGTTTGATCTTTGCGAGTCCCAGTTTGGTGTTACGTTGCAGGGCCGTTGCACCACTATAAGCCCCTGGTCGACTAGGGTCAAAGTAATGACGTCTCAATATTTTCTCCACCGTTCCCATTTTGGTGTTGGGATTCCGCTCTTTCTTTTTTTAGGTCTCAGTTTATACGTGGTTACGGGTGGAGTGGTTTCATTACCTAGCTTTGGGGTTTCGGCTGCTGGTGGTATTGGTGGTGTCTTGGTCTGCGCTGGTGATACTTCGATTGGTGGTGGTGGTGGGGAATGTGTTTTTTCTGTTGTCGTGTTGTGTTGAATTAGATCGACCGAACCCAATGCGCGACGTTTATACTGCTCCAATCTAGTTAAATATTGATGCAGGGCACGTTGGTACACTCTGGCCTTATCGGCAGGTGCTAAATCATCCCGGAATAGGATACGTTGCATTTCATCATCTAAATCTCTCAAGTTGTCACCGATCGCCTCGGGTGGGCTATACGACGGGCTAGTAGTCTGTGTAAGACCCTCGAGGAATCGAGGATCCATCAATATCATTTTTTTGGCCATTGTTATGCACCTAGTACGCCCCCGAGAATACTTAATATAGGCCGGATCAAAGCCCCTATGAACCCACCGGTTTGTAGAATCTCTTTCCGCCGCTTAAGATTCGGTTTCTTTTTAGTGAGAAGTCTCAACTTGTGCTTGTGTCGACGTAGCTCGCACTTCTGTCGCTGAGTGAGTCTAACATTACCTTTTAATATGTTATGACAACACTCGCACAAAAAGTTAATGAGTTTGGGAGAGGCTGTTTTTAATATGGCTCTTAAACCGCTCGGCGAGGCGGCGCGCATACATTTCAATATTTCACCGTGTCGTCTAAGTGCTTCATCACACATGATTCTCTACTTTGGCACGTAGACGATTTGTCTCTCCCCTGGGAATATTTTTGTTCTCAACCTAAGATTATCGGGTGTGTCCTGACGAAGATCAATCAGCAAATAACCGTGAGGAGACGCTGTCGCGTCCTTAAAACTATCTTGGAGGTACCCCGCCTGTCCTGGGTACATTTGTTTGGCCAGATTTATAATTTGACTCCCATCTCTCGGGTTCTTGAAAAGGACTAAATAGTGCGTATTGAGACTTATGGTTCGATGTTCTTAATTTTTTCCAAATAGGTTTTGAACAATGTACATCACACTAATATCTGTGTGATGACTACCTTTGGTGAATAATTTTGTTACCCTCTCGTTCGTCTCAGACATCAAGTCATCGATGACGATCAGTCTTCTCTTCTTACCACCTTCCAATTTATCGACGTCTGGTAGACCCTCGATAAATCTCACTGACCTCATAGTCTCGTATATCGGTTGCCATTCCGCATAACACCATATAACTTCCTCCGGTACGGGGACAGCTAACTCGTGAAGGTTCTGTATAAACTTTTGTACAAATTCCGTTTTCCCACACCCGGTAGGACCGGCTATCAGAGCTGTGAAAGGATGATTCCATCGGGGATCCATCCTCACAAGTGCTACCAACTTTAGTGATTATACCACCGACAAAAATAACAAGGAGTGATTTTAGGTCAGCACGCCCGGTTTCACTTCTTCAATTAACACTTATTTTTAAAAAACCACATCCTATATAAAATTATTTCACACACACACACACACATCATATTTCCCACCTATCACCCTGTTTGGACCCTTCCTGAAGTCACGGAACATGTCACAACACGATTGATAAAGTATTACCTCGCCTGATAACATATTACCTCGCCTGATAACATATTGCGTTAGCTACTATAAATAGACGGTCCTCGATACGATAAACGTAGCAGGTATAAAAACCCCAGCCGGGCAGTGTACACACATAGATAACCAGCGTCTGTTGCCAGGTGGCTTGTGTTTGTTTTCTTTGAATATGGAGTCGTGTAGCTTGAATACACCAATTTCGTTTGATGCCAGTGATCAGCGCATATTTATGTCACGCGGAAATGAGACTGTAGTTCCGTTGTCTAAAGATGGCGTTAAGGCAGTCTCGGTTTGTGTTTTTCGTAACAGACCGTTGATAAATATAAGGACATATAGCGGTGAGAGTTTTTTTAAGTTTCCTACCCGAACTGGGATAACACTATCGAGAGAGGAATTTATCGCTTTAGTTGCTATGCGAGAAGACATTTTAACCGCTTATGCTAACCTCAACTACACGCCACCTGTTGTTAACCACCAGAACTACACGCCATCTCTCCTTAACCAGCTCAACTACACGCTGCCTGTTGTTAGCCAGATCAACTACACACCCTCTCTTGTTAACCCGAATCTCACCAACTACACGACCCCTCCTTTTGTTAACCAAGGGAACCTCGCTCTTGTTAATCAGACGACAGATACAGCGGCCACTATGGATGTCCAGGGTGTTTCAGCTGAGTCACCAATTACCTATTCCAGCTTTGATCAAGGTTTTGTCAAAATGGAGGGCGGTTGTGTTGTGAAGGCTAATGAAACTTCCTACGCCCCTGTGTTTGATAGACATTTAACACAAACAGACAGTACCGCCAAAACAGGAGGGAGGAAACCCAGACGCTTAAAATTATCAACAATCGGACAGTAATATATATTTTCTCATATGTGTTGTATATTTGTTGTATTAATAAATATATGTGAAATATAGAGCGACTTTTTTGTTTTGCTTTACCGTGAATGTGTGAGAGAGAGAGAGAGAGAGAGAGAGTTGAGGGTGTGGCTTGATGATGATGATGATGGTGTTGTTGAGGGTGTGGCTTGATGATGATGATGATGATGATGATAAGAGAGAGAGAGAGAGCGTCACTATTTAATCACTACACATGATGATGTTGCCCGAGCCGACCAGCGACGACGACCAGCGACCGCCGACCAGCGACGACCAGCGACCGCCGATCAGCGACCACCCCAGCGCCGATGATGACCGAGGTGGCACATGCTGCTGATGACTGAGGTGGCACCTGATGATGACCGACGTGGCGCATGATGATGATGTGGCCCATTATGTGTCACTAAAAAAATCGCTAACACCTGGTTACTAACACTCGAACCCCCCTGGGGGCCTCGGTAGCCGAGTTGGGAAAACCACCCGACTGGACTACCGACGTTCGGACAACCCGTGTTCGATTCCCGCTGGGAGCAGTGTGAATTGTACTCGTGGTTGGAAAAAAAATACCCCCACGGTCGACCCAGCCGTTGGTAGAAATGGGTACCAGGGTATTACCCTGGGAAGGTGAGGAATGTTGCTTCGCATCTGAGTTTCGATGCTTGAGGCGACACTATACAGAAATCTCCGAACATTTCTGGATAGGCGGCCGAGCACATATGGGTGGAAACTTGCGTGCTAAGACGCCGGTTCAAGTCTCGTACTTTACCTTTACCTTTACTCGAACCCCTTTTTTCCCCCTATCCTGGCACATGATACTCGACCACCCCTTTCAACCACCCTTAGCCTGCCACGATACTAATAACACGACCCATAAAAAAGCAAACCCCCGCAAGTTTTAGAACCGCTGACACACAAGTTTTAGAACCACTGGTGTCTTTAAAATATGGAGCCGACAGACGCTCACCCACTTGAGATAAGACACTTGAGATAAGACCCCCCACGAGGCCGACCACCCACTCTCACCCACTTGAGATAAGACCCTTGAGATAAGACCCCACCACGAGGCCGACCACCCGCTTATCTACCTGTATCGTGCAGAACGTACTGCATCGTGCTGCATCACTGCACCAAATCGTAGCTCTACACCCCCTTTACTACTACTATCGGATCTCACTACCGAGAGAGGGATAGACATTGGATCTCACTACCGAGAGAAGGCTAGACATCGAATCTCGCTACCCAGAGAGTGATAGACATCAGATCTCACTACCGAGAGAGGGCTAAGCATCGGATCTCACTACCGAGAGAGGGCTAGACATCGAATCTCACTACTCAGAGAGGGCCGGACATCGAATCTCACTACCCAGAGAGGGTTAGACATCGGATCTCACTACCGAGAGAGGGCTAGACATTGGATCTCACTACCCAGAGAGGGCTAAACATCGGATCTCACTACCCAGAGAGGGCTAGACATCGAATCTCACTACACAGAGAGGTCTAGACATCGAATCTCACTAACCAGAGAGGGCTAGACATCGAATCTCACTACCCAGAGACGGCTAGACATCGAATCTCACTACCCACAGAGGGCTAGACATTGGATCGCACTACCTAGAGAGGGATAGACATTGAATCTCACTACCCACAGAGGGCTAGACATCGAATCTTACTGCCCAGAGAGGGCTAGACATCGGATCCTACTACCGAGAGAGGGCTAGACATTGGATCTCACTACCGAGAAAGGGCTAGACATTGGATCTCACTAACGAGAGAAGGATAGACATCGGATCTCACCACCGAGAGAGGACTAGACATCGAATCTCACTACCGAGAGAGGACTAGACATTGGATCTCACTACCTAGAGATGGCTAGACATTGGATCTCACTACAAAGAGAGGACTGGACATCGGATCTCACTTCCGAGCGTGGACTAGACATCGCATCTCACTACACAGAGAGGGATAGACATCTGATCTCACTACCGAGAGAGGACTAGACATTGGATCTCACTACCGAGAGAGAGCTAGACATCGGATTCCACTGACGAGAGAGGGCTAGACGTCGGATTTCCACTAATGAGAGAGGGCTACACATCGGATCTCACTACCGAGAGAGAGCTAGACATCCGATCTCAGAACCGAGAGAGGGCTAGACATTGGATCTCACTACCGAGAAAAGGCTAGACATCAGATCTCACTACCAAGATATTGATAGACATCGGATCTCACTACCGAGAGAGTGATAGACATCGGATCTCACTACCGAGAGAGTGATAGACATCGGTTCTCACTACCGAGAAAGGGATAGACATGGATCTCACTACCGAGAGAAGGCTAGACATCGGATCTCACTACCGAGAGAGTGATAGACATCGGATCTCACTACCGAGAGAGTGATAGACATCGGATCTCACTACCGAGAGAGTGATAGACATCGGAACTCACTACACAGAGAGGGCTAGAAATCGGATCTCATTACCGAGAGAGGGATAGACATCGCATCTCACTACCCAGAGAGGGCTAGACATCGGATCCCACTACCCAAAGAGGGCTAGACATCGAATCTCACTACTCAGAGATCAGGAGTTGGTAAAACAACGACGAGAAACAACAAATTTGAAGAGAAAAATTCCCAAAGCCAATGGCGGTATTCGAGCCTTTGTCTAGAACCGACGTATTCCCCAAAACTATTACTAATAAGATAGACTCATGCGAAGAGCATCGTACATCAATGAAAAAAATAACTTTAATATAAACATATAACAAGATGTAACGGCCTGCCAAGATCTTGTTACATTGAACAGTGAATGGTGGAAGTCAAAGAGATGGACAGGAAAACATTTATTTATTTAAAAAAAAACGACGGGGTAATAAATTCATAAAATGGCATATAATTTGCATGATCAGACGACTTGAAAACTGAAGAAGAACGCATACAATATGTAGAACTAGAGACAAATTATGGAAATGTGTTGTGTCGGCTGTCAAATATATCGATAGGAGATAGTATAAAAGTATAATCAACCTTCATCGAAAGATCTCAAGCTTAGAGCTGATATAAGAGGCATTGGTGAGTGTTGACTTCTATCTGGGTAAATAACAAGGGAGAAATTTCCAGAGAAAAACAAAAAAAAAACAAAAAAGTCACTTTGTGAGCTTCAGACGTCTTATCTAAATGCTGGAGAACAAATGAAACGGAAAAAACTTATTCGAATTACTGATATGATTCAATGAAACTGTTTGTGCAAATTTAAAAAAAAATACTTTAGTCAAACAGGGTCAAGGAAAAAGAATTGTTCAGCAGGCGCAAACACCAAAGATGGTACAGAAATAACAAACACTGGAGATAAACAACAGATAAGGAAATAATAAATACTGGGGATCAACGATGGTACAGAAATAATAAACACTGGAGATAAACAACAGATAAGGAAATAATAAATACTGGGGATCAACGATAGTACAGAAATAACAAACACTGGAGATAAACAACAGATAAGGAAATAATAAATACTGGGGATCAACGATGGTACAGAAATAACAAACACTGGAGATAAACAACAGATAAGGAAATAATAAATACTGGGGATCAACGATGGTACAGAAATAACAAACACTGGAGATAAACAACAGATAAGGAAATAATAAATACTGGGGGTCAACTATAGTACAGAAATAACAAACACTAGAGATCGGCGATAGTACAGAAATAACAAACACACGATAGAACAGAAATAACAAACACTGGACATAAACAACAGATAAGGAAATAATAAATACTGGGGGTCAACTATAGTACAGAAATAACAAACACTAGAGATCGGCGATAGTACAGAAATAACAAACACTAGAGGTAGGTGATAGTACAGAAATAACAAACACTAGAGGTAGGCGACAGAACAGAAATAACAAACTCTAGAGATCACAAGCAGTAAGGAAATAACAAACACTAGAGATCGGCGATAGAACAGAAATAACAAACACTAGAGGTAGGCGATAGAACAGAAATAAACACTAGAGGTAGGCGATAGAACAGAAATAACAAACACTAGAGGTAGGCGATAGAACAGAAATAACAAACACTAGAGGTAGGCGATAGAACAGAAATAACAAACACTAGAGGTAGGCGATAGAACAGAAATAACAAACACTAGAGGTAGGCGATAGAACAGAAATAACAAACACTAGAGATCGGCGATAGAACAGAAATAACAAACACTAGAGGTAGGCGATAGAACAGAAATAAGAAACACTAGCGGTAGGCGATAGAACAGAAAAAAACAAACACTAGAGATCGGCGATAGAAAAGAAATAACAAACACTAGAGATCGGAGATAGAACAGAAATAACACACACTAGAGGTAGGCGATAGAGCAGAAATAACAAACACTAGATGTAGGCGATAGTACAGAAATAACAAACACTAGAGATAGGCGATAGTAGTATATTACCAGTGAAATGATGCGTAATACTAACGCCAGGGGCAGAATATTCCTTATATAAATAGTCTACCGGCAGATTTTCTTATATAATAAGTATACCCCATCCGCCGCTCTACCGCCCGGAGTTGACCATGACCGCTCGTGTCGGGGACCCCGGAAGTGACCTGTTTATATGCCTGGTGTATTGAGGAAAGTGTGTTCGCTCCTGTGTGTAGGATCTTATTTTTTATCGCTCAGGTTGAATGTTTTCTCACTTCATCAGGGCAGGTGCGTGCTTGTAAATACTGTGCTGTAATTATTTTTTTAAAAAATGGAGGAAAGCCGGTGTTATCTCTTCCTTAGTCCTCAGTGTTAGTGGTTCGCTCGCTCTCTCTCTCTCTATCCTCATTATGATCGTTCCTTAACTTTTCATAACTGTCTTTCTTCTGTATTAGTGAGACTAAGCATCTCTCTCTCCCTCTTTCCCTCCATTTCCTCATAGACTACTCTCCTTCCATACCACCCTCGCTCCTCTCTTTTCCACCATCCCTCATAATTTTAACTTCCCTCATAGACTTCCCTACATTATAACACTTACTCATTCTCGACATTTACTCCTATCAGCTCTCCTTCCCCCTCCCAGACATCTCTCTCTTTCCCTTTCTCTCCTCTCGCCGTCTCTCTCTCTCTCTCTCTCCCCCTGACAAATGAATTAATCAAGACAAATAAAATAAACAAATATGAGACTTTCTATGTAATTTGCACAATAAAGCCTTTATTAATACAGCAGCGAGAACAGATATTTTATAAATGCACAGTAAAAGTTTAACCTCTCTGTCTCTCTCTCCTATCCACTCCTACCCTTCGCTCCTACCATGTCACCTTCTCACCTATCTTTCCCACTTTTGACCACGCAAGCTGGAACGTGACGACTAATCAACTGATCGGGAAGTCATGTAGGTGAAATAAATAAAAACTAGTGGCGGGAATGCTCTCCACCATCCACTTAGTGTCGGGTCTGTTGAGCATGGCAATGTCTACAGGATCGTGTTCCATTAGAGAATCAACGAAGCTGGTGAAATCCCCAAGATTATTGATCAAACGGGGGAACTCGAGAACAGCCAAGTTATTGAGGGAAGAGTGGAAGAAGCGTAGATCACCTCTCTCTCTATGTCTGAGGATAAGGTGGTGACCATAGTTAATTTTGAATCGGGTTTTCTAACTATCAAACACATCACTTAGAAGCGCAGACCAGTCTGTGATAAATGGGCGATCAGGGGAGTGGAAGAATGTATATGTGGAAACTGTCTTGTTAATTGTAGCGTGGGTGTTTATAACTGACCAGTTTTGTTGATATACAGCCCGCACATCATCCGACAGTGGTGTTAAAGGGTCATCGTTCTTGTGCTTTTTACTCTCAGGTGATTGTTCTTCGTCTATCTTTCGATGGTCGCTGGTGAAGGGGCAACCGGTGGCGATGAAGTTGGTGTTTTAGCAGGTACCGAGTCTGAAGTTGCTGTTGTAGCAGGTACCGAGTCTGAAGTTGTTGTTGTTGTAGCAGGTATCGAGGGTGAAACTATCGAGGTAGACGGTGCCACTGGTGAAGCTGGTGTGTTGTAGAATGTTTTAGTCTCCTATGATTGGCTAAAGAACTTCTACTCGTATATGTACGTTGACAAATGGTACAAGCATGGCGTATAAGGCGATGCGCAGCTCGAGTGTGTTGCAACATATCTTTGCGCCATTTAAACTTCTTTGGACACAATGGACACTGATGTTCTCCAGAAAATACCTCATTATGAGAAACCATCTGTAGAAAATCAAAGAACCCCGTGTCAACAATACATAACTAATCTAGTTTAAATACATTAAGAAAACTAAACATCAAGACTTAAAATACTTAGTTTAAGCATCCAATAAGAAAAAAAACGAACGAATTCAACAACACTTATAATTCCTACTTTAAACACATCAACAAAATTAAATAACCTGTTATCGATAACCCTTAACATACTTTAAGAGAAAACAAAATATTCAATCTTACAGCGTAAAATAGGGTGTCCGGTTAGCGCAATCGATAGGCGGTTGGCTTACCACGGCAACAGCCGGGGTTCGTAATCCTGGCGAGGACACCTGGGTTTTACTAATTCCCTAAAAATTAGTAGGAGCCGCGATAGCTCAGTGGTTAGTGAACTGGACTACTACGGACAAGGGGTAGGGTTCGATCCCAACCGACGGCTCCGGGTTCACCCAGCCTTAAATGGGTACCGGATTTTTTCTGGGAAAGTAAAAGCAGCACGGGCGTAATACCGACCACATTACCCCAAAAATCATGTGCTGAAGGTCTGTAAAATATAGGGTCACTAACACCATATTTCCCTATACGCCACTTGGCGTGACGGGGGGTACTTTACTTTTTTTTTACTACAGCGTAAAATATAGTCTCAATCATCTACACTGAATATAAGCTATTATCGATAAGCGTTAACATACTTTAAGAGAAAACAATCCAACTTACTGTGTAAAATTTAATCTCAATTCACTAGAATGAACACTAGTATGGCCTTCCTTGAGATCAACTAAACTTATAACACAAATTCTCGCATGAAGCTACTTTAAATATATCCTGGTAACAAACGAATACATTATCCAATCAGAGAGTGACTATGCCAACCTCGACTGATATCTGGATCAACCAATCAGAGAAGAGTATTACAAGGGGAGGTGGAGCAAAGAAATTACTGACAGCTGGATTAACCAATCAGAGAAGCGCGTTAGCCGAAGCGTAGGTAGTGGCTGTCGGCTCAGCGGTGGGGGAAAAATGCGAGGTGGTGGGTTACTTGAACTCGTTTTGACCCCTGAGGCAATTCCAGAAAAGTTCTATGATCTCATTTTGACATCTGAAGGCTTTAATACCAGTGTTTCCCACTTCAACGAACGACAGACATCATTAAAGGTGATTACTTCAGCTCTTAGACTTTGGAGTTCATATCTTTATCACTTGATTGAATGACAGACAACAGTTAAGGTGATCATTTCAGGTCAGAAAACTTAGTTCCAACGCCAAAAAGTTTGGCTCATCAGCAAAAAGTTGAACACGAACTCTACAAATTTAGTCCCAAAGTCGTAATTGTTATACACGAAAGTCGTACATGTTTTATGCAAAATCCAAAAGTTTGTCAAAAAGACAACCCAAACTCAAAATAGTTAGACACAAAGCCTAGCAATTTATATGCAAAGTCCAAAAAGTTACTCCAAAAGACAACTAATGTAACACTTAACCCCAAAATTTCGTCTCATATCCAAAAAGTTGAACTCAAAACCTTAAAAATTTTGTCCCAAAGTGATACTAGTTCGACACAAAAGTCGTAAATGTTATATTCAAATCCAAAAGTTTGTCAAAAAGACAACCCAAACTCAAAATAGTTAGACGCAAAGCTCAAAAATTTATATGCAAAGTCCAAAAAGTTACTCCAAAAGACAACTAATGTAACACTTAACCCCAAAATTTCGTCTCATAACCAAAAAGTTTAACTCAAAACCCTAAAAATGTAGGCCCAATGTAAAAATAGTTAGACACGAAAGACCACAAAGGTATATTCAAAGACCAAAATGTTACTCCAAAAGACAACTAATGTAACAACAAGCCCTACAATTTCGACTCATACTCACAAACTTGGACACATAACCCTACAAAATTTAGACCAAAATTCAAAATAGTTAGACACGAAAGACCAAATAGTTATATACAAAGTCCAAAAGTTTGTCAAAAAGGCAACCCAAACTCAAAATAGTTATACACGAAAGACCAAAAAGGGATATTCAAAGTCAAAAATGTTACTCCAAAAGACAATTAATGGAACACCAAGCTCTAAAATTTCGACTTATACTCACAAATTTGGACACAAAACCCTAAAAAATCTAGACCCAAAGTCCTAAAGACAAAATAATTTAACTCCAAAACACAAAAATCTCATCTCATAAGCAAAAAGTTGAAAATGCAGGCTGTCTAGTATGTCTTGATTTTGCCCTGATAAGTTTCTAAAATAGATTTTAACCTATGATGCAATACCAAAGTGTCCACTTATCAATCAAAGACTTTAACACAGCCGTGAACACCCTAATAAATAATTAGAATTTACAATAAAAAAAAAAATTTTAACATGATGTTAGTTAAGACTGTGTCTAAACGATTACTGAAAGTATGGCTACAACCCTAGAAAACCCCATACACACTAAAAACACCACATTCAAAGACTAAAGTTAACGTTCACGCCCCCATCACAACTCTGATAAGAAAAGTATGACAAAGCATGAAAGTTAAACCCCCTATCACAACTCTGCTAAGAAAAGTACTGCAAAGCATGAAAGTTATGTCTCCTGCTATAATTCTACTAAACGAAAGTATTACCAAATACGTAGGTTACACCCTGGACATAACCTCACCAAAAGACAAAAATGTACTTAAAAATCACTTTTATGACTGTTACCGCCTTGACCATTTTTGGTGGTTACGCCCATGAAACTGTTAAAGATAGTAAATTTAACCTCTAGGCATACTCCAAACTTCATTTTAGACATTCCCATAGCAAAAAATATACTTAAAAAACACTTATAAGTTCCTTACCCCCCAACCATCTTTTGATGGTTACGCCCATGAAATAGATAAAAATCGTTAATTTACACGCTAAGTTTACTCTAAACTTTATTTTAGACATCCCCATAACAAAAATTTACTTAAAAACCACTTAAACATTT
Source organism: Megaustenia siamemsis (assembly GCA_032433765.1). Taxonomy (NCBI): domain Eukaryota; kingdom Metazoa; phylum Mollusca; class Gastropoda; order Stylommatophora; family Ariophantidae; genus Megaustenia; species Megaustenia siamemsis. Next base: position 329,101 of record JAVIAB010000139.1, on the reverse strand, counting down.
TTTACCCCTTACCCTTTTGGTGGTTATGCCCATGAAATCGATAAAAAAAATTGAAATTTACACTCAAGGCATACCCCAGATGTTATATTAGGCATCCCCGTATCAAGAATTTACATAAAAAACAACTTTTATGACCCCCTGACCCATTTTTGAGGGCTACGCCCATGAAATCCAGAAAAAAATTTAAATTTAACCTATTGGCATATCTCTTGGGAAAATAAGATTAAAATTTAGAAACCAACAGAAGAGGTCAATTACACATAAAATTGATAGTCATAAACTGAAAGATGAAGCAATAAAGGAAAAGTTTAACATAGAGCTAAGTAATTGTTATTCAGCACTTGGTGAAATAGACTTAGATATCAATGAAATGTGGGACTCACAGAGCAAAATACTAATGACAGCAGCAGAAGCAAGTGCTGGACTGAAGAAAATGGAAAAACGAGCTTGGATCTCAGACACCACATGGAAATACATCAAAGAAAGAAGAGAAGCGAAGAGAGCCATGACTAATGTAAAGACAGATCTTGGAAAGGTTCTGGCAAAAGCAACATACAAAGAATTAGACAACAAAGTGAAAAGTTCGGCAAGAAGAGATACAAGAGCTTATATAGACAACTTGGCAGAGAAAGCAGAGACAGCTGCAATTACAGGAGACAGCAGAACTCTTTATACTGTACAAAAGATGCTGACAAACACCTATACATCCAGTGGAACACCAATTCTAGACAAATCTGGATTAATGCTAACAACAAGCGCAGACATAAAAGCCCGTTGGGCGGAACACTTCAAAGAAATTCTTAACCGTCCACTACCTCACAGTTTAATAGATTTTGAAGCTGAAACACCAGCAGCAGAATTAGATGTAAATTTAGATGACTTCACCTTGAGTGAAATAGAAACCACCTTAAAGCTAATGACCAATAACAAGGCTGCTGGAGAGGATAAGTTAACAGCTGAGATCCTCAAGGCAATTGATAGCCATAATTTAATACATCTCCAAAAAATGTTCAACATCATTTGGAAAACAGAGAAGACGCCTCATAAATGGAAAAAAGGAATCATTGTTAAGATCCCAAAAAAGGGCAATCTTAGAGATTGTAACAATTGGAGAGGCGTGACACTTTTGTCAGTTGCCTCAAAATTATTCTGTAAAATCATCCTAAATAGAATAAAGGATTCAATAGATACAGTAATGCGTGAAGAACAGGCTGGGTTTAGAAAAGGGAGAAGCTGTCTTGACCACATTTTCACTCTACGACTTATATTGGAGGAACACATTGAAAAGCAAAAACCTTTTGTACTTAACTTCATCGACTTCAAAAAAGCATTTGATAGTATTCATAGAGATTCTTTGTGGAAAATTCTGAAGCAATATGGCTTACCATCAAAAATCATAAATATTATCAAAGACATGTATGATGGTTACACATGTGCAGTTCGAACAGAGGAAGGACTGAGCGAATGTTTCCCAATAGAAACTGGGGTTAAACAAGGATGTATTTTATCGCCCTTGTTATTTGGAATTGTTATGGACTTCATAATGAAGAAATGCTGCACTGGTAATAAAGGCATCGAATGGATACAAGGAGACCATTTGGAGGACCTGGACTTTGCTGATGACATAGTTCTCATCAGCAATCAGATAAAAACGATGCAGGAAAACACAAATGAACTATCATCAATAGCCAGCAAAATTGGGCTTGAGGTCAATCATGAAAAGACTAAAGTCATGAAAAGTTTAATTCCAACAAGTGACAAAATATACATGGAAAACAAACCAGTAGAAGAGATCGATCACTTCATCTATCTTGGAAGTCACATTGATCGAGAAGGGGATACGAGCAAAGAAATTAGAATCAGACTGGCTAAAGCAGCAATGTCTTTCAGAAGCCTTGAAAAGTTGTGGAAATCAAAACTCATTAGCACAAACACAAAACTTAGGCTATTCAAATCAAATGTACTATCAACCCTTACGTATGCGTGTGAAAGCTGGAAAACAACAAGAGATATAGAAACAAAGTTGAACGCATTCGAAAATAAATGTCTAAGGAAAATACTTGGTATAGAATGGAACGAATTCAAAACAAACGAGGAAATTAGAGAAATCGCCAATCAACCACTAATATCTTCAGTAATAAAGAAAAGACGATGGTCATACGTTGGACATGTGATGAGAAGAGATAATAATCGAATAGCAAAGCAAGCCCTCATATGGGAAACAACAGGTAAAAGAAAAAGAGGAAGACCCAGGGAGACACTGAGAAGAACATTGATGAGAGAGGCAAGAGCAGCAGGAATCGGCTCCCTCAATGAGATAGAACTGCTTGCACAGAACAGAGACAGATGGCGAGATTTGATAAAATATCTTTAAAAGAAAACTGCTAGAACAAAAATTCATATAGGAGAAGGTGTATCTTGGTCTACGCCCTATGGGCCGGTTACGGCTCGAAAGGTCAATAGATAGATAGATATCTCAAACATAATATTTGACAAGTCCATGTATCAAATTTGTCTGAAAAATCAACCAAAAATTAGTAGTGTATATCCAGTGATTGGATGGGTAAATCCACGCTCAGCCGATGATTTTTCCTTTAATAAATAGTCTACCCGAAGGTTTGTGTTTTCTTATATGAGAGTCTACATTTTTTTCTTATATGAGAGTCTACCCGCATATTTTCACTGGATATACACTACTAATTTTTGGTTGATTTTTCAGGCAAATTTGATACATGGGCGTGTCAAATAGTATGTTTGAGGTATGCCAATAGGTTAATTTTAAATTTTTTCTGGATTTCATGGGCGTAGCCCTCAAAAATGGGTCAGGGGGTAAAATCATAAAAGTTGTTTTTTATGTAAATTCTTGATACGGGAATGCCTAATATAACATCTGGGGTATGCCTTGAGTGTAAATTTCAAATTTTTAACGATTTCATGGGCGTAACCACCAAAAAAGGGTAAGGGATAAAAAATTTTTAAGTGGTTTTTAAGTAAATTTTTGTTATGGGGATGTTTAAAATAAATTTCAGAGCAAACCTAGCGTGTAAATTAACGATTTTTATCTATTTCATGGGCGTAGCCATCAAAAGATGGTTGGGGGGTAAGGAACTTATAAGTGTTTTTAAGTATATTTTTTGCTATGGGAATGTCTAAAATAAATTTTGGAGTATGCCTAGAGGTTAAATTTACTATCTTTAACAGTTTCATGGGCGTATCCATCAAAAAGTGGTTGTGGGTAAGGAACATAAAAGTGTTTTTAAGCAAATTTTTTGCTATGGGAATGTCTAAAATAAAGTTTGGGGTATGCCTATAGGTTAAATTTCAATTTGTTATCGATTTCATGGGCGTTACCGCCAAAAATAGGCAAGGGGGGTAACAATCATAAAAGTGACTTTAAAGTAAATTTTTGCTATGGGGATGTCTAAAAAAAGGTTAGCGTAATCCTAGAGGTTAAATTTACTATCTTTATTGATTTCATGGGCGTAACTACCACAAATGGGTAAGGAGGTAACAATTTTAAAAGTGGTTTTTAAGTAAATTTTTGCTATGGGGATGACTAAAATAAAATTTAGAGTAATCTTAGAGGTTAAATTTACTATCTTTAACAGTTTCATGGGCGTAACCACCAAAAATGGTCAAGGCGGTAACAGTCATAAAAGTGATTTTTAAGTACATTTTTGTCTTTTGGTGAGGTTATGTCCAGGGTGTAACCTACGTATTTGGTAATACTTTCGTTTAGTAGAATTATAGCAGGAGACATAACTTTCATGCTTTGCAGTACTTTTCTTAGCAGAGTTGTGATAGGGGGTTTAACTTTCATGCTTTGTCATACTTTTCTATCAGAGTTGTGATGGGGGCGTGAACGTTAACTTTAGTCTTTGAATGTGGTGTTTTTAGTGTGTATGGGGTTTTCTAGGGTTGTAGCCATACTTTCAGTAATCGTTTAGACACAGTCTCAACTATCATCATGTGGAAATTTTTTTTTTTTTTAGTAAATTCTAATTATTTATTAGGGTGTTCACGGCTGTGTTAAAGTCTTTGGTTGATAAGTGGACACTTTGGTATTGCATCATAGGTTAAAATCTATTTTAGAAACTTATCAGGGCAAAATCAAGACATACTAGACAGCCTGCATTTTCAACTTTTTGCTTATGAGATGAGATTTTTGTGTTTTGGAGTTAAATTATTTTGTCTTTAGGACTTTGGGTCTAGATTTTTTAGGGTTTTGTGTCCAAATTTGTGAGTATAAGTCGAAATTTTAGAGCTTGGTGTTCCATTAATTGTCTTTTGGAGTAACATTTTTGACTTTGAATATCCCTTTTTGGTCTTTCGTGTATAACTATTTTGAGTTTGGGTTGCCTTTTTGACAAACTTTTGGACTTTGTATATAACTATTTGGTCTTTCGTGTCTAACTATTTTGAATTTTGGTCTAAATTTTGTAGGGTTATGTGTCCAAGTTTGTGAGTATGAGTCGAAATTGTAGGGCTTGTTGTTACATTAGTTGTCTTTTGGAGTAACATTTTGGTCTTTGAATATACCTTTGTGGTCTTTCGTGTCTAACTATTTTTACATTGGGCCTACATTTTTAGGGTTTTGAGTTAAACTTTTTGGTTATGAGACGAAATTTTGGGGTTAAGTGTTACATTAGTTGTCTTTTGGAGTAACTTTTTGGACTTTGCATATAAATTTTTGAGCTTTGCGTCTAACTATTTTGAGTTTGGGTTGTCTTTTTGACAAACTTTTGGATTTGAATATAACATTTACGACTTTTGTGTCGAACTAGTATCACTTTGGGACAAAATTTTTAAGGTTTTGAGTTCAACTTTTTGGATATGAGACGAAATTTTGGGGTTAAGTGTTACATTAGTTGTCTTTTGGAGTAACTTTTTGGACTTTGCATATAAATTGCTAGGCTTTGTGTCTAACTATTTTGAGTTTGGGTTGTCTTTTTGACAAACTTTTGGATTTTGCATAAAACATGTACGACTTTCGTGTATAACAATTACGACTTTGGGACTAAATTTGTAGAGTTCGTGTTCAACTTTTTGCTGATGAGCCAAACTTTTTGGCGTTGGAACTAAGTTTTCTGACCTGAAATGATCACCTTAACTGTTGTCTGTCATTCAATCAAGTGATAAAGATATGAACTCCAAAGTCTAAGAGCTGAAGTAATCACCTTTAATTATGTCTGTCGTTCGTTGAAGTAGGAAACACTGGTATTAAAGCCTTCAGATGTCAAAAAAGATCATAGAACTTTTCTGGAATTGCCTCAGGGGTCAAAACGAGTTCAAGTAACCCACCACCTCGCATTTTTTCCCCCACCGCTGAGTCGACAGCCACTACCTACGCTTCGGCTAACGCGCTTCTCTGATTGGTTAATCCAGCTGTCAGTCATTTCTTTGCTCCACCTCCCCTTGTAATACTCTTCTCTGATTGGTTGATCCAGATATCAGTCGAGGTTGGCATAGTCACTCTCTGATTGGATAATGTATTCGTTTGTTACCAGGATATATTTAAAGTAGCTTCATGCGAGAATTTGTGTTATAAGTTTAGTTGATCTCAAGGAAGGTCATACTAGTGTTCATTCTAGTGAATTGAGATTAAATTTTACACAGTAAGTTGGATTGTTTTCTCTTAAAGTATGTTAACGCTTATCGATAATAGCTTATATTCAGTGTAGATGATTGAGACTATATTTTACGCTGTAAGATTGAATATTTTGTTTTCTCTTAAAGTATGTTAAGGGTTATCGATAACAGGTTATTTAATTTTATTGATGTGTTTAAAGTAGGAATTATAAGTATTGTTGAATTCGTTCGTTTTTTTTCTTATTGGATGCTTAAACTAAGTATTTTAAGTCTTGATGTTTAGTTTTCTTAATGTATTTAAACTAGATTAGTTATGTATTGTTGACACGGGGTTCTTTGATTTTCTACAGATGGTTTCTCATAATGAGGTATTTTCTGGAGAACATCAGTGTCCATTGTGTCCAAAGAAGTTTAAATGGCGCAAAGATATGTTGCAACACACTCGAGCTGCGCATCGCCTTATACGCCATGCTTGTACCATTTGTCAACGTACGTATACGAGTAGAAGTTCTTTAGCCAATCATAGGAGACTAAAACATTCTACAACACACCAGCTTCACCAGTGGCACCGTCTACCTCGATAGTTTCACCCTCGATACCTGCTACAACAACAACAACTTCAGACTCGGTACCTGCTACAACAGCAACTTCAGACTCGGTACCTGCTAAAACACCAACTTCATCGCCACCGGTTGCCCCTTCACCAGCGACCATCGAAAGATAGACGAAGAACAATCACCTGAGAGTAAAAAGCACAAGAACGATGACCCTTTAACACCACTGTCGGATGATGTGCGGGCTGTATATCAACAAAACTGGTCAGTTATAAACACCAACGCTACAATTAACAAGACAGTTTCCACATATACATTCTTCCACTCCCCTGATCGCCCATTTATCACAGACTGGTCTGCGCTTCTAAGTGATGTGTTTGATAGTTAGAAAACCCGATTCAAAATTAACTATGGTCACCACCTTATCCTCAGACATAGAGAGAGAGGTGATCTACGCTTCTTCCACTCTTCCCTCAATAACTTGGCTGTTCTCGAGTTCCCCCGTTTGATCAATAATCTTGGGGATTTCACCAGCTTCGTTGATTCTCTAACGGAACACGATCCTGTAGACATTGCCATGCTCATCAGACCCGACACTAAGTGGATGGTGGAGAGCATTCCCGCCACTAGTTTTTATTTATTTCACCTACATGACTTCCCGATCAATTGATTAGTCGTCACGTTCCAGCTTGCGTGGTCAAAAGTGGGAAAGATAGGTGAGAAGGTGGCATGGTAGGAGCGAAGGATAGGAGTGGATAGGAGAGAGAGACAGAGAGGTTAAACTTTTACTGTGCATTTATAAAATATCTGTTCTCGCTGCTGTATTAATAAAGGCTTTATTGTGCAAATTACATAGAAAGTCTCATATTTTTTTTATTTTATTTGTCTTGATTAATTCATTTGTCAGAGGGAGAGAAAGAGAGAGACGGCGAGAGGAGAGAAAGGGAAAGAGAGAGATGTCTGGGAGGGGGAAGGAGAGCTGATAGGAGTAAATGTCGAGAATAAGTAAGTGTTATAATGTAGGGAAGTCTATGAGGGAAGTTAAAATTATGAGGGATGGTGGAAAAGAGAGGAGCGAGGGTGGTATGGAAGGAGAGTAGTCTATGAGGAAATGGAGGGAAAGAGGGAGAGAGAGATGCTTAGTCTCACTAATACAGAAGAAAGACAGTTATGAAAAGTTAAGGAACGATCATAATGAGGAGAGAGAGGGAGAGAGAGAGAGAGAGAGAGAGAGAGAGAGAGAGCGAGCGAACCACTAACACTGAGGACTAAGGAAGAGATAACACCGGCTTTCCTCAATTTTTTTAAAAAATAATTACAGCACAGTATTTACAAGCACGCACCTGCCCTGATGAAGTGAGAAAACATTCAGCCTGAGCGATAAAAAAATAAGATCCTACACACAGGAGCGGAACACACTTTCCTCAATACACCAGGCATATAAACAGGTCACTTCCGGGGTCACCGACACGACAGGTCAACGTGCCGACACAAGGGGTCATGGTCAACTCCGGGCGGTAGAGCTGCGGATGGGGTATACTTATTATATAAGAAAATCTGCCGGTAGACTATTTATATAAGGAATATTCTGCTGCTGGCGGCAGTATTACGCATCATTTCACTGGATCTATTACTATTGGCGATAGTACGGAAATAACAAACACTAGAGGTAAGTGATAGTACAGAAATAACAAACACTAGAGGTAGGTGATAGTACAGAAATAACAAACACTAGAGATCGGCGATAGAACAGAAATAACAAACACTAGAGATCAACATGTGAAGCATGTGGAAATAATCAAAATGCTTGAGAAATTAAACGTTTATGGCAAGGATCTGCGAATAATAAAAAAAAAGTGTACTGGCAACAAACAGCAGCTATACGAATTTAGCAACCAAACAGGACAATTTCAATATATAAAACAAGGAGTCAGACAAGGGTATGTTCTGTCAACGGATTTATTTTCATTTTACAGTGAAAATATTATGAGATCAAAAGTAGACAAAAAATGAATTGAAGTCAACGGTCACAACATAGACAATTTGCGATATGTGGATGACACAGTCTTAATAGCAGAGACAAAGAATGAACTACAAGAAATGATAGACATAATAGTAAAGGAAAGCAATAAAAAAGGTCTCAATCTGAATGGTAAGAAAACAGAAGTAATGGTCATATCGAAGAAACAATCCTCGTCATTATGCAGTATAAAAATAAGCAGGACAAATCTGAAAAAATTGCAACGTTTCAAATACTTGGGCACAATAATAACATCAGATGGAACATGCATCACATAGGATACTGCAGGATATGCAGGATAACTTAGGCCAAAACAACATTTCAGAAAATGAAAAAAACACAGCTTATGCAACAAATCTTATTCAATAGAAGTGAGAAAAAGGGTTCATCGGTGCTATATAGAGCCAATTCTGACCTATGGAAGAATCATGGACAATAGACAAAGAAATGAAAAGACGATTAGAGGCCACAGGAATGGGATTCCTCAGAATAATGTTGAAAATACCCTGGACAGGTAAAAAGACCAATGAGGAAATTGTCAAAGAGGCCAACACAAAAAGGAAGCTCCTAAAAAATATCAGAAAGAAACAATCAACATTTGTTGGGCACTTCATGAGAAGAGGAAAGTTGGAATACTTGGTTACAACTGGTAAAATACAGGAAAAGAGAGATCGCGGACGACAAAGAGAGAAAATACTGGATAAGCTTGGTGTCATAGCATAGAAAACTGTCAACAGCATAATTGATACATTGCACGGTAGATAGAAGATTGTGGAAGAACATGATCGCCTACGCCAAATGGTATGGCACATGATGATGATGATGATGATGAGAGGTCAACAACAGTAAGAAAATAACAAACACAGGATGTCAACAACAGCAAAAAAATAACAAACACTGGATGTCAACAACAGAAAAGAAATAACAAACACTGGATGTCACCAATAGCACAGAAATAACAAACACTGGATGTCAACAACAGCAAAGAAATAACAAACACTGGAGGTCAACAACAGAAAAGAAATAACAAACACTAGAGATCAACAACAGCAAAGAAATAACAAACAATGGATGTCAACAACAGCAAAGAAATAACAAACACTGGATGTCACCAATAGCACAGAAATAACAAACACTGGATGCCAACAACAGCAAAGAAATAACAAACACTGGAGGTCAACAACAGAAAAGAAATAACAAACACTAGAGATCAACAAAAGCAAGGAAATAACAAACAATGGATGTCAACAACAGCAAGGAAATAACAAACACTGAATGTCAACAACATCAAAGAAACAACAAACACTGGAGATCAACAGTAGCAAAGAAATAACAAACATTAGAGATCGACAACAGCAAAAAAATAACAAACACTAGAGATCAACGATGGCACGGACATAAAGAATAAAATAGCAGTCACAAATAGTACATACACAATAGACAATGGTGGTCTAAAATAATACAGAAATACTAGACAATTGTGGTCTAAAATAATACAGAAATAATAGACAATGGTGGTCTAAAATAATACAGCAATAATAGACAATGGTGGTCTAAAATAATACAGAAATAATAGACAATGGTGGACTAAAATAATACAGCAATACTAGACAATTGTGGTCTAAAATAATACAGAGATAATAGACAATGGTGGTCTAAAATAATACAGAAATAATAGACATTGGTGGCCTAAATAATACAGAAAAAAATAGACAATGGTGGTCTAAAATAATACAGAAATAATAGACAATGGTGGTCTAAAATAATACAGCAATACTAGACAATGGTGGTCTAAAATAATACAGCAATACTAGACAATTGTGGTCTAAAATAATACAGAGATAATAGACAATGGTGGTCTAAAATAATACAGAAATAATAGACAATGGTGGCCTAAATAATACAGAAAAAAATAGACAATGGTGGTCTAAAATAATACAGAAATAATAGACAATGGTGGTCTAAAATAATACAGCAATACTAGACAATGGTGGTCTAAAATAATAAATAAATACTAGACAATGGTGGTCTAAAATATTAAAGAAATAATAGACAATGGTGGTCTAAAATAATACAGCAATAATAGACAATGGTGGTATAAAATAATACAGCAATACTAGACAATGGTGGTTTAAAATAATAAATAAATACTAGACAATGGTGGTCTAAAATATTAAAGAAATAATAGACAATGGTGATCTAAAATAATACAGCAATAATAGACAATGGTGGTATAAAATAATACAGCAATAATAGACAATGGTGGTCTAAAATATTAAAGAAATAATAGACAATGGTGGTCTAAAATAATACAGAAATAATAGACAATTGTGGTATAAAATAATACAGCAATACTAGACAATGGTGGTCTAAAATATTAAAGAAATAATAGACAATGGTGGTCTAAAATATTAAAGAAATAATAGACAATGGTGATCTAAAAAATTAAATAAATAATAGACAATGGTGATCTAAAATAATACAGCAATAATAGACAATGGTGATCTAAAAAAATACAGAAATAATAGACAATTGTGGTCTAAAATAATACAGAAATAATAGACAATGGTGATCTAAAATAATACAGAAATTATAGACAATGGTGGTATAAAATAATACAGCAATACTAGACAATGGTGGTCTAAAATAATAAATAAATACTCGACAATGCTGGTCTAAAATATTAAAGAAATAATAGACAATGGTGGTCTAAAATAATACAGCAAAAATAGACAATGGTGGTATAAAATAATACAGCAATACTAGACAATGGTGGTCTAAAATAACAAATAAATACTAGACAATGGTGGTGTAAAATAATAAATAAATACTAGACAATGGTGGTCTAAAATAACAAATAAATACTAGACAATGGTGGTGTAAAATAATAAATAAATACTAGACAATGATGGTCTAAAATATTAAAGAAATAATAGACAATGGTGATCTAAAATAATACAGCAATAATAGACAATGGTGGTATAAAATAATACAAAAATAATAGACAATGGTGGTCTAAAATATTAAAGAAATAATAGACAATGGTGGTCTAAAATAATACAGAAATAATAGACAAGGGTGGTATAAAATAATACAGCAATACTAGACAATGGTGGTCTAAAATATTAAAGAAATAATAGACAATGGTGATCTAAAATAATACAGCAATAATAGACAATGGTGGTCTAAAATAATACAGCAATAATAGACAATGTTGGTCTAAAATATTAAAGAAATAATAGACAATGGTGGTCTAAAATATTAAAGAAATAATAGACAATGGTGATCTAAAAAATTAAAGAAATAATAGACAATGGTGATCTAAAATAATACAGCAATAATAGACAATGGTGATCTAAAATAATACAGAAATAATAGACAATGGTGGTCTAAAATAATATATAAATACTAGACAATGGTGGTCTAAAATATTAAAGAAATAATAGACAATGGTGATCTAAAATAATACAGAAATAATAGACAATGGTGGTCTAAAATAATACAGAAATAATAGACAATGGTGGTCTAAAATATTACAGATATAATAGACAATGGTGGTCTAAAATAATAAATAAATACTAGACAATGGTGGTCTAAAATATTAAAGAAATAATAGACTATGGTGGTCTAAAATAATACAGCAATAATAGACAATTGTGGTATAAAATAATACAGCAATACTAGACAATGGTGGTCTAAAATATTAAAGAAATAATAGAGAATGGTGATCTAAAATAATACAGCAATAATAGACAATGTTGGTCTAAAATATTAAAGAAATAATAGAAAATAGTGGTCTAAAATATTAAAGAAATAATAGACAATGGTGATCTAAAATATTAAAGAAATAATAGACAATGGTGATCTAAAATAATACAGCAATAATAGACAATGGTGATCTAAAATAATACAGAAATAATAGACAATGGTGGTCTAAAATAATAAATAAATACTAGACAATGGTGGTCTAAAATATAAAAAAAAAATACACAATGGTCTAAAATAATACAGAAATACTAGACAATGGTGGTCTAAAATAATAAATAAATACTAGACAATGGTGGTCTAAAATAATACAGAAATACTAGACAATGGTGGTCTAAAATATTAAAGAAATAATAGACAATGGTGATCTAAAATAATACAGAAATAATAGACAATGGTGGTCTAAAATAATACAGAAATAATAGACAATGGTAGTCTAAAATATTACAGATTAATAGACAATGGTGGTCTAAAATAATAAATAAATACTAGACAATGGTGGTCTAAAATATTAAAGAAATAATAGACAATGGTGGTCTAAAATAATACAGCAATAATAGACAATTGTGGTATAAAATAATACAGCAATACTAGACAATGGTGGTCTAAAATATTAAAGAAATAATAGACAATGGTGGTCTAAAATATTAAAGAAATAATAGATAATGGTGGTCTAAAACAATACATTAATAATAGACAATGGTGGTCTAAAATATTAAAGAAATAATAGACAATGGTGGTCTAAAATAATACAGCAATAATAGACAATTGTGGTATAAAATAATACAGCAATACTAGACAATGGTGGTCTAAAATATTAAAGAAATAATAGAGAATGGTGATCTAAAATAATACAGCAATAATAGACAATGTTGGTCTAAAATATTAAAGAAATAATAGAAAATAGTGGTCTAAAATATTAAAGAAATAATAGACAATGGTGATCTAAAATATTAAAGAAATAATAGACAATGGTGATCTAAAATAATACAGCAATAATAGACAATGGTGATCTAAAATAATACAGAAATAATAGACAATGGTGGTCTAAAATAATAAATAAATACTAGACAATGGTGGTCTAAAATATAAAAAAATAATACACAATGGTCTAAAATAATACAGAAATACTAGACAATGGTGGTCTAAAATAATACAGAAATACTAGACAATGGTGGTCTAAAATAATAAATAAATACTAGACAATGGTGGTCTAAAATATTAAAGAAATAATAGACAATGGTGATCTAAAATAATACAGAAATAATAGACAATGGTGGTCTAAAATAATACAGAAATAATAGACAATGGTAGTCTAAAATATTACAGATATAATAGACAATGGTGGTCTAAAATAATAAATAAATACTAGACAATGGTGGTCTAAAATATTAAAGAAATAATAGACAATGGTGGTCTAAAATAATACAGCAATAATAGACAATTGTGGTATAAAATAATACAGCAATACTAGACAATGGTGGTCTAAAATATTAAAGAAATAATAGACAATGGTGGTCTAAAATATTAAAGAAATAATAGACAATTGTGATCTAAAATAATACAGCAATAATAGACAATGGTGGTCTAAAATATTAAAGAAATAATAGACAATGGTGATCTAAAATATTACAGATATAATAGATAATGGTGGTCTAAAATAATAAATAAATACTAGAAAATGGTTGTCTAAAATATTAAAGAATTAATAGACAATGGTGGTCTAAAATAATACAGCAATAATAGACAATTGTGGTATAAAATAATACAGCAATACTAGACAATGGTGGTCTAAAATATTAAAGAAATAATAGACAATGGTGGTCTAAAATATTAAAGAAATAATAGATAATGGTGATCTAAAATAATACATTAATAATAGACAATGGTGGTCTAAAATATTAAAGAAATAATAGACAATGGTGGTCTAAAATATTAAAGAAATAATAGACAATGGTGATCTAAAATAATACAGCAATAATAGACAATGGTGGTCTAAAATATTAAAGAAATAATAGACAATGGTGGTCTAAAATATTAAAGAAATAATAGACAATGGTGATCTAAATTATTAAAGAAATAATAGACAATGGTGATCTAAAATAATACAGCAATAATAGACAATGGTGATCTAAAATAATACAGAAATAATAGACAATGGTGGTCTAAAATAATAAATAAATACTAGACAATGGTGGTCTAAAATATTAAAGAAATAATAGACAATGGTCTAAAATAATACAGAAATACTAGACAATGGTGGTCTAAAATAATACAGAAATACTAGGCAATGGTGGTCTAAAATAATAAATAAATACTAGACAATGGTGGTCTAAAATTTAAAAAAATAATACACAATGGTCTAAAATAATACAGAAATACTAGACAATGGTGGTCTAAAATAATACAGAAATACTAGACAATGGTGGTCTAAAATAATAAATAAATACTAGACAATGGTGGTCTAAAATATTAAAGAAATAATAGACAATGGTGATCTAAAATAATACAGAAATAATAGACAATGGTGGTCTAAAATAATACAGAAATAATAGACAATGGTAGTCTAAAATATTACAGATATAATAGACAATGGTGGTCTAAAATAATAAATAAATACTAGACAATGGTGGTCTAAAATATTAAAGAAATAATAGACAATGGTGGTCTAAAATAATACAGCAATAATAGACAATTGTGGTATAAAATAATACAGCAATACTAGACAATGGTGGTCTAAAATATTAAAGAAATAATAGACAATGGTGGTCTAAAATATTAAAGAAATAATAGACAATTGTGATCTAAAATAATACAGCAATAATAGACAATGGTGGTCTAAAATATTAAAGAAATAATAGACAATGGTGGTCTAAAATATTAAAGAAATAATAGACAATGGTGATCTAAAATATTACAGATATAATAGATAATGGTGGTCTAAAATAATAAATAAATACTAGAAAATGGTTGTCTAAAATATTAAAGAATTAATAGACAATGGTGGTCTAAAATAATACAGCAATAATAGACAATTGTGGTATAAAATAATACAGCAATACTAGACAATGGTGGTCTAAAATATTAAAGAAATAATAGACAATGGTGGTCTAAAATATTAAAGAAATAATAGATAATGGTGATCTAAAATAATACATTAATAATAGACAATGGTGGTCTAAAATATTAAAGAAATAATAGACAATGGTGGTCTAAAATATTAAAGAAATAATAGACAATGGTGATCTAAAATAATACAGAAATAATAGACAATGGTGGTCTAAAATATTAAAGAAATAATAGACAATGGTGGTCTAAAATATTAAAGAAATAATAGACAATGGTGATCTAAATTATTAAAGAAATAATAGACAATGGTGATCTAAAATAATACAGCAATAATAGACAATGGTGATCTAAAATAATACAGAAATAATAGACAATGGTGGTCTAAAATAATAAATAAATACTAGACAATGGTGGTCTAAAATATTAAAGAAATAATAGACAATGGTCTAAAATAATACAGAAATACTAGACAATGGTGATCTAAAATAATACAGAAATACTAGACAATGGTGGTCTAAAATATTAAAGAAATAATAGACAATGGTGGTCTAAAATAATACATAAATAATAGACAATGGTGGTCTAAAATAATACAGAAATAATAGACAATGGTGGTCTAAAATAATACAGAAATACTAGACAATGGTGGTCTAAAATAATACAGAAATAATAGACAATGGTGGTCTAAAATAATACATAAATAATAGACAATGGTGGTCTAAAATAATACAGAAATACTAGACAATGGTGGTCTAAAATAATACAGAAATAATAGACAATGGTGGTCTAAAATAATACAGCAATAATAGACAATTGTGGTATAAAATAATACAGCAATACTAGACAATGGTGGTCTAGAAATATTAAAGAAATAATAGATAATGGTGGTCTAAAACAATACATTAATAATAGACAATGGTGGTCTAAAATATTAAAGAAATAATAGACAATGGTGGTCTAAAATAATACAGCAATAATAGACAATTGTGGTATAAAATAATACAGCAATACTAGACAATGGTGGTCTAAAATATTAAAGAAATAATAGAGAATGGTGATCTAAAATAATACAGCAATAATAGACAATGTTGGTCTAAAATATTAAAGAAATCATAGAAAATAGTGGTCTAAAATATTAAAGAAATAATAGACAATGGTGATCTAAAATATTAAAGAAATAATAGACAATGGTGATCTAAAATAATACAGCAATAATAGACAATGGTGATCTAAAATAATACAGAAATAATAGACAATGGTGGTCTAAAATAATAAATAAATACTAGACAATGGTGGTCTAAAATATAAAAAAATAATACACAATGGTCTAAAATAATACAGAAATACTAGACAATGGTGGTCTAAAATAATACAGAAATACTAGACAATGGTGGTCTAAAATAATAAATAAATACTAGACAATGGTGGTCTAAAATATTAAAGAAATAATAGACAATGGTGATCTAAAATAATACAGAAATAATAGACAATGGTGGTCTAAAATAATACAGAAATAATAGACAATGGTAGTCTAAAATATTACAGATATAATAGACAATGGTGGTCTAAAATAATAAATAAATACTAGACAATGGTGGTCTAAAATATTAAAGAAATAATAAACAATGGTGGTCTAAAATAATACAGCAATAATAGACAATTGTGGTATAAAATAATACAGCAATACTAGACAATGGTGGTCTAAAATATTAAAGAAATAATAGACAATGGTGGTCTAAAATATTAAAGAAATAATAGACAATTGTGATCTAAAATAATACAGCAATAATAGACAATGGTGGTCTAAAATATTAAAGAAATAATAGACAATGGTGATCTAAAATATTACAGATATAATAGATAATGGTGGTCTAAAATAATAAATAAATACTAGAAAATGGTTGTCTAAAATATTAAAGAATTAATAGACAATGGTGGTCTAAAATAATACAGCAATAATAGACAATTGTGGTATAAAATAATACAGCAATACTAGACAATGGTGGCCTAAATATTAAAGAAATAATAGACAATGGTGGTCTAAAATATTAAAGAAATAATAGATAATGGTGATCTAAAATAATACATTAATAATAGACAATGGTGGTCTAAAATATTAAAGAAATAATAGACAATGGTGGTCTAAAATATTAAAGAAATAATAGACAATGGTGATCTAAAATAATACAGCAATAATAGACAATGGTGGTCTAAAATATTAAAGAAATAATAGACAATGGTGGTCTAAAATATTAAAGAAATAATAGACAATGGTGATCTAAATTATTAAAGAAATAATAGACAATGGTGATCTAAAATAATACAGCAATAATAGACAATGGTGATCTAAAATAATACAGAAATAATAGACAATGGTGGTCTAAAATAATAAATAAATACTAGACAATGGTGGTCTAAAATATTAAAGAAATAATAGACAATGGTCTAAAATAATACAGAAATACTAGACAATGGTGGTCTAAAATAATACAGAAATACTAGGCAATGGTGGTCTAAAATAATAAATAAATACTAGACAATGGTGGTCTAAAATTTAAAAAAATAATACACAATGGTCTAAAATAATACAGAAATACTAGACAATGGTGGTCTAAAATAATACAGAAATACTAGACAATGGTGGTCTAAAATAATAAATAAATACTAGACAATGGTGGTCTAAAATATTAAAGAAATAATAGACAATGGTGATCTAAAATAATACAGAAATAATAGACAATGGTGGTCTAAAATAATACAGAAATAATAGACAATGGTAGTCTAAAATATTACAGATATAATAGACAATGGTGGTCTAAAATAATAAATAAATACTAGACAATGGTGGTCTAAAATATTAAAGAAATAATAGACAATGGTGGTCTAAAATAATACAGCAATAATAGACAATTGTGGTATAAAATAATACAGCAATACTAGACAATGGTGGTCTAAAATATTAAAGAAATAATAGACAATGGTGGTCTAAAATATTAAAGAAATAATAGACAATTGTGATCTAAAATAATACAGCAATAATAGACAATGGTGGTCTAAAATATTAAAGAAATAATAGACAATGGTGGTCTAAAATATTAAAGAAATAATAGACAATGGTGATCTAAAATAATACAGAAATAATAGACAATGGTGGTCTAAAATATTAAAGAAATAATAGACAATGGTGGTCTAAAATATTAAAGAAATAATAGACAATGGTGATCTAAATTATTAAAGAAATAATAGACAATGGTGATCTAAAATAATACAGCAATAATAGACAATGGTGATCTAAAATAATACAGAAATAATAGACAATGGTGGTCTAAAATAATAAATAAATACTAGACAATGGTGGTCTAAAATATTAAAGAAATAATAGACAATGGTCTAAAATAATACAGAAATACTAGACAATGGTGATCTAAAATAATACAGAAATACTAGACAATGGTGGTCTAAAATATTAAAGAAATAATAGACAATGGTGGTCTAAAATAATACATAAATAATAGACAATGGTGGTCTAAAATAATACAGAAATAATAGACAATGGTGGTCTAAAATAATACAGAAATACTAGACAATGGTGGTCTAAAATAATACAGAAATAATAGACAATGGTGGTCTAAAATAATACAGAAATAATAGACAATGGTGGTCTAAAATAATACAGAAATACTAGACAATGGTGGTCTAAAATAATACAGAAATAATAGACAATGGTGGTCTAAAATAATACAGAAATAATAGACAATGGTGGTCTAAACAAATACCGAAGTAATAGACAATTGTGGTCTAAAATAATACAGAAAGGACAAACACTGAAGGTCGTAGATCTTCAGAAATAACACACAATGGAGATCTAAGATTGTACAGAAAAAAAAGAAAATGGAGGTCAAAAATAGTTCAGAAATCACACAATGTGGATAAAAAATAGTACAAAATTACAGACACTGGAGGTCAAAGATAGTTTAGAAATGACAGACAATGAAAGTGAGTGATAGTTCAGATATGACAGACGCTGGAAGTCAAAGATAGTAGAGAAATAGCATGGAAAACACGACTATCATTTATTTAATTAATTAACCTACAATAACTCTTACTGTGACACCACAGACAACTTTATTAATTAAAGAAATGAAGAATATGATGTTAGTATCTATATTTTTATGACTGACGGTCATGGTGATCTGGTCAGTATCAGTTCAGGCCGCCATATTTTACCAAATATTTTTTTAAAAAATCACTAATACTCACTTCTGGTTATGAATGAACCTAGAAAATCAACACCTGGATCTAGAAAATTAACACCGCAACCTAGAAAATTAACATCGGAACAAAGGAAATTAACACCGAAACATAGAAAATCAACACCGAGTGAAATAAATTATTTTAAATTACAGTTTTAATAGAACCCGTGCCACCTAGGTCGTAGATACGACTGCATTAATCATTTCTTCACCAGGTTTCGCAAAAAACAAACGCATCCTGTTTATCAATTCAACATAAAGTACAAGTGATGATATGTGTCCTTTGCAAAGGTCGTGAAAAACATGATGTAGAAGGTGAATACAAATACGAACTCAATCAACTCGTTGCCTGTTGTATCACACGCATGACATCATTACTTTGTTGTTTCACCAAAAAAATTATTGTCACGCTGTACTGCATCTCTGTTTATTTTACTTTATTAATCTACGTCGTATGACACTCTGTGGTTATGATAACAATTGATTTGTACTGAAGTTTAAACTTGGTAGCGTTAGGTCGTTTCATAATTTGAAGTTAGGTAACTGTGTGGAACTATCTTGGAAGTCACATTGATCGAGAAGGGGATACGAGCAAAGAAATTAGAATCAGACTGGCTAAAGCAGCAATGTCTTTCAGAAGCCTTGAAAAGTTGTGGAAATCAAAACTCATTAGCACAAACACAAAACTTAGGCTATTCAAATCAAATGTACTATCAACCCTTACGTATGCGTGTGAAAGCTGGAAAACAACAAGAGATATAGAAACAAAGTTGAACGCATTCGAAAATAAATGTCTAAGGAAAATACTTGGTATAGAATGGAACGAATTCAAAACAAACGAGGAAATTAGAGAAATCGCCAATCAACCACTAATATCTTCAGTAATAAAGAAAAGACGATGGTCATACGTTGGACATGTGATGAGAAGAGATAATAATCGAATAGCAAAGCAAGCCCTCATATGGGAAACAACAGGTAAAAGAAAAAGAGGAAGACCCAGGGAGACACTGAGAAGAACATTGATGAGAGAGGCAAGAGCAGCAGGAATCGGCTCCCTCAATGAGATAGAACTGCTTGCACAGAACAGAGACAGATGGCGAGATTTGATAAAATATCTTTAAAAGAAAACTGCTAGAACAAAAATTCATATAGGAGAAGGTGTATCTTGGTCTACGCCCTATGGGCCGGTTACGGCTCGAAAGGTCAATAGATAGATAGAACTGTGTGGAAACCAAAAGTGATTCCAGAGAAAAGAGTTCTGACCACACAGTGCGTCGTCATAGTCGAATCTCTTGGATGGGCTGAAGGTAGGTTTATGTAACTAAAGGAGGGGATGTATAACGGTAGCACACAAAATGGGAGCTCCTTAGAAACATCAGAAAGAAAAAAATCAACATTTTCGGGAACATGAAGCTAAGAGGAACTTTTGGGATACTTGGTTACAACTGGCAACATGGAGGGACAGAGATATCGTGGTCATATAAGAGGTCATTGAGCTTGGGCCGGTGATGGGGTATTATAAAAGGCTGGAGGTGGAGGTAGGAGGAAATATAAAAGGTCCTAGAACTTGGGCTAGTGGGGGGATATAAGAGGTCCTAGAACTTGGATTAGTGGTGGGTGTAATATAAGAGATCCTAGAGCTTGGGCTGGTGGTGGGTGTAATATAAGAGATCATAGAGCTTGGATTAGTGGTGGGTGTAATATAAGAGATCCTAGAGCTTGGGCTGGTGGTGGGTGTAATATAAGAGGTCCTAGAACTTGGGCTGGTGGTGGGTGTAATATAAGAGGTCCTAGAACTTGGGCTGGTGGTCGGTGTAATATAAGAGGTCCTAGAACTTGGGCTGGTGGTCGGTGTAATATAAGAGGTCCTAGAACTTGGGCTGGTGGTGGGTGTAATATAAGAGATCCTAGAGCTTGGGCTGGTGGTGGGTGTAATATAAGAGATCCTAAAGCTTTTGTTGGTGGGGGGGGGGGGGATATAAGAGGTCCTAGAGCCGGGACTGGTGGGGGGGGATATAAGAGGTCCTGTAGCTTGGGTTGGTGGGGGGGGATATAAGAGGTCCTAGAGCTTGGGTGGTGGTGGGGGCGATATATGAGGTTCTGGAACTGGGGCTGGTGGTGGGGGGGGAATATAAAAGATTCTACAGCTTGGGTTGTTCGGGGAGGGGGGGATATAAGAGGTCCTAGAACTGGGGCTGGTGGGGGGGGGATATAAGAGGTCCTAAAATTTGGGTTCGTAGTTGGTTTAACATAAGAGATCCTAGATCTTTTGTTGGTGGGGGTGGGGGGAATATAAGAGGTCCTAGAGCTTGGGTTGGTGGGAGGGAATATACGAGGTCCTAGAGCGTGGGTTGGTGGGGGAAGGAATATAAGAGGTCCTAGAGCTTGGGTTGGTGGGAGGGAATATAAGAGGTCCTAACGCTTTTCTTGGTGAGGGGGGGGGAATATAAGAGATTCTAGAGCTGGGGCTGGTGGGGGGGGGAATAAATGAGGTCCTAAAATTTGGGTTGGTAGTTATTTTAATATAAAGATCCTAAAGCTTTTGTTGGGGGGGGGGGATATAAGAGGTCCTAGAGCTTGGGTCGGTGCGAGGGAATATAAGAGGTCCTAGAGCTTGGGTTGGTGGGAGGGAATATAAGAGGTCCTATAGCTTGGGTTGGTGGGGGTGGGGGATATAAGAGGTCCTAGATCTTGGGCCGGTGATGGGGGTATTATAAAAGGCTGGAGGTGGAGGTAGGAGGAAATATAAAAGGTCCTAGAACTTGGGCTAGTGGGGGGATATAAGAGGTCCTAGAACTTGGGCTGGTGGTGGGTGTAATATAAGAGATCCTAGAACTTGGATTAGTGGTGGGTGTAATATAAGAGATCCTAGAGCTTGGATTAGTGGTGGGTGTAATATAAGAGATCCTAGAGCTTGGGCTGGTGGTGGGTGTAATATAAGAGATCCTAGAACTTGGATTAGTGGTGGGTGTAATATAAGAGATCCTAGAGCTTGGGCTGGTGGTGGGTGTAATATAAGAGATCATAGAGCTTGGATTAGTGGTGGGTGTAATATAAGAGATCCTAGAGCTTGGGCTGGTGGTGGGTGTAATATAAGAGGTCCTAGAACTTGGGCTGGTGGTGAGTGTAATATAAGAATATAACAGATAGGAATATAACAGATCTTGAGCTTGGATTGGTGGGGGGGGGGAATATAACAGATCCTAGAGCTTGGATAGGGGGGGGGGAATATAACAGATCCTGGAGCTTGGATTGGTGGGGGGGGGGAATATAACAGATCCTATAGCTCTGGTTGGTGGGGGAGGGGGAGTATAAGAGATCCTAGAGCTCGGGGTGGTGGTGGGTGTAAAATAAGAAGTCCTAGAGCTTGTGGTGGGGTGGGGGTAATATAAGAGATCCTAGAGCTTGGGATAGTGGAGGTATTATAAGAGGCCCTAGAGCTTGGGGTGGTGGTGGGGGTAATATAAGAAGCCCTAGATCATGGCGTGGTGGTGGGGGTAATAAAAGAGGCCCGAGAGCTTGGGGTTGTAGTGGGGGTAATATAAGAGGCCCTAGAGCTTGGGAAGTTAGTGGGGGTGAAGTAAGAGGCCCTAAAGCTTGGGGTGGTAGTGGGGGTGATATAAGAACCCCTAGAGCTTGGATGGTGGTGGGGCTAAAATAAGATGTCCTAGAGCTTTGGTTAGTGGGGGTGATATAAGAGGCCCTAGAGCTTGGGGTGGTGGTGGGGGTAATATAGGAAGTCCTAGAGCTCGGGGTGGTGGTGGGACTAATATAAGATGTCCTAGAGCTTTGGTTAGTGGGGGTGATATAAGAGGCCCTAGAGCTTGGGGTGGTGGTGGGGGTAATATAGGAAGTCCTAGAGCTCGGGGTGGTGGTGGGACTAATATAAGATGTCCTAGAGCTTTGGTTAGTGGGGGTGATATAAGAGGCCCTAGAGCTTGGGGTGGTGGTGGGGCTAATATAAGAGGTCACAGACCTTTGGTTAGTGGGGGTGATATAAGAGGTCCTAGAGCTTGGGTTGGTGGTGGGGGTAATATAAGAAATCCTAGAGCTCGGGGTGTGGATGAGGGTAATATAAGAGGTCATAGTGCTTGGGTTGGTGGTGGGGGTAATATAAGAGGTCCTAGAGCTCGGGTTGGTGGTGGGGATAATATAAGAAGTCCTCTAGCTTGGGTTGGTGGTGGGGGTAATATAATAGGTCCTAGAGCTTGGGTGGTGGTGGGGGTAATATAAGAAGTCCTAGAGCTTTTGTTGGTTGGCGGTGGGGGGGGGGGGAATATAAGAGGTCCTAGAGCGTGGGTTGGTATGAGGGGGAATATAAGACATGCTAGGGCTGGTGGGGGGGGGGGGGGAATATAAGAGATCCTAGAGGTTTGGTTCTTGGGGGGGGGATATAAGAGGTCCTAGTACTTGGGTTGGTGGGTGGTGGGTGTAATATAAGAAATCCTAGAGTTTGGGTTGGTGGTGGGTGTAATATAAGAGATCCTAGAACTGGTGCTGCTGGGGGGGGGGGGGATATAAGATGTTCTAAAATTTGGGTTGGTAGTTGGTTTAATATAAGAGATCCTAAAGCTTTTGTTGGGGGGGGGTGCGGGGGATATAAGAGGTCCTAGAGGTTGGGTTGGTGGGAGGGAATATAAGAGGTCCTAGAGCTTGGTTGGTGGGAGGGAATATAAGAGGTCCTAGAGCTTGGGTTGGTGGGAGGTAGGAATATAAGAGGTTCTAGAGCTTGGGTGGTGGGAGGGAATATAAGAGGTCCTAACGCTTTTCTTGGTGAGGGGGGGGGGGGAATATAAGAGATCCTAGAGCTGGGGCTGGTGGGGGGGGGAATATAAGAGGTCCTAAAATTTGGGTTGGTAGTTGGTTTAACATAAGAGATCCTAAAGCTTTTGTTGGTGGGGGGGGGGGATATAAGAGGTCCTAGAGCCGGGACTGGTGGGGGGGGGGGGATATAAGTGGTCCTAAAATTTCAGTTGGTAGTTGGTTTAATATTAGAGATCCTACAGCTTTTGTGGTGGGGGGGGGGGATATAAGAGGTCCTAGAGCTTGGGTTGGTGGGAGGGAATATAAGAGGTCCTAGAGCTTGGGTTGGTGGGAGGGAATATAAAAGGTCCTGTAGCTTGGGTTGGTGGGGGGGGGGGATATAAGAGGTCCTAGAGCTTGGGTTGGTGGTGGGGGCGATATATGAGGTTCTGGAACTGGGGCTGGTGGTGGGGGGGGGAATATAAAAGATACTACAGCTTGGGTTGTTCGGGGGGGGGGAGATATAAGAGGTCCTAGAACTGGGGCTGGTGGGGGGGGGAATATAAGAGGTCCTAAAATTTGGGTTCGTAGTTGGTTTAACATAAGAGATCCTAGATCTTTTGTTGGTGGGGGTGGGGGGAATATAAGAGGTCCTAGAGCTTGGGTTGGTGGTAGGGAATATACGAGGTCCTAGAGCGTGGGTTGGTGGCGGGGAAGGAATATAAGAGGTCCTAGAGCTTGGGTTGGTGGGAGGGAATATAAGAGGTCCTAACGCTTTCCTTGGTGAGGGGGGGGGATATAAGAGATCCTAGAGCTGGGGCTGGTGGGGGGGGAATATATGAGGTCCTAAAGTTTGGGTTGGTAGTTATTTTAATATAAGAGATCCTAAAGCTTTTGTTGTGGGGGGGGGGATATAAGAGGTCCTAGAGCTTGGGTTGGTGCGAGGGAATATAAGAGGTCATAGAGCTTGGGTTGGTGGGAGGAAATATAAGAGGTCCTATAGCTTGGGTTGGTGGGGGGGGATATAAGAGGTCCTAGAGCTTGGGTTGGTGGGAGGGAATATAAGAGATCCTAGCGCTTTTGTTGGTGGGGGGGGGGAATATAAAAGGTCCTGGAGCTTGGGTTGGTGGGAGGGAATATAAGAGATCCTTGAGCTTTTGTTGGTGGGGTGGGGGAATATAAGAGGTCGTAGAGCTTGGGTTTGTGGTGGTGATATAAGAGGCCCTAGAGCTTTGTGTGGTGGGGGTGATATAAAAGGCCCTAGAGATTGGGGTGGTGGTGGGCCTAATATAAGAGGTCCTAGAGCTTTGTTAGTGCGGGTGATATAAGAGGTCCTAGAGCATGGGGTGGTACTGGGGGTGATATAAGAGGCCCTAGAACTTGGGGTGGTGGTGGGCCTAATGTAAGAGGTCCTAGAGCTTTGGTTAGGGGGGATGATATTAGAGGTGCTAGAGCATGGGTTGGTGGTGGGGGTAATATAAGAAGTCCTAGAGCTCGGGGTGGTGGTGGGGGTAATTTAAGAAGTCCTAGAGCTTGGGGTGGGGTGGGGGTAATATAAGAGATCCTAGAGCTTGGGTTAGTGGAGGTAATATAAGAGGTCCTCGAGCTTGGGTTGGTGGTGGGGGTAATATAAGAAGTACTAGAGGTCGGGGTGGGAATGGGTGTAATATAAGAGGTCCAAGTGCTTGGGTTGGTGGTGGGTGTAATATAAGAGGCCTGGAGCTTGGGGTGCTGGTGGGGCTAATATAAGAGGTCCTAGAGCTGGGGTGGTGGTGGGGGTAATATAAGAGGCCCTAGAGATTGGGGTGGTGGTGGGTGTAATATAAGAGGTCCTAGAGCTTGGGGTGGTGGTGGGGGTAATATAAGAGGCACTAGAGCTTGGGGTGGTGGTGGGGGTAATATAAGAGGTCCTAGAGCTTGGGGTGGTGATGGGGGTAATATAAGAGGCACTAGAGCTTGGGGTGGTGGTGGGGGTAATATAAGAGGTCCTAGAGCTTGGGGTGGTGGTGGGGGTAATATAAGAGGCCATAGAGCTTGGGGTGGTGGTGGGGGTAATATAAGAGGTCCTAGAGCTTGGGGTGGTGGTGTGGGTAATATAAGAGGCCCTAGAGCTTGGTTTGGTGGTGGGGGTAATATAAGAAGTCCTCTAGCTTAGGCTAGTGGTGGATGTAATATAAGAGATCCAAGAGCTTTTGTTGGTTGGGTGGGAGGGGGAATATAAGAAATCCTAAAGCTTGGGCAGGTGGGGGGGGGGACTATAATAGATCCTAGAGGTTTGGTTGTTGGGGGGGGGAGTATATTAGAGGTCCTAGTACTTGGGTTGTTGGGGGGGGGGGGAATATAAGAGGTCCTATAACTGGGGCTGGTGGTGGGGGGGGGGAATATAAGTGGTCCTAAAATTTGGGTTGGTAGTTGGTTTAATATAAGAGATCCTAGAGCTTTTGTTGGTGGGGGGGGGAATATAAGAGGTCCTAGAGCTTTGGTTAGTGGGGGGGGAATATAAGAGGTCCTAGAGCTTGGGTTGGTGGGAAGGAATATAAGAGGTCCTAGAGCTTGGGTTAGTGGGGGGGGGGGAATATAAGAGGTCCTAGAGCTTTGGTTAGTGGGGGTGATATAAGAGGCCCTAGAGCTTGGGGTGGTGGTGGGGGTAATATAGGAAGTCCTAGAGCTCGGGTGGTGGGACTAATATAAGATGTCCTAGAGCTTGGTTAGTGGTGGTGATATAAGAGGTCCTAGAGCATGGGGTGGTAGTGGGGTGATATAAGAGGCCCTAGAGCTGGGGTGGTGGTGGGGCTAATATAAGAGGTCACAGACCTTTGGTTAGTGGGGGTGATATAAGAGTTCCTAGAGCTTGGGTTGGTGGTGGGGGTAATATAAGAAATCCTAGAGCTCGGGGTGTGGATGAGGGTAATATAAGAGGTCATAGTGCTTGGGTTGGTGGTGGGGGTAATATAAGAGGTCCTAGAGCTTGGGTTGGTGGTGGGGATAATATAAGAAGTCCTCTAGCTTGGGTTGGTGGTGGGGGTAATATAATAGGTCCTAGTGCTTGGGTTGGTGGTGGGGGTAATATAAGAAGTCCTAGAGCTTTTGTTGGTTGGCGGTGGGGGGGGGGGATATAAGAGGTCCTAGAGCGTAGGTTGGTATGAGGGGGAATATAAGACATGCTAGGGCTGGTGGGGGGGGGGAATATAGAGATCCTAGAGGTTGGTTCTTGGGGGGGGGGATATAAGAGGTCCTAGTACTTGGGTTGGTGGGTGGTGGGTGTAATATAAGAAATCCTAGAGTTTGGGTTGGTAGTTGGTTTAATATAAGAGATCCTAAAGCTTTTGTTGGGGGGGGCGGGGGATATAAGAGGTCCTAGAGCTTGGGTTGGTGGGAGGGAATATAAGAGGTCCTAGAGCTTGGGTTGGTGGGAGGGAATATAAGAGGTCCTAGAGCTTGGGTTGGTGGGAGGGAATATAAGAGGTCCTAACGCTTTTCTTGGTGAGGGGGGGGGAGGAATATAAGAGATCCTAGAGCTGGGGCTGGTGGGGGGGGGAATATAAGAGGTCCTAAAATTTGGGTTGGTAGTTGGTTTAATATAAGAGATTCTAAAGCTTTTGTTGGTGGGGGGGGGGGGATATAAGAGGTCCTAGAGCCGGGACTGGTGGGGGGGGGGGGGATATAAGTGGTCCTAAAATTTCAGTTGGTAGTTGGTTTAATATTAGAGATCCTACAGCTTTTGTTGGTGGGGGGGGGGGGGGGGATATAAGAGGTCCTAGAGCTTGGGTTGGTGGGAGGGAATATAAGAGGTCCTAGAGCTTGGGTTGATGGGAGGGAATATAAAAGGTCCTGTAGCTTGGGTTGGTGGGGGGGGGGATATAAGAGGTCCTAGTGCTTGGGTTGGTGGTGGGGGCGATATATGAGGTTCTGGAACTGGGGCTGGTGGTGGTGGGGGAATATAAAAGATACTACAGCTTGGGTTGTTCGGGGGGGGGGGGGGGATATAAGAGGTCCTAGAACTGGGGCTGGTGGGGGGGGGAGAATATAAGAGAATATAAGTCCTAAAATTTGGGTTCGTAGTTGGTTTAACATAAGAGATCCTAGATCTTTTGTTGGTG
Source organism: Megaustenia siamemsis (assembly GCA_032433765.1). NCBI lineage: Eukaryota > Metazoa > Mollusca > Gastropoda > Stylommatophora > Ariophantidae > Megaustenia > Megaustenia siamemsis. The sequence continues at coordinate 301,008 of JAVIAB010000139.1, read as the reverse complement.
GGGGTGGGGGGAATATAAGAGGTCCTAGAGCTTGGGTTGGTGGGAGGGACTATACGAGGTCCTAGAGCGTGGGTTGGTGGGGGGGGAAGGAATATAAGAGGTCCTAGAGCTTGGGTTGGTGGGAGGGAATATAAGAGGTCCTAACGCTTTTCTTGGTGAGGGGGGGGGGAATATAAGAGATCCTAGAGCTGGGGCTGGGGGGGGGGGGAATATATGAGGTCCTAAAATTTGGGTTGGTAGTTATTTAATATAAGAGATCCTAAAGCTTTTGTTGGGGGGGGGGATATAAGAGGTCCTAGAGCTTGGGTTGGTGCGAGGGAATATAAGAGGTCCTAGAGCTTGGGTTGGTGGGAGGGAATATAAGAGGTCCTATAGCTTGGGTTGGTGGGGGGGGGAGGGATATAAGAGGTCCTAGAGCTTGGGTTGGTGGGAGGGAATATAAGAGATCCTAGCGCTTTTGTTGGTGGGGGGGGGAATAAAAAAAGGTCCTGGAGCTTGGTTGGTGGGAGGGAATATAAGAGATCCTTGAGCTTTTGTTGGTGGGGTGGGGGAATATTAGAGGTCGTAGAGCTTGGGTTTGTGGTGGTGATATAAGAGGCCTAGAGCTTTGGTTAGTGGTGGTGATATAAGAGGCCCTAGAGCTTTGTGTGGTGGGGGTGATATAAAAGGCCCTAGAGATTGGGGTGGTGGTGGGACTAATATAAGAGGTCCTAGAGCTTTTGTTAGTGCGGGTGATATAAGAGGTCCTAGAGCATGGGGTGGTAGTGGGGGTGATATAAGAGGCCCTAGAACTTGGGGTGGTGGTGGGCCTAATGTAAGAGGTCCTAGAGCTTGGTTAGGGGGGATGATATTAGAGGTGCTAGAGCATGGGTTGGTGGTGGGGGTAATATAAGAAGTCTAGAGCTCGGGGTGGTGGTGGGGGTAATTTAAGAAGTCCTAGAGCTTGGGGTGGGGTGGGGGTAATATAAGAGATCCTAGAGCTTGGGTTAGTGGAGGTAATATAAGAGGTCCTCGAGCTTGGGTTGGTGATGGGGGTAATATAAGAAGTCCTAGAGGTCGGGGTGGGAATGGGTGTAATGTAAGAGGTCCAAGTGCTTGGGTTGGTGGTGGGTGTAATATAAGAGATCCTAGAGCTTTTGTTGTGGGGGGGGGGGGAGGAATATAAGTGGTCCTAGAGCTTGGGTTGGTGGGAAGGAATATAAGAGGTCCTAGAGCTTGGGTTGGTGGGAAGGAATATAAGAGGTCCTAGAGCTTGGGTTAATGGGGGGGGGATATAAGAGGTCCTAGAGCTTGTGTTGGTGGGAGGGAATATAAGAGGTCCTAGCGCTTTTGTTGGGGGTGGGGGGAATATAAGAGGTCCTAGAGCTTGGGTTGGTGGGAGGGAATATAAGAGATCCTAGAACTTATGTTGGTTGGGAAGGGGGGGGAATATATGAGATCGTAGAGCTTTGGTTAGTGGTGGTGATATAAGAGGCCCTAGAGCTTGGGGTGGTGGGGGTGATATAAGAGGCCCTAGAGCTTTGGTTAGTGGTGGTGATATAAGACGCCCTAGAGCTTGGGGTGGTGGGGGTGATATAAGAGGCCCTAGAGCTTGGGGTGGTGGTGGGGGTAATATAAGAGGTCCTAGAGCTTTGGTTAGTGGGGGTGATATAAGAGGTCCTAGAGCTTGGGGTGGTGGTGGGCCTAAAATAAGAGGTCCTAGAGGTTTGGTTAGTGGGGGTGATATAAGAGGTCCTAGAGCATGGGTTGGTGGTGGGGGTAATATAAGAAGTCCTAGTGCTCGGGGTGGTGGTGGGGGTAATATAAGAAGTCCTAGAGCTTGGGGTGGGGTGGGGGTAATATAAAGGTCCTAGAGCTTGGGCTGTTGGTGGGGGTAATATAAAAGGCCCTAGAGCTTGGGTTGGTGGGAGGGAATATAAGAGATCCTAGAACTTATGTTGGTGGGGAAGGGGGGGGGGTAATATAAGAGGTCGTAGAGCTTTGGTTAGTGGGTGTGATATAAGAGGTCCTAGAGCTTGGGGTGGTGGTGGGCGTGATATAAGAGGCCTAGAGCTTGGGGTGGTGGTGGGCGTGATATAAGAGGCCCTAGAGCTTGGGGTGGTGGTGGGGGTAATATAAGAGGTCCTAGAGCTTTGGTTAGTGGGTGTGATATAAGAGGCCCTAGAGCTTGGGGTGGTGGTGGGGGTAATATAAGAGGCCCTAGAGCTTGGGGTGGTGGTGGTTGTAAAATAAGAGGTCCTAGAGCTTGGGGTGGTAGTGGGGGTAATATAAGAGGCCCTAGAGCTTGGGGTGGTGTTGAGGGTTATATAAGAGGCCCTAGATCATGGAGTGGTGGTGGGGGTAATATAAGAGGCCCTAGAAATAGGGGTTGTAATGGGGGTATTATAAGAGGCCCTAGAGCTTGGGTTGGTGGTGGTGACATAAGAGGCCCTAGAGCTTGGGGTGGTAGTGGGGGTGATATAAGAGGCCCTAGAGCTTGGGGTGGTAGTGGGGTGATATAAGAACCCCTAGAGCTTAGGGTGGTGGTGTGCCTAATATAAGAGGTCCTAGAGCATGGGTTGGTGGTGGGGGTAATATAAGAAGTCCTAGTGCTCGGGGTGGTGGTGGGGGTAATATAAGAAGTCCTAGAGCTTGGAGTGGGGTGGGGGTAATATAAGAGATCCTAGAGCTTGGGTTAGTGGAGGTAATATAAAGGTCCTAGAGCTTGGTTTGGTGGTGGGGGTAATATAAAAGGCCCTAGAGCTTGGGGTGGTGGTGGGGGTAATATAAGAGGTCCTAGAGCTTGGGGTTGTGGTGGGGATAATATAAGAGGCCCTAGAGCTTTGGGTGCTGGTGGGTGTAAAACAAGAGGTCCTAGAGCGTGGGGTGGTGTTGGGGGTATTATAAGAGGCCCTAGAGCTTGGGGTGGTGGTGGGGGTAATATAAGAGGCCCTAGAGCTTGGGGTGGTGGTGGGGGTAATATAAGAGGCCCTAGATCATGGGGTGGTGGTGGGGGTAATATAAGAGGCCCTAGAGATAGGGGTTGTAATGGGGGTATTATAAGAGGCCCTAGAGCTTGGGTTGGTGGTGGTGACATAAGAGGCCCTAGAGCTTGGGGTGGTAGTGGGGGTGATATAAGAGGCCCTAGAGCTTGGGGTGGTAGTGGGGGTGATATAAGAACCCCTAGACCTTGCGGTGGTGGTGGGGCTAATATAAGAGGTCCTAGAGCTTTGGTTAGTGGGGTGATATAAGAGGCCCTAGAGCTTGGGGTGGTGGTGAAGGTCATATAAGAGGTCCTAGTGCTTTGGTTAGTGGGGGTGAAATAAGAGGCCCTAGAGCATGGGTTGGTGGTGGGGGTAATATAAGAAGTCCTAGAGCTCGGGGTGGTGGTGGGGTTAATATAAGAGGTCATAGAGCTTTGGTTAGTGGGGGTGATATAAGAGGTCCTAGAGCATGGGGTGGTGGTGGGGGTAATATAAGAGGTCCTAGAGCTTTGGTTAGTGGGGGTGATATAAGAGGTCCTAGAGCTCGGGGTGGTGGTGGGGGTAATATAAGAGGTCATAGAGCTTTGGTTAGTGGGGGTGATATAAGAGGCCCTAGAGCTTGGGGTGGTGGTGGGGTTAATATAAGAGGTCCTAGAGCTTGGGGTGGTGGTGGGGGTAATATAAGAGGTCCTAGTGCTTGGGTTGGTGGTGGGTGTAATATATAAAAGGCCCTAGAGCTTGGGGTAGTAGTGGGGGTGATATAAGAACCCCTAGAGCTTAGGGTGGTGGTGGGGCTAATATAAGAGGTCCTAGTGCTTTGGTTAGTGGGGTGATATAAGAGGCCCTAGATCTTGGGTTGGTGGTGGGGGTAATATAAGAGGTCCTAGAGCTTGGGGTGGTGGTGGGGGTAATATAAGAGGTCCTAGTGCTTGGGTTGGTGGTGGGTGTAATATATAAAAGGCCCTAGAGCTTGGGGTAGTAGTGGGGGTGATATAAGAACCCCTAGAGCTTAGGGTGGTGGTGGGGCTAATATAAGAGGTCCTAGTGCTTTGGTTAGTGGGGTGATATAAGAGGCCCTAGATCTTGGGTTGGTGGTGGGGGTAATATAAGAAGTCCTAGAGCTCGGGGTGGTGTTGGGGCTAAAATAAGAGGTCCTAGAGCTTTGGTTAGTGGGGGTGATATAAGAATTCCTAGAGCATGGGGTGGTAATGAGGGTGATATAAGAGATCCTATAGCTTGGGTTGGTGGTGGGGGTAATATAGGAAGTCCTAGAGCTCGGGGTGGGGATGGGGGTAATATAAGTGGTCCTAGAGCTTGGGGTGGTGGTGAGTAATATAAAAGGGCCTAGAGCTTGGGGTGGTGGTGAGTAATATAAAAGGGCCTTGAGCTTGGGGTGGTGGTGGGTAATATAAGATTTCCTGGAGCTTGGGTTGGTGATGGGTAGGGGTGATATAAGAAATTATATAGCTTGAGGTGGTGGTAGTGGGTAATATAAGAGTTCCTAGAGCCTGGGGTTCTTCTCCTTCTCTCTGGTTCACTAAGGTCTAAATCTGCAGAGTTGACTTTTCCATAAATTTTGTTGTGTTTGACAGAAACTGTAAGGGACCGTTAAATTGTATATTTAGTGTAGTTTTATCCAGTGAGCATCCCTCAAAATAATACACTTTCTGCAGTCTTTTAGCATGTGTGATGCAGTCTGTGATGCTTGTACACATGTACATGTACGTGTTTCCAATTTGAACTTTGTGTACATGTTTTATATATCTTTCTCACTTGGCCTGATAAACTGTTTTCTCATTTTCCAGTGTGTAATGAGATAGCTCTACCGTTTCTTCCATAGCTTGCCAGATTTGGTGTCATGCAACAGTATAACCTCTGTCATCTATTGATTGGTCAATTTGAAAGCAGATTGATGACTCGGTTATCTACTGATTGGTCAATTTGAAAGCAGATTGATGACTCGGTTATCTACTGATTGGTCAATTTGAAAGCAGATTGATGACTTGGTTATCTACTGATTGGTCAATTTGAAAGCAGATTGATGACTCGGTTATCTACTGATTGGTAAATTTGAAAGCAGATTGATGACTCGGTTATCTACTGATTGGTCAATTTGAAAGCAGATTGATGACTCGGTTATCTACTGATTGGTCAATTTGAAAGCAGATTGATGACTCGGTTATCTACTAATTGGTCAATTTGAAAGCAGATTGATGATTCGGTTATCTACTGATTGGTCAAGCGGAGAGCAGATTGATGATTCAGTCATCTAATGATGGTTAACTGGAGAGTATATTGATGACACGGTTATCTACTGATTGGTCAATTTGAGGGCAGATTGATGACACGGTTATTTACTGATTGGTCAATTTGAGAGCATATTAGTGACACGGTTATGCACTGATTGATCAGTCGGAGAGCACATTGGTGACTCTGTTATCTAGTGAGTAGTACATTTGTGATTTGTGTGATGGCGCGGTTATTCACTGTGTACTCAACTAGTGGGCCGAGATATGCTCAAGCCATTCGTTTTTGTCTCAGATTTAAATATAGTTTTATAGGGCGGGAAATTGCTATGGTAGGTAGGTAGTGTGGTCGTCATACAGACCAAAACGTTCAAGGTTCAACTGACAGGTACATATTTTCGAATCAACGCGATTTGTCTACTCATCAAGATACTGAAATTAGGTACCGACGATTATTTCTGAGAAAGAAAGAGGTCTGGTGAGTATCGACCACATCACATGTAACGAAGTTAAGGAAAAAGACATCAGCCTCTAGACAAGAATGTCCCAAGTTCGAATACCAGGCAACAAGAGGTCCCGTATGCATGTTGCACAAGTTAAAGTTCCATTGGCAGTTGGGAATTGAAAAGATTAGGGCAAAAATGGTGTTGTCTGGGCATAATTAATAGGGAAAAATCTACCTAAGACGTTAAAACTGTCGACGAAAAAAATTATTAGAGCAAACCTGAAATCGAAGAATATCTGCCTGTGTGGCGAGAGACACACGAGAACACCGCTGCATGTGTCAAAAATAGCAAAAAAGTTATATTCAGCAAAATTGAGTCCCTCGGGACTTGGCTAAAGCTGGCATACGCAAAACAACAACATCATCTATAACATATATTGTTATATATATGGTTGATAGTAGTGGTTATCGGTAAACAGTGACACTAACAGCACACATTTCTGAAACATCTTACAGACGCGGGGCAGGGGCGGACCTTCACTTTTACTTTATGTGATAAGTGTGAACTAAGAGGAGCAAGAAACTTCACTTCATTACTTTCAGAATGCGAGCAGATTGTTCTTGACATACAAACGTGCATGACTTCGTTCTATTGTTAGATGAGAAAAAGAAGACGAGGAGAAAGGAAAAGGCAGAAGAAGGACAAGAAACAATAAAAAAAAAGTGAATAAAAAGAACAAGTGGAAGAAGAACAAGAAGAATAAGAATGAATTAACTATCTGGCGTGATGTATCAGCATGTGCTCCTGCATTTTAACTTTGGTGAGGGCACCTGTGTCAAATTACGATCGTAACTGTTTCCATAATTTTTAATATAAATAAAAACCACACTAATTACTTACGTGGTTTAATGATCTATGTGTGCTGTTCTGTTGGATAAACAATGAGAGCGCTATGCGCTAGCCGCCGGTGTAAGGTGCCTTGTTTTGTGTTGAACTCAAGTAAACACAATAGTCGTTGGAACAGCTTCATAACTACGACAGACTAAATCTATTCCTAGTTTCTCCATCAGAGTGTGAGACATTAATTTCCTGATCACACACAGTGACCGCCCTACGGTTGCTGGCCCCCTGAGCAAGCTGAACTTTGGCGCCCTTTTTAAGTTTAATTATAAACATTTTCACAAGGAAAAAATAAACATTTTGAAAAATGCTTGATGGTTCCACTAAACAAAAGGCGTGCCCGAGTTGCCTGTTCCCTGATCACACAAATAAGATTCAACAGAGACATAAACATAACTGTACATCACTTTATCGCGAAACCAGCTCGCTACCACTAAGCTACTGAAATTCTGTACATCTTTAATCATTATATATTTGACGTGTGAGATTTAAAAAGTGCTTGGTAGTCATAAGAGGTGTTATGAATGCAATCAATTTCGCTAAACCTGGAAATGTAAACTACCTTTCCGTCATTGTGTGAGCGGTAAAGACATAAAGATGCATAGAAATACGAAACGGCTGTAGAACTGATGATAATATGACAATTTTTTAAAAAAAACTAACAAGTGATAACGTAATTTTTTGAGCTGTGTCGTTGTTTTCTGTCTTGGATTTGTGTATGTGTGTGTGTGTTTGGTGTGTGTGTCTATGTGCTTTGTGTTCGCCAGGTTTAACCTCAGGCGAAGTCACTAGAGACCAGGAACTGAATTTTGCGTTTTAATCCGTTTGTTTTTTTTCTGGCAACCGTGTGAACATGTGTCCCACGCCACACATGCAGATAATTCTGTCTTCGGAAGTACTCAATTTTTTTCCCCATCGATGATTAAGTGATGTTACAAGCCGGGCCTCACTGCTGAGACACGTGGTGGTTACTGCACAAATTGGTGCAGCCGGGATTTGAACTCACAACATCTTTATCTCGAGATCGGCGTCTTGCTTCGAGACCAACCATTCCCCCGGAATTTTGTGTTTAATGTGTGTAGTTTGTCTCCTATATCCGAGGAAGATTTTGTTGCCGAAACAGTATAATTTGTCTTGTCTGGTTAATTTAGCTACTCAATACCAATTAATGTTCATTTTATACGAAATGTAAAATATGAATTGTCATTTGTTCAGTAAACGTGTGTGTCCTTAACTGAGCAGCTCATAAACACTAGTGAAGATATCACTGACTACAGTTGCGGGAACGTTTCTAGCTCAGATTCAAAACGTTATAACATCACTTCATAAATAGTGAGAATTTTATTTTTAAAAATATTTTTACGGGCAGCGATATGTATATTAAAAGAGAGAGAGAGAGAGAGAGAGAGAGAGAGAGAGAGAGAGAGAGTAAAGCACCCCTGTCACACCAAGTGACGTATAGGGAATATGGTGTTAGTGACCATAAATTTTACAGACCTTCGGCACATGATTTTTGGGGTAATGTGGTCGGTATTACGCCCTGCCGCTTTACTTCCCCATAAAAAAATCCGGTACCCATTAAAGGCTGGGTGAACTGGAGCCGTCGGTTGGGATCGAACCCTACCTCTTGTCCTTTGTAGTCCAGTTCACTAACCACTGAGCTATCGCGGCTCCCAGATATGTATATAATCTGCACATTTTGATGTTTAGTTGCCTCTGGGGGTTTTACGGGTACATCTTGACATTGAGTCATATTGTATCTCCGGTTTCATAAGTTCAATGCACTTGAACTCGCCTACCCTGGATACCACGATGTCAGGATCTCACTGATATTTTTATAAAGTAAATTTAGACATCATTTTAATTATTCACTTTCATTGACTGGCAAGGCATTTGAAAAAGCATTAATGCATCTGGAATGTAGAATTCAAGGGTGGGTACAGAAATAAAGACAGAACAGTGACGGAGAATTATAAGCCGTGAATGAACAAGAGCGCATAATTACCGAGAACATAAAGTCTTAAAGAATTTAATTCCTAGAATGAGATATCTTTATCGTTCAAATAGGTATTGAGAATATATCAAAGGAGATTTGACAATTAAATAGCAGTAGTAATAGTAGTAGTAGTGTAAGTATTAGTGGCGGTTGTAGTAGAAGTTATAGATGCAACTGTTAGTAGTAGTAATTGCAGTATTAGTAGTAATTGTAGTAGTAGTAGTAATTGTAGTATTAATAATATAAGTGTCAGTGGCGGTTGTGGTGGCGGTTGTAGTAGCAATTTTAGTTGGAACTGTTAGTAGTATTAATTGTAGTAGTAGTAGTAGTAGTAGTAATAGCAGGCGTAATAGAAATGATAGTAAGGATAGTAGTAGCAATTGTTGTTAAAACGTTAGCAGTGATAGTAATATACATTAGTAAATAATCGTTGTGGTAATATTAATATTAAAAGTAGCATTATCATTATATAGTTGTTGTAGTAGTAGTAGTGGTAGTAGTAATAGTAGTAGTAGGAGCAGCAGCAGTAGGTGCAGCAATAACAATAGTAATCGTGGTCGCAGTACAGATAGTTATAGTGGTTGCAGGCAAAGTAATAGTAGTAGTGGTAGTTGTAGATAATAGTAATATAAATAATAGTGATAATAACAGTCATAGTATGGCAATGTTAATAGTCAATGTACTTATACATAGTACTTGTAGTAGCATTGGTACTACTATATTGATAACATTAGTAGCTACTCTAATTGTGTAGCTTCATTCGTTTTCGCCTTCAATGTATTATTAGTGACTGCCTCATTCCGTCTATGAAATGTTTCATGTGTCGTCATTTCTCTTTGTAGTCTGATACATTCATGCCTATGCTTGTGCTAAAGAAGGCAACCCGATGTATGGCGACCGTGTAATGAGAAGAAAAAAAACAAAAGCTTCCACACTTTCAAATAGAATACTAACTACAAGACACGCCCTCAAATGGTATACGCATCATAGAAAAACTCCCTCAAATGGGATACCCAAAGCAGAACATGCTATAAAATGGGATGCCCATAACAAAATACGCCTTCAAATGGGAGACCCATTGCAAAACACGCCCACAAAAAGGAAGACCATCGCAAAACAAGCCCTCAAATTAGATATCTATCATAAAACACGCCCTCAAATGGGATGTCCATCATAAAACACGCTCTCAAAATGGATGCTGATCATAATAAAACGTCATCAAAAGTGATGCACATCTTAAAACACGCTATCAAATGGGATGCACACTGGACGAATCCATAGGTGCTCCGATATCTTCCTCGAGAATCTCGAAAGAATCCGAGAAGAATCATGTCCCATGTGCACGAACTCCGTAGCACGACTTGGGATCCACGAAGTGAATAGGTTTTTGCTGACAATTTTGCCCGGGAAGTGGCCATATTTATGGCCTACTCTTTTCTATTTTACCTGCCAAGGGTTCTTTAACGTGCGGAAGTGCCCCCACCCCCACCCACTGTACGCCTTGTTTATTGCAGTTATCCCAGATGGCTTGGCATCGGTCACTGCCCAAGAGATCAGGGGAGGGTAACGTCGTAAACAAACCACGCATTAATTATTTATGTTTTTGAAAAAATCACACCGCTTCTGGTGGGTTTTGAACCCCGGTCCTTCCTTGTCCTGAAGCTAACTTCGCACATCTAGACTACCCAGCCGGTAAACAATAAGAGAGGCAATAGCTTCAGGAATCTACTACCATTACTAAGACTGAGATGCTCGCCCAGAACCGGGATTAGACGAGACGACGAGCCTTGTGTGACGTCTGACGTTAATGGTAAGATGATAGTCACGATGCTTGTCTTCCTGCATTACTAGTTGGCCAGATCACAATCTGGTCAGATGTTCAAAACATTTAATTCCTTAACGCTTGATATCAGTGTACAACTTATTTACTTTTTGCAATTCATTCAATCAGGTACCTATTTTTTCACCTGGGTTGCCCCACAGCGTTCACCAAGTATAAGTACCACCCAATAGAACATTTACATGCAACAGCTTCCTGTGGTTGGTCCAGCGATCCTCGCTTGTTCTATGGAGTCTTTTTATACACTGAGATCTTAATCAGTCAAAAGATTTATACTTAATGGGTACTGTCAAAGCAGGGTGGTTGTACTTTGATAAGAAGAAGAACAATTTGAACAACAACTAAATTTTTCAACATGAAGTTGTTATTTAGACACACGAGATCAAAGTCGGAAGTCACAAACAAAGAACTACTTATACATTGTTAGATTCAAACGTGTGACGAACAACAAAATATTAATTTACCTTACCAACTGTGATCCTGTTATATTACAACACTGCCCTTGTCCTTAAATGCAAATGTTACGCTAATCAAGTTACATTAACCGCCAGCCTTGTATAATCTTATGAACTCTTATATGCTGGTAGGGTTTGCATTGACGATATCAAAACTCAAAATAACATCACGCCAAAATAATGTGCTTGTGCAAAGAATATTACAACTTTACTGTCACATGTATCCATCCAGTAATTCACGAAAGGCGTTGTAAAAGTGAAACAACTACATATTTCAATAAGCTGCTTTTAATAAAAATAGTTATTAAACGTATTTACGATGTATCTTTGTGTGTGTGGTTTTAATATAATAATTTTTTTTAAACAGATTCGCACAAGATAATAAGGCAGCGATTAATATATCCTGCTATTGTGAACAGGAGACAGGTAACATAAAGCTCCAAGTTCAGGACTCAGGACAAACTTACACCGTCGTAAAATACCTATGTGTGTGTGTGTGTGTGTGTGCGTATTTGTGTAATGCGGGTCGGACACACACTTGCTTGCAATGGTTCATTCTGACACGCTGTGCTTTGCTTAGTATAAATAGCCAAACAAATGTGTAGCGTAAGCTTCAGGAAAGGACATGTACAATGAGGTGGAACGGGGTGAGAACGGTGAAAGATGCGAAGAGAGAGACAACTTCTCGTTCTGTTGTACCCAAAAGAGAGATAAATATGAGACTGTTTCACCAAGTCTGTTGTCTGAATGTCTCACATTTCTTCTTATCGGAATGGGAAAAGATAGGCAGAAAAAATAAACTAGACGGACGGACGGACGGACAGACAGACAGACAGATATATAGATAGACGGACGAAGTGATGAGCGGAAGAGGCTTCGCTGACTGACTAACTGACTGAGGGAATGTTGACAGACGATGTTAAACGTCTACGTCTGTCATCAGGAAGTCTAACTAAGTTTCAAAAATTTCCATCAAGTAAGCCCGCAAACTAAAGTGGTGATAAAAACCAATTGTAGAAGAATAACGTAACATAATATTCGTGCATGAAAGAGCACAAAGGAATAAAAGTAAGGAGCCCCGTCACGCCAAGTGGCGTATAAGGAATATGTTGTTAGTGACCATAATTTTTTACAGACCGCCGGCACATTATTATTGGGGTAATGTGTCGGTATTACGCCCGTGCCGCTTTATTTTCCAGAAAAAAAATCCAGTACCCATTTAGGGCTGGGTGAACCCGGAAGCCGTCGATCAGGATCGAACCCGACTTTTTTCTTTTGTAGTCCAGTTCACTAAACACTGAGCTATCGGAAAGAGCACAATAGTCCAGATAAAATATACACCTAAGGCGGAAAATTATGTACAAATTTTGTTTTGCGAAAAGCCATCCACGTTATACAAGCAGCACACAGATGAAAATAGATACATTGTGATACAGTGAGACTGTATAACCTATATAAAGTTACCTGTAATAACATGAGACTCGATTGCAAATGTAGACAAAGTAAAAGTCCAAGGTGTATTATCGCGTCGACCTGATAAAGAGAAACGAGCAAAGTGACAAAATTACATAACATGTTCAACTGTAATATATAATAACTTGAAATGCCTGGTTTACGGTAGGATCATCATCACTGTACACCGGACGAATCCATGATCCAATTTTCCTCTTGAAATATCGAGAATCTCCGAGAACGCTTACCAACGTGCACGAACTCCGTAGCGTGGTCTTAGATTTATCTGTGGGGGTACCTTTTTTATGACAATTTTGCCTCGGGACGCGGCCACCGTTTTGGCCCATTCTCTTAGATTTATAACTGTCAATGGTTCTTTAGCGGGAGCGAATTCACACGGGGCCTTTATTTTTTTCGCCATTATCCGAGATGGCTAGACATCGGACTACCCAGAGACTAGAGGAGGGTAAATCAACGAAGAAGCAAGGGATTCAATTTTCTTTATGTTTGAACAAAATATTCACGCCGGTAGATTTGAACCCGGGATCTTCCTGGCGTCTTGCGTGTTACCTCTAGACCACACAACCCCCCCTCCTTCCTCCCCTTTTTCCACAGACCTGATTTTTAAAAAAAATGGCCTCGGTAACACAGTGGGTAGCCCGTTAAGCTCACAACCTGGTTTAAAAAGATCTAAAAATCCTGTGGAAGGGACAGTAGACTCCAGGCACTCTACGGACATGCCCTGATGTCAACGTGTGTTCTGGGGAGTTCAGTGCTTTAGAGGTAAGTTGTCGGTCTCTAGACAAGCGAATCGGTGAAGAGGTGTGTTTACAACGCTGGGAGCAAGATTCACAAAATAATCAACAGATTCGAACCAGTACTCCTCGACACAGTGCAGGTTTCTCGTGGCAAGGCGCTGTGTCGAGCTAGAGTACGGGTTCGATCTTGCTTCGAGCTGTCTATTGTTCTTTGTTTTTGTTTTTTTTTCTGTTGATTATTTGTTTTTTGTTTTTTCGAGTGTTGTAAACATTGCCCTTCCCCAGAAATATTTCGCTGATCTGCCGCCTCGGAAGTTGACCTCCATGACAATAATCATTTATGAATTGTTTTGAGCTTCTAGACAGGATGGTTTGGAATTCATTACCCACCACAAGACGATGGAAAATGTGATAGCAAAAAGATAATCGAATTCGTGATTTCTTCCTGCCTTTACTCTCACTTGCTATCTGGGTAATAGGAACCGATGTTTATTACTTCCGGATAAGGACTCACAAATAAAAAATAAAAACAGGCCTCATGCTCATTCTCGCATGTTAAAAAACCCTGGCATTTGAAATTCATAAAGGGTAGACCAAAAATGACCGCAGTCCAGGCAAAGTTAATAAGAAAAAATCTACCTAAACGTGTTAAACCTGTTGACGATAAAAATGTAAGAGTACCTCTGAAGTCAGAGAATATCTGCCTGTGTGGCGAGGGACACCTGAACACACGTCTTCCTGTGCGAAAAATAAGGAAAAGTGATATTCAGCGAAATTCAGTCTCTTGAGATTTCGCTAGAGATATAAAGCTGTCAAACGCAAACAAACAACAAACAGGTATGCCCTGCCTCCAGCCACACGTTTATCTTGTTATATAAACTATTGACAAAGAATGCAACATTATAACGCCATGCTTTTTTTTTTTTTTTTTTTTTTTTTTTTTTTTTTGCAAAAGGAAAAAAAAATGTTTTCCAAATAAAATCTTCTGGTTTTTTTTAATAATATTTTACAAATTTGTTTTTAGCTGTCAAACCTACCTGATGCCTTTCAAATAAAATGTTCTTTCTTTTTTAAAAAATATTTTTAAAATTTGTTTTTATGTCAAACCTACCTGATTCTTTACAAATAAAATTTTCTGTTCTTTTTTTCTTTATTTGTTTTTATCTGTCAAACCTACCTAAGGCCGTGGCATAGTGTAAAATAATTTTAAGAAGTCAGAGTGACTATTTACTAGTATTTTAATAAAGTATAATGATGGAGTGATTATTTAGTAATATGATTGATGTAAGGTGTAATGTTAAATATTTTCCTGACGTCATTATTTCTAAATTTATCACGTCGCAGGAGAGTAAAATAGCCGCGATAGGTCAGTGGTTAGTGAACTGGACTACAAAGGACAACAGGTAGGATTCGATCCCAACTGACGGCTTCCGGGTCACCCAGCCTTAAATAGGTACCAGATTTTTTTCTGGGAAAGTAAAGCGGCAGGGCGTAATACCGACCACTATCCAAAAAATCATGTGCTGAAGGTCTGTAAAATTTATGGTCACTATCACCATATTCCCTATACGACACTTGGCGTGACGGGACACTTTAATGTTTTTTTTTCTTTTAGAAGAGTAAAATGTTTTACCGTCGCAATTTATACACATCCTTTAGACGTGTAGAGGCCAGTGCTCTGTTTCGCTTTTATATGCTTCTATTTCTCCATTCGTTCGATGACCACACCTCTTCATCATCTGCCATTATAAGGACGTCAAATGGGCGTAGTGAGTTGTATTGTGGTTTCCAGCAAGCTGTTGTATCTACCTGTCACCCCCAAACAATCCCATATAAACATTTGTTTTGTTTAACTACAAATTTGTTCTCCTTCTTCATCTAGTTAGTTTCTATCCAGGCCCACAACAGGGAGATCGTGTAGAATCTCGATCAGTTGTGGTTCACTGGTCCTGATGCAGGCAGTCATGTTTTGTTACATATTCTGTTGTATGTCTTGAGTTCTATCACTGTTATCACATTCCCCTTCTAGGGCGAGCCAGACACTTTCTATACCGGGTTTTGTAAAGCAATATCTAACTGTAAGTAAGACCTTTAGCATGAAAAGTCGGCGCTAACAACCATACTTCTATAATAATAACATCGCTATCAAAAAATGTCTGCATTCTTTTGTCTTTTCTGTTTATTTTTTGCCCTAATATTTCTTATCTGTTTGGGGAAAAAACTTGTTGAGCTTTCACTTCATCATTAATTACATAAAAAGTGTTTTAAAAATTGACATGTCAATCATATGTGTAGTCAAAGCGACCTGACCAAATCTTTAATCGGTTCTAGACTGTGACAGATGATAAAATATCTGGCTCAGTTCAGCACTATCTTGCCAAGTTGCCCTGTAATAATAATAATAGGCCAATGTGAATAAAAGACATTAATGGGATTTATGCTCTATCTCAACAAGGATTTTCCTTCATGTTTGGTACATTTCATGACCACACAATCTTCAAAGATAAAGGAAAAGACGACAAGTCACATTTTATTGATGGGGAAGACAGATTTATAAGGCCTATGTTTAATAAGAAATTAATTATAGCAAGAAACAAAAGGTAAAATGCGAAAGTGTTTAGACAAACCGAAGGAAATATACATAAAAGCCGAAAACGAATGCACTTTTCCAAACTTTTGAACGGAGCCACGGTTAGCCTGTTTGAAAACTTGAACTTACTGCTTTTTCTTTCTAGATCATCAGATATTGACGTCATCAGATGTAGACATCATCAGATTTAGACCTCACCAGATGTGGACGTCATCAGATTCATTGAGACTCCTGAAAGTGAGCAACGATGTAGAAATCATGCGCTACTCTTGACTTCGGCCGTTTCTTACCTCTTGGAGAAGGGCGATCCGTAAACCACAGACTACGTCTTGGAGGTTACATCAGTCAGCAAATGTCGATTAAAATTGTTGAGATAACTATATTTGTATGGGACTGATCCTGTGAGAACTATATTTGTGTGGGACTGATCCTGTGAGAACTATATTTGTGTGGGACTGATCCTGTGAGAACTATATTTGTGTGGGACTGATCCTGTGAGAACTATATTTGTGTGGGACTGATCCTGTGAGAACTATATTTGTGTGGGACTGATCCTGTGAGAACTATATTTGTGTAGGACTGATCCTATGAGAAATATATTTGTGTGGGACTGATCCGGAGAGAACTTTATTTGTGTGGGATTGATCATGTGAGAGCTATATTTGTGTGGGATTGATCCTGTTAGAACTATATTTGTGTAGGAGTGATCCTGTGATAACTATATTTGTGTAGGACTGATCCTGTGAGAGCTATATTTGTGTGGACTGATCCGATGAGAACTTTATTTGTGTGGGACTGATCCTGTGAGAGCGCTATATTTGTGTGGGACTGATCCGATGAGAACTTTATTTGTGTGGGACTGATCCTGTGAGAACTATATTTGTGTAGGACTGATCCTATGAGAAATATATTTGTGTGGGACTGATCCGGAGAGAACTTTATTTGTGTGGGATTGATCATGTGAGAGCTATATTTGTGTGGGATTGATCCTGTTAGAACTATATTTGTGTAGGAGTGATCCTGTGATAACTATATTTGTGTAGGACTGATCCTGTGAGAGCTATATTTGTGTGGATTGATCCGATGAGAACTTTATTTGTGTGGGACTGATCCTGTGAGAGCGCTATATTTGTGTGGGACTGATCCGATGAGAACTTTATTTGTGTGGGACTGATCCCGTGATAATTATATTTGTGCGGGACTGAACCTGTGAGAGCTATATTTGTGTGGGACTGATACGATGAGAACTTTATTTGTGTTGGACTGATCCTGTGATAACATTATTTGTGTGGGACTAGTCCGGTGAAAACTGAGTTTGTTTGGGATCGACCCTGTGAAAAATACGGGGTCAAGATCAGAGCTGAGGAGAACTTTGTCTAGAGGAGCACTTAGTCTTGAGGAGAACTTAGTTAAATGGAGCACTTAGTTTCGATAAACATATATTCTTGAAGAGCACTTAGCCTAGAGGAGCACTTTGTCTAGAGGAGCACTTAGTCTGGAAGAGAAGTTTGTCTAAAGGAGTATTTAGTCTAGAGGAGCACTTAGTCTGAAGGAGAAATTTGCCTCAAGGATTATTTAGTCTAGAGGAGCACTTTGTCTAGAGGAGCACTTAGTCTGAAGGAGAACTTTGTCTAGAGGAGTAAGTAGTCTAGTGGAGCACTTTGTCTAGAGGAGCACTTAGTCTGAAGGAGAGCTTTGTCTAGAGGAGTACTTATTTTAGAAGAGCACTGACTCTAGAGGAGTACTTAATCTAGAAGAGCACTCACTCTACAGGAGCGCTTAGTCTAGAGGAACACATAGTCTACAGGAGCACTTCATCATCATCATCAAGTACCGGAGTTGCTGGCGTAGGTGATCATGTCTATCTACAACTTTCGATCTCGACAGTTATTTAACATTTCTGTTGTTGACCTACTGCCAAGCCATTCTCTTAAGCTGTCTGGTATTTCTTATCTTCGCTTCCCTCTATCTCTTCGTCCATCAATTTTTCCAGTTGTTACAATATATTCCAGTTGTTCTCTTCTCATTATATGGCCAAAAAAAATGATGATTGTTTCTTCCTAATATTGGAAATTAGCTCTATTTTTTATTTTGACCTTTCTCAGAACATTTTCATTAATATTCTTAGCTGTCCATGGTATTTTAAACATTCGTCAGTAAAACCACATTTCTACAGACTAGTTATTTTCTTGTCTGTTGTCCTATTGTCCATGATTCACACCCATATGTTAAGACTGGCTGTACATAATAATTAAGAACTCTTTTTCTTGTTTCTACTGTCAAAAATGGATTGTATAGTATATCTTCCTCATTTTTTGGAAAGCTACTTTTGCAGCTTCGGAGGAGCACTTAGTCAACAGTAAAACTTTGTCTACACCAGAACTTTGTCTAGAGTTTTTTTATCTAGAGGTGCACTTTGTCTAGTTGAGAACTTTATCAAGAGGTGCACATTGTCTAAAGGCGCACTTTGTCTAGGGCAGAACTTTGTCTACAGAGCGCATTGTATAGGGGTGCACTTAGTCTAGAGGAAAACTTTCTCCAGAGCACCTTGTTTAGGGGTGCACTTAGTCTAGAGGAGAACTTTCTCCAGAGCGCATTGTATAGGGGTGCACTTAGTCTAGAGGAAAACTTTCTCCAGAGCACCTTGTTTAGGGGTGCACTTAGTCTAGAGGAGAACTTTTTCCAGAGCACCTTGTTCAGGGGTGCACTTAGTGTAGAGGAGAACTTTATCTAGACCACTTTGTCTAGAGGTACACTTATTCTAGAGGAGAACTTTCTCCAGAGCACATTGTTTAGGGGTGCACTTAGTCTAGAGG
This sequence comes from Megaustenia siamemsis, assembly GCA_032433765.1. Lineage (NCBI taxonomy): Eukaryota > Metazoa > Mollusca > Gastropoda > Stylommatophora > Ariophantidae > Megaustenia > Megaustenia siamemsis. The sequence continues at coordinate 282,546 of JAVIAB010000139.1, read as the reverse complement.
AGAACTTTATCTAGACCACTTTGTCTAGAGGTACACTTATTCTAGAGGAGAACTTTCTCCAGAGCACATTGTTTAGGGGTGCACTTAGTCTAGAGGAGAACTTTATCCAGAGCACCTTGTTTAGGGGTGAACTTAGGCTAGAGGAGAACTTTATCCAGAACACATTGTTTAGGGGTGAACTTAGGCTAGAGGAGAACTTTATCTAGACCACTTTGTCTAGAGGTGCACGTAGTCTAGATGAGAACTTTATCTAGACCAATTTGTCTAGAGGTACACTTAGTCTAGAGGAGAACTTTCTCCAGAGCACCTTGTCTAGAGGTACACTTAGTCTAGAGGAGAACTTTCTCCAGAACACCTTGTTTAAGGGTGCACTTAGTCTAGAGGAGAACTTTCTCCAGAGCACTTTGTCTAGACGTGCACTCAGTCTAGAGGAGAACTTTCTCCAGAGCACTTTGTCTAGAAGTGCACTTAGTCTAGAGGAGAACTTTATCTAGACCACTTTGTCTAGAGGTATACTTAGTCTAGAGGAGAACTTTCTCCAGAGCAACTTGTTTAGGGGTGCACTTAGCCTAGAGGAGAACTTTCTCCGGAGCGCATTGTTTAGGGGTGCACTTAGTCTAGTAGAGAACTTTATCTAGACCACTTTGTTTAGGGGTGCACTTAGTCTAGAGGAGAACTTTTTCCAGAGCACCTTGTTCAGGGGTGCACTTAGTCTAGAGGAGAACTTTATCTAGACCACTTTGTCTAGAGGTACACTTATTCTAGAGGAGAACTTTCTCCAGAGCACATTGTTTAGGGGTGCACTTAGTCTAGAGGAGAACTTTATCCAGAGCACCTTGTTTAGGGGTGAACTTAGGCTAGAGGAGAACTTTATCCAGAACACATTGTTTAGGGGTGAACTTAGGCTAGAGGAGAACTTTATCTAGACCACTTTGTCTAGAGGTGCACGTAGTCTAGATGAGAACTTTATCTAGACCAATTTGTCTAGAGGTACACTTAGTCTAGAGGAGAACTTTCTCCAGAGCACCTTGTCTAGAGGTACACTTAGTCTAGAGGAGAACTTTCTCCAGAACACCTTGTTTAAGGGTGCACTTAGTCTAGAGGAGAACTTTCTCCAGAGCACTTTGTCTAGACGTGCACTCAGTCTAGAGGAGAACTTTCTCCAGAGCACTTTGTCTAGAAGTGCACTTAGTCTAGAGGAGAACTTTATCTAGACCACTTTGTCTAGAGGTATACTTAGTCTAGAGGAGAACTTTCTCCAGAGCAACTTGTTTAGGGGTGCACTTAGCCTAGAGGAGAACTTTCTCCGGAGCGCATTGTTTAGGGGTGCACTTAGTCTAGTAGAGAACTTTATCTAGACCACTTTGTTTAGGGGTGCACTTAGTCTAGAGGAGAACTTTTTCCAGAGCACCTTGTTCAGGGGTGCACTTAGTCTAGAGGAGAACTTTATCTAGACCACTTTGTCTAGAGGTGCACTTAGTCTAGAGGAGAACTTTATCTAGACCACTTTGTTTAGAGGTACACATATTCTAGAGGAGAACTTTCTCCAGAGCTCATTGTTTTGGGGTGCACTTAGTCTAGAGGAGAACTTTATCCAGAGCACCTTGTTTAGGGGTGAACTTAGGCTAGAGGAGAACTTTATCTGGACCACTTTGTCTAGAGGTGCACGTAGTCTAGAGGAGAACTTTCTCCAGAGCGCATTGTTTAGGGGTGCACTTAGTCTAGGGGAGAACTTTTTCCAGAGCACCTTGTTAAGGGGTGCACTTAATCTAGAGGAGAACTTTATCTAGACCACTTTGTCTAGAGGTGCACTTAATCTAGAGGAGAACTTTATCTAGAGCACCTTGTTTAGGCGTACACTTATTCTAGAGGAGTACTTTCTCCAGAGCACATTGTTTAGGGATGCACTTAGTCTAGAGGAGAACTTTATATAGACCACTCTGTCTAGAGGTGCACTTAGTCTAGAGGAGAACTTTCTCCAGAACAGCTTGTTTCGGGGTGCACTTAGTCTAGATGAGAATTTTATCTAGACCATTTTGTCTAGAGGTGCACTTAGTCTAGAGGAGAACTTTATCTAGACCACTTTGTCTAGAGATACACTTAGTCTAGAGGAGAACTTTCTCCAGAAAACCTTGTTTAGGGGTGCACTTAGTCTAGAGGTGAACTTTCTCCAGAGCACCTTGTTTAGGGGTGCACTTAGTCTAGTGGAGAACTTTCTCCAGAGCACCTTGTTTAGGGGTGTACTTAGTCTAGAGGTGAACTTTCTCAAGAGCACCTTGTTTAGGGTTGCACTTAGTCTAGAGGAGAACTTTCTCCAGAGCACCTTGTTTAGGGGTGCACTTAGTCTAATGGAGAACTTTCTCCAGAGCACCATGTGTAGGGGTGCACTTAGTCTAGAGGAGAACTTTATCTAGACCACTCTGTCTAGAGGTGTACTTAGTCTTGAGGAGAACTTTCTCCAGAACACCTTGTTTAGGGGTGCACTTAGTCTAGAGGAGAACTTTATCTAGACCACTTTGTCTAGAGGTGCACTTAGTCTAGAGGAGAACTTTCTCCAGAGCACCTTGTTTAGGGGTGCACTTAGTCTAGAGGAGAACTTTCTCCAGATCACCTTGTTTAGGGGTGCACTTAGTGTCGACACTACATGAAGACATTGCAGTCCTCCAAAGAAGACATGTTGGTCTCCCAAAGAAAACATCACGGTCCCCGAGGAAAACATCTCGTTCCGCCTAAGAAGACATGTCGTTCCGCTTAAGAAGACATCACAGTCCCCCTAAGAAAATATCTCGTTCCGGCTAAGAAAACATCACGATCCCCATAAGAAGACATCTCGTTCCGCCTAAGAAGACATCTCGTTCCATCAAAGAAAACATCACGGTCTCCCTCAGAAGACATCTCGTTCCGCCTAAGAAGACATCACGGTTCCCCTAAGAAAACTATCTCGTTCCGCCTAAGGAAACATCACGGTCCCCCTAAAAAGACATCTCGTTCCGCCAAAGAAAACATCGCGGTCCCCATAAGAAAACATCTCGTTCCGCCTAAGAAGAGATCTCATTCCACCAAAGAAAACATCGCGGTCCCCATAAGAAAACATCTCGTTCCGCCTAAGAAGACATCTCGTTCCACCAAAGAAAACATCATGGTCTCCCTCAGGAGACATCTCGTTCCGCCTAAGAAGACATCACGGTTCCCCTAAGAAAACTATCTCGTTCCGCCTAAGAATACATCACGGTCACTATAAGAAAACATCTCGTTCCACCTAAGAAGACACCGCGATCCCCTAAGAAAACAGCGCGGTCCCCCTAAGAAGACACCGCGGTCCACCTAAGAAGACACCGCGGTCCCCCTAAGAAGACAGCGTGGTCCCCCTAAGAAGACATCACTGTCCCCCTAGGTAAACACCGTGGTCCCCCTAAGAAGACACCGCGTTCCCCCTAAGAAGACACCGCGTTCCCCCTAAGAAGACACCGCAGTATCCCTAAGAAAACATCACGGTTCCTCTTGGAAGACACCGTGGTCCCCCTAAGAAGACAGTGCGGTCCTCCTCAGAAGACATCACGGTCCCCCTTAGAAGACACCGTGATCCCCCTAAGAAGACAGTGCGGTCCTCCTCAGAAGACAGCGTGGTCCCCCTTAGAAGACAGCGCGATCCCCCTAAGACGACAGCGTGGTCCCCCCTAAGAAGACACTGTGGTCCCCCTAAGAAGACACTGTGGTCCCCCTAAGAAGGCAGCGCGGTCCCCCTAAGAAGACACCGTGGTCTCTCTAAGTAGACAGCGCGGTCCCCCTAAGAAGACAGCACGGTCCCCCAAAGAAGACACCGTGGTCCCCCTCAGAAGGCAGCGCGGTCCCCCTAAGAAGACAGCGCGGTCCTCCTAAGAAGACAGCGCGGTCCCCCTAAGAAGACAGCGCGGTCCCCCTAAGAAGACACCGTGGTCCCCCTAAGAAGGCAGTGCGTTCCCCCTAAGAAGACAGCGCGGTCCCCCTAAGAAGACAGCGCGGTTCCCCTAAGAAGACAGCGCCCCCCCCCCCCCAAGAAGACAGCGCGGCCCCCCCTCCCCAAGAAGACAGCGCGGTCCCCCTAAGAAGACAGCACGGTCTCCCTAAGAAGACAGCACGGTCCCCCTAAGAAGACAGCACGGTTCCCACAAGAAGACACCGTGGTCCCCCTAAGAAGACAGCGCGGTCTCCCTAAGAAGACACCGTGGTCCCCCTAAGAAGACAGCGCGGTCCCCCTAAGAAGACAGCACGGTCCCCCTAAGAAGACACCGCGGTCCCCCTAAGAAGACAGCACGGCCCCCCCTAAGAAGACAGCGCGGTCCCCCTAAGAAGACAGCGCGGCCCCCCTAAGAAGACAGCGCGGTCCCCCTAAGAAGACAGCGCGGTCTCCCTAAGAAGACAGCACGGTCCCCCTAAGAAGAAAGCGCGGTCCCCCTAAGAAGACAGCACGGTCCCTCTAAGAAGACACCGTGGTCCCCCTAAGAAGACAGCGCGGTCTCCATAAGAAGACACCGTGGTCCCCCTAAGAAGACAGCACGGTCCCCCTAAGAAGACAGCGCAGTCCCCCTAAGAAGACAGCGCGGTCCCCCTAAGAAGACAGCGCGGTCCCCCTAAGAAGACACCGTGGTCCCCCTAAGAAGACAGCACGGTCCCCCTAAGAAGACACCGTGGTCCCCCTAAGAAGACAGCACGGTCCCCCTAAGAAGACAGCGCGGTCCCCCTAAGAAGACAGCACGGTCCCCCTAAGAAGACACCGTGGTCCCCCTAAGAAGACAGCACGGTCCCCCTAAGAAGACAGCACGGTCCCCATAAGAAGACACCGTGGTCCCCCTAAGAAGACAGCACGGTCCCCTTAAGAAGACACCGTGGTCCCCCTAAGAAGACAGCACGGTCCCCCTAAGAAGACACCGTGGTCACCCTAAGAAAACAGCACGGTCCCCCTAAGAAGACAGCGCGGTCCCCCTAAGAAGAGACCGCGATCCCCCTAAAAAGACATTGCGGTCCCCCCTCCTTTTTAAGAAGAAACCGTGGTACCCCTAAAGACACCTTGGTCTCCCAATGAAGACACCCTGAGAAGACACAGTCGTCCCCCTGAGAAGACACCGTCGTCCCCCTAAGAAGACACTGTGGTCCCCCTAAGAAGACACCGTGGTCCTTCTTAGAAGACAAGGAAAAATTGAAAAAAAATAATAAATGGTATGTTAGAAGCTTTACGTGATTAATAGACGACACAGATTCGAACGACGTTTCGGCTCAATAGGCCTTCAGCAGGAACAAACAAACAACATACACACACAGATATGTGAATAAATAAAACTAATCCTACATAGCTAACTAGTAATGAAACATCAAAAACAAAATAACCGAAATATGTTGACTTCCCTGTGTGTCGTGGACAGTGGTCAGGCTAGGAAAGGAATTTCTCACGGGTGTAGCTGTAATTTATACCCTGTGGTCAGAGGTGAAGGGTTCTAAAAATACACGAGTGGGGGGAACGCTATCTAGGTACGTCGACTACAAAGGCACAGGCAATATCTGAAAGTATCTAAGGGCCCATAAATACATGTATACACACACACAGATGCGTGTATACATATGTACACGTGCAAGAAGAAGTGCACATACTAATACATATCAACATACACATACATATCCACACACATACATGTGTATGCATACAAGCAAGAGCACATATACATGCATGTATATGCGTGTACAATATATACCAATACCCGTGCCTATGGACACATACATGCATGTGCACGTCCATACGGGGACAATCGTGTGTGTGGAAGGGTTCAAACCGGGGTCAGTGTGCAAACTCGAAGGAGAAAGAATAGAACAGTGGAATGACAGGTATTCAAAAGGCGGAAAGAGTGAGATGTATGAGGGTGTGGTGCAATAAAAACATATGAGGGCTAAGTAGCGCAGAAAAAAGGTATATAGGAGAAAACCGAAGTGCCTCAACGGGGACTAGTGGAGAAGAACTAAGAATAGCGTGGCATAGTAGATAGACTAAAGAGCCACCACATGGGTGGTAGAGAGGGCTATGCAAGAGGGAAGGAGCAGCCGAAAGGAAACTATGTGTATGAGTGTGATACATTCATGCCTCGTGGGGTCAGCGAACCATACTGGACTATGAGGCGATTTTTCAAAGTATAGCGGCTGCGGTCGCCAGAGTGACAGAGGACAATACCAGTGACACGGATGTCATCTTTGCCCTTGTGATCTGGGGAGTTGAAATGGGAAGACACTGGAGTGCCAGTATTCTGTTGGACATCACGTAGATGTTCACAAAATCTTTCCGCTAATCTTCTACCAGACTCGCCTATATAGGTCATGTGGCATCGTTGGCATATAATGGCATAAATGATGTTGCGGGACACACATGTGAAGCCATGCTTCATCTCGAACCGTCCATTGGGGAATAAGACCGAGTCAGTAGGGAGCACATAGGCACAGGTGATACAGTTACGACCACAAGGGGCCGTACCGAAGTGTTGAGGGTAGGAGCGAGGGAGACGGCTCCTAACCAGAATATCACCCAAATTCCTGTCGCGCTTGAAAGCGATCATTGGGGGATCACTAAAAAGTAGACGGGTAGTGGGATCAGAGAGAAGAATGGAACGGTAGCGGTTGAGTATCCTCACAGCTGCTAGGTTGTGAGGATGATATGTGAGGGTGAGTATAGTTCTCTCAGAAGGGGGGCGGTTGGAAGGGGTGAGTGCCTCGGGACGAGAGATAAGGAGGACCCGCTTGAGGGCAGACTGGAGGATCGAGTCTGGATAAAGCCGGCGGCTGAAGAAACCTAACATGAGGTGAGCCTGTCGGAGGAAATCTTGGTCATCCTGGCAGATGCGACGGAGACGCAATAACTGTGAGAATGGAATAGAGTCGCGACAAGAAGGTGAATGGGATGAAGTATAGAGAAGGTAGCAGTGGGCGTCTGTGGGTTTATAGAAAACCGAGGTGTGGAGGCCAGAAGAAAGCAATTTCTTCAAAAGCCCTTCCTTCCACACCTTATCAAATGCTTTCTTTAGGTCTATCCATGCTGCTTGTACCAGTTTCTTTTCTTGAAACGCATCTTCAATTTCCTGGGAAAAATAGGTTGCCTGATCTTCGGTAGAGTAACACTGCCTAAAGCCTGCTTGTTGTGGGACAAGGAGATTTTCACTTTCCAGGTATCACTGCAGTCTGAGATTGATTACACGTTCCATTGTTTTACACAAACAGCTTGTAAGGCTGATTGGTCTATAGCTGGATGTCGTTGAACCATCTTTTCCTGGCTTTAGTAATGGGATCATAATTGCTTCTCTCCATGCCTGTGACACTCTACCTGTGATCCAGCAAATGTTGTAGATCTGCAGTAGTTTTGCTTTTGCTGCAGTTCCCAAGTTCTTAATCATTTCATTGGACACTCCATCACTGCCCTTGTGACTTTTTCATTTTTAATTAGGATATTGCCAGCTCTAGCTCTCTTTGTGTAATGGGTATTTCCATGACTTCATGTGCGGTCTCTTCTTGTCTTGCATTTTGTTGTTTTAAACGGGTCTCTTGTCGTTTCTCTAGGCTAATTTCAATATTATTGTCATTTGCAAAGGAGTTTGCAAAGTGATTTGCTGCATACTTACCTGTTAGGATGTCTCCATCCTTCTTCAGCATGTCAGATTGAAGTGTATATGGATGAGGTGGAATATCAAATACTGCACCTCAGGACAGAAAATACAGACTTTCACCTACTTAACTACTACTGTCCGAGTGACCTCCCACTAGCACTAGACACAATTACATTAAAAGAAATAATAATTGTATGTGGAGACTTTAACAGTCATTCACAGAGCTGGGGCTATGAAGATATGGACAAGAGAGGTGAAGAACTTGAAAATTGGCAGGATGACAATGGGCTTATACTATTAAACCAGACAACAGATCCACCAACATTCTATTCCAGAACATGGCATACCACATCTATACCAGACCACGCTTTCCATTCACTAGACCTGGATTGGAATATCACACGTATTGTTGGGAAACAACTTGGAGGCAGCGACCACCGACCTGTTTTTTTAGTGGTACAAAATGAGGCCGTCAGGGACAGCAGCACTTTCTCCAGATGGAATTACAAAAAGGTAGACTAGAAAATGTATCAACATTACACCAGTGTTCTGACTAAAGATCTAAATACAGACAGAGACATCAACAAAATAGTTGATGAATTCAGTAGACTAATAATACAAGCTGCCAGTGGAACAATACCTAGAGGGGCACGGAAACACTACAAACCATACTGGAGTAGTGAACTAGAGCAACTGCACAATGACATGGAAATATTTCGAAAACGAGCAGAAAATAACCCCTGCCAGGAACACCACAATAACTATCAGCATGCTAAAGCCAAATTTCAATGGGCTAAACTACAAGACAGAAGGACAAGCTGGAAAGAGAAAACAGAGTCCTTGAATCTTGAACGAGACGCAAGAAAAGTGTGGAAGCTTGTAAAACGCTGAATGATGAGGGTACAGAAAGGAACAACAAAATTACACTGAAGAAGGATGGAGACATCCTAACAGGTAAGTATGCAGCAAATCACTTTGCAAACTCCTTTGCAAATGACAATAATATTGAAATTAGCCTAGAGAAACGACAAGAGACCCGTTTAAAACAACAAAATGCAAGACAAGAAGAGACCGCACATGAAGTCATGGAAATACCCATTACACAAAGAGAGCTAGAGCTGGCAATATCCTAATTAAAAATGAAAAAGTCACAAGGGCAGTGATGGAGTGTCCAATGAAATGATTAAGAACTTGGGAACTGCAACAAAAGCAAAACTACTGCAGATCTACAACATTTGCTGGATCACAGGTAGAGTGCCACAGGCATGGAGAGAAGCAATTATGATCCCATTACTAAAGCCAGGAAAAGATGGTTCAACGACATCCAGCTATAGACCAATCAGCCTTACAAGCTGTTTGTGTAAAACAATGGAACGTGTAATCAATCTCAGACTGCAGTGATATCTGGAAAGTGAAAATCTCCTTGTCCCACAACAAGCAGGCTTTAGGCAGTGTTACTCTACCGAAGATCAGGCAACCTATTTTTCCCAGTAAATTGAAGATGCGTTTCAAGAAAAGAAACTGGTACTAGCAGCATGGATAGACCTAAAGAAAGCATTTGATAAGGTATGGAAGGAAGGGCTTTTGAAGAAATTGAGAAATTATGGAGTAAATGGCAGGATGTACAAATGGGTCAAAGCATACCTGCATAACAGGAGAGCCAGAGTGCAACTGGATGGTCTTAAGAGTAAAAAGGTCTTATTGCGCCAGGGCGTTCCACAGGGAGGGGTACTATCTCCAACACTTTTTCTGATCTACATCAATGACCTAGTTACTGAACTACTACATGACATCAAAGTGGCAATGTATGCAGATGACTTGGTAATGTGGTGCACAGAGGAGTATGCACCAGTGGCCTCCAAATTGTTACAAAGAGCTATGAATGCACTGAATTCATGCACAAATATATGGTGTATCAGCATCAATACAGACAAATGCAGTACTACACTTTTAACTCTCTCCCCAAAACAAAAAGCAGGAGCCATCTACATAAACAATGAGCCTGTGAAAGAAGACATACAAGCTACGTATCTCGGAGTTACATTTGATAACTAATAATCTTGGAAACAGCAGATAAATAAGGCAACTCAAAAAGCAAGGAGAAAGTTGGCTATTCTAAGAAAGCTGTGTGTAACCACGTGGGTGCGAGTGAGAAAATACTCAGTAAAGTTTACCAACAGGGTATACATCCACATTTAGAATATGGATCATCTGCATGGTGCTCAGCATCAAACACCACACTGCATAAAACTGGATAAAGTACAAAACCAGGCACTTAGGGTCATCACGGGAGCAATGAAATCAACACCAATATTGCAGAAGGAGAAAATGTGGAAGATACCAGCACTGAGAGAACGGAGGGACATAAAGGTGCTGATACAGGCAGAAAAATGTGCTTGCATGCCGAGACATCCAATGAAGGACCGATTCCAAAATCTTGCATTGGGACGACCTAAGAGAAGCAGTTTGATCCACCAAGCCAAGCGTATTAGTAGACAAACACCAGACCCTGTTAACCCCCTACTGTCCATACCAGAACATACTCCCTGGACAGAGGAATCAGGATTATCAATACAAATACGGACAGAAGTGAAAGGAATAGTTGACAAAGAGGAACAAAATAGTATACAGCGAAAAACAGTAACTCTCATATGCCAACGATGCCACATGACCTATATTGGTGAGTCTGGGAGAAGATTAGCGAAAAGATTTTGTGAACATCTACGTGATGTCCAACAGAACACTGGTACTCCGGTGTCTTCCCACTTCAACTCCCTGATCACAAGGGCAAAGACGACATCCGTGTCACTGGTATTGTCCTTTGTCACTCTGGCGACCGCAGCCGCTATACTTTGGAAAATCGCCTCATAATCCAGTATGGTTCGCTGACTCCAAGAGGTATGAATGTATCACTCTCATACACATAGTTTCCTTTTGGTTGCTCCTTCCCTTTTGCATAACCTTTTCTACTGCACATATTTGGGTTCTTTTGTCTATTTACTATGCCATGCTATTTATAGTTTTTCTCCTCTAGTCCCTTATGAGACACTTCGGTGTTCTCCTCTATACCTTTTTTTCTGTGCTCCTTACCCCTCATTGTTTTTATTGTACCCCACTCTCAGACATCTCACTCTTACCGCCTTTTGAACACCTGTTAGTCTACTATTCTATTCTTTCTCCTTTGTGTTTGCACACTGACACCTGTGTGAACTCCTCTGGTTCTGTGTGCATTTGCGCACATTTTTGCACGTTTCTCTACGTTCACGACAGCCGCACTTAGTTGCTTTTTCCTTTTGTTTTGACAGGATAGATAATTTTGTTTTCTTTAACACATTTCGATTGTTTTGGTTGTTTCGGTATTAGTTTTGTGTGTGTGTGTGTGTGTGTTTCTTTGTTCCTGATGAAGGCCTATTGGGCCGAAGCGTAGTTTAGTCTGTGTCGTCCACTTATCACGTTAAGCTTCTTACATACCATTTTTTTAATTTTTTTATTTTTCCTAACTCTCAGTATCCTGGATTAAGAATACACACAAGACCTATGGATTCGTGGTTACACAGATGGATCAACACAGAATGCGGTAAAGAATGGGGGAGCAGGTGCATATATAGAGTACCCACACTAGGGATATGAATAAAATAGCAACAGGAAAATATTGTCACGATTACGATGCAGAAATAAAAGCATTAAAGTTGGCAATAGAAAAACTGCTGAACAGTAATCGTACCCCACAGCCTGTAGTGTTTTTGACAGATGCAAGATCAGTACTCCAGGCACTACAATCCAGAAAATTACCACATCTGCAGACCTTATTGACTGAACTCTGCAAGCACCACAGGGTTGCCCTGCAGTTGATCCCATCTCACTGTGGAATACCAGGAAATGAGAAAGCAGATCAGTTGGCAAAGGAAGGTTCAACAGGCACACAACGAGATACACCGGTTACATACCATCATAAGAAACAGATAATCAAATCAATCTGAGGACCACAAGCCCCAAATCAGGATGCCTTTCATAATATGAATAGATATGAACAAGTTATCATTATACGACTCAGAACAGGACACAATCGACTCCATAGTCACAAGATCGGCACCTCAACTACTTGTACATGTGGACAGGCGCCCCAGATTGCTGAACATAAAATACTTGAAGACTGCACTGAATATAGTAGACTGAGGAAAATCTATTGGTCCATAGATACAAAACTATATGGGCCACTGCAAGAATTACAAAAGACAGTAAAATTTATACAGGTAACGACAGTAGTATACAAGGGTCCTCTGGTTAGCATTGTGGCGCTAAATTAACAAAGATATATAAGGCGGCGCGCGGCGCGCATAACACGTGCGGCGCAGGGGGAGTTAACCGTGACCGCTGGTCCCGGTGACCCCGGAAGTGACCTGTTTATGTCTGATGTATGCTGACTTTGGAGTTCTTTATGTACTTGATCGTTAGTGATAGGTTAGTAGATTATACAACATCAATGAAAAACAATCAATATAAAACAGAAGACAAAGATATATTTTATTCTTTTATATCTCAATAGGTGTATAACACACATTGATATTATATATCATTACAAACATATTAAGTACATTGAGTAAATATATAGTACATGGATAACATTTATTTATAGCAATGTAGTTGGGTGTCTGCTTAGCTATATGTCATAAATGATTCATAATGGGTGAAACTGTTAGAGATTCATGGTTAGGCTAACCTGGTAGCGTAAAGAGTTAAATATCCAGTGGCGTAGTCGAGACGTTATCAGCAGCTACCTTTCTTTTTATATAGAAATAGGAAGGAGCATTTCTTGTTTGACTGTAGGAAAATATGGAATTATTTAGGACTTTGAAACCTACATTTTTTCCACCCTTGGCCTTTTGCGTAGCGAGAACCTCTAAAAACATATCTTTATCTAATTTGTTGTGTTGCTTGCTTAACCCCTTACAACTGATTTTATCGTAATCCCCACTGCAATGGTACGTCTTACTACATAAGCTAACAAGAGCTGTCCCTTCGTACTCTAGTTTAAAAAGACCGGGCGTTCGCTTGGTGTACGCTTTAACACCCTTACAGTTTATACAGTCTGTCTTGCTAGTATGTTCATCGCAAAACTCGGCGGGAAACCAGTCTTTATATACGCTATTAAACTCATCCCGCAGGCCTGACATAACTATGTCCTCTAACTTAGGTGCGCTTAAAGCTAAGTATAAACTATCAGTATCTGTTTCACATAACTGAAAGTTGGACCTATCTACAAACTTATCTAAGAACTCGAAATAAAAATCTAACATACGAAGTTTTGCATATTGATACACGAAGAATCCAATTTGTAGGGGTAAGTCCCAAACAGTTTTCTTTTTCTCCATCTCAATTTCAAAAAGGTCCACACCTATTTCAGTCATCTTTTTAAACCGGGAACTATTTATCATTTTCGATATCTCATCCCCCTGAACATACGAGACAGCGCTATGATTGGCCTTATTGGTTAGAGTCTTCCCGTAGGCTGAGTTTCCTAAGAGCTTCATCGTATCGCTTACTATAGATTGATTTTCGTCTAGATCACCAGCCCTTCTAGCGTCAGAAACCATTTCGCCAAACTTTTTAAAACAACTAGACGGTTGATATTCTATCACTTGATAAATTTTTGTTACCGCCAATCCATGGTCTAAATACCATTTTAACAGTGGTGTTGCCAACAAAATTTTTTCCCCGACATAACTACCGATTAGGGTGCGACGAGGGGTTGACAACAAGTTATGTTTGAGGGCATATTCACCCATAAACGGTCCAATATCATCACGCGTGACGTCAATATTTTTGAAAATTGGAGTCATCTCACTGAAATGTTCCTTCATGTGGTCGGGAACGTGTAGATCACATTCCACTAAACCAAAACACGTCCCATCTGAAACAGAAGTCAGGATCTGTTTATCACTGAGGGGAAGCCCTTTTTTAGAGTAAGAGGGTCTAGCTCGAGGATGGCTTTAGAAAGGAAAGCCCTAATGGTTGGGTCAGCCTTTTTTAGAGCCTGCCACTCACATTCCCACATAACTTCTACTGGAACTTTGACCTCCTCGGTTAGGTAGGTGTATATCTCACAGGTTTTGTCAAACAGCTCGACCAAGGGCTTACTATTAACAGGGTTTCTATCTTTATCTTTGGTAAGGGGGCAGTCTTTGTGACCATGGTACAGACAACCATGAAAATTGTAGGCCATTCTATTGGATTTGTCCCACCCATCTACGGGGATGTTTCTATCACCTAACCGAAACTCCCTCCCGTTAAACTGAATTTTCAACTCCACCCCTTTTTGGTGGGCGACCCACGTTAGCCTCTCTCTACTTTGTTGGACATAATAGTTATCTTTTTCGATCCTAAACCCGGTCTCCATTCTTCTAATAGTTGGATAATCTGTTGGCATTGGGTTCATCAGAGCCCAAAGATACAACGCGTTGGCATCGTAACCTTCGATGGATTTGACTACCTTTCCGCCCCTAATAAGCGTTTTGCCTACCTCGTGATACCTATGGAAAATTATAGAGGGACCCCCGACGATATTAGCTCTAATAATTGTGTGTAGACTCGCCTGTTTGCTCGAACATAAACTAAACATTACACCCATATCAACGGTCTTAAACAGATACTTTAAACAAACACCCGGAACCGAAATGGCGTCTTTAAAACAGTCCACACCCCGCTCCCCATAAAAGCGAACCTGCTGCTCCAAGGCTTCTAAGAATGGGACTACATCTTTGTTATTATACCACACCAAAAAGTCCTTAAGGGTGGTCATGTTATTGTCCTTCCAGACCTTTTTACACAGAGCGTACTCCTCCTTGGAAATGTTGGCATTTTTTAACGACGAATAAAACGCTTCGTGTGGGGGTAGTTCTGTCTCGTCCAACTTTTGAGGGTCGTCTATATATTCATAACAAAAGTAACCCTTTGTCTCACTAATCTTATAAGCGGCCAGATATTTACTATAGCTAAACCCGGGGGCTAGATAGTTTACTATATCTAAGAATTTTAGATTCTGTGTTGCAATACACATAAAGTTATTGTTTCTTTTAACTATAAACTTGAACGGTTTTGCTACTTTGTAGTCTCCTCCCATTTTATCTTCCTCGTCTTCGATAACATCAGAGTCTTCTTCTTCCATACTATCACCTTCTTCACCCACTTGGGCAGTAACATCCATGAAGTGCTTTATTAAATAAGGTTTAATAACGTTGACGTCATATTTCCCCGAGTTAAACCCAATCACTGGAAGCTCTTTTAAATACTCATCAATCCTAACTATTAGCTTGTGTTTGTTCAGATCATGGAGTTGAGTAAAATTACTTTCAAACCGATCTCGCAACAACGAGTATGCCTTAGCAGCTATACCAGTGAGATAATCAAGCATCTGACTAACTAAAACCTGCGGGTCACCCTTGGTTATGAAACATTTTGGTGCCTCCCACCGGGGACATTTGACGCTATAGAACAGGAGAGGGGGGCGTGTTTAGCTACAAAGGTAGTCGACTGAGTCTCTTGTGGAACATTCCTACTATCAAAATAACATTCATAGTCGAAGGTCGCCCTGAACGGGTAAATAAAAGACTCTGGAGTACTTATCCCTTCAGCGCTGATTGCGTCCCATACACTTTCAGGTGAAGAGTAAACACCACCCTTATATGTTTCTACAGTCATATCCCCATTACAAGTTTTTTCGTGCCTATCCATACGCCCAAACTTTTTCCACAATTTCCTACATTTTCCACAAGAAAAGCTTTTACTAGCCCTGGAAAGATCGTTTATATAAAAGAAGTGGTTTTTGTAAAGTAAAAGACGGAGAGTTTCACTATAACTACTTCCGCTTCTCAGGACAATACGCAAGGCTTGGTCAGAATCAAACTAAAAAATATCTATGTTTATTGAAAAACAATTTTCTAAGAGAGGCATTTCGGCAAGAGTTACACCAGGAAAGTTACTTAACATTAGCGATGGGTTAAACTGTTTGAAAAGTTGTCTCGAAGCCTTCCTAACATCAGTATTTGAAGTTCCTCGATGGACAGCTAGACAACGGAAGAAGCAGAGATTATCATTGTAAACTTTAGAATGGGAATCGGTTTGAAGGATATTAATGCCGTAGTTGGATGCAATGTATGGTGGGATATCTATCAGACACCCTATAGGATATTCTTGAAGCCTTAGTCAGTACGAGTGTTTATATTTATAAGCGATACGATGAAGCTCTTAGGAAACTCAGCCTACGGGAAGACTCTAACCAATAAGGCCAATCATAGCGCTGTCTCGTATGTTCAGGGGGATGAGATATCGAAAATGATAAATAGTTCCCGGTTTAAAAAGATGACTGAAATAGGTGTGGACCTTTTTGAAATTGAGATGGAGAAAAAGAAAACTGTTTGGGACTTACCCCTACAAATTGGATTCTTCGTGTATCAATATGCAAAACTTCGTATGTTAGATTTTTATTTCGAGTTCTTAGATAAGTTTGTAGATAGGTCCAACTTTCAGTTATGTGAAACAGATACTGATAGTTTATACTTAGCTTTAAGCGCACCTAAGTTAGAGGACATAGTTAAGTCAGGCCTGCGGGATGAGTTTAATAGCGTATATAAAGACTGGTTTCCCGCCGAGTTTTGCGATGAACATACTAGCAAGACAGACTGTATAAACTGTAAGGGTGTTAAAGCGTACACCAAGCGAACGCCCGGTCTTTTTAAACTAGAGTACGAAGGGACAGCTCTTGTTAGCTTATGTAGTAAGACGTACCATTGCAGTGGGGATTACGATAAAATCAGTTGTAAGGGGTTAAGCAAGCAACACAACAAATTAGATAAAGATATGTTTTTAGAGGTTCTCGCTACGCAAAAGGCCAAGGGTGGAAAAAATGTAGGTTTCAAAGTCCTAAATAATTCCATATTTTCCTACAGTCAAACAAGAAATGCTCCTTCCTATTTCTATATAAAAAGAAAGGTAGCTGCTGATAACGTCTCGACTACGCCACTGGATATTTAACTCTTTACGCTACCAGGTTAGCCTAACCATGAATCTCTAACAGTTTCACCCATTATGAATCATTTATGACATATAGCTAAGCAGACACCCAACTACATTGCTATAAATAAATGTTATCTATGTACTATATATTTACTCAATGTACTTAATATGTTTGTAATGATATATAATATCAATGTGTGTTATACACCTATTGAGATATAAAAGAATAAAATATATCTTTGTCTTCTGTTTTATATTGATTGTTTTTCATTGATGTTGTATAATCTACTAACCTATCACTAACGATCAAGTACATAAAGAACTCCAAAGTCAGCATACATCAGACATAAACAGGTCACTTCCGGGTCACCGGGACCAGCGGTCACGGTTAACTCCCCCTGCGCCGCACGTGTTATGCGCGCCGCGCGCCGCCCTATATATCTTTGTTAATTTAGCGCCACAATGCTATTCAGATGGACCCTTGTATACTACTAACGACATTGCAGATATAGACAATACTTCAGGTGAACGAAAGATAGATAGAAAGACAGATAACACCAGTGGCTTTTGTTTTCCACTTGTATCAGCTAGCTGAAGTCATGTTTATCTTTTGTATAATTCCCAGATTACCAAAACACAATTAGAACAAGACAAATGGAATTTTTGGGGCATGTTAAAAGACACAAGAGCCTAATAAAAGTAATATTGGAAAGGAGAATACAAGGTTAAAGAGGCAGAGGCTGACCAAGACTAACATGGACGAGTAACATCAAAAGATGGACAAGTCAACTTATGAAAATCTGCACCATCAAAGCAAGAGACAGAGTGGAATGGCGCGCCATAGTAGCTAACCTTCGATGCGGAGAGGGCACTCGATGATGATGATGATGATAATTCCCATCATGCTCTGTTACCGAGGCTGTCGGATGTTAGGGCTCACGTTCCAATACTTGGATTTGTTTCCTGATATACAGTCACTGTCCCCAACCCATTCAGCTGATATCTTTCTTTCTGGCATTCTCTCATTTACTACTAAAGGAATGGATTGTCATATTCGTCATCCGTCCTTAAAAGGACGTTAAGCGTGCGTAAATGCGTTGTGTTGTGTTTTGCAGTAGAAATGTCATACTTGAGCTTTTCGATACAGCTAATATAATTAGGGAGCAAGTGGTGGGGTTTAACATTCACTCCTACAAAATATGGTGACAGCTTTACTTTATTTATTTACCTGATCCCCTGATGTGATAAACACCAACTAGAAGAATACAATCGTTGGCTGCCTAACACTTTACTGCACAAGGATATTGAGTCTCCGAATCAATGCACAACCAACGGACAAATCAAGGGAGAAATTTTGGTTATTAAGAATTTTTTAATATTAATATTTGACTTCCCATAATGTTGCGATCACATTAATATCTAGTTAAGTATGCGCTGGATTTGTAAGCATGACCACGTCTTATGAAGGATTAGTGCCGATCAATTTCAAAGACCACCGCAAATTCTATGGGTGATATGGTTGGTATCATTTAAGCCTGCCATATTTTTTAGAATAAAAATATCCATATTCAGGCGCACCCACACAAAAAAAGGTGAGTACATCCGATAATTTAACACTGACCTTATCATTAGCAAGCAGCGCTATGCATGCAGCCAACACGGGTTCATACAGTGAAGGACGAAAAGAGCTTCGTCACACCACGCGGTGTTAGGCAGACAATCGCGTGCGTGTTTCTTTTCCTTTATGACCAGGTGTACAAATATCGGTTAGCTTATTACAACATATTTTTTTCCGACGATGACACGATTTAGTTGCAACAATGTTAGCAGTATAAAAATTAGCACGTGCTGTATTGCGTACTTTTGTAGTGTTCAGTATGAACATAAGAGAAATAGAAAATAGCCCTGTCGTGCCACGTGACGTATAGAGGGTATGGTGTTAATGCCCATAATTTTGTACACACCCCCCGGCACATAATTGTTGTGGTAATGTGGTCGGTATTACGCCCATAACGCTTTTACTCCAGGAAGAAACGGAACCTGTTTAAGGCTGGGTACACATGGAGGATCAAACCTTCTTGTCCTTATGTAATCATCATCATCATCATCACGTACCGGGCCTACTGGCGTAGGTGATCATGCCTTTCCACAACTTTCGATCACGGTAGCTATTTATAATTTCTGTTGTTGACCTTCTGCCAAGCCATTCTCTTAAGCTGTCTGTTATTTTTTCTCTTTCCTCTATCTCTTCGTCCCTCAATTTTTCCGGTTGTTACAATATATTCCAGCTGTTCCGTTCTCATGACATGGCCAAAAAATGATGATTGTTTCTTCCTAATATTGGAAATTAGCTCTCTTTTTGCTTTGACCTCTCTCAGAACATCTTCATTACTCTTCTTAGCTGTCCATGGTACTCTCAACATTCTTCTGTAAAACCACATTTCTACAGACTCCAGTGATTTTCGTGCCCGTTGTCCTATTGTCCATGATTCGCATCCATATGTTAAGACTGGCTCTACATAACATTTAAGAACTCTTTTTCTTGTTTCTATTGTCAAAAATGGATTGCATAGTATCTTCCTTATTTTTTGGAAAGCTTATGTAATATCAACATAAAATTGTACCTATCAGCTAAACTGAGAGAGAGTCCAGACATACAACTTTTCGTTAAAAGCTTTCATCAGGCACAAAACAACAAATATATAAAGATCCAAACGAAAGGTAAATACTATTATAGAATAGACATAGTGGAAATAAAATAGTGACTGTGAAAGATGATAGGGAAACAACAATAAGTAGCGACAATGTATTAATGTAGATAACACACATATAAAATACTAAATAATATCCGGGATTACAAATAGAGTTGCAGAGAACATGCAAAATACATAACACTTTCACGTTCTCTCTGATCTTCGCCACCGCGAGGACATTGTCATCAAGCCTGCAGATAAGGGTGGCTCTGTGGTTGTCTGGAGGAAGGACCTCTATGTTCGTGAAGGGGAGAAACAATTATCTGACCACACATTCTACCAATCCGTCTCTGACAATGTTACTGTCTCAAATAATGACTTGGTACGGAAGATAATCGCCAATCAGCCACTAATATCTTCAGTAATTAAGAAACGACGTCATATGTTGGACACTTGATGAGGAGAGATAATAACCGAATAACAAAGCAAGTCCTCATGTAGGAAACAACAGGTAAGAAGAAAATAGGACGACCCAGAGAGACACTGAGAAGAACATTGATCAGAGAGGCAAGAGCAGCAGGAATCAGCTCCGTCAATGAAATAGAGTTGCTTGCACAGAACAGAGACAAATGGCGAGATTCGAAAAAAAATATTTTTAAGATGGATATTCAACTGCTAGAAAAAAAATTTAGATAAGAGAAAGCGTATCTGGGTCTATGCCCTATGGGCCGGCTACGGCTAGAAAGGTCAATAGATAGACTGGAGATAATTCTGAAGTACATTCAGTAGGGCCAACTCCCTGCTAGCTGTGTGATCCTCCCTGATAGTGGCTTAGGTAGACATATCTTTCTACATGCTGCCCAAGATACACAAACACGACTCACCCGGATGACCAATTGTCTCTTCTATCTCGTGTCCCACAGTTCACATTTCTGACTTCCTCGACATTGTTTTTTAAGTCATCGTCATGAACCTCCCATCATTTGTTGAAGACACCAACGACGCTCTGAATACATTTGTCTCAATCACCCATTCTCTTTACCGAAATTACCGCCTATTTGTCATGGATGTCTGCTCCCTGTACACCTCCATTTCCTACACCTACGGCTTTCGAGATCTCAAATGTTTCCTTGATAAGGGAAGCCAACCTTCTATCGCTACCGACGTCCTCCTCCGTCTAGAGGAACTAGTTCTTAACCTCAACTCTTTCAAGTCTGATGTGAAATGTTTAAAAAAAATCAGTGGGGTAGCAATGGACACCAAACTGGGCCCTAGCTATGCTTGGCTACTCATGGATAACCTGGAACACCAGATCATCCACACCTACCATGGTCCTCTTCCCCTCATGCAGTGTAGGTACATTGATGACTGCATTGGTCTGACTAACTTGTCAGAGGAGGAAATCTCCCTATTCATCGAGCATGTTGGACATATTCACTCCTCGACCAGCATCACTTTCTACATTTCCGCGTCTTCTGTCTCGTTCCTGGACATTACAGTTTCCAAAGGCATCTCTGGTCTACTTACCTCGGTCTTCTACAAACTCAATGACTCCCATTGTTTCCTCAGTTACAACTCCTCTCACCCGACAACTTGCAAGAACTATCTTCCCTATTCGCAATTATTCAGGCTTTGTCACCTTTGCCGGAATGATTAAGATGTCCTACATCAAGCCCGCCTGATGCCCACCTGATGCTAGAGCTGTTTCGCCGACACTTCTATCCCGAATCGGCTCTTCTACCTGCTCTTCAACAAGTTGACCGCAACTCCCACCATGCTGCCTTCACCCCCTCTACCCGTCTCCACCGACAGGATAGTTTTTCTCACACATCATCCCTACCACTATGCGGTACACATCATCCCTACCACTATGCGGTACACATCATCCCTACTACTATGCGGTACACATCATCCCTACCACTATGCGGTACACATCATCCCTACCACTATGCGGTCATCAAAATCATTTACCGCTGCCTCATCTCCGACTCCATTACTCGTTTATTCTTCCTTGACCATCCCTTAGTTGCCCTCAAGCGAGATCGTAACCTTCGCGATATGCGTTCTCCGGACAGATACGGTTCTCTTTCCTAATAATCCTATTGAGATCAGAGAGGGACTCACTTGTACATCGTGCAATATTATCTATGCTATCATATGTAAACGATGTGGAAGGCTCACAGTGTAACCGCGTGCTGTTGAACTATTTACTGGAGTTGGCCAGTGTATAACGTGGAAACAGGTTCTGGACCGTGCTGCTGAGTAAATGCACGTGAGTTTAGACCATCCAAAGCATCGACGTTCAATTCTGGTATATCGACAGGGAAGAGACAGACCATTTCTTCCTGGTGTGGGGTTTCAGGTGCCGTGGTTAATCCTAATAAAGCATCAGTTTCATGATTCTCCCTTAACAACCATATCGTTAATACGACCACACCGGTAGTACGAATGGGAGCTGATGAGGTGACCAGGGAAAAGCTGATGACATACCTCGGAGTTAAGTTTCAACGCAGCCTGTGTTTTCGGAACCACGTCGACCATGTGATAACAAAATCCCGCAAAGGATTAGCCGCCTTAAAAGTCATGGCAGCTGCCAACATCGAGCAGAGGCTACTTACTCTTCTGTTCCAGGGATTAGTCCTCGCACCAATCGAGTATGCCCTGGCAATTCCTACTGTCAGTAGGACAATTTGTCGACTCAAATTGATAGGCTGGAGAAAATGCAAAATGTAGCCATGCGCATTATCCTGGGATGTACGAGGGACACTCCCTGTGTAGCAATGAGGTATCTTCTTGACTTTCCAACCATGGATGACAGAATAAAGATCTGGAGAGCACGAGCATACCTGAAGATTAGTACAGATACAGAGCATCCATTGCACCACGTGCTCAACACAGAGAAAGGTGCCAGGCTAAAAAGAGGCAAATCATAGGTTGGCCGATCAGAAGAGTTGGTCATCAAACAGGTCTGTGGGCTTACCAATATCAGCGTTGGTGAGGAGTGGATACCGGTGCCTACGTCATTCAAGGGGACTTTCTCGTGTATTGTCACACTCAACAAGAAAAGTAGGGAACAGAACCCGGTCGTGGTTAATGCTGAGGTCAACGGTCTCATCTGCGATAACACCGATGAGAAAGATGCAGTCATATATACAGACGGATCTGTAAGACGACACCAAAGAAGTGCATGGGCATTTACAGCACGCTCGGCAGGCAGAATAGTCAAGGAAGACAGTGGTGCATACGTCATGACCACGAGTAGCATGACAATGGAGGTGATGGCAGTGATCAAAGCATTCAAATGGTTAGAGTCACAAGACTACACCCACGCATGTATACTGAGTGATTCGATGAGCATGATAAAAAAACAGTGGAGGCGGGCTCTGTACGCATGCAATGGGTAGAGTCGTTGCAGAAATCCAAAATACGTAAGGTCACCTTTGTCTATGTCCCTGGACATGCGGGAGTGCGGGGAAATGAAAGAGCGGACAGGTTGGCTAGCTGCGCTGTCGTTGAGGACGGGCAACCAATGGATCGGGCGGACATCATCAATGTCCTCCGAGATATGGAATAGCTCATGAATTCGACAAACACAGATCCACGTCACTTCTTCGGATGAAGAAGCTGGGAGTAAAATGGGCACAGCCAGAAATGAGAAACTTAGTGGGCGTGTAAGAAGACTTATCAACCAACATAGAACTGGAGTCGTCAGTCTCTGGACACTGAGGGAATTGCTGAGGAGGGGATCTGAGCACCTATGGACATGTTCGGAGTGCAATGATGATGACCCGCAAATAACTCAATAACTCAATGTAAACGATGTCAGGTGACCTACATTGGCGAATCAGGGCGCTGCTCTGAGAGGGGCCGTGAACACCTGTATGACATCACACGAAGTGCAGGTACCCCAGTAGTTTTGCACTTCAACTCTAAGGACCATCAGGGTGAGGTGTATGTCCAAGTCACTGACCTGGTGATATGTTCTTCTGACAGCCGCAGCCCATTCACCTTAAGGAATTGTTTGATCGCTCCATGTGTTGCCTCACCACATTTTCTCACCCCCTTCCTCTTTCATCCTTTCATTCCCCTCTCATTTCAATTTGCCCTACTCCTCTCCTCTCCATTCTTCCCGCTCCTTCTTCTGCATTGGCTCTTACACCGCAACGTGATCCCCAGGTAATACTCCGAGTCCACACTACATATTTGTAGGTACGTTGACACCCATCTATAAGAGTCAGATTCCATCTTTACGAACGTATATTTATAATCTGTATCAAATTGCATTCGGCCATATTCTTCTCTTTCACTGATAATTTTATTTCCACATATCTGCTATTATATTACTTCTTTCAGACACATTATTCCATCCCTTCCATCTAGATCGCACCCAATGTTTACACCAAGTCTTCCATGATCACCTATTACCGTATTTATCCCCTTGTAGTCTGAAGCACACCAGGCTTTGTTTGCTAATGTTTTACCGTCCTAGTACACATTTCTCTATCTTAGCCGATACTCGTCTAATTCTTATTCACATCTCTTGTTACCACCTCCCATTCCTATCAGACTTCTCGTCTAATCACGTGACTAATGTTTTCTTTTCCCTACCCTTCTCACGTCTCATCACATCCGCGTTTGACTTAGAGTCACCCACAGACTAAGAGCTTCTGAATCGAGTCTCAACTGGCACGTATTAACTTTAAAATAGTTTGTAGTTTACTCATTTCTATTAGTTATCAAGTTTATTCTCTTGTAATCAGTGTATCTCCCTTTTACGTTCCATTTCTTATCCCCTTTTAATTTTTCCTTGATTTACTTTTACTACACTTTCTAGATGTAGAAGAGTTTATTTTTATTGGGTTGTCTGTTGTGTTATCGTCTTCTGAAGAAGGCCGCATTTGGCAAAGCGTCAGTATTTTGTTTTGTTCCTCATTCTGTAAAGCTACCACTATACCTTGTAGGAGTGTATGTTACACCCCACCACTTGCTCTTTGCTACCAGCTTTACCGCAGCGCTACATTTATTTGCATGCTACTAAAAAACACATAAAATTGTACCTAGCAGCTACCTAAACTATTAAAGAGAGGATGTATTATCTAAACTATTAAAGTGAGGATGTATTATCTAAACAATTAAAGGGAGGATGTATTATCTAAACTATTAAAGAGAGGATGTATTATCTAAACTATTAAAGTGAGGATGTATTATCTAAACAATTAAAGGGAGGATGTATTATCTAAACTATTAAAGAGATGATGTATTATCTAAACTATAAAAGAGAGGATGTATTATCTAAACTATTAAAGAGAGAATGTCTTATCTACACTATTAAAGAGAGGATGTATTTTCTAAACTATTAAAGGGAGGATGTATTATCTAAACTATTACAGAGAGAATGTCTTATCAACACTATTAAAGAGAGAATGTCTTATCTACACTATTAAAGAGAGGATGTATTATCTCAACTATTAAAGAGAGGATGTATTATCTAAACTATTAAAGAGAGTATGTATTATCTAAAATATTAAAGAGAAGGTGTATTATCTAAACTATAAAAGAGAGGATGTATTATCTAAACTATTAAAGAGAGAATGTCTTATCTAAACTATTAAAGAGAGAATGTCTTATCTTCACTATTGCAGAGAGAATGTATTATCTAAACTATTAAAGTGAGGATGTATTATCTAAACTGACTTTCGGTGTCATGGCGACTACGTGTTGTCGTTTTTATAATTCGACTCTTGTTGATATATTTAAATGATTTACGCGACAGTCTAGTTGTGAAATTATGTGTTGCTATTCTCCGTTTGGTGTAATGTTTTACTTCTGACTGGAGGATGGACTGTGAACTTTATCGATATTTAAGTGGAATATGATTTATTCTTTCTTTGTGTCGTGTGTTCGCGGCTCGATAGACAAGCACATGGTTCGACAACAATGTCGTCGGTAGTCGTTGGGTGTGTTCAACCCGTATGTGAAATGTCTGCGACGGTGGATGGGGCGGAAGAATTTGAAATAATCAACGGCCCAGAAAGCGAAAACAGCAAAGTGTGTGGTACACATGAGGCATATTCAGAACACGAAAGGCGAATATGGCAGACCACCGTGAAAGAGATTGGAGCCTCATCACGAAACAATCCAAAGAAAGCCATGGAGAGAAATTCTAACTACTGTTTTAGGAACGAAATAAAAATAGCTACATGGAATGTTAGGACCTTATACCAACAAGGAAAACTAGAAAATCTTATGGTAGAAGCAGAACGATTAAACATAGATATCTTAGGCATATCAGAAACAAGATGGAAGGAAAGTGGATACATACAAGACGATAAATATACATTTATATACTCAGGTAACACAAAAGAACATCAAAGAGGAGTGGGCATTCTAATAAAACGAGAGTTACAAAAATATATAAATACTCAATTGACATATAATGATAGGAATATACTAATAAAAAGGAAGGCAAAACCATTCGACATAGCAATAATACAGACATACTCAAGACTATACAGATGAACAAATAGAGGCATACTATGAAGATCTAAACATAGTTATGAAGCAAGTGAAATCATCAGACATCCTGATTATAATGGGTGATATGAACGCTAAAGTAGGAAAAGGTAAATATAAGACCATTATACGAAATCATGGTCTAGGAAAAGGAATAACAGAGGAGAAAGATTAATACAAATTTGTGAAGAAAACAAGACTGATAATATGCAACACATTTTTTTAGCAAGAGAAAAAGAAATTATACACATGGAAAAGCCCTGGAGACAAGAAGAGAAATCAAATAGATTATATAATGATAAAAGACAGATGCAGGAACAGCGTCAAGAAAGCCAAAACCTACACAGGAGCAGACATTAATTCAGACCACACCCTGTAATGATAAAAATGAAAATCAAATTAAAAAGAAACAAACAAAAACGAATGCAGCAACACCAATAGATATAACAGCGTTAAACCAGAAAGATGTACAAGAAACTTATACTGTACAAGTGAAGAACACATATCAGAAGCTACTAGAAGAGGGGATTGAGCAGTACAGAAGAGAAAATCCTGAGGAAAAAGTCACAACAAAATGGCAATGCATAAAAAACAGCATGCAAGAATCCTGCAACACCTTGCCCAAAAAGTAAAGTAACAAAAAACAAAAATGGATAACTGACAAAATCTTAGAAAAATGGAAGAAAGAAGACAAGCGAAAAACACTGCCAGATACAAGGATATAGACAATGAAATACGGAGAATGTGCAAAAAGGCAAAAGAAGACTGGCTCAACCAAAGATGTCTAGAAGTCGAAACTATGGAAAGTAAACAAAACTTAAGAGAGATGCACACAGCAATAAAGAGAATGACGAATAAAGACAAAAAAGCTGCAGTAAATGGATGTATTGCAAACAAAGAGGGAAGAATGCTAACAGACAACAAAGATATAATAGATAGATGTCAAGAATATATAACAGAATTATTTCATGACGAAAGGGACAAAAAGCCAGACATAAAATGTACATACAACTATAAAATCCTGAAATCTGAAGTAGAAAAAGCTATAAAAACAATGAAAAAGGGAAAAGCAGCAGGGCCTGACAATATACAGATAGAGATGATACAGGCTCTAGAAGAGTTTGGCGTCGAAGTGATCACAGACATATGCAATGACATATACCATACAGGATTCATACCAAACGATCTAAAAACATCAACTTTCATTGCATTGCCTAAAAAGAATGGTGCAGTTGAATGCAGTGACTTCAGAACAATAAGCCTAATGAGCCAGGTAACAAAAATTTTACTAAAAGTTATACAGGGAAGGATTCAGAAAAAAATCAACACTGAATTAGATGAGCAACAGTTTGGATTCAAGAAAAACAGTGGGACAAAAGAAGCCATATTCAGCATGAGGACATTGATTGAAAAGTACACAGAAGTAAACAAACCAATATATGCCTGCTTTATAGACTACACCAAAGCTTTCGATAGAATACACCATAACCAACTTATAGACTGCCTAAAGGATATAAATCTAGACGACGCAGACATACGACTAATATGTAATTTGTACTGGGAGCAAACAGCAATAATAAGATATAACAAGGAGAACTCTACACCCATGGACATAAAAAGAGGAGTACGACAAGGATGCATCCTATCACCAAGCTTGTTCAATCTATACACTGAGCAAATCTTTAAAAACATCTCAGAGATACCAGGCCTAAACATTAATGGAAAGTTAATCAATAACCTAAGATATGCTGATGATACTGTTCTACTAGCAGAAAATCCTAAAGACCTACAACAATTGCTTAATGTGATAAACATAACAAGCAAAAATATGGACTAGATATGAATATCAAAAAGACTAAAATTATGATCATAAACAAAGAAAATTCTCAAGACCTACAATTAAATATCACAGTTGAGGGAATACATCTGGAGACAGTCCAGAGTTACAACTACCTGGGGCATACTATAACCAATGATGGAAAATGCTAAACTGAAATAAACAAAAGAATAGGTATGGCAAAAAGTAATTTCAATGCCATGAAAAATATACTAACAACAAAACAAATATCAGCAGGGCTGAAACTAAGAATGGCAAAATGTTACATCTTCTCAATATTCCGATATGGTGCAGAAACATGGACATTAGACAAGAAAACAGAACAGAAAATTGAAGCCTTTGAAATGTGGATTTATAGAAGATAAGGTAGAATTGGATGGAAACAAAAGATAACAAACGATAAAGTTTTAAAACAACTGAAAATAAAAAGAGAACTACTAAATACAATTAAGACAAGACAAATGAAATTTTTAGGGCATGTTAAAAGACACAACAGCCTACTAAAAGTAATATTGGAAGGAAAAATACAAGGTAAAAGAGGCAGAGGCAGATCAAGACTAACATGAACAAGTAACATCAAAAGATGGACAAGACAATCTATGACAGCCTACACCATGAAAAAGCAAGAAACAGAGTAGAATGGCGATCCATGGTAGCCAACCTTCGTTGCGGAGAAGGCACACGATGATGATGATGTCTTATAGAAAACTATTAAAGCTAGAATGTATTTTCTAAACTATTAAAGAGAGGATGTATTATCTAAACTATTAAAGAGAGGATGTATTATCTAAACTATTAAAGAGAGGATGTATTATCTAAACTATTAAAGAGAAGATATATTATCAAAACTATTAAAGAGAGGATGTATTATCTAAACTATTAAAGAGAGGATATATAATTCTAAACTATTAAAGAGAGGATGTATTATCTAAACTATTAAAGAGAGGATGTATTATCTAAACTATTAAAGAGAAGATATATTATCAAAACTATTAAAGAGAGGATGTATTATCTAAACTATTAAAGAGAGAATGTATTATCTAAACTATTAAATAGAGCCTGTATTATCTAAACTATTAAAGAGAGGATGTATTATCTAAACTATTAAGAGAGGATGTATTATCTAAACTATTAAAGAGAGGATGTATTATCTAAACTATTAAAGAGAGGATGTATTATCTAAAATATTAAAGAGAGGATGTATTATCTAAACTATTAAAGAGAGGATGTATTATCTAAACTATTAAAGTGAGGATGTCTTATCTATACTATTAAAAAGAGGATGTCTTATCTAAACTAT
Organism: Megaustenia siamemsis; assembly: GCA_032433765.1. Taxonomy (NCBI): domain Eukaryota; kingdom Metazoa; phylum Mollusca; class Gastropoda; order Stylommatophora; family Ariophantidae; genus Megaustenia; species Megaustenia siamemsis. The sequence continues at coordinate 253,575 of JAVIAB010000139.1, read as the reverse complement.
TAAAGAGAGGATGTCTTATCTATACTATTAATTAGAGGATGTCTTATCTATACTATTAAAGAGAGGATGTCTTATCTAAACTATTAAAGAGAGAATGTCATGTCTAAACTATTAAAGAGAGGATGTCTTATCTAAACTGTTTAAGAGAAGATGTCTTATCTAAACTATTAAAGAGAGAATGTCTTATCTAAACTATTAAAGTGAGGTTGTCTTATCTAAACTATTAAAGAGAGGATGTATTATCTAAACTATTAAAGAGAGGATGTATTATCTATACTATTAATTATAGGAGAACTTATCTAAACTGTTTGAGAGAAGATGTCTTATCTAAACTATTAAAGAGAGGATGTCTTATGTAAATTATTAAAGACAGGATGTCTTATCTAAACTATTAAAGAAAGTATGTATTATCTAAATTATTAAAGAGAGGATGTCTTATGTAAATTATTAAAGAAAGTATGTATTATCTAAATTATTAAAGACAGGATGTCTTATCTAAACTATTAAAGAAAGTATGTATTATCTAAACTATTAAAGAGAGGATGTCTTATGTAAATTATTAAAGACAGGATGTCTTATCTAAACTATTAAAGAGAGTATGTCTTATCTAAATTATTAAAGAGAGGATGTCTTATAAAACTATTAAAGAAAGTATGTATTATCTTAACTATTGAAGAGCCGGTGTCTTTTCCTCTTATTTTAAATAGTTCAGTTCACTAACTAGTGAGCTGTCGCGTCCTACTACAATATCATAAGTTTATTTTTAACATTCAATATGCCAGATTGATGACAAGGATTCCCCCTCTCATTAGTTGCCTTTTTCTATGCATGTAAAATTGCGGTGTGTACGAAAACATTAGTTTTTTCATTGTTTCTGTCTAGCGTTCACTCTAAAAGAATTAATTCTAACCCGTCCTTAACAGGTTGTTTACGATTTATTTACGCCTTTCTGGCCGACACATCCGACTTCAATCGAGACATCTCCATACCCGCTCCACCACCCAAGCATTTCACACCATTCTCTCCATATATATCCTTGTCCAGACCCCCCCCCCCACCCGTCATTTTAATTCCCAAACACACCTGTCTCTACATGTAATATCCTAGTCCAGCCCCCTCCACTCCCGACTTTTTAATTCCTAAACACACCAGTCTCTACATATTTAAATCCTTGTCCAGCCCCCCCCGCCCCCGTCTCTTTAATTCCCAAACACACCAGGCTCTCATTGTATATATCCTTCTCCAGCCCCCCGCCCCGTCTTTTTAATTACCAAACACCTTAGTCTCTCCATGTATATATCCTTGTCCAGCCCCCGCCCCGTCTTTTTAATTACCAACACCTTAGTCTCTCCATGTATATATCCTTGTCCAGCCCTCCCCCCCCCCCACCGCCCAACTGTTTTTTCAAATCCCCAAACACACCAGTTTGTCCATGTATATTCTTGTCCAACACCCACCCCCGTCTTGTTATTTCCCAAACACACGTCTCTCCATGTATATATCATTGTCCAGCTCCCCCCCCCTCACCGCCGGTCATTTAATTCCCAAACACACCAGTATCTCTATGTATATATCCTTGGCCAGCCCCCACTCCTCCCTCCGGTCATTTAATTCTCAAACACACCAGTATCTCTATGTATATATCCTTGGCCAGCCCCCACTCCTCCCTCCGGTCATTTAATTCTCAAACACACCAGTATCTCTATGTATATATCCCTGTCAAGCCCACCCCCCCCATCCGTTTTTTTTTACTTCCAAACACACCAGACACTCTATGTATATATCCTTGTCCAGTCCTCCCCCCTCCCCCCCCGTCTTTTCCATTCCCGAACACATCAGTCTCTCCATGTATATATCCTTGTCCAGGACCCCGCCCCCTTCTTTTTAATTCTCAAACACATCAGTCTCTCCATGTATATATCCTTGTCCAGCCCTTTCCTTCTTTTAATTCTCAAACACATCAGTCTCTCCATGTATATATCCTATGTCCAGCCCCCTCTACTCACGAATTTTTAATTCCTAAACACACCAGTCTCTCCATATTTAAATCCTTGTCCAGCCCCCCCCCCCGCCCCCGTCTTTTTAATTCCCAAACACACCAGTCTTTCGATGTATATATCAGTGTCCAGCCTCCACCTCCATCTCTTTAATTCTCAAATACACCAGGCTCTCCTTGTATATATCCTTGTCCAGCCCCGCCCCCCCCGTCTTTTTTATTCCCAAACACCTTAGTCTCTCCATGTATATATCCTTGTGAAGCCCCCCCCCACCCTCACTCGTCATTTTAATTCCAAACACAACAATCTCCCCATGTAGTTATCCTTGTCCAGCCCCCTCTTATTTTTAATTCTCAAACACATCAGTCTCTCCATGTATATATCCTTGTCCAGTCCCCCCCCCCACCCCCGTCTTTTAAATTCCCGAACACACCAGTCTCTCCATGTATATATCCTTGTCCAGCCCACCCCCCACCCGTCTTTTCAGTTCACAAACACATCAATCTCTCCATGTATATATCCTTGTCCAACCCCCCCCCCCCAACCCCCGTCTTTTAAATTCCCGACACACCAGGCTCTCCATGTATAAATCCTTGTGAAGCCCCCTCCCCCGCACCCGTCAATTTAATTCCCAAACACACCAGTCTCTCCAAGTATATATCATTTTCCAGCCCCTACCCCCTGTCTTTTTAATTCCCAAACACACCAGTCTCCCCATGTAATTATCCTTGTCCAGCCCCCCCCCCTCTTCTTTTTAATTCCCAAACACATCAGTCTCTCCATGTATGTATCCTTGTCCAACACCCTCGACTCCCAACATTTTAATTCCCAAACACACCAGTCTCTCCATATTTAAATCCTTGTCCATCCCCCCCCACCCCCGTCTTTTTAATTCTCAAACACACCAATCTCTCGATGTATATATCAGTGTCCAGCCTCCACCTCCGTCTCTTTAATTCCCAAACACACCAGGCTGTCAATGTACATATCCTTGTCCAGCCCCCCCCCGTCTGTTTAATTCCCAAATACCTTAGTCTCTCCATGTATATATCCTTGTGAAGCCCCCCCCCCACCCTCACCCTTCATTTTAATTTCCAAACACACCAGTCTCTCCATGTAAATATCCTTGTCCAGCCCCCCCTTCCCCCCGTCTTTTAAATTCTCGAACACATCAGTATCTCCATGTAATATCCTTGTCCAGCCCCCCCCCCTCCCCCCGTCTTTTAAATTCTCGAACACACCAGTCTCTTCATGTATATATCCTTGTATAGCACCCCTCCCCTCCCCCACCCGTCTTTTAATTCTCGAACACACCAGTCTCTTCATGTATATATCCTTGTCCAGCCCCCCCACACCGATTTTTTTTATTCCCAAACTCACCAGTCTCTCTATGTATATATATCCTTATTCAACCCCCACCCCCGTCTTTTTAATTCCCCAAAACACCAGGCTCTCCTTGCATATATCCTTGTCCCGACCCCTCCACTCCCTTTTCTTTTTTATTCCCAAACACACCAGTCTCTCCATGTATGTATCCATGCCCAGCCCTTTCCCCCTCCCCGTCTTTTTAATACCCAACACTTTAGTCTCTCCATGTATATATCTTTGTCCAGTCTCCCCTCCCCCACCGTCTTTTTAATACCCAAACACTTTAGTCTCTCCATGTATATATCTTTATCCAGTCTCCCCTCCCCCACCGTCTTTTTAATTCCCAAACACCAGTCTCTCCATGTACATATCCTTGTCCAGCCCTCAACCCATCCCGCCTTTTAAATTCCCAAACACACCAGTCTCTACATGTATATATCCTTGCCCAGCCCCCCCCCCCGACCCCCGCCTTTTTAATTCCCAAACACTTGAGTCTCTCCATGTATATATCCTTGTCCAGTCTCCCCTCCCCAGGCTGTCCATGTATATATCCTTGTCCAGCCCTTTCCCTTCTTTTTAATTCTCAAACACATCAGTCTCTCCATGTATATATCATTGTCCAGACCCCCTTCCCCCCACCCACCGTTTTTTAATTCCCAAACACACCAGAAATTCTATGTATATATCCTTGTCCAGTCCTCCCCCCCCCTTCATCTTTTCCACTCCCGAACACATCAGTCTCTCCATGTATATATCCTAGTCCAGCCCCCCCCCCACCCCCCATCTTTATAGTTCCTACACACATCAGTCTCTCCATGTATATATCCTTGTCCAGTTCCCCCCCCCCTCCCCACAAGTCTTTTAAATTCCCAAACACATCAGTCTCTCATGTATATATCCTTGTCCAGCCCTTCCCCTTCTTTTTAATTCCCAAACACACCAGTCTCGCAATGTAAATATCCTAGTCCACCCCCCCCCCCTCCGCACGTCTTTTCAGTTCCCAAACACATCAGTCTCTACATGTATATATCCTTGTCTAGCCCTTCCCCTTCTTTGTAATTCCCAAACAAATCAGTCTCTCCATGTATGTATCATTGTCCAACACCCTCCACTCCCGACATTTTAATTCCTAAACACACCAGTCTCTCCATATTTAAATCCTTGTCCATCCCCCCCCCGCCCCCGTCTTTTTAATTCCCAAACACACCAATTTCTCGATGTATATATCAGTGTCCAACCTCCACCTCCGTCTCTTTAATTCCCAAACACACCAGGCTGTCAATGTACATATCCTTGTCCAGTAGACCCCCCCCCTTGTCTTATAAATTCTAAAACACTCAAGGCTCTCCTTGTATATATCCTTGTCCAGCCCCCCCCCCTCCGTCTTTTTAATTCCCAAATACTTTAGTCTCTCCATGTATATATCCTTGTCCAATCTCCACTCCCCCACCGTCTTTTTAATTCCCAAACACACCAGTCTCTACATGTTTATATCCTTGTTCAGCCCCCCCCCCCATCCCGTCTTTTTAATTCCCAAACACACCATCTCTCCATGCATAGATCCTTGTTCAGCCCCCTCCACTCCCGAATTTTAATTCCCAAACACACCAGTCTCTCCATGTATGTATCCTTGTCCAGTCTCCCCTCCCCCACCGTCTTTTAATTCCCAAACACACCAGTCTCTCCATGCATAGATCCTTGTCCACCCCCCATCCCCTACATCGTCTTTTTAATTCCCAAAGACACCATTCTCTCCATGTATATATCCTTGTCCCGCCCCCCCCCCCCCGCAATATCTCTTTAATTTTCAAACACACCAGTCTCTCCATGCATAGATACTTGTCCAGCCCCCCCCCCCCCTTTCTGCACCGCCTCTATAATTCCCAAACACAACAGTTTCTCCATGCATAGATCTTAGTCCAACCACCCCCCCCCCCCCACCGCACCGTCACTTTAATTCCCAAACACATCAGTCTCTCCATGTATGTATCCTTGTCCAGACCCCTCCCCCTTCTTTTTAATTCCCAAACACATCAGTCTCTCCATGTATATATCCTTGCCCAGTCTCCAACTCCCACTGCCTTTTTAATTCCCAAACACTCCAGTCTCTACATGTATATATCCTTGCCCAGCCCCCCCCCCCGACCCCCGTCTTTTTAATTCCCAAACACTTGAGTCTCTCCATGTATATATCCTTGTCCAGTCTCCCCTCCCCCACCGTATTTTTAATTCTCAAACACACCAGGCTCGCATTGCATATATCCTTGTCAGCCCCCCTCTACTCTCGAATTTTAATTCCCAAACACACCAGTCTCTCCATGTATGTATCCTTGCTTAGCCCCCCCCCCGTCTTTTTAATTCCCAAACACTTTAGTCTCTCCATGTATATATCCTTGTCCAGTCCCCAACCCCCGTCTTTTTAATTCCCAAACACACCAGTCTCTTAAATGTAAATATCCTTATCCAGCCCCCCTCCCACCGTCTTTTAAGTTGCCAACACACCAGTCTCTCCATGTATATATCATTGTCCAACACCCTCCACTCCCGACATTTTAATTCCTAAACACACCAGTCTCTCCATATTTAAATCCTTGTCCATCCCCCCCGCCCCCGTCTTTTAATTCCCAAACACACCAATTTCTCGATGTATATACCAGTGTCCAACCTCCACCTCCGTCTCTTTAATTCCCAAACACACCAGGCTGTCAATGTACATATCCTTGTCCAGTAGACCCCCCCCCCCTTGTCTTATAAATTCTAAAACACTCAAGGCTCTCCTTGTATACATCCTTGTCCAGCCCCCCCCCTCCGTCTTTTTAATTCCCAAACACATCAGTCTCTCCATGTATGTATCCTTGTCCAACACCCTCGACTCCCAACATTTTAATTCCCAAACACACCAGTCTCTCCATATTTAAATCCTTGTCCATCCCCCCCACCCCCCGTCTTTTTAATTCTCAAACACACCAATCTCTCGATGTATATATCAGTGTCCAGCCTCCACCTCCGTCTCTTTAATTCCCAAACACACCAGGCTGTCAATGTACATATCCTTGTCCAGCCCCCCCCCCCGTCTGTTTAATTCCCAAATACCTTAGTCTCTCCATGTATATATCCTTGTGAAGCCCCCCCCCCACCCTCACCCTTCATTTTAATTTCCAAACACACCAGTCTCTCCATGTAAATATCCTTGTCCAGCCCCCCCTTCCCCCCGTCTTTTAAATTCTCGAACACATCAGTATCTCCATGTAAATATCCTTGTCCAGCCCCCCCCTCCCCCCGTCTTTTAAATTCTCGAACACACCAGTCTCTTCATGTATATATCCTTGTATAGCACCCCTCCCCTCCCCCACCCGTCTTTTAAATTCTCGAACACACCAGTCTCTTCATGTATATATCCTTGTCCAGCCCCCCACACCGATTTTTTTATTCCCAAACTCACCAGTCTCTCTATGTATATATCCTTATTCAACCCCCACCCCCGTCTTTTTAATTCCCCAAAACACCAGGCTCTCCTTGCATATATCCTTGTCCCGACCCCTCCACTCCCTTTTCTTTTTTATTCCCAAACACACCAGTCTCTCCATGTATGTATCCATGCCCAGCCCTTTCCCCCTCCCCGTCTTTTTAATACCCAAACACTTTAGTCTCTCCATGTATATATCTTTGTCCAGTCTCCCCTCCCCCACCGTCTTTTTAATACCCAAACACTTTAGTCTCTCCATGTATATATCTTTATCCAGTCTCCCCTCCCCCACCGTCTTTTTAATTCCCAAACACCAGTCTCTCCATGTACATATCCTTGTCCAGCCCTCAACCCATCCCGCCTTTTAAATTCCCAAACACACCAGTCTCTACATGTATATATCCTTGCCCAGCCCCCCCCCGACCCCCGCCTTTTTAATTCCCAAACACTTGAGTCTCTCCATGTATATATCCTTGTCCAGTCTCCCCTCCCCAGGCTGTCCATGTATATATCCTTGTCCAGCCCTTTCCCTTCTTTTTAATTCTCAAACACATCAGTCTCTCCATGTATATATCATTGTCCAGACCCCCTTCCCCCCACCCACCGTTTTTTAATTCCCAAACACACCAGAAATTCTATGTATATATCCTTGTCCAGTCCTCCCCCCCCCTTCATCTTTTCCACTCCCGTCCCGAACACATCAGTCTCTCCATGTATATATCCTAGTCCAGCCCCCCCCCACCCCCCATCTTTATAGTTCCTACACACATCAGTCTCTCCATGTATATATCCTTGTCCAGTTCCCCCCCCCCTCCCCACAAGTCTTTTAAATTCCCAAACACATCAGTCTCTCATGTATATATCCTTGTCCAGCCCTTCCCCTTCTTTTTAATTCCCAAACACACCAGTCTCGCAATGTAAATATCCTAGTCCACCCCCCCCCCCCCTCCGCACGTCTTTTCAGTTCCCAAACACATCAGTCTCTACATGTATATATCCTTGTCTAGCCCTTCCCCTTCTTTGTAATTCCCAAACAAATCAGTCTCTCCATGTATGTATCATTGTCCAACACCCTCCACTCCCGACATTTTAATTCCTAAACACACCAGTCTCTCCATATTTAAATCCTTGTCCATCCCCCCCCCCGCCCCCGTCTTTTTAATTCCCAAACACACCAATTTCTCGATGTATATATCAGTGTCCAACCTCCACCTCCGTCTCTTTAATTCCCAAACACACCAGGCTGTCAATGTACATATCCTTGTCCAGTAGACCCCCCCCCCTTGTCTTATAAATTCTAAAACACTCAAGGCTCTCCTTGTATATATCCTTGTCCAGCCCCCCCCCCCTCCGTCTTTTTAATTCCCAAATACTTTAGTCTCTCCATGTATATATCCTTGTCCAATCTCCACTCCCCCACCGTCTTTTTAATTCCCAAACACACCAGTCTCTACATGTTTATATCCTTGTCTAGCCCCCCCCCATCCCGTCTTTTTAATTCCCAAACACACCAGTCTCTCCATGCATAGATCCTTGTTCAGCCCCCTCCACTCCCGAATTTAATTCCCAAACACACCAGTCTCTCCATGTATGTATCCTTGTCCAGTCTCCCCTCCCCCACCGTCTTTTTAATTCCCAAACACACCAGTCTCTCCATGCATAGATCCTTGTCCACCCCCCATCCCCTACATCGTCTTTTTAATTCCCAAAGACACCATTCTCTCCATGTATATATCCTTGTCCCGCCCCCCCCCCCGCAATATCTCTTTAATTTTCAAACACACCAGTCTCTCCATGCATAGATACTTGTCCAGCCCCCCCCTTTCTGCACCGCCTCTATAATTCCCGAACACAACAGTTTCTCCATGCATAGATCTTAGTCCAACCACCCCCCCCCCCCCCACCGCACCGTCACTTTAATTCCCAAACACATCAGTCTCTCCATGTATGTATCCTTGTCCAGACCCCTCCCCCTTCTTTTTAATTCCCAAACACATCAGTCTCTCCATGTATATATCCTTGCCCAGTCTCCAACTCCCCACTGCCTTTTTAATTCCCAAACACTCCAGTCTCTACATGTATATATCCTTGCCCAGCCCCCCCCCGACCCCCGTCTTTTTAATTCCCAAACACTTGAGTCTCTCCATGTATATATCCTTGTCCAGTCTCCCCTCCCCCACCGTATTTTTAATTCTCAAACACACCAGGCTCGCATTGCATATATCCTTGTCCAGCCCCCTCTACTCTCGAATTTTAATTCCCAAACACACCAGTCTCTCCATGTATGTATCCTTGCTTAGCCCCCCCCCCCGTCTTTTTAATTCCCAAACACTTTAGTCTCTCCATGTATATATCCTTGTCCAGTCCCCAACCCCCGTCTTTTTAATTCCCAAACACACCAGTCTCTTAAATGTAAATATCCTTATCCAGCCCCCCTCCCACCGTCTTTTAAGTTGCCAAACACACCAGTCTCTCCATGTATATATCATTGTCCAACACCCTCCACTCCCGACATTTTAATTCCTAAACACACCAGTCTCTCCATATTTAAATCCTTGTCCATCCCCCCCGCCCCCGTCTTTTTAATTCCCAAACACACCAATTTCTCGATGTATATACCAGTGTCCAACCTCCACCTCCGTCTCTTTAATTCCCAAACACACCAGGCTGTCAATGTACATATCCTTGTCCAGTAGACCCCCCCCCCCCCTTGTCTTATAAATTCTAAAACACTCAAGGCTCTCCTTGTATACATCCTTGTCCAGCCCCCCCCCCTCCGTCTTTTTAATTCCCAAACACTTGAGTCTCTCCATGTATATATCCTTGTCCAGTCTCCCCTTCCCCACCGCCATTTTAATTCCCAAACACACCAGTCTCTCCATGCATAGATCCTTGTCCAGCCCACCCCTCCCGTCTTTTTAATTCCCAAAGACACCAGTCTCTCCATGTATATATCCTTGTCCAGCCCCCCCACCCCCCACCCCGCATATCTCTTTAATTCCCCAACACACCAGTCCCTCCATGCATAGATCCTTGTCCAACCGCCCCACCCCGTACCGTCTCTTTAATTCCCAAACACACCAATCTCTCTATGCATAGATCAGTGGTGGCCAACTTGAGGTTGCCCGAGGGCCGGATTAAAGCCAAGGCCAAGACCCGCGGGCCACACTTAAGAATATCGTCAAAAATGACAGTAGGGACCTATGCGATATAGTAATATATAAATAATGCTTGCACTTTGACTACATATTTGATTTGTAACAAATCCATTAATTATTCATTTTAAAATTACCTTCAATGTCTCAGTGCGATGATTGTGACTTGTCACAGCTTTCCACCAGAGATTTGAAGTCCACTTCCATTTTTGACGTGGCGATTCGGAGAGTATGGGACAATGTCGAATCGGTCATTCTGTTCCTGGTCTTAGATTTAATTAACTTCATGGAAGAGAATGTTGTCTCGCAGAGATATGTGCTGCCGAATATTGAGCACATCTTTAGTGCCCACTTTCTCAGACACGGGTAACGTTCATTTGGTAGCAATTTCCAGAAGTCAGCTCCTAATGCCTTTACAGTACTGAGGAAGGGGTCACACTGAAGGTCACACAACTCTAGTTGAAGATCTGATGGCTGGCACTCCACTGTGCACTTAATTGGGTTATTAAAAAGTTCCGTTTGCGGACGAAACATTTCAAAATCTTGAAATCGTCTATCAAATTCACAAATCAAATGTTCAATGTCAGCTGCGTACTTACTGAAGTTTGCACTTTCTATCTCTGACAACAACTGCTTACAACTTGAAAAATGGAACAGATCATTTTTTTGCAAAGAAAGTCTAAATAGATTCAGCTTCTTTTTAAAACCATCAACATATCCCATCAATTGAAAAATGGTTTGCTTTTCCCCTTGTAGCTGCAAATTCAATATGTTCAAATGTTGTGTGATGTCTGTGAGATATGCCAGATTATGAAGGAAATTAATGTCTTTGAGTGCATGTTGAAGATCAATGGAGCATGGTAAGTTCTCTCGCAGGAAGTCATAAATGTCATTCTTCAGTTCAAAAAATATTATTAAACATTTCCCTCGACTAAGCCATCTTACTTCTGTATAAAGCAGGAGATCACCGTAGCTAGAATCTACTTCCTCTAAAAATGATAAAAACTTCCTGTGATTTAAAGACTGGTGTCCTCCTCTTATCAAATTTGTTATTTTCACAACAGTAGCAATGGTGTCTTTTAGATTTATGGACTTTGAACAAAGGGCCTCTTGATGAATTATGCAATGCAATGTAGGTACGTTAATTTTGTTTTGCTTTAGAAGTCCAACAAAACCAGTATTTGAACCAATAAAAGCTTTGCAACCATCAGTACACACTGCAGACAACTTTCCAAAACCACCTACTTCATCTACGGCACTATGAACTGCAGAAAATATGTCTGTCCCTCTACAAGTGTCATGCAAAGAGCAAACTTTCAACAATTCTTCAATAACAGTAAAATCCTCCTGGATAACTTTAACAAAAATAAGAAGCTGGCAAGTGTCAGTGATGTCAGTACTTTCATCAATCGCGAGCGAAAAATATGAGCAGTTTTCAATACAAGATTTTAAACTTTGAGACAGTTGCAGACTGATGTCTTCTGTTCTTCTGGCTACAGTTTGTTTTGAAAGAGGCACAGATTCAAATTCTTTGGCTATTTTTTCTTGACCGAATGCCTTTGCCATTTGAATCGCACATTTCTTCACAAAATTTCCGTCAGTAAAGGGTTTTTTAGATTTTGCAAGCTCATAGGTAACTGTATATGATGCAATGATCGATGACTCTTTAATTTTATTGCCCTTTGTATACATACTTTGCTGTTGATTCAACTTTGTCTTCAGCTGTTCAACCAAAAGCTTCCTAGCTTCAATGCTATGTTTCTCATACATGTTTTGATGATGTGTGGCATAGTGCCGTTTTAAATTATATTCCTTCAAAACGGCTAACACTTGAACGCAAATTAAGCACTGAGGTTTACTATCCTTATTGAAGATGAACAAATAATCTAATTCCCATTCAGGTTTAAATATGCGATTTTCACAATCAACTTTTCTACGTTTTAACATGATTTAATACAAAATCTCACATCAAAGTTAAAAGTCACAGAATGTTGGTCCACTATCGAAAATAAGTCCAGATTTGACAGTTATACACAGACTTGTGTTTGACAATGAAATCAAAAGATTGTGACCAAATAAACACGTTGCAGTCATTTTATGGACAAGACAAGACGATGGGATCAAAGGGAATGAAGGCGAACAGTGAAACATTTTGAATGTAACTTCAAAGACAGAATTAGAGCTACGAAGTCCCCTCACCCCTGTCCCTCCCAACCTCATTAACCCCTTACCGCGAAATGAAAGAGCCACCACAAGTCCAGACGACAATTGTTGAGCCAAAGATCTGACGCTATCACCGCACTGACAATAAAGCAACTTTGCGGTACCAACTCGAAGCAAAGACTTTGAATATTGTCGGCACCATTAGTTGTGCAGTGTGTGTGTGTGTGTGTGTGTGTGTGTGTGTGTGTGTGTGTGTGTGTGTGTGTGTGTGTGTGTGTGTGTGTGTGTGTGTGTGTGTGTGTGTGTGTGTGTGTGTGTGTGTGTGTGTGTGTGTGTGTGTGTGTGTGTGTGTGTGTGTGTGTGTGTGTGTGTGTGTGTGTGTGTGTGTGTGTGTGTGTGTGTGTGTGTGTGTGTGTGTGTGTTATTTGAAATTATGTTGCCAATCTAGCTGTTGCGAGAAATTGACAGAGATTTTCAAATTGTGTATTCTTGAGCGATAGAAGAGTTAACTCCGACACGGATTAAAACCAGGAGAAATCCGCTATTAGGGGTAAAAAATGAAGTAAGTCCGTGGAGCTTCGCGGGCCAAGAAAACTAGGCTGGCGGGCCGCCATTTGGCTACCCCTGGCATAGATCCTTGTCCAACCGCCCCACCCCGTACCGTCTCTTTAATTCCCAAACACACCAATCTCTCTATGCATAGATCCTTGTCCAACCGCCCCACCCCGTACCGTCTCTTAATTCCCAAACACACCAGGCTCTCATTGTACATATCCTTGTCCAGCCGTCCCCCCCCCACCTTGTCTTTTAAATTCTAAAACACACCAGTCACTCCATGTATATATCCTTGTCCAGCCCCCCCCCCCCCCCCCGTCATTTAAATTCCAAACACACTAGTCTCTCCATGTATATATCCTTGTCCAGCCCCCTCCCCCTCCCGTCTTTTTAATTCCAAAAAACACCAGTCTCTCCATGTATATATCCTTGTCAAGCCCCACCCCGCGCCCCACCGTTTTTTTTTAATTCTCAAGTACACCAGTCTCTCCATGTACATATCCTTGTCCAGGCCCTAACCGTTTTTTTAATTCCTAAACACACCAGTGTCACTATGTATATATCCTTGTCCAACACCCACCCCCGTATTTTTAATTCCCAAACACAACAGTCTCTCCATGTATTCCAAACACAAGAGTCTCTCCATGCATATATCCTTGTCCAACACCCACCCCCGTCTTTTTAATTCCCAAACACTTTAGTCTCTCCATGTATAAATCCTTTTCCAGTCTCCCCCCTCCCCACCGTCTTTTTAGTTCCTAAACACACCAGTCTCTCCATGCATAGATCCTTGTCCAGCCCCCCCCCCCGCCACCATCTCTTTAAATCCCAAGCACACCAGACTCTCCATGCATAGATCCATGTCCAGCCCCCCCCCCCCCCCCCGCACGTCTCTTTAATTACCAAACACACCAGTTTCTCCATGCATAGTTCCTTGTCCAGCCCCCCCCCCCCCGCACGGTCACTTTAATTCCGAAACACAAAAGTCTCTCCATGCATAGAACCTAGTCCAGCCCCCTCCCCCCCCCCCCCGCACCGTCTCTTTAATTCCCAAACACACCAATCTCTCCATGCATAGATTCTTGTCCAGCCCCCCCCCCCCCAACGTCTTTTTAATTCCCAAACACATTAGTCTCTTGATGTATATATCCATGTCCATCCCACCATCTCTTTAAGCTCCAAACACATCAGTCTCTCTATATATTGTTTCCAGCCCCCTCCCTTCTTACCGGAATTATGAACAAACTTATGGATGTCAACTTTGTCCAGACTTATATAAATAACAAGAGTTAATTCACTTTGGGTTTAGAGAACGCAAACTGGTTATGAATTCATCAACAAATCCACTAGATATAACAACTTTAAATCAAAAAGATATTAAAGATACATATACAATACAAGTAAAGAAAACATACCAGAAGCTGCTAGAAGAAGAAATTGAGCAATACAGAAGAGAAAATCCTGATGAAAAAGTAACAACAAAATGGCAATGCATAAAGAAAAGCATACAAGAAACCTGCGACACCTTACCCAAAAGAGAAAAGAACAAAAAACAAAAATTGCTAACTAACACCATCTTAGAAAAAATGGAAGAAAGGAGACAAGCGAAGAACACTGCCCGATACAATAAAATAGATAATGAAATACGTAAAATGTGCAAAAAGGCAAAAGAAGACTGGCTCAGTCAAAAATGTATAGAAATAGAAACTATGGAAAGCAAACAAGACTTAAGGGGAATGCACACAGAAATAAAGAGAATGACTAATAAAAATTTTTAAAAAGCCACAGAAGGTGGATACAGTGCAGGCAAAAAAGGAAAAATGCTAGCAGACAAAAAAGGAAAAATGCTAACAGACAATAAAGATATAATAGATAGGTGGCAGGAATATATAACAGAACCATTTCATGATCATAGGGACAAGAAACCAGTTATAAAATGTACATCAGGCTATACAATCTTAAGTAGGGAACAGGCAAATAATTGCAATGCTGCGGTAAAGCTGGTAGCAAGGAGCCAATGGTGGGGTGTACTAAACACTCCAAGGTATGGTGACAGCTTTACAAATAAAGAACACAACACAATACTGACGTTTCGGCCTGTGGCCTTCTTCAGAATACAGGGACAAAACGGAACTTGTTTCAGAACGGATTATAGTTTTCCTGCTCTGAGCTCAGCTAAGTACAATTTATTATACATTTTTCTCTTTTTCTATTTTATATATTTTGACGCCCATCATACCTCTCATCATGTAATACTCATTTCTCTCTTTTCCTATTTCTGCATCCTACTTTCCTCGCCCCCCACTTGATCATCTAACATGTAGTAATTGTGCTTCACCGCTTGTTGTCGTTGTCCCTGTATTCTGAAGAAGGCCACAGGCCGAAACGTCAGTATTGTGTTGTGTTCTTTATTTGTAAAGCTGTCACCATACCTTGGAGTGTTTAGTACACCCCACCATTGGCTCCTATACAATCTTAAAATCTGAGGTGGAAAAAGCTATAAAAACAATTAAAAAGGGAAAGCAGCAGAACCTGACAGCATACAGATAGAGATGATACAGGCACTAGAAGATTTTGGCATTGAAGTGATTACAGACATATGCCCCGACATATACCACACAGGATACATACCAAATGAAGTAAAAAAAAAAAAATCAACTTTCATTGATTTGCCTAAAGACAATGGTGCAGTTGAATGCAGTGACTTTAAAACAATAAGCCTAATGAGCCATGTTACAAAAATCTTGCTAAAGGTTATACAAGGGAGGATTCAGAATAAAATCAGTACTGAATTAGATTAGCAGCAATTTGGATTTAGGAAAAATAGCGGGACAAAAGAAGCCATATTCTGCATGAGAACATTAATCGAAAAGTACACAGAAGTAAACAAACCAATATATGCCTGCTTCATAGACTACACCAAAGCGTTTGATAGAGTACACCACAAACAACTTATAGAATGCCTAAAAGAGATATATCTAGATGACATGGACATACGACTAATGTGTAATCTATACTGGGAGCAAACTTTCTTTAATTTTTTATTTTATTTTTAATTTAAATTAAAGAAAGAAAGACCAAGAAAGCAGACATAAATAAAAGCAAAACGAGAAGTAATAAAGCCAAGACACAGGAAGCTTACACAGAGGTGAACAAAGAAGTGAGAAGATGCATTAAAAGGGAGAAGAGGAAATATATAGATGAACTAGCTAAAGAGGCAGAAGAAGCAGCAAATAAAGGGAATATGAAAGAACTGTACAACAGCACAAAGAAATTAAGTGGAAAATACAAAAAGATCAATGCCTTTATTAAAGATAAGAAATGAAATCTGCTTAGTAATATAAGGGAACAAATGGAGTGATGGAAAGAGCATTTTGAACAGACCCGGCTCAAATAATCCTCCAGATATACTATCAGCAGAAGAAGAGTTACACGTTAACAGTGGAAAACCAAGTAAAGAAGAAATAATGAAAGCCATCAAACTATTAAAAAATGGTAAAGCCACAGGACCAGATGAAATTCCTTCGGAAGCCATCAAAGCAGATATTAACACCTCTACCAAGATGTTACATAATCTACTATAGCTTGTTTCATAACTCGTGCCCAAATTTTAAAATCGATAACTTTTTAACCGCTTGTTGTAAGTTATTCAAAATTTGCATGTAAAGTTATAATGATTAGAACCCAACAGGGAATTAATTTCATTAAAAAAAAAACCATTTGGTTATTATTGTTGCTTATTTGATTTATATAAATTTATAACGACCCATTGATGTAGTCAAAACTTAATGTTTACAGTATTTTAAGTTAAAAATAGCGAGTAAAAATCCATACACGGTACAATTGACGTGTTTGCACGCTTTTACCGTGGTTTTTTTACACAATTAGACACTTGTAAAAAACACGAGAAATTGTGTGTTCCATTTCCGTTCATTCATAGGTGAGAACGTGGAACGATAACATTCATTATGAGTCTTAAAATGAAATTCTGCAGTTTACAAAACATCGCAATAAAAATGTATGACTATTTTTGCAAAGAGGCTAAACGAGGAAGACTATTTCATTCTTTAGAAAACCCTGAGAATAGGACAAGGCACATTTTGGATTTATCTAAACGGTCATTTAATCGCTGGATTCAAGCACGTGACCGTCAATGTTCAAAATATACAAAATCACAAGGAAGAGCAAAAATGTTGGATAATTTCGACAGTGAACTTATTAGAAGTGAAATTCGCAAATGTTGGGTATGAATGAAACTGTTACAATAAGAAAATTAAAAGTATCGCTGAAAAAGAACAACAATATTGAAATATCAAAGTCTACATTATGGAGGAATGTGAGAGCTGCAGGCTTTACATTCAGAAAATATTCCAATGGACGAAACATCATCTATGAGAAGCCACATATAGTAGTCATGAGAAGTAAGTACTTACGTGAAGTAAAAGAGGTGCGCAGGTAAGGTTATGATATTGTGTACTTTGTGAAACATGGATCAATGCTCACCACACTAACCAAAGGGAATGGCAGTCATCAGATGGAAAGATTAAGAGATTAATACCTAGCAGCAAAGGACAGCGCTTGATAATTGCTCATGCAGGTAGTCGACAACATGGACTAATACAGAATGCAGAGCTAATTTTTCTTTCAAAATCCATAGACAATCGGGATTATCACTCTGAGATGAATGGTCACATATTTAGACATTGGATTGAAAATTCTGTTCTCCCATCACTAGATCGACCATCTTGCCTAATAATGGACAATGCAGCGTACCACAACATTGTTGCACTTGAAGATAAAGTCCCGACGTCATCCAGTACAAAAGATGCTATTAAGATATGGCTCACAAAGGAGCACATACAATTTAATAACATGTACTTAAAACCTGAATTACTATCTCTAGTAAAACAAAAACAAAGGACAAAGATTTTTCAAATAGATAAGATTATCCAAGAGCACGGTCATATAAGTTTGAGACTGCCACCTTACCATGCTCATTTAAATCCAATAGAACTAATCTGGGCAAAATTAAAAGGACAAGTGGCATATGAAAATACAACATTCAAAATATGCGATGTAAAGACTCTTGCTAATCTCGCTTTATTAAATATAGACAAAGATTATTGGGCTAAATGTGAAGACCACGACTTAAAACAGGAAGAGGAATATTGGAAAAATGATGGTTTATGGAATGTTCAACCCAAACAGTTATTAATCTTTTAGACTCGTCTGATTCAGAATGAAAGTATATAGCCCCCACAATGTTGGCCGTATATTACCTTAAATTAGTTCAACAAACGGTCCTTATCAGGACCACACAACTATGAAAATTGGACATACAGGTATACCTTGATATTATCGTCCGTCCTCGAACTGAGAAGACAATAATTCTCCTGGTGTTTTGTCTTATTAGGTTATTTCCCCATTACGGCCACGCCTTTACCTAGTGAAAATTAATCATAGACCAGCAACTACGGTAATTTTAGGGGTTCACAATTGACAATTTTGACAAACATCAAAGAAATTCGCCGCTTTAAGAAAACTGCAGCTGCAAGATATTTGTTAAATATACATTTAAAGGGTCTTTTGCATTCTAATAACATTTGGAAAATTTCAACAGTTTTTAACAAACGGTTAGTGAGTAATAGCGTTTTGAAGTTAGGCACATGATTTGAAACGAGCTATAGATAAAATTTGGGAGAGGGAAGAAATACCTAAAGACTTGAAAGAAGGTTATATGATCAAACTACCAAAGAAAGGAAGTTTACAGGAGTGCACAAATTATAGGGGAATTATGCTACTATCAGTGCCAGGGAAAATATTTAGCAGAATCATTCTGGAGAGACTAAAAGAGGCCATAGAGAAACATTTGAGAGATGAACAAGCAGGTTTTATAGTGGAACAAAGTTTAGAACTAAAATCCCCACTTTATACTGGATTCATAGATTACGAAAAGGCATTTGATAGTTTTACAGAAGAATGCTTTGGAAGTTGCTGAGTCATTACGGAATCCCCATAAAGTTTATTAACCTGATAAAAACAATGTATGATGGAACGAAATGTAGTGTGGTGCATGAAGGACAGCTTACAGAAGCATTTGAAATAAGAACAGGAGTAAGGCAGGGATGCCCTCTGTCTCCATTTCTCTTTCTACTGGCCATAGATTGGATTCTGAAAATAACTCAAAACAAAAGAAATGGGATCCAGTGGTCACTGACCAAACAACTTGACGATTTAGATTTTGCTGATGCCATAGCTCTCCTATCACACAGCCATCAACAGATGCAGGATAAAATGAGTATATTAGATGAGAGATCACAACAGCTAGGACTAAAGATTAATAGAGATAAGATTAATATTATGAGAATTAATACAGTTGGCAATAACCAAATAAAACTAGGAGAAATACAATACTATACGTACAAGCTTACATATATCTGGGCAGTAATATAGATAAAGCGTGAGGAACATAAAATGATACGAAAATAAGGATGTCACAAGCAAGAAGAGCTTTCGTTGCACTGGGAAACATGGAAATCAAAAGAAATTAGGTTAATTACAAAAATAAAAATGTTCAACTCAGATTTTAAGTCGGTCCTATTATATGGCTGTGAAACATGGAGCACAACAAAATTGACAAACACAAAGATACAGACTTTCATTAATGGATGCTTACGCAGAATAAAAGGATGGAAATAACAGGACAAAATCACTAACATAGAATTATGGAAATGTACCGGTCAAATAGCAGTGGATAAAGAGATACAGCGAAGACGATGGCGCTGGATAGGACACACACTACGGAAGCCAACTGAGAGTATTACACAACAGGCCCTTTTTTGGAATCCCCAGGGGAAAAGACAAAGAGGATGACCAAGGAATTCTTGGAGAAGACAGATAGAAGCAGAGATGAAGATGATGGGGAAGGCATGGAAAGATCTTAAAAGAATAGCAAAAAACAGAATGACCTGGAAAATGTTTGTTGAAGACCTATGCTCCACTGGGAGCTAAAAAAAAAGATAGAAAACTGGGAGCAAACAGCAACAATAAAATATAACAAAGAGAACTCAACACCCATTGATATAAAAAGTGGAGTAAGCCAGGGATGCATCCTATCACCAAGCTTGTTCAATCTATATACTGAGCAAATCTTTAAAAACATCATAGAGATGCCAGGCCTACAAATTAATGGAAAGATAATCAATAACCTAAGATATCCTGACGATACTGTACTACTTGCAGAGAATCCTAAAGATCTACAACAATTACTTAACGAAATAAACACGACAAGCAAAAAATATGGACTAGATATGAATATCAAAAAGACTAAAACTATGATCATAAACAAAGAAAATACTCCAAACCCACAAGTGGATATCAAAATTTAAGGAATAGACCTGGAGACAGTTCATAACTACATCTACCTTGGACATACTATAACCAGTGATGGCAAATGTACAACTGAAATAAACAAAAGAATCATTATCATGTACCCTGCCGGTTGGCGTAGGCGATCATGTCCCTCCACAATCTTCTATCTACAGTGCATCGTATCAGTTCTGTTGTTGACTGTTTTCCATGCCACGACACCAAGCTATCCAGTATTTTCTCTCTTTGTCGTCCGCGATATCTCTTTCCTTTTATTTTGCCAGTTGTAACCAAGTATTCCAACTTTCCTCTTCTCATGATGTGCCCGAAAAATGTTGATTGCTTCTTTCTGATGTTTTTTAAGAGCTCCCTTTTTGTGTTGGCCTCTTTGAGAACTTCCTCATTGGTCTTTTTTGTCTTTAACAAAAGAATAGGAATGGCAAAAAGTAATTTTAATGTCACGAAGAACATACTAACATCAAAACAAATAACACCAGGGCTAAAACTAAGAATAGCAAAATGTTACATCTTCTCAATATTCCTATATGGCACAGAAACATGGACATTAGACAAGAAAACAGAACAGAGGATTGAAGCCTTTGAAATATGGATATATAGAACAATATGCAGAATTTGATGAAAGGAAAAGAAAACAAACGATGGAGTCTTAAAACAACTAAAAATTAAAAGAGAACTACTAAACACAATTCAAACAAGACAAATACGATTTTTGGGCCATGCTAAAAGACACAACAACCTACTAGAAGTAATCCTGCAGGGGAAAATACAAGGTAGAAGAAGCAGAGGCAGACCAAGACTATAGCTTGTTACATAACTCGTGTCCAACTTTTAAAATCGATAGCTTTTTAACCGCTTGTTGTAAGTTGTTCAAAATTTGCATGTAAAGTTATAATGATTAGAACCCAACAGGGAATTAATTTCATTTTAAAAAAAACATTTGGTTATTATTGTTGCTTATTTGATTTATATAAATTTATAACGACCCATTGATGTAGTCAAAACTTAATGTTTACAGTATTTTAAGTTAAAAATAGCGAGTAAAAATCGCCGAGGTTTTTTGACACAATTAGACACTTGTAAACAACACGAGAAATTGTGTGTTCCATTTCCGTTCATTCATAGGTGAGAACGTGGAACGATAACATTTATTATGAGTCTTAAAATGAAATTCTGCAGTTTACAAAACATCGCAATAAAAATGTATGACTATTTTTGCAAAGAGGCTAAACGAGGAAGATTATTTCATTCTTTAGAAAACCCTGAGAATAGGACAAGACACATTTTGGATTTATCTAAACGGTCCTTTAACCGCTGGATTCAAGCACGTGACCGTCAATGTTCAAAATATACAAAATCACAAGGAAGAGCAAAAATGTTGGATAATTTCGACAGTGAACTTATTAGAAGTGAAATTCGCAAAATGTTGGGTATGAATGAAACTGTTACAATAAGAAAATTAAAAGTATCGCTGAAAAAGAACAACAATATTGAAATATCAAAGTCTACATTATGGAGGAATGTGAGAGCTGCAGGCTTTACATTCAGAAAGTATTCCAATGGACGAAACATCATCTATGAGAAGCCACATATAGTAGTCATGAGAAGCAAGTACTTACGTGTAGTAAAAGAGGTGCGCAAGTAAGGTTATGATATTGTGTACTTGGATGAAACATGGATCAATGCTCACCACACTAACCAAAGGGAATGGCAGTCATCAGATGGAAAGATTAAGAGATTAATACCTAGCAGCAAAGGACAGCGCTTGATAATTGCTCATGCAGGTAGTCGACAACATGGACTAATACAGAATGCAGAGCTAATTTTTCTTTCAAAATCCATAGACAATCGGGATTATCACTCTGAGATGAATGGTCACATATTTAGACATTGGATTGAAAATTCTGTTCTCCCATCACTAGATCGACCATCTTGCCTAATAATGGACAATGCAGCGTACCACAACATTGTTGCACTTGAAGATAAAGTCCCGACGTCATCCAGTACAAAAGATGCTATTAAGATATGGCTCACAAAGGAGCACATACAATTTAATAACATGTACTTAAAACCTGAATTACTATCTCTAGTAAAACAAAAACAAAGGACAAAGATTTTTCAAATAGATAAGATTATCCAAGAGCACGGTCATATAAGTTTGAGACTGCCACCTTACCATGCTCATTTAAATCCAATAGAACTAATCTGGGCAAAATTAAAAGGACAAGTGGCATATGAAAATACAACATTCAAAATATGCGATGTAAAGACTCTTGCTAATCTCGCTTTATTAAATATAGACAAAGATTATTGGGCTAAATGTGAAGACCACGACTTAAAACAGGAAGAGGAATATTGGAAAAATGATGGTTTATGGAATGTTCAACCCCAAACAGTTATTAATCTTTTAGACTCGTCTGATTCAGAATGAAAGTATATAGCCCCCACAATGTTGGCCGTATATTACCTTAAATTAGTTCAACAAACGGTCCTTATCAGGACCACACAACTATGAAAATTGGACATACAGGTATACCTTGATATTATCGTCCGTCCTCGAACTGAGAAGACAATAATTCTCCTGGTGTTTTGTCTTATTAGGTTATTTCCCCATTACGGCCACGCCTTTACCTAGTGAAAATTAATCATAGACCAGCAACTACGGTAATTTTAGGGGTTCACAATTGACAATTTTGACAAACATCAAAGAAATTCGCCGCTTTAAGAAAACTGCAGCTGCAAGATATTTGTTAAATATACATTTAAAGGGTCTTTTGCATTCTAATAACATTTGGAAAATTTCAACAGTTTTTAACAAACGGTTAGTGAGTAATAGCGTTTTGAAGTTAGGCACATGATTTGAAACGAGCTATAGATAAAATTTGGGAGAGGGAAGAAATACCTCAAGACTTGAAAGAAGGTTATATGATCAAACTACCAAAGAAAGGAAGTTTACAGGAGTGCACAAATTATAGGGGAATTATGCTACTATCAGTGCCAGGGAAAATATTTAGCAGAATCATTCTGGAGAGACTAAAAGAGGCCATAGAGAAACATTTGAGAGATGAACAAGCAGGTTTTAGGAAGAACAGATCATGTGCTGATCAAACACATACTCTACGTATAATAGTGGAACAAAGTTTAGAACTAAAATCCCCACTTTATACTGGATTCATAGATTACGAAAAGGCATTTGATAGTTTTACAGAAGAATGCTTTGGAAGTTACTGAGTCATTACGGAATCCCCATAAAGTTTATTAACCTGATAAAAACAATGTATGATGGAACGAAATGTAGTGTGGTGCATGAAGGACAGCTTACAGAAGCATTTGAAATAAGAACAGGAGTAAGGCAGGGATGCCCTCTGTCTCCATTTCTCTTTCTACTGGCCATAGATTGGATTCTGAAAATAACTCAAAACAAAAGAAATGGGATCCAGTGGTCACTGACCAAACAACTTGACGATTTAGATTTTGCTGATGCCATAGCTCTCCTATCACACAGCCATCAACAGATGCAGGATAAAATGAGTATATTAGATGAGAGATCACAACAGCTAGGACTAAAGATTAATAGAGATAAGATTAATATTATGAGAATTAATACAGTTGGCAATAACCAAATAAAACTAGTAGAAATACAATACTATACGTACAAGCTTACATATATCTGGGCAGTAATATAGATAAAGCGTGAGGAACATAAAATGATACGAAAATAAGGATGTCACAAGCAAGAAGAGCTTTCGTTGCACTGGGAAACATGGAAATCAAAAGAAATTAGGTTAATTACAAAAATAAAAATGTTCAACTCAGATTTTAAGTCGGTCCTATTATATGGCTGTGAAACATGGAGCACAACAAAATTGACAAACACAAAGATACAGACTTTCATTAATGGATGCTTACGCAGAATAAAAGGATGGAAATAACAGGACAAAATCACTAACATAGAATTATGGAAATGTACCGGTCAAATAGCAGTGGATAAAGAGATACAGCGAAGACGATGGCGCTGGATAGGACACACACTACGGAAGCCAACTGAGAGTATTACACAACAGGCCCTTTTTTGGAATCCCCAGGGGAAAAGACAAAGAGGATGACCAAGGAATTCTTGGAGAAGACAGATAGAAGCAGAGATGAAGATGATGGGGAAGGCATGGAAAGATCTTAAAAGAATAGCAAAAAACAGAATGACCTGGAAAATGTTTGTTGAAGACCTATGCTCCACTGGGAGCTAAAAAAAAAAGATAGAAAACTGGGAGCAAACAGCAACAATAAAATATAACAAAGAGAACTCAACACCCATTGATATAAAAAGTGGAGTAAGCCAGGGATGCATCCTATCACCAAGCTTGTTCAATCTATATACTGAGCAAATCTTTAAAAACATCATAGAGATGCCAGGCCTACAAATTAATGGAAAGATAATCAATAACCTAAGATATCCTGACGATACTGTACTACTTGCAGAGAATCCTAAAGATCTACAACAATTACTTAACGAAATAAACACGACAAGCAAAAAATATGGACTAGATATGAATATCAAAAAGACTAAAACTATGATCATAAACAAAGAAAATACTCCAAACCCACAAGTGGATATCAAAATTTAAGGAATAGACCTGGAGACAGTTCATAACTACATCTACCTTGGACATACTATAACCAGTGATGGCAAATGTACAACTGAAATAAACAAAAGAATCATTATCATGTACCCTGCCGGTTGGCGTAGGCGATCATGTCCCTCCACAATCTTCTATCTACAGTGCATCGTATCAGTTCTGTTGTTGACTGTTTTCCATGCCACGACACCAAGCTATCCAGTATTTTCTCTCTTTGTCGTCCGCGATATCTCTTTCCTTTTATTTTGCCAGTTGTAACCAAGTATTCCAACTTTCCTCTTCTCATGATGTGCCCGAAAAATGTTGATTGCTTCTTTCTGATGTTTTTTAAGAGCTCCCTTTTTGTGTTGGCCTCTTTGAGAACTTCCTCATTGGTCTTTTTTGTCTTTAACAAAAGAATAGGAATGGCAAAAAGTAATTTTAATGTCACGAAGAACATACTAACATCAAAACAAATAACACCAGGGCTAAAACTAAGAATAGCAAAATGTTACATCTTCTCAATATTCCTATATGGCACAGAAACATGGACATTAGACAAGAAAACAGAACAGAGGATTGAAGCCTTTGAAATATGGATATATAGAACAATATGCAGAATTTGATGAAAGGAAAAGAAAACAAACGATGGAGTCTTAAAACAACTAAAAATTAAAAGAGAACTACTAAACACAATTCAAACAAGACAAATACGATTTTTGGGCCATGCTAAAAGACACAACAACCTACTAGAAGTAATCCTGCAGGGGAAAATACAAGGTAGAAGAAGCAGAGGCAGACCAAGACTATAGCTTGTTACATAACTCGTGTCCAACTTTTAAAATCGATAGCTTTTTAACCGCTTGTTGTAAGTTGTTCAAAATTTGCATGTAAAGTTATAATGATTAGAACCCAACAGGGAATTAATTTCATTTTAAAAAAACATTTGGTTATTATTGTTGCTTATTTGATTTATATAAATTTATAACGACCCATTGATGTAGTCAAAACTTAATGTTTACAGTATTTTAAGTTAAAAATAGCGAGTAAAAATCGCCGAGGTTTTTTGACACAATTAGACACTTGTAAACAACACGAGAAATTGTGTGTTCCATTTCCGTTCATTCATAGGTGAGAACGTGGAACGATAACATTTATTATGAGTCTTAAAATGAAATTCTGCAGTTTACAAAACATCGCAATAAAAATGTATGACTATTTTTGCAAAGAGGCTAAACGAGGAAGATTATTTCATTCTTTAGAAAACCCTGAGAATAGGACAAGACACATTTTGGATTTATCTAAACGGTCCTTTAACCGCTGGATTCAAGCACGTGACCGTCAATGTTCAAAATATACAAAATCACAAGGAAGAGCAAAAATGTTGGATAATTTCGACAGTGAACTTATTAGAAGTGAAATTCGCAAAATGTTGGGTATGAATGAAACTGTTACAATAAGAAAATTAAAAGTATCGCTGAAAAAGAACAACAATATTGAAATATCAAAGTCTACATTATGGAGGAATGTGAGAGCTGCAGGCTTTACATTCAGAAAGTATTCCAATGGACGAAACATCATCTATGAGAAGCCACATATAGTAGTCATGAGAAGCAAGTACTTACGTGAAGTAAAAGAGGTGCGCAAGTAAGGTTATGATATTGTGTACTTGGATGAAACATGGATCAATGCTCACCACACTAACCAAAGGGAATGGCAGTCATCAGATGGAAAGATTAAGAGATTAATACCTAGCAGCAAAGGACAGCGCTTGATAATTGCTCATGCAGGTAGTCGACAACATGGACTAATACAGAATGCAGAGCTAATTTTTCTTTCAAAATCCATAGACAATCGGGATTATCACTCTGAGATGAATGGTCACATATTTAGACATTGGATTGAAAATTCTGTTCTCCCATCACTAGATCGACCATCTTGCCTAATAATGGACAATGCAGCGTACCACAACATTGTTGCACTTGAAGATAAAGTCCCGACGTCATCCAGTACAAAAGATGCTATTAAGATATGGCTCACAAAGGAGCACATACAATTTAATAACATGTACTTAAAACCTGAATTACTATCTCTAGTAAAACAAAAACAAAGGACAAAGATTTTTCAAATAGATAAGATTATCCAAGAGCACGGTCATATAAGTTTGAGACTGCCACCTTACCATGCTCATTTAAATCCAATAGAACTAATCTGGGCAAAATTAAAAGGACAAGTGGCATATGAAAATACAACATTCAAAATATGCGATGTAAAGACTCTTGCTAATCTCGCTTTATTAAATATAGACAAAGATTATTGGGCTAAATGTGAAGACCACGACTTAAAACAGGAAGAGGAATATTGGAAAAATGATGGTTTATGGAATGTTCAACCCCAAACAGTTATTAATCTTTTAGACTCGTCTGATTCAGAATGAAAGTATATAGCCCCCACAATGTTGGCCGTATATTACCTTAAATTAGTTCAACAAACGGTCCTTATCAGGACCACACAACTATGAAAATTGGACATACAGGTATACCTTGATATTATCGTCCGTCCTCGAACTGAGAAGACAATAATTCTCCTGGTGTTTTGTCTTATTAGGTTATTTCCCCATTACGGCCACGCCTTTACCTAGTGAAAATTAATCATAGACCAGCAACTACGGTAATTTTAGGGGTTCACAATTGACAATTTTGACAAACATCAAAGAAATTCGCCGCTTTAAGAAAACTGCAGCTGCAAGATATTTGTTAAATATACATTTAAAGGGTCTTTTGCATTCTAATAACATTTGGAAAATTTCAACAGTTTTTAACAAACGGTTAGTGAGTAATAGCGTTTTGAAGTTAGGCACATGATTTGAAACGAGCTATAGATAAAATTTGGGAGAGGGAAGAAATACCTCAAGACTTGAAAGAAGGTTATATGATCAAACTACCAAAGAAAGGAAGTTTACAGGAGTGCACAAATTATAGGGGAATTATGCTACTATCAGTGCCAGGGAAAATATTTAGCAGAATCATTCTGGAGAGACTAAAAGAGGCCATAGAGAAACATTTGAGAGATGAACAAGCAGGTTTTAGGAAGAACAGATCATGTGCTGATCAAACACATACTCTACGTATAATAGTGGAACAAAGTTTAGAACTAAAATCCCCACTTTATACTGGATTCATAGATTACGAAAAGGCATTTGATAGTTTTACAGAAGAATGCTTTGGAAGTTACTGAGTCATTACGGAATCCCCATAAAGTTTATTAACCTGATAAAAACAATGTATGATGGAACGAAATGTAGTGTGGTGCATGAAGGACAGCTTACAGAAGCATTTGAAATAAGAACAGGAGTAAGGCAGGGATGCCCTCTGTCTCCATTTCTCTTTCTACTGGCCATAGATTGGATTCTGAAAATAACTCAAAACAAAAGAAATGGGATCCAGTGGTCACTGACCAAACAACTTGACGATTTAGATTTTGCTGATGCCATAGCTCTCCTATCACACAGCCATCAACAGATGCAGGATAAAATGAGTATATTAGATGAGAGATCACAACAGCTAGGACTAAAGATTAATAGAGATAAGATTAATATTATGAGAATTAATACAGTTGGCAATAACCAAATAAAACTAGTAGAAATACAATACTATACGTACAAGCTTACATATATCTGGGCAGTAATATAGATAAAGCGTGAGGAACATAAAATGATACGAAAATAAGGATGTCACAAGCAAGAAGAGCTTTCGTTGCACTGGGAAACATGGAAATCAAAAGAAATTAGGTTAATTACAAAAATAAAAATGTTCAACTCAGATTTTAAGTCGGTCCTATTATATGGCTGTGAAACATGGAGCACAACAAAATTGACAAACACAAAGATACAGACTTTCATTAATGGATGCTTACGCAGAATAAAAGGATGGAAATAACAGGACAAAATCACTAACATAGAATTATGGAAATGTACCGGTCAAATAGCAGTGGATAAAGAGATACAGCGAAGACGATGGCGCTGGATAGGACACACACTACGGAAGCCAACTGAGAGTATTACACAACAGGCCCTTTTTTGGAATCCCCAGGGGAAAAGACAAAGAGGATGACCAAGGAATTCTTGGAGAAGACAGATAGAAGCAGAGATGAAGATGATGGGGAAGGCATGGAAAGATCTTAAAAGAATAGCAAAAAACAGAATGACCTGGAAAATGTTTGTTGAAGACCTATGCTCCACTGGGAGCTAAAAAAAAAAGATAGAAAACTGGGAGCAAACAGCAACAATAAAATATAACAAAGAGAACTCAACACCCATTGATATAAAAAGTGGAGTAAGCCAGGGATGCATCCTATCACCAAGCTTGTTCAATCTATATACTGAGCAAATCTTTAAAAACATCATAGAGATGCCAGGCCTACAAATTAATGGAAAGATAATCAATAACCTAAGATATCCTGACGATACTGTACTACTTGCAGAGAATCCTAAAGATCTACAACAATTACTTAACGAAATAAACACGACAAGCAAAAAATATGGACTAGATATGAATATCAAAAAGACTAAAACTATGATCATAAACAAAGAAAATACTCCAAACCCACAAGTGGATATCAAAATTTAAGGAATAGACCTGGAGACAGTTCATAACTACATCTACCTTGGACATACTATAACCAGTGATGGCAAATGTACAACTGAAATAAACAAAAGAATCATTATCATGTACCCTGCCGGTTGGCGTAGGCGATCATGTCCCTCCACAATCTTCTATCTACAGTGCATCGTATCAGTTCTGTTGTTGACTGTTTTCCATGCCACGACACCAAGCTATCCAGTATTTTCTCTCTTTGTCGTCCGCGATATCTCTTTCCTTTTATTTTGCCAGTTGTAACCAAGTATTCCAACTTTCCTCTTCTCATGATGTGCCCGAAAAATGTTGATTGCTTCTTTCTGATGTTTTTTAAGAGCTCCCTTTTTGTGTTGGCCTCTTTGAGAACTTCCTCATTGGTCTTTTTTGTCTTTAACAAAAGAATAGGAATGGCAAAAAGTAATTTTAATGTCACGAAGAACATACTAACATCAAAACAAATAACACCAGGGCTAAAACTAAGAATAGCAAAATGTTACATCTTCTCAATATTCCTATATGGCACAGAAACATGGACATTAGACAAGAAAACAGAACAGAGGATTGAAGCCTTTGAAATATGG
The DNA here is from genome assembly GCA_032433765.1 of Megaustenia siamemsis. Lineage (NCBI taxonomy): Eukaryota > Metazoa > Mollusca > Gastropoda > Stylommatophora > Ariophantidae > Megaustenia > Megaustenia siamemsis. The sequence continues at coordinate 223,654 of JAVIAB010000139.1, read as the reverse complement.
ATATATAGAACAATATGCAGAATTTGATGAAAGGAAAAGAAAACAAACGATGGAGTCTTAAAACAACTAAAAATTAAAAGAGAACTACTAAACACAATTCAAACAAGACAAATACGATTTTTGGGCCATGCTAAAAGACACAACAACCTACTAGAAGTAATCCTGCAGGGGAAAATACAAGGTAGAAGAAGCAGAGGCAGACCAAGACTATAGCTTGTTACATAACTCGTGTCCAACTTTTAAAATCGATAGCTTTTTAACCGCTTGTTGTAAGTTGTTCAAAATTTGCATGTAAAGTTATAATGATTAGAACCCAACAGGGAATTAATTTCATTTTAAAAAAACATTTGGTTATTATTGTTGCTTATTTGATTTATATAAATTTATAACGACCCATTGATGTAGTCAAAACTTAATGTTTACAGTATTTTAAGTTAAAAATAGCGAGTAAAAATCGCCGAGGTTTTTTGACACAATTAGACACTTGTAAACAACACGAGAAATTGTGTGTTCCATTTCCGTTCATTCATAGGTGAGAACGTGGAACGATAACATTTATTATGAGTCTTAAAATGAAATTCTGCAGTTTACAAAACATCGCAATAAAAATGTATGACTATTTTTGCAAAGAGGCTAAACGAGGAAGATTATTTCATTCTTTAGAAAACCCTGAGAATAGGACAAGACACATTTTGGATTTATCTAAACGGTCCTTTAACCGCTGGATTCAAGCACGTGACCGTCAATGTTCAAAATATACAAAATCACAAGGAAGAGCAAAAATGTTGGATAATTTCGACAGTGAACTTATTAGAAGTGAAATTCGCAAAATGTTGGGTATGAATGAAACTGTTACAATAAGAAAATTAAAAGTATCGCTGAAAAAGAACAACAATATTGAAATATCAAAGTCTACATTATGGAGGAATGTGAGAGCTGCAGGCTTTACATTCAGAAAGTATTCCAATGGACGAAACATCATCTATGAGAAGCCACATATAGTAGTCATGAGAAGCAAGTACTTACGTGTAGTAAAAGAGGTGCGCAAGTAAGGTTATGATATTGTGTACTTGGATGAAACATGGATCAATGCTCACCACACTAACCAAAGGGAATGGCAGTCATCAGATGGAAAGATTAAGAGATTAATACCTAGCAGCAAAGGACAGCGCTTGATAATTGCTCATGCAGGTAGTCGACAACATGGACTAATACAGAATGCAGAGCTAATTTTTCTTTCAAAATCCATAGACAATCGGGATTATCACTCTGAGATGAATGGTCACATATTTAGACATTGGATTGAAAATTCTGTTCTCCCATCACTAGATCGACCATCTTGCCTAATAATGGACAATGCAGCGTACCACAACATTGTTGCACTTGAAGATAAAGTCCCGACGTCATCCAGTACAAAAGATGCTATTAAGATATGGCTCACAAAGGAGCACATACAATTTAATAACATGTACTTAAAACCTGAATTACTATCTCTAGTAAAACAAAAACAAAGGACAAAGATTTTTCAAATAGATAAGATTATCCAAGAGCACGGTCATATAAGTTTGAGACTGCCACCTTACCATGCTCATTTAAATCCAATAGAACTAATCTGGGCAAAATTAAAAGGACAAGTGGCATATGAAAATACAACATTCAAAATATGCGATGTAAAGACTCTTGCTAATCTCGCTTTATTAAATATAGACAAAGATTATTGGGCTAAATGTGAAGACCACGACTTAAAACAGGAAGAGGAATATTGGAAAAATGATGGTTTATGGAATGTTCAACCCCAAACAGTTATTAATCTTTTAGACTCGTCTGATTCAGAATGAAAGTATATAGCCCCCACAATGTTGGCCGTATATTACCTTAAATTAGTTCAACAAACGGTCCTTATCAGGACCACACAACTATGAAAATTGGACATACAGGTATACCTTGATATTATCGTCCGTCCTCGAACTGAGAAGACAATAATTCTCCTGGTGTTTTGTCTTATTAGGTTATTTCCCCATTACGGCCACGCCTTTACCTAGTGAAAATTAATCATAGACCAGCAACTACGGTAATTTTAGGGGTTCACAATTGACAATTTTGACAAACATCAAAGAAATTCGCCGCTTTAAGAAAACTGCAGCTGCAAGATATTTGTTAAATATACATTTAAAGGGTCTTTTGCATTCTAATAACATTTGGAAAATTTCAACAGTTTTTAACAAACGGTTAGTGAGTAATAGCGTTTTGAAGTTAGGCACATGATTTGAAACGAGCTATAGATAAAATTTGGGAGAGGGAAGAAATACCTCAAGACTTGAAAGAAGGTTATATGATCAAACTACCAAAGAAAGGAAGTTTACAGGAGTGCACAAATTATAGGGGAATTATGCTACTATCAGTGCCAGGGAAAATATTTAGCAGAATCATTCTGGAGAGACTAAAAGAGGCCATAGAGAAACATTTGAGAGATGAACAAGCAGGTTTTAGGAAGAACAGATCATGTGCTGATCAAACACATACTCTACGTATAATAGTGGAACAAAGTTTAGAACTAAAATCCCCACTTTATACTGGATTCATAGATTACGAAAAGGCATTTGATAGTTTTACAGAAGAATGCTTTGGAAGTTACTGAGTCATTACGGAATCCCCATAAAGTTTATTAACCTGATAAAAACAATGTATGATGGAACGAAATGTAGTGTGGTGCATGAAGGACAGCTTACAGAAGCATTTGAAATAAGAACAGGAGTAAGGCAGGGATGCCCTCTGTCTCCATTTCTCTTTCTACTGGCCATAGATTGGATTCTGAAAATAACTCAAAACAAAAGAAATGGGATCCAGTGGTCACTGACCAAACAACTTGACGATTTAGATTTTGCTGATGCCATAGCTCTCCTATCACACAGCCATCAACAGATGCAGGATAAAATGAGTATATTAGATGAGAGATCACAACAGCTAGGACTAAAGATTAATAGAGATAAGATTAATATTATGAGAATTAATACAGTTGGCAATAACCAAATAAAACTAGTAGAAATACAATACTATACGTACAAGCTTACATATATCTGGGCAGTAATATAGATAAAGCGTGAGGAACATAAAATGATACGAAAATAAGGATGTCACAAGCAAGAAGAGCTTTCGTTGCACTGGGAAACATGGAAATCAAAAGAAATTAGGTTAATTACAAAAATAAAAATGTTCAACTCAGATTTTAAGTCGGTCCTATTATATGGCTGTGAAACATGGAGCACAACAAAATTGACAAACACAAAGATACAGACTTTCATTAATGGATGCTTACGCAGAATAAAAGGATGGAAATAACAGGACAAAATCACTAACATAGAATTATGGAAATGTACCGGTCAAATAGCAGTGGATAAAGAGATACAGCGAAGACGATGGCGCTGGATAGGACACACACTACGGAAGCCAACTGAGAGTATTACACAACAGGCCCTTTTTTGGAATCCCCAGGGGAAAAGACAAAGAGGATGACCAAGGAATTCTTGGAGAAGACAGATAGAAGCAGAGATGAAGATGATGGGGAAGGCATGGAAAGATCTTAAAAGAATAGCAAAAAACAGAATGACCTGGAAAATGTTTGTTGAAGACCTATGCTCCACTGGGAGCTAAAAAAAAAAGATAGAAAACTGGGAGCAAACAGCAACAATAAAATATAACAAAGAGAACTCAACACCCATTGATATAAAAAGTGGAGTAAGCCAGGGATGCATCCTATCACCAAGCTTGTTCAATCTATATACTGAGCAAATCTTTAAAAACATCATAGAGATGCCAGGCCTACAAATTAATGGAAAGATAATCAATAACCTAAGATATCCTGACGATACTGTACTACTTGCAGAGAATCCTAAAGATCTACAACAATTACTTAACGAAATAAACACGACAAGCAAAAAATATGGACTAGATATGAATATCAAAAAGACTAAAACTATGATCATAAACAAAGAAAATACTCCAAACCCACAAGTGGATATCAAAATTTAAGGAATAGACCTGGAGACAGTTCATAACTACATCTACCTTGGACATACTATAACCAGTGATGGCAAATGTACAACTGAAATAAACAAAAGAATCATTATCATGTACCCTGCCGGTTGGCGTAGGCGATCATGTCCCTCCACAATCTTCTATCTACAGTGCATCGTATCAGTTCTGTTGTTGACTGTTTTCCATGCCACGACACCAAGCTATCCAGTATTTTCTCTCTTTGTCGTCCGCGATATCTCTTTCCTTTTATTTTGCCAGTTGTAACCAAGTATTCCAACTTTCCTCTTCTCATGATGTGCCCGAAAAATGTTGATTGCTTCTTTCTGATGTTTTTTAAGAGCTCCCTTTTTGTGTTGGCCTCTTTGAGAACTTCCTCATTGGTCTTTTTTGTCTTTAACAAAAGAATAGGAATGGCAAAAAGTAATTTTAATGTCACGAAGAACATACTAACATCAAAACAAATAACACCAGGGCTAAAACTAAGAATAGCAAAATGTTACATCTTCTCAATATTCCTATATGGCACAGAAACATGGACATTAGACAAGAAAACAGAACAGAGGATTGAAGCCTTTGAAATATGGATATATAGAACAATATGCAGAATTTGATGAAAGGAAAAGAAAACAAACGATGGAGTCTTAAAACAACTAAAAATTAAAAGAGAACTACTAAACACAATTCAAACAAGACAAATACGATTTTTGGGCCATGCTAAAAGACACAACAACCTACTAGAAGTAATCCTGCAGGGGAAAATACAAGGTAGAAGAAGCAGAGGCAGACCAAGACTATAGCTTGTTACATAACTCGTGTCCAACTTTTAAAATCGATAGCTTTTTAACCGCTTGTTGTAAGTTGTTCAAAATTTGCATGTAAAGTTATAATGATTAGAACCCAACAGGGAATTAATTTCATTTTAAAAAAACATTTGGTTATTATTGTTGCTTATTTGATTTATATAAATTTATAACGACCCATTGATGTAGTCAAAACTTAATGTTTACAGTATTTTAAGTTAAAAATAGCGAGTAAAAATCGCCGAGGTTTTTTGACACAATTAGACACTTGTAAACAACACGAGAAATTGTGTGTTCCATTTCCGTTCATTCATAGGTGAGAACGTGGAACGATAACATTTATTATGAGTCTTAAAATGAAATTCTGCAGTTTACAAAACATCGCAATAAAAATGTATGACTATTTTTGCAAAGAGGCTAAACGAGGAAGATTATTTCATTCTTTAGAAAACCCTGAGAATAGGACAAGACACATTTTGGATTTATCTAAACGGTCCTTTAACCGCTGGATTCAAGCACGTGACCGTCAATGTTCAAAATATACAAAATCACAAGGAAGAGCAAAAATGTTGGATAATTTCGACAGTGAACTTATTAGAAGTGAAATTCGCAAAATGTTGGGTATGAATGAAACTGTTACAATAAGAAAATTAAAAGTATCGCTGAAAAAGAACAACAATATTGAAATATCAAAGTCTACATTATGGAGGAATGTGAGAGCTGCAGGCTTTACATTCAGAAAGTATTCCAATGGACGAAACATCATCTATGAGAAGCCACATATAGTAGTCATGAGAAGCAAGTACTTACGTGTAGTAAAAGAGGTGCGCAAGTAAGGTTATGATATTGTGTACTTGGATGAAACATGGATCAATGCTCACCACACTAACCAAAGGGAATGGCAGTCATCAGATGGAAAGATTAAGAGATTAATACCTAGCAGCAAAGGACAGCGCTTGATAATTGCTCATGCAGGTAGTCGACAACATGGACTAATACAGAATGCAGAGCTAATTTTTCTTTCAAAATCCATAGACAATCGGGATTATCACTCTGAGATGAATGGTCACATATTTAGACATTGGATTGAAAATTCTGTTCTCCCATCACTAGATCGACCATCTTGCCTAATAATGGACAATGCAGCGTACCACAACATTGTTGCACTTGAAGATAAAGTCCCGACGTCATCCAGTACAAAAGATGCTATTAAGATATGGCTCACAAAGGAGCACATACAATTTAATAACATGTACTTAAAACCTGAATTACTATCTCTAGTAAAACAAAAACAAAGGACAAAGATTTTTCAAATAGATAAGATTATCCAAGAGCACGGTCATATAAGTTTGAGACTGCCACCTTACCATGCTCATTTAAATCCAATAGAACTAATCTGGGCAAAATTAAAAGGACAAGTGGCATATGAAAATACAACATTCAAAATATGCGATGTAAAGACTCTTGCTAATCTCGCTTTATTAAATATAGACAAAGATTATTGGGCTAAATGTGAAGACCACGACTTAAAACAGGAAGAGGAATATTGGAAAAATGATGGTTTATGGAATGTTCAACCCCAAACAGTTATTAATCTTTTAGACTCGTCTGATTCAGAATGAAAGTATATAGCCCCCACAATGTTGGCCGTATATTACCTTAAATTAGTTCAACAAACGGTCCTTATCAGGACCACACAACTATGAAAATTGGACATACAGGTATACCTTGATATTATCGTCCGTCCTCGAACTGAGAAGACAATAATTCTCCTGGTGTTTTGTCTTATTAGGTTATTTCCCCATTACGGCCACGCCTTTACCTAGTGAAAATTAATCATAGACCAGCAACTACGGTAATTTTAGGGGTTCACAATTGACAATTTTGACAAACATCAAAGAAATTCGCCGCTTTAAGAAAACTGCAGCTGCAAGATATTTGTTAAATATACATTTAAAGGGTCTTTTGCATTCTAATAACATTTGGAAAATTTCAACAGTTTTTAACAAACGGTTAGTGAGTAATAGCGTTTTGAAGTTGGGCACGTGATTTGAAACGAGCTATAGCATGGACGAGTAACACCAAAAGATGGACAAATCAGCCTATGACAACCTGCACCATCAAAGCAAGAGACAGAGCAGAATGGCACTCCATGGTAGCCAACCTTCGTTGCGGAGATGGCACTCGACGATGAAACTGGTTATGAGACGGTTCTCAAGAAATAACCAGTTGTGGTTATCAGCGGAACAAGAGGTCAAATCAGAGATCCAAATATTCTAGGCACTACGATGATCAAGAGAATTGAAGTGAGCCATGACTTGAGCGTTGACCTCTCAAGAGATGTGCATATTCTCACCAAATCTTTCACATAATCGTCCACCTGTTCCTCCAACATACTTTCTCTGGCAACGTTTTCAGACGATAGTGTATATTAAATTCCGTGAAACATTTGAACCCTTCTTTCATATCGAACATTATCTTTTTTCTTCATGTTTATTCCCATTGAAATTAATCGCCTAATTGTATGTATTTTATTCCAGAGACCATCGCCGAAGCTATGGAGTTTGTTCTCTGTGTTGCATTGTCAGGAAAGAGATGTCTACAAATAAACACTTTTCTGATCAAGGACATTTCTGAATACAAGGAAAAGAAGTGTCCCTGGGGATGTGGTCGGCGTCATTGTGTAAATTAAATTTGAATTTGGAATAAACACATCGAAACAAATACAATAACATTTATAAAAGGAGGTGAGAATAAAAAACATAAATGGAGAAGGAGAGAGAGAGAGTGTGTAAGCGGTAAAGATATAATAATATAGATAGATGCAATGATACTGTTCAAGTATATAACCACGATTCTTCTTCGTTCCTTCCTCATTTGCTTTTCAGAGTCAATGGAAGATATCAGTTGCGATCTTTTGCTCTTCTGTTGGCGTCTGCTGCTGTTGTGTTTTCAAGTGTTTCTAATATTCCGTCAAATCATCTTTTTCATGGTCAGCTCTAGAATTTGGTGCTCTCTCAAAGTTTATTAAAAGCTCGTTGTGTTATGTTACTTTGGTATTTCTTATCACGTGGTCAAACTATTTTATCTGTTAATTCTTTATATACTCTATATCGGGATATATTCCTAGCGTTTTTCTCAGTTTTTCATTTCAGATCTTATCTCTCAGGCTATTTCCTGCCATTCGTCTGACACATTTCATCTCAGTAAAGGTTTTTTTCTTATTAACCACGATAACACAATTACTATAAATTTGTTTTTGTTTTTTTTAATGAACCTCAAATCTGATACATTCTTCAAAAAGTAGGTAAAAGTAGAGTAAAGAGCTCTCGTCACGCCAAGTGGCGTATAGGTAATATAGTGTTAGTGACCATACATTTTACAGACCTTCACCACACGATATTTTGAAGTAATATGGTCGGTATTACGCCCGTGCTGCTTTACTTTCCCAGAAAAAAATCGGGTACCCATTTAAGTCTGGGTGAACCCGGAAGCCGTCGGTTGGGATCAAACCCTACCCCTTGTCCTTTGTAGTCCAGTTCACTAACCACTGAGCTATCGCGGCTCCCCTCTTGAAAAAGTACATCGTACTATTAGTAACCTGAGACTTGTAAAGCAAACACTGTGTCCAACAAGTTCAGCCTAAGATGTAACGCGTACACACAGTTAGCATAGCGTTCATTTTGTACACGTTTTTTGTTACGGACATGATGTAAGCTAAAAATACGCAAGAAAGCATTGCAAGTTGGAAGTTTCAAATGAGGTCATGTTTACCGACTTCTGTATACAGTGCACCCTTCAAAGCGCCCCTATGGTTCGTTCGTACAAAAATTAACATAAACTCACATCAGTTTGATGCCAAGTACTCGGGCAGATGTTTACTTAAGTTTGCTTCATCATAAATTAACACTTACTAATTACGTCACACAGTCTTTTTGAGAACCACGATCTTCTTACTTTCTCTCTCTCTCTCTCTCTCTCTCTCTCTGTCTCATCTCCTCATTATTCGCCGGAGCACTAACATCTGCAGCCAAAAATTCCACCCCTCCTCATTAATATCTGCCTTAAAGTTTACGAAATCAAGATCTATCGAACTGTAGTCATTATCTTACCTCCTCTTGTGTGTCTTTCTTTTCTTCTTGCCCTCCACAGTCCCTTGCAACATTGTTTCACTGTGCCCTGATAGACATGGTCGTCTCAGTCAGTTTACGTTTCTTGGTAGTAGTAACAAGACATGTCCATATGCCTACTGGATTCTTCCTACAGATTCATCTCCGATTACATTATCTATGAAATGACTACATTATATAATCTCCATTGCAACAAAGGATAATTGTCTGGTCTGGGCAAAAAGTTGTGTTTTTGGTCTATAGTAATAACTTATAAATGTTGCCAGAAATGAATAACAAACAATTTTTGCAAATCTTTAGTTTTTCTAAAAACAAAAATCATGCAATATGAGAGCAGTTAATGTCCTTTGTTCTGTTCTGTTTCAGATTTCTGGGGGAAACTGAAATCAGTGAAATTGTGATCATATTCTCGATCTTTTCTCACCTTTCATCAAGTGTAGAAGGAGATGCAAAAATGGTATTTTTGTCTCTTTCTTGTCAGCTGTAACCATTGCTTAGACGTTATTATAGCTACCTTAATGCTGTCTCTCCATCTTACACCGGATTTGAGTTGGAGGTTTCATCTTTCTCTTCTATTAAACAATTTGAATGCCACTAAATCACAAGACGATCTATTCAAGTGGCCAATCATTTCATTTCTTGTCTGTATATGTGGTCCTAATTCGAATCTTTTTTTCACTGTCTCACTCCTATCTCTAAACGTCACCCATTACCATCACCAATCCTAATTGTTCTCTACTCATTACCACCACCAACCCTACTTATTCTCTATACGTCACTCATTACCACCACTAATCTGAATTGTTCTCTACACGTCACTCATTACCACCACTAATCTGAATTGTCTTCTACACGTCACTCATTACCACCACTAATCTTAAATTGTTCTCTACACGTCACTGATTACCACCACTAATCTGAATTGTCCTCTACACGTCACTCATTACCACCAACAACCCTACTTATTCTCTACACGTCACTCATTACCACCACCAACCCTACTTATCCTCTACACGTCACTCATTACCACCACTAATCTTAAATTGTTCTCTACACGTCACTCATTACCACCACCAATCCTAATTGTTCTAAACTCGTCACTCATTACCACCACGAACCCTAATCACTTTATACCAAAACCTTGCGAAGTTTGTGTTGTTGCCCACTAACTGGCCAGCAATTGACGAGAACAAACCTCTCAGGATGAGAAACTCTAGAGGTTGTTAAACAACATGAGGGCAGGAGACTTGTGGTCTCACAAGACAGGGACGCGGGCAAAGATAGGATAACCACAGTGATCTCTCTCTCTCTCTCTCTCTCTCTCTCAATCTCTCTCTGTCTCATCTCCTCATTATTCGCCGGAGCACTAACATCTGCAGCCAAAAATTCCACCCCTCCTCATTAATATCTGCCTTAAAGTTTACGAAATCAAGATCTATCGAACTGTAGTCATTATCTTACCTCCTCTTGTGTGTCTTTCTTTTCTTCTTGCCCTCCACAGTCCCTTGCAACATTGTTTCACTGTGCCCTGATAGACATGGTCGTCTCAGTCAGTTTACGTTTCTTGGTAGTAGTAACAAGACATGTCCATATGCCTACTGGATTCTTCCTACAGATTCATCTCCGATTACATTATCTATGAAATGACTACATTATATAATCTCCATTGCAACAAAGGATAATTGTCTGGTCTGGGCAAAAAGTTGTGTTTTTGGTCTATAGTAATAACTTATAAATGTTGCCAGAAATGAATAACAAACAATTTTTGCAAATCTTTAGTTTTTCTAAAAACAAAAATCATGCAATATGAGAGCAGTTAATGTCCTTTGTTCTGTTCTGTTTCAGATTTCTGGGGGAAACTGAAATCAGTGAAATTGTGATCATATTCTCGATCTTTTCTCACCTTTCATCAAGTGTAGAAGGAGATGCAAAAATGGTATTTTTGTCTCTTTCTTGTCAGCTGTAACCATTGCTTAGACGTTATTATAGCTACCTTAATGCTGTCTCTCCATCTTACACCGGATTTGAGTTGGAGGTTTCATCTTTCTCTTCTATTAAACAATTTGAATGCCACTAAATCACAAGACGATCTATTCAAGTGGCCAATCATTTCATTTCTTGTCTGTATATGTGGTCCTAATTCGAATCTTTTTTTCACTGTCTCACTCCTATCTCTAAACGTCACCCATTACCATCACCAATCCTAATTGTTCTCTACTCATTACCACCACCAACCCTACTTATTCTCTATACGTCACTCATTACCACCACTAATCTGAATTGTTCTCTACACGTCACTCATTACCACCACTAATATGAATTATTCTCTATACGTCACTCATTACCACCACTAATCTGAATTGTTCTCTACACGTCACTCATTACCACCACTAATCTGAATTGTCTTCTACACGTCACTCATTACCACCACTAATCTTAAATTGTTCTCTACACGTCACTGATTACCACCACTAATCTGAATTGTCCTCTACACGTCACTCATTACCACCAACAACCCTACTTATTCTCTACACGTCACTCATTACCACCACCAACCCTACTTATCCTCTACACGTCACTCATTACCACCACTAATCTTAAATTGTTCTCTACACGTCACTCATTACCACCACCAATCCTAATTGTTCTAAACTCGTCACTCATTACCACCACGAACCCTAATCACTTTATACCAAAACCTTGCGAAGTTTGTGTTGTTGCCCACTAACTGGCCAGCAATTGACGAGAACAAACCTCTCAGGATGAGAAACTCTAGAGGTTGTTAAACAACATGAGGGCAGGAGACTTGTGGTCTCACAAGACAGGGACGCGGGCAGAGATAGGATAACCACAGTGATCTTTATTGCATTAATTCGTGCTGTGAGAGCAATGTAGCGTTAGCGTAATAAACCCACTGTTGCCAGTCTGTGGGTCGCACCCTGTCCCCCACCCCAACTTTTTTTTCTCTCCCGCCCCCACCACCCTCCAAGGTTGCCAGGCATTTTCTAAAGATAGTGAAAGTCAAAAAAGAAATTAATTAAAAATATTTATACAGGAACAATCACCAGGATCTCTTCAACACATAAGCACACACACACATACACACACACATACATAAACACAGACACACACACAGACAGAGACAAACAAAGATACTGTCACAAACACAGACACTCACACACACACACACACAGACACACATTAATTGTCTATTATAAAATGTGTAGTCGGGTATTTCTTTGTAATGTAAAATCTAGCTGGCTGGTAACTCGACTTTTAAAAGTGAATGATAACAATATATAGGACAATTATAGACGGAAACCACTTTAAACTTGGCCATGTTATAAAAGAGGTTGCGTAATATATAACGATTATAAGATGTGGCCGCAGGTTGATATCTATAAAAGGAGACTGCTGTTTGTTTGAAAACGTAAAAGGAGATTGCTGGTTGTTTGAATATTATAAAAGGAGACTGCTGGTTATTTTATTTGAATAATATAAAAGGAGACTGCTGGTTATTTGACTACTATAAAAGAAAGCTACGGCTTACTTAACTGTTTTCTTCTCTCTCTAGGCTGATGCTGTCCGCTCATGGACACTTGCCCAAAGTAGTTTTCACTTCATTTGTGTATGGTAATTGCTGTCTAATATAACCTAGAAGATTCACTCTGAACGGATTGTGTCTCGCTAAGAAATTGCCAGATTCCCCCAAGCTACCAAGTTTGGAGTTCAAAGCAAGATTAACTATTTTCGAGGGGATCACGGGTTACTTGGTTGTTGTAACACTTGGATCGCATGATCCCTACTTAAACATTTGATCACGACTCGAGGAAAGGTTGGGAAACAGTGGGAAAACATTCCTATAACTTCAGTCAGCCAGGTGTAAAAAGTGCACCACGTTCGCAGCGCGAGGTATATTTAATATCACAGTGAAGAGGCTCAGCCACTGTTCTCCACATGTTATAGCTTGGATATGTAGACTTACTTGTTATATTTTATAGGACTATGTTTTATCATCATTATAATCGTGTTCCCTTAAATTTAAACACAACTGAAAAAAAAATAGAAAGAAGACAAGCGAAAAACACTGCCAGATACAAGGATATAGACAATGAAATACAGAGAATGTGCAAAAAGGCAAAAGAAGACTGGCCCAACCAAAGATGTCTAGAAGTCGAAACTATGGAAAGTAAACAAAACTTAAAAGAGATGCACACAGAAATAAAGAGGATGACGAATAAAGACAAAAAAGCTACAGGAAACGGATGTATTGCAAACAAAGAGGGAAGAATGCTAACAGACAACAAAGATATCATATATAGATGGCAAGAATATATAAAAGAAATATTTCATGACGAAAGGGACAAAAAGCCAGACACAAAATGTACATAGTAAGTAAAGTACCCCCCGTCACGCCAAGTGGCGTATAGGGAAATATGGTGTTAGTGACCCTATATTTTACAGACCTTCAGCACATGATTTTTGGGGTAATGTGGTCGGTATTACGCCCGTGCTGCTTTTACTTTCCCAGAAAATATCCGGTACCCATTTAAGGCTGGGTGAACCCGGAGCCGTCGGTTGGGATCGAACCCTACCCCTTTGTCCGTTAGTAGTCCAGTTCACTAACCACTGAGCTATCGCGGCTCCCACTAATTTTTAGGGAATTAGTAAAACCCAGGTGTCCTCGCCAGGGTACGAACCCCGGCTGTTGCCGTGGTAAGCCAACCGCCTATCGATTGCGCTAACCGGACACCCCACAAAATGTACATACAACTATAAAATCCTGAAATCTGAAGTAGAAAAAGCTATAAAAACAATTAAAAAGGGAAAAGCAGCAGGGCCTGACAATATACAAATAGAGATGATACAGGCTCTAGAAGAGTTTGGCGTCGAAGTGATCACAGACATATGCAATGACATATACCATACAGGATACATACCAAACGATCTAAAAACATCAACTTTCATTGCATTGCCTAAAAAGAATGGTGCAGTTGAATGCAGTAACTTCAGAACAATAAGCCTAATGAGCCAGGTAACAAAAATTTTACTAAAAGTTATACAGGGAAGGATTCAGAATAAAATCAATACTGAATTAGATGAGCAACAATTTGGATTCAGAAAAAACAGTGGGACAAAAGAAGCCATATTCAGCATGAGAACATTGATTGAAAAGTACATAGAAGTAAACAAACCAATATATGCCTGCTTTATAGACTACACCAAAGCTTTCGATAGAATACACCATAACCAACTCATAGACTGCCTAAAGGATATAAATCTAGACGACGCAGACATACGACTAATATGTAATTTGTATTGGGAGCAAACAGCAATAATAAGATATAACAAGGAGAACTCTACACTCATGGACATAAAAAGAGGAGTAAGACAAGGATGCATCCTATCACCAAGCTTGTTCAATCTATAGGGAACAGGCAAATAATTGCAATGCTGCGGTAAAGCTGGTAGCAAGGAGCCAGTGGTGGGGTGTGCTAAACACTCCAAAGTATGGTGACAGCTTTACAAATAAGGAACACAACACAATACTGACGTTTCGGCCTGTGGCCTTCTTCAGAATACAGGGACAACGACAACAAGCGGTGAAGCACAATTACTACATGTTAGATGATCAAGTGGAGGGCGAGGAAAGTAAGATGCAGAAATAAGAAAAGAGAGAAGAGAAAAATGAATATTACATGATGAAAGGTATGATGGGCGCCAAGATATATAAAATAGAAAAAGAGAAAAATGTATAATAATATGTACTTAGCTTAGCTCAGAGCAGCAAATCTGTCCTCCGTGCTTGAACAAGTCGGAATGACTAGGTGCGTAGAGAATGTGTCTAGAAAGTAACACGTGATTAAGACAGGCGAGTTATGAGGACAAACGGATCTAGTATCGGGATAACCAAAGGAAGGGGGGGGAAGAGGTGGGTGGGGGAAGGAGGATAGGCGACGCTGCCAAACTCCTGGGAAACGACAAGCAATGCCAATAAATCATTCAACATTGCAAGTGGGAGATCACGCGAGAGGTTAAAAGAAAGAAATTGAATGACAAGACAAAGTAGTGAACTAGGCGATGGGTGAGAGAGATGGACTCTACGGAATGGATGGCCTCGAACTGAAAGAGTTGAAAGGTAGGTCAACGAAAGGAAGGATTGGATACCGGAGGAAGAGATAAGGACAGGAAGAATAATAAAACCGGTATAAGGAGAAGGGCGATAGAGGGGTGGTCCGGAGGAAGTTAGTCTATCGAGAGGTAGGGAAGTATTAGAGGAGGAGGTATGGAGAGGAGGGATAAGAAGCAGGTATAAGGAGAAGGGCGATAGAGGGGTGGTCCGGAGGAAGTTAGTCTATCGAGAGGTAGGGAAGTATTAGAGGAGGAAGTATGGAGAGGAGGGATAAGAAGCAGGTATGTGAAAACTGAATAGGAAGAGAGGCGATAGGTCAGAAGTGAATGGAAAAAGAGAGAGTCTGGAAGAAGTGGAGCAATAGGGGAATGGTGTGCAAGAGGTATGAACCATAGGAGGTAAAAAAGTAGGGAATTGATAGAACAAAGGGGGGTGATGAGGGTCCTAGGAGAGGAATGAAAGTGGGCATCAGGATATGGGGGTTACTCAAAGAGGATATGGAAAGCAGGGATGGACGAGGAGTAGAAGAACCAAGAAGAGAAATAGGAAGAGAGGTCCATAGGTGGGAGGATGGAGTCGGAGGAAGGAGGGTCCTCAGAGGGACAGGGATACATTGATGCCACGAGGGGTGAAGCAACCCCAACGAGCGATCAGACGGTGCTCCAGAGTGAGCCGACTGTGGTGATCAGAGGAGCATGATATTAGGCCAGTTACCAAGACATCAGTCTTACCTCGATGGCCCCTCGAGTTAAAGTGGGCTGCTACAGGAGTGTCCGCTGCTCGGGTGATGTCATTCAAGTGTTCACGGCACCTATCGCCGATACGTCTACCAGATTGGCTGATGTAGGTCAACTTGCATCGCTTACAAATGATGGCATAAATGATGTTCCGAGATGTACAAGTGAATCCCTCTCTGATCTGGAAAGGACCATTAGGGAAGAGGACAGTGCCGTTCTGGAGAACGTGGTCTGGAGAACGTGGTTTACATACTCTGCGGTTGCAGCGGATAGTGCCTCGATGGCTGAAGTGGTCAGCAGGAAGACGGCCTCTGACAAGAAAGTCTCGGAGGTTCCGGTCACGTCTAAAGGCCACTAGTGGCGGGTCGGGGAAGAGCAGACGAGTAGTAGAGTCAGATCGAAGAATAGGGAGGTAGCGGTGGATGGTCCTAATCGCGGCGTAGTGGTGAGGTTGATGGGTGAGGGCGAGTACTACTCTATCAGAGGGGGGATGAGTAGAGGGGGTAAGAGCAGACTGACGTGAAGTGTGGAGAACTCGACGCAGGGCAGGGAGGAGAGCTGATTCTGGATAGAGGCGTCGGCGGAAGAAATCAAGCATGAGGTGGGCATTGTGAAGGAAATCTTCATCGTCTTGGCAAAGGCGACGAAGTATGAGAAGCTGAGAATAAGGAAGATAGTTCTTGCAGGATTTAGGATGAGAGGAGTCGTAGCGGAGGAAACTGAATTGTTCAATCTATACACTGAGCAAATCTTTAAAAACATCTCAGAGATACCAGGCCTAAACATTAATGGAAAGTTAATCAATAACCTGAGATATGCTGATGATACTGTTCTACTAGCAAAAAATCCTAAAGACCTACAACAATTGCTTAATGTGATAAACATAACAAGGGAAAAATATGGACTAGAAATGAATATCAAAAAGACTAAAACTATGATCATAAATAAAGAACATTCTCAAGACCTACAATTAAATATCACAGTTGATGGAATACATCTGGCGACAGTCCAGAGTTACAACTACCTGGGACACACTATAACCAATGATGGAAAATGCAAAACTGAAATAAACAAAAGAATAGGTAGGTATGGCAAAAAGTAATTTTAATGCCGTGAAAAATATACTAACAACAAAACAAATATCAACAGGGCTGAAACTAATAATGGAAAATGTTACATCTGCTCAATATTCCTGTATGGTGCAGAAACATCGACATTAGACAAGAAAACAGAACAGAAAATTGAAGCCTTTGAAATGTGGATTTATAGAAGAATAAGTAGAATTGGATGGAAACAAAAGATAACAAACGATAAAGTTTTAAAACAACTGAAAATAAAAAGAGAACTACTAAATACAATTAAGACAAGACAAATGAAATTTTTGGGGCATGTTAAAAGACACAACAGCCTACTAAAAGTAATATTGGAAGGAAAAATACAAGGTAAAAGAGGCAGAGGCAGACCAAGACTAACATGGACGAGTAACATCAAAAGATGGTCAAGTCAATCTATGACAGCCTGCACCATCAAAGCAAGAAACAGATTAGAATGGCGATCCCAACCTTCGTTGCGGAGAAGGCACACGATGATGATGATGAAAAAAAATAAAAAACCATTTCTCTCCATTCGGAATAGTGCATTTCACCATTAGCTCTTGGAGGTCTTGCGTATTACTGAAATCCTTGACTTCACAAAAATAGCGTGCACAAGAAATTTGTGATACTCAACAATGCTCTGTCAGTCCTAAATGCTCTAAAAAAAAAAACATAGGAACGGCGTGTTAGATGACTTGTGAACAATCCTAGACCAATTCTGCAATAGCTTCCAGAGAGTGGCCATGCAGTATATACCATCACACTGTAATATACACGGAAACGAATGCGCAGACAAACCGGCTAAGGAGGGAGTGAGAATATCACAAGAGAACCATCTGGTCAGCTATAATGAAGCAAAATCCATCACTAAAGGCCAGTACCATGAAAAATGGAAACAAGAACACCCAAAGTATAAGAAGAGTGATGGATACCTCCAACTATCAGGGAAGGATCAAGTCATCATACTTCGCCTACGCACTGACCACAACAGAATGAGAAACCACTTGTTCACCAAACTCAAAATAGGAACTACCAGCCAATGCCACTGTACCCTGGATAACATGACAACAAAACATGTTCTACAGGATTGCCCCCAGTACACAGCCTGAAAAGGACAATGTGGTCCACATCCACCTCCCTGGAAGAGAAAACTATACCGGGCGACCGAATCACTTAAACAGACAGCTGCCTTCATAAGAGAGTCCGGCGTCCTGGTCTGATTGAACCATGATCGCAAAAAAAAGAAGAAAAGAAGCTGAAGAAATTCCTGACTGTCCCTTCATTATTGACGGTTATGCGTAGTCTGTCTGTGATCCTCTCTTGCTATTGTCGTGTTAGTGTCTCGAACGCCATGTCTATCTACTTTATAGTTCATTCTTCAAATGTGTTCACCGTGGGGCGTGATTGGCTTGTTCGTTCATCTTCTTCTTGCTGTTACTGTGTCACCTCTGTCATGTGTCACGACTGTTAATGTGCCATATTTGATACCGTGCCACCTATGTCATGTGTCACGTCTGTTTGTAGAAGAGAGAGGAGAGAGAGTAGAGGAGGAAAACAAAAACAAGAGAACAAGGTCAAGGAGAAAAAAGGAAAAAAAGACATTAAAACGAAGTCACAATAAAAATAAAGAGGATGGGTCGGAATGCATGGGGAAAAACGTGAAGAGCAGGTCCAGAAATGAGTGGGCAGACATACGCGTAGGTGTAGAAGGGGGAGGAATGGAGAGAATAGAGGAATAAAAAGAACAAGGTCAAGGAAAAAGACATTAAGACGAAGTCAGGAGAAAAATTAGACTACGGGTCGAAATTCACGTGCAAAACGTGGAAGGCCATTTCCAGAAGTGAGTGGGCAGAAAGACACGTGGGAAGTCAATTTTGATTGGCTGACAAGATCCAAATTTAAGAGGTAAACACAAAAGATTGAGAACACTGAGAGACCGAACACTGGAAGAGATGAGTTAGCAGGGAGTGACGATCTAGTGTCATAACACCAAGCATGGATAATAGTATTTTAGCCAGCAAAGAACACACAATAGTTAGGAGATGCAGAGGCCAGTAAAGAACAGTTAGGTCGTAGATTAGTAAGTAGTACTATTAAGAGACAGTTAGTAACGAGTACCAAGAGATAGTCAGACCGGTAGAAGCAGATTTAGGGCGGGCCGTCAATAGGAACGGTCCACAAGTAGTTTAGATGCGAGTATGAATGCGTGTGGAGCCCAGAGACAAGTGTAGGGCGATAGATTGAAGTACTTGTAGAGTGCGTTCTAAGTGTGTAAACTGTCATATCCAGTGTGTAACGAGAGTCCGTTGTGACAGAATTAAAAGTCGGAACAACTCTTATACCCAATGCGTTGTTGTATACTACTCAGTTATAATTATCTAGCCTAGCTTCAACCCTCGGGGACGAGTCATAACAACAAGCAAGTTGTCGCGGAACCACAACGTGAAACGGTCATCTTAACAACGAATCAGAAGTATGACAATGACCAGAGAAGGTCAGGGCTGAGACGATAGCCATGGGGCACGAAGGTGTATTGGCCCGATTGTAAACAGCTAGATCAGCACATCCATCAGAGGTCAAGTACGCAAGAGTCTGACGGGTCGGTGAAGGCCGCCAGTAAAGTAAACAATGTAACGATCGATATATATCGACACAGCGTGCGAGTAGAGCGCGCATCATCAGCTGCACATCAGCTGACAGTGACAGTCACGCTACCATCTGATGTCTGCCCTGCACTCTGATGCCCACAAGTAAATAATAACGAATTAACTTCACCCGAATACATGTTACTGTGCCACGTCTATTAATGTTCCCCGACTGTTCATGTGCCATATTTGATACCGGTCCACGTCTATGTTAATTTGTCACATTTCTTAATGTGCCACTATATTATGTGAAATGTATGTTAATGTGTCATGTTTGTTACTGTGCCATGTTTGTTACTGTGCCATGTTTGTTGCTGTGCCATGTTTGTTACTGTGTCATGTTTGTTGTTGTGCCATGTTTGTTACTGTGCCATGTTTGCTACTGTGCCATGTTTGTTACTGTGCCATGTTTGTTACTGTGCCATGTTTGTTACTGTGTCATGTTTGGTACTGTGCCATGTTTGTTACTGTGCCATGTTTGTTACTGTGCCATGTTTGTTGCTGGGCCATGTTTGTTATGTGTCATATCTATTATTGTGCTACGTCTGTTAATGTGCACGTCTGCTAATGTGCCATGTATGTTAATGTGACATATTTGTTAATGTGTCATGTCTGTTAATGTGTTACTTCTGTTAATGTGTCAAGTCTGTTAAATTATCATGTCTTTTATTGTACCACATCTGTTAATGTGTCATGTCTGTTAATGTGTCACGTCTGTTAAATTAGCATGTCTTTTATTGTACCACGTCTGTTAATGTGTCATGTCTGTCAATGTGTCACGTCTGTTAATGTGCCACGTCTGCTAATGGCCAATGTCTGTTAATATGCCATATCTGTTAACATGCCACGTCTGTTAATGTGCCACGTCTGCAAATGGTCCATGTCTATTAATATTCCCCATTTTCTAATATGCCACATCTGCTATTACCCCACGTCTGCTAATATCCCACGTCTGTTATTATGCTGTTAAAGTCTGTGCTTTTTCTGTTAAAGGTTCATGTCTGTTAAGCAAGACGGTTGACACTTCACCCAGATCCCCAATTTCACACGTCCATTAAGATGAAACAAAAGCTCGTGGCGTCTAGTCAAGTAAGTAAGGCATCATAAGAGAGGGCACTAGGCCACGCTATCTCAAATACTGTTCCTTAGAGAAGTGAATGCCCTCACTCTAAACGGCAGTGGCGTTATGGGGATACCTTTACTCTGTAACTTCGTGATTATTTATCTCCCTTCTTATTTTTCTACTTTTTACTATTTTCATTTTATAAGAATACAGAGATTAGAATGCGTTAGTGGGTGTGGGTAGCATACAAGATAAGAGATTGGGTGACAGAGAACGATGATTCTGGACAAAGTGAAGCCACTAGGGGAAATAATATTGTACAGTCGCCTATAAAGTGCTCCATGTCTGTTATTGTCCTATGATAAAGGCAGACCTTAATATATCTAAGGCTTGCGGGCTGAGAGAGTTTTCCCGGAATCATCCAAAGTTTGTGACATCTTCAGCTATTTGAGCTATAGACGAATGACGTCATTTTACCCACAACCGCCCTTGCTCTCAAACTGAAAATGTCGCAAGCTTTGTGTGATCGCTTTCAGTCCGCGGGCCTTAGAAATAGTTGGCTGTGGATAAAGGTATATTAGTATCGTTATACGCCAACAACATAGTTAGAAAACATCAACAATATTTTGATAAATGTTAACTACGTTGAAGGAGAGATATGATAAGCTACGTTAGCAGGCATGGTGCTTGATGAAGATGATGATAATGATGATGATGATTATGATGCTGATTATGATAGTAATGATGACTTTGCAGGTTTGTTTATATCAAATGTGACATATCGCTGATATATAGGAAAAAAAAACTTTAATGAGACATTTATAAATCTTATAGTTATTCTGAACAGCGCTCTTATTCATAATTTTCAAGGAGTAAAGGCACTAAGATGCACCAAGAATAACGTCCATAATTTTCATTTTGCAAAGAAGAAGAATTGTTTTTGAACGCTTGCTGTTACTCCGGCAGCGAAGACGTTAGTGATAAAGACAGGGATAAGAGAATAAAGTTACCCGCTAATCAAAAATGATATATTCCGAGAGAAGAAGACTCAGGTCTGTAGGGGATGAAAGGATACGGAGGATAATACAAACATATGGATAAAAAGTTGGACAGAGAGAGGAAAAGATGAAAGAGAGAGAGAAGAGAAAGATACAGACAGGATAAATTGAGATATGCTACTGTCAGCAAATAATCTCCATTTTGTTATATACACATTAATGAAAGGGGGACATAAAAATGGAAGAATTTATATTCAGATTGATCCAACAGCAAGGAAGAAAATAGATTCATTCTAAACAAAATCTACAGAAAAATCCTTAAGATACATGGATAATGAAAAATAGCAATGAAGACATATTAAGAGACTTAACTATTAAAATAGTAGAAACAAAACCCTGCCAAGAATATATAGAACAACAACAACTTAAATGGTTTAGCCACCTGGTCAGAATGAATCCTTACCAATCACAATCAAGGGCGTTCTTCTCAAGAATGCATGGAAAAAGACCAAGAGGACGACCCAGAAGAAGATGGATAGATGTAGTGACAGAGACATGTAACAACAAAGGAAAATCACTAATTCAGACAATTCGAGCAGCACAAGAACGACAAATGATATAAACCACGACACCTTTTTGGTAGCAGTGAAAAAGAGAAAAGATTAAGAAGAAGAACTATTAAAAATAACTGGCTTATAAACACGATTCTACAGAGTAAATTAAAATATTATAACCACCTAAGAAGACATATTGGGCTGAAAAGAACAATAATGGAAGGCATGCTCTCTGGTCGACACATCAGAGCAGACCAAGAAGAAGGTGGTTTCAAGACATCAAGAAGACCTTGAACATGACAACAGAAGAAATGGGAGATCTGGCTAGGGACAAAAATTCTTTCAGACGGGCTGTGGTGAATTCAATGTTCTGCAAAGGACATGCGACTTGATGATGATGATTATGGCGGTGGTGGTGATGATGATGATGATGGTGATGATAATGATGATGATAATGATGTTGGGTCCAACAGAATCTGGGCATGAAGACTTCAACGACTTATAGCAGACTGTTGACTTCAGACTCAGTGAACAGAACTGAGCAAGATTCTGCTCCACTTCCTCGCAGTGTATGTGAGGTTAGACTAAACTGTCTGGCCAAGCAAGGTGGGAGCGAAGAGTAATGCCATCCCTGTATTCAACAGTGTCTTTCCGGATTAATCGGACCGAAAGGAGCAAAACCTCTCAGGTTTCTTTAAACGACAGCACAACGTGTGTAGCACGGTAGGGGATGATGATGAAGATGAGAAGTCGTCGGTTCAAAATAGAAGAAAAAGTGGAATAAAGAGTGGCACAAGTAGGACTGGTCGATTGCTAATGTTTTACTGTTTAAGTGCCGCACTGAATTATTCATCTGCTACAAGCTAATGGCTACCTTTGGGATTCTCTCAAAAGTAGTGAGATCTGTCCTGATCCATAATTTACGATTAGAGATTCCTCTCAACCCTTATTACTTAAATGCTCTTTTAAAAACAAAGGATATATTCAAATTCAAGTATTTCTTGGCCTAAATTACATGAATCGTAATCAAGTTTCTCCAAAAAGTTGTTTGAATTTTGATGGATTTTCTCCCTTACATAGCAGAGAAATCACGCGAATTTAACTGTAAACAAACGAATGATCGCATTGTGATAAGTCTTGGTTTTTTATTAAATTGCGTTCAATTCTCCTTTTAAGTTATAATTATTAATTTTTAAGTGCAGCCGTTATTTTACAAACGCGTTTTAAAGTCGACATGTCACATTTTTTGGTGGAGTTATTTCCCTTTTCTTAAGAGCCATAGAGTTAAATGATTGCAAGTTGTAAATATGGTCAGTTAACACAACTAGTAAGCATATTCTTCACACTTTTTACACTATCTCTCTCTCTCTCTCTCTCTCTCTCTCTCTCTCTCTGCGATTAGGACTCAATCAGAGTAGGACTCCAGACTCTCGCACGAAGACAGCTGTCTCTTTAAGCCTGTTAGATCCACTCCGATTGAATAACTGTTAAAACGTTGCACTGTGTTCTGCGCCTGTGGCCCAGTGCATCCGATTTCAGCCAGCATTTTGTTCAGGTTTGCTTTCCTTAGCCTTTGATTGTCCCCAATCTTCCTGCAAGGCAGCAGATGATCTTTTCTGTAGGGAGATTCTGCCCTTAGATGGTCGGCCTTCCAGGTTTACGAGCACCATCTGCCCGAGTCACTAGAGGTGACTAACACAGACATGCGAC
The DNA here is from genome assembly GCA_032433765.1 of Megaustenia siamemsis. Lineage (NCBI taxonomy): Eukaryota > Metazoa > Mollusca > Gastropoda > Stylommatophora > Ariophantidae > Megaustenia > Megaustenia siamemsis. The sequence continues at coordinate 199,755 of JAVIAB010000139.1, read as the reverse complement.
TTGGAATATGAGGAAACTGCAACTAGGAACACATTTCATGCACAGCCTCCAACTATTCCCGCCGCCTATCTCCATATACCGGTAAGTCACGCCCACTTGAAAATGATGATCGTCGTAGCACTTGATGACGTTAGGCCATCGTTGATGACTCCAATTCCGAACATAGAGACACACAGTCAGACGTCAATTTTTCCCCGTCGCACATCAAACAGTAGACCGTAAGATTTGCGCACGGCCGGTTTAGGGAACCATTACGATGACATAGCAAACACCAATGTCGCCGAACAAATAATCTCGATCGCTTTAGATTTCTGTCTGATTACTCAAGTGTAAGTAGCCTACGACGAATAAAACACGAAGCAAATTCCACAAAGAGACAAATCTGCGGCTGACGAAGTAGTTTACATTAATGTGTAACATGGAAATAACTTGCGTCAAAGAATTTCAACAACGGTCATGAACAGCACCAATGTGATGTAAAGCGCAGATCAAGTCTAGACGGTGGAAGGTCTCACTCACAACACTTGATTCGTCAAAAACAGACTGTTGTCGGCCTACGACCTCGCTTTAGCGACACAGATGTATCAAGCATATCATCATTTTGACTTTAACGCAGAAAAGTGCAAAGAAGATCCGAAATTAATCAGACCCTGGGTGCATTTTCTGCAGCGATTGAGATAATGTGGTTCTTATTCCGGATCGATTAAAGAAACTATTCTACGATGAATATCACAAGAGCAGAGGGTAACAGCGGGTAGAAGAAACGGTTCAAGGTTATACTAAAAGCGTCAATAAAGGACTGATGTATTAAATCTTGTTTTTATTGCAGAATTTTAGTTCTAATCGCTGGGTCTGTGACAACAAAACTTCTCAAAACTGTTGCTGGGTGGGGCGAGAGGCTGTAGAAATGACAGTATCCACAAGCGATCGCTCCCCAGTCCTACAATATCTTCCTTCATAGGCCAATAAACATCACATAGATGCCCCTAATGCAGTAGAAACTTTAGAGCTCACATTTATTTCGTTTGCCTTTTCTTGACTTTCTTGTCTCATCTAACTAGTTCCACAGTGGTTAGCTGTTTATATAGAAGACCTAGTGCTGTAAGATCTCTAGGACTGAAAGGCAATAGATTCTCCATCAGAAATTGAGAAAGCCTCTACAACCTCCACATAAAGTTGCAAAATGTTTAAGCTGAACAACAACTCAGTTTACAAGACTCTTACTTTATTTGTCGCGCTTGTTAAGGTAAATGATCATGCTTTTTCACAACTAAATGTCGGCACTATCATACAATAGTATTTCCCCTGGTGGCATTGACTTGACTAGAATTATAGCTTGTTTCATAAGTCGTGCCCACCTTTTAAAATCAATATCTTTTAAACCGCTTTTTGTAATTTTTTCAAAATTTGCATGTAAAGTTATAATGAGTAGAACCCAACAGGGAATTAATTTCATTAAAAACAAACATTTGGTTATTATTATTGCTTATTTGATTTATATAAATTTATATCGACCCATTGATGTAGTCAAAACTTAGTGTTTACGGTATTTAAGTTAAAAATAGCGATTACAAATCCAAACACGGTCCAATTTATGATTTTTCACGCTTTAAACGTGAGCTGTCTGACACAATTAGACACTTGTAGAAAACACGAGGCATTGTGTGTTCCATTTCCGTTCATTCATAGGTGTAGACGTGGAACGCTAACATTTATCATGAGTCTTAAAATGAAATTCTGCAGTTTACAAAACATCACAATAAAAATGTATGACTATTTTTGCAAAGAGGCTAAACGAGGAAGATTATTTAATTCTTTAGAAAACCCTGAGAATAGGACAAGACACATTTTGGATTTATCTAAACGGTCATTTAATCGTTGGATTCAAGCACGTGACCGTCAATGTTCCAAATATATTAAATAACAAGGAAGAGCAAAATTGTTGGATAATTTCGACAGTGAACTTATTAGAAGTGAAATTCGCAAAATGTTGGGTATGAATGAAACTGTTACAATAAGAAAATTAAAAGTATCGCTGAAAAACAACAACAGTATTGAAATATCAAAGTCTACATTATGGAGGAATGTGAGAGCTGCAGGCTTTACATTCAGAAAGTATTCCAATGGACGAAACATCATCTGTGAGAAGCCACATATAGTAGTCATGAGAAGCAAGTACTTACGTGAAGTTAAAGAGGTGCGCAAGCAAGGTTATGATATTGTGTACTTGGATGAAACATGGATTAATGCTCACCACACTAACAAAAGGGAATGGCAGTCATCAGATGGAAAGATTAAGAGATTAATACCTAGCAGCAAAGGACAGCGCTTGATAATTGCTCATGCAGGTAGTCGACAACATGGACTAATACAGAACGCAGAGCTCATTTTTCTTCCAAAATCCATAGACAATCGGGATTATCACTCTGAGATGAATGGTCACATATTTAGACATTGGATTGAAAATTCTGTTCTCCCATCACTAGATCGACCATCTTGCCTAATAATGGACAATGCAGCGTACCACAACATTGTTGCACTTGAAGATAAAGTCCCGACGTCATCCAGTACAAAAGATGCTATTAAGATATGGCTCACAAAGGAGCACATACAATTTAATAACATGTACTTAAAACCTGAATTACTATCTCTAGTAAAGCAAAAACAGAGGACAAAGATTTTTCAAATAGATAAGATTATCCAAGAGCACGGTCATATAAGTTTGAGGCTGCCACCTTACCATGCTCATTTAAATCCAATATAACTAATCTGGGCAAAATTAAAAGGACAAGTGGCAGATGAAAATACAACATTCAAAATATGCGATGTAAAGACTCTTGCTAATCTCGCTTTATTAAATATAGACAAAGATTATTGGGCTAAATGTGAAGACCACGTCTTAAAACAGGAAGAGAAAAATTGGAAAAATGATGGTTTGTGGAATGTTCAACCCCAAACAGTTATTAATCTTTTAGACTCGTCTGATTCAGAATGAAAGTATATAGCCCCCACAATGTTGGCCCCTATATTACCTTAAATTATTTCAACAAACGGTCCTTTTCAGGACCACACAACTATGAAAATTGGACATACAGGTATACCTTGATATTATCGTCCGTCCTCGAACTGAGCAGACAATAATTATCCTGGTGTTTTGTTTTATCCAGTTATTTCCCCATTACGGCCACGCCTTTACCTAGTGAAAATTAATCGTAGACCAGCAACTACGGTAGTTTCTATTCTTTAGGGCTTCACAATTTACAATTTTGACAAACATCAAAGAAATATCGCCGCTTTAAGAAAACTGCAGCTGCAAGATATTTGTTAAATATAGATTTAAAGGGTCTTTTGCATTCTAATAACATTTGGAAAATTTCAAAAGTATTTAACAAACGGTTAGAGAGTAATAGCGTTTTGAAGTTGGGCAAATGTTTTGAAACGAGCTATAGTTGTAAAGACATTAAGATGCACCAAGATGCATAGAGATGTGAAGCTGCTGTAAAGCTGATGATAATGACAATTTTTTTTTTTTTTAAATAAGAAAAAAGTGGTTTGGTAACAGCTTTACGTGGTAATTAACAAAACAAAAGTCGAATTTTCGACCAAGTAGGCCTTCAGCTGGAACAACAAACAACAACACAAAAATATATATAAGGATGTGCACACAAATCTAACTACATGCCGATATTAAGCTGGATACTCAAGAAAGGGGTGTGGGGGGGGGAGAAAGGAAGGTTACTTCTCTGTGGTCCAGAGCGTGGTCAGCTTCTGAATGAACTAAATAATTCTTCTGAATAAGTGGGCGGAATATCTCAGCTATTTATCACACTGACCAGGCAGTCAGGTGAGAAGACGGAAGGGTTCTAAAAATATGGGAGGTGGGTAAAAGATATGTATAAACTGTGTACATCTAACTGTGTTTGTGCACAACGAACAGATGTGTAAAAACAAAAAAAGCATGTGTACCAAACCATATATGCGTACAGGCATCAATCCTATTATATTACCACAAAAGAAAACCCGAAGTTTTTTTTTAATTGACTAGAATTATCTCTCTCTGTGGCCCATAGTCTCCTGCCTGTCACCCACAGCCATTATGTATTCTATTCTCTATATTTTCACAACGTTGCGATTTTAAACAAATGTAGAAGAAATAAGAATGGAGGTAAACATTCACGAAATTACAGGGTAAAGCTATCCCCATAGCGTCACTGCCTTTGGGGAGTAAAGGACTTCCACTTCTCTAAGGCACATCGAAACAGCATGACCCAGAGCACTCTCCTAGGGTGCATTACTTCCCTGACCAGAGGCAACGAGATTATGTTTCATCTTAGTGGCTTGAAGTACGTGTTTAAAACATAAAATATATGCTTGAAATGCCAACCACATTAAACCTCATTAATTTCTCCATAAAATTAGACCTCATAATAACACTGTTGCTTTAACTGTCATCAAGAATTAATTGTTTGGTCTTACTTCTTGAAATAATCTGACTAACATTTGTGTTGCTAATAAAATCATACTTCACACGTCCATTTGTGCAGACGTTCAATGTTCAAATACACAAAATCACGAGGCTATTCATGATGTGATTTGTTTAACCTAACAAGGAAGAGTCCCGTCAAGTCAGGTGCGTGTTGTAAGTGGTGCCCATATTTTGTTTTGCAATCAGCAAATTTGTCTTACTTTCTCAGAAAAAGAATATTCAATACCAAGTTATAGATTGGTGAACAAACTTATACATGACCAGCGCCCTACCGTGATATCATTTATGAAAATAATTCTATAACAATCTGAAATGTATATCTGTTTATGTATGTAAAAAGTAAAGTAAAGAGATCCGTCCCGCCAAGTGGCGTATAGGGAATATGGTGCTAGTGACCATACATTTTACAGACCTTCAGCACATGATTTTGGGGGTAATGTGGTCGGTATTACGCCCGTGCCGCTTTACTTTCCCAGAAAATAATCCGGTACCCATTTAAAGCTGGGTGAACCCAGAGGCCGTCGGTTGGGATCGAATCTTACCTCTTGTCCTTTGTAATGTATGTATCTATTAAATATATATTAATTAGATATGTGTACTTTGGTGACTCATTAATCTCCCAATACATTAAGTTTTGTGTCTACGGGCTCCAGATGTGGTACAAAGGTCCTGATCTTTATTGAGGACAGGAACGATTTACAACAAATGAAACTTTAAAGCCAGTGAGGTAATTTTTTTTTTATGACAGGAAAGAGTATCTGAAGAACTGAGCAACAAACGGAAATGGGACTGATCACGGGATTTGACACACAGTGAAAGTTGAACACAAACAACCATTCGTGGAACAAGTAAAGATTGTAAAAACAAAGCAACAATTCTGAAGAAGGAGCTAAATAAGAATAGATGAAAGTTCAAGAAAATGTTTTTAAAAATATCATCATCATCAAGTACCGGGCCTGCTGGCTAGGTGATCATGTCTCACCGCAAATTTCGATCTCGACAGTTATTTATAATTTATGTTGTTGACTTTCTGCCAAGTCATTCTCTTAAGTAGGGTTGCCAGATACGCCGTTTTTTTACGGATTTCTTCGTTTTTTTCACGTAATTCGATGACTCCGTTTTATCTTTGCCCGGAGTCACTAAAACACCGTATTTTAACGCTCACGTAAATATTTTTTTTTATATCGATTAAATAATATATAAATTCGTAGTAAATAATATTAATTAAACCATTCGGCGGTTTGTTTTGTATAATTGTTTCTGGATCATACTTTTAAGTGCGATGATTGTAGTTCCGCGCTAAAATATTGAAGCGATTTAATTTCCGTCCTAGCCCACGACAAGAATCAATTTATTTCCGATCGTCGATGTGTAAACACAGTTTCACCGCTCCATCCAATTCAATCCTTGCATCTACATATTATTAGTAAGTTTATTTTAAAGTTTGTTAACATTATTTTATAATGAGTGATATGGATTTAAAGAAGTCTCCTCCAAAGAAGAAATTAAAAATACAACTACAACACAATCAAAGTTACCGTAAAGTGTGGGAAGAACCGTTTTCATGGGTTAAACCAGGACCTAACGAACATCGAGCTTTCTGTGTATTATGCAGAAAAGATTTTAGTATTTCTCATGGTGGACAAAGTGACTTAAAACAACATTCAGAATCTAAAACGCATAAACTAAAAGAAAAATCTGATGATGTTAGTGTAAACAAACTTTCACATTATTTTGTAAATGTAAACAATACATCAGAACACGATAATGTTGTCGCGAGTGAACTGGCTTTGGTTTATCATGCAGTCAAACATAATAAAAGTTATTCTAGCTTGGACTGTGGAAATACGCTTGTGACACACATTTTTAAAGATTCTGTGACTGCTTCAAAAGTATCATGTGGGCGCACTAAAGCTGAAATGCTTGTCAAGAATGTTTTAGCATCCAGAAGTGTCAATGATTTTTTAGATATTTTAAATGTTCGGAACAAGGTGTGAGATTTTTTTCATTGGCAACAGATGCCTCGAATAAGGGAAACAGGAAGATGTTTCCAGTTTGCCTTCGCTACTTTGACTCAGTGAAAGGAGTGCAGAATAAACTTCTGGATTTTATTGAAAATGCTGATGAAACTGCTTGTGGAGTTAGTCAGCTAGTGCTGCAGAGTTTAGAAAGACATAATCTTGATATAATATAAATCACATTTCATCATATAGTGCAGACAATGCAAGTGTCAATTTTGGAATTAGACATTCTGTATTTCAATTACTTTTGAAAAAGAATGAAAATATATTGAAGGCCAATTGTACAAATCACATACTTCATAATGCAATCAAGTATGCTACAGACAAATTGGATATGATGTAGAGAGCATAGTCCTCAAAATTTACAATCATTTCTCAGTTTCAGCAAAAAGAAGAGAGGAACTGAAATCATTTTTTTAATTTTGTGGAATTAGAATGGTCTGAAATATTGAGACATGTTCCAACGAGGTGGCTGTCTTTGACTCCAGCTGTAAATAGGCTTCTCCTAAATTGGGGTGCAATCAAAAGTTACTTCCAGAGTATTGATGACTGCCCAAAATTATTGAAATCTGTTTTTCTTATTGATGACCCTGAGCAAGCCATTTTGCCAGAGATTTATTTTCACTTTGTAAACAATGTTGGAAACTTGTTGGATGCTGTTAACAAAACACTAGAAAGTTGTGAATTGAGTGTCTTGGGGATATTCAAACAAATGTACATTTTGAACGAAAAGCTTAAACAGAGAATAAAAGACAGTTGTTATGGCAGCAATGCAAATGAACTTATTAATGATTTGTCTGTAACACTGCAAAAAAAAATATCAAGTGATTTTAACAAATTTTACAATGATATGCTTCAGTATCTTGACAAAAGGTTTGATGTGACTGCCAATAATCCATATTCATCATTGGCAGCTTTTGCTTTGAATAAAGAAATTCATTTTGAAGATTTGGAAACTGCAGTGTGTATTATGAAATTGAAAGATCACATATGTGTTGATGCCATGTATGAAGAGTTCTGTGACTTTCAGAGTGTTCTATGTGAAAGTATTAACAAAGATAACAGTGATATCACAAACTGGTTACATTTTTTTTCTGTTGTGCCAGAACATAAAGTGCTAAACATTTCAAAGATTGTTGGATTTTTATTTAGCATACCAGGATCAAATGCCTTTGTTGAGAGGATATTTTCCTTAATGAAAAACAAATGGAATGACACAAGAAATAGGTGTAGCCAAGAACTGATTGAAACAGAGCTCAGAGTCATGGTTAATTTTGACAATTCATGTGCTGATTTTTTTTAAATTTGTCAAAACTGATGCAAGATTATTGAAAGCTTGCAAATCCTCAAGCAAATACAATTAAAATGCCTCTAGAAACACTAGGTGAGAGTTTTTTTTAATTTAAATAAGAAAATTGTCTTTGCAGAATATGAGCATTGTTTTATTTCTAGTTTCTGTATATAATTTTTCATAAATTTGTTTGAATATAAAGGCGAATTCATTGTCACTACCGGTAACAATATACAAAATCATTTGTTCGTAAATATGTAATTAAAATTGAAGAAAAAAAATTCAACGTAAAAGTACTCCTTTTTTTTTTAATCTGGCAACCCTACTCTTAAGCTGTCTGGTATCTTTTAAAAATATAGAAATTATGAAAATGTTACACATAAAATACTGTTGATCCATTATTTTAGTTAACCTAAAATGCAGAAAGTTAACCCGAAATGCCTAAAATGTCTCACGAGAGACATCGCCATCTTGTTGTGTTCTGTATTGAAATTTATTTCTTCCATCCATGATCTTTAAAAAAAATCCTGTGAGATTAGATGTTTATAATTTAATTAAAGCTGAAGAGCTCGTTGCCGATGAACAATTATTTCCAAGTTGTTGTTAATGAAATCATTCTGGGATAAAACGATTTGTTATTTGAGACTACGTGTCTCGTGTTTGTGCCGTAGCGCCACCTAGTAACATTGCAATTTATTAATGTCAATTTGGTTGCCTGAAAGACGTTGAAGACGACGGTAATTGTGTGTCAAAATTCAAGTATTGGAGACATTGTGTCTCCGGAAAAATTGAAATCTTACAAGAGAGAATATTTACTTAGAGTTAAATTTAAATGGGGGACACAAAATACAAAGGAGTAGGCGTTTTGTGACAATATTAAAAAAGAAGAAAAAAGTGATATGGTAACATCGTTACGTGTTAATTAACAAAACAAAAGTCGACGTCGGTCAATTATGCCTTCAGCTGGAACAACAAACAACAACACACACATAAATATATATAAGGATATATCATCATCATCATCATGTGCCGTACCGGTTAGTGTTGGCGATCATGTCCTTCCACAATCTTCTATCCACAGTGCATCGTATGAGTTCTGTTGTTGATTGTTTTCCATGCCATGACATCAAGCTATCCAGTATTTTCTCTCTTTGTCGTCCGCGTTTTCTCTTTCCTTTTATTTTGCCAGTGTAACCAAGTATTCCAGCTTTCCTCTTCTCATGATGTGCCGGGACACACTTGGGCAAGGTGGAGCTCCCGTTTAGCCCCCCTATCAGGGTTATGTGACGCCATTGGAGCAGGTGGTAGATGGTGTTGTGGGAGCAGCCGACAAGTAGTGTCGGTTATGGTCCCCACACCGCGATGGCAGGCAGAGGATCTCATGTATAGATACAATGGCTGCGATCTTCGACTAGGACAGTCACTGCCAAGAAGGAAAGGAATGGCAAACTACCTTCTTATATTGCCTGGAATAATCATGACAAACCACAACTTTATATTTACAGCTAACGACGTTAATAAGGATATATACACAAATCTAAATACAGGTCGATAATATGCTAGACACTCAAGAAAGGAAATAAAAAAAGGTCACTTCCCAGTGGTCCAGAGCGTGGTCAACTTCTGAATGAACTAAAATAAGTGGAAGGGCTGACCAACTACATATCTCACTGACCAGGCAGTCAGGTGAGAAAAAGGAAAGGTTCTGAAAATATGGGGAGGTGGGTACAAGATACGTATAAGTATCGACGTTTGAGACAAAGTTAGGGCGTCTATGTTCAAATTTAAAGAACATTTAATTTAAACGTTTATTGATTGTAAATCTTAGATCGATAAAGCAATTTCCACACACAAAAAGTCAATGTCGAAAAAAAAACGATATAGTTAAAGTAAAGTAAAGTAAAGTACCCCCGTCACGCCAAGTGGCGTATAGGGAAATATGGTGTTAGTGACCCTATATGTTACAGACCTTCAGCACATGATTTTGGGGGTAATGTGGTCGGTATTACGCCCGTGCCGCTTTACTTTCCCAGAAAAAAATCCGGTACCCATTTACGGATGGGTGAACCTGGAAGCCGTCGGTTGGGATCGAACCCTACCCCTTGTCCTTTGTAGTCCAGTTCACTAACCACTGAGCTATCGCGGCTCCCGATATAGTTAAAGCTTTACGGAAATAGTGGACGACACAAATCAGAACGACGTTCCGGCTCAATAGGCCTTCAGCAGGAACAAACATATAACACACAAAAATATATGTATTTAAAATATAAACGACGTTACGGCTTAATAATATTTTTGTTTTAAATATATATATCTGTTTGTGTGTTGTATGTTTGTTCCTGATGAAAGCCTATTGAGCCGACGCGTCTTTCTGATTTGCGTCGTTCATTTATTCCGTAAAGCTTTAGCCATACTGTTTTTTTTTTATTTATTTTTCCATATTTTGTTCATTTCTCCAAAGATCAATATCCAAAACCAGCGTTCAGTCAAAATGCTTGTTTGAGATTCAGAAGAACACATTTCCATGTTCTTGTGCTTTACATTCTTCGCTTATTAATACCATATTGGCATTATAATTTCTTTAATATAGACCCCAATTTATTTTATCAGGAGAAAAGCATATTCAATGAACTAGAATTCATTTCACAACGTCCAATAATTAAAATGTCTTATTTTTAATGAGTTTGCATGAGTATCAAAAATGTTAAGGGAAAATGGAATAGATATGTAGCAATATAGTTAGCAAGGAGTTCTCTTCAACAGGGTCGAATCAGATTATAGAAGCTATCAAGCGTAGTCGTTGAATAATGGAGGAGAATTATTGAATCTTCTATTAGAGCAAATATACAGTCATTAAAGACATGTATGTGTGTGTGTACATGTGCATATATATATATATATATATATATATATATATATATATATATATATATATATATATATATATATATTGCCGAGATAGACCAGATTGTCTTGATCTCTCTCTCTCTCTCTCTCTCTCTCTCTCTGATAGGTTGTGACAACTAAAGCTGCCTACTCAGGTTACCCTGAGTTTAAGAACGAGTACAGTCGATAAGCAGCGTTTTCGTCGCTCTCGTGCTATTATTATCATTAGCGCATATCCCGTTCCGCTGTTACTCCTAGTCCACACGTAATCACTCTTTACAAGATATCTCATGCTTAGTTCACTAGTAAACACTCTTTACAAGATATCTCATACTTAGTCCACTAGTAAACACTCTTTACAAGATATCTCATACTTAGTCCACTAGTAAACACTCTTTACATTATATCTCATTCTTCGTCCACTCGTAAACACTCTTTACAAAATATCTCATACCGAGTCCACTCGTAAACACTCTTTACAATATATCTTATGCTTAGTCCACTAGTGAAGACTTTTTACAACATATCTCATTCTTCGTCCACTCGTGAACACTCTTTTTAAGATATATCATGTTTAGTCCACTAGTGAAGACTCTTTACAACATATCTCATTCTTCGTCCACTCGTGAACACTCTTTATAAGATATATCATGCTTAGTCCACTAGTGAAGACTCTTTACAACATATCTCATTCTTCGTCCACTCGTGAACACTCTTTATAAGATATATCAGGCTTAGTCCACTAGTGAAGACTCTTTACAACATATCTCATTCTTCGTCCACTCGTGAACACTCTTTACTAGATATCTCATGCTTAGTCCACTAATGAACACTCTTTACAACATATCTTATTCTTCGTTTACTCGCGAACACTCTTTACAAGATATCTCATGCTTGTCTACTAGTAAACACTCTTTACAAGATATCTCATTCTTCGTCCACTCGTGAACACTCTTTACAAGATATCTCAGGCTTAGTCCACTAGTGAACACTCTTTACAACATATCTCATTCTTCGTCCACTCGTGAACACTCTTTACAAGATATCTCAGGCTTAGTCTACTAGTGAACACTCTTTACAAGATATCTCAGGCTTAGTCTACTAGTGAACACTCTTTACAAGATATCTCATGCTTGTCTACTAGTAAACACTCTTTACAAGATATCTCATGCTTGTCTACTAGTAAACACTCTTTACAAGATATCTCATTCTTCGTCCACTCGTGAACACTCTTTACAAGATATCTCAGGCTTAGTCCACTAGTGAACACTCTTTACAAGATATCTCATTCTTCGTCCACTCGTGAACACTCTTTACAAGATATCTCATACCCAGTCCTACTTATATTATCTAGCTATTCTGATTTTATTCTTCTTTTTCCCCATACCTGTATTATGGAGAGATTGGTTATCTAAGAGGTAAGACCTCGACCTCAGGACAGGAAGGTCATGGGTTTGAATCCCACCACATACAGTGGGAATTTGTCTGTTCTAATCCGTTGATTGTTCTTTGCATTACCTTCCCCAGGTCTGTGGGTAACAGGATCCGATTCCTATCGCTTACGAATAGGGACGAAATTAAGGGGGTTCCATGTAAACTTTAGAAACATTAAATAACCTTTTCAGATTAAAAATAGAAAATATGTCAAATATGGCCGCTGCCCACGTAAAAATTGTTAAGAGATCTTCTCCTTCTTCTTCTTTTCTCTTTCACTGATACCTAAAAGGTGTCGTGGTTTATATCATTTGTCGTTCTTGTGCTGCTCGAATTGTCTGAATTAGTGATTTTCCTTTGTTGTTACATGTCTCTGTCACTGCATCTATCCATCTTCTTCTGGGTCTTCCTCTTGGTCTTTTTCCATGCATTCTCGAGAAGAACGCCCTTGATGGTGATTGGTGAGGATTCATTCTGACCAGGTGGCCAAGCCATTTAAGTTGTTGTTGTTCTATATATTCTTGGCAGGGTTTTGTTCCTACCATTTTTCTTATGGTTTCATTTGGTATTCTATCTCTTCTTGTGTTGTTTGTTACTTTTCTCAAGCATCGCATCTCACATGTATTGATCTTTCTTAAATGTGATTTAGAAAGGGTCCATGTTTGACTTTCATAGCACAAAGTTGGTATGAAGATGCTATTTATCATTTGTTGTTTAGCTGGCATAGAAATGTTTGGATGTCTTAACAATGGTGAAAGCTGGTATGTGACAGCATTTGCTTTTTGTATTCTCATGTCAATTTCTCTGTCTAATTTTCCATCTTCTGTGAACATTGTGCCTAAATACTTGAATTCCTCTACTTGTTTTATATCTTTGTCTTTGATCTTGATGTTTAATGGGTGTCTTAATTTGCTTATTCTTATAGCCTCTGTTTTTGCTGTGTTAATTTTCATACTGTAGTTTGTGCAGCTTTTATCTAGAGATGTTAAATGCTGTTGTAGCAGGTTTTCATCCTCGTATATTAGGCATTGGTCATCTGCGAAGAGTAGCTCATTGATGTTGGAGTTTTCTACCTCTATGTTATTATTTGATTTGTCCTTGTTGTTGGTTGTTTCCTGATTTATTTTGTCCATATATATGATGAAGAGGAGTGGTGAGAGGACACATCCTTGTCTTACTCCTGTTGTAACCTGAAACCATTCTGACAGACCTTCCGATGTTCTGACGGCACTTTGACTGTTTTTATATAGTGCTATTATATTTTCTAGTAGTTGTCCTGCTACCCCGTATGTTTCTAAAGTTTGCCAAAGTCAATGTCGTTAAGAGATAACCTACCCAATTATTTATGAAGGATGGTGTTACGTAGTTAGTACATCTGAGGTGTAACCATCGTCAGTGCTTTCGCTTACGGTGGTGCTACATGGTCGGGATGGTGATTGGGAAAGAATCTGAGCACCATAGAGTTGTGTCATATGCAATGAAGATAATATCTATCTATTTATCTATTGACCTTTCGAGCCGTAGCCGGCCAATAGGGCATAAACCCAATTACTCTTTCTCTTATCTAAATTGTTATTCTAGCAGTTTTCTTTTTCTTCTTCTTCTTCTTCTTCTTCTTTCCTTCCTCATCTGCCTTTCAGCGTCGAGGGGAGATATAATTTGCGGTCTTTTGCTCTTCTGTTCGCCTCTGCTGCTGTTATGTTTCCTAGTGCTTCTAATATTCCATCGATCCATCTTTTTCGTGGTCGACCCTTGGGTCTGTTGTTCTCACAACGTTTGTTGAAGGCTCGTTGTGTTGTGTTTTGTTCTTTCTGCCTTGTCACGTGGCCGAACCATTTTATCTGTTGTTTCCTTATATATTCTATGGCGGGGGCTATTCCTAGCTTTTTTTCTCAGTTCTTCATTTCTGATCTTATCTCTCAGACTGTTTCCTGTCATTCGTCTAACACATTTAATCTCTGTAGAGGTTATTTTTCTTATTGTTCTTGCATCTAGAATCCAGGTCTGGCATTGGTAGCACAACGTTGGGATGAAGATTGTATTGTATAGTGCTCGTTTTGCCTCCAGAGTTATTTCCTTGTTGGACAATAGTGGTGATAACTGTCAGATGATTTGACAAGCTTTGTTGCATCTTGATTCTATCTCTGCTGTTTGGGAATTGTCGTTTGTCATTAGACTTCCTAGGTATTTGAATTCCTCTACTTGTTTTAGTTGTCTGCCTTCTATAGTTATGTTGATGTTCTGTTTATTTTTGGCGACATTCATGACTTCTGTTTTGTTGATGTTGATTTTCATGTTGTATTTTGTTCCTAAGATGTTGAGTTTGTTTAAGTGTTCTTGTAGGTCTTCTATTGTTTTATGTATTAGTGCCTGGTCGTCTGCAAATAGAGGCTCGTTGATCTCCTCTGTCTCTGATGGGTTGGCTAGCTTGCATATATGGTCCATGTATGTAATAAACAGTAGGGGGGATAGTACGCACCCCTGTCTTACACCTGATCTAACTTCGAAGTGGTCTGTGTAGCCTGTTACTGTTCTGACCCTGCAGCTGCTGTTGGCGTAGAGACTTTTAATTAGGTTGGTTAGATGTTGGCTTACTCCGTGTGTTGTTAGCATCTCCCACAGTTGTTCTCTGTTCACTCTGTCGAATGCGTTTTCCTGGTCAATGAAAGCTATGTATAAGTTTTGGTTGTGTTCTGTCGTTTTTTCTGCAAGCTGTTTTAGTGTGAATAGTGCGTCGGTACATCCTCTGTTTTTTTTCGGAACCCCATTTGAGAATCGCTTAACTGTAGTTCTATTATTGGTCTCAGTCTTTTTTTCCAAGATTTTGGCGTATAGCTTTCCTACATGGCTGAGCAAAGATATACCTCTATATTGATTGCAGTCTCTTTTGCTACCTTTCTTTTTCCATATTGGTATGATGATTGCCTGTTGCCAGTCTTCTGGGGCTTGTTGTTGGTGCCATGCTGCATTAAATATTCTGTGCAGCCATTGCATTCCTGTTTCTCCCGCTGCTGCTATTATTTCTATTGGAATGTTATCTATCCCCGGTGCTTTATTTCTTGGTGCATATTTGATTACTTCTTCGATTTCCTCTTTCATGATGTTGGGTTCAGTATTTGTGAGTTCTAGCGTGGTTTTTGTTGTCTTGTTGGTAGTTGGTATGTTTAACAGGTCTTCAAAATATTCTTTCCATCTCTGTTGCATACATTGGTTGTTTGATATTGGTTGTCCGTCTTTGTCATTTATCAGCTCAGTAGGATCATGGTTTTCTTTTCTCGCTCTTGTGGCTTTTACTGCTTTGTAGAAATCTCTTGTGGCTGTCTTGAAGTCCCTGCTCATGTTTTGTCCGAATTCTGTCCAATTCCTTTGCTTAGCTTCTTTGATCAGCATTTTAACTCTTTTTCGAACTAAGGCATATCTTTCATATTTTTCTTGGTTCTTGTTCTCCCTCCAATTTTTAAACAGTTTCTTCTTTTCTTTAATTGCTTCTCTGATTGTTTAGTTTCTAGATTGTTTCTCTGATCTTGTAAAGAGTGAAGATAGTATAATACAACTTACAAAAAAAAAACTGAAACTTGTACTATTGTTTCTTAAATTATGAACCCTTTCTTATTGTACCTTATTTTTCTTATTTTACCTTATTTTTCTTATTGTACCTTATCTTTCTTATTGTACCTTGTCTTTCTTATTTACCTTATCTTTCTTATTTTACCTTATCTTTTTTATTTTACCTATCTTTCTTATTTTACGTTATCTTCCTTGTTTTATCAAGTCTTTCTTATCGTACTTGTCTTTTTGATCTTATCTAGCCTCTTTTATATTATCAAATCTTTCTTCTAAAACCTAGTCTTTGTTAAATATATTCTCTAGTTTGCCTTTTTTAACTAGTATTTATTACCTTATCAAGTTTTTCTTATTTTAATCTTACCAAGTTTGCGTTTTTATAAAAAAATCGTATCTAGACTTTCTTGCTGAAACGAAACTCTATATACAGAGTTTTGCAGCAGGAGGCAATCTGATCATTTTCTATCGATATTCAAGCCTTTTATTCACTCCCCTAACGCTAGCGAGATGCGTCATCTTGATAACATAGAAAGGCGATGCGGTTTCCAACGGATTAGGGCAGTTCTAGCGAACCACTCTAGGCTTCTTTACAGCTGCCGCGACAGACGTAGAATTTTAATATCCCAAATTCGTTCTCTAGCGATCAGTTTCGATCACCCTATTCGCGAAACTATCCATAACTTAAACAGGGAGCTTTATACCTTCATGTCCTCTCAACACAAAAAGAAGATATCCGACCTACGACCTCAACCACCCTCTCAACCCCCTCTTGACCACCATTCCCGCGTCATCTGCTTTCCAAAGGACCTCACATTATCGGATAACGAACGCGCAGTTCTCTCTAAAGGGTTACAATTTGTCCCTGTGCGCCCTACTAGTGATCGTCACAGTCTTCTAATGGATGTCCATGATCTCCACAGACGCATACGTTTGGAATACTATTACTGCGGGAAATTGGACACCTCATCATCCACTGATGTTGATGAATTTTCTCGCTTTCATTCACGTAAATTAGATTGGACACCGCCTTCTGGTGCCTCAAGGGCTCTCGACTTATACACACAGGTTACTCTTCGGGAGATCGAGCAACTCCCCATTCGCCGGGTACCTCGTTCCAACTTAACTCTTGCCGAATTTCGAGCCCTCTCCAATCTCCAGAGTGGGGAAGATATCGTCATTAAACCAGCTGATAAGGCAGGGGCTGTGGTAGTCTGGCGTAAAGACCTATACATCCAAGAAGGCGTCAAACAATTATCTGACACCACGTTCTATAAACCTTGCCCCAGTGACTACACTACTAGCAACAATGAGAAGGTTCGCTCTACTATCAAACAGCTTATCGACGATAAATCCCTTCCTCCTAGCGCGTCCCGTCTCATCATCCCAGACAGTGCTCTAGGCAAACCTTCCTTCTACATGCTCCCTAAAATCCACAAGCCCAATAACCCTGGTCGTCCCATTGTTTCAGCATGTAGTTGTCCTACAGAACATATATCCGACTATCTCGACAGCATTTTCCAACCCATAGTGACATCCCTTCCCACCTATGTCAAGGACACTAATCATGCTCTCACTATCTTCTCTTCCCTTTCCCTTACCCCTGAACGCTCGTACCGACTTTTCGTCCTCGGCGTATGCTCTCTGTATACCTCTATCCCCGTCCTCGACGTATGCTCTCTGTATATCTCTATCCCCGTCCTCGACGTATGCTATCTGTATACCTCTATCCCTCATGCTGATGGCCTTATAGCTCTTCAATTCTTTCTTGACCAAAGAAAACACACATCTGTGGATACTTCTACTCTCCTCCGTCTCACTGAACTTGTTCTCAACCTTAATACTTTCGAATTCAATGGCCAATTCTATGACCAGGTGATTGGGGTAGCAATGGGGACCAACATGGGTCCTAGTTATGCTTGCCTGTTCAAGGGTTACCATGAACATCAAATACTGAATTCATACCGTGGCCCACTTCCCCTTAAATACCTCCGCTACATCGATGACGGTTTTGGACTGACTGACTTGCCGGAAGATGACATCTCCAGGTTATTCGATTACATTGGCAACTTTTATAAATCCATCAAGATTACATCTTATATCTCTACCTCGTCCGTCACTTTTCTTAATCTGGTCGTTTCCCTTGGTACCTCCAGCCTCCACACTTCAGTCTTTTATAAACCCACGGACGTCCACTGTTATCTTCTCTACACCTCGTCTCATCCATCTCACTGCAGAGATTCCATTCCATATTATCAATTATTACGACTTCATCGTATCTGCCAGGATGATCAAGATTTTCTACAACAGGCCCACCTGATGTTAAATTTCTTTAGGCGTCGTCTCTATCCTGATTCGGTTCTCCAATCTGCCTTTAAGAGAGCTCTCGATATTCCCCGTTAGGTGGCACTCACCCCATCCACCCGCCGTTCCTCTGATAGGACCATATTTACCCTCACCTACCACCCCCATAACTTGGCTGCGGTGAGGATCCTTAACCGGTATTGCTCTATTCTCCACTCAGATCCTACTACCCGCCTACTTTTCAGTGATCCTCCTTTGGTCGCCTTCAAACGTGACAGGAGTCTGAGAGACATTCTTGTCACGAGCCGCCTCAGTAGTATATCATGTTGTAGCTGGTAAGCTTTTTGGCCGTAAATTAACAAAGATATATAGGGAGGCGCGAGGCGCGCAGAAAGCGTGCGGCGCAGGGGGAGTTAACCATGACCCCTCGTGTCGGGATGTTGACCTCCCGTGTCTGTGACCCCGGAGGTGACCTGTTTATGTCTGAAGTGTGCTGACGTTGGAGTTCTTGATGTACTTGCTCGATAGTGATAGGTTAGTAGATTATACAACAACAATGAAAAACGATCAATATAAAACAGAAATCAAAAGATATATTTTATTCTTTTATTGTCTCAATAGGTGTATAACATACAGTGGATAGTATATAAAATTACAAAAATAGTTAGTACACTGAGTAAATATATAGTACAAGGATAACATTTATTTATAACTATGTAGTTGGGTGTCTGCTTAGCGTTGTGCCATAAATGAAGCATAAGGGTGAAACAGTTAGAGATCGTTGGTCAGTCTAAGCTGGTAGTGTAAAGAGTCGGGCGACAGCGGTTCTAAAAGGGGTCGGGCAACAGCGGTTCTAAAAAGGTCTGCGCGGGGGGGAGGGGGGGGGAAGGGGGGTAGCTCGCGGTGGCTTTAGAAATAACGATCTGTTCGATGTGTCTAACAATTATGACTATGTGAGTAGCTTTTTGAAATTTTTAGGTCGACTTTTTTAATATGAGCCTACATTTTTGTGTTCTGTGGGTAAAATATTTGCGATTTGGCCAAACTTTTTTGGCTTTAGAAATAACGATCGGTTCGTTGTGTCTAACTAGTATGAGTATGGGAGTAGATTTTTATGGTTTTGATGTCGACTTTTTAAATATGAGCCTACATTTTTGTGTTCTGGGAGTAAAATGCTTGCGATTTGGTCTAACTTTTTTTTTACATTGGATATAACTATCTGTTCGATGTGTCTAACTAGTATGAGTATGGGAGTAGATTTGTAGAGTTTTAAGATCGACTTTTTGAATATGAGCCTAAATTTGTGTGTTATGGTGGTAAAATCTTAGTGATTTGGTCCAACATTTTGGACCTTGAATATAACTTCCTGCTCGTTGTGTCTAACTAGTATGACTATGTGAGTAGATTTTTATGGTTTTGAGGTCGACTTTTTGAGTATGAGCCTATTTTGTTTTGGTTTACCATGAATGTGAGAGAGACAGAGAGAGAGACAGAGAGAGAGAGAGACAGAATTTCGCTGGTTGATACTTTGTGTGGCTTGATGGTAGGACATGAAGGGATGATGATGGTGTTGAGGGTGGCACATGATGATGTGTCACTAATAATCGGTTTGATACTTTGTGTGGTATGATGATGATAGAACATGAAGGGATGATGATGGTGTTGAGGGTGTGGCTTGATGCTGATGATGATGATAGGACATGAAGGGGTGATATTGCTGTTGATGGTGGCACATGATGATGACGTGTCACTTTGTGTGGCTTGGTGATGATGATGATGATATGACATGAAGGGATGCTGATGGTGTTGAGGGTGGCACATGATGATGGTGATTGGACATGACGGAATGATGATGGTGTTGAGGGTGGCACATGATGATGATAGGCCATGAAGGGATGATGCTGTTGTTGAGGTGATGACCAGGTGATTGGGGTAGCAATGGGGACCAACATGGGTCCTAGTTATGCTTGCCTGTTCAAGGGTTACCATGAACATCAAATACTGAATTCATACCGTGGCCCACTTTCCCTTAAATACCTCCGCTACATCGATGACGGTTTTGGACTGACTGACTTGCCGGAAGATGACATCTCCAGGTTATTCGATTACATTGGCAACTTTTATAAATCCATCAAGATTACATCTTATATCTCTACCTCGTCCGTCACTTTTCTTAATCTGGTCGTTTCCCTTGGTACCTCCAGCCTCCACACTTCAGTCTTTTATAAACCCACGGACGTCCACTGTTATCTTCTCTACACCTCGTCTCATCCATCTCACTGCAGAGATTCCATTCCATATTATCAATTATTACAACTTCATCGTATCTGCCAGGATGATCAAGATTTTCTACAACAGGCCCACCTGATGTTAAATTTCTTTAGGCGTCGTCTCTATCCTGATTCGGTTCTCCAATCTGCCTTTAAGAGAGCTCTCGATATTCCCCGTTAGGTGGCACTCACCCCATCCACCCGCCGTTCCTCTGATAGGACCATATTTACCCTCACCTACCACCCCCATAACTTGGCTGCGGTGAGGATCCTTAACCGGTATTGCTCTATTCTCCACTCAGATCCTACTACCCGCCTACTTTTCAGTGATCCTCCTTTGGTCGCCTTCAAACGTGACAGGAGTCTGAGAGACATTCTTGTCACGAGCCGCCTCAGTAGTATATCATGTTGTAGCTGGTAAGCTTTTTGGCCGTAAATTAACAAAGATATATAGGGAGGCGCGAGGCGCGCAGAAAGCGTGCGGCGCAGGGGGAGTTAACCATGACCCCTCGTGTCGGGATGTTGACCTCCCGTGTCTGTGACCCCGGAGGTGACCTGTTTATGTCTGTAGTGTGCTGACGTTGGAGTTCTTGATGTACTTGCTCGATAGTGATAGGTTAGTAGATTATACAACAACAATGAAAAACGATCAATATAAAACAGAAATCAAAAGATATATTTTATTCTTTTATTGTCTCAATAGGTGTATAACATACAGTGGATAGTATATAAAATTACAAAAATAGTTAGTACACTGAGTAAATATATAGTACAAGGATAACATTTATTTATAACTATGTAGTTGGGTGTCTGCTTAGCGTTGTGCCATAAATGAAGCATAAGGGTGAAACAGTTAGAGATCGTTGGTCAGTCTAAGCTGGTAGTGTAAAGAGTCGGGCGACAGCGGTTCTAAAAGGGGTCGGGCGACAGCGGTTCTAAAAAGGTCTGCGCGGGGGGGAGAGGGGGGAAGGGGGGTAGCTCGCGGTGGCTTTAGAAATAACGATCTGTTCGATGTGTCTAACAATTATGACTATGTGAGTACCTTTTTGAAATTTTTAGGTCGACTTTTTTAATATGAGCCTACATTTTTGTGTTCTGTGGGTAAAATATTTGCGATTTGGCCAAACTTTTTTGGCTTTAGAAATAACGATCGGTTCGTTGTGTCTAACTAGTATGAGTATGGGAGTAGATTTTTATGGTTTTGATGTCGACTTTTTAAATATGAGCCTACATTTTTGTGTTCTGGGAGTAAAATGCTTGCGATTTGGTCTAACTTTTTTTTTACATTGGATATAACTATCTGTTCGATGTGTCTAACTA
This sequence comes from Megaustenia siamemsis, assembly GCA_032433765.1. Lineage (NCBI taxonomy): Eukaryota > Metazoa > Mollusca > Gastropoda > Stylommatophora > Ariophantidae > Megaustenia > Megaustenia siamemsis. The sequence goes on along the minus strand of JAVIAB010000139.1, from coordinate 178,182 downwards.
GTATGAGTATGGGAGTAGATTTGTAGAGTTTTAAGATCGACTTTTTGAATATGAGCCTAAATTTGTGTGTTATGGTGGTAAAATCTTAGTGATTTGGTCCAACATTTTGGACCTTGAATATAACTTCCTGCTCGTTGTGTCTAACTAGTATGACTATGTGAGTAGATTTTTATGGTTTTGAGGTCGACTTTTTGAGTATGAGCCTATTTTGTTTTGGTTTACCATGAATGTGAGAGAAACAGAGAGAGAGAGAGAGACAGAATTTCGCTGGTTGATACTTTGTGTGGCTTGATGGTAGGACATGAAGGGATGATGATGGTGTTGAGGGTGGCACATGATGATGTGTCACTAATAATCGGTTTGATACTTTGTGTGGTATGATGATGATAGAACATGAAGGGATGATGATGGTGTTGAGGGTGTGGCTTGATGCTGATGATGATGATAGGACATGAAGGGGTGATATTGCTGTTGATGGTGGCACATGATGATGACGTGTCACTTTGTGTGGCTTGGTGATGATGATGATGATATGACATGAAGGGATGCTGATGGTGTTGAGGGTGGCACATGATGATGGTGATTGGACATGACGGAATGATGATGGTGTTGAGGGTGGCACATGATGATGATAGGCCATGAAGGGATGATGCTGTTGTTGAGGTGATGACCAGGTGATTGGGGTAGCAATGGGGACCAACATGGGTCCTAGTTATGCTTGCCTGTTCAAGGGTTACCATGAACATCAAATACTGAATTCATACCGTGGCCCACTTTCCCTTAAATACCTCCGCTACATCGATGACGGTTTTGGACTGACTGACTTGCCGGAAGATGACATCTCCAGGTTATTCGATTACATTGGCAACTTTTATAAATCCATCAAGATTACATCTTATATCTCTACCTCGTCCGTCACTTTTCTTAATCTGGTCGTTTCCCTTGGTACCTCCAGCCTCCACACTTCAGTCTTTTATAAACCCACGGACGTCCACTGTTATCTTCTCTACACCTCGTCTCATCCATCTCACTGCAGAGATTCCATTCCATATTATCAATTATTACAACTTCATCGTATCTGCCAGGATGATCAAGATTTTCTACAACAGGCCCACCTGATGTTAAATTTCTTTAGGCGTCGTCTCTATCCTGATTCGGTTCTCCAATCTGCCTTTAAGAGAGCTCTCGATATTCCCCGTTAGGTGGCACTCACCCCATCCACCCGCCGTTCCTCTGATAGGACCATATTTACCCTCACCTACCACCCCCATAACTTGGCTGCGGTGAGGATCCTTAACCGGTATTGCTCTATTCTCCACTCAGATCCTACTACCCGCCTACTTTTCAGTGATCCTCCTTTGGTCGCCTTCAAACGTGACAGGAGTCTGAGAGACATTCTTGTCACGAGCCGCCTCAGTAGTATATCATGTTGTAGCTGGTAAGCTTTTTGGCCGTAAATTAACAAAGATATATAGGGAGGCGCGAGGCGCGCAGAAAGCGTGCGGCGCAGGGGGAGTTAACCATGACCCCTCGTGTCGGGATGTTGACCTCCCGTGTCTGTGACCCCGGAGGTGACCTGTTTATGTCTGAAGTGTGCTGACGTTGGAGTTCTTGATGTACTTGCTCGATAGTGATAGGTTAGTAGATTATACAACAACAATGAAAAACGATCAATATAAAACAGAAATCAAAAGATATATTTTATTCTTTTATTGTCTCAATAGGTGTATAACATACAGTGGATAGTATATAAAATTACAAAAATAGTTAGTACACTGAGTAAATATATAGTACAAGGATAACATTTATTTATAACTATGTAGTTGGGTGTCTGCTTAGCGTTGTGCCATAAATGAAGCATAAGGGTGAAACAGTTAGAGATCGTTGGTCAGTCTAAGCTGGTAGTGTAAAGAGTCGGGCGACAACGGGGAGGGGGGGGGTAGCTCGCGGTGGCTTTAGAAATAACGATCGGTTCGATGTGTCTAACAATTATGACTATGTGAGTAGCTTTTTGAAATTTTTAGGTCGACTTTTTTAATATGAGCCTACATTTTTGTGTTCTGTGGGTAAAATATTTGCGATTTGGCCAAACTTTTTTGGCTTTAGAAATAACGATCGGTTCGTTGTGTCTAACTAGTATGAGTATGGGAGTAGATTTTTATGGTTTTGATGTCGACTTTTTAAATATGAGCCTACATTTTTGTGTTCTGGGAGTAAAATGCTTGCGATTTGGTCTAACTTTTTTTTTACATTGGATATAACTATCTGTTCGATGTGTCTAACTAGTATGAGTATGGGAGTAGATTTGTAGAGTTTTAAGATCGACTTTTTTAATATGAGCCTAAATTTGTGTGTTATGGTGGTAAAATCTTAGTGATTTGGTCCAACATTTTGGACCTTGAATATAACTTCCTGCTCGTTGTGTCTAACTAGTATGACTATGTGAGTAGATTTTTATGGTTTTGAGGTCGACTTTTTTAGTATGAGCCTATTTTTTTTTGGTTTACCATGAATGTGAGAGAGACAGAGAGAGAGAGACAGAATTTCGCTGGTTGATACTTTGTGTGGCTTGATGATAGGACATGAAGGGATGATGATGGTGTTGAGGGTGGCACATGATGATGTGTCACTAATAATCGGTTTGATACTTTGTGTGGTATGATGAGAATAGAACATGAAGGGATGATGATGGTGTTGAGGGTGTGGCTTGATGCTGATGATGATGATAGGACATGAAGGGGTGATGATGCTGTTGATGGTGGCACATGATGATGTCGTGTCACTTTGTGTGGCTTGGTGATGATGATGATGATATGACATGAAGGGATGCTGATGGTGTTGAGGGTGGCACATGATGATGATGATTGGACATGACGGAATGATGATGGTGTTGAGGGTGGCACATGATGATGATAGGCCATGAAGGGATGATGCTGTTGTTGAGGGTGGCACATGATGATGATGATAGGACATGAAGGGTTGATGATGGTGTTGAGGGTGGCACATGATGATGATGTGTCGCTAATAATCGGTTTGATACTTTGTGTGGCTTGATGATGATGATGCTGATGATAGGATATGAAGGGATGATGATGGTGTTGAGGGTGGCACATGATGATGATAGGCCATGAAGGGATGATGCTGTTGTTGAGGGTGGCACATGCTGATGATGATAGGACATGAAGGGTTGATGATGGTGTTGAGGGTGGCTCATCATGATGATGTGTCACTAATAATCGGTTTGATACTTTGTGAGGCTTGATGATGATGATGCTGATGATGCTGATGATAGGACATGAAGGGATGCTGATGGTGTTGAGGGTGGCACATGATGATGATAGGACATGTTGGGATGATGATGGTGTTGAGGGTGGCACATGATGATGATGATAGGCCATGAATGGTTGATGATGTTATTGAGGGTGGCACATGATGATGATAGGACATGAAGGGTTGATGATGATGTTGAGGGGGGCACATGATGATGATGTGTCACTAATAATCGGTTTGATACTTTGTGTAGTTTGATGCTGATGCTGATGATGATGATGATAGGACATGAAGGGATGATGATGGTGTTGAGGGTGGCACATGATGATGATGATAGGACATGATGGGATGATGAGGGTGTTGAGGGTGGCACATGATGATGATGATAGGCCATGAAGGGTTGATGATGTTGTTGAGGGTGGCACATGATGATGATAGGACATGAAGGCAGAAGGCAGTCTCGGTTGCTAACCTCAACTACACGCAGCCTGTTGTTAACCAGATCAACTACACGCCCCCTTTTGTTAACCAAGGGGACCTCACTCTTGTTAATCAGACGACAGATCCGGCAGCCAATATGGATGCCCCGGATGTTTCAGCAGTGTCACCGATTACCTATTCCAGCTTTGATCAAGGTTTTGTCAAAATGGAGGGCGGTTGTGTAGGAAACCCAGACGCTTAAAATTATCAGCAACCGGACAGTAATATATATATGATGTATATTTGTTGTATTAATAAAGTTGTGAAATATAGAATTTTGTTTTGCTTTACATTGAATGAGAAAGAGCGAGCGTCACTATTTAATATTAGCACACCTTACTACACGACACATGATGATGTTGGTAGCGATAACACACACGACAAATAATCTTTCCCCAAGAACCGCTATCCTGGCACATGATGTTAGCGATACTACAATAACACACCCTGTGCCGACCAACCCGTTCCCGCCCGCGAGATAGTCGTATTTACCTAATCCTTTTCCTAACAATACCCCTTCAACGTCATTGCTTGTCAGCATTTTTTTACATGTCGCCTCCTGTCGCCTAATACCCCCCTCCACCTCACATGCCGACCGCCGCCGAATAATAATCGGTTTGATACTTTGTGTGGTATGTTGGTGATGATAGGACATGAAGGGTTGATGCTGGTGTTGAGGGTGGCACATGATCACTAAAAAAATGTGCGAGATCCGCGACCCAATCAGTTACGAGATCGCCTATAATTTTAAATTTCCCTTCATTATAAGTTTTTAAAAATATTGATTTTTCATCATTATATTTTATTATTTTTAACATAAGTCCGTTTTCTTTTCAATCGGGGTTTTACCTGAGTTGGTTAACTGAAATATCCTGAGCCGGACTGTTTGACGGACGATCTTTTCAATTTACCTGTCAGACGCAGTGGACCGTTCGACAAAGTGACGAAGTGGACCGTGTGGTAAGTGACTGGCCTGTCACGCAGTCCCGTGTTCGAATCCTGGTGGGAGACTATTTTTTTTTTTTTTTTATAATTCTGAGTTGTTTTTTTACTTTCACAAATACATATTTTTTAAATAATTCTGAATTTTTACTTTCACAAATATACTCTTTTAAAATACTCTTTCACAAATATTTTCATCTAACACACCGCGAGAGCCATTCACGACCCGTAAGATAAGCCGATTACCAGCGAGACACGATCTTTTCAATTTACCTGAGTTAATCTCTCAGAGACAGTAGACCGTTTCGACAAACTGACGAACCAAAAAAATATTACCCCCCAAAAAAAATAGTCAATGTCGAAATGGTCTACTGTCTATTAGTGACACATCATTATGTGCCACCCTCAACACCATCATCATCCCTTCATGTCCTATCATCAAGCCACACAAAGTATCAACCAGCGAAATTCTCTCTCTCTCTCTCTCTCTCTGTCTCTCTCACATTCATGGTAAACCACAACAAAATAGGCTCATACTCAAAAAGTCGACCTCAAAACCATAAAAATCTACTCACATAGTCATACTAGTTAGACACAACGAGCAGGAAGTTATATTCAAGGTCCAAAATGTTGGACCAAATCACTAAGATTTTACCACCATAACACACAAATTTAGGCTCATATTCAAAAAGTCGATCTTAAAACTCTACAAATCTACTCCCATACTCATACTAGTTAGACACATCGAACAGATAGTTATATCCAATGTAAAAAAAAAGTTAGACCAAATCGCAAGCATTTTACTCCCAGAACACAAAAATGTAGGCTCATATTAAAAAAGTCGACATCAAAACCATAAAAATCTACTCCCATACTCATACTAGTTAGACACAACGAACCGATCGTTATTTCTAAAGCCAAAAAAGTTTGGCCAAATCGCAAATATTTTACCCACAGAACACAAAAATGTAGGCTCATATTAAAAAAGTCGACCTAAAAATTTCAAAAAGCTACTCACATAGTCATAATTGTTAGACACATCGAACCGATCGTTATTTCTAAAGCCACCGCGAGCTACCCCCCGCGCAGACCCTTTTAGAACCGCTGTTGCCCGACCCCTTTTAGAACCGCTGTCGCCCGACTCTTTACACTACCAGCTTAGACTGACCAACGATCTCTAACTGTTTCACCCTTATGCTTCATTTATGGCACAACGCTAAGCAGACACCCAACTACATAGCTATAAATAAATGTTATCCTTGTACTATATATTTACTCAGTGTACTAACTATTTTTGTAATTTTATATACTATCCACTGTATGTTATACACCTATTGAGATAATAAAAGAATAAAATATATCTTTTGATTTCTGTTTTATATTGATCGTTTTTCATTGTTGTTGTATAATCTACTAACCTATCACTATCGAGCAAGTACATCAAGAACTCCAAAGTCAGCACACTTCAGACATAAACAGGTCACCTCCGGGGTAACAGATACGGGAGGTCAACATCCCGACACGAGGGGTCATGGTTAAATCCCCCTGCGCCGCACGCTTTATGCGCGCCTCGCGCCTCCCTATGTCTCCCTATCTTTGTTAATTTACGGCCAAAAAGCTGAAGATACAACATGATATACTACTCGCCTCTCCCGCTCAAACCACAAACACCTTGGTACTGTTCCTTGTGGACGTCGAGTTTGCAGAACTTGTGACTACGTGCTTTGCACCGATTCGGTCTTGTTCCCTAATAAGCGATTCGACATCAAGGAGGGGTTCACTTGTGTATCGCGTAATATCATCTACACCATAATATGCAAGCACTGCCAGATAACGTATGTGGGTGAAAGTGGACGACGCTTGAGTGACAGATTTTGTGAGCATCTTCGTGATGTTGAGCAAAATACTGGCAGCCCGGTGTCTGCCCATTTCAACTCCCCTGGACATAGTGGTAAACTCGACATGCAAGTTACTGGCATTGTCTCATGTCACTCCAGCAATCGCAGCAGGTTCGCCCTTGAGAATCGCCTTATTGCCCAGTTGGGTTCGCTTTCTCCCCAAGGAATGAACATATCATTCTCATACTCATAGGACACCCACTACATATTTCATACCCCCATGCGCTACTTAACCTATACATGTGGATATATTTGTCTGCACATGTATTGGCACATTTGGGCTCATTTGGGTTTTTCTTTTGTGGGCCTTGTGGCAATATATGTGCTGATTTATGCTTGTACGCATGTATTGTTACATACACATGCTTATGTTTACACATCGGTTCGGGTTGCACACACAGAGGTAGACGGGCATAGTTTACACATATCCTGTACCCACCTCCCCATATTTTTAGAACCCTTCCTTTCCGTCTTCTCACCTGACTCCCTGGTCAGAGATATTTATAGTCGGTCCTCCTGCCGTATCTATTTAGTCCATTTGGAGACTGACCCAGCTCAGGAACACAGGGAAGTGACCATTTTTTTTATTTTTCCTCTCTTTAGTATCTAGCATATTATCGCCATGTAGTTAGATTTGTTAATATATCGTTATATAAAATTTTTGTGGTTTTTGTTCGTCCAGATGAAGGCCTACTTGGCCGAAACGTCGACTTTGTTTCGTCCATTACCACGTAAAGCTGTCACCATACCACTTTTTTCTTCCTTTTTTTTAGTATTGCTATTATCATCAGCTTTACAGCAGCTTCGCATCTCTACCCATCTTGGTGCATCTTGATGCCTTTACCTCTGATCATCAGAAGGTCGTTTCGTCAGCTCTTTAGCTTCTTGCTTGACACTCTAGTTGGGGGGAGTGGGTACCAGAGGTCATGACTTGCACGCAAATGAGACATAAGCGAAATAAAGGAAACAAATAAATCCTTTCTTTTCTCGATTCCATCGATTCGTCTTGTGTGTCGTTAAGATGTAACAATAACAATATGCATACTTGCATTTTTGAATAATTTTTCTTTTACACACTCATTTACCACTAGGTTTTTTTTTTTATGAACTTGCGCATGGTCATTACTTACTCCAGTCCACCATTTGAGAGTAAGAACGTTCTATATTGTTCATAGTTTTTATTTTATTGTTTTGTTAGCTAGTCCAGGTTGAGTTACAGTGTTGGCTTAGTGGTTAGAAGTGTTGGTTTAGTGGTTAGAAGTGTTGGCTTAGTGGTTAGAAGTGTTGCCTTAGTAGTTAGAAGTATTGGCTTAGTGGTTAGAAGTGTTGGTTTAGTGGTTAGAAGTGTTGGCTTAGTGGTTAGAAGTGTTGGCTTAGTGGTTAGAAGTGTTGGCTTAGTGGTTAAAAGTGTTGGTTTAGTGGTTAGAAGTGTTGGCTTAGTGGTTAAAAGTGTTGGATTAGTGGTTAGAAGTGTTGGTTTAGTGGTTAGAAGTGTTGCCTTAGTAGTTAGTAGTGTTGGCTTAGTGGTTAGAAGTGTTGGTTTAGTGGTTAGAAGTGTTGGCTTAGTGGTTAAAAGTGTTGGGTTTAGTGGTTAGAAGTGTTGGTTTAGTGGTTAGAAGTGTTGCCTTAGTGGTTAGAAGTGTTGGCTTAGTGGTTAGAAGTGTTGATTTAGTGGTTAGAAGTGTTGGCTTAGTGGTTAGAAGTGTTAGCTTAGATGTTAGTTCCCTACCACAACAATTTAAATTCTTTTCAGCAAAAATTGTAAGCTAGGAGCTATAGAGCTCCGAAGACCAGACCACGTATGAGAAAGAAAACTGTACACAAAGCTCGGGCAGATGGTGCTCGTAAACCCAGGAGGGCCGACCATCGCAGTGCACAATCCCCCTAAAAAAGACAACCTGCTGCCTTGGGAAAAATAAAGGCTAAGGAAAACAAGCCCGACTAAAATGCTGGCGGAAATCGGATGCACTGTGTCATTGGCACAGAACACGGTACAGTGCACATACTACATGTACTCAGTCAGAGTGGGTACCCATCTTTTGTTCTACACCAAAATATATTGTTTTTCTTCGCCTGGCTTTTACACTGTGCCAGTGGTTTACAATGAGCTTGAGAATGACAATTTTTCATTCGGTATTTGATTCGTATGTCACCGGGTTTGGTTTTCCCCTTTCAATCCTATCATGACGCTCTTTGTCTAGGTTGCTGAATTCAATCCTAACATGACTCCCTCTCTCTGGTCGAGGCTGCTGAATTCAATCCTTAAATGATTCTCTCTAGTCGAGGTTGTTGAATTCAATCCTAAAATGACTCTCTCTAGTCGAGGTTGCTGAATTCAATCCTAACATGATGCTCCCTAGTCGAGGTTGCTGAATTCAATCCTAACATGACTCCCTCTCTCTAGTCGAGGCTGCTGAATTCAATCCTAAAATGACTCTCTCTAGTCGAGGTTGTTGAATTCAATCTTAACATGACTCTCTCTAGTCGAGGTTGCTGAATTCAATCCTAACATGACTCTCTCTAGTCGAGGTTGCTGAATTCAATCCTAACATGACTCACTCTAGTCGAGGTTGCTGAATTCAATCCAAACATGACTCTCTCTAGTCGAGGTTGCTGAATTCAATCCTAACATGACTCTCTCTTGTCGAGGTTGTTGAATTCAATCCCAACATGACTCTCTCTCTCTCTCTCTAGTCGAGATTGCTGAATTCAATCCTTACATGACTCTCTCTCTCTCTCTCTCTAGTCAAGGTTGTTGAATTCAATCCTAACATGACGCTCTCTAGTCGAGGTTGTTGAATTCAATCCTAACATGACGCTCTCTAGTCGAGGTTGTTGAATTCAATCCTAACATGACGCTCTCTAGTCGAGGTTGCTAAAATAAGCATGAACACCTGGTCTGTCAAGTTGAGGTAACAACAGAGTGGAAGTGCACTGGCTCTCCTTTCACCCCTAAACGGGATAAAGCTGAACAATTCATTTCCACAGCCGCATGTCATGGGACATCCGTTTCTTCCTTTTAGACCATAAGGTCTCTTGTTGCGCATCGTTTTCCCCTTGTTGAACCACATTGTGTTGCTACTCCAGATTGCAAGTCCAGGCATTTCTCATATAACTGATAACATAACAATGATGGAAATAAATAAATGATGATGATGGTGATGAAGATGATGGAAACAATTTCCTTGAATATTAAGAAAGTTTAAGGTCTGCGAATTTAATATATTCTTTCGTGTCAAATAACAGCTTTTTACAATCTACTTTTATGTGAACTTTTATAACAAAAATTATTATTTATTCTCCTGCTAATTTTTTTTAACTTTCCCGACGCTAAGTGTTTGTAACCATAGCAACGAGAGAGATTTAGTGACGCAAATGAAAGCATTAACAAGAAATGAAAGTTGTACTCTAATTTATCGCTTTCAATGTTAATCGTTGTGCATGGTTAACCTGTCTACTATAGTCCGTTCAGAATTTCATAATCACACCTGAATTAGCTTTGCGTGATAACCGCTTGTTATTTTAATTTTAAAATTTGCATGCAATCTTAGAATATTGATGACGCAAAGATTTTGAAGTTGTGGAAATCAAAACTCATCAGCACAAACACAAAACTTAGGCTATTCAAATCAAATGTACTATCAACCCTTACGTATGCGTGTGAAAGCTGGAAAACAACAAGAGATATAGAAACAAAGTTGAACGCATTCGAAAATAAATAAGTGTCTAAGGAAAATACTTGGTATAGAATGGAACGAATCCAAAACAAAAGAGGAAATTAGAGAAATCGCCAATCAACCACTAATATCTTCAGTAATAAAGAAAAGACGATGGTCATACGTTGGACATGTGATGAGAAGAGATAATAATCGAATAGCAAAGCAAGCCCTCATATGGGAAACAACAGGTAAAAGATAAAGAGGAAGACCCAGGGAGACACTGAGAAGAACATTGATGAGAGAGGCAAGAGCAGCAGGAATCGGCTTCCTCAATGAGATAGAACTGCTTGCACAGAACAGAGACAGATGGCGAGATTTGATAAAATATCTTTAAAAGAAAACTGCTAGAACAAAAAATTCATATAGGAGAAGGTGTATCGTGGTCTACGCCCTATGGGCCGGTTACGGCTCGAAAGGTCAATAGATAGATAGATAGAAAGATTTTGGTATTTTTTATTCCTCAAACACAACAGATTTTGCACATCAGCGAAAATCCTTTGATCTTTTATGACGATATCACACAAGTTGATTCAAATTTTAGAGTTTACAGTAATCGTGTTAAATTTTCCAGTATACTGGAATTCTTGTCAGAGGCGTATCTACATAGTGCTTAATTGTGGGTGTTGTTCGTTATGTGTATTTGCAAACATGAATTCAATTGGTTACAATTGCTGATATAGTTAAAAAAGTAACCTTTTGCATATTTATAAATTTGCATTTCAAACTCATTGTAATTTAGATATAAATGTTGGTATTTAAAGTCAACAAATTGTCTACTGAGTCTTCACAAAATTAATAAAAATACGCCTTCCCTTTGGTAATTAATGCCAAGGCCGTGGTGCGTCATGTCGTTCAATAACAATTCAGTTTTGTGCACGGGATTTTCCTGAAGTTAGTGTTTCTGCAATAGCCAAACTATTTTACGTCAACGACCGCACCAAATTAATGTATATATCCTAAAATGGTGTCAAATTCGAACAGGGTGAATTTAATATAGCCTAAAAAAGGAAACTTTTAAACTAGATCAAATTTCTCAGAGCAAAAAATATTTCCATAACGTCATCAATATTCTAAGATTGCATGTAAATTTTGGAACCAAAATAACAAGCGGTTATCACGCAATACTAATTCAGGTGTGATTATGAATTTCTGAACGGACTATAGCATTGTTTAGTTGTTGACTGAATGACCGATAGATCCAGCATTACGCTTATTAGTCACATTCATAGATGATCAGCGTTTCTCTCTCTCTCTCTCTCTTCTCTCGCTCTCTCTCTCTCTCTCTCTCTCTCTCTCTCTCTCGCTCTCAACAGATGGCCAAGATTTGGATCCAGTAGCTCGCTTGTTGTGTGATATAATTCGTTGTTCTACTCGAAGCCAGACTTCTTACTTCCGCTATTTTAACAATAGCTTCCATTCCGATCATAGCGCCACCTCCTATCAAAACTCTCATAAGGAGACATCATATTTTAAAAAAAAAGTTTCTATTAAGCTCTAAAGTCCCAACCTCAAAAGAAGTGGTGTGCCAGCTCTTTAGCTGCTGTAGATTTTGAAATGGCCAATAGCTATTTATTTAGTTAACTCGACGAATTGTTTCTCTTGGAGACAAATAATAATAAATGAATATTATTATTGTTTCTCTTCTTTGTCATCCTAAAATATTAAGATTACTTTGCCAAGTAAGGTACCTTACATTACCCAAATTAGTTACTTTGCATTGCCACATTGAAAAAAATGTAGTTTTTGCTATAGTACAAATGGTAACTTTGTCTAATGTACTGAAGTACATTAATAAAGCATCACTTTACAGATCCAAGAACAGAGTGTCAAATGTAAATATTTTTTTTTTGCGTTCGCCAGTTTTTGTCCGTAGAGATTTGGAACTGAATTTTGCATGTTAATACATTTTTCCCTGGGGGCCACACGGCTCAGGGCACAGGGGTCCCTCGCCGCAAAGGCAGATAACTCCGTCTCCGGAGGCAACTCATATTTGTCCCGTCCGTGAGTAATTGATGCTTCAAACCGGGCCTCGCTGCTGAGACCAGGAGAGGTTGCCGTAGAGAGAAATCATAAATAAAAATCCCAACTGGTGCAGCCGGGATTTGAACCTAAAACCTTTCTTTCTCGAGACCAATCAGTCCCCCGAATTGTAAATATAAGTGTGGGAATAGATTTTCCCCGTGTTTGTCATGAGGTATGGAGCTATTGGCTGCTGGAATGGAAAGTGCACGATCCAACCCACAGGCTTTTGTACAGACTACATGGAAACAATGAAAGTTACACGTGCAACACGATTCCCAACAGCTATGATTCTGAACATGTATACACGTTGAGGCTATACAGCCACTCGGTATAAAAAAGCCGTTGAAGGACAATACCTAGCATATGTGGTTTAAATACCACGACTATCTGAAAACAAAATGCTACATCTTCTCAATATTCCTATATGGCGCAGAAACATGGATATTAGACAAGAAAACAGAATAAAGAATTGAAGCCTTTGAAATATGGATATATAGAAGAATAGGTAGAATTGGAGGGAAAAAGAAAGAAAACAAATGATGACGTCTTGAAACAACTAAAAATGAAAAGAGAACTACTAAATACAATTCAAACAAGACAAATGCAATTTTGGGGCCATATTAAAAGACACAACAGCCTACTAAAAGTAATACTGGAGGTGAAAATGCAAGGTAAAAGAGGCAGAGGCAGACCAAGACCAACATAGACGAGTAACATCAAAAGATGGACAAACTAGCCTATGACAACCTGCACCATCAAAGCAAGAGACAGAGCAGAATGGCGCTCCATGGTAGCCAACCTTCGTTGCGTAGATGGCACCCGATGATGATGATCTGAAAACAACCGCTTCTGAGCCATTGGTATGTTAGAGACCGGAATGAGCTCGCAGGCCATTGCCAGAATGATGAATTTCCACCACATCACTTTTGTACGTCTGAATGGACGTTACCGAACCACTGGCAGTAACAGTGATAGACTTCGGAGTGGCCAATCACAGGTTACTACCCCTGTGCAAGATCGTCATATTGTGCCGAGTCACTTAAAGAATCATTCCCTCCCGGCAAGTCAAACAGAAAGTGGGTAGACGCGGGCAAGTCTTTCGAAAGACAGCTATACGATAACTCATACATAAAGGTCTCACTGCAAGGCGACCTTATGTTGGGCCAAACTTGACTCACAGGCATCGTCAGAACCGCATGTAATGGACAGAGCAACATGTCAGATGGACTAGACTACAGCGGAATGTTTTCCTATTCACAGACGAGAGTAGATTCAACATATTCTTTGCTGATGGACGATGCGGATTTGGCGACAGCGTGGACAGTGTTTTGCAGATTGCTGTGTTCGCCAGCACAACCGATTTTGGAGGTGGCAGTATTCACATTTGGAGAAGATTCAGTTTTCACCATTGTTTGTCTCTTCACGTCTTCTGTGGAAATGTTAATGCTGTGACATATCGAGATCATGTTATTGATGCATTAGTTGCTCCTACGTTCACAAATTGTCCAGACTTGTCGCTTTTCCGACAGGATAACGCACGATCACACACCGCACACATTACACAGTAATATCTACACCAGCAGAATGTTGTGACGATTGATTGGCGTGCCCTACACCAGACACAGCCCCTGTAGAACATCTGTGGGACGAGCTTGGACGCAAAGTCTACAGGCAAAGTTCTCCAGCTAATCTGCAACAGCTGGAAGCTACTCTTATACATGAATGGGACTTGATTCCACAGAATTTCTTTAAGAAAGGTGTGAGTTTCAGGCGGAGCTGCTGCCAAGCTTGTTTGCAGGCACACGGTGGACATACCAGATACTGAGGTCAGTGTGACATTAACTTTTGTATCGACTTAATTTTTAGTTCTCTCCCATGCCTATACAGAGAGAATGGGATGAATTTCATAAAAATCAAATCTACAACATAATGACCAGCATAGGAAAATGAAGAAAATTTTCCAAGTATGTAAATTTGTAAACACTTATATTTTATTTTACACACTCGGTTCCTGGCTCGGTTCCTTGATCTGTAAAGTGGTACGTTGTTAAAGAGCTTCAGTGTAATACCTAAAAGTAGTAAAAGACGTAGTCCTCTGTTGAATTGATCGTGCTTGAGAAGAAGACAATAACCACAAGACCTTCAAAAGAGGTGAGTTACGTTCTCTTGTTGTTTACGATAAAGTGTGATGTCTGGTTTCTCGATCAAACACGGCCGATTTCACCAAGAAATTATATGTGCCCCAGGTTTACTACCCTCTTCGATTGTTAATCACTTGACCAGACATACCCTACATGTGCCATGCACTAACCTGCGTGAACACCAAAGATTGGACGTCCCTAAATGTGACATTATCCTCCGTGAGCACCAAAGATTAAGGGTCCCTAAATGTGTCATGCACTAACCTGCGTGAGCACCAAAGATTAAACGTTCCTAAATGTGCCACTAACCTGCATGAGCACCAAATATTAGACGTCCTTAAATATGCCAACATCCTAGGGAGCACCAATTCGTGCCAACTTTTGAGTCGTCTGCCTAAATCATTTTACATAGCCACGATCGATAAATGTTCGATAACCTAACAAGTCTCTTTTGTGAAGATGTCGCATACACAGTCACTGTTCAATTGCACACCTGCAGATTGTAATGAGAGACATTTGTGCGTCATTTCTAGCCACGTGATTGCAATCCACGGACAATTTGTTTTTCTGTTCAAAATTAATAAGAAACATTTGACAAGCAGTCTCGATAGTTATTTTTAACATCTGGAAAGTATTTGACTTATTCCTCTCTCTTTGTTATTGATGTTTCATCATATTTGTTATTGATGTTTTATAATATTTGTTATTAATATTTTATAATATTTGTTATTAATGTTTCATCATATTTGTTATTGATATATTATAATATTTTTTATTTATGTTTCATCATATTTGTTATTGATGTTTTATCATATTTGTTATTGATGTTTTATAATATTTGTTATTGATGTTTCATACTATTTTACATAATTTTATTTTTTAAAAGTAGCGGTTACTTTTAAATCATTAGAGAAAACAGAACACGTGATCAGCAAACACTTCAACCACGATCTGGCTACGGAACGAGAAAGGCCCAGAGCCAGAAGGTCAGGCAACTAATAATAATCAACAAGTAACAACTAGTCCAGGGTAAGAAACTCACGTCACTACACTTATGGAGTTTGTGAACAGATGAGGCATGATGAGATATAAGAAATAATGCATTAATTGACAATTCCTTTAGTTTACCAATCTCGACATAGGAAGAGTTGGGTAAACAAAATAAAATTAAATATTTACACTTCCAAAGAGGTAAACAAATAAACAGAGAGTGCTGGTAGAGACAAGTAGAATCAGGTTATACTCGTTATCAATTAACATTATTGGATCGTTTCTCCAACAGCCCTTAACGTAACAACTAAAAACTCTCACGTTCTGTCTATTTGCATTGATTTAACCGTCCCCATGGAGAAATGATATGTTTACAGCTGGTTCATGACAACCATTCATTTAAGTGCTTGGATATGCAGAAATACCAAACTAGTGTTTTTTCTTTCTTTTTGTTTTAGAAACCCGATGCGGTAATTGAATATCTTGTTACATCAATTCGCTATTATGAATTTTAAAAAACACGCATGAAGGCTATTTTTAGTAATGACCTCCAACAAGTACCTGCACTTTGATTAAATATGGAAGGACAATAATATTTGCTTTTCGGATAATTTCTATGCTTTAGTATCTTCAAAGCGGTTTATGTGAAGGGAAAGAGATTGATGAATAAAACAAACAATATTAAAGTGTGTACTAGATAATGATGATAAAAAACGTGAATCAATAAAAACATAAACTGATAAAAATAAAGTGATGACGAAACAATTATGCGGCTAATGTGACTATTTTCAATTTCCGTGGCTGTGAGAGTCTGTAATTGGCAAATATTTATAAGTTTGCATTAATAGTGGAATTAGATTTCTTGTTTTCTTATTCCGAGTTTGTTTACTATCTTGGCACTGTCTAGTGCTGTTATAGCATCCAGCGATTGATCCGACGCTAGTGTCTGATACGGTATGTAAACATTATCCGACTGGCTAGATTTTTCTTAAGCCGGTACGGAATGGTTCAAAATGTACAACGCCTATTGTCGAGAATACGTCAAATATATGGGCTCTGATAGGGGGCAGGATACGAGGCTAACTAGATCTCCCAAGAGCTTTGACAGTGCCTACCAGTTGGAGCTTGATGACGTGGACTGTGAGACCCGTGTCAATGTAAGTGATTTATTTTGTTTCGTTAGTTTGTGACTCATAAAATTATTTCCTGTGATTAACATGTTTATGCCTTCTCTATTTCTGATTGATACATGTTTACTCTTAGATGTACGAGCATGTTTATTCAGAATGAATTATAGAATTACTTGTTTATTCTTTACAACTGACTTGACAAATCGTTTTTCCTTTTGGCTGACATTTTTTTCCTTATTAGTGAGATTAGTAATCTTTCTTTATTACTCCTAAATTGTACTTTTATATTTTTTGACTGATACATATTTATTCCTTATGTAGATGTCTTTCCTTATTACTGAGATACTTTTTTACGTATGACTGACACATGTTCTTTTCCGTGTGGCTAAGTCATGTTTATCTCTTATCATGACACTTGTTCTTTTCCGTGTGGCTAAGTCATGTTTATCTCTTATCATGACACTTGTTCTTTTCCGTGTGGCTAAGTCATGTTTATATCTTATCATGACACATGTTCTTTCCGTGTGGCTAAGTCATGTTTATTTCTTATCATGACACATGTTCTTACATATAACTTGAAAATGCTTATTCAATACTTCTGACCTTAGTTTTTCCTTACATGTAGTAACACGTTTACCTGTTGTAACTGACACGTGCGTATTCCTCATCACTAACGTGCTTTTTTCCCTCTTAATATATCTAACATACATTTCTTTGATATATACTGTGGAACCTCGATATTCGTAGAGAATTCGTTCTAGAAATATGTTCACGTTTCTATTATATCTATAATATTTCCGAATACCGAATCATTATTAGCAAAATAATTATGTAGTAAGTAAAAAGTAAAGTACCCCCGTCACGCCAAGTGGCGTATAGGTAATATGGTTGGTGTTAGTGACCATAAATTTTACAGACCTTCGGCACATGATTTTTGGGGTAATGAGATCAGTATTACGCCCGTGCCGCTTCACTTTCCCAGAAAAAATCCGGTACTCATTAAAGGCTGGGTGAACCCGGAAGCCGTCAGTTGGGATCGAACCCTACCTCTTGTCCTTTGCAGTCCAGTTCACTAACCACTGAGCTATCGCGGCTCCAAAATAATTATGTAGTTTGGGTTAATACGTTCCAGACAGTATACGTTTAATTATTTAACCCTATTTAATCATTCATATACAGTATCTTATACATACAATCGTACACGTACAAATATACAACAAATCTTATACATACAATCTTATACATACAATCTTGGACGTACAAACATAAAACACATCTTATACATGCAATCTTATACATATAATCGTACACGAACAAACATAAAACAAATCTTATACATACAATCTTATACATACAATCGTACACGTACAAGCATAAAACAATAAATGTACATTGAATGCTGAACAATTTAACGGCACTTTACCCGTACTGAACAGTTCAGATGCTTTTAGTGGAGGGTGAAAAGGAAAATGAGGGAAGAGAAAATCAGAGAATGGACAGGATCAACCTTCTCTTTCTCTTAGAAAGCTCCACTGAATCTGAGGAAAATTGTGAAGTCTTTCTTCACAAGTGCCCAAATGATCACTTTTGTTACGGGACTCATAACGATGATGGGAGCCGCGATAGCTCAGTGGTTAGTGAACTAGACTACAAAGGACAAGAGGTAAGGTTCGATCCCAACCGACGGCTTACGGTTCACCCAGCCTTTAATGGGTACCGGATTTTTTTCTGGGAAAGTAAAGCGGCACGGGCGTAATACTGACCACATTACCCCAGAAATCATGTCGAAGGTCTGTAAAACTTATGGTCACTAACACCACATTACCTATACGCCACTTGGCGTGACAGGGTTACTTTACTTTTTACTTTTACTCATGACGATGATGCAGAGAAGGAATGTAATTGCTTGGTAGGTGAGTCTCCTTCTATGAAAATATCAGCTAACCCTTCTGGAGTTTTATTTTCATTCTCTTTTCTAATTCTTTGCATCAGAACATGCTTGAGATTTTGAAGATGCTGGGGCTTAAAAAAAACGTGGTTATTCTCTGTTTTTGAAGATTTGTGGAAATATTCTTAAAATTCTCAACACCGTTGTCTCTGACTAACACGACTCTCATGTTGACCACGGCAATGTTAGGATGTCGTTTCCACCGACCTTGTATGTTTTTACCCCACAGCTCATTCATGTATGCAGTAGAAATACTCCACTTGTTCATTTCCTCCTCCTTGTGAAGTTTCTCAGCTATTTCTTGTTGCTCTCTAATATATATATATATAAATATATATATATATATATATATATATATATATATATATATATATATATATATATATATATATGTCCGTACTGTTTAACGTGAGAGGAGAGGAGAGTCACTGCACTGCCATGCATGTCGGGGTAGCTAAGGAGATGTGAGGACAAGGTTCTCGTCTATGCCACGAAGTTTTTGCATTCCATTTGAAGCCATCTTTAGTGCTCCCGTTAGTGTGTGGATGGCGTGTTTCATACTGGGAAACTGTGGAGGGGATCTCAGCGCTATTTGTGCAACGTAGGTGACCTTTCATGTAAACTATATATATATATATATATATATATATATATATATATATATATATATATATAGAGAGAGAGAGAGAGAGAAGAAAAAGAGAGAGTGAGAGAGGGAGAGGGATACTATAAGAGAAATGGACACCTTTAACATTGTATAAGACTAAAACTGTTATGTAATTACGAAATAAGGAAACGAAAGTTGATCGTCTGGAGTGAGTTGTTACATTATCATCGGTTGTTGTGTCACGTGACTAATTAAATAGGACGACCGAGATTCCTACCGAAAAGAGATCTTGTGTGAAACAAACAATCGCGATATCTCTGAGCATGCCCAATGGGGGGGGGGGGGGGGGGGGGGGGGTGACCGCCTAAAGGGTGTGACTTTTTCAACATTGCGAACAGGGGTGGGTGTTGGTAAAATGACGTCAGATGTCTATAACTTGCACAGCTCAAGACGTCACATGCTTTGGGGTGTTTTCGGAAGAAAAAAAACCTCAGTGGGTAGGCTCAGAGATATCGGGGGGGGGGGGGGGGGGGGGCTGTTAAATTATCTAGAACAAGCTCAGTTACTGTGGCGAAAAAGCATTATGAAGCAAATTGCAATACGTGCCAGAGACATGGCAGTCTAGCTATAGTTAGAGGAAGATATTTCAGAAAAGATACGAAAGCAGATAACTTCCTAATGACCATATATGAATCTATGAACCATATGAGTGTGTTCATGTCTAGTATCTGTGTTAGATGAACCATATGAGTGTGTTCATGTCTAGTATCTGTGTTAGATGAACCAGATGAGTGTGTTCATATCTAGTATCAATGTTTTAATTCGGATGATTCTAATGGCACGGGCAGTTGAGTAATTATGGATTTTTATTTGTTTGCAGTGATACCTTGGCCTTCGATTAACCATAATCTTAAACTTCACACATACAAAAAACATCAGTTTCACGTTACAAACTTCAAGATATTCCCTTCAAAGTCGTGTATGTAAAATACTTTCTTTAACAATAATGGCTTCTATAACGTATTGAACGTGTCTATTCCAGATGTAGTGACTTTGTTGTATGTCCTTTAGAAATGAACCACAATCCGTTCCACAGTGCAGTTCAACTTTGAATAGTTCGAGATTCTTGTTTCAATTTCTTCATAAGAGAAAATGGTAATTGATTAATAACGGTTCCAGACCAAAGACCAAAACGTGTCTGTTATGAAACATTTTCATTCTAAATATTGATACGCTAAAACTATATAATATTGATAATATGCAATGAAATCACATATTGAATAATATCACTCTTAATAATGACAACAGCGTTTATTCTAAATTAATATTTTATACTAAAAAATCACAAAATATTTTGGTGTATAGATTGAACAAGCTTGGTTATAGGATGCATCCCTGTCTTACTCATCTTTTTATATCAATGGGTGTAGAGTTCTCTTTGTTGTATTTTATTTTTGCTGTTTGCTCCCAGTATAAAATACATATTAGTCGTAGGTCCATGTCATCTAGATGTATATCTTTTAGAAAGTCTATAAGTTGTTTATGGTGTATTCTATCAAAAGTTTTGGTGTAGTCTGTGAAGCAGGCATGTATTAGTTTACTTTTGTGTGCTTTTCGATTAATGTCCCCAAGCAGATTATGGCTTCTTAATTGTGTCCCACTGCTTCTCCTAAATCCAAATTGTTGTATTTTTTAATTCCATCATTTTCTTCTACTTCTATTCTTCCTCTATTGCCGTTGGCGTCGATGGGACATACAATCTGCGATTCTTTGCTCTTCTGTTGGCTTCTTCTGGTGTTATCCCTCCTAGTGACTTTAGTATTCCCTTTATCCATCTCTTTCTCGGTCTTCCTCTTAATCTGGCGATTTCTTTTTTAAATTCCATATTGATTTTATTCTGAATCCTTCCTTGTATAACTTTTAACAAAATTTTTGTAAAATGGCTCATTAGGCTTATTGTTCTAAAATCACAGCATTCGATTGACCCATTATTTTTAACAACTGCAATGAAAGTTGATGTTTTTAGTTCCTGATGTATCCTGTATTGTATGTGTCGTTGCATATGCATGTGATCACTTCAATGCCAAAATCTTCTAGTACCTTTATTATCTCTATCTGTGTGTTGTCAGGTTCTGCAGCTTCTCCCTTTTTCATTGTTTGTATAGCTTTTTCCACTTCAGATTTTACGATTGTATAGCCTCACGTGCATTTTATAATTGGTTTATTGTCCCTTTCGCACATATTCGTAGATCTTTCTTCTGACATAAGTTCCAATTCCTCTCCATTGCTTTCATTGGAATAGTACGTGATGAGGCCCAGTCATTTTCATGGTGGTCAGCCATATTCGTCTTTCATGTCCTGAATATGCCTCTTATGTACCACACACTTTGCTGTTTTCTCTTTCTGAACCGTTGGTCATTTCTGATTCTTCCGCCCCATCTACCATCACAGACTTTGTACATTCTAGATGGACATTACCTGTAGACGCCATGTTGTCAAAATAGATGTTTGCCTATCGAACCGCGAATACACGTTGACCTATCGATGATAGGTTAAGTCGTCGACACAAACTTTTGTATGTAAATGTAATTTATTTCTTTAAACGTTTCTCGTTGATTCAGCTAACTTTTGATTTCAAGGTGCTCGAATTTAGTGTGTGTATGTTTGTGTTTGTATGTATATACATATTATATATAATATGTATAATATTAGTATATATATTTAAATGTAATATGCATATATACATATTATACATATAGTGTATGCATAATATTTAGTGTATATATATATATATATGTGTGTGTGTATATATATAATATATATATATATATATATATATTATATAGTGTATGTATAATAATTAGTGTGAGTGTATATATATATATATATGTATATATATATATATATATATATATATATATATATATATATATATATATATATAGTGTATGTACATATACTATCTTAACGGTATGATCCCGTTTCTGGGGGCTATTACATGAATATATAGGACAGGAGAATAAAGGTCGCTTATCGTGAGCAGTCGACACGAGATGTGCTGATCTGAATTTTTATTTCATAAATATTGATATCTTCTGGCATGTCTCGTCACTGCAGTTGTCATGTTTTACTAACACAAATGAAATAGACTTCATCATTGTGACTGTAACATTTTGTACCTTTGACTTGACTTTATTTCTGCTTCACACAATTCAATTCTTACGTTAGCACATGTTTGTTATATGAATACCTATTTAATAAAAGTGTGGGGCCACTCACTTGTTCGTGACATGAGGATTCATCTAACTGTTACTTATTTATGTAAGAATTTCGTATGCCAGTTACTTTTCTGTTAATCTCTCTATTGCCATTTGTTCATGTAAATCATTATATATTATATTATATTATATTATATTATATTATATTATATTATATTATATTATATTATATTATATTATATTATATTATATTATATTATATTATATTATATTATATTATATTATATTATATTATATTATATTATATTATATTATATTATATTATATTATATTATATTATGTTATGTTATGTTATGTTATGTTATGTTATGTTATGTTATGTTATGTTATGTTAAGTTACGTTACGTTACGTTACGTTACGTTACGTTACGTTACACTACACTACACTACACTACATTACATTACATTACATTACATTACATTACATTACATTATATTATATTATATTGTATTGTATTGTATTGTATTGTATTGAATTGAACTGTGCTGTGCTGTGATATGCTGTACTGTACTATACTGTACTGTACTATACTATACTGTATTATACTGTACTATACTGTACTGTACTGTACTGTTTTGTATTGTATTGTATTGTTTTGTATTGTATTGTATCGTATCGTATCGTATCCTATCGTATCGTATCGTATCGTATCGTATCATTATATTATATTATATTATATTATATTATATTATATTATATTATATTATATTATATTATATTATATTATATTATATTATATATGTAAATAGTATGCACAGTATATTTATTTTTGAAGAGAAATGCTTACATATATATGTTCATTTTTTCATTCATTCATTTTCCTCTTGGACCAAAGACTGCACATATGGCGGAAGTCATAGTTATCCACGATTGGCGATTTGCTGCTATTTCTTGTAGTTCTTAGTGGTTTCTTATTTCCATAGTTGAACCTTACCTAGTAATTGTTTTGAGTAGTGATTCTCTTGGTCTGCCTTGTTTTCTTTTACCAGATGGTTTCCACATGAATGCCTGATGGGGAAGACTTTCCTCATTTATTCTCAGCACATGAATGATGTATTCCCAACGCCTTATTCTTATAATGATCTACACGTATTCTTGTTTTGATTTCTGTTCATTTGAAATATATTCTTTGTAGCTTATTTTTTATATCCTACGGTGACATATGTTTTTAAAGACATTTAATTTCCTCCCTAAAGCCTTGGTGGATTTCCAACTTTCACATCCATATATTAGTACTGGTACCACACATGCGTTGAACAATCTTGTTAGTTTTTTGAGAACTTTGGATCTCCAGATGTTCGTCAGTTTGTTGAAAGCATTTGATACTTGTGCGATGCGTGTCATGATCTCTGATATTATGTCTCCATCTCTGGACATTTTGCTGCCTAGGTAGCCAAAATTTGTAACTTTTTGTGTAAAATGGCATTGTTAATTGTTATATCAAAGGTTTATCAGATATATGTACTCGTAAATAATTAATTCTTAACTGTTTATTGTCAAATTAAGTTTATTCTCAAGCCTATAAGTATAAATATATTATTCATGCTTTTTTTTTAAATATATACTTTCATTCAACGTGCTTCTCTTATATATATATTATGCACACCAGCAAGTGATGATGCTGCATGCAAGGGAAATGATGAGGAGGGGTTTTGAGCACTATATATATACATATATATATATATATATATATATTTAATTCTTTGCTGAGAAAAACTGTATAATGAATTTTTCGACTCAATATTATTTGCGATCTTCCACTCTTAAATTATTTTTGGATACATTCTTTTCTTTTCATTTATTCTTATTTTTCCTCTTTAAAAAACATTCCTCAAGGGACTGCAATAATTTAGTTATATATGGCCTTTGGCGTCTTGACAGACGGTTGGTTGCAAGCAGTCATGATAAGTCAGTAGTTTGGTAAAGCATTAGAATCTCATACTGGGTGCTGCTTTACTGAACATCTTCTCTCGTGGCTGAATTTGCCAATCCTGGTAAGCCAGATCCATCCACACGACGAGCAAGGTGTATTTTTGTGGTAATCCTTGAGACAATCCTTGTCTCTTTTCTCTTGCGCCTTTTGTCTTCTAAATTTGATATCAGGCCTGAATTTAGTTAAATGTTATAAGAAAATGTCAAACGTTTAAAATGACGTATTGCCTGCTGTATTACTTGTAAGTTATGAGAATTAATAAATGGAAATAATGCTATAATTATAAGATGAGATAACTCATGTTACGTCCCCTCGTTAGTGACGTTCTTATCAGATTGTCTAAGTTTAGTCACGGTCTAGACATATCAGAATTTTTGAAATTATTATTTCCATTGCAATTTTAACCAAATTAATTGTCGTAATGAAGTTTCCGCAGATTTTAATGATGTTGATTTGTCTAAAGTTCGATACATAGCAACTGTAAAGTTTCAATTGTGTTGTTAATATTGTTATTACAGTATAGGCATTTTTACGTACATACGGGGCGGGACTTTCTAATTCTCCACTCCCACGTACCTTCAAATATATTAGAGAATCAAAAGCTCGAATCTTTATTCCTTTTTAATCATTTGAATCTTTCTAATATTTCGAATCCTAAATCAAACAAAAATCTGTTAAAATTTCGCAAAGTTTTGTTTTAACTCTAGTGACGTCCAAAAGAAGCTTTCACTTACACAAAAAGGCGACGTCTGTGGCAATTTCGATGACACCTCTGGGAATAATCCTCCACAATCTCCTCTACATTTGCTTTAACTAAAAAAAAAGTTTTCGAACTTTTATTATTTGGTAACACTATTAGAAACTGTACACTATTAGTAACAGTAGCAGAGGCCAACAGAGGAGCAAAAGGCCGCGATATTATATCTCCCCTCGACGCTGAAAGGTAAATGATAAAGAAAAGAAGAAGAAAATATTATAAAGAAAAATGTCAAAAATATTATATTACGTAAGGATCATCATCACTGCACTTTGAACACATCTTCAGATGTTCCGATCTTCTCCTTGAATTACTGAGAGCTCCCAATGAGAGTACAGGACCACGTCCACAAAGACCGTTGTTGGGCCTGGATTCCATAAAAATTTGTTGTGTACAGTTATTTCTGTGGCCATATTTGCGTTCTCATGATATTGAGAGCAATACAGTCTCTAGGATATGCACTAAAGTTTTGCTTCGGTTCTTCACTGTCGTTGTTGTGGTGTCACTAAAGCTTTATCATGACAGAGGCTGCATTAACCCGTTATGAAACAGAAAAAAATATTGACCTGCTTATGTTTGTGAAAAGGTAAAGTCCCTCTACTAAAATTTCATTCTGCCAAAAATTCATTCTACTAAAGTTCGCTCTAACAAAAGGTCTCTCTACCAACATTTCGTTCTACCCAAAGTTCGTTCTACCAAAAGTTAGCTCTACCAAAATTTCTTTCTACTAAAAGTTCACTGTATCAAAAGTCAGCTCTACCAAAAGTTAGCACTACCAAAATTTCTCTCTACTAAAAGTTCGTTCTATCAAAAGTTCGTTCTAGCCAAAGTTCGCTCTACCAAAAGTTAGCTCTACCAAAATTTCCCTCTACTAAAAGTCCGCTCTACCAAAAGTCCGTTCTACCCAAAGTTCGCTCTACTAAAAGTTAGCTCTACCAAAGTTTCTCTCAACTAAAAGTTTGCTCTATCAAAAGTCCACTCTACCAAAAGTTAGCTCTACCAAAATTTCTCTCTACTAAAAGTTCGCACTATCAAAAGTCCGCACTACCAAAAGTTAGCTCTACCAAAATTTCTCTGTACTAAAAGTTCGCTCTGCTAAAAGTTCGCATTATCAAAAGTCCGCTCTACCAAAAGTTAGCTCTACCAAAATTTCTCTCTACTAAAATTTCGCTCTATCAAGAGTTCGCTCTACCAAAAGTTAGCTCTACCAAAATTTCTCTCTACTAAAAGTTCGCTCTACCAAAAGTTAGCTCTACCAAAATTTCTCTCTACTAAAAGTTCGCTCTATCAAGAGTTCGCTCTACCAAAAGTTAGCTCTACCAAAATTTCTCTCTACTAAAAGTTCGCTTTGCTAAAAGTTCGCTCTATCAAAATTTCTCTCTACTAAAAGTTCGCTCTATCAAGAGTTCGCTCTACCAAAAGTTAGCTCTACCAAAATTTCTCTCTACTAAAAGTTCGCTTTGCTAAAAGTTCGCTCTATCAAAATTTCTCTCTACTAAAAGTTCGCTCTATCAAGAGTTCGCTCTACCAAAAGTTAGCTCTACCAAAATTTCTCTCTACTAAAAGTTCGCTTTGCTAAAAGTTCGCTCTATCAAAAGTCCGCTCTACCAAAAGTTCGCTCTACCAAAATTTCTCTCTACTAAAAGTTCGCTTTGCTAAAAGTTCGCTCTATCAAAAGTCCGCTCTACCAAAAGTTCACTCTACCAAAATTTCTCTCTACTAAAAGTCCGCTCTACCAAAAGTTAGCTCTACCAAAATTTCTCTCTACTAAAAATTCGCTCTGCTAAAAGTTCGCACTATCAAAAGTCCGCTCTACCAAAAGTTAGCTGTACCAAAATTTCTCTCAACTAAAAGTTTGCTCTATCAAAAGTCCGCTCTACCAAAAGTTAGCTCTACCAAAATTTCTCTCTACTAAAAGTTCGCTCTATCAAGAGTTCGCTCTACCAAAAGTTAGCTCTACCAAAATTTCTCTCTACCAAAAGTTCGCATTATCAAAAGTCCGCTCTACCAAAAGTTAGCTGTACCAAAATTTCTCTCTACTAAAAGTTCGCTCTATCAAGAGTTCGCTCTACCAAAAGTTAGCTCTACCAAAATTTCTCTCTACTAAAAGTTCGCTCTATCAAGAGTTCGCTCTACCAAAAGTTAGCTCTACCAAAATTTCTCTCTACTAAAAGTTTGCTTTGCTAAAAGTTCGCTATATCAAAAGTCCGCTCTACCAAAAGTTCGCACTATCAAAAGTCCGCTCTACCAAAAGTCCGCTCTACCAAAAGTTAGCTCTATCAAAATTTCTCTCCACTAAAAGTTCGCTCTGCTAAAAGTTCGCACTATCAAAAGTCCGCTACACCAAAAGTTAGCTCTACCAAAAATTCTCTCTACTAAAAGTTCGCACTATCAAAAGTCCGCTCTACCAAAACTTCGTTTTAAAGACCTTCACCTTAAGGCATTGGTCTACCAAATGTTTGTTCTAACAAATATCCGTTCCACCAAAAGCTGGTTCTAACAAAAGTTTGTTCTAAAGTCTGTTCTACTAATGATTAATTCTATCTAAAATGTCGTTCTACTGAAAGTTATTCTACTAAATGCTTATTCTAAAATCTGCTCAGCCTAATATTCTTTCCAACTAAAGTGTGTTCTATCAAATGTTCGTTCTACCAAAATTTCGATGTACTAAAAGTTCACTATATAAGAAAACTAATCTCTACTAAGGTTAAATGTATCAGACGAATGACAGGAAACAGCCTGAGAGACAAGATCAGAAATGAGGAACTGAGACAAATATTCGCTCTACCAAAGAATAGCCTCCGCCGTAGAATATATAAATAAACAACAGATACAATGGTTTGGCCACGTGACAAGGCAGAGTAATCAAAACACAACACAACGAGCCCTCAATAATCGTTCGAGAATACCAGACCCCAAAGGCGACCACAAAAATGATGGATCGATGGAATATTACAAGCCCAAGGAAACATAACAGCAGAAGAGGCGAACAGAAGAGCAAAATATAGTAATTTATCTCCCATCGACGCTGAAAGGCAAATGAGGAAGGTAAGAAGAAGAGGAAGAAAAGTTCACTCTACCACAAGTTTGTTCTAAATCCGCTCTACTTAAAATTGGCTCCAATTAAAGTTC
This sequence comes from Megaustenia siamemsis, assembly GCA_032433765.1. Lineage (NCBI taxonomy): Eukaryota > Metazoa > Mollusca > Gastropoda > Stylommatophora > Ariophantidae > Megaustenia > Megaustenia siamemsis. The sequence goes on along the minus strand of JAVIAB010000139.1, from coordinate 149,934 downwards.
ATTCTATTAAAAGTGTCTTCTCCTAAGATCCGCTTTACGGAAAGTCTATTCAACCAAAAACAATATCAACCAAAAATTCGTCCTACCAAAAGTTGCATTGCTTTTAATTAAAAGTCTATTGTACTAAAAGTCTGATATATCATTCATACCTACGAAAACTCTGTTTAAGTGAAAGTTCTTTCTATCGAGTGTACGTTTTACGAGAAGTCTGCGTACTAACGGTCTGCTCTACCAAACTAGCATTCTACAATTAAATTGATCAACCAAGCCTGTTTCAGCCAAACGTCCAGTGGCACAATTCCTGGCTACTGTCGACTTTGAGCAACCACTAGATAATCGAACATCGTTATTTGTTTTCTCAAAATAAAATAAAAACTGGTTCAGTATACAGAAACATTAAATAAATACACGGTTATATTGTTACAATTATATTTCTCGTATGAATATAGTACAAGTGCCAACCCCCTTTAACCGTCTTTCACTACGTACTTGATGTAAAGCAGTTGATATATCCCACACACTTCTCCTCTGACGGCTGATAGGGGACACACGACTCCCATAAATTGTTTGAGTCACAAGGAAAAGAAAACAACCACCATGGCGTGTCAGAACTAGTGCGATGAGCTGCAAGCAGCCATTTTTTGGCAATGAGTTCCCAAGGGTGAAGCTTTGCTGATGTATGGGGAGATGCTAAAAATAAGCTGATGAATTCAAGGAAATCGAGCCCAGTTTTAAGCTGTTGTTTTTATCCCTTTGCTAATATAAAAAAAACAATTATTGTTTTTAAGAATGAGTCAGTAGCATTTTTATCTTTATTATCTCATTACAATATTAAAAGTTCACATTTTAAACATATTAATCTTGCCTGTTTCTATTTATATAAACCTTCTTCCATACAATCTGACGGTGAGCAATAGCGATGTATAGACTACTCTAGAGAAGTGGATTTTAATACCGGTGAATGTTGTGGCTCCTGCTGTTGTTGTTGTTACCGCTGTTGTTGTTGCTGCTATTGTTGCTGCAGATGTTGTTATTGTTTTAATCGTGCAATCAAACCAGCTGGAAGAATGTGGTACCTAACTTTTGGTCTAGGAAGAAAAGGTTTCCAATGTACATAGGACTCACCTAAATTAAGTCCTAATAAAAAATAAAGGACTCATGTTCAGTTTTTAACGGCTTGCTTTTATGTCACAGGACACATTTACCTTTGTCGAGGGTGAAAATCAAAGAGCATTACGGTAGTTATTCTTAATCCTGTGCTCATGCATTAATAAAAGAGTATCGTGTGACATGTTCAATGAATTAGTGTTTTTCCCAGAACATGATCTGGCCGCTGTGCTTATACCTCATCATCAACATCATCGAGTGCCTTCTCCGCAACGAAAGTTGGCTACCATGGATCGCCATTCTACTCTGTTTCTTGCTTTGATGGTGCAGGCTGTCATAGATTGACTTGTCCATCTTTTGATGTTACTTGTCCATGTTAGTCTTGGTCTGCCTCTGCCTCTTTTACCTTGTATTTTTCCTTCCAATATTACTTTTAGTAGGCTGTTGTGTCTTTTAACATGCCCCAAAAATTTCATTTGTCTTGTCTTAATTGTATTTAGTAGTTCTCTTTATATTTTCAGTTGTTTTAAAACTTCATCGTTTGTTATCTTTTGTTTCCATCCAATTCTACCTTTTCTTCTATAAATCCACATTTCAAACGCTTCAATTTTCTGTTCTGTTTTCTTGTCTAATGTCCATGTTTCTGCACCATACAGGAATATTGAGAAGATGTAACATTTTGCCATTCTTAGTTTCAGCCCTGCTGATATTTGTTTTGTTGTTAGTACATTTTTCATGGCATTAAAATTACTTTTTGCCATACCTATTCTTTTGTTTATTTCAATTTTGCATTTTCCATAATTGGTTATAGTATGTCCCAGGTAGTTGTAGCTCTGGACTGTCTCCAGATGTATTCCCTCAACTTTGATATTTCATTGTAGGTCTTGAGAATTTTCTTTGTTTATGATCAGTTTTAGTCTTTTTGATATTCATATCTAGTCCATATTTTTTGCTTGTCGTGTTTATTTCGTTAAGTAATTGTTGTAGATCTTTAGGATTTTCTGCAAGTAGTACAGTATCGTCAGGATATCTTAGGTTATTGATTATGTTTTCATTAATGCTAAGGCCTGGTATCTCTGAGATGGTTTTAAAGATTTGCTCAGTGTATAGATTGAACAAGCTTGGTGATAGGATGCATCCTTGTCTTACTCCTCTTTTTACCTTATACTACATAAGCTTATGCCTACAATACCCAAAGAATGATTCCACATTAGATAAGATAGAAGAAACTAAACCCACCTTAGATAATATAGAAGCAACTAAACCCACATTAGATAAGATAGGAGCAACTAAACGCCACATTAGATAATATAAAAGCAACTAAACCCACCTTAGATAAGATAGAAGCAACTAAACCCACATTAGATAAGATAGGAGCAAGTAAACCCACATTAGATAAGACATAAGCAACTAAACCCACATTAGATAATATAGAAGCAACTAAACCCACATTAGATAAGATAGAAGCAACTAAACCCACATTAGATAAAATAGAACCACCTAAACCCACATTAGATAATATAGAAGCAACTAAACACACATTAGATAAGATAGAAGCAACTAAACCCACATTAGATAATATAGAAGCAACTAAACCCACATTAGATAAGATAGAAGCAACTAACCCCACATTAGATAAGATAGAAGCAACTAAACCCACATTAGATAAGATAGGAGCAACTAAACCCACATTAGATAAGATAGAAGAAATTAAACCCACATTAGGAGTGACGTCATGGGACGCACCAAAATGGACGCTTCTTGCGTCCAAGCCATGTAAACAATGTTGACTTTCTATGTCTCCAACGGTTTATCTCATTCTATTAGAGAATTTCACGCTATCTGTTACCACAGTGGATTTTTTTTTAAATGTAATCATGGGTTTGATAATAAATGTGTGTACACAGTTCGTTGGCCATCGCTGTAGATCAAGTCTTTATTCGCTGGCTTCGTTAGCAACCATGGAAGCTAATGACCTTACTTGTGCCGATGGTTGGTTTGGGGCAAATTGTACGTTACAATGTCACTGCTATAATGGCTTAGTTTGTGACAAAACTACAGAGACATGCTCAAACAATGACAGTTGTCAGCACAAAATTTTCGGACCCCAGTGTCAGTACTTGGATTTTATTTGCAAATATGCCCACAAATCTGAACCTACTTTCCTGTTTGATAACAGCGACACCTCATGTAATCCGGACACAGATTCTACATCAGTTGAGGCAACTCTCAATCAATCTTTGCCGTGTTCCTGGTTTAGGATTTATGCGAAAGACTTAAAATATCCGGACAGTTTCACGGTAAAACTGAATGGTTCTGCCTCATGTAACAATGTATCAAGGTTTGTAGTTAGTCCGCACGAGATTGATGCCTTCTGCTCTGGGGCTGGTCTGATCAACAAGTTACGGACTGAAAGGGCGATAGTTGCAAATATCTGCTCCATCTACATTGGCGGTGGTCGGAAAGTGGCTCTCAAACAGATCACAAACCAGACCGACAAATTTGATGATTGTTATACAGAAGACGGATGTGGACCAGAAGCCGCAGTTAATAGCAAAACAAAGACCAATCTCTATGACAATGACTGCACACACACACAATGGAGAAGTGGAACCAATTCTGTTTACTGGTATCTGAACTTTGCAACGCGCCAGAAGACTCACATCATTCGAATCTATCATCGAGCTAGCACTATGATTCGGGTAAAGAATGCCACTCTAGGGGCTTTCTCTGACAGTGGCGGAGTGGTGTTCCAGTATAGTGATATATCATACCCTAATTTATCTGTGAACACTATTGTAGTCAAAACACAAACGTCAATGGCACACATTGAGATTGAGTTCTCGCCGGCCGTTTCGCAGGCCGACAGTGCATTGGCGGTGTGTAGGGTGCAGACATTTACAGACACCTATTGTCTGGATGAGCATTCTTGGTCGTTTTGTGCAGTGTGTAGTAAAGGCTGCAATGTCATCATCGGTACTTGTCACGGCTACTGTTCACATGGGATCTATGGACACGACTGTTCCGGGTCTTGTCTCAGTGTCTGTCCTTTATTTGAGGAAAAATCTGGAAAATGCCTACAACGTAAATATCTTGGCTATACCTGTAATGACACTTGTCCCGATGGTAATTTTGGGCTGCAGAGCGAACAGATGTGTTCTGATGGCTGTGACATCATATGTACTCTCAAATGTCCGGACAGCTGTTTCAACGACACCTGTCAACAGTCGATCGGGAATCTGTAGATGCAAGAGAACGTTCTTTGGGTCAGACTGCACTCTCAAATCTCCGGACAACTGTTTAACGAAACCTGTGATTCCCACGTTCAGAAGAGTCTGCCGACTACAACAAGCCCAAGCATATGGGCACTTTAATGTGTTTCTGTGCTAGACATGGTTCATTTTTTGGTGTTTTTTAGTGAAGCCACATCTCATATCTTGCTGTGTTTCTGTCCTAGCCATGGCTCATATCTTAGCTTGTGTGTGATGGCCATGGCTCATATCTTGGTGTGTGTCATGTTAGTCATATCTCATATCTCGGTGTGTCCGTGTTAATCATGTCTCATATCTTTATGTGTGTCTGTGTTTAGTCATATCTCATATCTTAGTGTGTACCAGTGTTGGTCATATGTCATATCTTTGTGTGTGCATGTTTGAATTAGTGATAACTCATATCTTTGTGTGCATGTTTATGTTAGTCATATCTCATATCTTTGTGTGTGCATGTCTGTGTTTGTCACATCTCATATCCTTGTGTGTGCATGGCTATGTTAGTCCCATCTAATATCTTTGTGTGTGCATATCTATGTTAGTCATATCTCTTATCTTTGTGTGCATATCTGTGTTACGCATGTGTCATATCTTTGTGTGTGCATGTCAATGTCAGTTATATCTCATATCTTTATGTGCATGTTTATGTTAGTCATGTGTCATATGTCTTGATGTGTGTCAGTGTTAGTCATGCCTCGTATCGCTGTGTGCATGTCTGTATTAGTCACATCTCATATCTTTGTGTGTGCATGTATGTGTTAGTCACATCTCACATCTTTGTGTGTATATGTCTGTGTTAGTCACATCTCACATCTTTGTTTGTCCGTGTCTGTGTTAGTCACATCTTTGTGTGTGCATGTCTGTGTTAGTCACCTCTAGTGACTCGGGCAGATGGTGCTCGTAAACCTGGGAGGGCCTACCATATAAGGGCAGAATCCCCATACAGAAAAGATCATCTGCTGCCTTGCAGGAAGTTTGGGGACAATCAAAGGCTAGGGAAAGCAAACCCGAATAAAATGCTGGCTGAAATCGGATGCACTGGGCCACTGGCGCAGAACACAGTGCAACGTATTAACGGGTGTTCAGTCACAGTGGATCTGACAGACTCTAATTGTGATGTTCTGTCTGTGGGGCCGATCAACACACTTAGCCTGACAGCTGACTTCATATGAGAGTCTGGAATCCTTACTCTGATTGAGTCCTGAACGTAGAGAGAGAGAGAGAGATAAGACAGAAGCAACTAAACCCACATTAGATAATATAGAAGCAACTAAACCCACCTTAGATAAGATAGAAGCAACTAAACCCACATTAGAAAAGATAGAAGCAACTAAACCCACATTAGATAGTATAGAAGCAACTAAACCCACATTAGATAAGATAGAAGCAACTAAACACACATTAGATAATATAGAAGCAACTAAACCCACATTAGATAATATAGAAGCAACTAAACCCACATTAGATAAGATAGAAGCAACTAAACCCACATTAGATAAGATAGATGCAACTAAACACACATTAGATAATATAGAAGCAACTAAACCCACATTAGATAAGATAGAAGCAACTAAACCCACATTAGATAAGGTAGAAGCAACTAAACCCACATTAGATAAGATAGAAGCAACTAAACCCACATTAGATAAGATAGAAGCAACTAAACTCACATTAGATAAGATAGAAGCAACTAAACCCACATTAAATAATATAGAAGCAACTAACCCCACATTAGATAATATAGAAGCAACTAAACCCACATTAGATAAGATAGAAGCAGCTAAACCCACATTAGATAATATAGAAGCAACTAAACCCACATTAGATAAGATAGAAGCAACTAACCCCACATTAGATAAGATAGAAGCAACTAAACCCACATTAGATAAGATAGGAGCAACTAAACCCACATTAGATAAGATAGAAGAAATTAAACCCACATTAGGAGTGACGTCATGGGACGCACCAAAATGGACGCTTCTTGCGTCCCAGCCATGTAAACAATGTTGACTTTCTATGTCTCCAACGGTTTATCTCATTCTATTAGAGAATTTCACGCTATCTGTTACCACAGTGGATTTTTTTTTAATGTAATCATGGGTTTGATAATAAATGTGTGTACACAGTTCGTTGGCCATCGCTGTAGATCAAGTCTTTATTCGCTGGCTTCGTTAGCAACCATGGAAGCTAATGACCTTACTTGTGCCGATGGTTGGTTTGGGGCAAATTGTACGTTACAATGTCACTGCTATAATGGCTTAGTTTGTGACAAAACTACAGAGACATGCTCAAACAATGACAGTTGTCAGCACAAAATTTTCGGACCCCAGTGTCAGTACTTGGATTTTATTTGCAAATATGCCCACAAATCTGAACCTACTTTCCTGTTTGATAACAGCGACACCTCATGTAATCCGGACACAGATTCTACATCAGTTGAGGCAACTCTCAATCAATCTTTGCCGTGTTCCTGGTTTAGGATTTATGCGAAAGACTTAAAATATCCGGACAGTTTCACGGTAAAACTGAATGGTTCTGCCTCATGTAACAATGTATCAAGGTTTGTAGTTAGTCCGCACGAGATTGATGCCTTCTGCTCTGGGGCTGGTCTGATCAACAAGTTACGGACTGAAAGGGCGATAGTTGCAAATATCTGCTCCATCTACATTGGCGGGGGTCGGAAAGTGGCTCTCAAACAGATCACAAACCAGACCGACAAATTTGATGATTGTTATACAGAAGACGGATGTGGACCAGAAGCCGCAGTTAATAGCAAAACAAAGACCAATCTCTATGACAATGACTGCACACACACACAATGGAGAAGTGGAACCAATTCTGTTTACTGGTATCTGAACTTTGCAACGCGCCAGAAGACTCACATCATTCGAATCTATCATCGAGCTAGCACTATGATTCGGGTAAAGAATGCCACTCTAGGGGCTTTCTCTGACAGTGGCGGAGTGGTGTTCCAGTATAGTGATATATCATACCCTAATTTATCTGTGAACACTATTGTAGTCAAAACACAAACGTCAATGGCACACATTGAGATTGAGTTCTCGCCGGCCGTTTCGCAGGCCGACAGTGCATTGGCGGTGTGTAGGGTGCAGACATTTACAGACACCTATTGTCTGGATGAGCATTCTTGGTCGTTTTGTGCAGTGTGTAGTAAAGGCTGCAATGTCATCATCGGTACTTGTCACGGCTACTGTTCACATGGGATCTATGGACACGACTGTTCCGGGTCTTGTCTCAGTGTCTGTCCTTTATTTGAGGAAAAATCTGGAAAATGCCTACAACGTAAATATCTTGGCTATACCTGTAATGACACTTGTCCCGATGGTAATTTTGGGCTGCAGAGCGAACAGATGTGTTCTGATGGCTGTGACATCATATGTACTCTCAAATGTCCGGACAGCTGTTTCAACGACACCTGTCAACAGTCGATCGGGAATCTGTAGATGCAAGAGAACGTTCTTTGGGTCAGACTGCACTCTCAAATCTCCGGACAACTGTTTAACGAAACCTGTGATTCCCACGTTCAGAAGAGTCTGCCGACTACAACAAGCCCAAGCATATGGGCACTTTAATGTGTTTCTGTGCTAGACATGGTTCATTTTTTGGTGTTTTTTAGTGAAGCCACATCTCATATCTTGCTGTGTTTCTGTCCTAGCCATGGCTCATATCTTAGCTTGTGTGTGATGGCCATGGCTCATATCTTGGTGTGTGTCATGTTAGTCATATCTCATATCTCGGTGTGTCCGTGTTAATCATGTCTCATATCTTTATGTGTGTCTGTGTTTAGTCATATCTCATATCTTAGTGTGTACCAGTGTTGGTCATATGTCATATCTTTGTGTGTGCATGTTTGAATTAGTGATAACTCATATCTTTGTGTGCATGTTTATGTTAGTCATATCTCATATCTTTGTGTGTGCATGTCTGTGTTTGTCACATCTCATATCCTTGTGTGTGCATGGCTATGTTAGTCCCATCTAATATCTTTGTGTGTGCATATCTATGTTAGTCATATCTCTTATCTTTGTGTGCATATCTGTGTTACGCATGTGTCATATCTTTGTGTGTGCATGTCAATGTCAGTTATATCTCATATCTTTATGTGCATGTTTATGTTAGTCATGTGTCATATGTCTTGATGTGTGTCAGTGTTAGTCATGCCTCGTATCGCTGTGTGCATGTCTGTATTAGTCACATCTCATATCTTTGTGTGTGCATGTATGTGTTAGTCACATCTCACATCTTTGTGTGTATATGTCTGTGTTAGTCACATCTCACATCTTTGTTTGTCCGTGTCTGTGTTAGTCACATCTTTGTGTGTGCATGTCTGTGTTAGTCACCTCTAGTGACTCGGGCAGATGGTGCTCGTAAACCTGGGAGGGCCTACCATCTAAGGGCAGAATCCCCATACAGAAAAGATCATCTGCTGCCTTGCAGGAAGTTTGGGGACAATCAAAGGCTAGGGAAAGCAAACCCGAATAAAATGCTGGCTGAAATCGGATGCACTGGGCCACTGGCGCAGAACACAGTGCAACGTATTAACGGGTGTTCAGTCACAGTGGATCTGACAGACTCTAATTGTGATGTTCTGTCTGTGGGGCCGATCAACACACTTAGCCTGACAGCTGACTTCATATGAGAGTCTGGAATCCTTACTCTGATTGAGTCCTGAACGTAGAGAGAGAGAGAGAGATAAGACAGAAGCAACTAAACCCACATTAGATAATATAGAAGCAACTAAACCCACCTTAGATAAGATAGAAGCAACTAAACCCACATTAGAAAAGATAGAAGCAACTAAACCCACATTAGATAATATAGAAGCAACTAAACCCACATTAGATAAGATAGAAGCAACTAAACACACATTAGATAATATAGAAGCAACTAAACCCACATTAGATAATATAGAAGCAACTAAACCCACATTAGATAAGATAGAAGCAACTAAACCCACATTAGATAAGATAGATGCAACTAAACACACATTAGATAATATAGAAGCAACTAAACCCACATTAGATAAGATAGAAGCAACTAAACCCACATTAGATAAGGTAGAAGCAAATAAACCCACATTAGATAAGATAGAAGCAACTAAACCCACATTAGATAAGATAGAAGCAACTAAACTCACATTAGATAAGATAGAAGCAACTAAACCCACATTAAATAAGATAGAAGCAACTAACCCCACATTAGATAAGATAGAAGCAACTAAACCCACATTAGATAAGATAGGAGCAACTAAACCCACATTAGATAAGATAGAAGAAATTAAACCCACATTAGGAGTGACGTCATGGGACGCACCAAAATGGACGCTTCTTGCGTCCAAGCCATGTAAACAATGTTGACTTTCTATGTCTCCAACGGTTTATCTCATTCTATTAGAGAATTTCACGCTATCTGTTACCACAGTGGATTTTTTTTTAAATGTAATCATGGGTTTGATAATAAATGTGTGTACACAGTTCGTTGGCCATCGCTGTAGATCAAGTCTTTATTCGCTGGCTTCGTTAGCAACCATGGAAGCTAATGACCTTACTTGTGCCGATGGTTGGTTTGGGGCAAATTGTACGTTACAATGTCACTGCTATAATGGCTTAGTTTGTGACAAAACTACAGAGACATGCTCAAACAATGACAGTTGTCAGCACAAAATTTTCGGACCCCAGTGTCAGTACTTGGATTTTATTTGCAAATATGCCCAAAAATCTGAACCTACTTTCCTGTTTGATAACAGCGACACCTCATGTAATCCGGACACAGATTCTACATCAGTTGAGGCAACTCTCAATCAATCTTTGCCGTGTTCCTGGTTTAGGATTTATGCGAAAGACTTAAAATATCCGGACAGTTTCACGGTAAAACTGAATGGTTCTGCCTCATGTAACAATGTATCAAGGTTTGTAGTTAGTCCGCACGAGATTGATGCCTTCTGCTCTGCGGCTGGTCTGATCAACAAGTTACGGACTGAAAGGGCGATAGTTGCAAATATCTGCTCCATCTACATTGGCGGGGGTCGGAAAGTGGCTCTCAAACAGATCACAAACCAGACCGACAAATTTGATGATTGTTATACAGAAGACGGATGTGGACCAGAAGCCGCAGTTAATAGCAAAACAAAGACCAATCTCTATGACAATGACTGCACACACACACAATGGAGAAGTGGAACCAATTCTGTTTACTGGTATCTGAACTTTGCAACGCGCCAGAAGACTCACATCATTCGAATCTATCATCGAGCTAGCACTATGATTCGGGTAAAGAATGCCACTCTAGGGGCTTTCTCTGACAGTGGCGGAGTGGTGTTCCAGTATAGTGATATATCATACCCTAATTTATCTGTGAACACTATTGTAGTCAAAACACAAACGTCAATGGCACACATTGAGATTGAGTTCTCGCCGGCCGTTTCGCAGGCCGACAGTGCATTGGCGGTGTGTAGGGTGCAGACATTTACAGACACCTATTGTCTGGATGAGCATTCTTGGTCGTTTTGTGCAGTGTGTAGTAAAGGCTGCAATGTCATCATCGGTACTTGTCACGGCTACTGTTCACATGGGATCTATGGACACGACTGTTCCGGGTCTTGTCTCAGTGTCTGTCCTTTATTTGAGGAAAAATCTGGAAAATGCCTACAACGTAAATATCTTGGCTATACCTGTAATGACACTTGTCCCGATGGTAATTTGGGCTGCAGAGCGAACAGATGTGTTCTGATGGCTGTGACATCATATGTACTCTCAAATGTCCGGACAGCTGTTTCAACGACACCTGTCAACAGTCGATCGGGAATCTGTAGATGCAAGAGAACGTTCTTTGGGTCAGACTGCACTCTCAAATCTCCGGACAACTGTTTAACGAAACCTGTGATTCCCACGTTCAGAAGAGTCTGCCGACTACAACAAGCCCAAGCATATGGGCACTTTAATGTGTTTCTGTGCTAGACATGGTTCATTTTTTGGTGTTTTTTAGTGAAGCCACATCTCATATCTTGCTGTGTTTCTGTCCTAGCCATGGCTCATATCTTAGCTTGTGTGTGATGGCCATGGCTCATATCTTGGTGTGTGTCATGTTAGTCATATCTCATATCTCGGTGTGTCCGTGTTAATCATGTCTCATATCTTTATGTGTGTCTGTGTTTAGTCATATCTCATATCTTAGTGTGTACCAGTGTTGGTCATATGTCATATCTTTGTGTGTGCATGTTTGAATTAGTGATAACTCATATCTTTGTGTGCATGTTTATGTTAGTCATATCTCATATCTTTGTGTGTGCATGTCTGTGTTTGTCACATCTCATATCCTTGTGTGTGGATGGCTATGTTAGTCCCATCTAATATCTTTGTGTGTGCATATCTATGTTAGTCATATCTCTTATCTTTGTGTGCATATCTGTGTTACGCATGTGTCATATCTTTGTGTGTGCATGTCAATGTCAGTTATATCTCATATCTTTATGTGCATGTTTATGTTAGTCATGTGTCATATGTCTTGATGTGTGTCAGTGTTAGTCATGCCACGTATCGCTGTGTGCATGTCTGTATTAGTCACATCTCATATCTTTGTGTGTGCATGTATGTGTTAGTCACATCTCACATCTTTGTGTGTATATGTCTGTGTTAGTCACATCTCACATCTTTGTTTGTCCGTGTCTGTGTTAGTCACATCTTTGTGTGTGCATGTCTGTGTTAGTCACCTCTAGTGACTCGGGCAGATGGTGCTCGTAAACCTGGGAGGGCCTACCATCTAAGGGCAGAATCCCCATACAGAAAAGATCATCTGCTGCCTTGCAGGAAGTTTGGCGACAATCAAAGGCTAGGGAAAGCAAACCCGAATAAAATGCTGGCTGAAATCGGATGCACTGGGCCACTGGCGCAGAACACAGTGCAACGTATTAACGGGTGTTCAGTCACAGTGGATCTGACAGACTCTAATTGTGATGTTCTGTCTGTGGGGCCGATCAACACACTTAGCCTGACAGCTGACTTCATATGAGAGTCTGGAATCCTTACTCTGATTGAGTCCTGAACGTAGAGAGAGAGAGAGAGATAAGACAGAAGCAACTAAACCCACATTAGATAATATAGAAGCAACTAAACCCACCTTAGATAAGATAGAAGCAACTAAACCCACATTAGAAAAGATAGAAGCAACTAAACCCACATTAGATAATATAGAAGCAACTAAACCCACATTAGATAAGATAGAAGCAACTAAACACACATTAGATAATATAGAAGCAACTAATCCCACATTAGATAATATAGAAGCAACTAAACCCACATTAGATAAGATAGAAGCAACTAAACCCACATTAGATAAGATAGATGCAACTAAACACACATTAGATAATATAGAAGCAACTAAACTCACATTAGATAAGATAGAAGCAACTAAACCCACATTAAATAATATAGAAGCAACTAAACCCACATTAGATAAGATAGAAGCAACTAAACACACATTAGATAATATAGAAGCAACTAAACCCACATTAGATAAGATAGAGGCAACTAAACCCACATTAGATAAGGTAGAAGCAACTAAACCCACATTAGATAAGATAGAAGCAACTAAACCCACATTAGATAAGATAGAAGCAACTAAACTCACATTAGATAAGATAGAAGCAACTAAACCCACATTAGATAATATAGAAGCAACTAAACCCACATTAGATAAGATAGACGCATCTAACGCCACATTAGATAAGATAGAAGCAACTAAACCCACATTAGATAAGATAGAAGCAACTAAACCCACATTAGATAAGATAGAAGCAACGAAACCCACATTAGATAACATAGAAGCAACTAACCCACATTAGATAAGATAGAAGCAGTTAAACCCACATTAGATAAGATTGAAGCAACTAAACGCCACATTAGATAATATAAAAGCAACTAAACCCACCTTAGATAAGATAGAAGCAACTAAACCCACATTAGATAAGATAGGAGCAAGTAAACCCACATTAGATAAGACATAAGCAACTAAACCCACATTAGATAATATAGAAGCAACTAAACCCACATTAGATAAGATAGAAGCAACTAAACCCACATTAGATAAAATAGAACCACCTAAACCCACATTAGATAAGATAGAAGCAACTAAACACACATTAGATAAGATAGAAGCAACTAAACCCACATTAGATAATATAGAAGCAACTAAACCCACATTAGATAAGATAGAAGCAACTAACCCCACATTAGATAAGATAGAAGCAACTAAACCCACATTAGATAAGATAGGAGCAACTAAACCCACATTAGATAAGATAGAAGAAATTAAACCCACATTAGGAGTGACGTCATGGGACGCACCAAAATGGACGCTTCTTGCGTCCAAGCCATGTAAACAATGTTGACTTTCTATGTCTCCAACGGTTTATCTCATTCTATTAGAGAATTTCACGCTATCTGTTACCACAGTGGATTTTTTTTTAAATGTAATCATGGGTTTGATAATAAATGTGTGTACACAGTTCGTTGGCCATCGCTGTAGATCAAGTCTTTATTCGCTGGCTTCGTTAGCAACCATGGAAGCTAATGACCTTACTTGTGCCGATGGTTGGTTTGGGGCAAATTGTACGTTACAATGTCACTGCTATAATGGCTTAGTTTGTGACAAAACTACAGAGACATGCTCAAACAATGACAGTTGTCAGCACAAAATTTTCGGACCCCAGTGTCAGTACTTGGATTTTATTTGCAAATATGCCCAAAAATCTGAACCTACTTTCCTGTTTGATAACAGCGACACCTCATGTAATCCGGACACAGATTCTACATCAGTTGAGGCAACTCTCAATCAATCTTTGCCGTGTTCCTGGTTTAGGATTTATGCGAAAGACTTAAAATATCCGGACAGTTTCACGGTAAAACTGAATGGTTCTGCCTCATGTAACAATGTATCAAGGTTTGTAGTTAGTCCGCACGAGATTGATGCCTTCTGCTCTGGGGCTGGTCTGATCAACAAGTTACGGACTGAAAGGGCGATAGTTGCAAATATCTGCTCCATCTACATTGGCGGGGGTCGGAAAGTGGCTCTCAAACAGATCACAAACCAGACCGACAAATTTGATGATTGTTATACAGAAGACGGATGTGGACCAGAAGCCGCAGTTAATAGCAAAACAAAGACCAATCTCTATGACAATGACTGCACACACACACAATGGAGAATTGGAACCAATTCTGTTTACTGGTATCTGAACTTTGCAACGCGCCAGAAGACTCACATCATTCGAATCTATCATCGAGCTAGCACTATGATTCGGGTAAAGAATGCCACTCTAGGGCTTTCTCTGACAGTGGCGGAGTGGTGTTCCAGTATAGTGATATATCATACCCTAATTTATCTGTGAACACTATTGTAGTCAAAACACAAACGTCAATGGCACACATTGAGATTGAGTTCTCGCCGGCCGTTTCGCAGGCCGACAGTGCATTGGCGGTGTGTAGGGTGCAGACATTTACAGACACCTATTGTCTGGATGAGCATTCTTGGTCGTTTTGTGCAGTGTGTAGTAAAGGCTGCAATGTCATCATCGGTACTTGTCACGGCTACTGTTCACATGGGATCTATGGACACGACTGTTCCGGGTCTTGTCTCAGTGTCTGTCCTTTATTTGAGGAAAAATCTGGAAAATGCCTACAACGTAAATATCTTGGCTATACCTGTAATGACACTTGTCCCGATGGTAATTTTGGGCTGCAGAGCGAACAGATGTGTTCTGATGGCTGTGACATCATATGTACTCTCAAATGTCCGGACAGCTGTTTCAACGACACCTGTCAACAGTCGATCGGGAATCTGTAGATGCAAGAGAACGTTCTTTGGGTCAGACTGCACTCTCAAATCTCCGGACAACTGTTTAACGAAACCTGTGATTCCCACGTTCAGAAGAGTCTGCCGACTACAACAAGCCCAAGCATATGGGCACTTTAATGTGTTTCTGTGCTAGACATGGTTCATTTTTTGGTGTTTTTTAGTGAAGCCACATCTCATATCTTGCTGTGTTTCTGTCCTAGCCATGGCTCATATCTTAGCTTGTGTGTGATGGCCATGGCTCATATCTTGGTGTGTGTCATGTTAGTCATATCTCATATCTCGGTGTGTCCGTGTTAATCATGTCTCATATCTTTATGTGTGTCTGTGTTTAGTCATATCTCATATCTTAGTGTGTACCAGTGTTGGTCATATGTCATATCTTTGTGTGTGCATGTTTGAATTAGTGATAACTCATATCTTTGTGTGCATGTTTATGTTAGTCATATCTCATATCTTTGTGTGTGCATGTCTGTGTTTGTCACATCTCATATCCTTGTGTGTGCATGGCTATGTTAGTCCCATCTAATATCTTTGTGTGTGCATATCTATGTTAGTCATATCTCTTATCTTTGTGTGCATATCTGTGTTACGCATGTGTCATATCTTTGTGTGTGCATGTCAATGTCAGTTATATCTCATATCTTTATGTGCATGTTTATGTTAGTCATGTGTCATATGTCTTGATGTGTGTCAGTGTTAGTCATGCCTCGTATCGCTGTGTGCATGTCTGTATTAGTCACATCTCATATCTTTGTGTGTGCATGTATGTGTTAGTCACATCTCACATCTTTGTGTGTATATGTCTGTGTTAGTCACATCTCACATCTTTGTTTGTCCGTGTCTGTGTTAGTCACATCTTTGTGTGTGCATGTCTGTGTTAGTCACCTCTAGTGACTCGGGCAGATGGTGCTCGTAAACCTGGGAGGGCCTACCATCTAAGGGCAGAATCCCCATACAGAAAAGATCATCTGCTGCCTTGCAGGAAGTTTGGGGACAATCAAAGGCTAGGGAAAGCAAACCCGAATAAAATGCTGGCTGAAATCGGATGCACTGGGCCACTGGCGCAGAACACAGTGCAACGTATTAACGGGTGTTCAGTCACAGTGGATCTGACAGACTCTAATTGTGATGTTCTGTCTGTGGGGCCGATCAACACACTTAGCCTGACAGCTGACTTCATATGAGAGTCTGGAATCCTTACTCTGATTGAGTCCTGAACGTAGAGAGAGAGACAGAGATAAGACAGAAGCAACTAAACCCACATTAGATAATATAGAAGCAACTAAACCCACCTTAGATAAGATAGAAGCAACTAAACCCACATTAGAAAAGATAGAAGCAACTAAACCCACATTAGATAATATAGAAGCAACTAAACTCACATTAGATAAGATAGAAGCAACTAAACACACATTAGATAATATAGAAGCAACTAAACCCACATTAGATAATATAGAAGCAACTAAACCCACATTAGATAAGATAGAAGCAACTAAACCCACATTAGATAAGATAGATGCAACTAAACACACATTAGATAATATAGAAGCAACTAAACCCACATTAGATAATATAGAAGCAACTAAACCCACATTAGATAAGATAGATGCAACTAAACACACATTAGATAATATAGAAGCAACTAAACCCACATTAGATAATATAGAAGCAACTAAACCCACCTTAGATAAGATAGAAGCAACTAAACCCACATTAGAAAAGATAGAAGCAACTAAACCCACATTAGATAATATAGAAGCAACTAAACCCACATTAGATAAGATAGAAGCAACTAAACACACATTAGATAATATAGAAGCAACTAAACCCACATTAGATAATATAGAAGCAACTAAACCCACATTAGATAAGATAGAAGCAACTAAACCCACATTAGATAAGATAGATGCAACTAAACACACATTAGATAATATAGAAGCAACTAAACCCACATTAGATAATATAGAAGCAACTAAACCCACATTAGATAAGATAGAGGCAACTAAACCCACATTAGATAAGGTAGAAGCAACTAAACCCACATTAGATAAGATAGAAGCAACTAAACCCACATTAGATAAGATAGAAGCAACTAAACTCACATTAGATAAGATAGAAGCAACTAAACCCACATTAGATAATATAGAAGCAACTAAACCCACATTAGATAAGATAGACGCATCTAACGCCACATTAGATAAGATAGAAGCAACTAAACCCACATTAGATAAGATAGAAGCAACTAAACCCACATTAGATAAGATAGAAGCAACGAAACCCACATTAGATAACATAGAAGCAACTAACCCACATTAGATAAGATAGAAGCAACTAAACCCACATTAGATAAGATAGAAGCAACTAAACCCACATTAGATAAGATAGGAGCAACTAAACCCACATTAGATAAAATAGAAGCAACTAAAACCCCATTAGATAAGATAGAAGCAACTAAACTCACATTAGATAAGATAGAAGCAACTAAACCCACATTAGATAATATAGAAGCAACTAAACCCACATTAGATAAGATAGACGCAACTAAATAGAGTAACACGACTATCATCATCTGCAAGCGCTACAAGACAACAGCAGAAAGGACTTCGGTGAGTGGATGGACGGATTGAATCATAGAAACGCTAGGAAACGTGACAGCAGAATCATCATCATCATCGGGTGCCATCTCCGCAGCGAAGGTAGGCTACTATGGATTGACATTACACTCTGTTTCTTACTTTGATGGTGCAGGCTGTCATAGATTGTCTTGTCCATCTTTTGATGTTACTCGTCCATGTTAGTCTTGGTCTGCCTCTGCCTCTTTTACCTTGTATTTTTCCTTCCAACATTACTTTTAGTAGGCTGTTGTGTCTTTTAACATGCGCCCACAGAAATTTCATTTGTCTTGCTCTAATTGTATTTAGTAGTTCTCTTTTCATTTTCAGTTGTTTTAAAACATCATCGTTTGTTTTCTTTTCTTTCCATCCAATTCTACCTATTCTTCTATAAATCACATTTCAAAGGCTTCAATATTCTGTTCAGTTTTCTTGTCTAATGTCCATGTTTCTGCACAATACAGGAATATTGAGAAGATGTAACATTTTGCTATTCTTAGTTTTAGCCCTGATGTTATTTGTTTTGATGTTAGTATATTTTTCATGGCATTGAAATTACTTTTTGCCATACCTATTCTTTTATTTACTTCAGTTGTACATTTTCCATCACTGGTTATAGTATGTCGAGGAAAAATAAAAAAATGAAAAAATGGTATGTAAGAAGCTTTACGTGACAAGTGGACGACACAGACTAAACAACGTTTCGGCTCAATAGGCCTTCATCAGGAACAAACAATAAAAACACACACACAAAACTGATAACGAAACAACCAAAACAAAAACAATCGAAATGTGTTAAAGAAAACAACAACAATAAATAAAACTATCCTGTGAAATCCAAAATAAAATCGTAACCAAGTGCGGCTGTCGTGAACGTCGAAAATCGTGCCAAAAATTGCGTAAATGTAAACAGAACCAGAGGAGTTAACACAGGGGTCAGTGTGCAAACACAAAGGAGAAAGAATCGAATAGTAGACTGACAGGTGTAAAAAGACGCTAAGAGTGAGATGTCTGAGAGTGGGGTACAGTAAAAATAAATGAGGGGTAAGAAGCACAGAAAAAAATTATAGTGGAGAAAACCGAAGTGTCTCATAAGGGACTAGAGGAGAAGAACTATAAAAAGCATGTCATAGTAAGTAGACCAAAGAACCCAAATATGTGTAGTAGAGAAGGCTATGCAAAAGGGAAGGAGCAAGCAAAAAGAAACTATGCGTATGAGTGTGATACATTCATACCTCTCGGGGTCAGCGAACCATACTGGACTATAAGGCGATTTTCCAAAGTTTAGCGGCTGCGGTCGCCAGAGTGACAAAGGACAACCCAGTGACACGGATGTCGTCTTTGCCCTTGTGATCAGGGGAGTTGAAGTGGGAAGATACCGGAGTACCAGTATTTTGTTGGACATCACGTAGATGTTCACAAAATCTTTCTGCTAATCTTCTCCCAGACTCACCAATATAGATCATGTGGCATCGTTGGCATTTGATGGCATAAATGATGTTGCGGGACACACATGTGAAGCTATGCTTGATCTCGAACCGTCCATTAGGGAACAAAACCGAGTCAGCAGGGAGCACATAGGCACAGGTAATACAGTTTCGACCACAAGGGGCCGTACCGAAGTGTTGAGGGTGGGAGCGAGGGAGATGGCTCCTAACCAAAATATCTCTCAGATTCCTGTCACGCTTAAACGCGATCATCGGGGGATCACTAAAAAGTAGACGGGTAGTGGGATCAGAGAGGAGAATGGAACGGTAGCGGTTGAGTATCCTCACAGCAGCTAAGTTGTGAGGATGATATGTGAGGGTGAGTATAGTTCTCTCAGAAGGGGGGCGGTTGGAAGGGTTGAGTGCCACGGGACGGGAGATAAGGAGGACCCGCTTGAGGGCAGACTGGAGGATCGAGTCTGGATAAAGCCGGCGGCTGAAGAAACCTAACATGAGGTGAGCCTGTAGGAGGAAATCTTGGTCATCCTGGCAGATGTGACGGAGACGCAATAACTGAGAGAACTGAATAGAATCACGACAAGAAGGTGAATAGGTTGAAGTGTAGAGAAGATAGCAATGGGCGTCTGTGGGTTTATAGAAAACCGAAGTATGGAGGCCAGAAGTACCCAAAGAAACGATAAGATCTAGGAAGGTGACAGAGGAAGTGGATATACAAGATGTGAACTTGATAGCTTTGTGATAGCCACCAATGTGGTCGATAAACCTGGAGAGGTCATCCTCAGGTAGATCGGTAAGTCCGAAGCAGTCATCAATGTACCGAAGGTATATGATGGGAAGGGGACCTTGATATGAATTGAGAAATTGGTACTCAAGGTAGCCCATAAACAGGCAAGCATAGCTAGGGCCCATCTTGGTGCCCATGGCTACTCCACTAACCTGATCCTAGAAGTCACCATCGAACTCAAAGGTATTGAGGTTGAGTACAAGCTCAGTAAGGCGGAGAAGAGTGGCAGTATCCACAGAGGAGTGTTGTCTCTGGTCAAGAAAGAAACGTAGAGCTAAGAGGCCGTCGGAGTGAGGAATAGAGGTGTAGAGGGAGCAAACATCAAGGGTAAAAAGTCGGTATGAGCGACTATGGGAGAGAGAGATAGAAGAGAAGATATTAAGTGCATGGTTAGTGTCCTTGACATATGAAGGAAGACTGGCAACCATGGGCTGGAAGACACTGTCTAGATAGTCAGATATGTGTTCAGTCGGGCATGCACACGCAGACACGATGGGGCGTCCTGGATAGTCGATTTTGTGAATTTTGGGGAGCATATAGAAAGATGGTTTCCCAAGACCACTATTCGGGATAATAAGGCGAGACTCGCAAGGGGGAAGGAGGTGGTCACGGATCAGTTCTTTGATGGTAGATTGGACCTGTTTATTGTGGGGGACAGTAGCGTCGTCAGGACGGGGTTTATAAAACGTGGTATTGGATAGTTGTTTGTTGGCCTCTGAAATGTATAAGTCTCTGCGCCAAACTACCACCGCTCCCCCTTTATCGACCGGTTTGATGACAATGTCTTCTCGGCGGCGGAGATTAGAGAGGGATCGAAGCTCAGAGGGAGATAAATTAGAGCGGTGAAGTTTTCTAGGGCACAGTTGTTGTATCTCACGTGAGGTGACATTAATGTAGTGATCCAAGGCCTGGGATGCGCCGGGTTGAGGGGTCCAATCCGATTTACGGGAGTGGAACCTATATTGGTGAGTCTGGGAGAAGATTAGCGGAAAGATTTTGTGAACATCTACGTGATGTCCAACAAAATACTGGTACTACGGTATCTTCCCACTTCAACTCCCCTGATCACAAGGGCAAAGACGACATCCGTGTCACTGGTATTGTCCTTTGTCACTCTGGCGACCGCAGCCGCTATACTTTGGAAAATCGCCTTATAGTCCAGTATGGTTCGCTGACCCGAGAGGTATGAATGTATCACACTCATACGCATAGTTTCTTTTTGCTTGCTCCTTCCCTTTTGCATAGCCTTCTCTACTACACATATTTGGGTTCTTTGGTCTACTTACTATACCATGCTTTTTATAGTTCTTCTCCTCTAGTCCCTTATGAGACACTTCGGTTTTCTCCTCTATAATTTTTTTCTGTGCTTCTTACCCCTCATTTATTTTTACTGTACCCCACTCTCAGACATCTCACTCTTAGCGTCTTTTTACACCTGTCAGTCTACTATTCGATTCTTTCTCCTTTGTGTTTGCACACTGACCCCTGTGTTAACTCCTCTGGTTCTGTTTACATTTACGCAATTTTTGGCACGATTTTCGACGTTCACGACAGCCGCACTTGGTTACGATTTTATTTTGGATTTCACAGGATAGTTTTATTTATTGTTGTTGTTTTCTTTAACACATTTCGATTGTTTTTGTTTTGGTTGTTTCGTTATCAGTTTTGTGTGTGTGTTTTTATTGTTTGTTCCTGATGAAGGCCTATTGAGCCGAAACGTTGTTTAGTCTGTGTCGTCCACTTGTCACGTAAAGCTTCTTACATACCATTTTTTTATTTTTTTACTTTTCCATATTCATCTTTACTGCAGCTTCGCATTTTTATGCCTTAACCCGTTATAGTATGTCCCAGGTAGTTGTAGTTCTGAACTGTCTCTAGATATATTTCTTCCACTTTGATATTTAATTGTAGGTCTTGAGAATTTTCTTTGTTTATGATCATAGTTTTAGTCTTTTTTATATTCGTATCTAGTCCATATTCTTTGCTTATCATGTTTATTACATTAATTAATTGTTTTAGATCTTTAGGATTTTCTGCTAGTAGTACAGTATCATCAGCATATCTTAGGTTATTGATTATCTTCCCATTAATGTTTAGGCCTGTCATCTCAGTGATGTTTTCAAAGATTTGCTCAGTGTATAAATTGAACAAGCTTGGTGATAGGATGCATCTTTGCCGTACTCCTCTTTTTATATCAATGGGTGTAGAGTTCTCCTTGTTATATTTTATTATTGCTGTTTGCTCCCAGTACAGATTACATATCAGTCGTATGTCTGTGTCATCCAGATGTATATCTTTTAGGCAGTCTATAAGTTGATTATGATGTATTCTATCAAATGCTTTGGTGTAGTCTATGAAGCAGGCATATATTGGTTTGTTTACTTCTATGTACTTTTCAATCAATGTCCTCATGCTGAATATGGCTTCTTTTGTCCCACAGTTTTTTCCTGAATCCGAATTTTTGCTCATCTAATTCTGTATTAATTTTACTCTGAATCTTTCATTGTATAACTGTTAGTAAAATTTTTGTTACCTGGCTCATTAGGCTCATTAGGCTTATTGTTCTAAAATCACTGCATTCTACTGCACCATTCTTTTTAGGCAATGCAATGAAAGTTAATGTTTTTAGATCATTTGGTATGTATCCTGTATGGTATATGTCATTGCATATGTCTGTGATCACTGACAGCAGAATAAACCACCCAAAGAATAAAAGGCAGAAAAAGATGCCCCCCCCCCCAACACAGAAGGGTAAATGAAGAAGAAGCCAGAAAATAATAATTTAGATTTGTAAATCGTTAATAAATGAGACACTCTGCACTGCTCTCAACACTTTCAACGTTTTATATAATTTTTCTTCATTGTTGATTATACGCCCAGCTGCGGTGCCCTCCTGGCAACATAAATTATTCTCGGCATCTTCAAGTTCTATAACATTCACGGGAACCTTGGCATTTCATTCAGTTCTGATCGCTGTAGCAACAGTCAGCGTCAGCCAAGCGTCCACGTCTCTCGCAGCGACTTGGGTAGGTTAGTCGTAGCTGTTCGATATGCTCAGCTTGTTTTCTCATTCCGTGCATATTTTAGTTCCAATGCGTATTTAGTGGCTAAAGATGTGATCTGCGGGAGCTGAAGATTAACAACACATTTCTAAAGGAATTTATTTATTTAAAATTATATTAGCGATGCTGTTCTGTTTCATATTGCAATTTAGGCTATTTGAATTACTGTCCGCGACTGTCGTAACGTGATCAAATAAAGAAATATGTGACTATGAGACAGTGTTATTTCTGTTGATGATTTTTTTAAAAATTAGCAATAATCAGTTAACTCCTCCTGTATTATGGGGTCATCTTGCAACAAACAGACCGGCACGGTTAATCCAGCCGGACAGTCAGTTATTGGGGAAGGAAAACATGGCCAGGTCTCCTCTCAAGTGCAGGCACAAGTTACAGAAACTGGAATCAATTCACCCGAGACTAAAAATAAAATGACAAAAGAAACAGCTGATATTTTACCAACTAAGAACAGCGCTCATGACGGGAATGGAGTTGTAAATACAAGTCCCGAAGAAAAACAACAATCTCATGATGATGTTGAGAACAAGAGTGAAAGAGCGGAGCCGGTGTCTGAACCAGTTATTGACGCGAACGATAGTGGACCAGATGTAGCGGTCGATGTTAAAGAGGAAAGTGGTAAAACTGACGATGGTTTGGCATCAGTGGAGACTGTGAACACTGAAAGCGGCCACAGGTCTCATGTTAGTCCGCCTGATACTCACTCACACCCTGTTCAGAAGTCAAAAGAAATTGTAAGTGGTTTTTCTTTGGATTTTAGTTTATAGTGATCAACGACAAATATCGAACTTACTCCACGCCTGTTATCGACAAAGTGAAGTGCTCTAGTTAAATAAAGCTCAAGCTCTGCGACTTACTTCATGTGTGATGCTGTTGGGGATTTAATTCCTTACATGATTCATACATTTCTCTTCTAAATCTGCTCTGTCCAGTTTTACTGTTTCTCTTGTGTGTTAGTCTTAAGGTAAGTGGTGGTGTAAGGGTTAGTGTTAGTGTCAGGGTTAGGGTTAGAGTTAGTGTTAGGGTTAGGGTAAGTGTTAGTGTCAGGGTTAGGGTTAGTGTTAGTGTTAGTGTTAGGGTTAGTGTTAGTGTTAGGGTTAGGGATTATGGTTAGGGTTATGGTTAGGGTTATCGTTAGGGTTATAGCTAGGGTTAGTGTTATGGTTAGTGTTAGGGTTAGTGTTAGGGTTATTGTTAGGGTTATGGCTAGGGTTAGTGTTAGGGTTATGGTTAGGGTTATAGTTATGGTTAGGGTAATGGTTAGGGTTAGTGTTAGTGTTAGGGTTATGGTTAGAGTTATGATTAGGGTTAGTGTTAGAGTTAGTGGTGGTGATGGTGATGGGGTTAGTGTTAGTGTTAGGGTTAGTGTTAGTGTCAGGGTTAGTGTTAGTGTTAGTGTTAGTGTTAGGGTTAGTGTTAGTGTTAGGGTTATGGTTAGTGTTAGGGTTAGTGTTAGTGTCAGTGTTAGTGTTAGGGTTAGGGTTAGTGTTAGGGTTAGTGTTAGTGTTAGTGTCAGGGTTAGGGTTAGTGTTAGTGTTAGTGTTAGGGTTAGGGTTATGGTTAGGGTTATGGTTAGGGTTAGTGTTAGGGTTAGTGGTGGTGATGAGGTTAGTATTAGTGTTAGGGTTATATTTAGGGTTAGTGGTGGTGATGGGGCTAGTGTTAGTGTTAGGGTTAGTGTTAGTGTTAGGGTTAGGGTTAGGGTTAGGGTTAGGGTTAGTGTTAGTGTCAGGGTTAGGGTTAAGGTTAGTGTTAATGTCAGTGTCAGGGTTAGTGTTAGTGGTGGTGTTGGGGTTAGTGTTAGGGTTAGTGTTAAGGTTAGTGTTAGTGTTAGGGTTATTGTTAGGATTAGTGTTAGTGTTAGGGTTAGGGCTAGTGTTAATGTTAGTGTTAGTGTTAGTGGTGGTGTTGGGGTTAGTGTTAGGGTTAGTGTTAGGGTTAGTGCTAGTGTTAGGGTTAGTGTTAGTGGTGGTGATGGGGTTAGTGTTAGGGTTAGGGTTATGGTTAGGGTTAGTGTTAGGGTTAGTGTTAGTGTTAGGGTTAGGGTTATGGTTAGGGTTAGTGTTAGGGTTAGTGGTGGTGTTGGGGTTAGTGTTAGGGTTAGTGTTAGGGTTAGTGCGAGTGTAAAGGTTAGTGTTAGTGGTGGTGATGGGATTAGTGTTAGTGTTAGGGTTAGGGTTATGGTTAGTGTTAGTGTTAGGGTTAGGGTTATGGTTAGGGTTAGTGTTAGTGCTAGTGTTAGGGTTTGTGTTAGGATTAGTGTTAGTGTTAAGGTTAGTGTTAGTGTTAGGGTTAGTGTTAAGGTTAGTGTTAGAGTTAGGGTTATTGTTAGGATTAGTGTTAGTGTCAGGGTTAGGGTTAGGGTTAGTGTTAATGTTAGTGTTAGGGTTAGGGTTAGTGTTAGTGGTGGTGTTGGGGTTAGTGTTAGGGTTAGTGTTTGGGTTAGTGCTAGTGTTAGGGATAGTGTTAGTGGTGGTGATGGGGTTAGTGTTAGTGTTAGGGTTATGGTTAGGGTTAGTTTTGGGGTTAGTGTTAGGGTTAGGGTTATGGTTAGGGTTAGTGTTAGGGTTAGTAGTGGTGATGGGGTTAGTGTTAGGGTTAGTATTAGTGTTAGGGTTAGTATTAGTGTTGGTGTTAGGGTTAGTGTTAGTATTAGGGTTAGTGTTAGTGTTAGGATTTGTGTTAGGATTAGTGTTAGTGTTAAGGTTAGTGTTAGTGTTAGGGTTAGTGTTAGGGTTAGTGTTAGTGTTAGGGTTAGTGTTAGTGGTAGTGTTACTGTCAGTGTTATTGTTAGGGTTAGTGTTAGTGTTAGTGTTATTGTTAGGGTTAGTGTTAGTGTTAATGTTATTGTTAGGGTTAGTGTTAGTGTTTGTGTTAGTGTTAGGGTTAGTGTTTGTGTTAGTTTTATTGTTATTGTTAGTTTTATTGTTATTGTTAGTGTTAGTGTTGGTGACAGTGTTATTTTTATTGTTATTGTTAGTTTTAGTGTTAGTGTTAGTTTTTTGTTATTGTTAGTGTTAATTTTATTGTTATTGTTAGTGTTAGTGTCAGGGTTAGTTTTATTGTTATTGTTAGTGTTAGTGTTAGTGTTAGTTTTAGTTTTATTGTTATTGTTAGTTTTTTTTGTTATTGTTAGTGTTCTGTGGGAGGAAGGGGATGTGAATGGTTTCTGGTGAACATCGTGTTACAAGCTTTACACAAACTTCAAATGTGCGAAATTGCTTACCTTCCTTTAATATATCAAAACTAACTACATGCGTCTAATGTAATGCCAAATTTATTGTGTAAGTCATTGATACTGAGTTATTACAGTTTCTAGTTTATTATATGTCGTGTATTATTTAAATTATTGAAACGTCAACATTTGCTATTATGACTGTTTACTAGATATATTTACGTATTAAATGCAATGATTCCTGTGTGAGAACGAGATACTATTTGTGATAACATCATCAACTAGTTGATTCTTTTTGTTCACTTCCTGTTTTACTACTTCTGGTTTTCCAGGGGGAAGGGGCGGCATAAATATATCTATCTATCTATCTATCTATTGACCTTTCGAGCCGTAACCGGCCCATAGGGCGTAGACCAAGATACACCTTCTCCTATATGGATTTTTTTGTTCTAGCAGTTTTCTTTTAAAGATATTTTATCAAATCTCGCCATCTGTCTCTGTTCTGTGCAAGCAGTTCTATCTCATTGAGGGAGCCGACTCCTGCTGCTCTTGCCTCTCTCATCAATGTTCTTCTCAGTGTCTCCCTGGGTCTTCCTCTTTTTCTTTTACCTGTTGTTTCCCATATGAGGGCTTGCTTTGCTATTCGGTTATTATCTCTTCTCATCACATGTCCAACGTATGACCATCGTCTTTTCTTTATTACTGAAGATATTAGTGGTTGATTGGCGATTTCTCTAATTTCCTCATTTGTTTTGAATTCGTTCCATTCTATACCAAGTATTTTCCTTAGACATTTATTTTCAAATGCGTTCAACTTTGTTTCTATATCTCTTGTTGTTTTCCAGCTTTCACACGCATACGTAAGGGTTGATAGTACATTTGATTTGAATAGCCTAAGTTTTGTGTTTGTGCTGATAAGTTTTGATTTCCACAACTTTTCAAGGCTTCTGAAAGACATTTCTGCTTTAGCCATTCTGATTCTAATTTCTTTGCTCGTATCCCCTTCTCGATCAATGTGACTTCCAAGATAGATAAAGTGATCGATCTCTTCTACTGGTTTGTTTTCCATGTATATTTTGTCACCTGTTGGAATTAAACTAGTCATGACTTTAGTCTTTTCATGATTGATCTCAAGCCCAATTTTGCTGGCTATTGATGATAGTTCATTTGTGTTTTCCTGCATCGTTTTTATCTGACTGCTGATGAGGACTATGTCATCAGCAAAGTCGAGGTCCTCCAAATGGTCTCCTTGTATCCATTCGATGCCTTTATTACCAGTGCAGCATTTCTTCATTATGAAGTCCATAACAATTCCAAATAACAAGGGCGATAAAATACATCCTTGTTTAACCCCAGTTTCTATTGGGAAACATTCGCTCAGTCCTTCCTCTGTTCGAACTGCACATGTGTAACCATCATACATGTCTTTGATAATATTTATGATTTTTGATGGTAAACCATATTGCTTCAGAATTTTCCACAAAGAATCTCTATGAATACTATCAAATGCTTTTTTGAAGTCGATGAAGTTAAGTACAAAAGGTTTTTGCTTTTCAATGTGTTCCTCCAATATAAGTCGTAGAGTGAAAATGTGGTCAATACAGCTTCTCCCTTTTCTAAACCCAGCCTGTTCTTCACGCATTACTGTATCTATTGAATCCTGTATTCTATTTAGGATGATTTTGCAGAATAACTTTGAGGCAACTGACAAAAGTGTCACGCCTCTCCAGTTGTTACAATCTCTAAGATTGCCCTTTTTTGGGATCTTAACAATGATTCCTTTTTTCCATTTATGAGGCGTCTTCTCTGTTTTCCAAATGATGTTGAACATTTTTTGGAGATGTATTAGATTATGGCTATTAATTGCCTTGAGGATCTCAGCTGTTAACTTATCCTCTCCAGCAGCCTTGTTATTGGTCATAAGCTTTAAGGTGGTTTCTATTTCACTCAAGGTGAAGTCATCTAAATTTACATTTAATTCTGCTGCTGGTGTTTCAGTTTCAAAATCTATTAAACTGTGGGGTAGTGGACGGTTAAGAATTTCTTTGAAGTGTTCCGCCCAACGGGCTTTTATGTCTGCGCTTGTTGTTAGCATTGATCCAGATTTGTCTAGAATTGGTGTTCCACTGGATGTATAGGTGTTTGTCAGCATCTTTTGCACAGTATAAAGAGTTCTGCTGTCTCCTGTAATTGCAGCTGTTTCTGCTTTCTCTGCCAAATTGTTTATATAAGCTCTTGTATCTCTTCTTGCTGAACTTTTCACTTTGTTGTCTAATTCTTTGTATGTTGCTTTTGCCAGAACCTTTCCAAGATCTGTCTTTACATTAGTCATGGCTCTCTTCGCTTCTCTTCTTTCTTTGATGTATTTCCACGTGGTGTCTGAGATCCAAGCTCGTTTTTCCATTTTCTTCAGTCCAGCACTTGCTTCTGCTGCTGTCATTAGTATTTTGCTCTGTGAGTCCCACATCTCATTGATATCTAAGTCTATTTCACCGAGTGCTGTATAACAATTACTTAGCTCTATGTTAAACTTTTCCTTTATGGCTTCATCTTTCAGTTTATGACTATCAATTTTATGTGTAATTGACCTCTTCTGTTGGTTTCTAAATTTTAATCTTATTTTCCCAATGCACAGGTTGTGGTCACTATTAACATCAGCACCTCTGTAAGCTCTTACATCTATTAATGATGATCTGAATTGTTGTTTAATACATAGGTGGTCAATTTGATTTGAGGTTCTATCATCAGGAGATATCCATGTTGTTTTGTGAATATTTATGTGTGGAAATAATGTCCCACCTATAACTAAATTTTCTATTAAACATAATTCTATTAATCTTTCTCCATTCTGACTAGTATTATCACAGCCTTCTCTCCCCATCACATGTTCCACTCCTGCGTTATCTTGTCCTACTTTGGCGTTGAAGTCTCCCATTACAATTAAAAGATCGTGTTTTGGTATTTTGTTTATAAGTTGTTGCAGTTGGTTATAAAAATCGTCCTTAACTTCATCATCAGCTTCGTTAGTAGGCGCATAACATTGAATAATTGAAAGTCTTCCATGTTTTGTTTTGTATCGTGTTCGTATCAGACGGCTATTTACCGGTTTCCATTCTAATAAACTTCTTGCAGCTATGTCTGTCATCATTATGCCTACTCCTTCACGGTGTTTTCCATCTTCCCTTCCAGAAAAAACTACTATTTTATTATCAACAGATCTCCTACCTGTTCCAAGCCAGCGCATTTCGCTTAATCCTAAAATATCTAGATCGTATCTATCCATCTCGCTCGCGACCTGTGCATGTTTCGTCGGAGCGGCCATTGTTCGAACATTCCAGAATCCTATTTTTGTTGTTGTTTTAGGGCCGAAAAAACTATCACAACTATCTACTGCTAATTTACACATTCTGTATCAGGTCTACGTTTCATTAACAACATCGTTTTTACGATAGCGGCTTGTTAAACCTCTGATCAACGGTTATATACCAAGCCGGAGAAAAATAATTCCTCCATTTTGGAAACAACCGGAAACATAATATATATATATATATATATATATATATATATATATATATATATATATATATCTGCGATCAGGACTCAGTCAGAGTAGGATTCCAGACTCTCACATGAAGTCAGCTGTCAGGCTAAGTGTGTTGATCGCCCCTACAGACAGAACGTCACATTTAGAGTCCGTCAGATCCATTCTGACTGAACACCCGTTAATACGTTGCACTGTGTTCTGCGCCAGTGGCCCAGTGCATCCGATTTCAGCCAGCATTTTTTCAGGTTTGCTTTCCTTAGCCTTTGATTGTCCCCAATCTTTCTGCAAGGCAACAGATTGTCTTTTCTGTATGGGGGATTATGCCCTTAGATGGTCGGCTCTCCCAGGTTTACGAGCACCATCTGCCCGAGTCACTAGAGGTGACTAACACAGACATGCACACACAAAGATGTGACTAACACAGACACGGACAAACAAAGATGTGAGATGTGAATACCACAGACATGTACACAGCGATACGAGACATGACTAACACCGACACACATCAAGATATATGACACATGACTAACATAGACATGCACATAAAGATATGAGATATGACTGACTAGGACATGCACACACAAAGATATGACACATACCTTACATAGACATACACACAAAGATATAAGATATGACTAACATAGGCATGCACACACAACGATATGAGATGTGACTTACATAGCCATGCACACACACGAATATGAGATGTCCCTAACCCAGACATGCACACACAAAGATATGACACATGACTAACACAGACACACACTAAGTTATGAGCTATTACTAAACTCAGACGCACATAAAGATAAGAGACATGATTAACACGGACACACCAAGATATGAGATATGACTAACATGACACACACCTAGATATGAGCCATGGCTAGCACAGAAACACACCAAGATATGAGCCATGACTAGCACAGAAAAATATTAAGATATGAGTCATGTCTTCACGGAAAAACACCAAGAAATGAGCCAAGTCTAGCACATAAACATATTGAGGTATCTATATGCTTGGGTTAGTCTGCAGACGCTTCTTAACGTGTGAATCATCGACATACGAGACGCAGGCTTCGATTAACTGTCCACAGGTTCCGTTCAAACAGTTGTTCGGAGATTTGAGAGCAGTCTGACCAGTAGAACGTTCCCTTGTATGCACAGTTCCCGGTTGACTGTTCACAGGTGTCGTTGAAACAGTTGTCTGGACATTTAAGAGTGCAGTCTGACCCGTAGAACGTTTCCTTGCACGTACAGTCTGCACTTTCCGGGTCACATATGATGTCACAACCATCAGAACACGTCTGTTCGCACTAAAGCCCAAAATTACCATCGGGACAAGTGTCATTACAGGTATAGCCAGGGTGTTTACATTGTAGGCATTTTCCGGATTTTTCCCACATAAAGGACAGACACTGAGACAAGACCTGGAGCAATCGTGTCCATAGATCCCATGTGAGCATTTGCCGTGTCACGTACCGATGATGAAGTCGCAGCTTTTGCTACACCCACTACACACTGCACAAAACGACAAAGAATACCCGTCCAGACAATAGGTGTCTGTAAATGTTTGCGCCTCACACACCGTCAGTTCACTGCCGGCCTGCGAAATAGTCGGTGAGAACTCAATCTTAATGTGTGCCATTGGCGTTTGTGTGGTGACTACAATAGTGTTCATAGAAGCATTAGGGTATGATATATCATTAGACTGGAACACTACGCCGCCACTGTCAGAGAAAGCCTTTCGAGTGGCATTCTTTACCCGAATCATAGTGCTAGCTCGATGATAGAATCGAATGGTGTGAATCTTCTGGGGCGTGGCAAAGTTCAGATACCAGTAAACAGGACTGTTCCACTTCTCAAATCTCAGGACAACTGTTTGAACGAAACCTGTGCACAGTTAATCGGGGCCTGCGTCTCGTATGTCGATGATTTCCACTTTAAGAAGAGTCTGCCGACTACAACAAACCCAAGCATATGGATACCTTAATGTGTTTCTGTGCTAGACATGGTTCATTTCTTGGTGTTTTTCCGTGAAGCCATGGCTCATATCTTGATATGTTTCTGTGCAAGCCATGGCTCATATCTTAGCTTGTGTGTGTGTGTGTGTGTGTGCTGGCCATGGCTCATATCTTAGTGTGTGTAATGTTAGTCATATCTCATATCTTGGTGCGTCCGTGTCAATCATGTCTCATATCTTTATGTGAGTCTGTGTTTAGTCATATCTCATATCTAAGTGTGTATCTGTGTTAGTCATGTGTCATATCTTTGTGTGTGCATGTCTGTTTTAGTCACATCTCATATCTTTGTGTGTGCATGTCTATGTTAGTCATATCTCATATCTTTGTGTGCATGTCTATGTTAGGCATGCGTCATTTCTTTGTGTGTGCATGTCTATGTCAGTCATATCTCATATCTTTATGTGCATGTTTATGTTAGTCATGTGTCATATATCTTGATGTGTGTCAGTGTTAGTCATGCCTCGTTTTGCTGTGTGCATGTCTGTGTTAGTCACATCTCATATCTTTGTGTGTGCATGTTTGTGTTAGTCACCTCTAGTGACTCGGGCAGATGGTGCTCGTAAACCTGGGAGAGCCGACCATCTAAGTGCAGAATCCCCCTACAGAAAAGATCATCTGTTGCATTGCAGAAAGATTGGGAACAATCAAAGGCTGAGGAAATCAAACCTGAATAAAATGCTGGCTGAAATCGTATGCACTGGGTCACTGGCGATGAACACAGTGCAACGTTTTAACGGGTGTTCAATCAGAGTGGATCTGGCAGACTCTAATTATAATGTTCTGTCTGGGGGGGAGATCAACATACTTAACCTGACAGCTGACTTCATGTGAGAGTCTGGAATCCTACTCTAATTGAGCCCTGCTCGCAGAGAGAGAGAGTTTTGTGTGTGTGCAGTCATTTTCATAGAGATTGGTACTTGTTTTGCCATTTACTGCGGCCTCTGGTCCACATCCGTCTCCTGTATAACAAGCATTAAAAGTGTCGGCCGGTTTGTGTTCTGTTTGAGAGCCACATTCCGACCCCCGGCTATGTGGATGGAGCAGATATTTGCAACTATCGCCCCTGCAATCCATAACTTGTTGATCAGACCAGCACCTGAGCAAAAGACATCAATCTCGTGCTGACTAACTACAAACCTTGAATCATTGCTACATGAGACAGAACCATTTAGTTTTGCCGTGAAACACTCCGGAACTGTTAAGTCATTTACATAAATCCTAAACCAGGAGAACAGCAAAGACTGGTTGAGAGTTGCCTCAACTGATGTAGAATTTGTGTCCGAATTACATTTGTTGTCGTAATCAAACAGGAAAGTAGGTTCAGATTTTTGGGCGTATTTGTACACGAGAACTAAGTACTGACACCGGGGTCCAAAATATTCGTGCTGACAACTGTCATTGTTTGGGCATATCTTTGTAGTTTTGTCATAAACTCTCTCTCTCTCTCTTCTCTCTCTCTCTCTCTCTGATTCTCTCTCTGCGATCAAGACTCAATCAGAGTAGGATTCCAGTCTCTCTCATGAAGTCAGCTGTCTGTTTAAGCGAATCGATCGCCCCATATAATTTCTCCTCCGGGGAGGTGGGCGTGGACCACATTGCTCTTCTCAGGTTCGTGTACTGGGGGCAATCCTGTAGAACATGATTTGTAGTCATATTGTCCAGTGTACAGTGGCATAGGCTGGTAGTTCCTATTTTGAATTTGGTAAACATGTGATTTCTCATTCTATTGTGGCCTGTGCGTAGGCGAAGTATGATGACTTGATCCCTCCTTGATAGTTGGTGGTATCCGTCCCTCTCGTTATGCTTTGGGTGTTCACGTTTCCATTTTTCATGGAACTGACCCTTGAGGATGGATTTGGCTTCATCATAACTGAGCGGATTGTTCTCTTGTGGTAATCTCCCTCCCTCTTTATCTAATTTGTATGCGTGTTCGTTCCCGTGTATATTACAGTGTGATGGTATCCACTGAATGACTACTCTCTGGAAGTTATTGCATAGTTGTTCCAGGGTAGTTCTTAAGTAATATAGTTCATTGTTCTTGGGGTTTATTAGAGCTGATAGTACTGACAGTGCATCAGTCAGAATCACCAATTTATTGTGCATGTTATTTTTGTGTTGAGTAGCAAGTGTTGCAGCTTCTCTGATGGCCTCAGCCTCTGCTTTAAAGTTGTTTGAGAATTTTCCAGTAGCTATTGACTTGGTGCGAAGAGGTCAGGCGCCACTGAATGTGAAGACCATCGCCACTATTAGTCTCATGAGCCATATGACTAAAATATTACTAAGAATAATCATGAGACGTGTAAGGAACAAAATAAAACCAGAAATAAGTGAGGAACAATGTGGATTTGTGGAAGGAAAGGGTACCAATAATGCAATATACATCTTAAGGACATTGATAGAAAGATCTATAGAGGTAAAGAAAGATCTATATATGTGCTTTATAGACTACACAAAAGCATTTGACAAAGTAAAGCATGTGGAAATAATAAATATGCTGGAGAAATTAAACATTGATGGCAAGGATCTGCGAATCATAAAAAAACATGTACTGGCAACAAACAGCAGCTATACGAATTAACAACCAAACAGGACAATTCCAATATATAAAACAAGGAGTCAGACAAGGCTGTGTTCTGTCACCGGATTTGTTTTCACTTTACAGCGAATATATTATGAGATCAATAGTAGACAAAAAAGGAATTGAAGTCAACGGTCACAACATAAATAATTTGCGATATGCGGATGACACAGTCTTAATAGCAGAGACAGAGAACGAACTACAAAAAATGATAGACATAATAGTAGAAGAAAGCAACAAGAAAGGTCTCAGTCTGAATAGTAAGAAAACAGAAGTAATGGTTATATCGAAGAAACAATCATCACCATCATGCAGCATAAAAATAAACGAGACAAATCTGAAACAAGTACAACGTTTCAAATACTTGGGCACAATAATTACATCAGATGGGAGATGCACCACAGAAATAAAAAGCAGAATAGCTCTGGCCAAAATAGCATTTCAGAAAATGAAAAATATCTTATGCAACAAATCTATGTCAATAAAAATGAGAAAGAGAGTTCATCTGTGCTATATAGAACCAATTCTGACCTATGGGAGCGAATCATGGACAATCGATAAACAAATGAAAAGACGATTAGAGGCCACAGAGATGGGATTTCTCAGAAGAATGTTGAAAGTTCCCTGGACAGATAAAAAGACCAATGAGGAAGTTCTCAAAGAGGCCAACACAAAAAGGGAGCTCTTAAAAAACATCAGAAAGAAGCAATCAACATTTTTCGGGCACATCATGAGAAGAGGAAAGTTGGAATACTTGGTTACAACTGACAAAATAAAAGGAAAGAGAGATCGCGGACGACAAAGAGAGAAAATACTGGATAGCTTGGTGTCATGGCATGGAAAACAGTCAACAACAGAACTGATACGATGCACTGTAGGTAGAAGATTGTGGAGGGACATGATCGCCTACGCCAAACGGCAGGGTACATGATGATGATGATGATTGACTTGGTGATCTCGTCCTGATTGGTCAGCGTCAAGAACACACCTCCCCCTCCATTTCTGGTGGCATTTATGGTAGATAAATATCTAGCTCTTCCTTTCCTAGCGGATTCAGCCTTGTCACGTGATAGTTTTAACCGCGATAGCTCAGTGGTTAGTGAAATGGACTACAAAGGACAAGAGGTAGGGTTAGATCCCAACCGACGGCTTCCGGTTCACCCAGCCTTAAATGGGTACCGGATTTTTTTCTGGGAAAGTAAAGCGGTACGGGCGTAATACCAACCACATTGCCCCAAAAATCATGTGCTGGAGGTCTGTAAAATTTATGGTCACTAACACCATATTCCCTATATGCCACTTGGCGTGACGGGGCTCTTTCCTTTTTCAACTTTACGTGATAGTTTTACTTTCACTCTTTCACTGCTTCTTACTTGACCTTCGTGTCGAATTCTTCTTCCTTCCCCTTTCCTTATATATCCAGTGCATGCTTTGATCCAATCTCCACTCCAGGTAGACAAACGTTTCATTTTGTTGTTTCCGTGTATCGTTCATGATCAATTATTATTCGCCGACTTTTTCTCTTTTGATTTCGTTTAAAACTGTGTCTCTTCTCACCAGTCCATTGTAGTTTGCTACAATCTTTACACGTGCTACTGTCCCTGGGAAATATTGTTCTTATTACTTCAAATATGATACATGTTTAATTATTTATGACTTGACACAATACAGCTATACTAAACGTCTGTTTATATTCTTCTATTACTATTCTTCTATCACTATTTTTCTACTACTAATCTTCTATGACTATTCTTCTACCATTATTCTTCTATTACTATTCTTCTATGACTATTGTTCTACTACTAATCTTCTATGACTATTCTTCTACCATTATTCTTCTATTACTATTCTTCTATTACTATTTTTCTACTACTATTCTTCTATTACTATAATTTCTGCTTTTCTTACTTTATTTACATTTTCGGTTCATGTACATAAGAAAGCGTTACAATTTCTTATCTCATCATCATCATCATTGAGTGCCGTCTCAGCATCGAAGGTTGGCTGCCAAGGAGTGCCATTTCACTCTGTCTATTGCTTTGATGGTGCAGATTGTTATAGGTTGACTTGTTCATCTTTTGGTGTTACTCGTCCATGTTAGTCTTGGTCTGCCTCTGCCTCTTTTACCTTGTATTTTCCCTTCCAATATTACTTTTAGTAGGCTGTTGTGTCTTTTCACATGTCCCCACATAAATTTCATTTGTCTTGTTTGATTTGTGTTTAGTAGTTCTCTTTTCCTTTTTAGTTGTTTTAAAACTTAATCGTGTGTATTCTTTATTTCCATCCAATTCTACATATTCTTCTATATATCCACATTTAAAAGGCTTCAACTTTATGTTCTGTTTTAAAGTCTAATGTCCTTGTTTCTGCACCATACAGGAATATTGAGAAGATGTAACATTTTGCTATCCTTAGTTTTAGCCCTGGTGTTATTTGTTTTGATGTTAGTATATTTTTCACGGCATTAAATTTACTTTTTGACATACCTATTCTTTTGTTTATTTCAGTTGTACATATTCCATCACTGGTTAAAGTGTGTCCCAGGTAGTTGTAGCTCTGAACTGTCTCCATGTCTATTCCTTCAACTTTGATATCTAGTTGTAGGTTTTGAGTATTATCTTTATTTATGATCATAGTTTTAGTCTTTTTGATATTCATATCTAATCCATATTTTTTGCTTATCATGTTTATTTCATTAAGTAATTGTAGATCTTTAGGATTTTCTGCTAGTAGTACAGTATCATCAGCATATCTTAGGTTATTGATTAACTTTCCATTAATGTTTAGGCCTGGTATCTCTGTGATTTTTTAAAAATTTGCTCAATGTATAGATTGAACAAGCTTGGTGATAGGATGAATCCCTGTCTTACATCTCTTTATATATCAATACGTGTAAAGTTCTCTTTGTTATATTTTATTATTATTGTTTGCTCCCATAATAAATTACATATTAGTCGTATGTCTGTGTCATCTAGATGTATATCTTTTAAGCAGTCTATAAATTGTTTAAGGTGTATTCTATCAAAGGCGTTGGAGTAGACTATGAAGTAGACGTATATTGCTTTATTTCCTTTTGTGTACTTTTCGATTAATGTCCTCATGCAGAATATGGCTTCTTTCTTTTGTCCCAATGTTTTTCCTAAATCCAAATTGTTGTTCTTCTAATTCCAAACTGATTTTATTCTGAATCATACCTTGTATAATTTTTAACAAGGTCTTTGTTACATTGTTCATTTTGCTTATTGTTCTAAAATTACTGCATTAAACTGCACCGTTCGTTTTAGGCAATGCATTGAAAGTTGATGTTGTTAGTTCATTTAGTATGTATCCCGTATGGTATATATTTTTTCATATGTCTGTGATCACCTCAATGTCAAAATCTTCTAGTGCCTTTATCATCTCCATCTGTATTTTGTTAGGTCCTGCAGCTTTTCCCCTTTGTATTGTTTTTTTTTTTTTTATTTATTTATAGATTTTTCCAGTTCAGAATTTAAGATTGTATAACCTGACGTACATTTTATAATTGGTTTCTTTTCCCTTTCGTCATAAAATAGTATCGTTATCGTTGCAAACTTTTAGCCTATAGAATCTTTGAATTATGTGCGCTCTTCATGTACGTCCTTCATGTACGTCTTATTCTGTTCTTCGAGTTTTCTTCATTTTTGGCAGTTTTTTAATTAGTTATTTACTATTTAATATTTTTTCATTGTCCTATACGCCTTGTTTGTTCCTGTTTTGTGTTTTCGTTAATCACTAAACATAAATTGCAATCAATTTTTTTATTACAGTTTTATTCTCCGTCATTCGAAAGCAATTGCAGTAATAATTATTTCAGTGTCAATCAATTACCACTTCCCTCCTATTGTAATTTCTTATCTATTTATAAAGAAAATATTCTTGCGCGCTTTTATATTTTCTTAGCTAATTAATTGTTAAATAATCTTTCTTGTATATTTTATTTGTTTATTTGCTTTTATTTGGTTCATTTGTTGCATCTACTTTTAGATTGTCACACTCGAATGTGTGATGCTTCCCCACGTAAACTCAACACAGAAGTCATGCTTTATTTAGGAAAGCCCATGTGCTGAACTTATGCAACAAAATTAGGAATTTGATCATTACAGGAACCGTCTAGAACCAGCCTATAACTATATACATAGACGAAATGTACGATTATTTGTCCATTTGAATAGAAAGTCTTTTGACTTCATATCATACAGGACATTTACGAAAAATAAAGTAGTCCCGTACTATATTGATGCCGCAGAGAAAGGGTAAGGGGTGTAATTAGAAACTATCAGCGTGCTAGACCCCAGCATTTGGATGTAAAGGAACAAATGCTTTTTCTCGCTGTCATTACTTTCTCCCAACTCAGTGAGACAGGTACATATTTTTTTTTTTAATCTGGGTCGACTGGGGAGTGTCTAGCTGTGCTTGAACCTTCATGCAACTGATCACCAAGCTAGTGCCTTATCACAACGCTACTGACGCTCTCAAACAGAAGGAGAGGAGCACAGCAACATGGTAGACGCAGAGTAGAATGGAGAACACCCAGACAAAAACCACGAGCAGGACGGGTTCTACAACCCTGGACTTCATCCACCCTATGAGAAGGAAAACTCGTATGTCGAACCGAGATCCAGTCTGCCGAAGACAGATTGTTTCAGCCACGATGCATATTTGGGTGGAACAATCAGGACATACATGCACATACGAGTACAGATAATGCGAATAGCTCATCGTATTCAATGATGTTTCTTCAACCTTTCCATCATGAAACAGGACAAAGAGTCAAGCTTGCATGATCACACGACTTGAACTTTGAAGAAGAAGAAAAAGGAGAAAAGTGGAGTAACAAGATCCAGAAAACTCTGCTTCACCATCTCGTGACAACAATAAAAGCTTACACAAGAGCAACAACTATAAGCCCGATAACCGAAGGAGGAGGTGAAGGAAAAGAATAGGTATTTGTTTGTTCGTTTGCGTTCAACCGATGACTAAAGAATCACACTTCTTCATTATCCGCCCTTAAAATTACGTCAAGTGGGCGTGTCTGCGTTGTGTTGTAGTTTGCAGTATAACTGAGATATTTGCGCTTTTCGGCTAAAACAAATTTGACTTTAGCACAGAATAAGTATGTGACAAACGACATAATATATATAATATAATAAATATATATTAGTATATAAAATATATAATATAATAATATAAAATAATAATATAATATTGTCACAGAATAAGTTCTTTGACAATCGACATAAGCGCTACATGAAAGAACTAATCTCTAATACTAATAACTACTACAAGAACTGATACCTGATTCCTATCTTC
Organism: Megaustenia siamemsis; assembly: GCA_032433765.1. Classification (NCBI taxonomy): domain Eukaryota; kingdom Metazoa; phylum Mollusca; class Gastropoda; order Stylommatophora; family Ariophantidae; genus Megaustenia; species Megaustenia siamemsis. Next base: position 110,116 of record JAVIAB010000139.1, on the reverse strand, counting down.
TGCTCATTTCATTTTGTAATACGTGTCGATCAATGCATTCACTTCATTGATCTCAAAGTACAATGTTGTCAGAAGGATTCAAAATCAAAGGCCCAATAATATCTAAAGCTAATCCTAATGATATCTAAATGGAGAGTTTCATAATTTGATGCAATATTGTAACGTCTTAACGGCCACATAAATATGTGGTAACACTTGAATAACAGAAGTGGTTATAACTGATAATATCTGTCTGTGCTCATCTCAAAGTGACATTTTAGTTCAAATCTTGAAAATTGTGTAGCATTTATGGATGAAGATGTTCCGAGTCTAAACATTGTTCTCATTCTTATAATAGATAGTTTTTGGGGGTGGTTTCAGTTCGTGACGTCATCATCATCGTCATACCATGCCTGATGGCGTAGGTGATCATTATTTAAAAAAGTAAAGATTCCCCCGTCACGCCAAGTGGCGAATAGGGAATATGCTGTTAGTGACCATAAATTTTACAGACCTTCAGCACATTATTTTTGAGGTAATATGGTCGGTATTACAGAGACAGTCTCCTTGGGTCACATCTTTCATTTATCTCCCCTGTAGAATCAACATGTTTGTATAATATATGTTATGCAGGCTTTGAGTACTCTCGTCATCATCATCGGGTGCCGTCTCCGCAACGAAGGTTGGAACCATGGATCGCCATTCCACTCTATTTCTTGCTTTGATGGTGCAGGTTGTCATCGATTGACTTGTCAATCTTCTCTCTCTCTCTCTCTCTCTCTCTCTCTCTCTCTCTCTCTGCTATCAAGACTCAATCAAAGTAGGGTTCCAGACTCTCACATGAAGACAGCTGTCTGTTTAAGTGAATTGATCGACCCCACAGTCAGAACATTATAATTTGAGTCTGTTAGATCCACTCTGATTGAATACCTGTTAAAACGTTGCAATGTGTTACTGCGCCAGTGGCCCAGTGCATCCGATTTCAGCCAGCATTTCATTCAGGTTTGCTTTCCTTAGCCTTTGATTGTACCCAATCTTCCTGCAAGGCAGCAGATTGTATTTTATGTAGGGGGATTCTGCCCTTAGATGGTCGGCCCTCCCAGGTTTACGAGCACCATCTGCCCGAGTCACTAGAGGTGACTAACACAAACATGCACACACAAAGATAGTGTTAGTCATGCCTTATATCGTTGTGTGCATGTCAGTGTTAGTCACGTCAATCTTTTGATGTTACTCGTCCATGTTAGTCTTGGTATGCCTCTGCCTCTTTTACCTTGTATTTTCCCTCCCAATATTACTTTTAGTAGGCTGTTGTGTCTTTTAACATGCCCCAAAAATTTAATTTGTCTCGTCTTAATTGTATTTAGTAGTTCTCTTTTTATTTTTAGTTGTTTTAAAACTTCATCGTTTGTTTTCTTTTCTTTCCATCCAATTCTACCTATTCTTCGATAAATCCTTATTTCAAAGGCTTCACTTTTCTGTTCTGTTTTCTTGTCTAATGTCCATGTTTCTGCACCATACAGGAATATTGAGAAGATTTAACTTTTTGCTATTCGTAGCTTCAGCCCAACTGTTATTTGTTTTGTTGTTAGTATATTTTTCATGGCATTAAAATTAATTTTTGCCATACCTATTCTTTTGTTTATTTCAATTTTCCATTTTCCATCATTGGTTACAGTATGTCCCAGGTAGTTGTAGCTCTGGACTGTCTCCAGATGTATTCCCTCAACTGTGATATTTATTTGTAGATCTTTGCGAATTTTCTTTGTTTATGATCATAGTTTTAGTCTTTTTGATATTCATATCTAGTCCATATTTTTTGCTTGTTATATTTATCACATTAAGCAATTGTTGTAGGTCTTTAGAATTTTCTGCTAGTAGAACAGTATCATCAGCATAACTTAGGTTATTGATTATCATTCCAATAATGTTTAGGCCTGGCATCTCTGAGATGTTTTTAAAGGTTTGCTCAGTGTATAGATTGAACAAGCTTGGTGATAGGATGCATCCTGAGTACTCTATCCTGCTTTAAGTAAATATGGCTTTTTAAACGATTGTGTTCCAATTATTTGAACAGCCTGAGGTCTAATGTTTAAATTACCATTGCTACTTATACTCGATTTACATTTATTGCTTTTTCTTTTTAAAAAAATACCTTTACAGTTGTAAAAGAAAAATATGAAAATAATATTTATTCTGCTTTTTTAAAAAATAATTATACATTATATTTTTATGTGTGCGCGTAGATGATATGCTATATAATATTTATATAAATATAAATTTACATTTATTAATAGTGAATAGTCATCTATATAACGCAACAATATCACATATATTTTAGCTCTTTCGGTCATTCACTCATTTACAAAATGTAGTAAAGTTGATTGGAAGAAGATGTTCCCTACATTTTAACATTTCCAGTGAAATGTGAGTTTTTAAAACAAAAAAAAAAAAAAAAAAAAAAGTCCAACTTGTCTCTATTTTTTCATCGTTTGCCTGTCATAGCATTAATTTACAAAAATTTCACTAGTACAAACTTCACTAATACAAACTTCACTAACACAAACTTCACTAATACAAACGTCAATGGCACAAACTCTCATTAATACAAACTTCACTAATACAAACTTCACTAACACAAACTTTATTAATGGAAACTTCACGGATACAAGCTTCACTAACACAAACTTCACTAACACAAACTTCACTGACACAAACTTCACTAACACAAACTTCACTAATACAAACTTCACTAATACAAACCTCACTGACACACACTTCTCTAACACAAACTTCACTAATAGAAACTTCACTGACACAAACTTCACTAATACAAACTTCACTAATAGAAACTTCAATAACATAAACTTCACTAAAACAAACTTCATTAACACAAACTTCACTAACACAAACTTCCATTAATAAAGATCTGTATCTGATTGCTATTTTTTGTCACTTTGAGATTAGATTAAAACAATCATCCGCGAGATATACGAGTGTGTGTGTTTGTGTATATATATGTGCGGGTTCACCTATCACAGAAGAGAGAAAAAGCGGTACATTGATTTTTAAACATTCCACGATGATAGTAAACAGAATCGATCTCAGTGCACTCTGGCAATCCCACACATTCTTGTTGTCCTTTAGTTTATGATAAAGAGTGTGCGTGATGACAGTTTCAGTAGCTGGTGGGGTAAATAAACCTAGTGTGTGTCCTGCGTGTGTGTCCTGCGTGTGCTACAAATGTACTACGAATAACTCAAACCCGTGAAGCCTGCATGTAAGTTATATATAGTCATCTATTGCATATATATATATACTCTGTAACGAGTGTTTCAGAGCACGTAATTCAATGAAAAAAGGAGGGGTGAGGGGGGGACAAAAAGAGAAAGAAATAGTTTCTTGGATTTACTACTGGAGAAAGAGAGAACCACATAGATTAAGATCGAGAGTTGGGAGAAGAGCTGATTACACAGATCTACCGAAAGATATATTACACAGAGAAATATGAGGATAAACAGAGGGGAAAAATAATATAGAGAAGACTGAAATTATTTGTGTGATGATGTGTGAAAGATATGTTAGAGAAAGAGAGAGAGAGAGAGTAAGAGGATGATGTGTGAAAAATATATTAGAGAGAGAGAAAGAGGATGATATGTGAAAGATATGCTAGAGAGAGAGCGAGAGTAAGAGAAAGATGTGCGAAAGATATGTTAGAAAGAGAGAGAGTAAGAGAATGGTGTGTAAAAGATATGTCAGAGAGAGAGAGAGAGAGAGTAATAGAATAATGTGTGAAAGATATGTTAGAGATAGAGAGAGAGAGAAAGAGATGATGTGTAAAAGATATGTTAGAGAGAGAGAGTAAGATAATGATGTGTGAAAGATATATTAGAGAGAGAGAGTAAGAGAACGATGTGTGCAAAATATATTAGAGAGAGAGAGAGAGAGTAAGATAATGATGTGTGAAAGATATGTTAGAGAGAGAGTAATAGGATTATGTGTGCCATATATGTTAGAGAGAGAGAAAGAGAGTAAGAGAATGATGTGTGAAATATATCTTTCACACATCAACCTTTTACTCTCTCTCTCTCTAACATATCTTTGACATATCATCCTCTTATTCACTCTCTATAACATATTTTCACAAATCATTCTCTTAATCTTTCTCTCTAACATATCTTCCACACATTATCCTCTTACTCTCTCTCTCTCTCTCTCTCTCTAAAATATCTTTCACACAACATCCTTATACTCTCTTTCTCTAACATATCTTTCACACATCAGTCTTTTATTCTCTCTCTCTCTCTAACATATCTTTCACACATCATTCACTTACTCCTTCTCTCTCCCTCTAACATATCTTTCACACTACATCCTCTTAATATCTCTTTAATATATCTTTCACACACCATCCTTTTTCTCTCTCTCTCTCTCTAATATATCTTTCGCACATCATCCTCTTACTCTCTCTCTCACTCTCTCTCTCTCTCACTCTAATAAATATTTAACACATCATCCTTTCAATATCTCTCTCTAACATATCTTTCACACATCATTCTCTTACTCTCTTACATTTTCTAACATATCTATCATGCATCATCCTATTACTCTCTCTCCCTCTAACATATCTTTCAAACATCATCCTCTGACTGTCTCTCAGTCTCTAACATATCTTTCACACAACATTCTCTTACTCTCTCACTTTTTCTAACATATCTTCCACACATCTTTCTCTTTCTCTCGCTCTTACATATTTTTCACACGTCGTCATTTATCTCTCTCTCTCTCTCTCTCTCTCTCTCTCAGTACCATATCTTTCACACATCATCCTCTTACTCTCTCTCTCAAACATATATTTCATACAACATCCTCTCACTCTATCTCTCTTTAACATATCTTTCACTCATCATCTTCTTACTCTCTCTCTCTCTCTCTCTCTCTAGCATATTTTTCAAAAACCATCCTGTTAATATCTCTCTCTCAAACATATATTTCATACATCAACCTCTCACTATATCTCTCTTTAACATATCTTTCACACAACATCCGCTTACTCTCTCTCTCTCTGTCTAACATATATTTCACATATCATACTCTTACTCTTTCTCTAACATATATTTCACACATCATCCTCTTTCTCTCTCTCTAACATATCTTTCACACATCATCCTCTTACTCTGCCTCTCTCTCTCTCAAACATATATTTCATACATCGCCCTCTAAATCTATCTCTCTTTAACAAATCTTTCACACGTCATCTTCTTACTCACTCTAACACATCTTTCACACATCATCCGCTTACTCTCTCTCTCTTTAACATCTTTCACACATCATCTTCTTACTCACTCTAACATATCTTTCACACATCATCCTCTTACTCTGCCTCTCTCTCTCTCAAACATATATTTCATACATCACCCTCTAAATCTATCTCTCTTTAACAAATCTTTCACACATCATCCGCTTACTCTCTCTCTTTAACATCTTTCACACATCATACGCTTACTTTCTCTCTTTTACATCTTTTACACATCATCTTCTTACTCTCTCTAACATATCTTTCACAAATCATCCTCTTACTCTCTATCTCTCTCTCTCTCTAGCATATCTTTCAAAAACCTTCCTCTTTCTTGCTCTCTAAAATATCTTTCACATATTATCCGCTTACTCTCTCTCTATATATATATCTACCATACAATTCACACGTCATCCTCTTAACTCTCTCACTCTCTCTCTATCTTTTAACCATCATTCTCTTGTTACTCTCTCTCTCTCTCTCTCTCTCTCTCTCTCTAACAAATCGTTCATACTTCATCCTCTTACTCTTTCTCTCTTTAACATATCTTTCACACATCATCCTCCTCTCTCTCTCTCTCTGTGTCTCTTTCTTTCTCTCTCACTAGCATATCTTTCACAAAAAAATTCTCTTTCTCTCTCTCTCTCTCTAACATATCTTTCACACATTGTCTCTTACTCTCTCTTTCTAACATATATTTTACACATCCTCTTACTCTCTCTCTCTCTCTCTCTCTAACAAATCGTTCACACATCATCCTCTTACTCTTTCTCTCTTTAACATATCTTTCACACATTATCCTCCTCTCTCTCTCTCTTTCTTTCTCTCTCACTAGCATATCTTTCACAAAAAATTCTCTTACTCTCTCTCTCTAACATCTTTCACACATCATCAGCTCACTGTCTCTCTCTAACATATCTTTCACACATTGTCTCTTACTCTCTCTTTCTAACGTATATTTTACACATCCTCTTACTCTCTCTCTCTCTAACATATCTTTCACATATCATCATCTTTCTCTCTCTCTCTCTCTCTCTCTCTCTCTCTCTCTAACATATCTTTCACACATCAGTCTTTTATTCTCTCTCTCTAACATATCTTTCACACAACATACTTTTACTCTCTTTCTCTCTCTAACATATCTTTCACACATCATTCACTTACTCTTTCTCTCTCTTTCTAACATATCTTTCACACATCATCCTCTCGCTCTCTCTCTAATATATCTTTCACATATCAACCTCTTACTCTCTCACAATTTCTAACGTATCTATCATGCATCATCCTCTTACTCTCTCTCTAATATATCTTTCACACATCAACCTCTTACTCTCTCTCTCTAACATATCTTTCTCATATTATCCTCATACTCTCTCTCTAACAAATATTTAACACATCATCCTGTCAATCTCTCTCCCCTAACATATCTTTCAAACATCATCCTCTCACTGTCTCTATGTCTCTAACATATCTTTCACACAACATTCTATTAACCCTCTCAATTTTTCTAACATATCTTCCACACATCTTTCTCTTTCTCTCTCTCTCTAACATATTTTTTACACGCCGTCATTTGTTCTCTCTCTCTCTCTTAGTACCATATCTTTTACACATCATCCTCTTACTCTCTCTCTCTCAAACATATATTTCATACAACATCCTCTCACTCTATCTCTCTTTAACATATCTTTCACACATCATCCTCTTACTCTCTCTCTCTCTCTCTCTCTCTCTCTCTCTAGCATATTTTTCAAAAACTATTCTCTTAATCTCTCTCTCAAACAAATATTTCATACATCATCCTCTCACTCTATCTCTCTTTAACATATCTTTCACACAACATCCGCTTACTCTCTCTCTCTCTCTATAACATATTTTTCACACATCATAATCTTACTATCTTTCTCTAACATATCTTTCACACGTCATTCTCTTACTCTCTCTCTCTCTCTCTAACATATATTTCACATATCATACTCTTACTCTCTCTCTAGCATATAATTCATACATCATCCTCTCACTCTATCTCTCTTTAACATATCTTTCACACAACATCCGCTTACTCTCTCTCACTCTATAAAATTTTTTTCACACATCATAATCTTACTATCTCTCTCTAACATATCTTTCACACGTCATTCTTTTACTCTCTCTCTCTCTCTAACATATATTTCACATATCATACTCTTATTCTCTCTCTAACATATCTTTCACACATCATCCTCTTACTCTGCCTCTCTCTCTCTCTCAAACATATATTTCACATATCATACTCTTACTCTCTCTCTAGCATATAATTCATACATCACACTCTCAATCTATCTCTCTTTAACAAATCTTTCACACATCATCCGCTTACTCTTTCTCTTTAACATCTTTCACACATCATCTTCTTACTCACTCTAACACATCTTTCACACATCACCCGCTTACTCTCTCTCTCTTTAACATCTTTCACACATCATCTTCTTACTCACTCTAACATATCTTTCACACATCATCCTCTTACTCTGCCTCTCTCTCTCTCAAACATATATTTCATACATCACCCTCTCAATCTATATCTCTTTAACAAAACTTTCACACATCAACCGCTTACTCTCTCTCTATATATATCAACCATACCATTCACACATCATCCTCTTAACTCTCTCACTCTCTATCTATCTTTTAACCATCATTCTCTTGTTACTCTCTCTCTCTCTCTAACAAATTGTTCACACATCATCCTCTTACTCTTTCTCTCTTTAACATATCTTTCACACATCATCCTCCTTCTCTCTCTCTCTCTCTTTCTCTCTCTCTCACTAGCATATCTTTCACAAAAAATTATCTTACTCTCTCTCTCTAACAAATCTTTCACACATCATCAGCTTACTGTCTCTCTCTAACATATCTTTCACACATTGTCTCTTACTCTCTCATGTATTTTACACATCCTCTTACTCTCTCTCTCTCTCTCTAACATATCTTTCATATATCATCATCTTTCTCTCTCTCTCTCTAACATATCTTTCACACATCAGTCTTTTATTCTCTCTCTCTAATATATCTTTCACACAACATCCTTTTACTCTCTTTCTCTCTCTAACATATCTTTCACACATCAACCTCTTACTCTCTCTCTCTCTCTAACATATCTTTCACACATCAGTCTTTTATTCTCTCTCTCTAACATATCATCACACAACATACTTTTACTCTCTTTCTCTCTCTAACATATTTTTCACACATCATTCACTTACTCTTTCTCTCTCTCTCTAACATATCTTTCACACACCATCCTCTCACTCTCTCTCTCTAATATATCTTTCACAAATCAATCTCTTACTCTCTCTCTCTGACATATCATTCTCACATCATCCTCTTACTCTCTCTCTAATATATCTTTCACAGATCAATCTCTTACTCTCTCTCTCTCTGACATATCATTCTCACATCATCCTCTTACTCTCTCTCTAACAAATATTTAACACATCATCCTGTCAATCTCTCTCTCTAACATAACTTTCACTCATCATTCTCTTAATCTCTCACATTTTCTAACATATCTATCATGCATCATCCTCTTACTCTCTCACCCTCTAACATATCTTTCAAACATCATCCTCTCACTGTCTCTCTGTCTCTAACATATCTTTCACACATCATTATCTTACTCTCTCACTTTTTCTAACATATCTTCCACACATCTTTCTCTTTCTCTCGCTCTTACATATTTTTCACACGTCGTCATTTATTCTCTCTCTCTCTCTCTCTCTCTCTCTCTCTCTCTCTCTCTCTCTCAGTACCATATCTTTCACACATAATCCTGTTAATCTCTCTCTCTCAAACATATATTTCATACATCAACCTCTCACTCTATCTCTCTTTAACATATCTTTCACACAACATCCGCTTACTCTCTCTCTCTCTCTAACATATATTTCACATATCATACTCTTACTCTCTCTCTAACATATAACTTTAACACATCATCCTCTTACTCTGCCTCTCTCTCTCTCAAACATATATTTCATACATCGCACTCTCAATCTATCTCTCTTTAACAAATCTTTCACACATCATCTTCTTACTCACTCTAACACATCTTTCACACATCATCCGCTTACTTTCTCTCTTTAACATCTTTCACACATCATCTTCTTACTCACTCTAACATATCTTTCACACATCATCCTCTTACTCTGCCTCTCTCTCTCTCAAACATATATTTCATACATCACCCTCTAAATCTATTTCTCGTTAACAAATCTTTCACACATCATCCGCTTACTCTCTCTCTTTAACATCTTTCACACATCATACGCTTACTTTCTCTCTTTTACATCTTTCACACATCATCTTCTTACTCTCTCTAACATATCTTTCACAAATCATCCTCTTACTCTCTATCTCTCTCTCTCTCTCTAGCATATCTTTCAAAAACCTTCCTCTTTCTTGCTCTCTAAAATATCTTTCACATATTATCCGCTTACTCTCTATATATATATATTTATATCTACCATACCATTCACACATCATCCTCTTAACTCTCTCACTCACTCTCTATTTTTTAACCATCATTCTCTTGTTACTCTCTCTCTCTCTCTCTCTCTAAGAAATATTTAACACATCATCCTGTCAATCTCTCTCCCCTAACATATCTTTCAAACATCATCCTCTCACTGTCTCTACGTCTCTAACATATCTTTCACACAACATTCTATTAACCCTCTCAATTTTTCTAACATATCTTCCACACATCTTTCTCTTTCTCTCTCTCTCTAACATATTTTTTACACGCCGTCATTTGTTCTCTCTCTCTCTCTCTCTCTTAGTACCATATCCTTTACACATCATCCTCTTACTCTCTCTCTCTCAAACATATATTTCATACAACATCCTCTCACTCTATCTCTCTTTAACATATCTCTCACACAACATCCGCTTACTCTCTCTCTCTCTATAACATATTTTTCACACATCATAATCTTACTATCTCTCTCTAACATATCTTTCACACGTCATTCTCTTACTCTCTCTCTCTCTAACATATATTTCACATATCATACTCTTACTCTCTCTCTAGCATATAATTCATACATCATCCTCTCACTCTATCTCTCTTTAACATATCTTTCACACAACATCCGCTTACTCTCTCTCTCTCTATAAAATTTTTTTCACACATCATAATCTTACTATCTCTCTCTAACATATCTTTCACACGTCATTCTCTTACTCTCTCTCTCTCTCTAACATATATTTCACATATCATACTCTTACTCTCTCTCTAACATATCTTTCACACATCATCCTCTTACTCTGCCTCTCTCTCTCTCTCAAACATATATTTCATACATCACACTCTCAATCTATCTCTCTTTAACAAATCTTTCACACATCATCCGCTTACTCTTTCTCTTTAACATCTTTCACACATCATCTTCTTACTCACTCTAACATATCTTTCACACATCATCCTCTTACTCTGCCTCTCTCTCTCTCAAACATATATTTCATACATCACCCTCTCAATCTATCTCTCTTTAACAAAACTTTCACTCTCTCTTACTCTCTCTCTATATATATCAACCATACCATTCACACATCATCCTCTTAACTCTCTCACTCTCTCTCTATCTTTTAACCATCTTTCTCTTGTTACTCTCTCTCTCTCTAACAAATTGTTCACACATCATCCTCTTAATCTTTCTCTCTTTAACATATCTTTCACACATCATCCTCATTCTCTCTCTCTCTCTCTTTCTCTCTCTCTCACTAGCATATCTTTCACAAAAAATTATCTTACTCTCTCTCTCTCTAACATCTTTCACACATCATCAGCTTACTGTCTCTCTCTAACATATCTTTCACACATTGTCTCTTACTCTCTCTTTCTAACACATATTTTACACATCCTCTAACTCTCTCTCTCTCTCTAACATATCTTTCACATATCATCATCTTTCTCTCTCTCTCTCTCTCTCTCTCTCTCTCTCTCTCTCTAACATATCTTTCACACATCAGTCTTTTATTCTCTCTCTCTAACATATCTTTCACACAACATCATTTTACTCTCTTTCTTTCTCTAACATATCTTTCACACATCATTCACTTACTCTTTCTCTCTCTCTCTAACATATCTTTCACACATCATCATCTCACTCTCTCTCTCTCTAATATATAATTCACACATTAACCTCTTACTCTCTCTCTCTAACATATCTTTCTCATATTATCCTCATACTCTCACTCTAACAAATATTTAACACATCATCCTGTCAATCTCTCTCTCTAACATAACTTTCACACATCATCCTCTTACTCTCTCACAATTTCTAACATATCTATCATGCATCATCCTCTTACTCTCTCTCCCTCTAACATATCTTTCAAACATCATCCTCTCACTGTCTCTATGTCTCTAACATATCTTTCACACAACATTCTCTTACTCTCTAACTTTTTCTAACATATCTTCCACACATCTTTCTCTTTCTGTCTCTCTAACATATTTTTCACACATCGTCCTTTTACTCTCTCTCTCTCTCTCTCTTTCTCTCAGTACCATATCTTTCACACATCATCCTCTTACTCTCTCTCTCTCAAAAAATATATTTCTTACATCATCATCTCACTATATCTCTCTTTTACATATCTTTCACACAACATCCGCTTACTCTCTCTCTATAACATATTTTTCACACATCATAATCTTACTCTCTCTCTCTAACATATCTTTCACACGTCATTCTCTTAATCTCTCTCACCAACATATATTTCACATATCATACTCTTACTCTCTCTCTCTCTCTAACATTTATTTCATACATCATCCTCTCTCTCTCTCTCTAACATATTTTTCACTCATCATCTTCTTTTTCTCTGTCTCTCTAACATACTATTCACTCATCATCCTCTTTTTCTCTCTCTTTCTATAACATATCTTTCACACATCATCCTCTTACTCTCTCTCTTTCTCTCTCAAACATATATTTTATACATCAACCTCTCACGCGATCTCGATTGAATATATCCTTCACACATCATCCTCCTACTCTCTCTCTCTCTCTCACTAGCATATCTTTCACAAACCATACTGTTACTCTCTCTCTCTCTCTAACATATCTTTCACACATCATCTGCTTACTCTCTCTCTCTCTCTCTAACATATCTTTCACACATCATAATCTTACTGTCTCTCTCTAACATATCTTTCACAAAAAATTGTCTTACTCTCTCTCTCTCTCTCTCTCTCTCTCTAACACATATTTCACACATCATCCGCTCACTGTCTCTCTCTAACATATCTTTCACACATTGTCTCTTACTCTCACTCTCTTTCTAACATATATTTTACACATCATCTTACTCTCTCTCTCTCTCTCTAACATATATTTCACATATCATCATCTTTCTCTCCCTCTCTCTTTCTCTCTTATATATCTTTCACACATCAGTCTTTTATTCTCTCTCTCTAACATATCTTTCACACATCAGTCTTTTATTCTCTCTCTCTCTAAAATATCTTTCACAGATCATTCACTTACTCCTTCTCTCTCCCTCTAACATATCTTTCACACACCATCCTCTTACTCTCTCTCTCTCTAACATATCTTTCGCACATCATCCTCTTACTTTCTCTCTCTCTCTCTTTCTCTATAACATCTTTCACACATCATCCTCTTACTCTCTCTCTCTCTCAAACATATATTTTATACATCATCCTCCCACGCTATCTCTCTTGAACATATCCTTCACACATCATCCTCCTACTCTCTCTCTCTCTCTCTCTAACATCTATTTCATACATCTTCCTCTCAATCTATCTCTCTTTAACAAATCTTTCACACATCATCCGCTTACTAACTCCCTTTTTCTAACATATCTTTCACACATCCTTCTCTTTCTCACTCTCTAACATATTTTTCACACATCATCCTTTTACTCTCTCTTTCTCTGTACCATATCTTTCACATATCATCCTTTTACTCTCCCTCTCTCTCTCTCTCTCAAACATGTATTTTATACATCATCCTCTCACACTATCTCTCTTTATCATATATTTCACACATCATCATCTTACTCTCTCTCTCTCTAGCATATCTTTCACTAACTATCCTTTTACTCTCTCTGTATCTAACATATCTTTCACACAGCATCCGCTTACTCTCTCTCTCTCTCCTTCTCTAACATATCTTTCACACATCATACTCTTACTGTCTCTCTCTAACATATTTTTCACACATCATCCTCTTAATCACGCTCTCTCTCTATCTTTCAAACATCAGTCTCTTATTCTCTCACTCTAACATATATTTCACAATTCATTCTTCTACTCTCTCTCTCTTTCTCTGTCTCTCTAACATATCTTTCACACACCATCCTCTTTCTTTCTCTCTAACATATCTTTCACAAATCATTCTTTTAGTCTCTCTCTATTTAACATATTTTTCACAAATCACCCTCTTACTCTCTCACTTTTTCTAACATAAATTTCACACATATTTCTCTTACTCTCTCTAAAATATTTTTCACACAAAATCCTTTTACTCTCTCTCTCTCCCTCTCTAACATATTTTTCACACATCATCCTCTTAATCTTTCTTTCTCTCTCAAACACATTTTTCATACATCATTCACTGACTCTATCTCTCTTGAAAATATCCTTCACACATCATCCTCTTACTATCTCTCTCTTTCTCAATCTTTAGCATATCTTTCACAAACCATCCTCTTAATCTCTCTCGAACATATCTTTCACTCATAATCCGCTTTCTCTCTCTCTCTCTCTCTCTGTAACATATCTTTCACTCATTATACTCTTACTTTCTCTCTCTAACATACCTTTCACACATCATCGTCTTACTATCTCTCTCTCTCTCTAACATATATTTCACACATTGTCCTTTTACTCTCTCTCTCTCTCTCTCTCTAACATATTTTTCACACACCATCCTTTTACTCTCTTTCTATCTCTAACATTTCATTCACACATCATTCACTTACTCTTTCTCTCTAACATATCTTTCACACACCATCCTATTTCTCTCTCTCTAACATATCTTTCTCACATCATCCTCTTACTCTCTCTCTCTCTCTAACATATATTTCACACATCCACTTACATTCTCACATTTTCTAACATATCTTTCACACATCAACCTCTTACTCTCTCTCTCTCTCTCTCTCTCTCTCTCTCTCTCTCTCTCTCAAAATATCTTTCACATATCATCCTCTTAATCTCTCACTTTTTCTAACATATTTTTCACACATCATCCTTTTACTCTCTCTCTCTCTCTGTACCATATATTTCATACATCATCCTCTCACTCTATCTCTCTTTAACAAATCTTTCACACATCATCCTCTTACTCTCTCTCTAGCATATCTTTTACAAACCATTCTCTTACTCTCTCACTCTCTCTCAAACATATCTTTCACACATCATCCGCTTACTCTCTCTCTCTCTCTCTCTCCTTCTCTAACTTATCTTTCTCACATCATACATTTTATTACTGTCTCTCTCTAACATATTTTTCACACATCATTTTCTAACTCTCTCACTCTAACATATCTTTCACACATCATTCTTATACTCTTTCTCTCACTATAACATATCTTTCACACATTATTCTCTTGCTCTCTCTCCATCTCTAACATTTCTTTCACACTTAATTCTGTTGTTATTCTCTCGCTCTCTCTCTCTCTCTCTCTCTCTCTCTCTAACATATCTTACTCACAACATTCTCTAACTCTCTCACTCTCTAACAAATCTTTAACACATCATCCTCTTACTCTCTCTTTCTCTCTCTCTCTATCTCTCTAGCATATCTTTCACAAACCATCCTCTTACTCTCTCTCTCTCTCTCTAACATATCTTTCACACATCATCCGCTTACTCTCTCTCTCTCTCTCCTTGTCTAACTTATCTTTCTCACATCATACATTTTATTACTGTCTCTCTCTAACATATTTTTCACACATCATCCTCTTAATCACTCTCTCTCTCTCTCTACCTTTCACTCATCATTCTCTAACTCTCTCACTCTAGCATATCTTTCATACATCATCCTCTTACTCTCGCTCTTTCTCTCTAACATATTTTTCACAAATCACCTTCTTACTCTCTCACTTTTTCTAACATAAAATTCACACATCTTTCTCTTACTCTCTCTAAAATAGTTTTCATACAACTTCCTCTTAATCTTTCTTTCTCTCTCTCAAACAGATATTTCATACATCATTCACTCACTCTATCTCTCTTGAACATATCCTTCACACATCATCCTCTTACTATCTCTCTCTCTCTCTCAATCTTTAGCATATCTTTCACAAACCATCCTCTTAATCTCTCTCTCTAACATATCTTTCATTCATCATCCGCTTTCTCTCTCTCTCTCTCTATAACATATCTTTCACTCATTATACTCTTACTGTCTCTCTCTAACATACCTTTCACACATCATCCTCTTACTATCTCTCTCTCTCTCTAACATATCTTTCACACATCATACTCTTAATCTCTCTGTAATATATGTTTCACACATTATCCTTTTACTCTCTCTCTCTAACATATCTTTCACACACCATCCTTTTACTCTCTTTCTCTCTCTAACATTTCTTTCACACATCATTCACCTACTCTTTCTCTCGCTTTCTCTCTAACATATCTTTCACACATCATCCTATTTCTCTCTCTCTAACATATCTTTCTCACATCATCCTCTTACTCTCTCTCTCTCTCTCTCTCTAACATATATTTCACACATCCTCTTACTCTCTCACTTTTTCTAACATATCTTTCACACATCAACTTCTTACTCTCTCTCTCTCTCTCTCTAACATATCTTTCACATATCATCCTCTTAATCTCTCACTTTTTCTAACATATTTTTCACACATCATCCTTTTACTCTCTCTCTCTCTCTGTACGATATATTTCATACATCATCCTCTCACTCTATCTCTCTTTAACAAATCTTTCACACATCATCCTCTTACTCTCTCTCTCTCTCTCTCTCTCTCTCTAGCATATCTTTTACAAACCATCCTCTTACTCTCTCACTCTCTCTCAAACATATCTTTCACACATCATCCGCTTACTCTCTCTCTCTCTCTCTCTCTCCTTCTCTAACTTATCTTTCTCACATCATACATTTTATTACTGTCTCTCTCTAACATATTTTTCACACATCATTTTCTAACTCTCTCACTCTAACATATCTTTCACACATCATTCTTATACTCTTTCTCTCACTATAACATATCTTTCACACATTATTCTCTTGCTCTCTCTCCATCTCTAACATTTCTTTCACACTTAATTCTGTTGTTATTCTCTCGCTCTCTCTCTCTCTCTCTCTCTCTCTCTCTAACATATCTTACTCACAACATTCTCTAACTCTCTCACTCTCTAACAAATCTTTAACACATCATCCTCTTACTCTCTCTTTCTCTCTCTCTCTATCTCTCTAGCATATCTTTCACAAACCATCCTCTTACTCTCTCTCTCTCTCTCTAACATATCTTTCACACATCATCCGCTTACTCTGTCTCTCTCTCTCCTTGTCTAACTTATCTTTCTCACATCATACATTTTATTACTGTCTCTCTCTAACATATTTTTCACACATCATCCTCTTAATCACTCTCTCTCTCTCTCTACCTTTCACTCATCATTCTCTAACTCTCTCACTCTAGCATATCTTGCATACATCATCCTCTTACTCTCTCTCTTTCTCTCTAACATATTTTTCACAAATCACCTTCTTACTCTCTCACTTTTTCTAACATAAAATTCACACATCTTTCTCTTACTCTCTCTAAAATAGTTTTCATACAACTTCCTCTTAATCTTTCTTTCTCTCTCTCAAACAGATATTTCATACATCATTCACTCACTCTATCTCTCTTGAACATATCCTTCACACATCATCCTCTTACTATCTCTCTCTCTCTCTCAATCTTTAGCATATCTTTCACAAACCATCCTCTTAATCTCTCTCTCTAACATATCTTTCATTCATCATCCGCTTTCTCTCTCTCTCTCTCTATAACATATCTTTCACTCATTATACTCTTACTGTCTCTCTCTAACATACCTTTCACACATCATCCTCTTACTATCTCTCTCTCTCTCTAACATATCTTTCACACATCATACTCTTAATCTCTCTGTAATATATGTTTCACACATTATCCTTTTACTCTCTCTCTCTCTCTCTAACATATCTTTCACACACCATCCTTTTACTCTCTTTCTCTCTCTAACATTTCTTTCACACATCATTCACCTACTCTTTCTCTCGCTTTCTCTCTAACATATCTTTCACACATCATCCTATTTCTCTCTCTCTAACATATCTTTCTCACATCATCCTCTTACTCTCTCTCTCTCTCTCTCTCTCTCTCTAACATATATTTCACACATCCTCTTACTCTCTCACTTTTTCTAACATATCTTTCACACATCAACTTCTTACTCTCTCTCTCTCTCTCTCTAACATATCTTTCACATACCATCCTCTTAATCCCTCACTTTTTCTAACATATTTTTCACACATCATCCTTTTACTCTTTCTCACCCTGTACCATATCTTTCACATATCATCCTCTTACACTCTCTCCATCTCTCTCAAACATATATGTCATACATCATCCTCTCACTCTATCTCTCTTTAACAAATCTTTCACACATCATCCTCTTACTCTCTCTGTCTCTAGCATATCTTTCACAAACCATCCTCTTACTCTCTCTCACTCTCTCTCTAACATATCTTTCACACATCATCCGCATACTCTCTCTCTCTCTCTCTCTCTCCTTCTCTAACTTATCTTTCTCACATCATACATTTTATTACTGTCTCTCTCTAACATATTTTCACACATCATTTTCTAACTCTCTCACTCTAACATTTCTTTCACACATAATTATGTAGTTATTCTCTCGCTCTCTGACTCTCTAACATATCTTACACACAACATTCTCTTACTCTCTCACTCTCTAACAAATCTTTAACACATCATCCTCTTACTCTCTCTCCCTATCTTCCTAGCATATCTTTCACAAACCATCCTCTTACTCTCTCTCTGTCACTCTAACATATCTTGCACACATCGTCCGCTTACTCTCTCTCTCTCCTTCTCTAACTTATCTTTCTCACATCATACATTTTATTACTGTCTCTCTCTAACATATTTTTCACACATCATTTTCTAACTCTCTCACTCTAACATATCTTGCACACATCGTCCGCTTACTCTCTCTCTCTCCTTGTCTAACTTATCTTTCTCACATCATACATTTTATTACTGTCTCTCTCTAACATATTTTTCACACATCAAATCTTACTCTCTCACTTTTTCTTTCTCTTTCTCTCTCTCTAAAATATTTTCCACACATCATCCTTTTATTCTCTCTCTAACATATATTTAACACATCATCATCTTAATCTCTCTCTCTCTCTCTCTCAAACATATATTTCATACATCATCCTCTTACTCTCTCTCTCTCTCTCTCTCTCTCTCTCTCTCTAACATATCTTTCACACATCTTTCTATTTCTCTCTCTAACATATTTTTCACACATCATCCTTTTATTATCTCTCCCTCTCTAACATATCTTTCACACATCATCCTCTTACTCTCTCTCTCTCTCAAACATATATTTCATACATCATCCTCTCACTCTATATCTCTTGAACATATCCTTTACACATCATCCTCTTACTATCCCTCTCTCTCTCTCTCTAGCATATCTTTCACAAACCATCCTCTTATTCTCTCTCTCTATAACATATCTTTACACATCATCCGCTTACTCCCTCTCTCTAACATCCTTCACACATCATACTCTTTCTGTCTCTCTCTAACATATTTTTCACACATCATCCTCTCTCTCTTTCTCTAACATCTCTTTCACACATCAGCCTTTTACTCTCTCTCTCTCTAACATATTTTTCACAAATCACCCTCTTACTCTCTCACTTTTTCTAACATAAATTTCACACATCTTTCTCTTTCTCTCTCTAAAATATTTTTCACACATCATCCTTTTACTCTCTCTCTCTCCCTCTCTAAGATATTTTTCACACATCATCCTCTTAATCTTACTCTTTCTATCTAATATATCTTTCACACATCATTCTCTTACTCTCTCAATCTCTATCTAACGTTTCTTTCACACATAATTTTTTGTTAATCTCTCCATCTAACATATCTTTCACACTACATTATCTTACTCTCTCTCTAACATAGTTTTCACACATCATCCTTTTACTCTCTCTCTCTCTAACTTTTCTTTAACACATCATCCTCTTAATCTCTCTCTCTCTCTCTCAAACATATATTTCATACATATTCCTCTTTCTCTCTCTCTCTCTCTCTCTCTCTCTCTCTCTCTCTCTTTAACATAACTTTCACACATCATCACCTTACTCTCTCTCTCTCTATCATATCTTTTAGACATCATCCTCTTACTCTGTCTCGCTCTCTAACATATCTTTAACAGATCATCCACTTACTCTCTCAATTTTTCGAACGTAACTCTCACACATCTTTCTCTTTCCATCTCTCTAACATATTTTTCACACATTATCCTTTTAATCTTACCAGAGAGAAAGTAAGAGAATCATGTGTGAAAGATATGTTAGAAAGAGAGAGACAGAGTAAGGGAATGATGTGTGAAAAATATGTTAGAGAGAGAGGTAAGACACTGATGTGTGAAAGTTGTGTTAGAGAGAGAGAGTAAGAGGAAGATGTGTGAAAGATATTTTAGAAAGAAAGAGAGAGCAAGATGATGAAGTGTGAAAAAATATGTTAGAGAGAGAGTAGGATAATGATATGTGAAAGACATGTTAGAGAGAGAGAGAGAATAAGAGAATGATGTGTGACAGATGTTATAGAGAAAAAAAGAGGATGATGTGTGAAAGGTATGTTAGAGAGAGAGAAAGAGTAAGAGGATGAAGTGTGAAAGATATGTTAGAGAGAGAGAGAGAGAGTAATAGGATGATGTGTGAAAGATATGTTACAGAGAAGGAGAGCAAGAGGATGATATGTGAAAGTTATGTTTGAGAGAGAGAGTAAGAGGATGATGTATGAAAAATATGTTAGAGAGAGAGAGAGAGTAATAGGATGATGTGTGAAAGATATGTTACAGAGAAGGAGAGCAAGAGGATGATATGTGAAAGTTATGTTTGAGAGAGAGAGTAAGAGGATGATGTATGAAAAATATGTTAGAGAGAGAGAAAGAGAATGATGTGTGAAAGAAATGTTAGAGAAAGTGAGAGAGTAAGAGGATGATGTGGGAAAAATTTGTTAGAGAGAGAGAGTGGGAGAGAGTCGGAGGCACATGTGTGAAAGATATGATAATGAGAGAGAGAGAGAGTAAGAGGATGAAGTGTGAAATATATGTTAGAGGGAGAGTCACATAATGATTTGTGAAAGGTATGTTAGAGAGAGTAAGATAATGATGTGTGAAAGATATGATAGATAGAGAGAGAGTAAGAGAATGATGTTTTAAAGATACGTTAGAGAGAGAGTAAGAGAATTTTGTGTGAAAAATATGTTAGAGAGGGAGAGTAAGAGGATGATGTGTGAAAGATATGTTAGAGAGATAGAGAAAGAGAGTAAGAGGAGGATGTGTGAAAGATATGTTAGAGAGACAGAGAAAGAGAGTAAGAGGAGGATGTGTGAAAGATATGTTAGAGACATAGAGAAAGAGAGTAAGAGGATGATGTGTGAAAGATATGTTAGAGAGATAGAGAAAGAGAGTAAGAGGAGGATATGTGAAAGATATGTTAGAGAGATAGAGAAAGAGAGTAAGAGGATGATGTGTGAAAGATATGTTAGAGAGATAGAGAAAGAGAGTAAGATGAGGATGTGTGAAAGATATGTTAGAGAGAAAGCGAGAGAGTAAGAGAATGATGTGTGAAAGCGATATTAGAGAAAGAATGAGAAAGAGACTGATGTGTGAAAGATATGTTAGAGAGAGAGAAAGAGGATGATGTGTGAAAGATATGTTAGAGGGAGAGAGAGTAAGAGAATGTTGTGTAAAAGATATGTTAGATAGTGAGAGAGAAAGAGGATGATGTGTGAAAGATATTATAAAGAGAGAAAGAGTAAGAGAATGATGAATGAAAGATATGTTTGAGAGAGAGAGAGTAAGAAGATGATGTGTGAAAGATATGTTTGCGAGAGAGAGAGAGTAATAGGGTGATGTTTGAGAAATATGTTAGAGAGAGGAAGAAAGATAATGATGTTTGAAAGATATGTTAGATTGAGAGAGAGAGCAAGAGGACGATGTGTGAAATATATGTTAGAGAGTAAGAGGATGGTGTGTGAAAAATTTGTTACAGAGAGAGAGAGATAGAGTAAGAGGATGATGTGTGAATGATATGTTAGAGAAAGTGAGAGAGTATTAGGATGGTGTGTGAAAGATATGTTAGAGAAAGAATAAGAGGATGATATGTGAAAGAAATATTAGAAAGAGAGAGTAAGATGATAGTGTGTAAAATATATGTTAGAGAGAGAGAGAGAGTTAGATAATGATGTGTGAAACGTATGTTAGATAAAGAGAGGGAGAAAGAGAATGATGTGTGAAAGATATGTTAGAGAGAGAGAGAGTAAGAGGATGATGTGTGAAAGATATGTTAGAGAGAGAGAGAAAGAGTGCGAGGACGATTTGTGAAAAATATGTTTGAGAGAGAGAGAGAGCAAAAGGGTGATGTATGAAAGTTATGTTAGAGAGAGAGTAAGATGATGATGTGTGAAAGATATGTTAGAGAGAGATATATAGAGAAAGAGGATGGTGTGTGAAAGATATGTTAGAGAGAGAGAGAGTAAGAGGATGATGTGCGAAAAATAAGTTACAGAGAGAGACAGTAAGAGGGTAAAGTGTGAAAGTTATGTTAGAGAGAGATAGAGAGAGAGTGATAGAATGATGTGTGAAAGATATGTTAGAGAGAGAGAGTAAGAGGATGATGTGTGAAAGATATGTTAAAGAGAGATAGAGAGTAAGAGGATGTTGTGTGAAAGATATGTTACAGATAGAGTAAGAGGGTGATGTGTGTAAGATATGATAGAGAGAGAGTAAGAGGATGATGTGTGAAAGATATGTTAAAGAGAGATAAAGAGTAAGAGGATGGTGTTTGAAAGATAGTTAGAGAGAGAGTAAGAGGATAATGTGTGAAAGATATATTAAAGAGAGATAGAGAGTTAGAAACAGGTAAAAGATCTATGGAAAGAGACATGCGAAGAAACACTGGGGAAAAGAGAACGCCAGAATAAGGCATGGATGACAGCAGAGACCCTGGACAAAATTAAAGAAAGAAAGAACAAGAAAGCAGACATAAATAAAAGCAAAACAAGAAGTAATAAAGCCAAGACACAGGAAGCTTACACAGAGATGAACAAAAATGTGAGAAGATGCATTAAAAGGGAGAAGAGGAAATATATAGATGAACTAGCTAAAGAGGCAGAAGAAGCAGCAAATAACGGGAATATGAAAGAACTGTACGACAGCACAAATAAATTAGGTGGAAAATACAAACAGATCAACGCCTTTATCAAAGATAAGAAAGGAAATCTGCTTAGTAATATAAGGGAACAAATGGAGAGATGGAAAGAGCACTTTGAAGAACTTTTGAACAGACCCAGCTCAAATAATCCTCCAGATATACTACCAGCAGAAGAAGAGTTACACGTTAACTGCGGACAACAAAGCAAAGAAGAAATAATGAAAGCCATCAAACTATTAAAAAATGGTGAAGCCACAGGACCAGATGAAATTCCTTCGGAAGCCATCAAAGCAGATATTAACACCTCTACCAAGATGTTACATGATCTATTGGGTAAAATTTGGGAGAGGGAAGAAATACCTAAAGACTGGAAAGAAGGTTATATGATCAAACTACCAAAGAAAGGAAGTTTACAGGAGTGCACAAATTATAGGGGAATTATGCTACTATCAGTGCCATGAAAAATATTAGGCAGAATCATTCTGGAGAGACTAAAGGAGGCTATAGAGAAACACTTGAGAGATGAACAAGCAGGTTTTAGGAAGAACAGATCATGTGCTGATCAAATAACTACTCTACGTATAATAGTTGAACAAAGTTTAGAACTAAAATCCCCACTTTATATTGGGTTCATAGATTACGAAAAGGCATTTGATAGTTTAGACAGAAGAATGCTTTGGAAGTTGCTGAGTCATTACGGAATCCCCATAAAGTTTATTAACCTGATAAAAACAATGTATCAAGGAACAAAATGTAGAGTGGTGCATGAAGGACAGCTTACAGAAGCATTTGAAATAAGAACAGGAGTAAGGCAAGGATGCCTCCTGTCCCCATTTCTCTTTCTACTGGCCATAGATTGGATTATGAAAATAACTCAAAACAACAGAAATAGAATCCAGTGGTCACTGACCAAACAACTTGATGATTTAGACTTTGCTGATGACATAGCTCTCTTATCACACAGCCATCAACAGATGCAGGATAAAATGAGTATATTAGATGAGAGATCACAACAGCTAGGACTAAAGATTAATAGAGATAAGACCAACATTATGAGAATTAATGCAGTTGGCAATAACCAAATAAAACTAGGAGAAATACCTCTACTAGACGTACAATCTTACATATATCTGGGCAGTAATATAGATAAAGAGGGAAGAACAGAAAATGATACCAAAATAAGGATATCAAAAGCAAGAGGAGCTTTCATTGCACTGGGAAACATATGGAAATCCAAAGAAATTAGGTTAAATACAAAAATAAAAATTGTCAACTCAGATTTTAAGTCGGTCCTATTATATGGCTGTGAAACATGGAGAATAACAAAATTGACAATCACGAAGGTACAGACTTTCATTAATGGATGCTTACGCAGAATAAAGGGATGAAGATGGCAGGACAAAGTCACTAACGTGGAATTATGGAAATGTACCGGTCAAATACCAGTGGATAAAGAGATACAGCGTAGACGATGGCGATGGATAGGACACACACTATGGAAGCCAACTGAGAGTATTACACAACAGGCCCTTTTTTGGAATCCCCAGGGGAAAAGACAAAGAGGAAGACCAAGGAATTCTTGGAGAAGACAGATCAAAGCAGAGACGAAGATGATGGGGAAGACATGGAATGATCTTAAAAGAATTGCAAAAAAACAGAACGACTTGGAAAGTGTTTGTTGAAGACATATGCTCCACTGGGAGCTAAAAGGTAGAAGAAGAGGAAGAAGAGAGTTAGAGGATGGTGTGTGAAAGATAGATAGAGAGAGAGCAAGAGGGTGATGTGTGAAAGATATATTCGATAGTGAGAGAGATGGAGAGAGTAAGAGGATAATGTGTGAAATATATTTTAGAGAGAGAGAGAGAGATTAAGAGGATCATGTGTGAAATATAGGTTAGAGAGAGAGGGGGGGGAATAAGAGGATTATATGTGAAAGATATGTTAGAGAGAGAGAGAGAAAGTAAGAGGATGGTGTGTGAAAGATATCTTAGATAGAGAGAGACAGTAAGACGGTGATGTATGAAAGATTTGTTAGAGTGAGAGAGTAAGAGGATGATGTGTGAAAGATATTTTAGAAAGAGAGAGAGTAAGTGGAAGATATGTGAAAGATATTTAGTGAGGGAGAGAGATGGTGTAAGAGGATGATGTGTTAAAGATATGTTAGAGAGAGACAGTGTGTAAGAGGGTGATGTTTAAAAAATATGGTAGAGAATGAAAAAGAGAATGATTTGTGAAATATATGTTAGAGAAAGTGAAAGAGTAAGAGTATGATGCGTGAAAAATGTTAGAGAGAGAGAGTAAGAGAATGATGTGTGAAAAATATGTTAGAATGAGAGAGAGAGTAAGAGTATGATGTGTGAAAGATATGTTAAAGAGAGAGAGAGAGGAAGATGATGATGTATGAAAGATATGTGAGAGAGAGAGGGAGAAAGAGGATGATGTGCGAAAGATATGTTAGAGAGAGAGAGAGTAAGAGTAAGAGAATGATGTGTAAAAGATATGTTAAAGAGAGAGTTAGATAACGATGTGTGATAGATATGTTAAAGAGAGAGAGAGAGAGTAAGAGAATGGTGTGTGAAAGATGTTATATAGAGAAAATAAGAGGATGATTTATGAAAGACATATGTTAGAGAGAGAGAGAGAGAGAGAGTAAAAGAATGATGTGTGAAAGATATGTTAGAATGAGAGAGAGTGTAAGAGTATGATTTGTGAAAGAAATTTTAGAGAAAGTGAGAGAGAGTGGGAGATAGGGAGTAAGAGGATGCTGAGGGAAAGAATTGTTAGAGAGAGTGAGAGTAAGAATATGATGTATGAAAGATATGTTAGAGAGAGAGAGAGAGAGAAAGAGGATGGTGTTTGAAAGATTTCTTAGAGAGAGGGAGATATAGTAAGAGGGTGATGTATGAAAGATTTGTTAGAGAGAGAGTAAGAGGATGTTGTGTGAAAGATATTTTAGATGGAGAGAGAGAGAGTAAGAAGATGATGTTTAAAATATATGTTAGATAGAGAGTAAGAGAATGATGCGTGAAAAATATGTTAGAATGAGAGAGAGAGAGAGAGAGAGAGAGAGAGAGAGAGAGAGTAAGAGTATGATGTGTGAAAGATGTGTTAGAGAACGCGAGAGAGTGTGAGATGAGAGAGAGAGTAAGAGGATGCTGACGGAAAGAATTGTTAGAGAGAGAGAGAGAGCAAGAGTATGATTTGTGAAAAAAAAAGTTAGAGAAAGTGAGAGAGATTGAGAGAGAGATAGTAAGAGAGTAAGAGGATGATTTGTGAAAGATATGTTAGATAGAGAGAGAGATAGTAAGAGGTTGATGTGTGAAAGATATGTTAGAGAGAGTGAGAGTAAGAAGATGATGTGTGAAAGATATGTTAAAGAGTGAGAGAGTAAAGAGGGTGATGTTTTAAAAATATGCTAGAGAGAGAGAAAGAGAATGATGTGTGAAATATATGTTAGAGAGAGAGAGAGTAAGAGGATGATGTGTGAAATATATGTTAGAGAGTAAGAGCGATTAAGCGGATAATGTGTGAAAGATATGTTAGAGAGAGAGAGAGAGAGAGTAAGAGGATGGTGTGTGAAAGATATCTTAGATAGAGAGAGACAGTAAGACGGTGATGTATGAAAGATTTCTTAGAGAGAGAGAGAGTAAGAGGGTGATGTACGAAAGATATGTTAGAGAGAGAGAGTAAGATGATGATGTGTGAAAGATATTTTAGAAAGAGAGAGAGTAAGAGGAAGATATGTGAAATATATTTAGTGAGGGAGGGAGATAGAGTAAGAGGATGATGTGTTAAAGATATGTTAGAGAGAGACAGTGTGTAAGAGGGTGATGTTTAAAAAATATGTTAGAGAGAGAAAAAGAGAATGATTTGTGATAGATATGTTAGAGAAAGTGAAAGAGTAAGAGGATGATGCGTGAAAGATATGTTAGAGAGAGAGAGAGAGAGAGTAATAGAATGATGTGTGAAAAATATGTTAGAATGAGAGAGAGAGTAAGAGTATGATGTGTGAAAGATATGTTAGAGAAAGTGAGAGAGAGTGAGAGAGAGTGAGAGAGAGAGTAAGGGGATGCTGAGGGAATGATTTGTTAGAGGGATAGAGAGTAAGAGTATTATGTGTGAAAGAATTTTTTGAGAGAAAGAGTAAGAGTATGATGTGTGAAAGATATGTTAGAGAAAGTGAGAGAGTGAGAGAGAGTAAGAGGATGATGTGGGAAAGAATTGTTAGAGAGAGAGAGTATAAATGTGTTAGAGATAACGAAAATTATGTAAAGGAAAGATATGGAGAGAATGAACTGGAGCGAGATGTATGAGAAGTTGAGGGTAGGGGAGATAATATAGAGATCACGAGTGATAGAAAAAAGAAAACATTGAAAATAATAAATGTACAAACTGTACAGAATGATGTAACGAAAATGTTAAATAAATGTTGACACTTCACTAGGTCGTGTGTCACTGGACTTGTCGATGTGCGCGTGCCGATCAGCTCAGTATTGGTCGGACTTGGTAGTTCCCGGACACGCTCGTCAATCTTGTGAAAATTAATGCTCGCTCGGCTCACAGCTCATATTGCCTCATCTCCGACCATTTTTAACAACCTCTGAATTAGGTTATTAAATTTTAATTATAGCTTTTACTGCCAGGTAGTCTTTCAGGAACAAGATTTTGTTATATGTTTGGTAAGTACATTCATATTCTGAAATGTGATATCAATATAGTTAGTTACTGCAAAGTTACGATCATTATCATCAAGAACCATGCTTGCTGGTGTAGGTGATCATGTCTCTCCACAACTTTCGATCTCGACAGTTATTTATCATTTCTGTTGTTGACCTTCTGTCAAGCCATTCTCTGAAGCTGTCAGGTATCTTTATTCTTTGCTTCCCTCTATCTCTCTGTCCCTTGATTTTCCAGTTGTAACAATATATTCCAGCTTTTCTCTTCTCATTACATGGACAACAAATGATGATTGTTTCTTCCTAATATTGGAAATTAGCTCTCTTTTTGCTTTGGCCTCTTTCATAACGTTTTTATTACTCTTCTTAACTGTTCATGGTCTGTAAAACCACATTCCTACAGCCTCCAGTGATTTTCTTGTCTGTTGTCCTATTGTCCATGATTCACATCCATTGTTAAGATTGGCTCTACATAACATTTGAAAACTCTGTGTCTTATTTCTATTGTCAAAAATGGAATGCGCGGTATCTTCCTTTACATCATATATTAGTTACAATAACATTTGATCTTTGTTTCTTCTTCTTAGTCTTGGCTACATATCCACAGAAAAGAAGTCAATGACCTTATGTATCTTTTGTGGCAATAACAATATCTATCACCATTACTCGATCTGTGGCCAATCCTCAAACTGTGCCCCTATTCTGACCCACACTTTGCCTTAACTGTACAAGGATGACTGCTTCTGGATATCTTCCGCGAACAGAACCTATCATAAATGTATGTCTGTTGTTATTCTGTACATAGAACATCAGTCGAGCAATTCTTGGTTGTTGATATTTTTTTGTTGCCAAAATTGTATTAGAATATTGTATGCATGGATTAAATCTTGCTACATTACCAGTTTGTTTTGCAAATACATTCTAAACCTTTATTTGGATTTGTAAATCTATCGCATACTATGTCATGGTAGTTTTAGTTTAAACAACCGACGTGTAATGTTATTGATTGCCCACAGTGAGACAGATCTGCTGTCACTCCTACACGCAAACACACACAAAGGAAAAACAAACACACGAGTTCTCCGGAAAAATAAAATTCACTGGTAGCCATTTAAGGATGGCGAACCTACAAGCCAAACATGTTGGTGGGTTGGTCATACAATAAAGAATGAAGCAAGTCTACATGGACGTAAGGCTATAGCAGGGAATGTATAGATAGAAGTGAATGGTCGTTAGTTGTGGCAACGACCAGCACATGTTAGGAGCGAATTGTATAACAAGGGAAATAGTATGACCGAGAATTGCACACTAAGGGATGAACGATGGGGAAGAAAAAAATAAGCACAGAAGTATAATGATGAAGAAATGACGAAATAGGAATCTATGACGGAATCTGTATGACGTGGTGAAAGAAACGGTTGTGAGGAGATTAAGAAGAAAATTTAGTTAGAGATTGGCAGCCGAAGAGAGAGGATGTGCACTCGTAGAGAACAGTCGGGCAGTCGTAGATAACGGATGGGCAGTTGAGAACCTAAAAGAAGAGAACAGCCGAGATGGAACACCATACATAATCCAAGTTGAGGAGGAACCTGAGGACGGAATGGACCGGCATTCGAGATAAACAGATGAATTCGGCAATCGGCATTTAAGAAATGGAGTAATAGCGACAATATAGCCGGCAATAGAATAAGTTAGAGTAAGCAGAGGCCGTTCGATGGGGAACGGTCTCACAAAGGTTAATGCTTAGTTTTCAAGGAATAGTTAGAGTAAGGAGAGGCCGTTCGATGGGGAACGGTCTCACATAGGTTAATGCTGAGTCCGAACATAAATGCTAGGATAGAAGAGAATAGATTTAGTGGAGAATGAATGCAGTGTAATTAGAGTGATGAAGTGAACTAATATGCCGACATGTATGAATTTGAAAGTGTAAATAAAGGCTGCCAATCATATAAAACCTGAAGTTGTTTTCGTGACGTTATTAATAGCAGTCATACGTTTCACGAGTTGAATGTTTGTTCGTGAAACGGCACGAAAGTTATAGAAGACAGAGATTAACGGTCAACTGTCTATTGAAATAAAATTATTGAAGGCTGACAATAGGGAAGAAAATCCGAGAAACAAACGGTTTGCGGAGGCAACGGTTTACAGAAACAAACATATTGAAGGTTAAAACATTTCTGAAAAGGGCACAAACATAGACGAAGAAGACTTATGAAGCAAGGAAGAAAAGTAAAAGATACGATACAAAGTGGATTCCTTCAGAACGGAGACAAATAATAATAAATGAATAATATTATAGAGGGAAACTTCCGAGGCGACAATCAGTGAATCAATTCAGGGGAAGAGGTATGTTAACAGCACTCGGAAAAAATGACAAATAATCAACAACAGAAAAAAATATGGACCAAGGCAGGATCGAACCCGTACTCAGTGGCACAGCGCCTTGCCACGAAAAGCCAAACGCTAGGGAACACTGCTGAGTGGCAGTGTTCCCTAGCGTTTAGCTTTTCGTGGCAAGGCGCTGTGCCACTGAGTACGGGTTCGATCCTGCCTTGGTCCATATTTTTTTCTGTTGTTGATTATTTGTCATTTTTTCCGAGTGCTGTTAACATACCTCTTCCCATGAATTGATTCACTTCCTTCAGAACGTACGTCCGTCAAACGTTTCGTGAAGGGAACAGTTTATTGGAGGTTGCTTGTTATCAAACATATTGAAGAGTACATTGAAGAAAAGGGCGCAAGGCCAGGCTAAAATACATAGCTGGATAATGTGACCTACTAAATAGAGACCTCACATTTAGAAAATACCAGTGTATATCTGCATCAGCCCATGCCATGTGAAGATTCATTACAATAAGCTAATGTTGTCATAAGCTAGCCGGTAATATGTACAATAAAACGGACATACACAATGGTGGCGTCTTAAATATCTTCGGTGATTTTTTGTGCTTGAAATAGCAATAATCTCTCTTTTATAGTACAACACCTGAGATTGT
This sequence comes from Megaustenia siamemsis, assembly GCA_032433765.1. NCBI lineage: Eukaryota > Metazoa > Mollusca > Gastropoda > Stylommatophora > Ariophantidae > Megaustenia > Megaustenia siamemsis. Next base: position 79,665 of record JAVIAB010000139.1, on the reverse strand, counting down.
AAAAATTCAGAATACAAGGTCGGAACAAATAGGAATGGTAAATTACTAGTGCAAACACTGAATGTGAGCACAGTCGAAGAGATTCTGACACCTCTAACAAAACATATTTCGCCATCTGCTGGAAAAGGGTGAAGACTTATGGGTTTGTCAGGAATGTTGTTATGTTAATCACGAATAACAAAAAGCGCTTTTTTGACATTTTTTTTTCCATATAGTCTCATCATACTTGCTAAATGTTAAACCGATTATTCCTTAACACAACCAACACGAAGCTTGTCCATAACGATAACAATAATAGAATTGTGCTTCCGTATAGTGGCTGTTGCTGATTGGCTGCCATATCTTGAAGCGCTGTTCGAATAATCGTCGCATTCATCGCCTTGGGAACAGCTTACTTCAAAGATTATAATAACATTTGATCAATAGTATGCGTAGCTGAGCACCCGAGATCAATATCTTTCAACAGTTATGATATTTCTTATCATTGCTGCTATAACATTAATAGTATCTATGTATATATATATATATATATATATTATATATATATATATGGCCCTTTTCGTCTTGTCAGACGGTCTAGTGGAGGCTATTGCGTATTTTTTTGAGGTGTTTTTGTCGAACAGCTTCTCTCGTAGCTAATTCTACCAATGTTTGACAACCACACACGGCCACAGAATGAACAAGTCAGGCCCACTGAGCCACAGGGTTTTCCATCCTTTTTTCATGAGTTTTTCTCTTCTAAGCTTTGCCTTAGGTAAGTCTCAAATGATGTTATACCATTCTTTATACATGCTCTCCATGATGTGCGATCACCAGATGTTCCCAGTCACCAGTCATATTCACATATGGAGAAGTCATTTAATGATGATTTACGATATCTCTATATCGTAGTTTAGGTTTGCCGATTTGTCTTTTTCCGTGTGCTAGTCCACCATATAGTATTTGCCTGGGAGATGCGTTTTTCTTCCCTTCGCTGGGCTTGCCCCAGCCATCTTAGTCTTCGACATCTGAGCATCGACATGATTGTTGAGGTCTTAGCACGTTGCAGGGCAGTTAAGTTGGTTATTTTGTCCTGCCATTTGATGTGCATTATTCTGCTGAGACATCGCATGTGGAAGACATTTAATCTTTTTTCGTTATTTAAGTACGTTGTCCAGGGATCAGATCCATATAATAGTGTGCTAAGCACAGAAGTTTGATATATTAAGAGTTCGGTATTCAGTGTTAGTTTCGTGTTGTTCCAGGCCCTTTCTGTGAGTTTGCCGAAAGTCGTAGTTGCCTAACCAAGGCTGGTGACGTCATCTTACAGCGTGTCCCAGTATGGTACCTGTGGTGGCCACAGGAGCCTTCTCTGTTCATTATATGTTGGCCATAATTGTAGCAAATGTTCTTGTGGAAGCATATCTATGTATACTTTTGAATATTTAAATGTTGACTAATTTAGGTTGGAGACATCGAGGCGAATTTCGTATTGTAATTAAAGGCTACAGACAAATATAATTAATTTACGGAAATAAATAAAATCGAACAAATAATATCAAATATTGAAATACTAAGAGGTAAAGCGGAAATTAGATCAAGTGAACATTTTAAGAATATAAATTACATGAGACTATAAAATGGCGGGAAAATTCCGATGAATGTCACCGTGACACAGGCAAAAATGACTGCTGAACATTTGCTACAATTATATCCAACATGTAATTAACAGAGAAGGCTGTTGTGGCCATCACATGTACAATACTGGGACACGCTGTATGATGACGTCACCAACCTTGAGCTGACGAATGATATCTTCTAACTTATTAATATTGAATATTGACGTCTACAGATGTACAAAGAAGAACAAAAGACCAACATGAAATTTATTCGTTTAAGAAAAAACGGAAACAAAACTAGAAGAGATTAAATTGTAAACGAAGTTTTCAGAGCGGAAATATTGTGGGTAAGAACATCAGCTAAATATATATATAAATGTAATGCCCATATCTCTAGTATTGTAGGTTAGTTTTGCTGATCCCACAGACACCGGAACACCTTAAGCTTAAGTTGTGTAACAGCCACATCAGAACTGAGCCAACAACACTGACAACAAAAAACTTTAAGGGCACCACAAAGACCTGGATAAGAGTTCGAACTGGCGACAAGGGAAAGACAAAGTATGACCAAAAACTTCTCGAAAGTGGAGAGAGAGAGAGAGATAGAGACAGAGAGAGAGAGAGAGAGAGAGAGAGAGAGAGAAAGGGAGGGAAAATATACGATTTTCATTTTTTGTGATGTCAGGAATTGGAAAAACCCCTCATAAACTATCAGTTTTAACAATGAGGGTATTGTTGTTAAGTTAAAGTTAAGTACCCACGTCACGCCAAGTGGCTAATAGGGAATATGGTGTTAGTGACTATAAATTTTACACACCGTCGACACATGATTTTTGGGGTAATGTGGTCGGTATTATGCCCGTGCCGCTTTACTTTCCCAGAAAAAAAATCCGGTACCCATTAAATGCTGGGTGAACGGAAGCCGTCGGTTGGGTTCGAACCCAACCTCTTGTCCTTTGTTGTCCAGTTCACTAACCACTGAGCTATCGCGGCTCCCATGGTATTTTTGTGGCTCATGACATCTTTATGGTGAAAAATACATTTCTGGGATTAGAACTAAAACGGCAATTTGTGGTTCAAACAAGCAACTGTAGTCGTGACGACACACTTGGCAAATAAAACGAAGTGCGAACGTCTTGACAGAACGTGTCTTCCTGAAGTTAGTCATCAAGCTTTTCTATTTTATCCTCTAGCTAGTTTCCTAAAATGTGATTGCACAAGGAAAGTATTTATCGGCCACTTTAGTGCTGCATCGGTTGGCTTACCACGGCAACAGCCGGGGTTCGTAATCCTGGCGAGGACACCTGGGTTTTACTAATTCCCTAAAAATTAGTAGGAGCCGCGATAGCTCAGTGGTTAGTGAACTGGACTACTACGGACAAGGGGTAGGGTTCGATCCCAACCGACGGCTCCGGGTTCACCCAGCCTTAAATGGGTACCGGATTTTTTCTGGGAAAGTAAAAGCAGCACGGGCGTAATACCGACCACATTACCCCAAAAATCATGTGCTGAAGGTCTGTAAAATATAGGGTCACTAACACCATATTTCCCTATACGCCACTTGGCGTGACGGGGGGTACTTTACTTTACTTTTTAGTGCTGCATGCTATAGATTTGCCATCTCTGTTAAGTATTGATTTCTGCTATTCGCTTTCTTTGATTCTTATACGTTTTGGTTTTTATTGGGGTTTCTTTTTTTTATGTTTTTGGTCTGAAGAGGTAACTTCACTGCAGCCAAAATATTCCCATATCCGCTACGATGACTTCCCAAAAGCCAGCACAAAGTGTGTAAGCTGATCCTTCCTGTTACGTGCTAGTTTTTACTTCCGTCTGTGTGCTTGTTATTTCTTCTCCTTGTTTCAGACCCCGATCAATGAAAACAGGAGCTAGTCTCTCTTCTTCATCTTCCTTGGATAAAGTGTCTCTAGCAGCCTTTAATAAATTCTTATTGTCTTATATTTATATTCTCTGTTTTGGGGCCCTCGCAACCAACAAATCAGCCTGTTCATTGCCAAGAACACCGGTGCGTTCAACCCAATGTATCCAAGTAAGTCCTGAGACTGTGGCTTTTCGAGTCGGTCGGTCAACTCTCTGCGTAGCATGCTTCGTTCAGTTTTCCTAAGCTTGCTCTTTGAGAATTTATCCAGTAAGCCACTCGAGGAAGATGAGGAGGCAATTCCGCAACTGTTTCCATGTTGCTGACTGTAGAGAATCATCGGCAACAGATCTTTCTTCAACCTTCCCATTACGGTGTGCAACAAAACAGCAACCTTTCTAGTGACCTCTGATGACAGATCCGTCTGTGACATCGTCTTGTGGTTGGGCATAGTTCTGAATCATGTCCAGAACTCGAATACTGGTAGTGCCATTGATCCATTTGCGACATTCCTGACTCACTGTGATTAAAACCTTTGTGAATTGTCCATATTAGGAGTCGTCGCCCATCCCCCCCCACCTCCTACCTCACCACCCCTTTCAATATCTGCCACCTCTCAGATAGTGTCTAGCGTATTCTTTATCTCTGTTGTCCACGCTTTATGAGTTTTCCTTTACAGGCGTGCAGCGCCTATACGAGAGGAAGATCAGTTCTGCTGGCAACAATGAGAAACATCTTCACTTGTGTGCGCCAGTGTCGTGCCCTAACACATATAATCGCTAGTATATATCCCATAGCCAACACAGGTGAAGCTCAAGTTACTGTTATTGTTATGGAAGGCTCCGGTATCACTGCAAACGAATTAAAATCCATAATTGCTCAACCGCCCGTGTCAGTGAAATCATCCGAATTACTAACTCATCTCACAAACAAAGAAAGGTAGCTGTAGACCCCATCATAGCAGTCTCAGCACACGCCAAAAGACATAAGGCGAAACCGCACAGAAAGTGAACACAGCCAACTGTTCCTTGTCATACAATATCATCCTTCATCGTAAACAATTGGAATATCTAAACACGATCAAAACGGATGAAACACAGCTCACTGTTATCACAGAGCACTTAACTCAGTAGCTCTTGCAACAAGCCGGACTTGGAATATGAGGAAACTGCAATAATGAACACTTTTCAGACATAACCTTCAATGGTTCCTGCTGCCTATCCACCATATTGACCGGAAGTTCACGTCCTTCTGAAAATGATGATCGTCATATTTTTTAATGTATAGCTCTTGATGATGTTAGGACATCGTTTTTGACGCCAAATCAACTCTACATGAAACACAGTTAGTCGTCGGATTATCCCAGTCGCACATCAAATAACAGACCGTAAGATCTTCCTGCAATGTTGACATTAGCGTACGGTCGGTCTAGGGATATACGATGAGCCATTATGATGACGTTGCACACAAAACAATGGCTGCGCCCATATATTCCCGTCTACCCTAGTGATTGCAGCCTGCAACGAACGAAACACGGTGCAAAATCCCTACAGCGAAAACTTAGGTTGACTTGGCAGAGTCCACATTAATGAGTTGTAACATGTAAATAATTTGCGTCAAACAAGTCCGACGTTAAACGGCCGTGGAACAGCACTCAATGTGTTGACGAAAACCCCATATCAACTCTAGACGGTGGAAGGTCGCATTACGCTTGACTTGTCAAAACAGAATATTGCCATGTGTACGACACCGCAACATCGACGCAGATAAGTATAACATCAGACTGACTTTAACGCAGAAAAGTGCATTGGAAAGCCGAAATGAATCAGTCCCCAAAACATTTCCTTCAGCGGTCGAGAGAACATGAACTTCCTTCCACCATCTTGGAAACGGAAGTCAGCTCAAGTACACCCAAGAACCGTTCTCGCGGTCTCGTTTTGGATTCTCTCAAGGCAAGTATTTGTGTCCGTGACCGTGTGAGCAGATCGAGAGCATCGTCTTACTCAGTTAGCACCATCACAAACATTATCAAGAACAAAAATCGGCTGCTGGAAACATCCTTGCCATCATTTTGAGAGAAATAATGCCTTCCCTAGCTTTCACGTCATGTTATTCACCTGCTAGGTAAATTGGAGTGACCTTTTAAAGTGGATACTGAGGTATCTCAGAGACATCGTCCAATGGGAACACCATTGCTCAGTATTACCGAAAGTTGACTCTACATATTTTGTTATTCCAGTAACCGTAGTAACATGATCCTTTCTTGTATAATCTCAGCTTTATTTTCGCCGTACTTGCCCATCTACGTTTATTTGGAGTTAACTGGTAATTCGCACGTACTTACGTGAATGTAGACATTAAAATCCGCTCAGGCTTACCCAGCTGGAGATGACCAACATATGTCGGGTAATGAAGAGTGCTAAAAGAGAGCTAATTTCCAATATTAGGAAGAAACAATCATCATTTTTTGGCCTTATAATGAGAAGAGAACAGCTGGAATATATTGTAACAGTAAAATTTAGGGATGAAGAGATTGAGGGAAGCAAAGAGAAAAGATATCAGATAGCTTAAGAGAATGGCTTGGCAGAAGGTCAAGAAAAAAAATTATAAATAACTGTCGTAATCGAAAGTTGTAGAGAGACATGATCACCTACGCCAGCAGGCCCGGTACTTAATTATGATGATGATGAATGAAGAGTGCATGTAGGTTTGGAAATTAGTTGAATTGGATGCTTTTCTACAATGTTTTGTCTTGTTTATTATGTCTACTGCCGAACTATAGCTCGTTTCAAATCACGTGCCCAACTTCAAAACGCTATTACTCAGTAACCGTTTTTTAAAAACTGTTGAAATTGTCCAAATGTTATTAGAATGCAAAAAACCCTTTAAATGTATATTTAACAAATATCTTGCAGCTCCAGTTTTCTTAAAGCGACGAATTTCTTTGATGTTTGTCAAAATTGTAAATTGTGAATCACTAAATAATAGAAATTACCGTAGTTGCTGGTCTATGATTAATTTTCACTAGGTAAAGGCGTGGCTGTAATGGGGAAATAACTGAATAAGGCAAAACACCAGGAGAATTATTGTCTTCTCAGTTCGAGGACGGACGATAATATCAAGGTATACCTGTATGTCCAATTTTCATAGTTGTGTGGTCCTGAAAAGGACCGTTTGTTGAACTAATTTAAGGTAATATAGGGGCCAACATTGTGGGGGCTATATACTTTCATTCTGAATCAGACGAGTCTAAAAGATTAATAACTGTTTGGGGTTGAACATTCCACAAACCATCATTTTTCCAATATTCCTCTTCCTGTTTTAAGACGTGGTCTTCACATTTAGCCCAATAATCTTTGTCTATATTTAATAAAGCGAGATTAGCAAGAGTCTTTACATCGCATATTTTGAATGTTGTATTTTCATCTGCCACTTGTCCTTTTAATTTTGCCCAGATTAGTTCTATTGGATTTAAATGAGCATGGTAAGGTGGCAGCCTCAAACTTATATGACCGTGCTCTTGGATAATCTTATCTATTTGAAAAATCTTTGTCCTCTGTTTTTGCTTTACTAGAGATAGTAATTCAGGTTTTAAGTTCATGTTATTAAATTGTATGTGCTCCTTTGTGAGCCATATCTTAATAGCATCTTTTGTACTGGATGACGTCGGGACTTTATCTTCAAGTGCAACAATGTTGTGGTACGCTGCATTGTCCATTATTAGGCAAGATGGTCGATCTAGTGATGGGAGAACAGAATTTTCAATCCAATGTCTAAATATGTGACCATTCATCTCAGAGTGATAATCCCGATTGTCTATGGATTTTGAAAGAAAAATTAGCTCTGCATTCTGTATTAGTCCATGTTGTCAACTACCTGCATGAGCAATTATCAAGCGCTGTCCTTTGCTGCTATGTATTAATCTCTTAATCTTTCCATCTGATGACTGCCATTCCCTTTGGTTAGTGTGGTGAGCATTGATCCATGTTTCATCCAAGTACACAATATCATAACCTTGCTTGCGCACCTCTTTTACTTCACGTAAGTACTTGCTTCTCATGACTACTATATGTGGCTTCTCACAGATGATGTTTCGTCCATTGGAATACTTTCTGAATGTAAAGCCTGCAGCTCTCACATTCCTCCATAATGTAGACTTTGATATTTCAATACTGTTGTTCTTTTTCAGCGATACTTTTAATTTTCTTATTGTAACAGTTTCATTCATACCCAACATTTTGCGAATTTCACTTCTAATAAGTTCACTGTCGAAATTATCCGACATTTTTGCTCTTCCTTGTGATTTTGTATATTTTGAACATTGACGGTCACGTGCTTGAATCCAGCGATTAAATGACCGTTTAGATAAATCCAAAATGTGTCTTGTCCTAATCTCAGGGTTTTCTAAAGAATGAAATATTCTTCCTCGTTTAGCCTCTTTGCAAAAATAGTCATACATTTTTATTGCGTTGTTTTGTAAACTGCAGAATTTGATTTTAAGACTCATGATAAATGTTATCGTTCCACGTCTGCACCTCTGAATGAACGGAAATGGAACACACAATTTCTCGTGTTTTTTACAAGTGTCTAATTGTGTCAAAAAACCACAGTGAAAGCGTGCAAACACGTCAATTTTACCGTGTATGGATTTTTACTCGCTATTTTTAACTTAAAATACTGTAAACATTAAGTTTTGACTACATCAATGGGTCGTTATAAATTTATATAAATCAAATAAGCAACAATAATAACCAAATGTTTTTTTTTAATGAAATTAATTCCCTGTTGGGTTCTAATCATTATAACTTTACATGCAAATTTTGAACAACTAACAACAAGCGGTTAAAAAGCTATCGATTTTAAAAGTTGGGCACGAGTTATGAAACAAGCTATACATCTCCCGCCGTATGTTGGAGTTGTTTTTCATACTAGTATTTATATTTTAATTTCATTAGTTAAATCTCTTCACTGTTTATGGTACACTTCATTTCTACTTAAACTTTATTACTTATTAAAATGTTTACATTAATCACATAAAAAATTATTTTGACTGGCTCTTTACATATATCTGATATCATAAACGTGATCACCATATTTAGGTTGTAGTTTCTTTCCTTTTCAAGAAATAAAAGGTTTAAATAGTTTTATTTTTCGTGAAGTTTGGTATGAAGTTTTTATACCGAATGGTTCAGAATAAAGCAGCTGTGATGCAACATAATAATGGTCTTGTTTTTGAGCTCAGAGAATGGTGAAGAGATTTAGAAAACTCTCATCATCATCATCAAGTACCGGGCCTGCTGGCGTAGGTGATCATGTCTCTCCGCAACTTTCGATCTCGACAGTTATTTATCATTTCTGTTGTTGACTTTCTGCCAAGCCATTCTTTAAGCTGTCTGGTATCTTTTCTATTTGCTTCCATCTATCTCTTCGACCCTCAATTTTCCCAATTGTTACAATATAATCCAGCTGTTCTCTTCTCATTATATGGCCAAAAATGATGATTGTTTCTTCCTAATATTGGAAATTAGCTCTCTTTTTGCTTTCACCTCTTTCAGAACGTTTTCATTACTCTTCTTAGCTGTCCATGGTATTCTCAACATTCTTCTGTAAAACCACATTTCTACAGACTCCAGTGATTTCCTTGTCTGTTGTCTTATTGTCCAAAATTCACACCCATATGTTAAGACTGGCTCTACATAACATTTAAGAACTCCTTTTCTTGTTTATAATGTCAAAAATGGATTGCACAGTATCTTCCTCATTTTTTGGAAAGCTGCTTTTGCCTGAGCCATTCTGCTTCTCACCTCTGTTGTACATCTTCCGTCTGAGGTAAACAAAGTTCCCAGATATTTAAATTCATTTACCTGTTTTAATATTGTTCCACTTGTCTTTATTTTGCACGGAGGTGGTGTATTTTTCTTTGTTGTTACCATTTTTATTTTGCTTACAGTAGCTTGATGACGATCGGGTATCACCTGTAACACATTATGTCCCATACTGAACGAGGGTTTTCCATTGGAATGCACCTTAACGTCGTTGTCGTGATTACTATTATTGTGGCGATTCATGATTGTACAAAGAAGTTACGATGGTGGTTTTCTGTTGCCTTCCGTCGGTTTGCTTACGGTTGACTCCGCTAGCCTTTGACTAAATAGTCTCACCCACAAGGCAGTGTGGTTGTTTAACCTTGGGGTACCCTCTTTTACTCTCCCGAGCATACCTGCAGGGCAGCAGTGCAGCCGCAGGTTGTACTGTTTACTGCATACAGTAGCAGGTAAAATTACCCGACCTGACAATAAAAATAAAAATAGAAAAATGTAGGATAATAATAATATCTATTTTATTTTAAGTACACTCTCAAAGACCCCAATTTCCTTTAAAATATGTTATAATTTTATGACTCCTTTCCTCTCCTAGTAGCTACCTCCTCATAATAATATTGTATTGATCCCTCACTGTTCCCTTTTTCATATAATTATCTACCTTCTTATCTAATTTTGTTGGTCTCTCACTCTTCTTCTCTTCAGATAATTAGCTACCCCTTCATCACATCTTGTTGATCCCTCGCTGTTCCCCTCGTCATATAATTATCTACCTCCTCGTCATCACATCTTGTTGATCCCTCACTGATACAGTCCCTAATTATATTTGGTTTTCGCGGTTATTTACCCAGCAATGGGAGACGGAATTTGTTTTAAAAGAAAAGGAAGACAGACGGTACTGTAACAGTGCCGACCACATTATTAAAAATATAGTACCCAATGTCAAATGTAATGAGATATGGACACTACACTATATTCTCTTTTCGCCAACTTGAGACAAAACATGGTTGTTTCTTTTTTCTTTGTCTTGTTCACAGACACATATATAACTCTGTATTGTCTTCAGTCAGTGACCCCTTTAATGGTCTCATTACACAAAACATTTTTTTTTCTCTTTCGCCAACTTTCACCTCTGGCAAAGTCCCTAGAGACTAGGAACTGAATTTTGCGTGTTAATCCGTTTTTCCCTTGCAGCCGTATGTACAAGGGTCCCTCGCCGCACAGACAGATAACTGCAACTTCGAAGGTACTCATATTTTTTCCGTCGATGAGTAGTTGACGTTTCAAGCCAGGCCTCGCTGCTGAGACCATGGGTGATTGCCATAGAGAGAAATGACACCAAAAAATTCCAACTGGTGGGAGCGGGATTTGAACTCACAACATCTCTGTCTCGAGACCGACATCTTGCCTCGAGACCAGCCGTCCCCTCTCCCTCACCCACACATATAATTCCTTCTTAGCTGTCGTACGTCCTGGGCGACCTGGAATCTTATTGATTTGCGCATGTGCATGTCTTTACATCTTTGATTTACCTCCCTCATCGCTTTTTTTTTTTGTATCAGTCACTGACATTCGCTCATTTCATCTTCCTCGGTATTTTTGTGTGCATAATTTCATTTGGTTTTTTTTCTAACTTTTGTATAGGAGTAGCGATATGTCATGTCATAATTTTTCTCCCAATCCGTTTTATATTGCTAAGATATTTAAATGTTTGGTTGGGTTTGTAGGTCGGTGAATATTGCATTTGGAGGTTTTTATTCTCGAAGTCGTGCGGATTCTACTGTCCTGATCATTATGGAGTCCTTAGCAACGAGAGAAATGGCAGGTGAGCTTCGAGTACACTCCCAATGAGAACTTGGTGGCCTCTGTAGCCTAATTGGGAAAACCACCCGTCTGGGCTATTGAGGTTCGGACAATCTGTGTTCGATTCCCCCTGGAAGCAATGTGAATTGTACTCATGGTTGATAAAAAAATACCCCCAAGGTTGACAGAATGGGCACCAGAGTAGTACTCTGGGAAGGTGAGGAATACAGCCTCGCATCGTGAGTTTTGATGCTTGAAACGACACTATCCAGAAGTCTCAGAACACTTCTGGATAGACGGCCGAGCACATATGGGTGAAAACTCGAGTGCCAGGGCGCCGATTCATGTCTCGTACTTTGCTTTTACCTTTACTTTGCAGGCTTGGCATGCAAGATAAATTAAGTATTTCTGTGATAGTTTGGTGGAAAGTTAACATTATGAATGAATAAGGTGACACACTTGCAATTATGAGACTTCTAGAATAGAGAGGCAAGCCAGGTACAAACTGAATGGGGTGCCGTCGAGTTGTGACGCATGTTGTCAACGTAACGCTGCAATCATATCATTCTTTATTTTAAAATAATAACGTATTAGACACTAGGGACTGATGATTTTCACTTAATCCATTACCTGGGAACACTGAAACTGAGTAAGTTTTTCAGTTGAGATACTTGCACTCAGGGCAGGTCTAATCAGGATTTGATGTCTTTAATGTCCGTGTGTTTAAAAATTGATTATTTTAAAAAGTTGATTGTTTCTTGTTTGCACAAATAATCTCAGAAAATGAATGCAATTGGAGAGCTTGGAATTACGAAACCTGCGCCAGAGTTCGAGGCCTCTGCCGTGGTGAACGGGCAGTTCCAGACCGTCAAGCTCTCAGACTACATGGGCAAATACGTCGTCTTATTTTTCTATCCATTAGATTTGTAAGTGTTTGTGTCGTCGATTGTGTGTTCATATATCTTCTATGTAGCTAATCACGTTTACCTATAGATATTTATTTAAATTAAGTCTATGTGAGGGATTAGTCGTTTTTCATTACGAAAGCTAGAGTTCTAACCAGTTTATCGAGTTAGAAAATGGGTTCCTGTGTAGCAGTGATTAAAGAGTGTACGATAAGATGGGAGTGAGATAGGAGAAATCGTGGGGAAATGAGAAAAGTTAACTAAGAGAGAGTCACTGAGCCCACGGGAAAAAGTGAGTATAAGTAAGGAGGATAGATACATCGTGACTCACGGGAAACGTGAAACACAATGAGGAACGAGGCAACAGTGTAAAACGGGGAGTGATTTTTTGAAGGACAGGAGGTTAGACAAAGGGTGAGTTAGGAATTGAACATTGGAGATTGAACGAGGGCTCTATGCGGACGGTTGTGTGTTTTTTGTGTGTTACAACCGGTACCGTGAGCAGAGTGTTAGTACACAACAAAGCGGGAGGTCCAAGCAGTTGGTGCGTAGTAACTGCATGGAACGGACGGTTATTCCTGGAGCAGGGACATGTGGAACGTGTGTTAGGTTAATTGATAGGATAATTATGGGAATTCTCAGCACCAACCACTTCAATGACAGTAAGTGAGATAGTTTCACAGAGTAGGTGTCATCTGTAGCATGAAGTTAGAAGGTAGTTGTGCAGTTAGCAACAACGAACAGTTAAGTTTTTGGCCGTGAAGGAGTTTTCCCAAAGTTAGGCTTAATTAGGAACATGAAGTTAGAAGGTAGTCTGCAGTTAGCAGCAACGATAAGTTCAGTGACAATCCGTGACATAGAGTTCTCAAAGTTTAGACTTCATCAGGAGAATTAAGGTAGAGTGTAGTTCTGCATGTGGCAGCAACGAACAATTTCCAGTAAGAATCCGTGACATAGAGTTCACAAAGTGTAAACTTCATCAGGCGTATGAAGTTAGAGTGTCGTTCTGCAGGTGGCAGCAACGAACAATTTCAGTGATCACCCATAATATTGTGTTACCAAGTTAGACTTCATCAGGAGTATGAAGTTAGAGTGAAGTTCTGCATGTGGCAGCAACGAACAAATTCCAGTAAGAATCAGTGACATAGAGTTCACAAAGTGTAAATTTCATCAGGAGTATGAAGTTAGAGTGAAGTTCTGCATGTGGCAGCAATAAAATAATTCAGTGATAATCCACGACATAGTGGTAACAAGTGTAGGCTTCATCAGAAGCATGAATCAGAGTGTAGTGTGCAGTCAGCGACAACGAGCAAGTTAGGTGGCACCGAGCGAGAGAGATTCTCCGCGTTCCTGTCCACCAGAAATGTGCACGATTACGGAGTATGACACTCCAAATCACAACAGGGTAGGAAAAGTTGAGCGAGGTCAATATCGCCAACTTACGAGTCAGCCGTGGGCTGCTGAGGTGAAATAGTGGGAAATTCACGATAACTATTATTTGGAGGAAGGTCGGGGAGACATAGGTGGCGTTGAGAAAGAAAGCGCAATGTGTGGAAGGCCGCTAACCTGCGGTTTGTAGTTGTAATTTCGAACTTGGGTGTGAGGTTGACGTTTTGAAATTAAACCTCAGGTGTAATTTACTTGGTGTTCATTGAGTAATTCCTAGTATGCTAGCTGTATCTGTCTGGGCCTAGCGACGAACGACAACTGGGAGAGACTAGCACGCCAGCTAGTAGAAACACATGGGTCTACACGAAGCATCGCGGAGTACCAAGGAAGGCGATCACGACCGACGGACAAGTGGGTGTCCGGGTGATACTCAGTCAGCACCAGGCAAGCAGAAAGCAGATCAGTGGCTATAGAATTTGAGAATCAATTCAGGGGAAGAGGTATGTTTACAGCACTCGGAAAAAATGACAAATAATCAACAACAGAAAAAAATATGGAACAAGGCAGGATCGAACCCGTACTCAGTGGCACAGCGCCTTGCCACGAAAAGCCAAACGCTAGGGAACACTGCCACTCAGCGAGGCCAGTCCATCACACTCGGTCTGGAGCTGATACGGGTCACGACGTGCTGGCCCGGGCAAGACGCCTCCAGGCAATCTGAGTGCCTGCAGCTCAACACAGGGCTTGAGGTCACATGCCAATCGTTGCGATCAGCGGGTTCAAGTCCAGCACAAGAGCATACGGGAACAAGTGTTCTGTCTTAAGTTCTGGTCTATGGGTATTAGGCCTGTTATAACTGATCTTTCATTGCTTGCTTGCGTTCACCTGATGACTAAAGAAGTACTCTCTTCGTCATCCGCCCTTAAAAGGACGTTAAGTGGACGTGTCTGCGTTGTGCTGTGGTTTGCAGTTTAACTGTGATATTTGTGCTTTTCGGCCCAACACATGCGACTTCAGCACGACATTTGTGAGTACCAGGGTGTCTTCCCTCTTTGATCCCTACTCGCTTGCGCCAGACTAGACAGGTTAGTCTGTTACTGGCGGCACCGTGAAGAGGTGGAGCAATGTCTGGATGGTTCTGGTTCACCGATCTTGACGCAAGCCATCAGCTGTTGATCGCTGACAACTTTCAGCTCTGCTGCTGGGAGGCGCCTTCGCCTCGTGATCTTTCAATGAAAGAAATTTATTCGTGGAAAGAATATTAGCTCGTGTTCTCCTGAAAAGATGTTAATGGTTAGTGTTAGTAGTTGGATTATCTTCATCGCACATCGAATAACAGTTTGAAATCGCTCAGATCAACTACCTGTCAACATCTCCCCCTTCGCCCTCAGCAGGACACGCTTGCGTGAAACGATAAACTGTCTATCCCTGATCTGCTAGTAGCTCTCCTGGATCTAGGTAACATTTCTTGTGAATAGTATGATAATCCGGGAGTCGCACCAGGGATGCACATTCACGAACAAAACTCTGTCATCTCGCCCCTCATTACGAGCGTACGGGCGGTTTAGATATATACGATCGTAAATAATGATGCCGTAGCGCACACAACAATGGATACGCCCACAAAATCTTATTCACTCCAAATAATGTGGTCAAAACGAAACACCGTAGTGATGGCGCAGCGCAAAAGCTCCACGGAGGAACCTTCGGTTTACCTGGCAGAAAAATCCATGTTAAGGACCTTACTTGTAAATAAGTGCCGCCAAACATCAAATGACAGTTAGTTGAACAGCTCTCAATGACACCATCATCATCATCATCCTGTGGCATACCGGATGGCGTAGGCGAGCATATCCTTCCACAATCTTCTATCCACCGTGCATCGTATCAGTTCTGTTGTTGACTGTTTTCCATGCCATGACACCAAGCTATCCAGTATTTTCTCTCTTTGTCGTCCGCGATCTCTCTTTCCTTTTATTTTGCCAGTTGTAACCAAGTATTCCAACTTTCCTCTTCTCATTATGTGCTTGAAAAATGTTGATTGTTTCTTTCTGATGTTTTTAGGGGTTTCCTTTCTGTGTTGGCCTCTTTGAGAATTTTCTCATTGGTCTTTTTTAGCTGTCCAGGAAACTTTCAACGTTCTTCTGAGAAATCCAATCTCTGTGGCCTCCAATCGTCTTTTCATTTGTTTGTTTACTGTCCATGATTCGCTTCCCTAGGTCTGAATGACTCTATGTAGCACCAATGAACTCTTTCTCACTTCTATTGACATAGATTTGTTGCATAATACGTATTTCATTTTCTGAAATGCTATTTTGGCCTGAACTATTCAGCTTTTTTTTTTCTGTAGTGCATCTTCCATCTGATATTATTGTTGTGCCCAAGTATTTGACACGTCTGAATGTCAATGTCATGATGACATAATACAAACAATCACGGATCTAAAAGATGTTCCCAAAACAAGTGGAATCTCTATACACTGTGCTATACCTTTTCTAGCTTATATGTATGTGTACATGCATATACATACATATATATATATACATATATATACATATATATACATATATATATACATATATATACATACATATATATATATATACACACATATACAGACGTGTAATAATTACAATCCAGCTGCTGCATGAACAAAAGCTGAAGTGAATTTAGTTGGACAAATCAGCCTAAAATCTTCATCCCAACGTTGTGCTACCAATGCCAGACCTGGACCCTAGATGCAAGAACAATAAGAAAAATAACCTCTACAGAGATTAAATGTGTTAGACGAATGATAGGAAACAGTCTGAGAGATAAGATCAGAAATGAAGAACTGAGAAAAAAGCTAGGAATAGCCCCCGCCATAGAATATATAAGGAAACAACAGATAAAATGGTTTGGCCACGTGACATGGCAGAAAGAACAAAACACAACACAACGAGCCTTCAACAAACGTTGTGAGAACACTAGACCCACGGGTCGACCACGAAAAAGATGGGTCGATGGAATATTAGAAGCACTAGGAAACATAACAGCAGCAGAGGCGAACAGAAGAGCAAAAGACCGCAAATTATATCTCCCCTCGACGCTGAAAGGCAGGTGAGGAAGGAAAGAGGAAGAAGAATCAACCTAAAATACAAAATTAGATACTGCTGGCAAAAGACTTTAAATATAGAATTAGGTAAAGAAAATACAAGCCATAGAAATTAGGTGTTTCCAAAAGAGTATATCAAAAAGAGTTCACGCTACACACGAGAAAGTGCGTGGTAATCATTAACAAAAATAGGTCCGTGCAGAGATTTTCCTGGGGTGAAGAAATGTAAATGATGCTCGTACGGCGTGTGGTAAAATCTGTCTGGTCAAAATTATCTTAAATATAATCTTGAAAGAGGAGTAATATAATGGTAAACAGAGGCGGATATAGATTGATGGCGCTAAAGATTTGGCAGGAAAAATATTACAACAAATCAAGATTCAGACAGATAAAAGGAACGAATTTGGAAATATTATGAACCATGTACTTAAGTGTCAAAAGCTTGCCAAGGAATTAATTGATGAGACAGGCGTTGTAGAAAGCATATATAATACATTTGTGTGTATCTTTGTGTGTGTGTTAAATTATAAATATTTATAAGCAGGGCCTTTTCAGCCAGAATGCGAATGTATTCAAATGAACGTTTATTATTTTAACTGTCCCAAGATATATTTTAAATGTAACTGAAAACCAGGCTTGCTGAACTCGTACTATATGACAAGCAACTACTGCCGTTACAACTATCAATTGGTATTTGCACTAAATATATAATAAAGATAAGATTATGTGTGCAGTGATCGATACTCCCTGAATGCCGACCGCAAAACAAATGTAAAGCAGTTTTAATACTTAACTCGAAAAAGAGTTGTGTTGCCTTAGTTTCTCATTATTAAAGAAGATAATGTTTGCACCTACCAGCAACAAAGCTGGAAGCTGCCAGCAACTCATTGTTATTGGCTTGCGCCAGGATCAGTGAACCAGAACCATCCGACCATACTCCACCTCTTCGTGGTGCCTCTAGTATCAGATTAACCAGTCTAGTCAGGCTAAGCGATTAGGGAACAAAGAAGGAAGGCAACTCGGTTCTATTAAAATGCCGTGTTGAAGTCGGATGTGTTAGGCCGAAAGGTGCACATAAACCAGAACACAACGCATCTACGGCCACTTAACATCCTTTCAGTGGTGGATGACGAAAAGGACTATCCATTCCTTTAATAATCATCGGATGAACTCCAAAGAGAAAGGAAAATAAATGTGACTACTAATCCATCATAAACTTGAATTCATTTGTACGTTCCATTCACAGTTTCATAGCTAGGCCTGAATGTAATATTGAAAATACAGGTGAGAAAAAAAAATAATTGTCAATGTTTTGATGCAGCCGATATGGATATATGAAGTGAATCCTGGGTAATTAAACACTAGACAAGAACATCATTGGAGACAAGAGACATGTGGTTTGAGGAGCATTGAAAATACCACTGGTTGCTAAAAGGGTTAAGGTGGGTGTTTTGAAAGAGACTAAAACAAAAAGAAAGCGTGTACCAATATCAGGGTGGAACAATCTTCTTCATTTTATCTGTTGTTTCCTTATATATTCTATGGCGGGGGCTATTCCTAGCTTTTTTCTCAGTTCTTCATTTCTGATCTTATCTCTCAGACTGTTTCCTGTCATTCGTCTAACACATTTAATCTCTGTAGAGGTTATTTTTCTTATTGTTCTTGCATCTAGGGTCCAGGTCTGGCATTGGTAGCAAAACGTTGGTATGAAGATTGTATTGTATAGTGCTCGTTTTGCCTTCAGAGTTATTTCCTTGTTGGACAATAGTGGTGATAACTGTCCCATGATTTGACAAGCTTTTTTTGCATTTTGATTCTATCTCTGCTGTTTGAGAATTATCGTTTGTCATTAGACGTCCTAGGTATTTGAATTCCTCTACTTGTTTTAGTTGTCTGCCTTCTATAGTTATGTTGATGTTCTGTTTATTTTTGGCGACATTCATGACATCTGTATTGTTGATGTTGATTTTCATGTTGTATTTTGTGCCTGAGATGTTGAGTTTGTTTAAGTGTTCTTGTAGGTCTTCTATTGTTTCATGTATTAGTGCCTGATCGTCTGCAAATAGAGGCTCGTTGATCTCCTCTGTCTCTGATGGGTTGGCTAGCTTGCATATATGGTCCATGTATCTAATAAACAGTAGGGGGGATAGTACGCACCCCTGTCTTACACCTGATCTAACTTCGAAGTGGTCTGTGTATCCTGCTGCTGTTCTGACTGTGTAGCTGCTGTTGATGTAGAAACTTTTAATTAGGTTGGTTAGATGTTGGCTTACTCCGTATGTTGTTAGTATCTCCCACAGTTGTTCTCTGTTTACTCTGTCGAATGCTTTTTCCTGGTCAATGAAGGCTATGTATAAGTTTTGATTGTGTTCAGTCGTTTTTTCTGCAAGCTGTTTTAGTGTGAATAGTGCGTCGGTACATCCTCTGTTTTTTTTTCGGAACCCCATTTGAGAATCGCTTAACTGTAGTTCTATTATTGTTCACAGCCTTTTTTCCTAGATTTTGGCATATAGCATTCCTACATGGCTGAGAAGAGATATACCTCTATATTGATTGCAGTCTCTTTTGCTACCTTTATTTTTCCATATTGGTATGATGATTGCCTGTTGCCAGTCTTCTGGGGCTTGTTGTTGGTGCCATGCTGCATTAAATATTCTGTGCAGCCATTGCATTCCAGTTTCTCCTGCTGCTGCTATTATTTCTATTGGTATGTTATCTATCCCCGGTACTTTATCTCTTGGTGCATATTTGATTACTTCTTCGATTTCCTCTTTCATGATGTTGGGTTCAGTATTTGTGGTGCAATCTTTGGAGTTCAAACATTGATCTGTGTGGAACAATCGTTTGGGGAATTGTGGAATGAGAAAGGAATAGCTGGAAAATGCGACAACATGGGAACATTGAGATAACAAGAGATGGGAGAAACAGACAAAATAAGTTTCCGACAATGGTTTAGTACAAAGTCAACAACAGAAATGGTAAATAACTGTAGATAAAGAAAGTTGTGCAGACATGATCACCTACGCTAGCAACACATCGTAAGACGTAGATGATGTGCCTGTAAACCATGTTTACTTTGCATGATAATTTGTGCGTTTCTCTGGTCTCTTCCAATAGTACCTTTGTCTGTCCAACTGAGATCATTGCTTTTAGCGACCGAGCAGAAGATTTCCAAGCGATTGGCTGTGAAGTGCTAGCGTGCTCAACTGACAGTGTCTACTCACATTTAGCATGGTCAGTGATGTTGTGAATTCGTGTGCGTGTGTGTGCGTGTGTGTTTTTTAATAGTTATTTTTTTTTAAAGTTCCTTGAAGTTTAGTGTCTTTGTCTTTAACTTTAGACGAATGGTCTATTCGCTAGATGTTCTACAGGTTGTCAAAAGTTGAAAAAAAAACCCTAATAAATAGTTTATTGAGTTTAAATTAAACATTTCTAAGATCTTTCACTCCGATACATTCAAATAATGACTTATTGTCTTTTTAAAATCTTTTTTTATATTTGTCATATTATGGTACCTTTATTGGGAGCATTGATAGCTCAGTGGTTAGTGAAATGGACTACAAAGGACAAGAGGTCGGATTCTATCCTGATCGACGGCTTCCAGGTTAACCCAGCCTTTAATGGGTACTGGATTTTTTTCTGGGAAAATAAAACGGCATGGGCGTAATACCGACCACATTATCCCACAAATTATGTGATAAAGGTCTATACAAATTATGGTCACTAACACCATATACCCTATACGCCACTTGGCGTGATAAGGGTTCTTTACTTTTTACTTGTATGGTACCTTTATTAAATTTCATATTTTTCCTGTATACATGTCCACTTTACTGATTGATTGCATGCTATTCAGGCTGACCAAAATTGTGTACTCTAAATGCAAGAATATTTTACATGGGGTTCTAGTGAATGCTGGGAGTTGATCTTGCGAAGTGATTAGTGAACAAGACTACTAAGGACGAGATGAAGGGTTCGATCCCAATAGAGGGCTTCTAGGTTCATGCATGGTTTTACTCCAAAAAATGAGAAAGATATTGTACAATCCACTTTTGATGATAGAAACAAGAAAAAGAGTTCTTAAATGTTATGTAGAGCCAGTCTTCTCTCTCTCTCTCTCTCTCTCTCTCTCTCTCTCTCTGCGATCAGGACTCAATCAGAGTAGGATTCAAGACTCTCACATGAAGTCAGCTGTCAGGTTAAGTGTGTTGATCGCCCCCACAGGCAGAACATCACAGAGTCTGCCAGATCCACTCTGATTGAACACCCGTTAAAACGTTGCACTGCGTTCTGCGCCAGTGGCCCAGTGCATCCGATTTCAGCCAGCATTTTATTCAGGTTTGCATTCCTTAGCCTTTGATTGTCCCCAATCTTCCTGCAAGGCAGCAGATGATCTTTTCTGTAGGGGGATTCTGCCCTTAGATGGTCGGCCCTTCCAGGTTTACGAGCACCATCTGCTCGAGTCACTTGAGGTGACTAACACAGACATGCACACACAAAGATAGGAGATGTGACCAACACAGACTTCAACACAGCGATACGAGGCATGACTAACACTGACACACATCAAGATATATGACACATGACTAACATAAACATGCACATAAAGATATGAGATATGACTGACATAGACATGCACACACAAAGATATAACACATGCCTAACATAGACATGCACACAAAGATATGAGATATGATCAACATAGACATGCACACACAAAGATATGAGATGTGACTAACATAGCTATGCACACACAAGGATATGAGATGTGACATACACAGATATGCACACACAAAGATATGAGATATGACTAACATAAACATGCACACAAAGATATGAGATATCTAACCCAAACATGCACACACAAAGATATGACACATGACTAACACAGATACACATTAAGATATGAGATATGACTAAACACATACACACATAAAGATATGAGACATGATTAACACGGACACACCAAGATATGAGATATGACTAACATGACATACACCAAGATATGATCCATGGCCAGCACACACACACACAAGCTAAGATATAAGCCATGGCTAGCACAGAAACACATCAAGATATGAGCCATGGCTTCACGGAAAAACACCAAGAAATGAACCATGTCCAGCACAGACACACATTAAGGTATCCATATGCTTGGGTTTGTTGTAGTATCCCCGATTAACTGTTCACAGGTTTCGTTCAAACAGTTGTCCGGAGATTTGAGAGTGCAGTCTGACCCGTAGAATGTTCCCTTGCATGAACAGTTCCCGGTTGACTGTTCACAGGTGTCGTTGAAACAGTTGTCCGGACATTTGAGAGTGCAGTCTGATCCGTAGTACGTTTCCTTGCACGTACAATCTGTACTTTCCGGGTCACATATGATGTCACAGCCATCAGAAGACGACTGTTTGCACTGGAGCCCAAAATTACCATCGGGACAAGTGTCACTACAGATGTAGCCAGGACGTTTACATTGTAGGCATTTTCCGGATTTTTCCTCACATAAAGGACAGACACTAAGACAGGACCCGGAGCAGTCATGTCCACAGATCCCATGTGAACAGTTGCCGTGACACGTACCGATGATGACGTTGTAGCCTTTGCAGCAAACACTGCACAAAACGACCAAGAATGTCCGTCCAGACAATAGGTGTCTGTAAATGTTTGCACCTCACTCACCGTCAGTGCACTGTCGGCTTGCGAAATGGTCGATGAGAACTCAGTCAGAGCCAGTCTTAACATATGATGTGAATCATGGACAAAAAGGACAACAGTAGAAGTGTAGTTTTACAGAAGAATGTTGAGAATACTATGAACAGCTAAGTATAATGAATATGTTCTGAAAGAGGCCAAAACAAAATGATAACTAATTTCCAATATTAGGAAGAAATAATCATCATTTTGTTGGCCATAAAATGAGAAGGGAACAGCTGGAATATAATGTGACAACTGGGAAAATTGAGGGACGAAGAGAGAGATGGAGGCAAAGAGAAAAGATACCAGACAGCTTAAGTGAATGGCTTGGCAGAAATTCGACAACAGAAATTATAAATAACTGTCGAGATCGAAAGCTGCGGAAAGACATGATCATCTACACCAGTTGGCATGGTACTTGATGATGATGAGGTTCACCCAGCCTAAGTGGATACCAGATTTTTCTGAGAATTATGGAGTTGTTAGCCGTGCTGTGTTATCGACCACATCACCCATTTGTACTCGGCCGCCTATCCAAAAGTGTTAGGAGACTTCTGGATAGTGACGCTTGAAGCATCGAAACTCACGATGCAAGGCGGCATTCCTCACCTTCCCAGACTACCTTGGTATCCATTTGTTATAGGCTTAACGCCGCGATGGCTTTTATCGAAGTGGAATCATTCAACCAGTTGTCGTCAACTGAATAGCAAATTTATTTACATGAACTGTCG
Source organism: Megaustenia siamemsis (assembly GCA_032433765.1). Lineage (NCBI taxonomy): Eukaryota > Metazoa > Mollusca > Gastropoda > Stylommatophora > Ariophantidae > Megaustenia > Megaustenia siamemsis. The sequence continues at coordinate 56,753 of JAVIAB010000139.1, read as the reverse complement.
ACATGGCTGTACAAAATATGATATCATTCACATTACATGGCCGTACAAAATATGGATATCACTCACAGTTCTTTCACATGAAACAGTCGACCTGGCTGTACAAAATATTTTGATCTCATTCTCAGTTCTTCCACATGATAAGAAAACCATCAATTGGTAACACGTCTAATGTAGTTGACGACCAGCGTGAGAGAGCCCAGATTTCTCTCTCCCAACTATTTATACCACCCCCTTATTCGCAATCCCAGAATCCTCTGTAACCAATCATTTCTAATCTTCCCCTTGTTTACTACGCATACTTAATACGTCACCACTAGAATCTTCCAGATCCCTCTGTCTTCCCCAATTAACCTTGACCCTCTCTAGGTTTGTTTCTAGCATAACGGCCCACACTCAGTGTCCTTCATGCTTCCCACTAACTGCACGCCCTCTTGGCGGTACACCTTTCCATCTAACTATATTCTATTATAATCATACCTAGTCTCTCCCCTTCACTTGCACTCAACTCTTGCCTACTTGGCCTTTTAATATATTTAGCAACTTTATTTACTGTTCAACACTTGGCCAAATACTATTATGATTACATTTCAACACCTGGCCAATTACTATTATATTTCCACACTTGGCTAATTACTATTACACATTTCTGCCAGCGGATGGGTCGCCCGAGGGGATATTTTTTTTTTCAAAATACGTGTACAACTCACACTACTTTTAGCGGGAATCGAACACGGGTTGTCCGAACTCGGTAGCCCAGTAATTTGGTTTTTTAAACCAGGCTACCGAGGCCACCATATTTTAATTTGAAAAGATTGAATGTTGTCACATGCTACAACCTTCAATGTTCATTGGATTGATCGATTACATGTGCAGATCCATTGTTTACATCTCGAACTGCTTGGTTCCAACTGTTTATTCCAACAACTAAATATCTAGAAAGTAAGAGTAAGATCATTTGTTCACAAATCGTCTAAGTTGTTGAAAAACCCAATGTTCTGAAACCATTGAAGGTCGGTTGTGATTGGATAACTTGAAAGACAGTGTTTTCATTACACACACAGCTGTTTATTTTCATCACAAAGTGGCATATTAGTTATAATCTTCGAAATTTTGCAGCATTCTTAGATGAAGATGTCCTTAGTCTAGTACATTCCATTGATTCTTAACATTGATATTTTATGGAAGTGGTTTAAACTTGTGGCATCTCACACAAAGTGTAAAATGTTTATCTAAAACAAATATTTATTTATGAATATTTGTAGTAGTTAATGCGTATAAAAAACAAATCAAATACTGGTAACTGAGAGGTTCAGGGGATGCATAATTATTTAATAATTAATTTAATATATAATTATAGGGGATGCAGAATTCGGACAAAACATGAGCAAGGACTTCAAGACAGCCACAAGAGATTTCTACAAAGCAGTAAAAGCTACAAGAGCGAGAAAAGAAAACCATGATCCTACTGAGCTCATAAATGACAAAGACGGACAACCAATTTCAAATAACCAACATATGCATATAGGGATGGAAAGAATATTTTGAAGACCTGTTAAACATAACAACTACCAATAAGACAACAAAAACCACGCTAGAACTCACAAATACTGAACCCAACATCACGAAAGAGGAAATCGAAGTAGTAATCAAATATGCACCAAGAAATAAAGCACCGCGGATAGATAACATACCAATAGAAATAATAGCAGCAGCAGGAGAAACAGGATTGACATGGCTGCACAGAATATTTAATGCAGCATGGCACCAACAACAAATACCAGAAGACTGGAAAGAGGCAATCATAGTACCAATATAGAAAAAGAAATGTAGCAAAAGAGACTGCGATCAATATAGATGTATATCTCTTCTCAGCCATGTAGGAAAGCTATACGCAAAAATCGTGGAAAAGAGGCTGTGAACAATAGAACTACAGTTACGCGATTCTCAAAAAGGATTCCAAAGAAACAGTACTGACGCACTATTCACATTAAAACATCTTGCAGAAAAAACGACAGAACACAATCAAAATGTATACATAGCTTTAATTGACCAGGAAAAAACATTCGACAGAGTAAACAGAGAACAACTGTGGGAGATACTAACAACATACGGAGTAAGCCAACATCTAACCAACCTAATTAAAGGCTTCTACATCAACAGCAGCTACCCAGTCAGAACAGCAGCAGGATACACAGACCACTTCGAAGTTAGATCAAGTGTTAGACAGGGGTGCGTACTATCCCCCCTACTGTTTATTACATCATCATCATCATTGAGTGCCTTCTCCGCAACGAAGGTTGGCTACCATGGATCGCCATTCTACTCTGTTTCTTGCTTTGATGGTGCAGGCTGTCATAGATTGACTTGTCCATCTTTTGATGTTACTCGTCCATGTTAGTCTTGGTCTGCCTCTGCCACCTTGTATTTTTCCTTCCAATATTACTTTTAGTAGACTGTTGTGTCTTTTAACATGCCCCAAAAATTTCATTTGTCTTGTCTTAATTGTATTTAGTTTTTCTTTTTTTATTTTCAGTTGTTTTAAAACTTCATCGTTTTTTATCTTTTCTTTCCATCCAATTCTACCTATTCTTCTATAAATCCACATTTCAAAGGCTTCAATTTTCTTTTCTGTTTTCTTGTCTAATGTCCATGTTTCTGCACCATACAGGAATATTGAGAAGATGTAACATTTTGCCATTCTTAGTTTCAGCTCTGTTGATATTTGTTTTGTTGTTAGTATATTTTTCATGGCATTGAAATTACTTGTTGCCATACCTATTCTTTTGTTTATTTCAACTTTACATTTTCCATCATTGGTTACAGTATGTCCCAGGTAGTTGTAGCTCTGGACTGTCTCCAGATGTATTCCCTCAACTGTGATATTTAATTGTAGGTCTTGAGAATTTTCTTTGTTTATGATCATAGTTTTAGTCTTTTTGATATTCATTTCTAGTCCATATTTTTTGCTTGTTATGTTTAATACATTAAGCAATTGTTGTAGGTCTTTAGGATTTTCTGCTAGTAGAACAGCATCATCAGCATATCTTAGGTTATTGATTATCATTCCATTAATGTTTAGGCCTGTCAACTCTGAGATGTTTTTAAAGATTTGCTAAGTGTATAGATTGAACAAGCTTGGTGATAGGATACATCGTTGTTTTACTCCTCTTTTTATATCCATGGGTGTAGAGTTTTCCTTGTTATATCTTATTATTTCTGTTTGCCCTCAGTACAAATTACATATTAGTCGTATGTCTGTGTCGTCTAGATTATTACATACATGGACTATATATGCAAGCTAGCCAACCCATCAGAGACAGAGGAGATCAACGAGCTTTTATTTGCAGATGATCAGGCACCAATACATGAAACAATAGAAGACCTACAAGAACACTTAAACAAACTCAACAGCTCAGGAACAAAATACAACATGAAAATCAACATCAACAAAACAGAAGTCATGAATGTCGCCAAAAATAAACAACATCAACATAACTATAGAAGGTAGACAACTAAAACAAGTAGAGGAATTCAAATACCTAGGAAGTTTAGTGACAAACGATAATTCTCAAACAGCAGAGATAGAATCAAAATGCAAAAAAAGCTTGTCAAATCATCGGACAGTTATCACCACTTTTGTCCAACAAGGAAATAACTCTGGAGGCAAAACGAGCACTATACAACACAATCTTCATCCCAACGTTGTGCTACCAATTCCAGACCTGGACCTTAGATGCAAGAACAATAAGAAAGATAACCTCTACTGAGATGAAATGTGTTAGACGAATGACAGGAAACAGTCTGAGAGATAAGATCAGAAATGAAGAACTGAGAAAAAAGCTAGGAATAGCCCCTGCCATCGAATATATAAGGAAACAACAGATAAAATGGTTTGGCCACGTGACAAGGAAGAAAAATCAAAACACAACACATCGAGCCTTCAGCAAACGTTGTAAGAACACCAAACCCAAGGGTCGACCACGAAAAAGATGGATCGATGGAATATTAGAAGCACTAGGAAACATAACAGCAGCAGAGGTGAATAGAAGAGCAAAAGACCGCAAATTATATCTCCCCTCGACGTTGAAATGCAGATCAGAAAGGAAAGGAGAAGAAGAAGAACTAAAGCATCAGGGACAAACAGTATAAATGTAGAGCTAGTTTTTGACAATCCTTTTTCTCAGAATCATCTTATGTTGCTGTAGAGATTAGATATATTTCAGTTTTTGAATTTAAAAAAAACTGATGCTTTAATTTAAAACTGTAGCCTTAAGCTTTGTCTATAAAATCATATTGTTGACTTATGGAAAATAAGTTAAGTCATTCCAGATTCTATGGTTATAGTTAATTGAAGGTCCCGGTATCACTGCAAACGAATCAAAATCCATAATTGTTCAATCGACAGGTGGCAGTAAAATCATCCGAATTAAAACTCATCCCACTGAACGATCCCAATCCAAGAAAGGCTGCTGCAGTTCACATCATAGCAGCTACAGCACACGCCACAACACATAAGGACAAGCGATGCCGAAAGTGAACGCAGCTGAACTTTCATTCATCATACGATACACCATTCATAGTAAACAATCGAAATATCAAAACACAATCTGGATGAAAAACACAGCTCATGGTGTGCACATAGCACTAAACTCAATTTGTTCCAGTACCAGGCTGGACTTGGCTGAGCCTGAATAGTTCCTGCCGCGTATCTGCCATATTGACCTGAAGTCCTCCATAGTTATTTCTGGAGCTTTCTGGAACAAATGACATCACATTGTCTGGATCATGTTTGTTTTCTTGTTTGCGTTCACCAGCTTTATATCTATAGCCAGGTCCAGCTTTATAATATAACGAATTTTGCGTGAATATCACTTTTCCCTATTTTTCACATTGGCAGCCGTGTGTTCAAACAGGCAGATATTGTCCGACTTAATACTAGACATATTTTATTATCATCAAGAGTATTAACGACGTTTTGAGTAGATTTTTTCCTATTAATTTTGCATGGACAGCAGCCATTTTGTGGCCTATTCTATTTTATTTCCAACACTTTCGCCGTTTTCCGAGAGGGCTAGACCAGGGAAGGGTCAAGCCACAGATTTTATTTTATTAAAAATTTGTTTTACATTTTCCATTGCCTAGGGATGGGAATCGAACCCAGGACCTTCTTGTTTAGAGGCCAACGTCTTAGCTCTAGACCCAGATCATGACTAATATGTCAGCTGTTATTTTTTAGGTGTTGTATCATGGTTGTGTTATGCTTGAAGTTAAAATATCTTAATGTCTGTTAAACTGGGGAATGACAGAAGAGTACTGCATGTGACTGACAAACATATTTATTTTAACAAATGATTACAAACAAACTTCACAACAGAATTGATATGCTATTTCGAAAGAAAGTTGAAAGTTCTCTTTCACGAAAGAAGTTGTGAAACTTTTATTTATTCTCACTATTTCGCTATAGACGATATGGGTATTCTTCATCATCATCGGGTGCCATCTCCGAAACAAAGGTTGACTATCATGGAGCGTTGATATATCTATTAATCTATCTATTAATCTATCTATTAATCTATCTATTAATCTATCTATTAATCTATCTATTAATCTATCTATTAATCTATCTATTATCATTTGTAGTTGAAGACGGCACCTAGGGCAGAAATTCAAGACTCTCTGTGCCTGATGATCTCTGCTATCATGTGTCAGACTTTGCACAGGACCCGCACTGTATCTCGTCATACATCCCTGCTCTTAACGAGCCACTCAATCTCGGAAACTTCTGTTGTGGTCTCTCACCTCAGTGTTCTTTTTAGTGTTTCTCTAGGGTGGCCTTTTTTTTTCTTTATTTTACTCTGATTTCCATTTGAGAGTTTGCTGTGAGATTCTCTGGTTTTCTCTTCTCATCATATAGTCAACAAACGACCACCTTCTACTCTTGTTTTTAGATGATATTTCTGGAAGCTTTTGTTATTTCTCTTTCTTTTGCACTAGCCTTGAATTCATTCCATGTTACACAAAGTATTTTCCTGAGACATTTGTTTTCAAGTGCATTTAATTTCTTTTCTATTGCTTTAGTTATTTTCCAATTCTTGCCTGCATTAAATAAACAGTGTGGATAATACATTTTTTTAAATGGATAATACACCAATCAAATATACTCATAAAAACTCATTAAGTAAAAGTACCGTGTGAGCTAATTTATATTCGAGCTATGGACTAAGCAATGTTTACATTGAACACCACGATATATGTTATTGCAGCGAGTTGGCAGATTTTTGAAAATGTTTTCAAGGGTTTGAACATAAGTGTTTGTTCACAGTTCGTTAACCTTCGCTGTAGATAAAGTCGTTAATTCGATGGCTTCGTTTCAGACGTTTGTGACCTTGGTAGCTAAGGACCTAACTTGTGCAAACGGATGGCATTGGCAAGGATCATTTTGAATCTATGAAGTGGGCTCATTTTGTGTTAAACTCAAAAGCATATGTGCTTTTTAACCAAAGACATTTTTTGGGGGACTCAATGAAGATATCCCCGATGGAAGAATAAATTGTACTATTAGTCCCATAAATGATTCGCTTCCAGAGGTTTATGATGTAAACAAAGCAGTTTTGTCATTGCAAGTGAATAATGTCCACACCTATAATTGGTCAGGATTGTGTAGCAGCAGCAGCTTTATAGCGAACACAGAAAACATCACAGGATTGTGCTGTTCTGGAACAGCTATGCCATGCTACCATAGAATTGCCTTTAATGGGATTGCTGTGACCACAAACCACTCTCCATGTGTGTGCCACATATTTACACCCCAGAAAGAAATACTGAATATAACAACATCATGTGCCGTCTGTGATATTAATGACCACAGACCAGGAGCCTCCAGTATGATTGATACAACTGTTGCACCAAGCATTTCATCAGCAGAGCCATATCTATGGAATGTTAATCTGACATTGTTCTTGAATGATGTCCAAGTTAATGAGACATCAGAATCGTGTGGCGGCAGCTACAAGAAGGGAGCGGAGAACATCAAGTTCTGCTGCTATAAAGGACACTTACCTTGCTATCCCAGAATTGCCTTAAACGGGATCACTGTAGTTGAAAACATCTCCTCTTGTGTAAACTACACATTCACATCTAAGAGTGAATCAGTGAAGGTCACAAAATCATATTCTCTCTGTGGTGTTACTAACTTCAGGTCATGTGGCTTCTGTTGGATTGGAAATGATAACTTACCACCACTGTGTGTCTATATGTTTGGAATTGGAGTCATCAACGATGACCTATCATCATCAAGTGCTATGACGATCATCATTTTCGGGAGGACGTGAACTCCCATGGTATATGGTGGATAGGCGGCAGGAACCATTGAAGGCTATGTCTGAAAAGTGTTCCTTCTTGCAGTTTCCTCATATTCCAAGTCCGGCTTGTTGCAGGAGCTACTGAGTAAAGTGCTCTGTGCACACCGTGAGCTGTGTCTCATCCGTTTTGATCCTGCTTCGATATCCCGCTTGTTTACGATGAATGATGATATCGTATGACAGGGAACAGTTGGCTGTGTTCACTTTCTGCGCGGTTTCGCCTTATGTCTTTTGGCGTGTGCTGAGCCTGCTACGATGGGGACTACAGTTACCTTTCTTTGTTTGTGAGATGAGTTAGTAATTCTAATGATTCCACTGGCACGGGCGGTTGAGCAATTGTGGATTTTAATTCGTTTGCTGTGATACCGAGGCCTTCCATAACCAATAACCAATAACCGTGTGTTCACATTTGCCATTTTAGGTGTACTTTTATGATTTCATTTACATTGAAAGGTTGTTAATTTACATTATATTTCTGCAAGTGAACATTGCATTGTTGTTATTAATGTTCTGTCCAGATTTTATCACTCTCGATTTTGTTATTTTTATTTGTTTAAAAGAAAATGTTTTGTAATCTTAAAAAATACAATGAATTTTGTTTGTTCATTCTTGTATAATAATAAAAACGAGATATTCTTTCTATATTCTGTTCAAATAAATTATTATAAATCAAAAACATTTTAATGAACTTTTTAACAAAAACTTAGATATTTTCAGTGTATAGTAGTCCCACTTGTACAATAAAATTTTCATAGCGCATACTTGTACACAAATGTTTAACTTTATAATTAGTTAACTGCATACATCGTACAAACATTGACAAAATGTTAATGAATAAGTATATAAAAACAAAAAAACTTTGTACAAAAGCTAAAATTTTTTTTTTCAGTTGTACAAAAACTAAAAATACTTTTCTATACTTGTTCAAAAACTTTAAATGTCTATGCATTATATAAAAACTGAACAGACTTAGTGAATATGTGTTTGTATGTTCCATTAATACAGAATTTACCATTTACAAATGTTGTCTTAGCATTTAACATCAATCTTACATAATGCCCTTTTTGTCTAAACACTTTGTTTAACAAAAATCTTTGTTGTGTGTATTATGAACATTAATTCCATACTAGCCACTGTTTTTTTGCCTAGACTGTACTGTAGGAGGTCATCATCATCATCAAGTACCATGCCTGCTGTCGTAGGTAATCATGTCTCTCCACAACTTTCGATCACAACAATTATTTGTCATTTCTGTTGTTGACCCTCTGCCAAACCATTCTGTTATGCTATCTGGTATCTTTTCTCTTTGCTTCCCTCTATCTCTTCATCCCTCAATTTTCCCAGTTCTCACAATATATTCCAGCTGTTCCCTTCTCATTGCATGACCAAAAAATGATTAGTACTTTAGTAGGTAGGAGCTATAAAAACATGATTGTCTCTACTTAACTTTCTCTTGTTTTTTAACAGGGTCAATACTCCTCGCAAGATGGGGGGCCTGGGGCCTATGAAGGTTCCACTCATTGCAGATAAAACTTTAGAAATCTCAAAGAAATATGGCTGCTTTAAGGAAGATGAGGGAGTTGCATTTAGGTGATATACATGATTATATTTTTTAATAAGGAAACTAAAACATTATCTGTTACATAGATTTATATATATATTAATGGTAGAAATAAATTATGCAGAATTATGGGTGAAAGTTTAAGTTTTGAATTATAAAAACTATAAATAAATATTCTGACATCTGGAAAAAAATGTGTTTATGAAACTTGATGTACACATGTTGACTGTCTTGTTGAAAATATTTGACATAATATTTTAAATAAAATATATAAAGGTATCTCTAAAATCTAAAGATATGTACTTGGAATGTGAGAACACTCATGCAGAAGGGTAAAATTGAAAACATCATACAACAAAATGAAAAGAATGGGTTTACATCTACCGGGACCTGTGAAATGAGATACACCGGATCAGGGGAGATGTATTCTGATAAACATAAAATAATCTATTCTGGAGGTACTGAACACCAAAGAGGAGTAGGAAAAGAAATAGATGAGGAAGTAGTTGGTCATTATGACTTAGGCGAGAGGAATGAAAGAGGTGAGAAACTTATTGACTGGACAAGAACACACGTCATGATGATAGGAAACACCTAGTTTAAGCAACATCCAAGACGTATGTGGAAATGGAAAACATCATGTACCAGTTGTGGGAAAGCTTAGAGTAAAATTAAAGACAACAAAACGAGCCTCAGTTAACATCAAGTTAAATTTAGATTTACTAAAATCAGACAAGAAGCTGCAAGACAAATATAAAATCACAATTCAGAACCGGTGCAATGCAATAGAGAAGATACAAAGTATTAATGAACAGTGGAAAGTGCTAAAAGAATCAATGCAATAAACATTAAAAGAGTTCATACCACCAGTGAGGACAAATTCAAGAAAGAAATGGATGACAGATGACTTTTTGCAGCTAATGGATACAAGAAGAAGAAATAAAGAAAATAAAGATGAGTATAAGAGATTAAATAAAGAAATTGTAATAAAATGCAACGAAGCAAAAGAAGCATGGCTAAAACAGAGATGCAAAGAGATTGAAATGCAACAAAAAGGAGATGGCAAAGCTATATGCAAACAAATTGAAGAATTAACAGGATGAAAAAGACAATCAAAAACTGAATGTTTAAGATCAAAGGAAGGAGAACTGATGATTGAGCAAGAACGCATAAGTGAACGATGGACAGAATACATTAAAGATCTTTACAATGATGAACGAACAGAAGTAAATATTAAGGATAATGGAGAAGGACCAGAAATATTCAGAGAAGAAATGGAAGACGCCTTGCGCAATATGAAAGCAGGAAAAGCTCCTGGACCAGATAATATAACTAAAGAAGAGATTGAAGCCATGGGTGATTTTATAGAAATAATAACAAAAATATTGAATGATATCTACAACAGCGGATATATACCAGACGAGGGTTTAAGACAAAGAAATGCAAATGAATGCATAAAAATGCGAAGCTGCAGTAAAGCTGAATGTGGGGGAAAATTGAAAAAAATAGGAAAAATGGTATGTTAGAAGCTTTACGTGATTAGTAGACGACACAGATTTGAACGACGTTTCGGCCATATAGGCCTTCAGCAGGAACAAACAAAACACACACACACACACACACACGAATATGTAAGTAAATAAAACTAATCCTACATAGCTAACTAGTAACGAAACATCCAAAACAAAAATAATCGAAATATGTTAAAGAAAATAAAAATGACTTCCCTGTGTCCTGTGTCTTGGACCGTGGTCAGGATGAAAAGGAAATGGTCACACGAGTGTGGCTGTAATTATACCCCCCTCAGGTCAGGTGAAAGGTTCTAAAAATACACGAGTGAGGGGAACGCTGTCTAGGTTACCTCGACTGTAAAGACACTGATAATGTCTGAAAGTATGTATGGGCATTGGTATATATATATATATATATATATATATATATATATATATATATATATATATATATATATATATATATGCATGTATGTGTGTACTTGTTGGTATGCATATATATGTATGTATGTATATGTATGTATGTGTGTGTTGATATGCGTAGGTATGTGCATGTCTGTTTGTACGTGTACATATGTATACACGCATCTGGGATACTTTCAGACATTATCAGTGTCTTTACAGTCGAGGTAACCTAGACAGCGTTCCCCTCACTCGTGTATTTTTAGAACCCTTCACCTGACCTGAGGGGGGTATAATTACAGCCACACTCGTGTGACCATTTCCTTTTCATCCTGACCACAGTCCAAGACACAGGACACAGGGAAGTCATTTTTATTTTCTTTAACATATTTCGATTATTTTTGTTTTGGATGTTTCGTTACTAGTTAGCTATGTAGGATTAGTTTTGTTTACTTACATATTCGTGTGTGTGTGTGTGTGTGTGTGTGTGTGTGTGTGTGTGTGTGTGTGTGTGTGTGTGTTTTGTTTGTTCCTGCTGATGGCCTATTGGGCCAAAACGTCGTTCAAATCTGTGTCGTCTACTAATCAAGTAAAGCTTCTAATATACCATTTTTCCTTTTTTTTCAATTTTCCCCTCTATATACCAGACTACCTGCTCAAATCAATATTCATATCCCTACCAAAGAAATCTCGTGCGACTTAATGCGATGATCATCGCACAATAAGCCTTATGAGAAACATGACAAAGATATTACTAAGAATCATCATGCGAAGAGTGTGAAACAAAATCAGTCCAGAAATTAGCGATGAACAGTGTGGTTTTGTTCGAAGTAAAGGAACGAGTAATGCCACATATATCATAATATCTTTAGTAGAAAGAGCCATATAGGTGAAAACAGATCTATACCTATGTTTTATAGATTATACCAAAGCATTTGACAAAATAAAGCACCAAGAGTTAATCAAAATTTTAGAAGGCATAAATGTAGACAGCAAAGATCTAAGAATAATAAAGAACATGCACTGGCAACAAACAGCGGCATTAGAACTGGAAACCAATTGGGAATGTTTCAACAACTAAAACGGGGTGTTAGACAAGGTTGTGTGATGTCACCAGATTTGCTTAATATTTATAGTGAGATTATTTTAAGATCCATAAGGGGCATGCCTGGTATAACAATTGGAGATCATAATATAAATAACCTAAGGTATGCTGATGATACAGTATTAATCGCTAAGAGTGAAAATAAGTTACAAGGAATGTTGACATTATAGTGAAATGAAAGCAAAAATAAAGGACTCAGCCTTAATAGCAAAAAGATAGAAGTAATGGTAACAACAAAGAAAAATACATCACCTCGATGCAAAATAAAGACAAGTGGAACAATATGAATTTAAATATTTGGGAGCTTTGTTAACCTCAGATGGAAGATGTACAAAAGAGGTGAGATGCAGAATGGCTCAGGCAAAAGCAGCTTTCCAAAAAATGAGGAAGATACTATGCAATCCATTTTTGACAATAGAAACAAGAAAAAGAGTTCTTAAATGTTATGTAGAGCCAGTATTAACATATGGATGTGAATCATGGACAATAGGATTAGGACAACAGACAAGAAAATCACTGGAGTCTGTAGAAATGTGGTTTTACAGAAAAATATTGAGAATACCATGGACAGCTAAGAAGAGTAACGACAACGTTCTGAAAGAGGTCAAAGCAAAAAGAGAGCTAATTTCTAATATTAGGAAGAAACAATCATCATTTTTTGGACATGTAATGAGAAGGGAACAGCTGGAATATATTGTAACAACTGGAAAAATTGAGGGACGAAGAGATAGAGGGAAGAAAAGAGTAAAAATACCAGACAGCTTAAGAGAATGGCTTGGCAGAAGGTCAACAACAGAAATGATAAATAACTGTGGAGATCGAAAGTTCTGGAGAGGCTTGATCACCTACGCCAGTGGGCCCGGTACGTGATGATGAAGATGATGATGATGATAAAGGTATAGAGCTATTAGTCACATTACTTCAAAGCAATCTTGCAATATTTATGAATTTACTCTATTTGGAAAATAAAAGTCTTGCACTTAGTATGAGAATACCAGGAAATACATTTCAGTAAAACAAAATTGTTATTTTTATTGTACGAAAATATTAAAAAATAACCATGTAAGACAATACTTATTTTTACTTTACTCTCCTCTGCCTTTTTGTCTTTAAGGGTCAATTGAAAATGGAGTGTTTGGGTCAATACTCTGGAGTATATCTCATGCATGATGCTCATCATGTCTGCTACTCCAGCTCTATCTTTTTTCCCTTTTTCCATTGTTTCTTAGGGTTAATGCCCTCTGTAACATAATGTCTGGAGCTGATTATGTTATTGGTCCAGACTGTTTGATCTCTTGTAATGTGATCCGGCACAGGTGTTTCCCTTTTGACATCATTTCTGATTTTACCTCTTTTTGCTGCATTCATTATTCTTCTTAAGTGTTTCATCTCCATAGCAACAAACAATTTGTATATGTTTTCTGCTTATAATGTTGGAGTGTATTATGGATTTTAATTCGTTTGCAGCGATACCGGGGTCTTCCATAACCATAACCAATTTTGGAGTTTGTCACTGACAGCAGAATGTTGGGAAAAATATTGCATAATAATACTAATAATAGTGCTCTATCTGTATTTGTTTGTTCTATAATATTCGGGTATTTATATATATATATATATATATATATATATATATATATATATATATATATATATATATATACATACAGTGGTTTTACACTTTGAGACATATGTGGTTTGTTATTAACTTTAACTGATGTGTTTAGTTTTTTTAATTTGCTCCTTCAGTTTTATTTGTACTTTTGCAGTGTTGAGTATTTGGATAGATTCATGCACTTAACTGATACAAAATGAAAATCAAAGTTATGTACTCTTACATAAAATTATCATTAAGTTTTTTGTTTTTTTTTAACTTAAATTGTTGAATTATTTTTTAATCGGTATTTAAATAATGTATTACAGTATAATAACGCTGGTGTCAGGTCGGGTAATTTTACCTGCTACTGTATGCAGTAAACAGTACAACCTACGGCTGCCCTGTTGTCTTGTAGGTATGCTCGGGAGAGTAAAAGGCTAAGGAGGGTACCCCGAAGTAAAACAACCCCACTGCCTTGTGGGTGAGACTTTTTAGTTAAAGGCTAGCGGAGCCAACCGTAAACAAACCGACGGAAGGCAACAGAAAACCATCGTCATAATTTTCTTTGTACAGTCATGAATCACCACAATAATAGAAATCACAACAGACACGTTAAGGGGGTGGGGGGGGGTCCAATGAAAAACCCTTGTTCGGTAGAGGACATCATGTGCTACAGGTGATACCTGATCGTCATCAAGCTACTGTAAGCAAAATAAAGATAAAACAGACTTTAAAGATAGGCACTTGGAATGTGAGAACGCTCATGCAGAAGGGTAAACTGGAAAACATCAAACAGGAAATGAAAAGAATGGGTTTACATTTACTGGGACTTTGCAAAATGAGATACACTGGATCAAGGGAGATATATTCTGATGAACATAAAACAATCTAATCTGAAGGTACTGAACAACAAAGAGGAGTAGGTTAGGGTGACCATTCGTCCCCGATTTTCGGGGACAGTCCCTGAAGTGTAGAAGTTGTCCCCGAAAGAAATTTGTCCCCGATTTCAGTGAATAAATAAATGTTCATACACGGAATCGGCCCTTTTTTAAAATAATCACTAGGACTCAGGACGTTACTGAGTTGTGTTCCTTTATGCCAGACTGAGCGGCATTAGCAGGAAGATAAAAGAGAAGACTTGGACGCGTTGTGTCGGAGATAGCTCTTTGAATTCTTGAAGCGCGGTGCTACGTCACTTATATTCCAGCCACTGACTTCTATTGGGATGGGTTTAATTTTTTTAAATCAGACTCTCTCTCTCTCTCTCTCTCTCTCTCTCTCTCTCTCTCTCTCCAACCCTGCCTTTCCGGACATCTCCCGCCAAAGTATCTTTTCCGGCCAATTTTCAAATCAGTCCGAGTGTAATGACAGTACAGTGCAGTCGTGTTTTCTATTTGTGATCAGTGGACGTCTGTTGCATAAAAACAATGCTTTCCAAAAAACGTAAGTTTCATTTTAGTGATTCGCTGAAAGCTGAATTTCCATTTATTATACAAGCAATTTTAGAGAATGGAACGCTAGTGAAATGTAATATATGTAGTTCAAATTTTTCTATAGCAAGTGGTGGAAGGACATCAATAACTGATCATCTACAATCAAAAAAGCATAAGGATGCGCTGATTTGTAAGTCTCAGTCACGGTGTATGAGAAATTATTTTTTGTAAAACAGAACCCTCAAAAGATGAATACACTCTAGCTGTTCATGAAGGAACCTTCGCATATCATACTGTACTTCATAATCATAGTTTCCGTAGTATGGATTGTACAATAATTCTACAAAAGAAATTTTCAACGAAGCAATTTTCCTGTGCAAGAACAAAGTGTTAATCCATAATTACCAATGTCTTTGCTCCTTGGGCTATTGATGAACTAAAAAATGACCTCAAATACGTCAGCTTCTTAACATTGTCTTGCGATGTTATGAGCTGGAAACTCCAGTAAAGACCAAACGGATTGCTTTCATAGATATCCCAGGAAAAACGTCCGACATAATATCGGAACAATTGTTGAAAGCAATTGATAATTTTGACTTAAACAAAAAGATTGTTGGACTCTCAGCAGACAATACAAAATACAAACTTTGGAGGCTTGTTGAGGAAAGGGAGAGATAATGTCATAACTAAAATAAAGTCCAAATTAAACAGACACATAATGGGGCTTGGTTGCAATGCACATATAATTCACAATTGTGCAAAGACAGCGTTTGATTCCATACTTATGGATATGGAAGTGATTGTAACAAAAATATTTGGATACTTTCACATTTACACGGTTCGTGTAGAACGCCTAAAAGACTTCTGTGAATTTGTTGGATAGGAGTTTAAGCAATTATTAGGTTATTCGAATATAAGGTGGTTGTCATTACTTCCAGACTTGGAAAGAATATTGAAACTGTATCAATCCCTGAGATCTTTCTTCTTGTCAGAAACACACTGTCCTAAAATATTGAAACAATTCTTTGAAAACAGTGAATCAGAGCTTTGGCTCAGCTTTGCTCATTCTCACGCATCACTCTTCCATGAAACAATTTGGCGATTGAAGGCGACGACAAGAGTGCAACAGAATCAGCACTAGCTGTGAACAATCTCATTATAAAATTATAAACTCGACGCGATGAAAATTTCATCCCACACATGGTAAAGGGTTTGCTAACTGATTTAGTAGAAAGTGGTGACATCCAAATGGAAAGGTATTTCCAAATAAGTAAAGAATTCTATGATACTGCTGTACATTACTTGCAGTCTTGGAACAAGCACAATGAGGACTTGTCACAACTGAGCTGCCTTCTCTTGGATAATGTGCCTGAAAGGAAACATTTTGATAATGCAGTAGAACAGATATCTTCAAAGTGTCATGAAGTTGTAAACGTCAATCGTGATGAGCTCTTTGATGAATTTACTTATTTGCGAGACCATCTGTTGCAAAAAGAATGTGAGTGGTTCAGTAACAAGCCCCCATGTAGAAAATGGAATGAAGTACTCAGGTAATTGAAAGAAAATAATGTACCACATGCTAATGTGAAGAGAATTCTTGAACTTTTTATGTGCTTACCTGGCAGCAATGCAACCGTAGAAAGACTATTTTCTCAAATGAACTACGTCTGGTCCGAAGAGAAATCACGGATTAATGTGAGCACGGTGCAAGCCATGTTAACAGTAAAAACTAACATTAATTTATCGTGTGAAAACTTCACTGAAAAACTTGCTTCAAATCATGAGATCTTGAGAAAGATACACTCAAAAAACAAGTACCACGCCGAGGCAACAACCTCTTCAGTAGAAATAAGGTACTGTAAACATTACTTTAATATTGCAATTGATATCTTTATGTTGTTTAATATTTTTTATTTTAAACTTTTTTTTTGTTATTGAGAAACAAAACTAGCTATTGTAATTTCATTAAGTGCGTGTATCGCATAAGTACCGTGAATATTAATGAAATTTAAAGTTATCTTTTTTTTGCATCTACAAAATTTCTTGCTCACAGAGTCACACATCCACCCACACATATTATAAATATATATATAAATATATATATATATATATGTATACACACACACACGCACACACACACACACATATATATATATATATATATATATATATATATATATATATATATATATATATATCGTTCGTCACCGATTTTGTGGGACACTCTCAGAAATAAGCAAAAAAAATCCTCTGAAATGTAAAAAATATGACAAATGCCCCTGAAAACAATGGGGAAAAAATGGTCACCCTAGAGTAGGTATCATCTTGGATGCAGAAAGAGCAAGAACAGTGATAGGCTTTTACCCAATATTTTACAGAGTCCGTTTAGTGAAATTTAATGGAAAACCAATAGATATAAATCTTATACAAGTTTATGCACCAACAGCAGACAGTCTAGAGGAAACAATTGATAAATTTTACGACGAATTAAATAAGGCACTTCGTGAATGCAAACCACGTGAAAACACCATAGTCCTATGGGATCTTAACGCAAAAGTCGGAAAAGAAAGGGTTGAGGAAGTAATTGGTCATTATGGCTTATGCGAGAGGAATGAAAGAGGCAAGAAACTTATTGACTGGTAAAGAACAAACAATATGACCATAGGAAACACATGGTTTAAGCAACATCCAAGACGTCTGTGGACATGGAAAAGCCTAGGAGACAACGCACGTAATAAAATTGATTACATAATAATAAGCAATAGATTTAGAAACAGTCTGGTGAGTGTGAAAACTAGAACAGGGGCAGACTGCAATAGTGACCATGTACCAGTTGTGGGAAAGCTTAGAGTAAAATTAAAAGCAACAAAACGAGCCTCAGTTAACATCAAGTTAAATTTAGATTTACTCAAATCAGACAAGAAGTTACAAGACAAAATCACAATTCAGAACCGGTACAATGCAATAGAGAAAATACAATGCATTAATGAACAGCAGGAAATGCTAAAAGAATCAATGCAACAAACATCAAAAGAGTTCTTTCCACCAGTGAGGACAAATTCAAGAAAGAAATGGATGACAGATGACATTTTGCAGCTAATGGATACAAAAAGAAGAAATAAAGAAAATAAAGAGGAGTATAAGAGATTAAATAAAGAAATTGTAATAAAATAAAATTCAATGAAGCAAAAGAAGCATGGCTAAAACAGAGATGCAAAGAGATTGAAATGCAACAAAAAGGAGATGGCAAAGCTTTATGCTAACAAGTTGAAGAATTAACAAGAAGAAAAACACAATTAAAAAACTGGATGTTTAAGATCAAAGGTCAGTATCATGAAAATGGAAACGAGAACACCCAAAGCATAACGAGAGGGACTGATACCTCCAACTAACAAGGAGGGATCAAGTCACCATACTTTGCCTACGCACTGGCCACAATAGAATGAGAAACCACATGTTCACTAAATTCAAAATAGGTACAACCAGCCAATGTCACTGTACACTGGACAACATGACAACAACACATGTTCTACAGGATTGTCCCCAGTACACAGACCTGAGAAGAGCAATATGGTCCACACCCACCTCCCTGAAAGAAAAACTATATGGGGCAATCGAATCGCTTAAACAGACACTGACTTCATAAGAGAGTCTGGAATCCTATTCTGATTGAGTCTTGATCGCAGAGAGAGAGATCAAAGAAAGGAGAACAGTTGATTGAACAAGAAAGCATAATAGAAATGATGGACAGAATACATTAAAGATCTTTATAATGATGATCGAACAGAAGTAAATATTAAGGATAATGGAGAAGGACCAGAAATACACAAAGAAGAAGTGAAAGAAGCCTTGTGCAATATGAAAGTAGGAAAAGCTCCTGGACCAGATAATATAACTAAAGAAGAGATTGAAGCCATATGTGATTTTGGAATAGGAATAATAACAAAAATTATTCAATGATATCTACAACACCGGATATATACCAGACGACCTGCTCAAATCAATATTGATAGCCCTTACAAAAGAAATCTATTGCGATTGAATGTGATGATCACCGCACAGTGGGCCTTATGAGTCACATGACTAAGATATTGCTGGGAGGCATAATGCGAAGAGTGCGAAACAAGGTCAGACCAGAGGTTGGGGATGAATAGTGTGGTTTTGTTGGAGGTAAAGGAACAAGCAATGCTTTATATATCATACGATCTTTAGTAGAAAGAACCATAGAGGTGAAAACAGATCTATGCCTGTGTTTCATAGATTATGCCAAAGCATTTGACAAGGTAGAGCACCAATAAATAATCAAAATTTTAGAAAGCATTAACGTAGACAGCAAGGGTCTAGGAATGATAAAGAACATGTACTGGATCGAACAGCGGCCATAAGAACTTGAAGCCAATTGGAAATGTTTCAGCAAATGAAACGGGGTGTTGGACAGGGTTGTGTGCTGTCACCAGATTTGTTTAATATTTATAGTGAGATTATTTTAAGATCCATAAGGGACATGCCTGGAATAACAATCGGAGGTCATAATATAAATAACCTAAGGTATGCTGATGATACAGTCTTAATCGCTAAGAGTGAAAATGAGTTACAAGAAATGTTGGACATTATAGTGAAAGAAAGCAAAAATAAAGGACTCAGCCTTAATAGCAAAAAGACAGAAGTAATGGTAACAACAAAGAAAAAGACATCACCTCAGTCCAAAATAAAGACAAGTGGAACAATATTAAAACAGGTAAATGCATTTAAATATTTGGGAACTTTGTTAACCTCAGACAGAAGATGTACAACAGAGGTGAGATGCAGAATGGCTCAGGCAAAAGCAGCTTTCCAAAAACTGAGGAAGATACTATGCAATCCATTTTTGACAATGGAAACTAGAAAAAGAGTTCTTAAATGTTATGTAGAGCCAGTATTAACATATGGATGTGAATCATGGACAATATGACAACAGACAAGAAAATCACTGGAGTCTGTAGAAATGTGGTTCTACAGAAGAATCTTGAGAATACCAGGGACAGCTAAGAAGAGTAATGAAAACATTCTGAAAGAGACCAAAGCAAAAAGAGAGCTAATCTCCAATATCAGGAAGAAACAGTCATCATTTTTTGGCCATGTAATAAGAAGGGAACAGCTGGAATATATTGTAACAACTGGGAAAATTGAGGGATGAAGAGATAGAGGAAAGAAAAGAGAAAAGATACCAGACAGCTTAAGAGAATGGCTTGGCAGAAGGTCAACAACAGAAATGATAAATAACTGTCGAGATCGAAAGTTGTGGATAGACATGATAAGCAACGCCAGCAGGCTTGGTACTTGATGATGATTACAGTATAATAGATTTTTCAAGAGTTTCTTCGTAGAATTTAGTAGGTTTCTGTGTTCATAGTTGTCTTCCCTAGGATAGTTGTCTTTTCTTATCATTTAAACCTTTCTATGTGTGATTGATTGTGTGAAGTTGTTTTTCTTTTTGTATAGATTGTTTACCAACACACAATGTTATTGAATCTTGAAGTGCGCTCTGTGGACAACTTTGGATGTGTCTTTATAACACATTAACTATGCATCATGTTCTCCTTGGGCACTTGTGTTAATAAATTGTATTTATTTATTATTTGTATTTTGTCACACTTAATTAACTTAAATAGTATAATAATGTTTAAGATTTGCTGATCAAGTCTCTTACGTTTCTACTATAGAGGTCTCTACATAATTGATGACAAGGGAAACCTTCGACAGATCACAATCAATGACCTTCCTGTGGGAAGATCTGTTGATGAGACTTTACGCTTGGTCCAAGCTTTCCAGTTCACTGACAAATATGGTGAAGGTAGGCCAAAATCATATTTTGTATGAAATATAAACAAATATACATATTATCATCTGTTAAGTTGGGAAGTTTTTCCATTTAATTTATACTTTGAAGAACTACTGCAACTCATTCCCTCTTGCGGTGTCCATCATCCAACAGAAAAGTAAAAATCTGCAGTGATTAAAGATGTATACAAATTATTTGCTATTAAAATAAGTGCTTTTTAAACTTCCAGTTTATTTATCAAAGATACATGATTTAAATAAATTTATCAACTAAAAGAATTTCCAGAATGGGGAAATATTGATTTTTTTTTAAAATAGGGTTGATCTAAAATGCAGGAAATAAAGATATATTTTAACTGCCAATAAAAAAAAAAATCTGGTAAAGTGGGATTTTACAGATCATTGGACTGTTGAATGCTTATTAATTGGTGTTACTTGTGAACAGATGAACCATCATGAAGAAAATGGGTTTACCTTAGTTCAGTCGACAGATCATCTTCATTGCACATCAGACAACACCAAATATTCAGATCTCCTCCCGAGTAACCACTCAAAAGTAGCTACTGATGATCCCAGTAATCCTGGCCACCACCACATGATAGCAAAAGCACTTGGTGATTTCAACACAGAAGAGCAAAACTCTCTAAAGAGGGCAAGGATCATGAAGAGAGAGGGATTAAAGGAGGTGTTTTTGGGTACATTTTTATTGCCTAAAACTATTGCCCGAGTAACAGCCATTTTTTATTTACTCTATAAATTTTAGCTGCCAAAGGTTCTTGACCATGCACAGAGTGTACCTCCTGTTTATCTCTGTTATCCAAGAGCATTAACATAGGATCTCACTAGGAACCAGGAAGGGTAAAGCCACAAACAAACCACAGATACAACCAGAATCTTTCCCATCACCTATGGTGAGATTCAAGCCCAGGACTGCTTGTCCCCCCCATCTGCTTGCCCCCCCACCTATAGTGAGATTCAAGCCTAGATCTGCTTCACCCTCCCCCACCTATGGTGAGATTCAAGCCCAGATCTGCTTGTCGTCCCCCCCAACAACCTATGGTGAGATTCAAGCCCAGATTTGCTTGCCCCCCCCCCACCTATGGTAAGATTCAAGCCCAGATCTGCTCGTCCCCCCCACCTATGGTGAGATTCAAGCCAAGATCTGCTTTCCCCCCCCCCCTCCGCACCTATGGTGAGATTCAAGCCCAGATCTGCTTGCCCTCCCCCCACAACCTATGGTGAGATTCAAGCCCAGATTTGCTTGCCCCCCCCCCCACCTATGGTAAGATTCAAACCCAGATCTGCTCGTCCCCCCCACCCCGCCACCTAGGGTGAGATTCAAGCCAAGATTTGCTTCCCCCCCCCCCCCGCACCTATAGTGAGATTCAAGCCCAGATCTGCTTCCCCCCTCCCCACCTATGGTGAGATTCAAGCCCAGATCTGCTCCCCCCCCCACCTATGGTGAGATTCATGCCCAGATCTGCTCGCCCCCCCCCCCCCCCCCCCACCATTGGTGAGATTCAAGCCCAGATCTGCTCCCCCCCCCAAAAAAAAAAAATAATAATAAAAAATGCTAAAAAAATATCACTGAGAACTAACACTTATATAACACATTCATCAGGTCTGCTGGCAACAAGGAACTGAGATGGGAGTAAGATACAAAAATAGACAGAGAAAGAATCAAAGAGATAACATCAAGAAATGGAGAGGTCTGGACTTTGCCAAATCACAGGAAGTAGCAAGAAAATACATGAAAAACTTGAGACAATAGTTGTGTTCTTTAACCATAGAACAATGACACATCGAGTCATGGACTGTTGAGATGAGGCGTGAAGCAAAAAATAAACACAAATGTGTTGAGACCACTGTAGAATTAAGACATGAAGTAAATATTTTAAATTAATTATATTGGTCAGAAGATGTGATTCTGATACAAAGAGGAAGTTGCTGTTTTAAACAGAAGCAGCTATCTTTCTAGAGAACTTCAAAGTAGAAAAAAAAGGGAAGCTGAAAACACAGGCAGACGAGTAAAATCAGAAATGAATATAATCAAAATGATATTTTTATAAAATTGAAAACATTACCCAGAACAGTAAACATAATTATTAGTTGTTTCATAATAGGTTGCGAAGTTTCATGTGGAAAAATGAAAGCATTAATGTTTGTAATATTTTGCTGTGGGCTCTTTGTTAGTCTTATTTTCTAAAGACAAGGTTCTTTCATTCGTGAAAATAGCAAACCAGATAAAAATTAGTGGTGCCAAGTGTTTTATTTATTTGTCAATGCTCTTTATAAGATAGAAAAATGAACAATTAAGAAGCAATTGGATAACAGAGGGTAGGGACAAATGGTCATGCAGAAAATATGAGGTTCAGTTTGTGTTTAGGAAAGCAAACAAATATAGTATTTGTTGAGAAAAAAATGTTGAAAAGAAATGATAACTTAAAAGAAACAAAGAATGTAAATACCTTTTTTTGAGATATGAAAATAATATGATACCTCAATAAAGATCATGCTAATGACAATTTAGCAGAGAATGACAGCTCTTCAAATAAGGGAATAACCTAAATGAATGAACATATAACAGTCTCTTAGAATGAGAGGCAAAAATAGAGAAGATATTTGAGTCTTTGTGTCAATCTAGGGTGACATCGATAAAGCCAATTCCTCAACAGAGAGGGGAAGAAGGATTTTAAAAATAAAGGAAAGATTATAAAAAAAAATAGAAATGAACGTATGAATATGGCCACACACCCAGTGTTAAACACAAATACACTAGACCAGTCACTGGCTCATGGACTCTATGCTTTTATTGCTATATCTTAATGTAGATGTCCACAGAGTGTTCAGGTTAATAAGGGGCTTACAGAAAATTCATAATAATGGCATGTAAAAATAAACCATCGCACTTTTATTGTGTCTTTGAAAGTACTTATAGTTGATCATATCACTTTTTGTATTTTATTTCATTTGTAGTTTTGCTTCCTTTGTAGTGTGCCCAGCAGGATGGAAGCCTGGAAAGGATACCATGAAGCCAGACCCTAGCGCTAGCAAAGAATACTTTGGCAAATCCCATTAAAACTTCAGAGACTAAGGAGTATTCTAGCTTATATTCTTTGATGTTTTGAATGTTTTTAATTTTACGGCACCAACCAAAAAAAATGATTTGCATCTAAGCTGTCAAAAATTAGGGCCAACATTTTGGAGCACTCAACTAATGCTGTTGGGAAATGACTGTAATAAATTATTTCAGGATATGTTAACATTTGTTACAGGACTATTATGAATGAGGTTGAATTATGTCATAAATTAAACTTTCTGTTTTTCATTATGATGAATGAAACCATTTCCTACTTACACTTTTCCCACAATCTTGGCAGATGAAAGTTGAGTTTCTCAATTTTCTTTGAACAAATAAATTTGTCTCATGTAGACAAGACTAAACACAGTATAGTTAATTTATCTTGGGCATGAAGACAGCACATTTGGCAGAAACTCTCCAAATCTGATGATTCATCCACCCAGTATCAGACTGTTTACAGGGCTTGCAATGTATTTCACCACAAATCCCTAATCCGGGTGAGCCTCTTATTCTTAGCAAATGAGTCAATATCCACTGTTGATGACTCTCTTATCAGACACAGATTATACTATATATATTAAATACACAATGGTAGTTAATGCATCTGAGAATGGTTGTATACGACAATTTCATCATACAGATACTTGGAATCAGGGTGTTGTCAATCTTCTATAGTAATAGACAGACCCTGTTTTGCAATAAAACATTTTCTTTTAACATTAATGACTCAATTTAATTTCTACCTATCTATCTATTGACTTTTTGAGCTGTAGCCGGCCCATAGGGTATAGACCCAGATACTCTTTCTCTTTTCTAAATTTGGTTCTAGCAGTTTTCAATCCTTGTAAAGATGTTTTATCAAACCTCACCATTTGTCTCTGTCCTGTGCAAGCAACTCTATCTCATTGAGTGAGCCAATTCCTGCTGCTCTTGCCTCTCTGATCAATGATCTTCTCAGTGTCTCTCTGGGTCGGCCTCTTTTCCTCTAACCTGTTGTTTCCCACATGAGGGCTTGCTTTATTATTCGGTTATTATCTCTCCTCATCACATGTCCAACATATGACCATCGTCTTTTCTTTATTACTGAAGATATTAGTGGTTGATTGGCGATTTCTCTCATTTCTTTGTATGTTTTGAATTCGTTCCACGCTACACCAAGTGTTTTCCTTAGACATTTATTTTCGAATGCATTCAACTTTGTTTCTATGTCTCTTGTTGTTTTCCAGCTCTCACATGCATACGTAAGGGTAGATATTATGTTTGATTTGAATAGTCTAAGTTTTCTGCTTATGCTGATGAGTTTTGATTTCCACAACTTTTCAAGGATTCTGAAAGACATTGCTGCTTTAGCTATTCCGATTCTAATTTCTTTACTTGTATCCCCTTACCGATCAATGTGACTTCCAAGATAAAGTGGTCGATCTCTTCCACTGGTTTTTCCATGTATATTCTGTCATCTGTTGGAATTAATCTTTTCATAACTTTAATGATTGATCTGAAGCACAATTTTGCTGGCTATTGATGATTGTTCATTTGTGTTTTCCAGCATCATTTTTATCTGACTGCTGATGAGGACTATGTCATCAGCAAAGTTGAGGTCCTCCAAATGGTCTCCTTGTAATATAATTTAGTAAATATAAATATGTCAACCAAAAGCTTTCAATTAAGTTTTGAGAAATACAATTGCTTGAAATGAGAACTACATATACTTAACCGTCCATAAAACTAAATGTTTATTGCAAGTGATGCAAATGGTTACTAGTATAGTATGCTTCATGCTAACAATGTGTACATTTTCTGTCTGAGTTTATTAAAAAAGAATTTCATATTTTTGCTGGTTTATATTTCAGAATTTTTTTAGTTAAGATTCTAAAAAATGTCACTGTAATGTTATCTATCTATAATAGTCTTGGCGTGCCTCAACCTTCATCTTCTCTTCTTTTACATTTCAGCTCCCTGTGGAGTATAGGTCTTCAATAAACACTTTCCAAGCCACTCTGTTTCTTGCCATTTTTTAAAGAGAAGACTGGCTGTCTTGCCAGTTTTGACCAATTATTTTGCCTCTGCCTTGTCTATCTATCATTAAATAACAACAGGTTAAATCCACAAAAGATATATCCTATGTTCTATTGACTAAAATTCCAGCTAAAATAGTTTTGATTTTAATTATTGCTCCGTGAGTAAAATACATTTTGATTATTGAAATGTGATTAAGAAATTGGAAGATAATTTAGAACAGAATTATGAATTGTCAGAAGAATTATCCATAATCTTAACAAATCTGAAAAAATCTCATTTACATTTTATTTTTAATGAAAGTATTTTATAATTTTGCTTCCTCTCATTGTTTTCATAAACATTTATCAAAAGACAGGAATTGTTTGAACCAGTCACTAATTAATAACGCCATTTTATGGACGGTTTGTAAGCCATAAAATTCTTTATAGAAATAAAAGGAATAACTGAATAAATCTACTATTTGTGCTGGATTGATGTTTTTGCAGTGTCTATGTTCAGAATATTTATGTTTGTGCACCTTCTTTTCTGAGACACTTATAATCAGTAAAACATTATGGTTAAGGTTATAAAAGGCCCCAGTATCACTGCAAATGAATTAAAATCCATAATTGCTCAATCGCCCATGCCAGTGGATTCGTCCAAATTAATATCTCTCATCTCCCAAACAAAGAAAGGTAGCTGCCGTCCCCATCATAGCAGTCTCAACACACGCCAAAAGACATAAGGTGAAACCGCACAGAAAGTAAACAGCCATCTGTTCCTCATCATACGATATCATCATTCATCGTAAATAATTGGAATATAGTAAAACATTAAGACTCAACACTTTCTAGGTACATGTAGAACAGCAGCATGATCTAGGAATTTGACATCCATTGCTACATTAACAAAATACCACAGGTCAGATTCATTCGACTCATTTATACCAATATAATTGATCACTAAACAGATAACTTTTACCTCCATGGTTGATCACAGGTTTCTCATTCATCTTTTATGTAAAAAGTTATTTGTTTTATCTTTCCTCTTCTTTCTAAACAGTTGTTACTTTCATGGTTGATCACTGTTTTCTCATTTATCTTCTATCTAAACAGTTAATTGTCTTCTTGTTCATCTTCTGTCTAAACAGGTGTTTTATCATACATCTTCTATCTAAACAGTTAATTGCCATTTTGTTCATCTTCTATCTAAACAGTTAATTGTCTCCTCATTCATCTTCTATGTAAACAGTTGTTACCTCCATGGTTGAATAGTATTGTTCCTTCATGTAACAAGAGGACAACACAAACCAGAACAACATTTCGGCTCAATAGGCCTTCAGCAGGAACAAACATACAATGCACACTCGAATATGTATTTAAAATAAAAAATACTAAAAAAATATAATAATTTCAAATGAGAAGGGACAGGCAAATAGAGGAAAACATCTATTTTTATCCTCCGATATGTAGCACATTTTTCTCTCGTTTCAACATTTTATCTCTTATCTCTGTTTATTTCTCCTTGAATTGCCTGTCCTGCTCATCCTAGATGTAGTACAGTTTATCTGTGTTTTGTTGTTCATTGGTGTTGTTCTCATTTTCTGAATATAGCCGCCAGTGTTTTGGCGACTATTACAGAAATGTCAGTATTTTGTTGTGTTCCTTTATTCTGTAAATTTGTCACTATACCTTGCAGAAGAGCAAGATCTTAGTTTTTTTGTGTGTTATTGTGGTGTAAAACAGCCAGTAAAACAGTAATAAGGAACTGAGCCCTTTCAGCCCAGGTACTACATGGAATCTTGTTCTCATCAGTCCAGTTAGCAATCATAAAGAGATTACAATGTATCAATAACCCAGTTAGCAATCATAAAGAGTCTACAATGTGTCAATAGTTCAGTCAACAATCATTAAGAGTCTACAATGTCTCCTCATTAGTCCAGTTAGCAATCATAAAGAAACTACAATGTCTCAATAATCCAGTCAGCAATCATAAAGAGTCTACAATAAATCTCCTCAATAGTCCAGTTAGCAATCATAAAGAGACTACAATAAATCTCGAAGTACAGGCATCAATATGCATCAAGATGCGGTAGAGATGCGAAGCTGCTGTAAAGCTGATGATAGTAGCAAGTCTAAAAAAGGAAGAAAAAAGTGGTATGGTGACAGCTTTCCGTGGTAATGAACAAAATAAAAGTCGACGTTTCGGCCAAGTAGGCCTTCAGCTGGAACAACAAACAACGACACAATATATATATATATATAATATATATATATATAAGGATATGTAAACAAATCTAACTACACGGTGATAATATGCTAGATACTCAAGAAAGGAAATATTTAAAAAAGGGTCACTTCCCTGTGTTCCAGAGCGTGGTCAGCTACTGAATGGACTAAAATGAGAAGGCGGGATGACCAACTATATATCTCACTGACCAGGCAGTCAGGCGAGAAGATGGAACGGAAGGGTTCTAAAAATATGGATAGGTTGGTACAAGATATGTATAAACTGTGCATATCTAACTCTGTGTGTGCACCCCGAACCGATGTGTATTAAAAAAAAAAACATGTGTATATAACAATACATGACTATAAACTTTAATAAGTATATCCCAAATCTGCCCATACATAT
Source organism: Megaustenia siamemsis (assembly GCA_032433765.1). NCBI lineage: Eukaryota > Metazoa > Mollusca > Gastropoda > Stylommatophora > Ariophantidae > Megaustenia > Megaustenia siamemsis. Next base: position 28,249 of record JAVIAB010000139.1, on the reverse strand, counting down.
GCAGACAAATATATATATACATGTATAGGTACGGCAGCGCATGGGGGTAAGAAATGTGTAGTAAGTGTCTTATGTGTATGAGAGCGGTATGTTCATTCCTTAGGGGGACAGCGAACCCAACTGGGCATTGAGACGATTCTCAAGAGCGAACCAGATTGCTGGAGTGACACGAGACAATGCCAGTGACTTGCATGTCAGGTTTACCACTATGGCCAGGGGAGTTGAAATGGGCAGACATCCGGCTGTCAGTCTTTTGCTCAACATCACAACGGTGCTCACAAAATCTGTCACTCAAGCGTCGTCCACTTCGCCCACATACGTCATCTGGCAATGCTTACATATTATGGTGTAGATGATTTTCTGTGACACAAGTAAACCCCTCCTTGATGTCGAATCACTTATTATGGAACAAGACCGAATCGGTGCAAAACACGTAGTCACAAGTTCTGCAAACTCGATGTCCACAATGAACAGTACAAAGGTGTTTGTAGTTTGAGTGGGGGAGGCGGCTCGTGACAAGAATGTCTCTCAGACTCCTGTCTCGTTTAAAGGCTACAAAAGGAGGATCACTGAATAGTAGGCGGGTAGTGGGATCTGAGTGGAGAATGGAGCGATACCGATTAAGGATCATCACCGCAGCCAAGTTGTGAGAGTGGTAGGTGAGGGTAAATATGGTCCTATCAGAGAAAAGGCGGGTGGATGGGGTGAGTGCCACAGGACGGAAAATATCGAGAGCTTGCTGGAAGGCAGATTGGAGAACCGAATCAGAATAGAGACGACTCCTAAAGAAATTTAATATCAGGTGGGTCTGTATGTTAGAGAAAATCTTGATCATCCTGGCAGATACGACGAAGTCTTAATAATTGAGAATATGGAATGGAATCTCTGCAGTGAGATGGATGAGACGAGGTGTAGAGAAGATAACACTGGGTGTCTGTGGGTTTATAGAAGACGGAAGTGTGGAGGCTGGAGGTACGAAGGTAGACGATCAGATCAAGAAAAGTGACGGACGAGGTGACGGACGATGTACAGATATGTGATGTAATTTGGTTGGATTTATGAAAGTTGCCAATGTAGTCGATGAACCTGGAGATGTCATCTTCCGGCAAGTCAGTCAGTTCAAGACGGTCATCAATGTACCGGAGGTATTTAAGGTGAAGAAGGGGTGCTGAAGGGGGTTAGGGTTAGGGTTAGGGTGAGGATTAAGGTGAGGGTGAGGGTTAGGGTTAGAATGAGGGTTAGGGTTTGGGTTAGGATTAACCTCTTTCCTTTTAATTTGCCATTTGTAACCAAGTATTCCAACTTTCCTCTTCTCATGATTTGCCCGAAAAATGTTAATTGTTTATTTCAGATGATTTTTGGGAGCTCTCTTTTTGTGTTGGCTTCTTTGAGAAATTCCTCATTGGTCTTTTTAGTTGTCTAGGGAACTTTCAACATTCTTCTGAGAAATCCCATCTCTGTGACCTCATATCGTCTTTTCATTTGTTTGTCTACTGTCCATGATTCGCTTCCATAGGTCAGAATTGGTTCTATATAGCACCGATGAACTCTCTTTCTCATTTCTATTGATATAGATTTGTTGCATAAGATATTTTTTTCATTTTCTGAAATACTATTTTGGCCTAAGCTATTCTGCTTTTTATTTCCGTGGTGCATCTTCTATCGGATATGATTATTGTGCCCAAGTATTTGACGCGTTGCACTTGTTTCAGATTTGTTTATTTTATGCTGCATGCTGGTGATGATCGTTTCTTTGATATGACCATTACTTCTGTTTTCTTACTATTCAGACTTAAACCTTTACTTGTTGTTTTCTTTTACAATTATCCTAAACTTGTATTCTGTCCTAACACTGATGATCGCCATCATATGTTACTGCTATAGTCTATAATAAATGGGTACCAGGTTAATTTACCTGCCCCTTTCTCTCACTAGCTTACTGTATTACACAAACTTATTGATGGACTTCTCTTAATTATTGATGGACTTCTATTAATGTCATCCACATCACAAACTTATTTATGGACTTCTCTTAATGTCATCCACATCACAAACTTTTTGATTGACTTCTCTTAATGTCGTCCACATCACAAACTTATTGAAAGACTTCTCTTAATGTCATCCACATCACAAACTTTTTGATTGACTTCTCTTAATGTTGTCCACATCACAAACTTATTGAAAGACTTCTCTTAATGTCATCCACATCACAAACTTTTTGATTGACTTCTCTTAATGTCGTCCACATCACAAACTTATTGATGGACCTCTCTTAATGTCATCCACACCACAAATGTTAACGAGTTGTAATAATTTCTTTATTTGATTATTTCTTGTTGTTGTGACATTATTATCTTTGATGTCTTTATTGTTCAATGACAGCACATCACATTACATTGATCACAACGTTAATCATGACAGACACTTTGTTCTGTATACATAAAAGTAGTATAGGTGGCTGTGAACCCCTCTAGAAGTGCACGTACATGCACCGAAAGACAACAGATTTTGCACCAAAACCGCACGAAACTTGCACCAAATCCGTGCAAAAAAAAAAAAAAAAAAAAAAATTTTTTTTTTTTTTTTTTTTGGGGGGGGGGGGGGGGGGGTAATTTCTTTTTGGTTCGTCAGTTTGTCGAAACGGTCTACTGTGTCTGAGAGATTAACTCAGGTAAATTGTAAAGATCGTGTCTCGCTGGTAATCGGCTTATCGTGTGGTGCCGTGCGGGTCGTGATCGGCTCTCGCGGCGTGTTAGATGAAAATATTTGTGAAAGAGTATTTTAAAAGAGTATATTTGAGAAAGTAAAATTCAGAATTATTTAAAAAATATGTATTTGTGAAAGTAAAAAAAAAAAAAACTCAGAATTATTAAAATAAAAAAAAGTCTCCCACCAGGATTCGAACACGGGGTCTACTACGTGACAGGCCAGGCACTTAGCACACGGTCTACTTCGTCACTTTGTCGAACGGTCCACTGCGTCTGACAGGTAAATTGAAAAGATCGTCCGTCAAACAGTCTGGCTCAGGATATTTCAGTTAACCAACTCAGGTAAAACCCCGATTGAAAAGAAAACGGACTTATGTTAAAAATAATAAAATATAATGATGAAAAATCAATATTTTTAAAAACTTAAAATGAAGGGAAATTTAAAATTATAGGCGATCTCGTAACTGATTGGGTCGCGGATCTCGCACTACATTTTTTTAGTGATCATTTGCCACCCTCAACACCAGCATCAACCCTTCATGTCCTATCATCACCAACATACCACACAAAGTATCAAACCGATTATTATTCGGCGGCGGTCGGCATGTGAGGTGGAGAGGGGTATTAGGCGACAGGAGGCGACATGTAAAAAAATGCTGACAAGCAATGACGTTGAAGGGGTTATTGGTTATTGGTTATGGAAGGCCCCGGTATCACAGCAAACGAATTAAAATCCATAATTGCTCAACCGCCCGTGCCAGTGGAATCATCCGAATTACTAACTCATCTCCCAAACAAAGAAAGGTAACTGTAGTCCCCATCGTAGCAGTCTCAGCACACGCCAAAAGACATAAGGCGAAACCGCGCAGAAAGTGAACACAGCCAACTGTTCCCTGTCATACGATATCATCATTCATCGTAAACAAGCGGGATATCGAAGCAGGATCAAAACGGATGAGACACACAGCTCACGGTGTGCACAGAGCACTTAACTCAGTAGCTCCTGCAACAAGCCGGACTTGGAATATGAGGAAACTGCAAGAAGGAACACTTTTCAGACATAGCCTTCAATGGTTCCTACCGCCTATCCACCATATACAATGGGAGTTCACGTCCTCCCGAAAATGATGATCGCCATAGCACTTGATGATGTTAGGCCACATTGATGACTCCAATTCCAAACATATAGACACACAGTGGTGGTAAGTTATCATTTCCAATCCAACAGAAGCGACATGACCTGTAGTTAGTAAAACCACAGAGAGAATATGATTTTGTGACCTTCACTGATTCACTCTTAGATGTGAATGTGTAGTTTACACAAGAGGAGAAGTTTTCAACTACTGTGATCCCATTTAAGGCAATTCTGAGATAGCAAGGCATGTCTCCTTTATAGCAGCAGAACTTGATATTCTCCGCTCCCTTCTTGTACCTGCCGCCACACGATTCTGATGTCTCATTAACTTGGGCATCATTCAAGAACAATGTCAGATTAACATTCCATAGATATGTCTCTGCTGATGAAATGCTTGGTGCAACAGTTGTATCAATCATACTGGAGGCTCCTGGTCTGTGGTCATTAATATCACAGACGGCACATGACGTTGTTATATTTAGTGTTTCTTTCTGGGGTGTAAATATGTGGCACACACATGAAGAGTGGTTTGTGGTCACAGTAATCCCATTAAAGGCAATTCTAGGGTAGCATGGCATAGCTGTTTCAGAACAGCACAATCCTGTGATGTTTTCTGTGTTCGCTATAAAGCTGCTGCTGCTACACAATCCTGACCAATTATAGGTGTGGACATTATTCACTTGCAATGACAAAACTGCTTTGTTTACATCATAAACCTCTGGAAGCGAAGCATTTATGGGACTAATAGTACAATTTATTCTTCCATCGGGGATATCTTCATTGAGTACCCAAAAAAGGGTCTTTGGTTAAAAAGCACATATGCTTTTTAGTTAAACACAAAATGAGCCCACTTCATAGATTCAAAATGATCCTTGCCAATGCCATCCGCTTGCACAAGTTAGGTCCTTAGCTACCAAACGTCCGAAACGAAGCAATCGAATTAACGACTTTATCTACAGCGAAGGTTAACGAACTGTGAACAAACATTTATGTTCAAACCCTTGAAAACATTTTCAAAAATCTGCCAACTCGCTGCAATAACATATATCGTGTTGTTCAATTTAAACATTGCTTAGTCCATAGCTCGAGTATAAATAAGCTGCCATGAAGGGGTATTGTTAGGAAAAGGATTAGGTAAATACGACTATCTCGCGGGCGGGAACGGGTTGGTCGGCACAGGGTGTGTTATTGTAGTATCGCTAACATCATGTGCCAGGATAGCGGTTCTTGGGGAAAGATTATTGGTCGTGTGTGTTATCGCTACCAACATCATCATGTGTCGTGTAGTAAGGTGTGCTAATATTAAATAGTGACGCTCGCTCTTTCTCATTCAATGTAAAGCAAAACAAAATTCTATATTTCACAACTTTATTAATACAACAAATATACATCATATATATATTACCGTCCGGTTGCTGATAATTTTAAGCGTCTGGGTTTCCTACACAACCGGCTTCCATTTTGACAAAACCTTGATCAAAGCTGGAATAGGTAATCGGTGACTCTGCTGAAACATCCGGGGCATCCATACTGGCTGCCGGATCTGTCGTCTGATTAACAAGAGTGAGGTCCCCTTGGTTAACAAAAGGGGGCGTGTAGTTGATCTGGTTAACAACAGGCTGCGTGTAGTTGAGGTTAGCAACCGAGACTGCCTTAACGCCATCTTTAGACAATGGAACTACCCCCTCTGCCTTCATGTCCTATCATCATCATGTGCCACCCTCAACAACATCATCAACCCTTCATGGCCTATCATCATCATCATGTGCCACCCTCAACACCATCATCATCCCAAGATGTCCTATCATCATCATCATGTGCCACCCTCAACACCATCATCATCCCTTCATGTCCTATCATCATCATCATCATCAGCATCAGCATCAAACCACACAAAGTATCAAACCGATTATTAGTGACACATCATCATCATGTGCCACCCTCAACACCATCATCAACCCTTCATGTCCTATCATCATCATGTGCCACCCTCAACAACATCATCAACCATTCATGGCCTATCATCATCATCATGTGCCACCCTCAACACCATCATCATCCCATCATGTCCTATCATCATCATGTGCCACCCTCAACACCATCAGCATCCCTTCATGTCCTATCATCAGCATCATCAGCATCACCATCATCAAGCCACACAAAGTATCAAACCGATTATTAGTGACACATCATCATGATGTGCCACCCTCAACACCATCATCAACCCTTCATGTCCTATCATCATCAGCATGTGCCACCCTCAACAACAGCATCATCCCTTCATGACCTATCATCATCATGTGCCACCCTCAACACCATCATCATCCCTTCATGTCCTATCATCATCATCATGTGCCACCCTCAACACCATCAGCATCCCTTCATGTCCTATCATCATCATCATCATCACCAAGCCACACAAAGTAACACATCATCATCATGTGCCACCCTCAACAGCATCATCACCCCTTCATGTCCTATCATCATCATGTGCCACCCTCAACACCATCAGCATCCCTTCATGTCCATTCATCAGCATCATCAGCATCATCATCATCAAGCCACACCAAGTATCAAACCGATTATTAGTGACACATCATCATCATGTGCCACCCTCAACACCATCATCAACCCTTCATGTCCTATAATCATCATCATGTGCCACCCTCAACAACAGCATCATCCCTTCATGGCCTATCATCATCATGTGCCACCCTCAACACCATCATCATCCCTTCATGTCCTATCATCATCATCATGTGCCACCCTCAACACCATCAGCATCCCTTCATGTCCTATCATCATCATCATCACCAAGCCACACAAAGTGACACATCATCATCATGTGCCACCCTCAACAGCATCATCATCCCTTCATGTCCTATCATCATCAGCAGCATCAAGCCACACCCTCAACACCATCATCATCCCTTCATGTCCTATCATCATCATACCACACCAAGTTTCAATCCGGTTTCTAGTGACACATCATCATGTGCCACCCTCAACACCATCATCATCCCTTCATGTCCTATCATTAAGCCACACAAAGTATCAACCAGCGAAATTCTCTCTCTCTCTCTCTCTCTCTCTGTCTCTCTCACATTCATGGTAAACCAAAACAAAATAGGCTCATACTCAAAAAGTCGACATCAAAACCATAAAAATCTACTCACATAGTCATACTAGTTAGACACATCGAACAGATAGTTATATCCAATGTCAAAAAAAGTTAGACCAAATCGCAAGCATTTTACTCCCAAAACACAAAAATGTAGGCTCATATTAAAAAAGTCGACATCAAAACCATCAAAATCTACTCCCATACTCATACTAGTTAGACACAACGAACCGATCGTTATTTCTAAAGCCAAAAAAGTTTGGCCAAATCGCAAATATTTTACCCACAGAACACAAAAATGTAGGCTCATATTAAAAAAGTCGACCTAAAAATTTCAAAAAGCTACTCACATAGTCATAATTGTTAGACACATCGAACCGATCGTTATTTCTAAAGCCAAAAAAAAGTTTGGCCAAATCGCAAATATTTTACCCACAGAACACAAAAATATAGGTTCATATTCAAAAAGTCGACCTAAAAATCCCAAAAGCCACTCACATAGTCGTAATAGTTAGACACAGCGAGTAGAAAGTTATATTCTAGGTCCAAAAAGTTTGGCCAAATCACTAACAATTTACCCACAGAACAAAATAAATATAGACTCATATTTAAAAAGTCGACCTAAAAACCATAAAAATCTACTCCCATACTCATACTAGTTAAACACAACGAGCAGATAGTTATATTCAAAATCCAAAAAACTTTATTTTAGACATCCCCCTACCAAAAAACCACCTTTTCTTCTTTTACTTTCCTCATCTGCCTTTCTTCGTCGAGGAGAGATATAATTTGCGGTCTCTTGCTCTTCTGTTCGCCTCTGCTGCTGGTATGTTTCCTAGCGCTTCTAATTGTACATCGACCCATCCTTTTTCGTGGTCGACAGTTGGGTCTGGTGTTCTCACAACATTTTGCTGAAGGCTCGTTGTGTTTTTGATCTGTCTGCCCTGTCACCTAGCCAAACTATTTTATCTGTTGTTTCCTTATATATTCTATGATGGGGGCTATTCCTAGCTTTCTTCTCAGTTCTTCATTTCTGAGCTTATCTCTCAGACTGTTTCCTGTCATTCGTCTAACACATTTCATCTCTGAGATCACACAAATTTAGGCACATACTCAAAAAGTCGACCTCAAAACCATAAAAATCTACTCCCACACTCATCTAAAAGTTACACCAAAACTGCACCGTGCAAAAACATGCACAAGTTTGACACGCGCACAAGTTTGACACGCGCACCAGTTTGGCACAATGCACCTTCTTAAGGGGCGTAACAATCAGCCTTCGTAAGGGGCGTATCAATCATAAAAGTGATTATCAAAGTAAATTTTTGGTATGGGGATGTCTATTGGTGCATTTTTTAATATGAGCCTACATTTTTGTGTTTTGGGAGTAAAATGCTTGCGATTTGGTCTAACTTTTTTTGACATTGGATATAACTATCTGTTCGATGTGTCTAACTAGTATGACTATGTGAGTAGATTTTTATGGTTTTGATGTCGACTTTTTTAGTATGAGCCTATTTTGTTTTGGTTTACCATGAATGTGAGAGAGACAGACAGAGAGAGAGAGAGAGAGAGAATTTCGCTGGTTGATACTTTGTGTGGCTTGATGATAGGACATGAAGGGATGATGATGGTGTTGAGGGTGGCACATGATGATGTGTCACTAATAATCGGATTGAAACTTGGTGTGGTATGATGATGATAGGACATGAAGGGATGATGATGGTGTTGAGGGTGTGGCTTGATGCTGCTGATGATGATAGGACATGAAGGGATGATGATGCTGTTGAGGGTGGCACATGATGATGATGTGTCACTAATAATCGGTGTGAAACTTTGTGTGGCTTGATGATAATGATGCTGATGATGCTGATGATAGGACATGAAGGGATGCTGATGGTGTTGCGGGTGGCACATGATGATGATAGGACATGAAGGGGTGATGATACTGTTGAGGGTGGCACATGATGATGATGTGTCACTTTGTGTGGCTTGGTGATGATGATGATGATAGGACATGAAGGGATGCTGATGGTGTTGAGGGTGGCACATGATGATGATGTTAGGACATGAAGGGATGATGATGGTGTTGAGGGTGGCACATGATGATGATAGGCCATGAAGGGATGATGCTGTTGTTGAGGGTGGCACATGATGATGATGTGTCACTAATAATCGGTGTGAAACTTTGTGTGGCTTGATGATAATGATGCTGATGATGCTGATGATAGGACATGAAGGGGTGATGATGGTGTTGAGGGTGGCACATGATGATGATAGGCCATGAAGGGATGATGCTGTTGTTGAGGGTGGCACATGATGATGATGTGTCACTAATAATCGGTGTGAAACTTTGTGTAGCTTGATGATAATGATGCTGATGATGCTGATGATAGGACATGAAGGGATGCTGATGGTGTTGCGGGTGGCACATGATGATGATAGGACATGAAGGGGTGATGATGCTGTTGTGGGTGGCACATGATGATGATGTGTCACTTTGTGTGGCTTGGTGATGATGATGATGATGATAGGACATGAAGGGATGCTGATGGTGTTGAGGGTGGCACATGATGATGATGATGATAGGACATGAAGGGATGATGATGGTGTTGAGGGTGGCACATGATGATGATAGGACATGAAGGGATGATGATGGTGTTGAGGGTGGCACATGCTGATGATGATAGGACATGAAGGGTTGATGATGGTGTTGAGGGTGGCACATCAAGATGATGTGTCACTAATAATCGGTTTGATACTTTGTGTGGCTTGATGATGATGATGCTGATGATGCTGATGATAGGACATGAAGGGATGCTGATGGTGTTGAGGTTGGCACATGATGATGATAGGACATGATGGGATGATGATGGTGTTGAGGGTGGCACATGATGATGATGATAGGCCATGAATGGTTGATGATGTTGTTGAGGGTGGCACATGATGATGATAGGACATGAAGGGTTGATGATGGTGTTGAGGGTGGCACATGATGATGATGTGTCACTAATAATCGGTTTGATACTTTGTGTGGTTTGATGCTGATGCTGATGATGATGATGATAGGACATGAAGGGATGATGATGGTGTTGAGGGTGGCACATGATGATGATGATAGGACATCTTGGGATGATGATGGTGTTGAGGGTGGCACATGATGATGATGATAGGCCATGAAGGGTTGATGATGTTGTTGAGGGTGGCACATGATGATGATAGGACATGAAGGCAGAGGGGGTAGTTCCATTGTCTAAAGATGGCGTTAAGGCAGTCTCGGTTGCTAACCTCAACTACACGCAGCCTGTTGTTAACCAGATCAACTACACGCCCCCTTTTGTTAACCAAGGGGACCTCACTCTTGTTAATCAGACGACAGATCCGGCAGCCAATATGGATGCCCCGGATGTTTCAGCAGAGTCACCGATTACCTATTCCAGCTTTGATCAAGGTTTTGTCAAAATGGAAGCCGGTTGTGTAGGAAACCCAGACGCTTAAAATTATCAGCAACCGGACAGTAATATATATATGATGTATATTTGTTGTATTAATAAAGTTGTGAAATATAGAATTTTGTTTTGCTTTACATTGAATGAGAAAGAGCGAGCGTCACTATTTAATATTAGCACACCTTACTACACGACACATGATGATGTTGGTAGCGATAACACACACGACCAATAATCTTTCCCCAAGAACCGCTATCCTGGCACATGATGTTAGCGATACTACAATAACACACCCTGTGCCGACCAACCCGTTCCCGCCCGCGAGATAGTCGTATTTACCTAATCCTTTTCCTAACAATACCCCTTCAACGTCATTGCTTGTCAGCATTTTTTTTACATGTCGCCTCCTGTCGCCTAATACCCCCCTCCACCTCACATGCCGACCGCCGCCGAATAATAATCGGTTTGATACTTTGTGTGGTATGTTGGTGATGATAGGACATGAAGGGTTGATGCTGGTGTTGAGGGTGGCACATGATCACTAAAAAAATGTAGTGCGAGATCCGCGACCCAATCAGTTACGAGATCGCCTATAATTTTAAATTTCCCTTCATTTTAAGTTTTTAAAAATATTGATTTTTCATCATTATATTTTATTATTTTTAACATAAGTCCGTTTTCTTTTCAATCGGGGTTTTACCTGAGTTGGTTAACTGAAATATCCTGAGCCGGACTGTTTGACGGACGATCTTTTCAATTTACCTGTCAGACGCAGTGGACCGTTCGACAAAGTGACGAAGTAGACCGTGTGCTAAGTGCCTGGTCTGTCACGTAGTAGACCCCGTGTTCGAATCCTGGTGGGAGACTTTCTTTATTTTAATAATTCTGAGTTGTTGTTTTTTTTTTTACTTTCACAAATACAATTTTTTAAATAATTCTGAATTTTTACTTTCTCAAATATACTCTTTTAAAATAGTCTTTCACAAATATTTTCATCTAACACACCGCGAGAGCCGATCACGACCCGCACGGCACCACACGATAAGCCGATTACCAGCGAGACACGATCTTTACAATTTACCTGAGTTAATCTCTCAGACACAATAGACCGTTTCAACAAACTGACGAACCAAAAAAAAATTACCCCCCAAAAAAAAATAGTCAATGTCGAAAAAATAGCGAATTCAAACATTTTTTTTTTGCACGTATTTGGTGCAAGTTTCGTACGGTTTTGGTGCAAAATCTATTGTCTTTCGGTGCATGTACGTGCACTTTTAGAGAGGGTTCACAGCCACCTATACTACTCATAAATCATAATCAAGTTTATTGACTTTTATTCATCTCTTGGTACCTTTTTGATCTATTGTGTTTGCACTTCTTTTAGAATTAAGTTCGTTAATTCTGGGACGTCTCTGAGGCAATCGCCGGTGTATATGATCAGTCCACAAGTGCATATCTATCATTCAACATTTATCAACTTACTTTCGTTTATGAGAAATGTGAAGCAAATTTGTTGAAAACTCTCAAACTTTTCACAACTAAAGTCCATATGTTCATTACTATCCCTACTACTCTCTATAAACTTACTTAATAACTTCTCAACTGACTTTAAAATACAACTTGAAGATTCTTAACTTCCTAACCAAATGGCTCAACTTTCTAATCTTAACTTATTAGATCTAACTTTAAAATTCTAGTTCTCCCTATTTCTGACTTTGCTCTAAAACATTAACTTATCATAACTTTATCCTTTAAACCTATTGTGCCAAAGGTTATATACTCCACCATACTTTTGCGCGTGGAATATCTGCAGTCAATCAAACTGTCGCAAAGTGACAATTTGCAACCCCGTAGATCGCTCGTGGAGTGATCAGCTCTCATCCTTCTGGCCAGAATCTGACCTGTGTCTCAACTGTCCAAGACTTGGCAATAACACTTTGTTTTCATGACTTCTCTATAACCTCTTTAAATTAATGATTACCCCATGACCTTGACCTGTCCTGGTAGCTGTTTACCGGACATTAAATTCATGAGGTCAAATCATATGCTAGTGTCATTTCCCCAAACCGCTGTCGTGGAAATCTAAATGCAAATTTCCATTCTGTAAACTCATGTCCAGTACATATTCTGAATTTTCCTTCCTCCCCATTTCTGTGTGTCCACAAGCCACTACAAACTTTTATTCCTTTAACTTGTTATTCTGGCTAGAAATTTCCTAAACTTGTATTCTGTCCTAACACTGATGATCGCTATCATATGTTACTGCTATAGTCTATTAATAAATGGGTACCATGTTAATTTACCTGCCCCATGCTCTCACTACCTTCATCATCATTGAGTGCCGTCTCCGGTGCAGGTTGTCATCGGTTGATTTGTCCATCTTTTGATGTTACTCGTCCATGTTAATCTTGGTCTGCCTCTGCCTCTTTTACTTTGTATTTTCCCCTCTAGGATTACTTTCAGTAGGCTGTTGTGTCTTTTAACATGGCCTAAGAATCGCATTTGTCTTGTTCTAATTGTGTTGAGAAGTTCTCTTTTCATTTTTAGTTGTTTTAAGACTTCATCGTTTGTTTTCTTTTCCTTCCATCCAATTCTACCTATTCTTCTATATATCCACATTTCAAAGGCTTCAATTCTCTGTTCTGTTTTCTTGTCTAATGTCCATGTTTCAGCACCATATAGGATTATTGAGAAGATGTAACATTTTGCTATTCTTAGTTTTAGCTCTGGTGTTATTTGTTTTGATGTTAGTATGTCCTTCATGACATTAAAATTACTTTTACCATTCCTATTCTTTTTTTTATTTCAGTTGTACATTTTCCATCATTGGTTATAGTATGTCCAAGGTAGTTATAGTTCTGAACTGTCTCAAGGTCTATTCCTTCAATTTTGATATCCACTTGTGGGTTTTGAGTATTTTCTTTGTTTATGATCATAGTTTTAGTTTTTTTGATATTCATATCTAGTCCATATTTTTTGCTTGTCGTGTTTATTTCATTAAGTAATTGTTGTAGGTCTTTAGGATTTTCTGCTAGTAGTACAGTATCGTCAGCATATCTTAGGTTATTGATTATCTTTCCATTAATTTGTAGGCCTGGCATCTCTATGATGTTTTTAAAGATTTGCTCAGAGTATAGATTGAACAAGCTTGGTGATAGGATGCATCCTTGTCTTACTCCTCTTTTTATATCAATGGGTGTAGAGAACTCTTTGTTATATTTTATTATTGATGTTTGCTCCCAGTATAGATTGCATATTAGTCGTATATCCATGTCATCTAGATGTATCTCTTTTAGGCATTCTATAATTTGTTTGTGGTGTACTCTATCAAAAGCTTTGGTGTAGTCTATGAAGCAGGCATATATTGGTTTGTTTACTTCTGTGTATTTTTCTATTAATGTTCTCATGCAGAATATGGCTTCTTTTGTCCTGCTATTTTTCCTATATCCAAATTGCTGCTCCTCTAATTCAGTATTGATTTTATTATGAATCCTTCCTTGTATAACTTTTAGCAAGATTTTTGTAACATGGCTCATTAGGCTTATTGTTCTAAAGTCACTGCATTCAACTGCACCATTCTTTTTAGGCAATGCAATGAAAGTTGATGTTTTTAGTTCTTTTGGTGTGTATCCTGTGTGGTATATGTCGTTGCATATGTCTGTAATCACTTCAATGCCAAAATCTTCTAGTGCCTGTATCATCTCTACCTGTATGTTTTCAGGTCCTGCTGCTTTTCCCCTTTTCATTGTTTTTATAGCTTTTTCCACCTCAGATTTTAAGATTTTATAGCCTGATGTACATTTTATAACTGGTTTCTTGTCCCTTTGATCATGAAATAGTTATGTTATATATTCCTGCCATCTATCTATGATATCCTTATTGTCTGTTAGCATTTTTCCTTTTTTTGTCTGCAATGCATCCACCTTCTGTGGCTTTTTTATTTTTATTAGTCATTCTCTTTATTTCTGTGTGCATTCCTCTTAGGTCTTGTTTGCTTTCCATAGTTTCTATTTCTATACATTTTTGGCTGAGCCAGTCTTCTTTTGCCTTTTTGCACATTTTGCGTATCTCATTATCTATTTTATTGTATTGGGCAGTGTTCTTCGCTTGTCTCCTTTCTTCCATTTTTTCTAAGATGGTGTTAGTTATCCTTTATTGTTTTTTGTTCTTTTCTCTTTTGGGTAAGTGTGTCGCAGGCTTTTTGTATGCTTTTCTTTATGCATTGCCATTTGGTTGTTACTTTTTCATCAGGATTTTCTCTTCTGTATTGTTCAATTCCTTCCTCTAGCAGCTTCTGGTATGTGTTCTTTACTTGTATTGTATAAAGTAAAGTAAAGTACCCCCGTCACGCCAAGTGGCGTATAGGGAAATATGGTGTTAGTGACCCTATATTTTACAGACCTTCACGACATGATTTTTGGGGCAATGTGGTCAGTATTACGCCCGTGCTACTTTACTTTACCAGAAAAAAATCCGGTACCCATTTGAGGCTGGGTGAACCCGGAAGCCGTCGGTTGGGATCGAACCCTACCCCTTGTCCGTGGTAGTCCAGTTCACTAACCACTGAGCTATCGCGGCTCCCTTTGTATTGTATAGGTATCTTTAATATCTTTTTGATTTAAAGCTGTTATATCGAGTGGATTTGTTGATGAATTAGATTTTTGCTTGTTTCTCTTTAGTTTGATTTTCATTTTAATCATTACAGGATTGTGATCAGAATTAATATCTGCTCCTGGGTAGGTTTTGGCTTTCTTTACGCTGTTACGGAACCTTTCTTTTATCATTATGTAATCTATTTGATTCCTCTTCCTATCTCCAGGGCTTTTCCATGTGTATAGTTTCCTTTTCTCTTGCTCAAAGTAGGTGTTACATATTATCAGCCTGTTTTCTTCACAGAATTGTATTAATCTTTCTCCTCTGTCATTTCTTTTCCTAAACCATGATTTCCTAGAATGGTCTTATATCTACCTTTCCTACTTTAGCGTTCATGTCACCCATTACAATCAAGATGTCTGAAGATTTCACTTGCTTCATAACTTTATTTAGGTCTTTGCCTAGGTAGTCACTACCTTACTCTATTATATTCCTCCATTTCAACACGGACAAGATGTTTCTGCAGAAACTAGTATAACAACTTTTTAACAACAATAAAACATAACAGGGTTAACATTATATGCTGAAGGACCAGAAATGCTCAGAAAGAAGTGGAACACACCTTGCCCAATATGAAAGCAGAAAAAGCTACTGGACCAGATAATATAACTAAAGAAGAGATTGAAGCCATGGGTGATTTTGGAATTGGAATAATAACAAAAATATTGAATGATATCTACAACAGCGGATATATACCAGACGACCTGCTCAAATCAATATTCATAGCCATAACAAAGAAATCGTGTGGTATTGAATGCGATGATCATCGCACAATGAGCCTTATGAGTCACATGACTAAGATATTACTAAGAATCATCATGCGAAGAGTGCGAAACAAAATCAGTCCAAAAATTAGCGATGAACAGTGTGGTTTTGTTGGAGTAAAGAAACGAGCAATGCCATATATATCATGCGATCTTTAGTAGAAAGAGCCATAGAGGTGAAAACAGATCTATACCTATGTTTCATAGATTATACCAAAGCATTTGACAAAGTAAAGCACCAAGAAATAATCAAAAATTTTGAAGGCATAAACGTAGACAGCAAGGGTTTAGGGATAATAAAGAACATGTACTGGCAACAAACAGCGGCTTTAGAACTGGAAGCCAATTGGAAGGTTTCAGCAAATGAAACGGGGTGTTGGACAGGGTTGTGCGCTGTCACCAGATTTGTTTAATATTTATAGTGAGATTATTTTAAGATTAAGGGGCATACCTGGAATAACAATTGGAGGTCATAATATAAATAATCTAAGGTATGCTGATGATACAGTCTTAATCGCTAAGAGTGAATGAGTTACAAGAAATGTTGGACATTATAGTGAAAGAAAGTAAAAATAAAGGACTCAACCTCAATAGCAAAAAGACAGAAGTAATGGTAACAACAAAGAACAAGACATCACCTCAGTGCAAATAAAGACAAGTGGAGCAATATTAAAACATGTATATGAATTTAAATATTTGGGAACTTTGTTAACATCAGACGGAAGATGTACAAAAGAGGTGAGATTTAGAATGGCTCAGGCAAAAGCAGCTTTCCAGAAAATGAGGAAGATACTATGCAATCCATTTTTGACAATAGAAACTAGAAAAAGAGCTCTTAAATGTTATGTAGAGCAGTATTAACATATGGATGTGAATCATGGACAATAGGACAACAGACAAGAAAATCACTGGAGTCTGTAGAAATGTGGTTTTACACAAGAATGTTGAGAATACTATGGACAGCTAAGAAGAGTAATGAAAATGTTCTGAAAGAGGCCAAAGCAAAAAAGAGAGGTAATTTCCAATATTAGGTAGAAACAATCATCAATTTTTTTACATTTAATGAGAAGAGAACAATTGGAATATATTGTAACAGCTGAAAAAAATTGAGGGATGAAGAGATAGAGGGAAGCAAAGAGAAAAAATACTAGACAGCTTAAGAGAATGGCTTGGCAGAAGGTCAACAACAGAAATGATAAATAACTGTCGAGATCGAAAGTTGTGGAGAAACATGGTCACCTTCGCCAGTAGGCCCGGTATTTGATTTATATATATATATATATATATATATATATTTATTTATTTATTAAGGTGACCAGACGTCCCGATTTTCCCGGGACAGTACCGATTTTTTACTCTTTTTTCAACCTTTGTCCCGGATTTGTTACTGTCCCGAATTTGTCCCGATTTTGGCAGATTTTTTAGCTTTTGTCCCGGATTTGTTAAAATACATTAGGGACACAAACGTTTACCAATGTTGCCAATATGGTAAACGTCTCTTCGACTTAAAAATATACATTATTCCGTTGTTGTGTAGAAAATATTTAAAAAGTTGAACTGGCTGTTCATTTAGCGAAATAGTAACAGTAAAATGCGCTCCAAGTTTTAAATCTTTTATACTGAAACTGAAATACTGATCAGAAAAGTACAACTCTGCTTCACCTTCCATTTAAGTGAGTATCACTAATGTTTGGTTTTTTTTTTAATCTCCTGATAACGATTTATAAGCCTATATTTTTAGGTGTTTTAGTTAGTTTATATATATATATACAATATATATATATATAGTTTATATATGTATTATTCACTTTAAAAAGACAGAAGAAATTTTCATTTTATTGATGGGAAATTTATGTCAAATTAATCCGTCCCGGATTAAGGTTTCAAAAATATGGTCACCTTAATATATATATATATATATATAATACTATTGACTCCATGGTCTAACTGAATGATATTTTTTTAAATCCTTAATTTTTTTTATTTTTGGGTACTAGGGAAGTAATTTTCTTATGTATATCAAGTTGTGTCCATGACATAATTAAACTACAAAAAAATTCAGTCTCATCAAGTTGTGTCCCTTGACATAGTTAAGCGGTACAAAAATAGCAGTCTTATTGAGAAAACTGTTATCTAATCCTAGGTAATCTTAATCATCTATATTACTATTTTATTTAAATTATTCTCTGTCGATGGAACTAGTTGACGGCTCATCTTGACAGGAACTACATTACAGGCATCACCACAACAGGGATATCTTTCTGACAAGCATCTGTGATCCCGTATGATAATCTTAAAAGATACTAATAACACATCCAACACATTTGTCGGTTATTATTACAAGACCCATATTTACAGTCGCAATAAAATATGTCTAATTAAAATAATAAAAAATTGAACAATATATTCAATAACATCAACATGTATCTTTGACATATGTCTTTTACATATCTGAAATAGAAGAGATCAGCATTAACATTAATAGGTTTTCATGCATTTCAGAACATAAATCTTCTAAATTCACATAGAACACAACGATCATTTGACAAATCATATATCTCCAGAGATCACAAACAAACACCTAGCTCGAGCAAAATATATTCTTCTTTTACCTTTTAGCTCCTGGTGGAGCATAGGTCTTCAACAAACACTTTCCAAGTCGTTCTGTTTTTTGCCATTCTTTTAAGATCATTCCATGACTTCCCCATCATCTTCATCTCTGCTTCTATCTGTCTTCTCCAAGAATTCCTTGGTCTTCCTCTTTGTCTTTTTCCCTGGGGATTCCAAAAAAGGGCCTGTTGTGTAATACTCTCAGTTGGCTTCCGTAGTGTGTGTCCTATCCATCGCCATCGTCTTCGCTGTATCTCTTTATCCACTGGTATTTGACGGTACATTTCCATAATTCCACGTTAGTGACTTTGTCCTGCCATTTCCATCCCTTTATTCTGCGCAAGCATCCATTAATGAAAGTCTGTACTTTCGTGATTGTCAATTTTGTCATTCTCCATGTTTCACAGCCATATAATAGGACCGACTTAACATTTGAGTTGAAAATTTTTATTTTTGTATTTAGCCTAATTTCTTTGGATTTCCATATGTTTCCCAGTGCAATGAAAGCTCCTCTTGCTTTTGATATCCTTATTTTGGTATCATTTTCTGTTCCTCCCTCTTTATCTATATTACTGCCCAGATATATATAAGATTGTACGTCTAGTAGAGGTCTTTCTCCTAGTTTTATATGGTTATTGCCAACTGCATTAATTCTCATAATATTGGTCTTATCTCTATTAATCTTTAGTCCTAGCTGTTGTGATCTCTCATCTAATATACTCATTTTATCCTGCATCTGTTGATGGCTGTGTGATAGGAGAGCTATGTCATCAGCAAAGTCTAAATCATCAAGTTGTTTGGTCAGTGACCACTGGATCCCATTTCTGTTGTTTTGAGTTATTTTCATAATCCAATCTATGGCCAGTAGAAAGAGAAATGGAGACAGGAGGCATCCTTGCCTTACTCCTGTTCTTATTTCAAATGCTTCTGTAAGCTGTCCTTCATGCACCACACTACATTTTGTTCCTTCATACATTGTTTTTATCAGGTTAATAAACTTTATGGGGATTCCGTAATGACTCAGCAACTTCCAAAGCATTCTTCTGTCTAAACTATCAAATGCCTTTTCGTAATCTATGAATCCAATATATAGTGGGGATTTTAGTTCTAAACTTTGTTCAACTATTATACGTAGGGTAGTTATTTGATCAGCACATGATCTGTTCTTCCTAAAACCTGCTTGTTCATCTCTCAAGTGTTTCTCTATAGCCTCTTTTAGTCT
This sequence comes from Megaustenia siamemsis, assembly GCA_032433765.1. NCBI lineage: Eukaryota > Metazoa > Mollusca > Gastropoda > Stylommatophora > Ariophantidae > Megaustenia > Megaustenia siamemsis. Next base: position 8,587 of record JAVIAB010000139.1, on the reverse strand, counting down.
CTCCAGAATGATTCTGCCTAATATTTTTCCTGGCACTGATAGTAGCATAATTCCCCTATAATTTGTGCACTCTGTAAACTTCCTTTCTTTGGTAGTTTGATCATATAACCTTCTCTCCAGTCTTTAGGTATTTCTTCCCTCTCCCAAATTTTATCCAATAGATCATGTAACATCTTGGTAGAGGTGTTAATATCTGCTTTGATGGCTTCCGAAGGAATTTCATCTGGTCCTGTGGCTTTACCATCTTTTAATAATTTGATGGCTTTCATTATTTCTTCTTTGCTTGGTTTTCCGCAGTTAACGTGTAACTCTTCTTCTGCTGGTAGTATATCTGGAGGATTATTTGAGCCGGGTCTGTTCAAAAGTTCTTCAAAGTGTTCTTTCCATCTCTCCATTTGTTCCCTTATATATCTGTATTACTAAGCAGATTTACTTTCTTGTCTTTGATAAAGGCGTTGATCTGTTTGTATTTTCCACCTAATTTCTTTGTGCTGTTGTACAGTTCTTTCATATTCCCTTTATTTGCTGCTTCTTCTGCCTCTTTAGCTAGTTCATCTATATATTTCCTCTTATCCCTTTTAATGCATCTTCTCACTTCTTTGTTCACCTCTGTGTAAGCTTCCTGTGTCTTGGCTTTATTACTTCTTGTTTTGCTTTTATTTATGTCTGCTTTCTTGTTCTTTCTTTCTTTAATTTTATCCAGGGTCTCTGCTGTCATCCATGCCTTATTCTGGCGTTCTCTTTTCCCCAGTGTTTCTTCGCATGTCTCTTTCCATATATTTTTACCTGTTTCCAATGATCTTCTATATTTATTGTATTTTCTAGTTGTTGGAGGACTTGGTATTTGTTTGATATTGTGACTGCGAATTTATCTTTAATTCCTTGTTCTTTAAGAAACCCTACATTGAAATACTTTCTACCCTTATTCGTTGTATTATACCTTTTAATTTAATTTTAAGTTTGGCTAACAGAAGATGATGATCAGAAGCTATATCTGCCCCTCTATATACTTTTACATCCTGTAAGGATGACTTAAACTTATTATTAATACATATGTGATCAATTTGATTTTCCGTTCTATGATCTGGTGACACCCATGTAGCTTTGTGTATTCTTTTATGTTGGAATATTGTTCCTCCTAGGCTCATTTGATTAAGGGCGCAGAAATTCACAAATATCTCTCCATTCTCGTTTATATCTCCAAGTCTATGTTTTCCCATAATCTCTTCGAAGCCTCTGTTGTCTGATCCTACCTTAGCATTTAGGTCTCCCATCAAGATTATAATATCCTTGGCTCGTCTTGCATCCATCTGCCATTGTAGCTGTTTATAAAAATCATCTTTAACTGAGTCATCTTTATCGTTGGTTGGTGCATAGCATTGTATAATGTGTAATTTTATTTGTTTTTGGTTGTTCTAAATGTTGCTCTCACCAGTCTTGGTCCCACTGCCTCCCATTCTATTAGTGTCTTCTGTGCATTTTTTGATAGCATTCTAGCTACCCCTTCGCTATGTTGTGCTCCTGGTTCCTGGTGTCCTGATGTTAAATCATCTCCCCTGTATTCAATTTTATTCTCTCTGCTCCCAGCCATCTTGTTTCACACATTCCCAGAATATCTATCTTATAGTTGGTCATTTCTGCTGCCACTTGTGCCGCTTTTCCCTGTTCATTAAGGGTACGAACATTCCAGGTGCCAATTCTGGATGATTTCCTGGTAGACAAAGGGTGAGTCGGCAACCCGGACTCCTTATGGCTTTCTCCGGATTGCGTCATACGTCTCTTAGACAGAGAGCCCTTCTCTTTCCTGGTTGACGGATTAACTTTATCTTTCTTTGACTTGTTCATGTTTGTGAAGTTTTTTCGGCTTGCTTTTTTTACAGTATGGGATAGCCAGTCCCATGCCTAACCCTCCTTTCTCGCCTCTTACGAACATGCCTGGTAGGGTACAGCGCCGCTATTCTTTACTCCCCTTTCGGGCCCCGGCAGCGCACGGGCGCATTTTATTGATGGGAAATTTATGTCAAATTAATCCGTCACGGATTAAGGTTTCAAAAATATGGTCACCTTAATATATATATATATATATATATTATATATATATATATATAATACTATTGACTCCATGGTCTAACTGAATGATATTTTTTTAAATCCTTAATTTTTTTTTATTTTTGGGTACTAGGGAAGTAATTTTCTTATATATATCAAGTTGTGTCCCATGACATAATTAAACTACAAAAAAAATTCAGTCTCATCAAGTTGTGTCCCTTGACATAGTTAAGCGGTACAAAAATAGCAGTCTTATTGAGAAAACTGTTATCTAATCCTAGGTAATCTTAATCATCTATATTACTATTTTATTTAAATTATTCTCTGTCGATGGAACTAGTTGACGGCTCATCTTGACAGGAACTACATTACAGGCATCACCACAACAGGGATATCTTCTGACAAGCATCTGTGATCCCGTATGATAATCTTAAAAGATACTAATAACACATCCAACACATTTGTCGGTTATTATTACAAGACCCATATTTACAGTCGCAATAAAATATGTCTAATTAAAATAATAAAAAATTGAACAATATATTCAATAACATCAACATGTATCTTTGACATATGTCTTTTACATATCTGAAATAGAAGAGATCAGCATTAACATTAATAGGTTTTCATGCATTTCAGAACATAAATCTTCTAAATTCACATAGAACACAACGATCATTTGACAAATCATATATCTCCAGAGATCACAAACAAACACCTAGCTCGAGCAAAATATATGGACTTACTATATATTTTCACTTCATAATACTCTTCTGAGCACTCTTCTCTAGTCTCAGTTTCCTCAGTTTCTCATGATACTCTCTAGTATCTTCTATCTACTCTCAAATTAACATTATCCCTGGGTACTGTCCATGACGGCATAGTACCTTATTAGTCATTCATTTGGCTCAGAATTAATCTGCACATTCTCTTATCAAAGCAGGATTATTATTTAGTCTCAAATAATCATCTTATATTCTCATTAATTCTCTTTATTCCTATCATACAACTTGAGTTATTGTTATTGTTATTGAGTTATTTGCGGGTCATCATCATTGCACTCCGAACATGTCCATAGGTGCTCAGATCCCCTCCTCAGCAATTCCCTCAGTGTCCAGCGACTGACGACTCCAGTTCTATGTTGGTTGATAAGTCTTCTTACACGGCCACCAAGTTTCTCATTTCTGGCTGTGCCCATCTTAACTCCATTTCCATCATCCGAAGAAGTGACGTTGATCTGTGTTTGTCGAAGTCCTGTGCTCTTCCCACATCTCGGAGTGCATTGATGATGTCCGCCCGATCCATCGGTTGCCCGTCCTCAACGACAGCGCAGCTAGCCAACCTGTCCGCTCTCTCATTTCCCCGTACTCCCGCATGTCCAGGGACATAGACAAAGGTGACCTTACGTATTTTGGATTTCTACAACGACTCTACCCACTGCATGCGTACAAAGCCCGCCTCCACTTTTTTTATCATGCTCATCGAATCACTCAGTATACATGCGTGGATGTAGTCTTGTGACTCTAACCATTTGAATGCCTTGGTCACTGCCATCACCTCCATTGTTATGCTACTCGTGGTCATGGCGTATGCACCACTGTCTTCCTTGGCTATTCTGCCTGCCGAGCGTCTGTATATGCCCATGCACTTCTTTCGTGTCGTCTTACAGATCCGTCTGTATAGATGACTGCATCTTTCTATCGGTGTTATCGCAGATGAGACCGTTGACCTCAGCATTAACCACGACCGGGTTCTGTTCCCTACTTTTCCTGTCGAGTGTGACAATACATGAGAAAGTCCCTTGAATGACGTAGGCACCGGTATCCACTCCTCACCAACGCTGATATGAGTAAGCCCACAGACCTGTTTGATGACATCTTCTGCTCGGCCCACCCATGATTTGCCTCTTTTTAGCCTGGTACCTTTCTCTGTGTTGAGCACGTGGTGCAATGGATGCTCTGTATCTGTACTAATCTTCAGGTATGCTCGTGCTCTTCAGATCTTGATTCTGTCATCCATGGTTGGAAAGTCAAGAAGATACTCATTGCTACACAGGGCGTGTCCCTCGTACATCCAGGATAATGCGCATAGCTTCATTTTGTATTTTCTCCAGCCTAAAAAATTTGAGTCGTACTGACAGCAAGAATGGTCAGGGCATACTCGATGGTGCGAGGACTAATTCCTGGAACAGAAGAGTAAGTAGCCTCTGCTCGATGTTGGCAGCTGCCATGACCTTCAAGGCGGCTAATCCTTTGCGGGATTTTGTTATCACATGGTCGACGTGGGTCCCGAAAACGCAGGCTGCGATCAAACTTAACTCCGAGGTATGTCATCAACTTGTCCCTGGTCACCTCATCAGCTCCCATTCGTACTACGGTGTGGTCGTATTAACGATATGATTGTTAAGGGAGAACCATGAAACTGATGCTTTATTAGGATTAACCAAGGCACCTGAAACTCCACACCAGGAAGAAATGCGATCGAGTTCGTCTTTTATTGTGGAGGCGATTCCCCGTCTGTCTCTTCCCTGTCGATATACCAGAATATCATCAGCAAAAGTCATAGTTCTTCCCCTCCCATCCAGCTGTTGTTCCGTGATCGTTATGTGTACACGTTAAATAGAACTGGTGACAATGGTGAGCCTTGTGGCAGCCCTGGGCATATGGGTGTTGGCTCGGAAGACCAACTTCCACATCTGAGTATCACCTTCCTCTGAAACAGTGCCGCGGCGATCCATCTAATGAGGAAGGGGTTCACCGCCAGTTTGAGAAGCATATGCATGAGCTATTCAAATGGTACCCTGTTGTATGCATCCTCCAGATCTATAGCAGCAGCACATGTCTCCTCTCGTCTGTGAAGCCTTCGAAGACGTTATAGACAAATACTGCCGCATTGAGCCATGTCTCTTTGTTATATCTATAACCTCAGAGTGTGGATGGAATACGCGTTTCTGTTCAAGGCGACAAGTGAGGACACGGGCAACTATTTTCTCCAGCAGCTTGCCCGCAGTGTTCTGCATTGTGATGATTCTGTAGGCACTGATCTGAGAATGGTCCTTGTTTGGCTTCGGTAGCGGTAGTAAGTAGCTGTGTAGCCACTCCATCTTAATCTGGCCACTCCGAATACTGGCATTAAACTCATTGGCCAGTGTTGTCAAGTCATCAGCTAAATCGCCTATGTCATCAAACCGAACACCATCTGGACCAGGAGCAGTATTGTGTGACCTTTTAAGTGTCGTGCGAATGGTATCGGTTGTGATTGTGAGATCTTCTTCCAGCCCTACATGCTTACACAAATTTGACAAAGATCCCCGTATCCTCATTCTTACAGCCTCATTTCTTTGGTCCGTCTGCTCAATGTAGCGGGCAAGCAGGGCCTTCCCTTTGCTCTCATCAGATTTGTGCCATATCTGGCCTGTGCTCTGAAAGTTTGGTATACCTCTGTGTCGTGGTGTGCCATTCGTGCACTGATGAAGGCGCCAGAATGTGGCTAGCGATTTTTCTGAGCACACTTTTTTTACAGAAGTCATCCCATTTGGCATCCTTAGCCTGCTTTGCGCATAGTTTAAAGTGCATCATTTTTTGGTCGACATGTACATTCAGACGCTTCAAGAGCTCAGGTTGTGTTCTACCATACCTTCTGGCTTCCTGCCATGTCTTGACCGTTTGTCTCTTGCTCCGCCAAGCTTCCTCGACATCTACGCTCCACCAAGGTGGCTGCGACCATCTCTCCTGCCTCCTCTGTTTCCTATGTCTGATTTTGCTAATGACGTCCTGGTCTGTTTTCTCGTAGTTGAATGTGTGGAGCTTTCTTCTCTGGCTATTATTTCCGCCTTTCTCAACTTGTAAATCTCTATTAATTCTCTCATGTAACCTTTCACGAGTTACCACTCTTGGTACACAATGATGTTCACAACCTCTTAAGTCAACACACAAGCACAGGTTATCACCCTGTTTGTCACATCTTCCTCTTCACATAATTTTCTACAAAATATTGATGTTGTGTACAGTTGTACACTTGGATTATTATCCAACTTAGCAATTTCCAACCTCTGATCAACTCGCAGTCAGTTACCAACCTTCCTCATTGGTAACCATAACTCTCTAGTTCATCCGAGGTTATCTCTCTCTATTTCCTCAGCTCTCGTGTCTACTTTCATTCTCTAGACATTTCTTCTCTTTATTGGTTATTGGTTATTTGTTATGGAAGGCCTCGGTATCACAGCAAACGAATTAAAATCCATCATTGCTCAACCGCCCGTGCCAGTGGAATCATCCGAATTACTAACTCATCTCCCAAACAAAGAAAGGTAACTGTAGTCTCCATCGTAGCAGTCTCAGCACACGCAAAAGACATAAGGCGAAACCGCGCAGAAAGTGAACACAGCCAACTGTTCCCTGTCATACGATATCATCATTCATCGTAAACAAGCGGGATATCGAAGCAGGATCAAAACGGATGAGACACACAGCTCACGGTGTGCACAGAGCACTTAACTCAGTAGCTCCTGCAACAAGCCGGACTTGGAATATGAGGAAACTGCAAGGAGGAACACTTTTCAGACATAGCCTTCAATGGATCCTGCCGCCTATCCACCATATACCATGGGAGTTCACGTCCTCCCGAAAATGATGATCGTCATAGCACTTGATGATGTTAGGCCATCGTTGATGACTCCAATTCCAAACATATAGACACACAGTGGTGGTAAGTTATCATTTCCAATCCAACAGAAGCCACATGACCTGTAGTTAGTAAACCACAGAGAGAATATGATTTTGTGACCTTCACTGATTCACTCTTAGATGTGAATGTGTAGTTTACACAAGAGGAGAAGTTTTTAACTACAGTGATCCCAATTAAGGCAATTCGGGGATAGCAAGGCAAGTCTCCTTATAGTAGCAGAACTTGATGTCCTCCGCTCCCTTCTTGTAGCTGCCGCCACACGATTCTGATGTCTCATTAACTTGGACATCATTCAAGAACAATGTCAGATTAACATTCCATAGATATGGCTCTGCTGATGAAATGCTTGGTGCAACAGTTGTATCAATCATACTGGAGGCTCCTGGTCTGTGGTCATTAATATCACAGACGGCACATGATGTTGTTATATTCAGTGTTTCTTTCTGGGGTGTAAATATGTGGCACACACATGGAGAGTGGTTTGTGGTCACAGTAATCCCATTAAACGCAATTCTAGGGTAGCATGGCATAGCTGTTTCAGAACAGCACAATCCTATGATGTTTTCTGTGTTCGCTATAAAGCTGCTGCTGCTACACAATCCTGACCAATTATAGGTGTGGACATTATTCACTTGCAATGACAAAACTGCTTTGTTTACATCATAAACCTCTGGAAGCGAATCATTTATGGGACTAATAGTACAATTTATTCTTCCATCGAGGATATCTTATTCTCTTTATCTCTTCATAAATCATCTCTTGTTTACATGATGTACTATCAATATTAAAATAATCATTTATTCTCCTAATTGGTGAATCTGACTATATCTCACTTTACTCATCTCCATTGCCTGCCAACACTTCTTCAGCCCTACATTATCAAATCTCTCTTCACTTCTGCATTATTTCTAAAGGTTCATAACTTCTATTTGCTCCAATTTCAAGCATGTCTTTGTAGACAATTTATATTCATACCTATCTTCCTCTACTCATTAATAACTTCTCTAAACTATCAGCTAATTCAAATCTCTAATTTCTCAGAATCTCCTATACACCGAACTTCAATGTATTGCAGTGTTAGGGTTAGGGTTAGGGTTAGGGTTAGGGTTAGGGTCAGGGTTAGGGTTAGGGTCAGGGTCGGAGTCAGGGTCAGGGTCAGTGTCAGGGACAGGGTCAGGGTCAGGGTTTAGGGTCAGGTTCAGGGTTTAGGGTTTAGGGTTAGGGTCAGGGTCAGGGTTAGGGTCAGGGTCAGGGTCAGGGTTAGGGTCAGGGTTATGGTCAGGGTCAGGGTCAGGGTTAGGGTTAGGGTTAGGGTTAGGGGGGTCTAGGGTCAGGGTTAGGGTTAGGGTTAGGGTTAGGGTTAAGGTTTAGGGTTTAGGGTTAGGGTTAGGGTTTGGGTTAGGGTTAGGGTTAGGGTTAGGGTTTAGGGTTAGGGTTAGGTTAGGGTCACCGTTAGGGTTAGGGTTAGGGTTAGGGTCAGGGTTAGGGTTAGGGTCAGGGTTAGGGTCAGGGTTAGGGTTAGGGTCACGGTTAGGGTTAGGGTTAGGGTTAGGGTGAGGGTCAGGGTCAGGGTTAGGGTTAGGGTTAGGGTTGGGGTTGGGTTAGAGTTAGGTTCACCGTTAGGGTTGGGGGTTAGGGTTAGGTTCACCGTTAGGGTTAGGGTTAGGGTTAGGGTTAGGGTTAGTGTTAGAGGGTTAGAGGGTTAGGGTTTAGGGTTAGAGGGTTAGGGTTAGGGTTAGGGTTAGGGTTAACTTTAGAGGGTTAGGGTTAGAGGGTTAGGGTTAGGGTTAGGGTTAGGGTTAGGGTTAGGGTTAGTGTTAGTGTTAGTGTTAGGGTTAGGGTAATGGTTAGG